>CM019163.1:21740906-22940906 GCA_009733165.1 Naja naja | reverse complement strand
CACTATTGTCAGGAAATACTGATTTTGCCAAGTGAATGTTTCATAGGGCCCACTAAATCCATGTGTACCAGCTGGAATTTATATTCAGATTGTCTTTCTGATTTTCTGGGTGCTGGTTTGATTTTTGACTTAGCGCTCTTACAGATGGAGCAGTCCATAAAGACGTTACAGTCCTTTATGTTTAAACCCCTGGAATGTTCTGGCATTTTCTGTATAATGGGGAAACTAATGTGGCCAAGTCTACGGTGCATGAGATGAGCGCACTCATCATGAAGTGGTTTCCCAATGGAAACAGTGTTGGCGTCTCTGGTTTGTTCATTAATGTGACTCAGATTAAATCTGATGCTCTTTGTGTTTTCTTGATTACCTGTGTAGCTGCCATTGTCCCCTTCTTTCCTTTGTAACCCCTGGTCTTGACTCCTGGTTCTGGTTGAGACTCATCATCTGAGTCATCTGTGTCAATTGTGTTGCTGGCCCCTGAACCTTCAGTCCTTGTGACAGGAGAATAATATGGCAGGTTATTTATTTTCAACACTTTCCCAACAGTGTGACCATTATTGGTCACTATGGCTTCCCCTTTGGTAAATAACACCTCTATATCAGAGTTCTCACTGAGTTTCAGGGTACTAAGGAGGTTATGCTCTAGGGCAGGTACATAGAAAATACCACTGATCTCCCCAAGCCCGGGGATACACACATTACCTATACCCACAACTTTGGTTTTTATACCATTGGCCACCTTGACATGACAATCATGTCTCTGGAGCTCTGTGAATAAGCTCTTGTCCTTCACCATGTGCTTACTTGCCCCACTATCTAATAACCATAGCTGCTCACGTTGCCTTTTGGTGAGCCTGGGGTAACTGGTTTCTACCATGTTGGTGAAGTTATCTTCCAGGTTAAATTTGTCCCTTTTAAACCTGTTCTCATTCCTGGTCCCCTTCCCTTTTTCTGGTTTGAGGAGCTGTGTTGAGGTCCCCTATGAGGTGTGGGTGACCTCCTATTGCTCCTATTTCCAGAGGGCATTCTTTGCCTTCCTCCCATACCATTGCTGCGTGGGCAGTCTCTTTTGTAATGTCCCCTTGAGCCACAACTAAAACATTCCCCAATAGCATTTACACCATCTGAGTTATTGGGCCTCCTAGTGACTCTTCTCTCCCTGTGGAAGCTTGCTCTATCTTTTCTTAGATTGTCCTCAGCAATCAGTTTACCTGACAAGACTTCCAGAGACATCTCTTCATAACTGTAATTATCTAGTTGGGACACAAAATTATTCCAGCTGGGATCTAATGAGTTTATGATTACACTTATCAAACTGTGCTCTGGCACTTGTTCCCCCTTAACATTAATTCTTCCCTCATTTTACTGAGCTCACTGAGATGCTCACTCATGTCCACTCCTGCCCTTAATTTGGCAGAGTGGAACTCCCTGGAGATCCTGGCTGTAGTATTAGAGTTCTTGGAGTAGAATAAATTAAATAATTTCTTCAAAATTTCAAATACAGTCAGGTTATGAGGAATATTTGGATATAGCACAGGATCTATACTTAATAACAATAAACAATAAACCTTATGATGTAGCAGGTCAGTTTCCAGTTGCCAAGGCTTAGGAGGGGGATTCACCAACAGATGCAAAGCGTTCTCCTTCATAAACAGTACTTGAATCGCCTTGGACCACTCTAAAAGGTTCCTTCCTGTAGCTGACAGCTTTTTAAAATCAAGCGGTAAAAGGCTGGTATTTGCCTGCATTGAAAAGGCTTGCGGCCGCTGTCCAGGGTGCTGAATGTCAGGAAACTGACAGTACGGGAGTGGTATGGTGGGCGTGAAACAGAAGATCTCCTTATTTGGAAGCCGTCCCTCCTCGGTGGGCGGAGTTGAAGATCCGATCTGAGCATGCGCGAAGCTCATTTCGCTGAACGTCGCCGGGAAGGATCTCTCCGGCCTGTCTCGGAGGTAGGCCTCGGGCCTGCCCCAGCAGCTCGGCTCCGGCCGTTGAGCTGCTGTAAGGGCCTGGGAAGGCGAAGAAGATGCGAACGTCGCTGGAATCACGGAAAAGGTGAGTATGGGGCCGCGATCGTCGGGGAGTCGTCTGGGGAGGCCGCTTTCGTCGGGAGGCTAGGGAGAGGCTGGTGTCTTGCTTCCAGGACTGCTGTTAGCGTCCTGATGGCACTTTGATCTCGGCATCGGTGGGCGAGATCATGTTTGTTGTTGTCGGGCCGCCGTGACCGGGTCGGTCGCCTGGGCGAGGGCCTGCGCGGCCTGGACTGGGGGCATGCTCGGCGCGGCTGGGCTCAGCGGCGCCGCTGCTGCCAGAGGGGCCAACCTCCAGGTTGGCAGGCGCTGGATCACCGCAGTGGTAGGCACTGCCAGGTTGGTGATCCCTGCTTCTTCCCCCGATGGGCTTCTCGGGCAGTAGTCAGCCATAGGGAAGATAGGTGGTCCCAATTCCCCAGTCACCGCAGCGCCAGCCGCTGCCAAGTGGGTGACTTTAGTTTTGGAGCTTGTCTGCTCTGACAGGCCATAGGGGAATAGCGTGGGGACGGGCGGCGCCATTTTGTCTTGTTCAATTTGAATTTCCGCCGACCGCCATTTTTCGCGGAAATTCAGTTGGGGAGGCTGACGGTTTTCAGCCTGCATGCTGCTTATGGCAGAAGGGGTCCCGGGGCAGGACTGGGTGGCTCTTACCACTCTGGTGTCTTCCTGAGTCCTCGTCCTGTCCCTGGCCGCCGCTATCGGAGCTATTCTTTGCAGGAGGTGGATGAGATCGGCGACTGGTTCTCTCGCGTTTTCCAAGCCGAAAACCTGGAGAATTGCCGATCTCATCTCTTCCTTTTCCTCTGGGCTGGCGTTGGGGTGAAGCATCTTGCTTCTGTCCTCTGGCTCCTCGGTGCTCAAGGCTGTTGGTGTCCATCCGCAGCCGCGATGGAGTCTGTGGGGGTAGAGAATGCAGGATCCATCGTGCTACCTGCTTCTTGCTCCCCCCAAGCCTGAGACTCTTCAGCCGACGTTGCTTCGGCTCTGGCTTCTTGGGACCGACGTTGGAGAGCCATCTGCCTGGTTCTGGCTCTGGTCAGCACTTGGTCCTCTCGCGTTGGTTTCAAGCTGGGCATCCAGGTAGCTCACCACGTAGAAAAGGTACAAACCATCCTCTGCTACCAGTTGTTGGGGTTTTTGTAATATTAAAGGTGGATGGCTCGTTACCTTTTTCTGTGTGAAACTACCAAAGAAGAGTCCAGGCCCAGTGATCCAAATCCAAGGCTGTTTATTATTGTAAAAGTACAGAAGTAATAAAAATCAGTCAAAAGTTACATCAGTGTCCACTTGCTTCTTTCTGAAGTCTTTTTCTTTTCCTCCTATGAGGCAGTCATCTATATGGCTGGAGTTCCAAGAAGCCCTCCTTATGTCTGGAACCTTGGAACTTAACTTGGAACTAAGGTCTGAGAACTGGGTTAGCTCCTTTTATAGTCCTGAGTCTGGAGGGGTGGAGCTTGACAAAGAACTGGGAAGATTCAAACACAACAGTACAGTGATTGGCCTATTTAAACTTTTTCAGTTAGGCTGAGGTGGAGGCCAGTAGAAAGTGCACAGCCACCCCATGGAAAACCCTTTTCCACACTCCCTCAGTTTGAAAAGTTGGCGACACGTTTGACCAGCATCGCGTCCTCGTCTCGGAACTCCCACTTCAAGGAGGGGGCCTCTTTTGGACGAGCGCATTAGCCGCCCTCAGAAGAACACCAGTGGTGACGGGCCCAGCGAGCGAAGCCCCCGCAAAGGGCGAATTCCGGCGCCTACAGGTGAGAGGACCGGGAAGGCCCCGCCCACGGAACGCCCCGCCCCGCCCCGCCGCCGCTGCTAAACGGCCCGGGACGTGGAGGCGTGGTGCCAGCGGGGACCTGCTGCGCCTGCGCACGTGCCCGCACGGAAGGCGCCCACGGATCCTTGGGAAGGGGGGCGCTTGCCACGCGAGCGCCCTGCGGCTGCGCAGAGCTGCGACGTCGCCCCGCCCACTGCCCTGCCGCCGTCAGCGTCGCCATGGACCCGTCGGACTCGGCTTGCTCGATGGACGACACGCCTCGCCTGCTGGTGGAGGACTCGCAGCCGGAGCCGGAGCGGGGCGGAGAGGCGCTGAGCCCCGTCCTGGAGCCGCCGCCGCCGCCGCCGCCGCCGCCGCGCTCGTTGGTGTGCCGGGAGGCCGGCGAAGGTAAGGGGGAGGGGCGCGGCCTCCCGGGCGCTGGGGCCTCTCCGGGCGCCGGCTGAGCCTCCCCCCGCCTCGTAGCGTCGCCCTTCGGCACGGCGGCGCCCTCGCCCAGCCCGATGGGGAGCGTGGCCAGAACCGGGACGAGGCCAGCGACATGCGGGAGGGCCGCGTGGGCAGCCCTGGGCCTCGGCCCGCTGCTCCGCTCCGCCTCCGGGGGGGGCGGCGGCGGCGGGGCGAGCGGAGAGGCAGCCTTGGAGGGGGCGGCGGCGGCGGCCTCGGGGAAGGGCCCCTCTTGCCATCCGCCGGCACAGTCGGGCGATGGCGGTGGGCGGACGGCGGCAGCGGAGGCGGCTAAAGCGGGCGAGGAACCGGCGGCGGGACGGCACAGGCTCTGCCCATTTCGTGCCCGGGCCCCGATGGGCGCGCAGGCCGAAGGGCCCCGGTTAAAGTTGGGCTGCCCGCCCCCCCCCGGCTGGCAGGCGGTTTCTGTGCCAGGGGGAGCCCCGGGAAAGGTGCCGCCTTCCAAAGAGGCCGAGAACGGGGCTTTGGCCTGGCGCTGTCGGAAGGACGGGCAGTGGCCTCTTCGGAAGGTTGCATTTCAGTTGTGGGGAAACGTTCAGCTTGGAGGCCCATGCAAGTCCGTGAGACCCATCGGGCTAGTTGTGTTAATAACATGTTTGGTCTCCAAAGAATGGTGAGGCTGCTCAACTCCCATTGGGGAGGCTGTGGGTATGGCCCTTGAGGCCAAGCTCAGGCTTGGGGGCCCCGTGGCCAGCCCTTAGCCTGGCCGGCTACTGATTTGCTCTAGTCTAACCTCAGGTTTTCTCACGTTCTACTAAAGGCATTGTGACAATTTCATAACTTGTAACCAAACATCAATCCCTGGTTCTTTCCTAGTTCCACCTGCAGACCAAGATAAAGCGGGCTGTCATATAGTAAGGAAACCCAGCAGTGATTATTCTGAAGGGTAAATATCTGTCATATTTGTTTTTCACCCACCTGGGCAACTCACCACAACTAAAACAAAAGCAGAGATGGCACAAATGACGTCTGGACAGGAACGGAGCAATGGGGTGGCCCTCTCTTTTGTGAAAGGCCTAAGGAACAGCCTTTTTAAGCCACAGCAGGATGGGGCCTCCCAGTTTCCATGTGGGGGGATCTCATTCCAGAGGGCAGGCATTGCTTCTGGGAAGGGCCCCTTCCTGGGATGATGCTGTTGAAGGAACCCGGTGCACGCAAGCAGGCCAGACCAGGTCAGTTGGGCAGACGCTACAGGAGACAGGCAATTCCTCAAGGAGCTTAACCTGGGGCGACATTGCCCCCCAAGGGGCGATTTTGTTTTTCAGGGAGGGCGATGGAATGAAAAGGGGCAACGTGGGGGCAAAGGAACGGAAGGGGGGGCAATATGGGGGTGATGGAGCGAGATATATTGGGACAGAGAGAGATCGATCTATATTGGTAGGTAGGTAGGTAGGTAGGTAGACAAAAAGACAGACAGGTAGGTAGATAGGCAGGAAGGCAGGCAGGCAAACAGACAGACCTTTTGGATGGATGGATGGACAGGCACTGGTTCAGGTGCGGTACAACAGTCAATGGGGTGAGCCTGCAGGGCCGGTGCCTCGAACGCCCCCCTGCTGCCTCTTAGCGTCCCCAAGGGGGTCAGCAGAGGGGTGCTAAGAGGCGACAGGGGCATTCAAGGTGCTGGCCGGCCCTGCAGGTTCACCCATTGACTAGCACTGCTCTGGAGCTGGCGCCTCCAATGTGGAAGCAGTGGCACGTTACGTGCTGCCGCGGCCGCGTTCGACACACCGCCCCCCTGCTGCCTCTTAGCACCCCTCTGCTGTCCCCCTTGGGACGCTAAGAGGTGGCAGGGGGGCGGTTATTTTGTGGGAGTGGGGCGCTGACAACTTCCTCAATGGCTCAAGGGGGCGATTCTTTCAAAAAGGTTAAGAACCACTGCTCTAGGATGTTGTTGGCCCGTGTAGTCTCCCTTCAGGCAATTGATATGTGCCACCGCAATTCCCCTCTTCTTGGGGCTATGTGATCTGATTTCTCTCAATCCTTTCTCACGGGACTGAGTTTGCAGCTTTTTAAGGCCATTGAAAAGAAATTCTCTGAGCCTTACCTGTACATCTGATGTGTTTACCATTTGTTTTGGCTGTCTGCAAAGTTACTAGTTGGTACCTATGCTGGGCCATGAGAAACATTTCCACTTGAATTCTCCAGTTCAAGCTCTGTGTCCAGCCATGTCCCTGGAATAATGCAGCCCCATAAAGAAACTCCCGAGAGCCCAGTGTCTGCCTGCCTCCTCCTGGAGAGGACACCGCCAGTGAAGAACCCTCATCCTTGGCCATTGGAGGAGGTTGAGCCTGTCTCTTCTACGCAGGAGGACATGTTTGGCCAGAATAGCTCAACAGGTGATGAGAGGCTGTGATCTTTTTCTTGCTCAATGTTCCCAGTCTGAAATCTGCTTTGCTTATCCCGGTATTTGAGGAGTGGGTGGTAACTAAGAGAGGAGACTGTCTGAGGTCCAGAGCCACCTAGGGCCCCACAAAATGAATACTAATTTTAAGCAGGATGGTGAGAAATGTAGTACATACAGTGTATGTCTTGTGAGCTAAGTGTAAGTGGGATAGAAATTGCTTGGTCCTGTCATGGGGCCATGACTTTGTGGAGAGCGACCTGCACCTGCTGTTCAGAGCCCTAGAGTTGAATGCCATGCCCCTCCCCATTGTGCAAGGACAGGAAGGGGGGTACTGGTTTCATTTCAGATAGAATGTTTAATGCCCGTTTGCACTTGTTGCATTACCAAAGTATCTGTTTCCAGCAAATAAATTTATTGTTGTAACTACAGGTTGTTCCAGGGTGAATATTGGAGCATTGCCCTCTTTTCTTGTTCAGACAGCTTTGAGTATGTTTGTAACCTGGATCAGCAATGTTGAGAAAAGTAACAAACAGGGCTGTGGGTTTCTCAGAGCAGAGGGATTCTCGTTATTCCCCTGTGGGATCCGGAGTTCTTGGGCGCTAGATTTTCTCCTGGCTTCCCAGGAAGCAGCCTCTCCAGGTGAAGGTATTTCTTCAGTGCTGGAGAATGTGAAGCTTCTTCCGGCCAGCCACAGTGTTCCTGGCAGCCATGTGAAGGGTCAGAGGTCCTTTGCAGTTTGGGGTAGGTGCAGGAAAGCACTGGCAGCTGGGACCTGGATTCTGAAGCGACTCTCTTATGTGTTTTAATGCAATTGGAATAGCTCCAGACAGACTGGAAGAGGCAAGTTCCCCATCATCCACTCCAGCTGATCCTCTGCGCGTCCTTCAGCTCTCTGGACAAGGGCCTCTTTCCAAGTAAGTGGCAAGCTTGCCAGAAAAGCCTGATGCATGCTCCTTTATGTCTCTCCTGTTGAGATGCCTTTATGGTTGTCTTTCTTTTGGGATCCTTTTTCTAATCAGTTGCGTTGCTTTGCTGCTCCTTCTTTCTCTTTTTGGTGTTCTGTGATTTTGTTTGGGTTCTTGCTCTTCTCTGAAAATTTGAGGTATGTAAAATACTTCGGGGCTGGCTGTAAAACTTGAGATTACTTGCAGCCCATTTTGAAGTTGTACTGTCAGATCTGGAGATCAGAATATTCATGCTTTGAGATGGTTTGGCTATCTCAGCTGAGGACTGAGGACTCTACTTTGCTCTTCATCCAACCTTTTGCTTGTCTTCTGTTGGCCAAAGTAGAGGGATGGGGGTGCAAATGGAGGTCTTTATCTGTTCACTGTTCTCTCTCCCCTTAGTTGTGCTTCAGGTCTTGCTAGAACAACTTCTGATGTCTTACAACCAGTGCCTTTTATTCTTCCGAGAAGCCCAACTGAACAGGAGGCAGGAGGTATGCCATCCCTTTTTGCCAGATTAGTTACACTTGTTCTATCATAGGAATGTCCTGGTTCCCCCCTTGGTTCTTGGGGGAAGAGGCTCTGAGGACTGACTTGATCTTACATTTAGGAATGGCAATACAGTGGAGTAGTCTGTTTTTCTTTCATTTGCCACGAGGCTTTCTTGTTTTCTACTTGTTTAGAAAATTTATATGGCTGTCCAACTCATTCATGATGACTTCGGGAGACATACAATAGTAAAGCCTCCAATAAGCCCATAAGCCCTCGCTTCCCTGGCAACAACAACCCAACAAACCATTTAGTGGGCTCTGTATCACCCTCAGGTCCCCAGGCCCGCTGGCAAAACCATGTCTTCAAAGGAGTCCTTTGAAAGAATATGAAGGAGGAAGCCACCACAGAGAAGGCTCTTCTTCTTGGTTCCACTAGATGGACCTCCTTAAGAAAGGAGACCTGTAACATACTCTGCCTCCCCCATTCTGGTGGGTCAGATGGACGTAACTGGGAAAAGGCAGTCCTTCAAATAACCTGGCCCCAAGCCTTGTAGGACTTTGAAGGTGACAACCAGCACGTTGAATTGGGCCCAGAAGCAGGTTATGAACTAGTGCAGCTCCTGCAAGAAAGGTGAAGGGTATGCAAATCTACACTTGCACCAGGCCACTGCATTTGGACTAAGTTAACAAAGTGAAATTTCTGGGAACTGTTCAAGAATGACCCCATCACAGCAGTCAAAATTGGTGTCAGTTTTCTAGAAGTGCTAATCTCCACTTTTTTCACAATTCTAACTAGGAAAGCAGGAAAGCCCACCATTGGAGACTGTAGGCACCTTTCAGGGCTCTGTTCCAGTTTCTCAAGATGCTTTTGTGCTGCCATCCCAGCCCGAGTTCTCTCACGTGAGTGACTGCCCGAGCTGCTGCTGCTGCTGCTGCTGCTGGAATGAATGCAGGTAGCAGCCAGGCAAATGGCCCAGTGAACCTGTCATATTCCTAAAGGCCTTTTCTGCAGCAGAAAAAATTCTGAAGGTCCAATTGTCAGCTTGGGAATAGCAGTGGCACTTAGACTTGTATAACGCTTCACAGTGCTTTACAGCCCTCTCGAACCATCTGAGTCCTCATTTTACAAATCTGGGAAATATGGAAGGCTGAGTCAATCTTGAGAATCGAACTGCCGAACTGCTGGCAGTCAGCAGAGGTAGCCTGCAAGTACTGCATTCTAACCACTGTGCCCCCCATCTCCTGAGGGGAAATTTCTTTAGACCTTTCCTTAAAAAGGGTCTGTCAGGGATAGCTAGTCTGCCATAGAATTTCACTTGGAAGCCACAAGATGCTGTTTTATGGTCTTGTTCTGGTTGTGTTGTGTGGTTGTACTTTGCTCCTTTAAATAAATGGGGCTTGATCTATTGCATACTGGGAAGAGCAGTCATCCATGCATATGGGGTTTCACCAGGATAATGTATCCCAGTTAGCTTTCTTGGTGTGTAGTGGGAGGCACCTTGGGAGACTAAGCCTCCACCTGGGCTCAGTGTCAGCCACGAAGGCAGGTGACTCAGGGTTGCAGAGTGGCAGGAGGGATGGCATCCTTTTTCTTTTCCTTTGCAGGACACCTTTCTCCCAACTCCAAGCCTGGAGGAAGGCTGTAAGACAGGAGCCGAGAAAGGAGGAAGTTCTGAGGGCTCTGAAGCTCCGGTGGCAGCAACATCAGCCTCTTCTGCAGAGGCTTCTCTGGCAGAGCCCCGAGAGGACGACTGTGTTTTGGCCCTCTCTGCCAGTCAAGGCAGCCAGGGGACCACAGTGGAGGAGGGGAAGACCACTGACGATGCTGCTTCTTGTGCTTTGGAGGAGAAGCTTTGCTTGCCTGATGGCGGCAGTGAACAGGAGGCTGATGAGGAGACTTCCCTTGGTGAACCTTGCAGTGACCTTGGCCATGAAGGCAGCGTGCCAAGCAAGGCATCTTTGCTCCTGGAGGGTGAAGCTGTCCCAGAGACCCCCTGTGAAAAGCCAGAAGAAGTCACATTGCTGGATGAAGGACTTTCCCTTCGTTTGACCATTTCCCAAGCCGTAGAGCAAGCGGAATGCTCTGCAGTTAGGGAAGCCTTTCCCCCTCACGATCCGCATGTAACTGGCGAGTCAGGAAAGCTGGAGGAAGGTCCTCTGGATAATCCCAGCAAGGCTGGGCTGGAAGTGCAGAGCCCGAGTCGGAGGGTCCATCCTGGAATGATGCTGAAACAGACTGCTTCTGAGCCCCAACCAGACCAGGGGAGCAGGCAGTTCCAGAGAAGAGCTGGTAGTTTTCCTGGAGAGATTCTGCACGTCCCGCCAGGTAGGGACTGACCCAAGGGCAGCAATGTCTGCAAGAGAAGAGCTGGCTGTTCCCCCTGGGGTGGGTGGAGCGGCTGCTTTGCAGGGACCAGGCAGTCTGCTGGGAGCAAAGTCGGGGAGCCCCAGTACCCTTCCCAGGGATGATTCAGGTTTAGAAGAAAAGAGGCGAGGTTATGCTGTGGGTTCATCTGGAGCTGTGCCCCCCCATCCAAGACCAGAGATGACAATTGTCCACGGACCAAAGAACCCCATGCCCAGAGCCATTCCATCTTGCCAGGATTCAGTTTCAGCCTGTTGCTCCCTTAATAGCCTCCAGGCACGGCGAGAGGGCGGTCACGGCGTTGCCTAACTCACCATGGCCTGGGGCACACAGACATATTTGTCTTACATGTGAATTCTTGCTATTCCTAAGATTTGGTTAGACTCGAAGTGAAGTTCATGAAGATCAGACTTTAAACAGGGTAGCTTTTGGCTAGTGATCCTCGTCTTCCCATAATGACCTTCAGAATTTCTTGTCCCACAGTTAAAATGTCCCCAATTCAGATTCCTGCTTATGAAGGCTTCTCTCGTTTTCTTTTGACGGACTCCTTTTCAGCGTTTCTTTGACTAGCATTAGTATTTTGCTCTTTTCTTGCATTCAGCATGTTGACTCCAATATGCTAATTCCTCTGCTTAAAACATTGTAATTTTTCTGCTCTGGTTACTGATTTGGAGCTAAGTGCTTTGAGTCCATGAGGTCACTGGAGTAACATTGATCTAGTTCAATTAATTTTGTTTCTTCAGCATATTTAATTGTTTAGCTCAGGAAATTGAAATAACTACTATTAGTCTTGGACTGTAGGATTTTAAATCTTCCTGAAGAAACCAGATCCCTCCTTGTTTGAGCCCCCATCCCTGTTCTGTCTTACTAGGGACTTCCATTTTCAAGCTTCTGCTCCATCCGTGCAACAGACACCTTTGTCTCTCCTCTCTTTGAGCTGCTCCTTCAGAGAGACAGAATCATAGAGTCGTAGGGCTAGAAGGGGCCTTGGAGGTCTTCTAGAAAGAAGTTGATCGTTTGGTCTTGTGCTCTTCTCAATTTAAGCAACTCTGTATGTTTGACTCTGCTTGAACTCAAAGCATATTCTCTTTCTCTTTCTATTCTGTTTCATTTATTTTATTAGACTTGTATGCCGCCCATCTTTCCTTAAGCCGCCATCTCATCTTCCTTCCGTTTTCCCTGCCATCTTTCTTGGATAGTCCCTCCAGTCCGTTGAATCTCCCAAAGGTCTCTGAACTGGGATTTCTCTCCTTTGAGTAGAGTAAGCATCCCTCTTGGCCCTCCTGTCTGTGGGCTGCAGTTCCCAGGCAGGCTGCAGCAAAGGGGAAGCGGAGCTGCTGGAGTCCCAGGCTGAGCAGGCCCCTGGCCTGGGAGGGATTCTTCAGCCCATCCCAGGTGATTCTTCTCCCTTATTGCTGGTGGTGGATGATGGTGGCGTCGTCAGAGAGACTGTTTTTGTCCAAAACTCTTGAGTTTTCTCCCCTTGGCAGGAATGGGTGTCTTTGGTTGCCTGTTTGCCTGCCCCTTTCCATTAAGCCCATGCAATTTCTTTTGGCATAATAATTTTATTCTACAGTGCCATTGTAACTTTGAACAACCATTAGACCAATGGTTGTAAATTGAGGACTACCTGTAAATCTTCTTGTCCCTCCCTCTTTGATTCCCTTCTGGGTTCAACCCATTTTTCAATTAGCAAACCCAGAAACCCCCATTTTAATATTTTGCCATTTTTAGCAAAAAGTTTATAAAAAGGTTTCCAGTCTTTTATAACGACACTTATTTTATCCCTGATCATCCAGGTCAGTTTTGCTCTTCCTGAAAATTCTGTCATTTTCACCAGCCATTCCCCCATTGTTGGTATTCCAGGTTTTGTGCACATAGTAACCTTGTGCTGTTTCCAGTGGGGTGGAGAGGGAAAGGGGCTGGACCAGGAGTGGGGAGAGCCACATTCCCCCTCATGCTCACTCCTAAAATGGGGAGTGGAAAAACACCTGCCCACCAAGTAGCAGGTGGACCAGTGCAGCAGAGTTTGGGCTTCCCAACCTTCAGGGACACAGCCTTCATCCTGAGGGGGCTGACCCAGGGTGATAGCAGCCATTTTAATGGGTTTTAATGATTATTTGGTCAAATTTGGTTTAATTCCTTTTTAACTTTCATATTTGTATGGTTGTTTTTATGTGAGCTGCCCTGAGTCCTTTGGGAGAGAGGGCGGCATATAAGACCAAATAATTAAAATAAATAATTTTAAGGAAGGCTGCTTTGATCGATTGCTTGGTATGAAGGCAAGAGAAGCAAGGAGGTGACGCTGTTTTCCCTGTCATTTCAGAGCCGCCCTTTTGTATCTTACTGGCGAAAGAGAGAGATGCCCTCACCCCACCTCTGGTGGGCCAGCACAAGAAAGGCCCCAGGCACAGCACCCCCATCGGTGAGTGGAGGGTGGATTCTGTGGGGGCAGGAAGACGGTTTTTCAGGAGCCTCTGTGGGCAACCAACTCAAGAGTTAGAGTGGGGCTGAAGCTCCGCATGGTATTTTTTGCCTTAACGATGAAGCAGTTTTGCCAGCTGTACCTTTGGGGCTGGTTGGCACATTGCCTGAATGGCAGCTGTGGTGCTGGAAGAAGGAGCCAAGTTGGCACACATTTTTTATTTATTTATTTATTTTTATTCATATTTATATGCCGCCCTTCTCCGAAGACTCAGGGTGGCTTACAATTTTTGGGATACAACCCAATGCGCTCAGCAATAGCCTTCCTTCCATTGTATATGCCTGCTTATTACTAAGAGGCATTTTTACAAAGTCAGCTTATTGCCCCCAACAATCTTGGGTCCTCAGTTTACCTACCCCGAGAGGATGGAAGGCTGAGTCAACCTTGAGCCTGGTGGGATTCGAGCCTGCACTAATTGCAGGCAGCTGGAACTAAGTGCTGGGCATTTAGCAGCCTGCACCACCAAGGCCCTAAAAACTTTCCTTGCCGGCTGGAAGAGGCCGGGAAGGTCCTGCAGCGCCAAGAAATCTCCTTCGCCGGGATCATTTCTCGGAGGCGGGAGGAGGAGCGGGGGGCTTTGGCTACTTTCAGCCTAGCGGTCCTCAGCCCAGAGTCCCGGCCGGCCGGCCTCTCTTCCTTCCCTGGGACCCGCCTCTTGCCTCGCCTTTTGCTCGGAGGCGCAGAGCGCGGCTGTAGCCGGAAACGCCGCGGGATTCAAGGGTCTGTTCCGAGTCCGCGGTTAAGCCGCGGCCAGCCGCGGGGCACGCGCTTCCCCCCGCGGCTCCCTCGGGAAGCGAGCGTGGCCCATGGCCGGCTTGCGCGGTCCTAAGAGCAGGAGAGGGCATTGGGAGCAGCCCCGGCCCAGAGTCCCCGGTAGCCCCTGCGGGGAGAGGCGCGCGCTCGCTCGCTCGCTCGCCTGGGACGCCCCGCAGGCCGGCCTCTTCCCGGCGCCGCAGCGGCCGCGGGTCCCTGTCCAAGGTGCTGAAAGCGCTCGGCTCCCGGCCGCCCGACGGCTTACCGCGCTCCAGACTGTGACGCAGAGCTTCTAGCTCCGGCTCCGTCCCGATCTCTCCGATCACCGCCAGCAGCGCGTGCCGCCTCCGCCGCCCGCCGCCGCCTGGCGCCTCCATAGCCGCAGCCCACGACTCGCGCTCAGCAGAGGCCGGGGGGCCGGCTCTTAAAAGCGCTCGGCCGCGCGCAGCTTGGCCCTTCCCCGCGCACGTGGACGCCCTCGGCCGCGCCTCGCCAGGCTCCGAGAGGCGGCTGCCCGGGCGGCAGCACGTGGCCGTGCGAGCTCGGCGAGAGGCTGGTCCGCGCCGCAACTGCGACACTCGCCCGCCGCCCGCGCCGCCCTTGCTCCGGAGGGGCCGCTGAAGAGTTGTCTGCAACGGGCGGGGCCGCCGCTATCTCGGGCCACTGGGTAAAGCAAAGGAGCCCCGTCTTCGTTTCCCAGGGGAGCGTCGTCGACGTCCCAGGCTAGCGGGCAGGCGCCCGGAGTCCTCTGGCGGTCTCCTTGGGCGGCTTGGTTTGAAGAGCTAAAATCGGAGAGGGAGCGGGCCCGCAGGAAGAGTGGCATGCTAGAATCATCTGTATTTTCTTCCAAGGAGAGTAAATGAAACGAGTCAAGAATCCCAGTAAAGCACAGCAGGATAATAAAAATTCCACATCCGGAGTAGTTTGTATGCAAATTTAAGCAGCTGCCTGTTTAGCCCAAAGTCAAGCCTTACTTGTTAAAAGCAGTCCTCCCAACCCCAACCGTTGGGCGGCCGCTTCTGACAGCCACTTATGCCTTCTCCTCAACTCCACAAACAGCAGGTCCTCTTCTCCCATAAGAGCTGCATCACAAGGGCCTCCTGAAACCCAGGCTTGCCTTACTGGCAGTGTTATCTCCCTCCATGTACCTCTTAGCAGTCTCAAAAACAGAAGAAAATAACAGCTAAAAGGCCACGACCAGAGCGGAGCATGGATCTGGGTCTTGCGCCGTCGTCTCCTTTGGGGGGAGGGGTCTCTCCACAGCCCACCTCAGAAGACAGGGACAACCTAAGCCAGTTCTGTCCAAAGAGGGCTGAGCCCAAAAGAACTAAGAGGCCAAAGGCAGCCCTTGGAAGCCAAGGCAGAGGGGCGAGTGGGAGTGAAAGGGCAGCGCCCACTTGGACACAGGCAGGGCTCAGGCCGAGTCCATTCTATCCTGCCTCTCTCAGGCCCACTGGGGTGCCTGGAACCAACGTTCAAACCGCCGCCTTAATCTCTCCCTCAGTTTGAAAAGTTGGCGACACGTTTGACCAGCATCGCGTCCTCGTCTCGGAACTCCCACTTCAAGGAGGGGGCCTCTTTTGGACGAGCGCATTAGCCGCCCTCAGAAGAACACCAGTGGTGACGGGCCCAGCGAGCGAAGCCCCCGCAAAGGGCGAATTCCGGCGCCTACAGGTGAGAGGACCGGGAAGGCCCCGCCCACGGAACGCCCCGCCCCGCCCCGCCGCCGCCGCTAAACGGCCCGGGACGTGGAGGCGTGGTGCCAGCGGGGACCTGCTGCGCCTGCGCACGTGCCCGCACGGAAGGCGCCCACGGATCCTTGGGAAGGGGGGCGCTTGCCACGCGAGCGCCCTGCGGCTGCGCAGAGCTGCGACGTCGCCCCGCCCACTGCCCTGCCGCCGTCAGCGTCGCCATGGACCCGTCGGACTCGGCTTGCTCGATGGACGACACGCCTCGCCTGCTGGTGGAGGACTCGCAGCCGGAGCCGGAGCGGGGCGGAGAGGCGCTGAGCCCCGTCCTGGAGCCGCCGCCGCCGCCGCCGCCGCCGCCGCGCTCGTTGGTGTGCCGGGAGGCCGGCGAAGGTAAGGGGGAGGGGCGCGGCCTCCCGGGCGCTGGGGCCTCTCCGGGCGCCGGCTGAGCCTCCCCCCGCCTCGTAGCGTCGCCCTTCGGCACGGCGGCGCCCTCGCCCAGCCCGATGGGGAGCGTGGCCAGAACCGGGACGAGGCCAGCGACATGCGGGAGGGCCGCGTGGGCAGCCCTGGGCCTCGGCCCGCTGCTCCGCTCCGCCTCCGGGGGGGGCGGCGGCGGCGGGGCGAGCGGAGAGGCAGCCTTGGAGGGGGCGGCGGCGGCGGCCTCGGGGAAGGGCCCCTCTTGCCATCCGCCGGCACAGTCGGGCGATGGCGGTGGGCGGACGGCGGCAGCGGAGGCGGCTAAAGCGGGCGAGGAACCGGCGGCGGGACGGCACAGGCTCTGCCCATTTCGTGCCCGGGCCCCGATGGGCGCGCAGGCCGAAGGGCCCCGGTTAAAGTTGGGCTGCCCGCCCCCCCCCGGCTGGCAGGCGGTTTCTGTGCCAGGGGGAGCCCCGGGAAAGGTGCCGCCTTCCAAAGAGGCCGAGAACGGGGCTTTGGCCTGGCGCTGTCGGAAGGACGGGCAGTGGCCTCTTCGGAAGGTTGCATTTCAGTTGTGGGGAAACGTTCAGCTTGGAGGCCCATGCAAGTCCGTGAGACCCATCGGGCTAGTTGTGTTAATAACATGTTTGGTCTCCAAAGAATGGTGAGGCTGCTCAACTCCCTTTGGGGAGGCTGTGGGTATGGCCCTTGAGGCCAAGCTCAGGCTTGGGGGCCCCGTGGCCAGCCCTTAGCCTGGCCGGCTACTGATTTGCTCTAGTCTAACCTCAGGTTTTCTCACGTTCTACTAAAGGCATTGTGACAATTTCATAACTTGTAACCAAACATCAATCCCTGGTTCTTTCCTAGTTCCACCTGCAGACCAAGATAAAGCGGGCTGTCATATAGTAAGGAAACCCAGCAGTGATTATTCTGAAGGGTAAATATCTGTCATATTTGTTTTTCACCCACCTGGGCAACTCACCACAACTAAAACAAAAGCAGAGATGGCACAAATGACGTCTGGACAGGAACGGAGCAATGGGGTGGCCCTCTCTTTTGTGAAAGGCCTAAGGAACAGCCTTTTTAAGCCACAGCAGGATGGGGCCTCCCAGTTTCCATGTGGGGGGATCTCATTCCAGAGGGCAGGCATTGCTTCTGGGAAGGGCCCCTTCCTGGGATGATGCTGTTGAAGGAACCCGGTGCACGCAAGCAGGCCAGACCAGGTCAGTTGGGCAGACGCTACAGGAGACAGGCAATTCCTCAAGGAGCTTAACCTGGGCGACATTGCCCCCCAAGGGGCGATTTTGTTTTTCAGGGAGGGCGATGGAATGAAAAGGGGCAACGTGGGGGCAAAGGAACGGAAGGGGGGGCAATATGGGGGTGATGGAGCGAGATATATTGGGACAGAGAGAGATCGATCTATATTGGTAGGTAGGTAGGTAGGTAGGTAGACAAAAAGACAGACAGGTAGGTAGATAGGCAGGAAGGCAGGCAGGCAAACAGACAGACCTTTTGGATGGATGGATGGACAGGCACTGGTTCAGGTGCGGTACAACAGTCAATGGGGTGAGCCTGCAGGGCCGGTGCCTCGAACGCCCCCCTGCTGCCTCTTAGCGTCCCCAAGGGGGTCAGCAGAGGGGTGCTAAGAGGCGACAGGGGCATTCAAGGTGCTGGCCGGCCCTGCAGGTTCACCCATTGACTAGCACTGCTCTGGAGCTGGCGCCTCCAATGTGGAAGCAGTGGCACGTTACGTGCTGCCGCGGCCGCGTTCGACACACCGCCCCCCTGCTGCCTCTTAGCACCCCTCTGCTGTCCCCCTTGGGACGCTAAGAGGTGGCAGGGGGGCGGTTATTTTGTGGGAGTGGGGCGCTGACAACTTCCTCAATGGCTCAAGGGGGCGATTCTTTCAAAAAAGGTTAAGAACCACTGCTCTAGGATGTTGTTGGCCCGTGTAGTCTCCCTTCAGGCAATTGATATGTGCCACCGCAATTCCCCTCTTCTTGGGGCTATGTGATCTGATTTCTCTCAATCCTTTCTCACGGGACTGAGTTTGCAGCTTTTTAAGGCCATTGAAAAGAAATTCTCTGAGCCTTACCTGTACATCTGATGTGTTTACCATTTGTTTTGGCTGTCTGCAAAGTTACTAGTTGGTACCTATGCTGGGCCATGAGAAACATTTCCACTTGAATTCTCCAGTTCAAGCTCTGTGTCCAGCCATGTCCCTGGAATAATGCAGCCCCATAAAGAAACTCCCGAGAGCCCAGTGTCTGCCTGCCTCCTCCTGGAGAGGACACCGCCAGTGAAGAACCCTCATCCTTGGCCATTGGAGGAGGTTGAGCCTGTCTCTTCTACGCAGGAGGACATGTTTGGCCAGAATAGCTCAACAGGTGATGAGAGGCTGTGATCTTTTTCTTGCTCAATGTTCCCAGTCTGAAATCTGCTTTGCTTATCCCGGTATTTGAGGAGTGGGTGGTAACTAAGAGAGGAGACTGTCTGAGGTCCAGAGCCACCTAGGGCCCCACAAAATGAATACTAATTTTAAGCAGGATGGTGAGAAATGTAGTACATACAGTGTATGTCTTGTGAGCTAAGTGTAAGTGGGATAGAAATTGCTTTGTCCTGTCATGGGGCCATGACTTTGTGGAGAGCGACCTGCACCTGCTGTTCAGAGCCCTAGAGTTGAATGCCATGCCCCTCCCCATTGTGCAAGGACAGGAAGGGGGGTACTGGTTTCATTTCAGATAGAATGTTTAATGCCCGTTTGCACTTGTTGCATTACCAAAGTATCTGTTTCCAGCAAATAAATTTATTGTTGTAACTACAGGTTGTTCCAGGGTGAATATTGGAGCATTGCCCTCTTTTCTTGTTCAGACAGCTTTGAGTATGTTTGTAACCTGGATCAGCAATGTTGAGAAAAGTAACAAACAGGGCTGTGGGTTTCTCAGAGCAGAGGGATTCTCGTTATTCCCCTGTGGGATCCGGAGTTCTTGGGCGCTAGATTTTCTCCTGGCTTCCCAGGAAGCAGCCTCTCCAGGTGAAGGTATTTCTTCAGTGCTGGAGAATGTGAAGCTTCTTCCGGCCAGCCACAGTGTTCCTGGCAGCCATGTGAAGGGTCAGAGGTCCTTTGCAGTTTGGGGTAGGTGCAGGAAAGCACTGGCAGCTGGGACCTGGATTCTGAAGCGACTCTCTTATGTGTTTTAATGCAATTGGAATAGCTCCAGACAGACTGGAAGAGGCAAGTTCCCCATCATCCACTCCAGCTGATCCTCTGCGCGTCCTTCAGCTCTCTGGACAAGGGCCTCTTTCCAAGTAAGTGGCAAGCTTGCCAGAAAAGCCTGATGCATGCTCCTTTATGTCTCTCCTGTTGAGATGCCTTTATGGTTGTCTTTCTTTTGGGATCCTTTTTCTAATCAGTTGCGTTGCTTTGCTGCTCCTTCTTTCTCTTTTTGGTGTTCTGTGATTTTGTTTGGGTTCTTGCTCTTCTCTGAAAATTTGAGGTATGTAAAATACTTCGGGGCTGGCTGTAAAACTTGAGATTACTTGCAGCCCATTTTGAAGTTGTACTGTCAGATCTGGAGATCAGAATATTCATGCTTTGAGATGGTTTGGCTATCTCAGCTGAGGACTGAGGACTCTACTTTGCTCTTCATCCAACCTTTTGCTTGTCTTCTGTTGGCCAAAGTAGAGGGATGGGGGTGCAAATGGAGGTCTTTATCTGTTCACTGTTCTCTCTCCCCTTAGTTGTGCTTCAGGTCTTGCTAGAACAACTTCTGATGTCTTACAACCAGTGCCTTTTATTCTTCCGAGAAGCCCAACTGAACAGGAGGCAGGAGGTATGCCATCCCTTTTTGCCAGATTAGTTACACTTGTTCTATCATAGGAATGTCCTGGTTCCCCCCTTGGTTCTTGGGGGAAGAGGCTCTGAGGACTGACTTGATCTTACATTTAGGAATGGCAATACAGTGGAGTAGTCTGTTTTTCTTTCATTTGCCACGAGGCTTTCTTGTTTTCTACTTGTTTAGAAAATTTATATGGCTGTCCAACTCATTCATGATGACTTCGGGAGACATACAATAGTAAAGCCTCCAATAAGCCCATAAGCCCTCGCTTCCCTGGCAACAACAACCCAACAAACCATTTAGTGGGCTCTGTATCACCCTCAGGTCCCCAGGCCCGCTGGCAAAACCATGTCTTCAAAGGAGTCCTTTGAAAGAATATGAAGGAGGAAGCCACCACAGAGAAGGCTCTTCTTCTTGGTTCCACTAGATGGACCTCCTTAAGAAAGGAGACCTGTAACATACTCTGCCTCCCCCATTCTGGTGGGTCAGATGGACGTAACTGGGAAAAGGCAGTCCTTCAAATAACCTGGCCCCAAGCCTTGTAGGACTTTGAAGGTGACAACCAGCACGTTGAATTGGGCCCAGAAGCAGGTTATGAACTAGTGCAGCTCCTGCAAGAAAGGTGAAGGGTATGCAAATCTACACTTGCACCAGGCCACTGCATTTGGACTAAGTTAACAAAGTGAAATTTCTGGGAACTGTTCAAGAATGACCCCATCACAGCAGTCAAAATTGGTGTCAGTTTTCTAGAAGTGCTAATCTCCACTTTTTTCACAATTCTAACTAGGAAAGCAGGAAAGCCCACCATTGGAGACTGTAGGCACCTTTCAGGGCTCTGTTCCAGTTTCTCAAGATGCTTTTGTGCTGCCATCCCAGCCCGAGTTCTCTCACGTGAGTGACTGCCCGAGCTGCTGCTGCTGCTGCTGCTGCTGGAATGAATGCAGGTAGCAGCCAGGCAAATGGCCCAGTGAACCTGTCATATTCCTAAAGGCCTTTTCTGCAGCAGAAAAAATTCTGAAGGTCCAATTGTCAGCTTGGGAATAGCAGTGGCACTTAGACTTGTATAACGCTTCACAGTGCTTTACAGCCCTCTCGAACCATCTGAGTCCTCATTTTACAAATCTGGGAAATATGGAAGGCTGAGTCAATCTTGAGAATCGAACTGCCGAACTGCTGGCAGTCAGCAGAGGTAGCCTGCAAGTACTGCATTCTAACCACTGTGCCCCCCATCTCCTGAGGGGAAATTTCTTTAGACCTTTCCTTAAAAAGGGTCTGTCAGGGATAGCTAGTCTGCCATAGAATTTCACTTGGAAGCCACAAGATGCTGTTTTATGGTCTTGTTCTGGTTGTGTTGTGTGGTTGTACTTTGCTCCTTTAAATAAATGGGGCTTGATCTATTGCATACTGGGAAGAGCAGTCATCCATGCATATGGGGTTTCACCAGGATAATGTATCCCAGTTAGCTTTCTTGGTGTGTAGTGGGAGGCACCTTGGGAGACTAAGCCTCCACCTGGGCTCAGTGTCAGCCACGAAGGCAGGTGACTCAGGGTTGCAGAGTGGCAGGAGGGATGGCATCCTTTTTCTTTTCCTTTGCAGGACACCTTTCTCCCAACTCCAAGCCTGGAGGAAGGCTGTAAGACAGGAGCCGAGAAAGGAGGAAGTTCTGAGGGCTCTGAAGCTCCGGTGGCAGCAACATCAGCCTCTTCTGCAGAGGCTTCTCTGGCAGAGCCCCGAGAGGACGACTGTGTTTTGGCCCTCTCTGCCAGTCAAGGCAGCCAGGGGACCACAGTGGAGGAGTGGAAGACCACTGACGATGCTGCTTCTTGTGCTTTGGAGGAGAAGCTTTGCTTGCCTGATGGCGGCAGTGAACAGGAGGCTGATGAGGAGACTTCCCTTGGTGAACCTTGCAGTGACCTTGGCCATGAAGGCAGCGTGCCAAGCAAGGCATCTTTGCTCCTGGAGGGTGAAGCTGTCCCAGAGACCCCCTGTGAAAAGCCAGAAGAAGTCACATTGCTGGATGAAGGACTTTCCCTTCGTTTGACCATTTCCCAAGCCGTAGAGCAAGCGGAATGCTCTGCAGTTAGGGAAGCCTTTCCCCCTCACGATCCGCATGTAACTGGCGAGTCAGGAAAGCTGGAGGAAGGTCCTCTGGATAATCCCAGCAAGGCTGGGCTGGAAGTGCAGAGCCCGAGTCGGAGGGTCCATCCTGGAATGATGCTGAAACAGACTGCTTCTGAGCCCCAACCAGACCAGGGGAGCAGGCAGTTCCAGAGAAGAGCTGGTAGTTTTCCTGGAGAGATTCTGCACGTCCCGCCAGGTAGGGACTGACCCAAGGGCAGCAATGTCTGCAAGAGAAGAGCTGGCTGTTCCCCCTGGGGTGGGTGGAGCGGCTGCTTTGCAGGGACCAGGCAGTCTGCTGGGAGCAAAGTCGGGGAGCCCCAGTACCCTTCCCAGGGATGATTCAGGTTTAGAAGAAAAGAGGCGAGGTTATGCTGTGGGTTCATCTGGAGCTGTGCCCCCCCATCCAAGACCAGAGATGACAATTGTCCACGGACCAAAGAACCCCATGCCCAGAGCCATTCCATCTTGCCAGGATTCAGTTTCAGCCTGTTGCTCCCTTAATAGCCTCCAGGCACGGCGAGAGGGCGGTCACGGCGTTGCCTAACTCACCATGGCCTGGGGCACACAGACATATTTGTCTTACATGTGAATTCTTGCTATTCCTAAGATTTGGTTAGACTCGAAGTGAAGTTCATGAAGATCAGACTTTAAACAGGGTAGCTTTTGGCTAGTGATCCTCGTCTTCCCATAATGACCTTCAGAATTTCTTGTCCCACAGTTAAAATGTCCCCAATTCAGATTCCTGCTTATGAAGGCTTCTCTCGTTTTCTTTTGACGGACTCCTTTTCAGCGTTTCTTTGACTAGCATTAGTATTTTGCTCTTTTCTTGCATTCAGCATGTTGACTCCAATATGCTAATTCCTCTGCTTAAAACATTGTAATTTTTCTGCTCTGGTTACTGATTTGGAGCTAAGTGCTTTGAGTCCATGAGGTCACTGGAGTAACATTGATCTAGTTCAATTAATTTTGTTTCTTCAGCATATTTAATTGTTTAGCTCAGGAAATTGAAATAACTACTATTAGTCTTGGACTGTAGGATTTTAAATCTTCCTGAAGAAACCAGATCCCTCCTTGTTTGAGCCCCCATCCCTGTTCTGTCTTACTAGGGACTTCCATTTTCAAGCTTCTGCTCCATCCGTGCAACAGACACCTTTGTCTCTCCTCTCTTTGAGCTGCTCCTTCAGAGAGACAGAATCATAGAGTCGTAGGGCTAGAAGGGGCCTTGGAGGTCTTCTAGAAAGAAGTTGATCGTTTGGTCTTGTGCTCTTCTCAATTTAAGCAACTCTGTATGTTTGACTCTGCTTGAACTCAAAGCATATTCTCTTTCTCTTTCTATTCTGTTTCATTTATTTTATTAGACTTGTATGCCGCCCATCTTTCCTTAAGCCGCCATCTCATCTTCCTTCCGTTTTCCCTGCCATCTTTCTTGGATAGTCCCTCCAGTCCGTTGAATCTCCCAAAGGTCTCTGAACTGGGATTTCTCTCCTTTGAGTAGAGTAAGCATCCCTCTTGGCCCTCCTGTCTGTGGGCTGCAGTTCCCAGGCAGGCTGCAGCAAAGGGGAAGCGGAGCTGCTGGAGTCCCAGGCTGAGCAGGCCCCTGGCCTGGGAGGGATTCTTCAGCCCATCCCAGGTGATTCTTCTCCCTTATTGCTGGTGGTGGATGATGGTGGCGTCGTCAGAGAGACTGTTTTTGTCCAAAACTCTTGAGTTTTCTCCCCTTGGCAGGAATGGGTGTCTTTGGTTGCCTGTTTGCCTGCCCCTTTCCATTAAGCCCATGCAATTTCTTTTGGCATAATAATTTTATTCTACAGTGCCATTGTAACTTTGAACAACCATTAGACCAATGGTTGTAAATTGAGGACTACCTGTAAATCTTCTTGTCCCTCCCTCTTTGATTCCCTTCTGGGTTCAACCCATTTTTCAATTAGCAAACCCAGAAACCCCCATTTTAATATTTTGCCATTTTTAGCAAAAAGTTTATAAAAAGGTTTCCAGTCTTTTATAACGACACTTATTTTATCCCTGATCATCCAGGTCAGTTTTGCTCTTCCTGAAAATTCTGTCATTTTCACCAGCCATTCCCCCATTGTTGGTATTCCAGGTTTTGTGCACATAGTAACCTTGTGCTGTTTCCAGTGGGGTGGAGAGGGAAAGGGGCTGGACCAGGAGTGGGGAGAGCCACATTCCCCCTCATGCTCACTCCTAAAATGGGGAGTGGAAAAACACCTGCCCACCAAGTAGCAGGTGGACCAGTGCAGCAGAGTTTGGGCTTCCCAACCTTCAGGGACACAGCCTTCATCCTGAGGGGGCTGACCCAGGGTGATAGCAGCCATTTTAATGGGTTTTAATGATTATTTGGTCAAATTTGGTTTAATTCCTTTTTAACTTTCATATTTGTATGGTTGTTTTTATGTGAGCTGCCCTGAGTCCTTTGGGAGAGAGGGCGGCATATAAGACCAAATAATTAAAATAAATAATTTTAAGGAAGGCTGCTTTGATCGATTGCTTGGTATGAAGGCAAGAGAAGCAAGGAGGTGACGCTGTTTTCCCTGTCATTTCAGAGCCGCCCTTTTGTATCTTACTGGCGAAAGAGAGAGATGCCCTCACCCCACCTCTGGTGGGCCAGCACAAGAAAGGCCCCAGGCACAGCACCCCCATCGGTGAGTGGAGGGTGGATTCTGTGGGGGCAGGAAGACGGTTTTTCAGGAGCCTCTGTGGGCAACCAACTCAAGAGTTAGAGTGGGGCTGAAGCTCCGCATGGTATTTTTTGCCTTAACGATGAAGCAGTTTTGCCAGCTGTACCTTTGGGGCTGGTTGGCACATTGCCTGAATGGCAGCTGTGGTGCTGGAAGAAGGAGCCAAGTTGGCACACATTTTTTATTTATTTATTTATTTTTATTCATATTTATATGCCGCCCTTCTCCGAAGACTCAGGGTGGCTTACAATTTTTGGGATACAACCCAATGCGCTCAGCAATAGCCTTCCTTCCATTGTATATGCCTGCTTATTACTAAGAGGCATTTTTACAAAGTCAGCTTATTGCCCCCAACAATCTTGGGTCCTCAGTTTACCTACCCCGAGAGGATGGAAGGCTGAGTCAACCTTGAGCCTGGTGGGATTCAAGCCTGCAATAATTACAGGCAGCTGGAACTAAGTGCTAGGCTATTAACAGCCTGCACCACCAAGGCTCTGTGGATCTTGCAGAAAAGAAGCTTTAGAGACCCCGGGAGCCCTTCTGAAGCTGCCCTTTTCCTTGGCTTGTTTCAGTGGTGGGAAGTGATCCAGAGCACTCTGCGATTGGCACAGAGGGCAGAGATGGCGTCTTGGAGGGGGCTGGCTCAGCTGGCATTGCAGCCATGGAGGAGAGCCCCCAAGGGAGTTCTGTGGTGGCCTGCGAAGAGGAAGAGGGGCTCTCCTGCGTAGGAACCTGGTGACCCCCGTGATGGAAGAGAGTGATGAGCCTCTGCCTTTCAGCCTGGAGAGTAAGAGAGGCCACCCAGGAATGGTGACTGCGGGGGTGGGGGTGGCCCAGGAGGTTTTGGCTTTTTTTTTTTTTGCTGGTTGCCTCAAGTGATTGGGATGCCCCCCACCCGGTCACTGGGAGACCCAGTTGGGAAAAGGGGACGTTGAGGTGGCCGTCTTGAATGTGAATGGGATGTGGCTTGTTTGAAGAAAGGATTTTCCTATTTGAAGGCCGGTGCATTCTGCTCTTTCTCCTTGCTCCCCTTAGAGCCTGCAGGCAGGGAAAGGACGAACGGGCTGCCCACAGCAACCAGTCCCAGGTGAGGCCTCTGGCAGGAAAGGGTTCGTCCCCTGTGCCTGCCATGTTCTGCCCCCGCCCCAAGCACCTTTGCTTTGCCGGGGAATCCATGCAGGATGGCAGGAGAAGGTGCCTCGGCTTCTGTGGGAGGGTTGGCCCTTTACGCCTCTCTCCCCTCTGTCTGCAGCTCTCAGAAGACGCCATCAGTGTTTGCTCGAGTCTGTGGCCCTCTCCCTGAAGAAAAGGCTCCGGGCCCAGGACAGCCGTCTTCCCTGTTCAGGCAAGGCTCCAGCCGGGGCCTTCTGGCCGCTTCTTCTGTAGGGATGGAGAACTCCCTGTTTTGAGCAGCCTCTGTCTGCCAAGTCTGGCTGGCTTTCTAGGTCTCTTTGCTGGGTCCTTTGTTGAGAAGGTTGGGACTTTTTACTGCATTTCTTCAGCCTTGAGAGTTGCAGTCTTTGACTCCCTGTTTGAGAATGGTTCCATATGGCCAGAGACTACAGGGGTTACAGGGGCTCCAGCTTTAGGGAGAAGGAAGCCATGGCAAGTAGGCTGCGGCACCTAAGTTGAGTAACGTTGGGGTTCTGGCTGAAGGGAAGAGTCGGGAATGGTCAGTTGCTGGTGAGCTCTGGTGCCTCCTGAGAGGATTGCTTCTGTGGGATAGATTCACAAGAAAGCTAGACACAATGGGGGAGCAGCTGGCTCACACCAAGCGTCAACCACCCACAGTCGCTTGGTTGTGAAATGGGTGGCATATAAATTGAATAAATAAAAAATCATGCTGCAAGGGAAACTACATCTACATGAAGCCGCTGGGAGAGATCATTCGTGGGTTCGGGGTGAGGTATCATCAATATGCAGATGATACCCAGTTGTTCATCTCCACCCTGAATCAGTGATGCCCTCTCCGTGATGTCCCGTTGTCTGGATGCGGTATGGATCTGGATGGGAAGGAACAGGCTCCGACTCAACCCGGCCAAGACTGAGTGGCTGAGTGGCTGTGCGTACCAGCATCTCGGATAATCCAGGATGTTCCATCATTGGCCATGGGGAGAGAGGTGTTGCCCCCCGTGGATAGGGCTCATAATTTGGGTGTCCTCCTGGATTCACAACTCAGTTTGGAGGAGCAGGTGGGAATTGTGACCGAGGGTCATTTGCCCAGATTTGTCTGGTGTGCCAATGCGCCCCTATCTGGACCAAGATGCCCTACGGATGGTCACTCATGCACTCGTAACTTCCCAAGTCGACTACTGTAATGCTGTTTACATGGGACTGCCCTTGCAGACCACCCGGAGGCTTCAACTGGTGCAGAATGCGGCCGCCCAGGTTGTGATAGGAGTATCCCGATACTCCCATGTTACACCCCTCCTGCGTGACCTGCATTGGCTGCCGGTTGCCCTCCAGGTGAGCTTCGAGGTGTTAGTGATAACATACGAAGTCCTACGTGGCTTGGGTCCGGGGTACTTGCAGGAGCGTCTCCTGCCAGCATCGACTTCCAGTCGCCCTGTACGCTCCCACAGGCAGGGCCTCCTTGGGGTGCTGTCACCCAGACAATGTCTGCTGGCGGTGCCCAGGGGTAGAGCTGCCTCTGTGGCAGCACCCACCCTGTGGAATCGACTCCCCTTGGAGCTCCGGTTGGCTCCCGACCTCTGTTTCTTCCGCCGCGACCTAGAGACCTGGTTGTTTCAACAGTCGGGCCTGGACTGAAGGGTAAGGGGTAGGGTTTTATTCTTATTTTAATTTTTATTGGGTTTTAATCTTTATTGGGCTTAATTCACTAATTTAATATATTTTTAATTAATTGTATTGTTATTTTTTATTGTAAGCTGCCCTGAGTCCCTAGGGAGGGAGGGCAGCATATAAATCCAATAAAATAATAAATAATAATACATTGCCTAGAGGCAGCATCAGATGCAAGGGAAGCTCAAGGGATGGATCATTGCCTGTTGGCTGTTACTTTTGGAAACAGGTCATCAGATTGGACAGGATATTGGATCTGATCCACCAGAGTTGCTTTTTTGTTGTTATCCTTTATTTTAGGGGTGACTTGTTCAATTTTCCAAGTTCCCAAGAAGAAGAGGAGCCACCACGGACCTGGAAGGACCAGCAGAAGTGTGTCTCCTTGGGTTGCAGACAAGTCCCATCTTCTGAGCTGATGGCTAAAGAGCAAGCAGAAGGCTGTGCTGAAGTGGGAGGAGAAGCCATGGAGGTTGAGGTTGCCCCACTGCAGCAAGGAGAGAAGGGGCATGGGGGCACCCCAGAAGAAAAGGCCGTCCCAGAGTCTGCATTCAGCAGCAGCAAGAGCCCCCAGGTTCCCGGGGAGCATCAGGGAGGCCCAGCAGGCCCCGTCTCAGCCGCCACGCAGACGGCCTCAGCCGCTCAGGTGGAAGTGGGCACCAGCACCGCCTGTCCTCCGCTCCTCCAGCGCAGCGCCAGCGTGCAAACAGAGCGGGACTTTATGTGGCGGCCCGGAAGCCCCCCAGAGGCCTCGCCCAGTCAGGTGAGGAAGGACGGGACCATTTGGAGTTCAGGCAGCTCCAATTCAGCTACCTGACAGCAGCAGGGAAATTTACAAAGGAGAAATCATTTCTTTTTGCATATTCAGACCCATCAGGTAATCCCAATGTTGAATATTTCAGGAGACTATCGTTGAAGTACTTCAGTTAGAAAACCCTGAGGAGGTTTCTCTCTTTAGGAGCTGATGCCAAACAATGCATCCCTTGAGCAGCCAGGCAAAAGCTTCGGGTGTTTGGGTGGTGTTTGGAATGCCACTGGGGTGGGGGGCGGGGAGAGAGTCATGCAGAAAGTAAGTTCCAGAATGTGAGGGCACAGCAGGAAAAAACTGCCCTTGGTCCACTTCTCCCTAGCCCCCTCCTGGAGGTAAGTACTTTAGGAGGGGCTTTACCATGGCACGGGAGTCCTGCCAGCACTTTCTGGATTGGCTGCAGCTCCCGGGGGGTCTCCAAAGGCTGTGCCAGGTCAGGGAGTGGGGCAGTCAAGGCACAAGTCCAGGTGGCATGCTGGGCTGCCAAAGCACCTACCTGGGGGGCAGAATACGTGGCATTAGGGTGAAGGTGAGTTCTGAGGGAGAGCTGGGATTGATCTTGCCAGCACATCCTGGAGTTCCAGTCCTAAACGTGTTCAATAATACTGGGGTTCACCAAGCCCTGAACCAGGATAGCCTCGAGCCCTGCCTTGCCCTGACTACTGAAAGGAACGGCCTGGCCTGGTGAGTGTGGGGTACTAAAATGGGTCCCCGTAGGCTCAGGCCCTCCAGGCACTGGCAGCCGCCCTTGCCGATCACGCTGGGAGCAGCCAGGAGGTCTGAAAAGCTGCCTGCAGTCTGTGTGGGGCTGGAAGGTGGACAGAGGGTGGCTGGGCAGCTCCTCTGCCTCTCCTGGGTGGGAGGAGGGTTTTCCTGCAGGTTGCAGAAAGGGAGAGTGGATGGGTCTTGTGGTCCTCTTCAGCTTCCTGGTTCTTGAGTTGGTGGAGCAGTAAGGCTGGGTTCCCTTCAGCCGAGTGTCTTTGACAGGAGCAGCTCCATTGTAGGATTCCTGCAGTGGACTTGGGGGCTCAGCTCACTCTCTCAGGGCCCCTCCTGTCAGTGTGGCTGCTATAGCCACTGTGGACTTTCTATGTAGTTCAACTCTTCTGTTGCCGTGGTTTCTATGATTTGTGGTAGAGATTGAGGAGGCAGCAACCCTCAGCAGATATGGCCCTGGGGCTCTCAGCCCTCCAAACTGCCCCACCTCTATTCTATTCTCTATGGCAAATTGGCCATGTGGGGTGAGATTAAGTGTAGTCTCCACCTAACCTGCCCATCCAGCCTTGAGCTGTCTTGGGTTGCTTGTCCCTCTGCCCATCACAGCAGTCCCTGCTCTCTTCTCTCCCACCATCTACCTGGGGCCCTGCAGATGAATTCTGGATGAGAACTGGGGCGGGAGGGTGCTAGGTCACTGCAGCTGAGCCAGTCAGTGAGAAATAGGGGATGCCGTAGAGAAGTTGCTGGTTGGCAGATGAAGGAGCGTTTGGCGTTTGAATGACACAATTGGTGGTGTCAGCTACACAAGTGTGCAACGGCATTTTTACTTACTGATTCCTTAGAGCAGGGGTGGGCAAACTTTTTGACTCGAGGGCCACAATGGGTTCTTAAACTGGACCGGAGGGCCGGAACAAAAGCATGGATGGAGTGTTTGTGTGAACTAATATAAATTCAGAGTTAGATTACTTCATGTAGCCTTCTGGGAGAGCAAGAGAACCTTCCGCTCTTTCGGCTCCGCAGGCTGGATAGAAGAGCCGAACCCGGGCCGTAGTTTGCCCACGGCTGCCTTAGAGCCTCTTTTATCTGGAAATGGAAGCGGTGTCAGGTTTGGGAAGAGCCTTCCCTGGTCCTTTCAGCATCCAAAGCTCCTTGGGGTCATCTTGACCTTTCCCAAAGGAGGACGGTCTTGGCTATTTTCTGGTGACCTTCAATGGACAAATAGGATTTTTCATTGGACTGGCCTTTGGCTAATGTGTTGTTATGGCAATGGTAAATACTTAACATTTTTTTCAACAGGTTTTTATTGTTGTGTTTTCTGCCTTTGAGGTTGCTTGTATTCTACTTATGGATGAACTGAGGTAGGTTGTAGTTTAAATGTATTTGAATGAAAGTGATAATTTTTAAGCAACTGTGCTACACAAAACAAAGAGAGAAAAATAGAGCATTTGAATAGGAATCATACAGAAATAAACTTGTCAATAGCACAGATACTCTTATTCTCAATTTTAGGTATAAATGCTTTTTAACATCCCTTCTGTGTAAAAGGCTTAGATTCTATCCGTTTTATCAATAAAGAATATTTGCAGCTCAGGCTTGAAATGAGGGTTCCTTGGTGCTTCCCTCGGCCACGTTGTTTTCCTGCAGACGTTTCATGACCTAAACTAGGTAACATCATTAGTGATAGCAGGGAGTGGGGTTTGCTGTCAGTTGATGTTCTAGTGCAGGGGTGTCAAACTGGTGGCCCATGGGCCAGAATGTTGTGCGCAGGCCACACCCACCCCAGCTTTGTGAAGGGAAAAAGAGAAACGTCACGTGATGGCAATGTGACGCTGCAAGTTTGACACCTGTGTTCTAGTGGCTTGCCAGGGTTGGTGGGAGAGGTAGTGGAGGTTCTTTGGGCTGTTTCCTGTTGGCTTGTTCCGCAGCCCCTGGGCTGCAGTATTGTTTACTTCTGGACTGTTGGTCTGATGTTGATCTTGGTGTTAACCTCTGCTCATCTGGGTGCTGCTCATCTGGGTGCTGGCAGGGAGAGTTTTGGTCTTTTTGGTCACTTCTTGCAGTATGTATCTGTTGTTTATGTGTCTGTTGGTGGCCAGTTTGTCACAATGTCAGGCTTCCAGGAAATCATCTCCAGGGTGTTCAGACTTGGTCTGGTCTAGGATGGGCATGGTTTCCCCAGGTTAATCCTGTTCGTGTGTTGAGAAATTGAAGAAAGGTTTTTCATCATGTCTACTGACTGCTAGTTGTGTTGATGGATGCGTTCTGCCAGCCCTCTGCCTGTTTGGCCTACATATTGGCTGTTGCAGTCTTTATTTCCACTTTACATTGGAGGTGATTCTGGGCCTGCTGGGTTTTTGTTTTTTTATAACATAGGACAGGGGTGGCGAACAAGTTCGACACAAAGAGCCAAAATTTTAAACTGTGGGAGTCAGAGAGCCACACCACGCAGTGACCTGCCAAAACAGACAAACACTCACACAAAAGCATATAATTTTAACAATAATATATTAAACACAGCGCTTTCCCATTCCGTTCAATAAAGAAGAAAGCATCTTCCCATTCTTCCAAAAATGTCCTGTGTTCATCTTCATATTTTCGTTTAGCTTTGCATTTTGCCATTTTGAGTGAGGGTAAAAATCCTGCAGTGATGGTGAGGGTGTGCTGCGTTCTCCACACTAAGAACAAACGGCAAGATGTGACACAACATGTGACACACGTGTCCCCCCGCTCGCTGGCCTGTGCAGTTGTTTCCGAGGGATGGGAGACGGGATGACGCAGCCTGGGGGTGGGATTACGCGCTCGGAAATCTCTCCTCAGAGGTCCCTCCTCAGAAGCAGCATAACAAAATCCAAACTTGGCAAAGAGCCACAGTATACAAAATAATGATAAGAGGCAAAGAGCCGCATTCATTTTGGCCGGGAGCCGCATGCGGCTCGAGAGCCGCGTGTTCGCCACCCCTGACATAGGATGTTGTGGAGAGCTTTACAGCTGTATATAAACTTGCAACCACAACTGAGCCCTACATTTCTGTCACTAAGTGAGAGTTAAGTGAATGTGTCCCATTTTACAGCCTTTCTTACCGCAGTTACTTTAGTGAATCACTGCAGTTGTTAAGTTAGTAACATGGTTGTTAAATGAATCTGGCTTCCCCACTAACTTTGCTTGTCAGAAGATCCCAGAACACTACAATCGTCATAAATATGAGTCAGCTGCCAAGCAGCTGAATTTTGATCACGTGACCATGGGGATGGTCAAAAATGTGAGAAACAGTCATAAATCACTTTTTTCGGTGCTGTCGTAATTTCAAATGGTCACTAAACGAACCATGGTAAGTTGAGAACCTGTAGTTGGTTTGTGTGCTATGCTGATGCCCTGTGGTTGTCAGTGTCTTTTTGTAGTTTCTGAGATGTTTTTGATGTATGGCAGTGTTGTTATCCCTTTTATGGTTTGTTTTGGTTGTGGTGATGGTGTGTTAAGTGGTTGGGCACTTTTTGCTGGAGTTGTGTGGGTATCCATTTTGTTGGAAGGTGTGTAGACGATCTGTTTCCTTGTCCTGCTGTTCAGGGTTGCTGCAATGTTGGTGTGTGTATAGAGTTCTTACGCAGCTTCTCTTGTAGAAGGTTGGGCGATTACTTTGGGGAACTGGCTCAAGAAAATTCTCTGTGACCTCACCAAGAAAGATCAAATTACCAAAGAGGAATAGTGACAGATGAGAAGCAGTGGACCCATCTTTCATGCTTCTATGGACCCCCAAAATACAGAACCTCTCCTTCCAGTTGTATCATTCCCAAGGATCTCAATCTGCAGAATCGCAAAAGAATTAACCAAAAAGCCTCGGCATCTCACAGGAGGAAGCAAATACTCCATCAACTCCGCACAACAGGCCTTCAAAGAATCAAAGAGACAACAATAAATGAGGATGAAATGATGGTCTCATTTGATGTCACAGACCTTTTCACATCCAGAGAGCCAGAATTAAGCAAAGAATCCATGACAACTTTGCTCCATAGACACCTGACCTAACCAAATACACCAAGACTGAAACACTCAAAATCATGCATCTTATCAACCTCAGCCTAACCGCATACTTTCAATTCAATGGACAAACTTGTCAACAAATCAAATCATGGAATCACCACTTCCAGGACTCATAGCGAAAGTTATGAATTGGGTATGCAGATGACAACTTCACCATAATAAAACAGGACCAATTAGAGAACACCCACAAAACCATCACCAACATTTTCAAAAGAATATGGAATATTAAAAGATTTCAAAACATCTCAGAAACTACCAACAGACTACTGCAACCACATAGTATCAGGATAGCACACAAACCAATTAAAGCTCTCCAAAACATCCTAAGTTATAAAAAAAACAAAAACCCAGCAGGCCCAGAATCACCTCCAACATACAGTGGAAATAAAGGCTGCAACAGCCAATATGTAGACCAAACAGGCAGACGGCTGGCAGAACGCATCCATCAACACAACTAGCTGTCAGTAGACACGATGAAAAACCTTTATTTAATTTCTCAACACACGAACAGGATTAACCATGGTTTCCATGGGGAAAACGTGCCCATCCTAGACCAAACCAAGTCTGAAAACCCTGGAGATGATTTCCTGGAAGCCTGACATTGTGACAAACTGGCTACCAACAGACACATAAAAAACAGCTACATACTGTGCAAGAAGTGGCCAAAAAGACCAAAACTCTCCCTGCCAGCAGTCAGCACCCAGATGAGCAGAGATTAACACCCAAGGTCAACATCAGACCAACAGTCCAGAAGTAAACAATACTGCAGCCGAGGGGCTGCCAAACAAGCCAACAGTAAACAGCCCAACCAAGAACTTGTAAGACCAACCCCACAAACTCTGACAGGGGAAGCCACCACACTAGAACATCAGCTGAGAGCAAACCCCACTCCCTGCTAGCACACATGAAATGTCTGCAAGACTGGTATCCTATTTATGAACAATGTGATACTCCGTAGCTACTTCCAGAGTCAATTCAATTGAGAAACACCCCATGCCCTGTTGTCTAAAAATAGTTCTTCAGATTAAAAAAAAGGGGAGTCCCAATTGCAATACCCATGTAATTCTCATGAAGCAGCCTGAAGGTGGTTTGCCAACTTTTTCATGTGTTTGACTTGTCAGGCTAGTCTGTAGCCTTTTGATTTCCTGGTAGGCTCCCATCTAAGTACCAGCCAGCTCTGATCCTGCTTTAGCTTTCTTTCACAATTGGCCAGACTTGATACCTGCTGTTGTTGAGACTATGTTTAGCTAAATCTAGTGAGCTTTTAGGGGTAGGTTAGAACTGGAAGCAAGAACGATCAGCTTACATGCAGTAGTCAATTAGTAAACGTTTCAGTCCAAACCCAACGTACTTGGTTTTGATGAAAGGATGTCTGGAAATATTTTGGATTTTCTTTTTTTCTTTAGAAGGAGGAAGAATTTGAACTGCCCCACCCACCAGCAGGTAGAGTCCTACAGCGCCATGTGAGAACAATTCGGGAAGTGCGCACCCTCATAACACGTGTCATCACAGATGTTTACTACAAAGATGGCACCGAAGTGGAACGGCAGGTGGTTGAGGTAGGATGTTTCCAATAAGGCCCCAGTAACGCTGTGAACCCCATGGTTTTCGGCACAATCTCTTCAAGGGTGATGCTCTCAGATGTCAATCTTTTAGAGGATCCCTGAGGCAAAGGCCGTGGCAGCCATATCCAGAACTAAAGGAGGCCAGGGAGTTGTCAAAGGCTCTTCCATATTCTGCTCTCTTCCAAATAGGGACAGCCATCTTTGCTTGCAAAGTGAATCAAGTCACATCCAGAAGGGTTCAGGTTCTGGGGGCCTCTGAGGGGGGACAGGAGTGAAAGTGAAAGGGAGGGGTCAGAGGTAGAGGAGGTCAGGCTGGAAGGCCTGGGCAGCCCCCACCCCCATTTGCCTGAGAGCCAAAGCGATGATCGAAGATACCTCCCAGGTGAAGGACTTTACTGGTGGAATGAAGTTTTGCTGCCTGGGCCCGATTTAATCTCTTGGCAGGCTGAGGATATTCCACTCCTCCAGAGCACATAGAAATGTAGCAACAATGTTCTCTGGTATATTTGGGTCCTCCCAGCCAAGCCTGTGTCTTTGAGGGTGTCCCCCAGATCCAGAACACGATGAGAAGCCAGGCCTGTAGGTTCCGCGGAAGGTCCTGAGCCCGTCCGTTGGAAAGGCTGAGGCTGCCCGACCTGAGGGCCTCATCCATCCAAGGGAACCACGTTCAGACCCAGAAAGAGGAGAAAGGGGAGGGGGCTGAGGGAAGAAAGGAACCTAAGGAAGCCATTCCTACCTGAGCCCAGATCTACCATTTAAGGTAGGAATGGATGCAAAATGTCGTCTTTCTCCAGGAAGGAAAATCCGTTTTGCACACTTTTCATGTTTATCCGTGGGATGAAAATGAAACAGAAGGCTGCTTTTGCTGGATGGTGGTACTATCTGTTATTTAAGAAGAGATTGAAGGGCCATTTGTCTGGGATGGGACAGGGTGCCCTGCTTGATCAGAGAGTTGGACTAGAAGACCTCCAAGTTGGTCCCTTCCAACTCTGTTATATTCTGTTATTTCAGATATATGGAGTGACAGCAGAGCGTGAGCAGAGTTGGACCTTCAAAATACCATAAAACAATGCACAGGAACAGTGCAGGGATTCTGGGAAGGGTGGATGTTGGTGTGGGAAGGCCTGGGGGCCTAAGCGGGGAGGGGGATGAGGATGGCATCTGGAGCCTGGTCTGTTTCAGGAGCGAGAAGAGCCCCATGTGGATTGCTATGAGTGTGAGGTGGACGTCTCTCCTTCCCGCACGGGGGGCTTTTCTCCGACCTCTGGAGACCTTGGGGACCTCAGCTCCTTCTCCTCCAAGGCGTCGGGACCTCAGCAGACTTCCAGTGGAGGAAGCAGTGCTCTGTCCGCCACTCGCAGCCGCCTAAACTCTGCAGGCCCACGAAGGGGCTCTCAAGACTCAGCCTTGTCCACGGCCAGGAAGCCAAGGTGGGTGGGGGCTTTGCAGATTGCCTGCCAGTTTGCACAGAAGCCTGTTGTGCCATTCTTGGGCGTGAGAAAGTCAGTTGATGTCTTGAAAGAGAAGCTCATGCCAGAGTTCAGAAAATTGAGCTCTGAAACCTTAAGTGTAGTTTAACTTATTGAGCACAGAGGCAGATAAACAGACGTGAAGAGTCCAGATGTCTGGCAAAACTTTGTGAAGGCCACCATTTTATTTAAAGTTCCATCCGAACTCAGTAATGAATAATAATATTAAATGGTCCTTTACTTATTCAATTTCTTTAGCCACCCATCTCGACCATCTTTTGTAGTCCATCTTTGGACTACAAAATTTTACCACCTTGGTTAGCAATATACTTTTCTGGAGACACTGTTACCTTTGAATGTTTAGTCAGTCCCAGGGTTTTCCAAAGGGAAAAGGAGCTTTCACATCCATGATCAATGTGTCCTGAACCTGAGCAGCTTCCAATGGGAAAGCTAAGCTGCCTCTTATCTTCCCAGCCCAAAGAAAGGGACCAGCTTCTGCCCAGCCCATCGTGACCATGGCAAGGCCGCAGTGGGGGACGAGACGGGAGACCCAGGCCCCAGCAACCAGCAGTGCAGAAGCGCACCTCTCACCCCCCGTGGGCGAGGGCGAAGGGGCCGCCCTGCTTCCCGATCCACCGGAGCGAGGTAAAGCGGTAGCGATGGGAGTGGAGGTTTCTTGGCAGGTCTTTGGGCCCCCCGTAATCCCTCTTGCTGTTTCTGCAGGGGCTCCATGCAGGCTGAGGCAGATCTTTCAGCCGGCGCCTCTTTGGATGGGCAGCCCAGCCTGGGTCCACATCTGGAGGGACGGGAGCGAGCTGAGGCCTCTCGGTGCCGCAGTGGCTCCCCTGAAATCCCTCTGCAGGAACAGTCAAGCGCCTCTGACGATCCCAGGCTCCCTTCCCCTGGGAGTTGCCTGGTGGGCCTCCGAGTGGTAGCCAAGTGGTCATCCAATGGCTACTTCTACTCTGGAACCATCACGCAGGATGTGGGTGGGGCCAAGTACAGACTGCTCTTTGACGATGGCTATGAATGCGACGTTCTGGCCCGAGATGTCCTCTTGTGTGACCCCCTCCCTCTGGAAACGGAGGTGACGGCGCTCTCCGAGGATGAATACTTCAGTGCAGGTAACCGCCTGCTGGTTTGGAAAACGCCCGTCACTCAGGGTTGCGGGACGAGGGGAGGGAGCAGGATTGGGGCCTCGGCCTGTAGCTCTGCCTTTGCTGCAGGTGTGGTCAAGGGCCACCGGAAGGAGGCGGGGGAGCTGTTCTATTGCGTTGAGAAGGACGGACAGCAGAAGTGGTACCGGCGGACGGCGGTTATCCTGTCTTTGGAACAAGGGAACAGACTCCGGGAGCAGTTTGGGCTTGGCCCGTGCCAGCCGGCCACTCCTCTGACCAGGGCAGCCGATATCAGCCTAGGTGTGGCCCTGAGATAGGAGTCCCAGATGGGTGGCCAGAGTGGGAGGGGCTGGGCTGGAGAGCTCGATACAGAGGCCGCCCTGGCCCTCTGTGAGTCCCACCTTTGTGCAGGGCTGGTCCCCCTGGAGGGAGCCCTTGGGGAGGGCTGCAAGGAGGCTGGGGCAGCCCTGTGCTGGGGGGCCTACCAAAGGTGAAGCTGACTGTGCTTTACCTGGTGGACCCAGATAACCTGGTGGAGGGAAAGCGGAAAAGACGCAGCCTTGCTTCACCCAGCCCCTCCAGTGGCAGCACCACTCCTGTCCGCAAGAGCCCGGAGCCCCTTTCCAGCAAACGGAAACTGGCCGCTGTCTCAGAAGAGGAGCAGTCCCCAGCCAAACGGGGGCGGCACCTGGCCCTGTCGAAAGCAGGTGAGGCTCGCCCAGGCAGCCCTGGTCTTGGCTGCCGTCTCCTGAGCCTGGGTGGCTGCAGTTCGGCTGTGCTCCTCTGGTGACTTCCTCCCACACTGGGATGTCCTGGCTGGCGTCCCTCCATCCACATTGGCTCTTGGGTTTTCTGGGAAGAGCTGGCAAAGGGCAGGAGCTGACCTTCCTCTCTGTCTGCAGGAGCTGCGAATGCCAGGGAGATGGCAAGCCCGTCAGGTAGTGGAAAGTACTCAGGTGATCACTTGGCACCTGATCACCGATGGGGTCCTTTGCCCCAGAACAAAACTCTTTTTTTGGGCTACGCCTTTCTTCTCTCCATGGCAAATGCAACAGAGAAGCTTTCTATTCATCCAAAGACTGCAGTGAGCAGCGAAGAAGAAGAAGAAGGTGAGGCCACCTGGCTTGCTTGTATCAATGTGCGTTGGTCCTTTTGGAACACTTAACGTTCTCTAGTTAATTGTAGATAATTGAGGTGATGTCTTTGATGGTTATGTATTGCATTAAAGTTAGACTTAATCTTGCAGAAGGGATGTTGTTAATATATCAGGTATTATTAACTCGTGGCGGAATTAAGATGATGCTGATGGCTGCATGTACAGGTTGCACTAAATTGAAACCAAACCACTGTTTTCCAGCTCTCTATCCCCTTGACTGATTTTTTTTCTATCTGGAAGTCTTAGTGTCCCTTTGCAAGGGTTTTCTGGGTTGGATCCCAAAATTCCTCATTTTCCCTGGTCAGTCGGACAAGTTCACCTCTGGCCTTTCACCTCTTCCAAGGAAAATCCATCCTTCCTTGCAACATGGGCAATTCTTGTCATCTTCAAGGAGACCACCAGGTGTGAAAGTGGGAATGGCCTTTAGGAACAGGAGGAAGAAGTGCTGCTGCCAAGACTTTGGTCAGACAAAAGACAGCTGATTCAGCTGGAGTCTGGGGCAGAGCCCTAACTGTAACATCTCAGTGGGGGCCAAGAATGCATAGAGACAAGATTCTGCTAATATAACTTTACAACTGAAGTAGTATTGGTCTATATGATTTAAGGTTTCTAGCCTAGTCAACCTTTAAGTGCTGATATCAAAATCAATTGATTTGGGAAGAGAGGGAAACTTCTGTTCTGCCTTTTTGTCCACTTTCTTTCAAGATGATTACATTTGAGTGAAATTTTCCTTAGTGGAGCAACATGTGGCCAAGAGCATCTCAAAGGCAGGGAGGGAAGGTCCCTGCCACAGGATGGCTCCCAAGATGGGAGGGGAAGGAGCTGGAACAAGAAGAAAAACTCGAGCTTCAGAATCTCTGGATTAAATCTCCAGGAGGGAAGGAGGGAGCGAGAGGGGGAGGCTTTGGAGTGACAGAAATATATTAAAAAATCAGGGATGTTCTCCCAACAATGAAAGCTCAAAATACTAGAAACATTAAAGAAAAGCTTGCTGAGAACAGGATAGCAAAATGGCCTCCTGCAACTCTCTATCAGCAAAAATGGAGCTTGGGGGAGGGGCGCACGCAGCCCCCCCAGCTCCATTTTCGCTGGCCAAGGGCTGCAGGAGGCTGTTGCAGCTGAAAACGGAGCCTGGGGCGCCGTACACAGCCCTCCCAAGCTCTCTTCACTGGCAGAGGGCTAACAAAACTAAAAACAAAACAAAAGGAGAAATGTTTCCTCTTTTGCAGTTGAGCATGCAAGAAAGGACAGGAAAGGAGAAAAGACAAAGAAAAACAAGGAAAGATGGGAAGAGAGCAAGGAAAGAAAAATAAGGAAAGAGGGGAAGGAAGAAAGAATGAAGGAAGGAAAAATGGAAGGAAGATTATAATGAGAGTGAGGGAGGGTCTGAGGGAAGTCCTACCTTAGCACTTGGACAACACAGGTGCCCCTGACACGAGTAACCCTGGCCATGCCCCCCCCACTCCCCGAGGTCAAACGCAATCCTGATGCGGCCCTCAATGAAATCAAGTGTGACACAGGTGGCCTACAAGACCTAGCAACCACCGCAATCCAGTTTTGGGCCCAGAGGCATGCATGTATGTGCCTAAGGGAAGAAAATGGTTCCCATGAACTTTATAATCTGCTCGGAGGCTTTCTCATAGGCATGATGCAAATATGCAATGCTGGTTTGAAGGAAAAGTAAGAACTGTCCAATATCCTTCCCTATTCCAGAATTAGTGGAGAGAGTACCTTACAACAAACCCTACACTGAGCTACAACTCCAAGCAGGAGGAGGTTTCATCCTAGAAGACTTCAATGAAAGCCAGGTCAGAGTCTGGGGCCGGGGGCGGGGGGGGGGATGCTTATATGGTAGGGAGACAAGCTGTGAGCAAAACCTGTTCATGCAAGTGTACATCAAGAAGACAAAGTGTCCCCCTCCCTCCACAAGGTTCTGGGATGCCTGAAGAAGGGATTTGTTTTACATTGTTTTCAGACTGCGTGAGTGAGCCAGATCTTTTGGCTTCAGTAAATGATTTTATGTTTTTGGTGGCCACCAGCTTTTGTAGTGGCTTCTGTACGCTCCTGTGACTTGGCCGTTTTTGGCTACAAGAAGTCCCCAGTACTTTGGTGATCACACATTATAATCGTGACTTTATGACTTGGGGGTGGATTTTCTATGCCTGCCCAGGTATCTCGGTGGGAAAGTGAAGGGGTTCTCCCAGGCCTTTAGAGTGTCAGGGGCACTGGGCTTGTTGGCTAGAAAGCTGGCAGTCCAGGTTTGAGACCCAAGCATCACACGATGGGGTGAGCTCCCATCCTCACTCCAGATCCTGCCCACCTCGCAGTTCAAAAGTCTGAAAATGTGAGTAAATAAATAAACACTGCTTGACATCATGCTGGCCACAACTACGGAAATGTCTTCCGCCAGTGCTTGGCTCAATGGCCTCAAAATGGAGATGAGTACCACCTCTGGAGTCAGCAGTAACTAGCGGAGTAAAATCGGCAGGGGCCGTTTTAGAATGCTGGGTAGCTCCTGCTCTGATTTCCAGGCCGTGTCCCCCTCGTTCATGTTTAGCAAGGATGGCCCTGAGTATAATCAGCATTGTGGCTGGAGGGCCCTGTGCGAGGCCCCTGAGCCTTCAAGGGCAGCTTGCTGTTGACCCTTGAAGAGCAAAAGCAGCATGTTTGACCTCTGAGGTCATTCAGGACATCAGCAGCCTCCCCCCTCCCAAATGTTCAGTGAACTTCCTCTCAGCCATGTTGAGTCCTGCCCTCCAGTCTTGGGTTCAGCTGCATTTTGTGCTTGTCCCAAATCTCAGTTGTTTCCATTTGCAGCTGCCCTTTCTTTCCTGCTCTTGGCGAGGTGGAGTTGGGTATTCAAAGATGATCTCCCCCTGCTTCTTTCTGGCACCTGTGCTCCTGCTGCTGCTGGATTTTTTGGTATTGAAACCTCTTTTGTGGAGTCTGTGTGCAAAGTTTAGTTTCACCATCTGTGTGAGAAAGAGCTGGAGAAATAAGGCAAAGAGATTCTGAGGAACAATCAGATATGGGCAGAAGAAGAAAAAAGGCCCACTCACTTTCTGGCTGTAAAAGAGCATTGTTCTTTCAGACTTGCAATAGCCTGTTAGCAGAGCCTTCCCATAGCAGCTCATCTGGTCAGATTCCGGTCTGGTCAGCCTTGATCCACAGATGAGCAAGATCAGCAGCAGCAGCCTTAACTGACCCTTCCCTAGTAGCCTCTCTTCACCCATTGAGCAAGTTGTTTTCACACCATCTTAGCCATAAAACCAAAAGGCAACAGCAGAATATTGCGACGTACAGACCACAATTCCTGCTGGGAAATAATCTTAGCAGGAAACAGGCATGTTGCTCTGTATGATGTCTCCTGAATTGCGGGCCTGGCAAAATATCCAGGGAAATACGCTGAAGAAAAAAAATAATCCAAGGACAGAAGCTGTTTATTCAGTGATGAAAGGGAAGCTGGGCAGGACCCAGGCTGGGTTGAGCTATTTTGGGGACTTGTACTCACCTTTCAGAGCATAAAGCTGACAAAAGGGACTTGCAAAGCCTAACAATTATAATTAAAGATACAAGAAATTGCTGTTGTAAAAAGAAGACAGTTGCCCACATAGTAGCTGATGCAAATGGGGGGGGGGGTTTCTCTCTATTTTCAGGGATTTTAAAATTACTGTTAATTTGACGCATACATCCAATATTCAGTGCATTCTTTGTGCATTCATGACAAGCTATATTATGTTTTGAATGGGATTAAAAGGTGCAAATGGAAGGAACATCAGTAATAATTTGTAGCACCGTAATCCAGTTGTTTCATTAAGGGTCCATAAATAAAACCAACTTCAACCAAATAAAGGGCCCAGGGCCACCGCAGTCCAAGTTATAAGTGAATCATCTCAGATTTAAGTGAAGCCCAGTTAAGGAAGATCTCAGGTAATGAATGCAGCCCTCTTCTCTGCCTGTACTCAGTTGGGAGTGAACTGTCACCTTCATGGAGCATTCCAGCATCTATCAAACATTGCCAGATTAAGGACTTGGCTGATGCCTTTGTTGACAAGTTTAAAAGCTTCCTGGCAGGCCTTGTGCCAAAGGATTCTCTTCCCAAGCATTGTTGGGATGCAGCCTTCCTGGCTTCTGAAACCACGAATGGCCAGACTAGCCTCTGCCTTACTGGTTTCAGGAAGAAAGGGAAATGCTGCCGGCCAGAGAGAGACAGACGGGACAATGCTGGCCATCAGCAAGGCTTTGACTGACAACAGTAATTAATTGGGACCAGAATTTCCATTGCTAAGCAATCTGGATGTAAAGGGAGACGAGACACGACATGACCGGGCCATGACTTAGTAATAGCAGTTCTAGCACTTCCAGTTGCCCTCATTGAGCAACTCCAGTGCTGCCAAGGGTGATGCCAGGCAATCACCCTTTGTGACCACCTGCTGGCTCCCTGTTGACTTTGCTAGCTGAAAGCCAGCAGTGAAGATCATGAAGAGCCATCCTGTGACTGCAGGACACTGTAGTGATGTCATTGTGAGGGGTCATCATAGCAGGCATTTTTGAGGACTAGTCTTGAGCACCCCTCATTCAGTGCTAGCGAAGGGTCTGCTGTAAAAATTGGGTCTTTGTGGCTTTCCTAAAGGACAAAGTTGGGACTATGTTGTGCATGTTGCACGTGAGTGGGAGCCAACGCAGGGCACTCTGCACAAAGCCATGAATGCTCCTCCTCTGTGTGACAAACATTGCTTTGCTGGGGGACCAAGAGCCTCTATTCTCCTTAATTGCAGCTTGCAATTAAGGCAGGCCCAGATTCGTTCTTGGCCTCCCTCTTGCCTGCTGGCCTGGAGGTCTCACCTTTGTTTTTCCCAATCTCTGAGGCGACCTCTGTTTGTGGCTGGATTGGCACCAATGTGACCCCCCCCCCATCTTGATCCAGTGCAGCGCAGCCTACGAGTGCCTCCTGATAGCAGACCAGCACTGCCGCACCCGGAAGTACTTCCTGTGCCTTGCCCGGGGAATACCCTGTGTCTCTCACATGTGGGTCCATGACAGTTGCCTGGCCAATCAGACTCAGAACTACAAGAACTACTTGTTGCCAGCTGGCTACAGCCTGGAGGAAGAGCGGTTGCTGGAGTGGTGAGTGGCCGGCTGTGGGCAGGGAGGTGGCCTGGGCCTTGTGGTACTCAGGCCTTGGGGGGACCAGCCAACTTTAGCACAAGGGTGTGTGTGTGGGAGACATTGCTATCCCAGCCTGGCAGGAACATCTCTGGTATTTAGTGCTACCCCAGGATGCTTCGCTACTCTTCTTTCTAGGCATCCACGGAAAAATCCCTTCCAGAGGCTGAGGGTGCTCCTGGTGTCTGACGAACCACAAAACTTCCTGGAACTCTGGTCAGAGATCCTGATGATGGGAGGAGCCGCTTCGGTCAAGCAGCAGGAATCCTCAATGTGGAAGAAAGGTACAGGCAGCTGCCACCGGCTAGAGGGGTTGGAACAACTTCCCCCATAGTTGAAGGCATATTTTGCCTCTGCGTAAGGAAGGGCTTGGCACAAAAAAAATTAACCGGCCCCTTTTCTATTCTAAAAGGATTCTTAGGATCCTTTGAGAAACTAGACGCTTCTCCTGTGAGATCACGGTTTCATGGAAAAGTGTTAAGCGTGAGATATGCAATACTGGAAACTGACCATCTTTGTTTCCTGTTCTTCTAGATGTGAGTTTGGGTGTGTTTGATGTGGTGGTAACAGATGCTTCCTGCCCAGCTGCCATGGTGCCCTGTGCCAAAGCATTACAGCTGCCAGTAGTAACACAGGAGTGGGTCATCCAGAGCCTCATTGCTGGAGAGAGCGCTGGTTTTAGATATCCGAAGTATCAACATGATTATGTCCCTTGTTAAAGCTCCCTTTTTGCTTTGTGGCAATTTTCATTCTCCTCTAGATTTTAAACTTCTTTGTGGTGTTTGACTTATGCATGGCGTGCTTGTATATAATTTTAATGTGAACTTTTATGATAAAATAAATGGTGATTTCTTATCTTGGCCATTATACTATTACTTGCACGATGGAAGGATTTATTAGTAATTACTGCCAGCCTGCCATATTGGCGGAGAAATTCTGGGAGTTAAGTCCGCAAGTCATATACAATGGAATGAAGGCTATTGCTGAGCGCATTGGGTTGCGCTCCAAAAAATTGTAAGCCGCCCTGAGTCTCCGGAGAAGGGCGGCATATAAGTATGAATAAAAGGAAAAAAAAGTCTTAAAAGTTGCCAAGTTTGGAGATCCCTGCTATAAATTATAGAATTTGTTTTCACAATGCAAGAAGCTACGTTGTGTGAACACAGGGAAATTTAGTGCGGGTGCTCTTGGTACACAACACGAGGCTGGGAAATTCCAAACTTGGGTCCCCTTCCTCTCTTTTTGCAGCAGAAAGTTTCTTGCAACAAAAGTTCCAGACAAACCTGCTGAGTCCCAGGTGTGCAAGAAGAGGAAGTTCCATTAAAAGCAGTACAAACCAATCTAAATGAATATACTTAGAAAAGCTGATTTGAAGAGCTGCAAACACAAGGAGGGAGCATGTTAAGATGGAATAGCTACCAAAAGTTTAATTTTCTTTCTAGAATTTGTGAAGCAAGAACAATTAAAAGTGCTGCTCCTAGGATATTTTCCATGCAAAGTTACGGGATGAATGTAGGTTAGAAAATCAGGCTGGGAGATGTTTCCTATCTCTGCAATATTTGCAGATCCCTATTCCCAGGCCATCGCCTTCTTGAAAAAAATTGACTGCATCTGTTACCTTCTTTTTCATTAAGGGTTCCAGCAGTTTTGTTAGGAAATGAAAAGGCAAGTGGCTGCTCTCTTACGTTTGGTGTTTTGCTGTTTCCAGCAAAAGAGGCAGCAAATGGTGACAGTGTCTTGGCCTTATTGTTCAAACTGGGTCTTCAGCAGAGCTTCCCCTCCGAGCAAGAGAAGCAAACAAAAGTCTGAGCAACTGGAATCTCCAAGGCCAGGTTACTTTTCACATAACTACTCCATCTTCAGAAATAGAACACAAAATATTTTTATGCAGTTAATAGCATTGCACCCTTTATAGTCATCAACTGATTTTGGCATAGAATTGATGGCGACACTTCAAAAGGCTGGACTTGCGGCTCTGCAGTCACAGCAAAAAGGGGTGACTCACTTGGGAGCCCAAAGCAGTCAGTGTTCCTCTGTTTGCTTCAAAAGGAGCCCAAGGACCCCACTCCCCAAAAGCTATTTAATATGCAAAACGCCATTTGCAAGTGCTGTGGGAGCCCTGCAAGAAACAACCCCCAGTTGCTCTGAGAGCAAATCTTGCGCCTCTGCTGTCCTCCGCCAGTGGCTGGAATGTTGCTGTCTTTGCAGGCCAGGACACTTCTTGGACACCGTGGCCACTGATGCTTTCAGTGGACTAATCATTCGAGTCCCACACTGTAGGGAAAGAAAAGGGATTCAAATTGTGCACAAATTAAGATACATTTTGTAATACATGGACATATTACAACAGACGTGAGCATGATCTGACTAATCGTAAAAGACCAGGGAGGCAGAGGGCAGCTGCTATTCTGCAGTTTCCATTTGTGATAGGGAAGCAAGTAAAAGGACAAAGGGATTGGACAGCATGCCTGTTGCCCATGCCACATAGCATGTAGTATATATATATATATATAGTATGTAGTGGTTGGAGGACATCCAACCCATCTAGGTGCAAAGGTTGGAGGGGAAGCCGCAGGGCTTGACACAGCCTTTGGCCTGGTGTTCCCCACTGATTCTGTTGGAAGGGGCTAGAGGAGCATCCTCTGCTTTGGGGTGCTGAGCCTTACCTGCCCAAAGTGCCTCCAGCGTGAGTGTAGTACTTGTTATAGTCCAGGCGTAACAGCAGTTGTGCCAAGTCAGAATTTATCTGGTGGTTGTGAACGCTGGAAAGAATCTTGAACAGAAGGGAGGACTGGCAGCTGAAGCCCTGCAAAGGGAAACCCAGGCATCAGAGCAGCCTTCTAGAGTCAATGCCCTTAGGGAGCCCAGCAGAATCTTCCAAAAGCAATTTCAGACAGGAGAAGAATGGCACTGCCATGCCCAAGGTGGAAAAAACATATTTTTTTAAAAAAGGGTTGTGCAGTTGCATCTGGAGCAGTGACTTGGCCCTCACCATTTCCACAGCCAGGAATGAAACGGGGGAGAGAAAACATGGACGTGGGGCAGAGGCATCAGTGGACCTCTCAACTGTAACTGTGGATCTATCTACACCAAGTGTTCAACACAAACTTCAAGGTAGCTCATTTGGGCAAAGAAAAAGGCTAAAGCACAAAAGTTGGGTTCACCAGGGAAACTACAATCACACGAAAATGAAAGTACACTCTCTTTGAGTACTATGGCTTTACATATCAGGACAAAGTAAAAATCATCTAGTTCTCAGCAGTTGTTAAAAGTAGCTAAATACAACTTCAGAGAACAGCACATGATATATTACACCATGTCATTATTTATTTTACACACACAAAAAAGCCAAAATGGAGAAGCCTCATGTGGAAAAAAGCAAGTACACTCTTACTGCTTATGGACATATGAAGAGGCTACGTATCAGCCGGGTGCTGCTAATCAAATGCCCTTGATCAATTGATCCATTAGCAAGTCTGGCCATAAAAGCAGAAGTTTTGAGGTGGAAAGCAAAGACATCAGCAATGGGCTTAGAGAAGTAATTGTTTCTGAGAACATTTAAAGTCCATCATTCTATGGTGGAGAAGAGCATTCACAAGTGCAAAACATTCAAGACAATTGCCAATCTTTCCAGGAACAGAGTCTCAAAGTTAGATCCTACAATGCGCAAAGAAATTGCAAAAAATCCAAGTTATACTTCAGACTCCACAGACTTCACTTTGCATATTAAATGTTAAAGTTTCTGATAGTACAATTAGAAAAAGATGAAAGGAGTATGGCTTGTTTCGAAGGGTTGCTAGGAGAAAGCCTCTTCTCTCTAAAAAGAACATTGGCAGGTTTGCAAATTTGCGCCTGAACAAATCACAAGACTTCTGGAACCCTGTCCTTTGTGCCAAGACCAAAGAGGAGGGGGGGTCTGGCCATAATGCAGGGCCACATTTGCCAAAAACCAAACGGCACAAGCCTGCCAACTGTCAAGCAGTGGTGGAGGGGTGATGTGGGCTTGTTTTGCAACCACAGGACTGGGGCACATTGCAATCATTGAGTTGACCATGAATTCCTCTGTATACTGAAGTATTCTAGAGTCAAATGTGAGGCCATCGGTCCAATAGCTAAAGTTTGGCTGAGACTGAGTCACACAGCAGGACAATGATCCCAAAGGCATCAGCAAATCTACCACAGAACGGCTGAAAAAGAAAAAAACGCAGGTGATGCAACAGCCTGGTCAAAATCCAGACCTCAACCCGACTGAAGTGCTGTGGCGGGACCCCGAGAGAGCTGCGCATAAGCAAATGCTCACAAACCTCAATGAACTGAAGCCGTGTGGTAAAGAAGAGGCAGCGGCCAAACAGTGTGAGAGACTGGTAATGTCATACAGAAAATTATCACTTCAAGCTATTGCTGCTAATGGTGGTTCTATAAGCTATTGAATCATAAGATGTACGCAGTTTTCACACCTTGCTTCTCCATCTTGGCTTTCTTTTTGTAAAATAAATGATGACATGATGTAACGCGTTGTATTTACCTACTTTTAAGAACTGCTAAGGACCAGATGGTTTTTACTATATCCTGATAGGTAAAATCATAGAACTCAGAGTTTGTATTTAATTTTTCACAACTGTAAAAGCAGCCAAAAGGCGTAATTGGGCTGCGAGGAAACCGTAGCCCCAGACGCATCTCTGAACTTGCCACTGGCACAGGCACAATGCCGTCTCTGCACTTCAGAGGTTTGCCAGGAAGCCAGATGGTTAAGAGGCAGCAGCTCAGCTCCTGCCAATCAAGATGCCTGGGCAAGTGACAGACAGCGCAGCTCCAGCAACCGCCAGAGGAGCAAGGAGCTGCAGCTCCATTGGCAGAGATTTCTTCGGGAACCAGCCAGCTGGGGCGAATGAAGCTTGACTAACTCTGGCCCACCATTTCCTCCCACTGTAAACCAATACAAATCATTACTGATACTTTGGCCCACCTTTTAAAGGATGCTGGGGGCACCTTCAGTACCAGCTGGGATGAAGGCCGCTCCTACCAAGGCAATCTTGCTTGATCATAACTGATGCAACAAAAAGGGCACTTGAGGGGGCTCCCTTCACACATGGACCTCGCTATGGTAGAGGTTGGCTCAAACAGCTATTCTTCCAAAGCCATTTATTGTCTGACATGTACAGGAGTTGCAAGAAAGCCAGCATGCACACTCATCTGCAAGCCCACCCCCTTTCCCCATGAATTGCACCCCCCCCCGCCTTTCCACTGGGCTGGATGGGGAAATTCAACAGCTCCCCCTTCCCCTTTCAACAGAGAGTCCTTGGGCTCCTCTGCTGAAATAGGGCAGAACATCTGAACAGGGTCCAAGGGGCCTTTGGCTCCACACTTACAAACCAAACAGCTCCCTGCACTCAAAGCACCTGAATATTTTCATTGGAATCTGGAATGTTCAAAAGCAGCCCGGGTGAAATCACAAGAGCACAACCGCACGAGGGCTGCTTTGCGTGCCTCTTCAGTGCAGTGGTGGGATTCAAAAGTTCCCAACGCCGGTTCTGTGGGTGTGGCTTGGAGGGCGGAGCTGCAAGGGGGGGGCGCACAACTCACACACGTGCCAAATGCACACTTTGCGCATGTGTTACAACAGTACAAACTAAGCTCCTGCGCCTCTCAGCTATTTAGCACAGCAATCCGCTCTGCTGCCTCAAACAGCTGAGGCTAAAAAGGACCTGGAGCAGGGGTGGCCGGATGGGCCCAACTGCAGAGCATCAGAGTGACTCGGAGCAAACCGGTTCTCTGCCAGCTGATCTTCAGTGCTACTGTTATGCCAGACCCGGGCCAGACCGGTAGAATACCGCCACTGCTTCAGTGTGTATCTGTGTGTGGTTGTATGTGTACTTACCTTGGCCAGGATGCTCAGCTGGGCTGTACCCCGTTCATCCAGGGGCCCTCGGTTCTGGCTGACCAATGAACAAAAACTATGGCAGAGATCTAAAATTTCATTCAGGCAGTGAAAAGCCTACAAAATAATGATCAGAAGTGGGCTATATTATTATGTATAACTTTCCATGGTCGTAACTGTTATTCTAAACTAATTTTACCAATGAAAATATTAATTAGTTCAGCTCTGGGTTGTGAACTCAACACTTTTTTTAACAATTTGGATTAGAATTATGGAGAAAATGCTTATCAAATCTGTAGACAATGCAAACTAAATTCCTTAGAACACAAGAAATCTAGCAAAGTGATCTTGGTAGAATTGGGCTGAAAATAATTGTCAGGCTCCTGTCAAATGCTGCGGGGGGAGGAGGCTTTGTGGGTTGAATGTTTTGCATGCTTTCACTGTTGCTGTAACTGCTTGAGAGTTGGGGGTTGGGGGGGGAGAATCAGCCATCTGTACAGGCTCTGACTCGGTTCCAGCCTGGTATTCAAAGCTGCAGTGCCTCTTCTCACCATCCCTCCTCAGATTTTCCAAAACACCTTTGTGGCATTTTATTGGCTACAGATGGACATGGGGTATTGGGGTGGGGGTTGAAGGGGAAATTTAGCCTAAGGCTTGGAGCCCGAATTTCAGAGCCTGACTTCTCTGCAATCATTCTCTCAGAAAAAGTTCCTTTTGAAATGCAAACTGCTTCAAGAGTTTTACTTTCTTGAGAAGGCAGCTGAAGCAGGTCCTTACAATATTGAATGTTAGAAATCAAATACAGTTTTTGAATGGGAAAATAACCAGCTGGGCAATCATGAAAAGGGTCTGGAAGACTAGCTAATTGCAAACTTCAAACCAGCAGCCCTGATAAGGCTGCAAATGGGCAAATGCAACTTTAGACTATGTCAAACAGAACAAATTCTTAAATTATAGGGCTTAATCATCCCACTTAATTTTGTATTGATAACTCCTAGTTTGCGTGAGTGTCCAACTGTAAAGGATTCAAACTTGCTGGAAAAGATGACCTTGAGAGGAGCAACAAGAAAAACTGGGGCGAGACTGAAGGGTACCTAACAGTACCTAACAGGATGTCAGTAACAAAAGGTGATCGAGATCTATTTTCTATCCTAAGAGAGGACAGAAGATGGAATAATGGACCGAAGTTGCTGGAAGGCCGATTCCAGTTGAATATTCAGAAAAAAAATCCCCACAGGAAGAGTTCTTCAGGGGAACCAATTCCCCATCCCTCAACTAAATTAACCGTCTACACTGGGGAGATGAATGGGCTAAAGACAGGGGCATGCTGCCCTTCCCCATATTTCCTTTGCATGCACTGACCAAGAGGACCCATTCCAAGGATCCAAGATAATGTACACACATAGAAGCTACTTACCGGTTTCAAGAGAATGAAGGACTGGGCCAGGAGATTGCTCAAAAAGTGATCATGGGCCAGTCGGATACTCTCAAAATCACGGGTGGAGTTGATCTGCTGAAGGAGCTGGGAGAACTGAGACTCAAGGACATCCACCTGAAAGAAAGCAGACCAGAAGCATTACTTTTAACACCTAGGGTCAAGGAAAAGTAGAGAAATACTTGTAAGAAGCTGTGAGAGCAATGGCAGCTGGCAGCAGAAAAAGCAGAGAACAAAGCAGCTGAGCTGTTTGGCCCTTTTTTAGCTGCCCCGGCAAACACTTACTTGCAGGTAATATTGCAAATTGTCCACGAGGAAAGTCATGTGATGGCGCAGCTGCCACTTGATGGCATCCGTCCGCCTGGATTCCAGGCACTTGCACTGCATCTGCAGAGCCCAGCAGTGCTGCAGCTCAGCCTGGACTCGTCTCACACTCAGCAGGTATTTGAAGACCACGTTGTACCTGCAGCCAAGAGTCGGCTGGGCTTAGCCCCGGGCCAGGAAGCCCCCAGGACTCCAGCAGCAGAAGATCCCCCCCAACTTCCCACTGGCCCAGAGAAGGCAGCACTCACTTTTCCAGGATGGCAGGAGTGAAGAGGATGTGCAAAGGCCACTGGACTTTGTAGGAGAGCCCCAAGGCAGCCCAGCCGGACGTGGGGGACTCGTGGGGAGACAGTTCTCGAGAAGGGGTTTCCCGGTTCTGGGAAGGGTCTGAAAAGGAAGCCAGCCAACAACTTAGACTGAAGGCCGGAGGCAACTGGACAAGCAAAGGCCGCAGCTCAGAGAGTTGGAGGAGGCTGAGGTCCACGTTGAGGGTCCCTCCTGCAGCCTCTGCTCAGCCAGCCAAAACGCTTGCTGTCTTGGAGGAAAAACAGAAGTTGTGGCTTAATGCAGGTCTCTGCTACAGGGGGCAGGGGGCCTCCCCCTTTTAACTCCCCGATGCGGCGTCCAGCCTCCTGCACCAACACCCACCTCGGTGTTCCTTTCCATGGTAATGGATGGTCAGGTGAAGAAAAGGCAGGAGGTTGTCATCATCCAAGAGCACTTTATGGGCTGACTGCTGGAATGCCACATTCACATCTGAGGGAAGGAGCGGGGGGGGGGTAGAAAGAAAATAGGCCTTTTGCTGCCTCCCCCTTTCCACCCAGCAGCTCTGGGAGGCCAAACAACTATGCTTCTCTCCTCTGCATCCACCTGTCCATGCTTAGGTAACAACACAGGATGCATTTGAAATGGTGATTTTGGGAGTCCAACCTGGCAGAAATGCCACTCAAGGAGCATTTCAAGCTGCAGGGCCTTTTCAGAGGCGGAGAGACTCACCGTGCTCAGTCACTGCAGATGGTGGTGTCTTTAGCATGTGCTGTGCAGTATCAATAAAGGCCTGAAACAATTCTCCTCTCCCCAAGAGGTAAAAATCTTTAATGACCTGGAAGAAAGGCATCCTGTTCAGCCACTTCGAGACCCCCCCACCCACTTCCTTCCCTTGGGAAACAGGACCTCCTTATTTACCTTCAGCTGGCCTATCAAGTCGGCCTCTTCCACCATCAGCTTCCATAAGTGCTTAGGAAAGAGAAAAGCCCCAGCATCAAGATCCAGAAGCTGCACCCAGCTACAACTGTGCAATCCAAAGCTCCCCTCCCAGCTCATTCCTTGGGCAAGGTCCCCCCGCCCCCCTCCTTGCAGGATGAGCATCCCTCCATGGGTTGGGCGGCTTCTTCTCCCCATCATGAAAAGCTTCCCACGGGTCCTTTGCTAACACGCTTCGTGCGCACAGCCTGACCTCAGCCACAGTGCTCCGGATCCAATCAACCACAGCCTCAAAGTCCATCAGGTTGAAGAGGGGTTGCTGCTTGAGACGATGCAGCTCAGCAGCAAAAGTTTCCTCCTGGTCCTTCAGGATGGAGCCTGCGAGAGAAGCGATTTCATGGAGGCTTTGCTGTCTTTCCAAGACCCTGCATGTGCAACTGAAGGCTGCATAAATACATCAGCTCAGTCAAGATCCCAGGAACAGCAACAAAAAGAGAGGTGTACCTTGTCAAGGAAATCGGTAAGGTTTAACCCGCATTGCACAATAAGCAGCAGCTTCAAAGATTTAAAAGAAAGAAAATGCACTATCCTCGGGGTGTCTATATAGAACAGCATCAGAAAGAGGGAAAACTTCATAAAGGTGAATGGCTGAAACGGGCTGCAAAGGATCTTTCTTTGATCTAGTCAGAGAGGCCTCTTGTAATCTGGATCACTGACTCAATTCAGAGGGATCGCAAGGGACCACTTTCAGGTTCTGCCATCCCTGATTGTCCCACTTGGGGTAAGCAAAACAGGAGCTTTGAGCAAACCTGGTCTATGTATTGAGCAAACCTGGTCTATGTATTGAGAAGGGTTGCCCACTCTGCTTAGCTTATAGCCCAGCCTTGAGGAGACGTGGACAGTGGCTGGTAGGAAAGGGTTCCTGCAACCAGCATACAAACATCTGCCAAACCAGTTCACCATCATTCTTACCTCCCTTGAAAGAAATCACAGCCAATCACAGTACCTTTTTTGGTAAGAGTCACATTCTGACTCTCAAACATCTGCACAGATTCCCCTACAAAGAGGATTTTTTCAGCGACACGAGCTGGAATGTAGGAAGGCAGCATCTCCATCCGCAGAGAGAACTGTTTTGGAGAAGGGGCCAACATATTCTCTTCCTCAATTAGCCTCTGTTGAAACAAAGGTTGGTGGAAGGGAAGGAGAAATAAAAATTAGGGATTGATTCTAACGCAAAGAAACTCAAGAGCCATGGATGGAACCTCAACCTTTTTAGAAGGCTTGGGAGGGATGCCCAAGACAGGAGGAATCTCTCTCTTTATTTAAGAGTTCAGGGACTGGGAGAAACAATGCTAAGTTTGTGGGGAAGGGAGGATATTGCCATTTTGCCCTTGTTCCCACTGCCCTGGGAGGTGTTTTTAAAACATACCCAGTTCTGAAATCCTTTTGGACTCTGCTACTCGTGTAGGCAGGGGAGGGGGGGGCCAACAGCAGTTGCTTCGAGACCAGTTCCAGAATCCCTCCAAAGTTGCATAGATTAAACTTTATTTTTTGGAGACAACTTTACTCTTCCCTTGATTCTCTCCTAAAAAGCGCAAGGAAGTGAGAACGCCCTGAAGTTCCCCTCCTCATTCCTTTTCCTCCCCTCAAATGTCAACATGCTCTTTCATGCAAGATCCTCCTTCAAATCAGGCTTGCTTGAATCAAATTCCTTCATTTTTGAATTCTCAGCAAACTACATTAAAAGGAATATCCAAACTATTCTTTTTCCTCAATGTTTTACTACTTCTTCCTCAGAGCTGACATTCACCCTAATGTTGAACATTCTGCCACTCAACTCTCGCAGGTGGCCCAGGCAGCTGGAAGGGACCTGCTCTGGCAGGACTGGGGGCTGGTGGAGCTAGAGAAGGTTCAGGGTGAAGGCACTGAAAAGAATCTGGGGCTGGAAACTCTGTTTTTTAGTCTAGAAAGGAGGTAGGTGAGAGGGGACACGACTGAGATGTATAAAATTATGCATGGTATGGATAAACTGGGCAGCAGAAGTTATTTTTCCCTTCCCAAAATATCAAACTACCATATGAAATTCAAAATCCAACAGACAAAAGGAATGTACAAATTTGCTTTGGAATTCACTCCTCCCATGAGATCTGGTGCCAGCTGCCAGCTTGGCTGGCTTCAAAGAAAGACTGAAGCAATTCATAGAAGTTTTGGGGATCAATGGCTATTAGGTACCCTTTTAGCATGGCTTTGGGGAATGGAAGCAAGTTGTCCCGGTTCACTCCCTTCTTCTGTGGCCACTCTCTGTTGGTGCTGATAGGAAGCAAGAGGCTTTCGGCTTTGCAGAGTCCTGCAAGGTTTGGGACTTTCTCTGCTTCTGTTTAACGTCTACATGAAGCGGCTGAGCAAGATCAGCCATCCCTACAGGGTGAGGTATCACCAGCACGCAGAAGACACCCAGCTGTATGTTTCAAGTCCATGGTGACCGCCCTCTTGCTGTGCCTGGAGGCTGTTAAAGGCAGGATGGGGAGCAACAGCCTGAAACTGAACGCTGGCAAAACGGAATGGCTCTGGGTTTGGGGTTCTTGGGTCCATGGAGAATTGCCATCTCTGGTCTTGGATGGGGTGGCACAACTCCACAAAAACCCAGGGCATAATCTGGCGGTTCTCCTTAACTCACAACTCCTGCTGGAGGAGCAGGTTGCAGTTGTGGCTAGGAGGGCCTTTGGCAACTGGAGGTTGGGTGCTGGTTACGCCCTTACCTGGACCAACAATCCATGTTCACAGTCATTCACTCCCCTTGTTACATACCGTCTTGACTACTGCAATGCACTCTACATGGGACTACATGGGCCCTTGTATCCAGAATCAGAGAAAAGTATCAGTTGGTTCAAAATGCAGTTTTGTGAAAGTCTAGATTTGCTCATGTCCACTCTCTTGCAGGAGCTGCAATTGGTTGCCGATTTGCTTCTGGATTCCAATTCAAGCTGCAGGTTGTCACCTTCGAAGTCCTACATGCCCTTGGGGCCAGGTTATTTCAAGGACCGTTTTTCCCCAGGCACATTTACCTGGCCCACCAAAGCAAGGTAGGCAGGGTGTGTTACAGGTCCCATTCTTAAGGAGGTCCATCTGGAGGGACCAAGGAGACAGGCTTCTCTGCAATGGTTCCCTCGCCCCAACTGGATACTCTTTCGAAAGGCGCTGAACACCTGGTTTGTCAGTGGACCTGGGAACCTCAGGGGTAAATGGAGCCCATCAAGGAGTTTATTAGATTGTTGTTGCCAGGGGGATGAGGGGTTGCTGGGTTTTGAATTAGGTTACTCCTGTAAGCCTCCTGGAGTCACTGTGAGTTGGATGACCATACATTTTCTTAATGAATAAATAATAAGTAGCGTGGAGGGAACACGGGGAAGGCTCAATCTCACCATATCTTGCAGCTCTCGCAGCTGCTTCCCTGTGAGTCCTCCAATACCCAGGTCGTCCTCTTCTTCTTCCGGCTGGGCCGGGGTGAGCCCCAGGGAGGGGCCCTGCCTGATGAAGAACTCCTCGTGCTGGTCCAAGAGCAACCCGTGCAGCATCCAGGCAGAGAGCTGTTTGTAGAGAACGGCATGGCACATGGCCAAGACCCTGGAGGAGTGCAAAAGGAAGGAAAAGCCCAGGGGATGCGATGGGCAGCAAATGGAACCAGCACCCAGGCAGGATCTCCTCCTTGGGCAGCTGCCCATTCCAATTGAAGCCCCTGAATTCCAGGTGCTCTGAATTGCTCCCTTTAGCCACGTATTAGAGAAGGGGCAACAAATGGCAGGGAGGGCAGCTTTATGCTTGTGCCTGGCTGAGGGTGGCGGGCTGGGGGGTGTTGTGAATTACTGGGGTACTGATAAAGGCCACCGGAATTGTAGCTCCTTACTTCTCCAGAGCATGGCGCACTGGGGGCAAACCACCACGGCTGTATTTGTAGACTGTCTCCAAGATCTGACCACCATGAATCTGCCAAGGAAACCAATTCAGACTCATCAGTTGCAGGACAGAAAACCAAAGGTGCCTTTCAGGTCTGCAGCAGCCAACAACCATCAGCTGCATTCACTACCTCTTTTTTTACATTTCTGCAAATAGCAATAGCCCTTACACATACATTGCCCCACAGTGCTTGATGGCACTCTCTGGGCAGCTTACAAGGTCAGCCTCTTGCCCCCAACAATCTGAGCCCTCCTTTGAATGACTTTGGAAGGATGGAAGGCTGAGCCAACCTCAAGCCCCATCAGGATCGAACTCCAGGCTTTGGGCACAGTCAGCCTGCACTGCTGCATTCTAACATCTGTACCACCACAACAGCAATATAACTTCTCTTTTGCATTTCTCATTTCCATTAAAATTTCCTCAACTCAGCTATTGGCCAGACATCTATATTTTATTAAACTGCTCCAAAAACAAGGCTTCCCTTATCAGAAGCGGACAGGAGGAATACCATACCTTCTGGATCTTTATCTGCTCTACTACCGTCATCAATGAGGGAAACAAGAGCTGAAACTATAAAACAAAAATCAGTATTTAAGAATATACTTGTTTAATGAATTGGGGCAAAAAATGAATAGTTGCTTGGCAACCTGACAATCTGACATCTGGCCCATGGAACAACTTTCCCCCTGGCTGCTTTTAAGCTATGTATCATATTTCTTTTTTTTTATTTATTTAAAATAAACTTCATTAAATATTAAAAAGAATATATACAGTGAATAAGATACGTTTCATTGCGAACGAAACCAATATACAAATACAAATATTGACATAAAACATATATATTTCTTATCAGCTAAGACGGTGTGATCATTTATTTAAAACAATTTTACAAATATTCATTTTCTATTTTTTGGTATATGCTCTTAATTTAACCACTTCGTTTTTCAAATCCTTATCTTTTAATCTCCTGGTTTTTCTCCTTCATCCAATTATACCATTTTTCCCAAGCTGTAGTATATTTTGAGTCTACCTTATCCCTAAGTTTTTGTGTAAGTAGGTCCATTTCGCCACAGTCAAGAATTTTCTGAATTATCAAATTATTTGTTGGCATTTGGTCACCCTTCCAGCATTGTGCCAACGCAATTCTTGCTGCCGTGATTATATGGAGAATTAAGTATTTCATTTCTTTTGCATAGTCCCCTTTTAACATTCCCAACAAAAATATTTCGGCCTTAAATTCTAGTTGTATATTTGTGATTTCTTTTGTCCAAATTCTAATTTTTTTCCAGTACTTTTTACTTTTTGGGCAAAGCCACCAAGCGTGAAAGAAGGTACCTCTCATTTGCTTATATTTCCAACAAATCGGATTTAAGTTTGGGTACATATTCGCTAACCTTGAAGGTGCCAGATACCACCGATAACACATTTTGTATTGGTTTTCTTTATAAACAACCTATTTTGTTATTTTATAATTTTGTTTCCAGACTTTTTCCCAATCTTCCAAATTAATGTTGCGCCCTACATTCCTTGCCCATACAATCATTGGGCCTTTAACTATTTCTTCTGCCATTTCAAATTCTAATAGATAATTGTACATTTTAGAAATTAATTTTTCATCCATCCCCTCTAATATTTTATCTAATTGGTTCGGTTTTACCTCAATTCCGAATACTTCTATATCTTTTTTGTATCTCGTCTTGAGTTGTAAATATGGCCACCGCTCTATTTTCATCCCTTGTTCTCTGAATTCTTGGTTCATCCTTAATTCTCCTTGGGAATTTAGGACATCATAATACCTAATCTTTCTTCTGGTTTCTAGGGCATTGGGGTGGATCAATGCCTCCATGATGGAAACCCACCCTGGAATCTTCATAGAATGTTTATGTTTAATCTCTTTCTACACTTTTAATAATAAGCTTCGAATTACATGTCTATTAAAGTGTATCTCTTATTTCCAGGGCTCCACATGAAGGCATGCCACCCCGCCTCTAGATCGTGCCCTTCTAGGGTTAAGATTCTTTTATTTCTCAGATTGGCCCATTCTTTAATCCATGTTAAGACTACTGCTTTATATTTCCCAGGCGGGGAGTCCAAATCCACCTCTGCATCTATTATCTTGTAGTGAACTTAATTTTATTCTCGCTTTTTTCCCTGACCAAGTGAATTTCATGGTAATTTTATTTAATTCATTAAAGAATTTTTTTATCTAATTGGAATGGTTTGAAAGAGAAATAGTATTCTTGGCAAGATGTTCATTTTGATAGTGGCAATTTTCCCTAACATTGATAATTGTAATCTCCCCCATTTTTCTAAATCCTTTTTTATTTCTAATACCAGTTTTACATAATTATCTTCTTTTATTATTGAACATCTTGCTGTGAGCCAAATTCCTAGATATTTAATTTTTTAAACCATTTGTATACCCATTGCTTCTACTAAAAAAATTTCTGTTAGATTTTTTTATCATTTTGGTTTTGTCCTTATTGTTAAACCTGCCATTTCTCCATATCTTTCTATCTTCTTTAAGTAAATTTGGTCCTGATTTAATTGGTTCTTCTACGAAGAATACAAGGTCATCTGCAAATGCTTGGGCCTTGTATTCTTAATTCTTAGTCCTTTTACTTCCGAATTCTGTCTCTCAACAAAATTTCTAGTGTCATGATGAAGAGCAGAGGTGAAAGTGGACATCCCTGCCTGACTCCTTTTCCTATTTCAAATGAATTTGTTGTTTCTCCATTAATTATTACCCATGCTTTTTGGCTTGAATATATTGACTCTAACATTTTTTCCAATTTATTCCCAAATTTCATCTCCTTTACTTGTTGTCTCATAAATTGCCAATTGTCTTGTTGGAAGAAAACCATTTTGATCTGTGTGTATATATTTACTTAATATTTTTTTTCAATCTCTCAGCCATTATATTCATAAATATTTTGTAATTGGCATTCAATAAAGAAATTGGTCTATAATTTTTATGTGGGTGGTATCTGTACTCTCCTTCAGTATTAATGTAATATACGCTTCTCTCCATGACATTGGTAGCTTTGCCTCTGTAAGTACTTCATTATAAATTTCTAAAAGGATTGGAGCTAGTATTTCACCTAAATTTTTATATAATTCTGCAGGTAACCCATGTGTTCCGGCGGTTTTTTCTTTTGTTTACTAATTGCCTCTTTTAGTTCCTCCTTAGTGATCGCTTCATTTAAATTTCCCTTTCTTCTTCTGTTAGTATTGGAATATTTTCTTCTATATACTGTTTGATTCTCTCTTTACTCATATCTTCATGTTTATAGAGTTTACTAAAATATTCCAGTACTATTTCTTTTTTCTTTTCCATATTATTTTGTATCTTTCCCTCCTTATCTTGTAATTGTTAAATCCATCTCTTTTCTTTTTCCTTCCTTAACTTATATGCCAGCCACCTTCCTGGCTTATTGGCATTTTCAAAATAGTTTTGCTTTACTAATTTCAATGCTCTTTAAGTTTCTTTCCTGTTCTGTTATGTTTAGCTAAACTATATTTACTTATGATTTGCTCATTCTCTGGTGTTAATTGCGCTTGTCTTTCCAATTTTCTAATATCATTCTGTAACTCCTTACTTTTTATTTTTCTTTCTGGCATTGTATGCAATTGTTACTCCTCTTAAATAGGCTTTTGCTGTGTCCCACAAATTCTGTAGAGTTTTGTATTTACTTCAAAAACATTTCTAATTCTTTTTTTACTTTTGCTAAATATTCCTTCTCTCTCAGAATTTGTGGGTTCAATGTCCACCTCCCTCTTCGTTTTGATTGACTTTTCCATGTTACTATTAGGGGATTGTGATCTGCCCATATATTTGGTGCTATTTCTATTTGGACTGTCTTTCATTAAAGTTTTACTTATCCATGCCATATCAACTCTGGACCATGATTTATGGGGAATAGAATAAAAGGTGAACTGTTTTTCTTTCAAGTTGTATATTCTCCATATATCGATTAAGTTTTGTTCTTCTACCATATTAAAAAATGTTTTTGGAAGGGTGCTTTTTTTTTTTACTAGTGCTCTGATAATCTTTTTTTAAGTCTGTGACTGCGTTAAAATCTCCTATCATACAAATATCTTCTTTGCCTAATTCTGAATTTTTTTCATGTATTTTTTGTAGTATCTTGTTTATTGGGGGCATAAATTGCAACGAGTAAGAATTTCCTCTGTTCCCATACCACTTCTAACCTTAACGTTCTCCCCACTGTATTTGTATATAATACTTTTGCGTCTATTCCTTCTCTGACATATATTACTACTACTCTTTTTTTCTTCCGCTAATGTTGCATAGTTTTCCTAATTTTTTATATTGTAAATATTTCTTATCCTGCGCTCTAATGTGTACCTCCTGGAGGCACACTATGTCCATTTTTTGTTTTATGATTCCATTTAGATGGAGAATTGAGTCCATTTACATTTACTGACACTATTTTCAAATTATTTTCCGTTTTCCTTCTTTGTTGTTACTACCTAGTTCCTGTTGTTCTTTGCCTCTGTTTGTGCCCTTGTTCTTACTGTTCTCTTCTTGTGATCTTTTTTCTCTTTTCTCTACCTCTCTTTCCTGCTCTTTTTCTTTTGTTTCTAATTGTTGATCTTCTTGGCTGCTCGATTCCAATTCTTCTCTGCTGCTGCCCACTTCTTCTGTGCCTCCCAGTTGGGTGTGGAAGTCTTGTGCTTTTTCCAAGGTATCTATCTTTATCTTCTTCCCTTGCCACGACACCAACATTCCCTCAGGTGTTATCCATCTAAACAGTATGTTATTTTTATTAAGTTGAGGCGCCAGAAAATGATATTATTTCCGTAGTTCATGCACTCTTTTCAGGATTTGCTTTAACGTAATGATTTCTTTTGCTCTATAAGACATAGGCTCATCTCTAGTGATTTTGTAATTTATATCCCTCACTTTTTTCATGCAAAATGTATGTGGACCTCCTCTGGCAATCTGAATCTTCTGGCATAATTCGAGTAAAATATTTCCATTGGGCTGTGATTGGTCCTTGCTATCTACAGAACATTTACAAAAAAATCCTACCAAACATCTTTTAAATGTTAATAGAGATTAATGTAGCTTTCAATTTTTTTCCCCTTTTGCTTAATCGTATCCGAGTCTTGGAGACCGCCTGGATAAGTCCCTGCAGTTTTCTTAGCAAGGTTTTTCAGAAGTGGGTTGCCATGAGCTTCTTCCCAGAACTAATTAAAAGGGACTGGCCCAAGGTCACCCAATTTTGCCTTCATGCCCAAGGCAGGACTAGAATTCATCATTTCCCATTTCTAGCTTGAGGCCTTAATCTTGAAACCAAACTAGCTCTCATTTTAAAATAATAGTACAGGGCTAATTGCATTCTCCTGAACAGTACTGTGGGTTTTCAATAGTGATTCAAAATGATACATAAATGCTACTTCAAATAGGTAGAGCTATAAGAATAGCTTCAGTTATTCTGCCTAATGTGAGAAAGTGCCCTTTAGGATCTAACACATAAAAAAAGAATCTGAAATTGAACAAAGCCTAGATTGAACCAGTAATGTCAGTTCTGCAGGCAGCTGATGAAAAACCTCATTTTTTATCAACAGAAAGGCTCCCTACATGGACCACCCAGATATTGCAGCAATCACAGGAAGCTTTCGTTTTATTTTATTTATACAGCCATCCATCTGCCTGCAATCCCCCTGCAACGAAGGGCCTTGCATATCCCAGTGAGTCTTGCCATGGGGCTCCACCCTGTCCAGGTCTTAAAAAGGGGCTAAGCCTGTGCCAGAAGGCCAACAGACATTCCCAAGCAAGACAACATCAGCATATCATCTGAAGGGGAGTTTTCTGGGTTGGGAGGTTCCAAGCCCCTGGGGGAGAGCAGAGGGCAAGGTTGCTAGCCTGCTGCTGAAGGGGAGCACGACTAAGCTGAGAGGGTATCCAGCTTAGGAACATTGCAAAGACAGACCGACCATGGGAAGTGAACGCCAGGCCATGAAACAAAGCAAACTGGATGCTGCCAGGGCAGAAAAGACCAAAAAAAAAAAAACCACCCCGGATATTCTGGGACTCAACACTTAAATGGACTGAAATGACTCACTTCATGGTTGAGGATCATCTGATTTTCTACTGTGGCAAGAAAATTGTAGGAAAAAAGGGTACTCAAGAGGGTTGTAGAACTGAGGTGTGAAACAACTTGCTGAACGACCAAGAAAGGCAAATGGAGCTGAGCTGGGCATCCTGGAGTGAGGAGGAGTGCCGGAGGAGTAATACCCACTTAAAAAAACATGGACCAGCTGGCCAGGCTGGTAGCACCTCAAAGGGCCCCTTTCCAGGGTTACAGGAGAAGATGGCCAACAGCTTTGAAGGCAGAAGAGGGCTTTATGCCACAATGGCAGATAAAACAGTAGAACCATCTTCTAGGAGAAGGGAGCCTCTGATTTCAAACCTCCGCTGCCTTGTGGCTATGTCTATGATTGGAAAAGGCTTCAGGAGTCAACCTCAAGGCAAAATCCAGAGCCGGAGTCCCGGAAGCAGTTCGTGACTATATACAATCACGTTCTGGTAACTCCTGCGACGCAGCTGGAACTCATCATATTGGCTCTGCCGTTCCATTAGACTATTTCAGTGACATGGAGAGGGGGATCTGCTGCTTGGGTAACAGTTTATCCTCCATATTAAATTACCCAGGCCTTGTGCTCTGGAGGGGACACTCCAGCTTTGCATACAGCATGGAAACAACACGGGAAGTGGCAGTTATAGCGGTTTCATAGCAAGATACCATCGTCTCTCTTGAGACCGAAGGATGCCAATTCCAATTCAATTATGAATTACAATATGACACAGTCACTCTCCCCCGGGGTTCCTATTATTTCTGCCTTTTCTGTCATTTAATTCTTTTAATGAAAATTAAGGCCAATATAGCTGATACTCTAGTTCCTCCTCTACCTTTTAAAAACAGTGTCTGCTAGGTTCCTCAGGAACCTGTTTGATCTCCCACTTGTTGCAGAGTCACTAACACTCCAAGTCACATCATCAGATTAACAACATGAAAACTGAACTCATCACATATTCCACAAGGGAGAATCTCTTCTCAGTTATTAAAAAAAACCTGGTGCTCTCAGCGAGTCAGATCACAAGTGGCTTCTTCCAAAACTACAAAAGAAATGGCACAATTGATTTGTTTGATTACGGACAAAACAATGTTTTAATAAAAGACTACACAACCCATGACCTGCTAGGTCATCCTTTCAAAGAAATTTCTTTACTAGATTCCTCAACGCCTTCAAGAGTGTCAAAGCTTCTAATGTGCTGGAAAAGTAGGGATATATTCAGAGATGTATCTGCCTTGAAAAGAGCCCATGTTATTTGGAAGCACTCTATTTGAAGTAACTCAATTCAGGTGGTTTTGCCCTACGATGCATCATTTCACCCAGTTAAAGGTTACAAGAAGAGTTTTAGTTTTAGTCTACAGATTGGAAATCTTTTACGAACATTTTGTTGTAAATGGGCAAAAATTAACTACGATCTTTGGAACTGGATTAAAAAGGGTTGAATATGAGAAGTAGCGAGTGAATTACAGAATATAATTCTAAAAAGAGAAATGGTAAAAATTTGTAACTGCTGTAAAGACTTGGAAACTGCATCTTTGACTTTTTTTTCTTTATCTACACTATGTCTACCATTTTTTCTTGAGTTCAATTTTGGTCTGAAACTAGTGTTTCAAGCTTGAAACCTTTTGAATTTTGACTATTGCATTCCACTAATATTTTATGTCTACAGCATGATATCACTCAGGTGGTTTTCGTATGCTTCAGTGAAATCCAGGGTTTCTTCAAACAGTCCTTCTTTATTGATAAGGCTTGTGATTATGGGCTTATCTAGAGCCCCTACAGTTATCAGTGATTGAGAAGTAGAGAGCTTTTTGTGACTAATTCCATTTTTGCCTGAGTGAACCAATTTGAAAAATTAGGAAGGGAAATAGTTAGCATGTTGTCAAAGTCCAGTTCTTTGAAGAAATGCAAGGTTGGAACATATTTGCACAGCTCTACTCAGTACAACAAGGAGGAGAAACAACTCATCTAAGAGAGTCAGTTCTGATGGAGTGGTTCAGGTGCTGGCCCTGAAACCAGGTGAATTCTAGGTCTCCCTAAGGCATGAAAGCCAATTGGGGGACTTTGGGCCAGTGACTCACTCTCAACCAGATCCAACTCACAGGGTTGCTGTTCTGAGGATAGGAAGCAGAGTATTAACTGTGTTTACTACTGAACAAGAGAGGGAAAAGAAGGATAACACTGTAATAATTACTATTACAGTAGTCCTTGCTTAAGGATGGTCATTGCAACTGGCAACTTTAGTGCTAAGTGACATAGTCAAAAAGTGAGCCATCATGTGTCCCTACTACTTTAAGGTGGTGGTTACGGCTGTCCCTCTTGCTATTGTTAGGCGAATCCCACATGGTCACAACATCACAGATCTCAAATGGTGATGACGTGATTGTGGGATGCTGGGATCTCATAACAGTGAGTGGGTTGCCAAGTGCCCACAATTGCAATTAACACATCTTCAATTTGGTTGCTGAATGAAAGGTTGTTCAATGAGAACTGCCTGCATCTAATCTAAAAGAAAGTTGAGATGGAAGGGCATGAAATGAAAAGCCTGTATAATCCCTACCCTCAAATGCAGCTTCAGAGATTGGCTGCAAAAGAACAAGAATAATTCCACCCTTCAGCTCTCTTTTCAAGGACTTGTTCTCAATAATCACCTAAGCTACTGTAATTAGTGGCATAGATTTTTGGTTCTCTGTCTCCATTTCAAGTAGGTTCTCAATTGGTTCTACTGGGTAGAGCTTGGGCTTTCAAAAAAAAATACACAAAAAAACACAAAGCCAATCTAATCTCTGAAAATCTAAAATCTGCTCTTGTTGCATCTGGGAAAGTTTGCTCAAAGTGCAGATGAGAAATGACTTCTTTGGCAAAACTCACCTGGTCCAGAGAATAGTTGACATATGAGATGGTAAGGTGAGGATCAGCCAGAAACTGCCCAAAACAGAGAGAAAAAGTGTGAGCATTCACAACGGAATTTGGGGGGGGGGGAGAAAGAGACAGGTTGTCAGGATATAGCCTTCTGCTGTATCTTACACCTCCTGCAAGACCTTATTCCAGGTAAGGTCCTATCCTGTCAGAAAATGCAAGCTTGGCGTGGGTACCTTGCCCAGGACAAAGTAGCTTGTCAAAACTTGGATCATCCCCATTCGGGTTGGGGTCTCCCTCCACCCCGCCTAAACACCCCCCTCCCGCCGCTCACCTCCTGCTCCAAGCCCAGCAGCGCCTGCCGGTAGGGCTGCAGCACGGCGTCCAGCCCGGTGCAGAAGGCGCGGAGGTAGATCCCCGGCGGGGAGGTCAGCAGCTCCTGCGAAGAGGCGAAGCGAGGCGGTGACTCCCCGCAGGAAACCCGCGGGCCGCCACCCCTCCCCGGGAAGGCGCACCTGTAGCGGGGCGGCGGGCGGCGGCAGCGGCGGCAGCGGCGGCTGGGCGTGCTCGGCGAACTGCTCGATGAACTCCTGCAGGCGGACGTAGAGCGCGCCCAGGCGGCAGACACGGGCCAGGAGGGCGGCCTCGCTCGGGTGCAGGAACGGTGGCGGCTCCGGGGACATCTGCGGGGGAGGAGGAAGAGGACTTTGGGCCGGGCCCGCGGAGGGAGGGCCGCCCACCCCCCGCCACTGCGCCCACCTGCAGGCCGCCTCCCACGAAGAGCCCGCCCGGGTAGCCGCGCAGCGCCAGCAGCAGCTCATGCATCATGGCGCCGTCGCGCGGGGACCGGGCCTCAGCCCCTCTTCACAGGAGCCCCAACGACGCCCCCGGGCTCCTTAGGGCAGAGCCGGCCCCGGGCGCTAGATGCGCTTCGTCTGCCGAGGAGCCCGGCCGAGACCTCGCCCGCTGAGGCGCCTTGACGGGATGGGGTCCTTCAGGCACGTAGCTTGGCCGCCTGTTTAGGAGCTGCGGCCCCTCCCTCCGGACGCTTTGTCAGAGCTGCCTTCGGGTTTTGCCTGCGCGGACGTCGCGTGCTTGGGGAGGAGGGGCGGTTAGAGGAGCGCCAATGACCGCAATCAGGCCAGGCTGGAAAGCGCGAGAAGGCGACTCTCTTGGGCGCAACGTAAGGAGGGAAGGGGAAGCAGGCTGTGAAATAGGCCCTTACTCTCGCCTAAAGTAGTTTTACATTTTTTTGAATGTAACTTTTGCGAAAATTTTAAGCAAGAAGATAAACACTAACACGAACTAATATAAAATGAGGAACAAAAAAAAGTCAAAAAGTGCAAGAAAAAAGTTAACGAAAAATAGGAAAGAAAAAAGATACAAATAATAATAATAATAATTTATTCGACTTGTATGCTGCCCTTCTCCCTAAGGACTCCCTAAGTGGCTTCTGATATTCTTCCCAGCAGTGATAAATAAAAATATGTTTTAACTTTAGGATTGCATAATATTGCTCTTGTTTGAATAAAGTCATTAGCTACTTTAATTGGTGATGTTGTGTAAACATGAAAAAAATGAATTTGTGATCTATGGTAATAGGAAGTCAATTTATCCATTTCAGCAAAATCTACCAACTTTACCAACCATTCCTCCATAGTGGGCAATGTCAAATCTTGAGTTTTACTTTCTTGTGGCATCTATTTCCTGACCTGGACTACCTCAGAAATTGACAGAATAAAAGAAAGTATAATCCAACCTTCCCATTTTAGAAAAGGTTACTGAGAATGGGATTGGGCAATTCCTCTAGAACAGTGGTCCCCAACTTTTCTGGCTTTGTGGACTGGCAGTGGGGGGGAGGGCAAGGTGATGCTTTTGCTTGTGCAGACAGAACTTTGCATGGTCATGTGCTCATCCACTTCTTGCACAGACCAATTCCAAATGTGCTGCAGCCCAGAGACTGGGGACCCCTGCTCTAGAACAGGTGTCACCAATCCCTGGCCACAGCCCACTACCAGGCCGTGGCCTATTTAGAATTGGGCCGTGTGAGTGGCTGGCTGGAGCGCACGCGTAGCTCAACGTTCACAAGCAGTTGGCCTGCAGACACTCATGCACATATGCACCAGCCCACCACTTGCATAAAGATTGAGTACACATGCACTCCAGCCCACCACTCGCACAAGAGTTGCATATGTACGTGCGTGCATATGTGGCCCAGTTCCCTTCTCCCCACCCCAATTGGGCCACCAAGCTGCAATGATTGAGGACTGCTGTTCTAGAATATCCTGGAGGAAATTGATTATCTGGAGCCATTTCCTGGGCTTCAGTCTAGGAGAACATGGTACGAAGATAGTATTGATTGTGCTTGTTGATGACTTTGCTGGAGTTGAGATGTAATGATGCATTCATAGTGATATTCCTAGATCTCTCAGTGACTTTGGTTACTGTTAAACACATTATTCTTCTGGACCAAGTTTGGGATGTTTCTCCTTTTTCTCTGATGAGTTCAGTTGGTTGACAGGGGGAACGGTGAAACTTGTGGAACCTCATAGCTCAACACTTTTGTTCTGCCTTTTCAAAGCCTGCATGAAACTGCTGGGTGAGGTCATCAGTCAATTTGGGTGAGGTCTCCCTGGGGAGAACTCAATCCTCCCTAGACTACATGACTGTAGGCCCCGATCCTGCAGACTTTGTGTGTCCAAACTGGGGGTGGGCATGGCCACCATGTGATGCATCTGGGCTGCAGGCCATGAGTTCAACACCCCTGCTCTAATGGGAGAGCCATTAGAGCAGGGGTATCAAACTCGCAGCCTGCAGCCCAGATGCATCACATGCTGGCCATGCCCACCCCCAGTTTAGCAAAGTAGGGAAAAGTCATGTCATGATGACAATGTGATGCCGTGAGTTTGACACCCCTGCAATCCTGGGGTCTTTTTGGAATCACAAGCCCTTCTAAAGAGCAGGTGGCAGCTTTAGCTAAGAATTACTTGGAATAGCTTCATCTAGTGCCCTGGCTACATCTGTTCCTGGGTCAGGAAGCCTTCAGTCACTCGTGTCCTAGCCACCTCCCAAATGGATGGTTGTAAGGTGCTCTACATGGGACTGACTTTGAAGACCACTTGTTCAGAATGCAAAGGTACGAGCCCTAATTAGGAAATCCAGATTTTTTTTTGCTTATTTGCTTATCCAGAATGCAATGGCCTGAGCTGCACTGGTTGCCATTCTAGGTTGTCGCCTCTAAAGCCCTTTGTGATATTAGAGGGATCGCTGTAGCTTTTGCCCATCAAACTTTGATAAAAGCCAGTGATGTCAATCCAAAAATGCTGGCCTGCATGCAATGACATAATCATACACATGCTGTCATCATATGCTGACATCTGAGGCAAGTCATGCCATTTGCATAGTGACATTGTCTTGTATGTGACATCATTTGCCTTCCTCACCAACCAGGTCTCCAGACCTAGAAATGTATGTTTAACATTCTTCTCCAGTAACTAAAGACAGGCTTTCCAGACTGCAGATTTCATCAGCTGACATGAAAACCTGTCTATAAAATTCAGCCATGTCTGTAAAAATAAAGAGGTGGATTGATTGTGGATTCCTTCTGTATGCTGAGCTAACTTTTCTCTAGCCTCAGTGCCACTGAATTGTTTGTAGCCTCACTCTCCTCTCTGTCTTACTGTAAAGATCATGCCCAGCCTGTATCTCTTGAGTTTCATCCAATAGTTCTACTCTTACCCTCTGGAGCAGGTGAGCAGAAGTCCCAACCCTCCACAATGGGACAGCCAGTCAAGTATTTGAAGGCACATCTTGCGTTCTTCTCATCCTTCTCTGTTGCAAGCTAAAAAATCCCAGGTTTTTTGCCATTTCCACATAGAACTCAGTTTCCATCTTTTCACTATCCTTGTGTTCCTTCTCTGGACTTGCCCCAGATTATCATTATCCTTGCAAAGGGTCAGCAGCTGCTTCAGTCAGGGGTGCCTCATTAACAGTGGTAGAAAGAAGATGAAGCTGTGACAGATGGCAGTAGCAAGTGGGGTGGCAGGAGGCAACCATTGCAAAGCCTTGAGGGAGCAGCAGGGTGAGGTCCCGGTGGGGTGCAGGGTGGCCAAAAGGACAGGGGCAGTTGTGGCTGGGGGGAGTTGAAGTGCACACTGTTGTCCTGTGTGGATGGGCTGCCAAATGCTGAAATTTTGATCAAGGCGGCTGTAGTGACCCAGCACTGGTGGTAACTCTCATTTGGAGTCTCTAAGTGTTGCTGAACAAAGGGTTAAATGTACAGAGTGACAATTTGTATAGCAAGAGGAGCCTAAAAAAGCCCACCAGGGGTTAGAAATGGCCCACACTCCAGGGACTGAGATATCCCTGGAGCATATCAGCAAGGCTGGTTGGAAGAGCATGCTGGGTGAGATGGCCTAAGAATAGCAATACCTTGGCCATGGAGATGGGAAAGGAGGTGCTGCCTCACTTAGACCTTAAAGATGGTTCTTTATAGGACAACATATTCTTGACCTCGAATAGGAATGGCCCAATGGTTCATTGTAACTTTCCAGGGATTATTAGCAAATCTGATCAAAAGTCTTGAGTAGGCAAAATCAAAAGTCACCCCAGTATTGCCTTTTGGTTTAAGTCCTGGTGAAGGATATATAAATGCAGTATATCATTTTGGGGAGTTCCGGTATTGCAAAGCTGCAGGGTCTCTGGCCCGAAGTATTTCATTACAACCAGAGTTGGGTTAGCATCCTTGTTAGGTTCAACAATTGTCTTCAATGATTCAGGAAGACAAACATACAAGGCCTGGCGTTATTTACGTCCTTAGATTAGGAGGATCAAAGCATTAAAGAAAACTAGGTCTTATAGGGGCTTCTCTTTTAATGGCTCAATGATTAAAATATTAGTTTATTTAAAAATGATTTTACAATACAAGGCGGCAGGGCCAGGTTTTAGTGATCCAACAAGCGATTGATTCGCTCTGAGCTCGGCAGCAGCGCGGACCCTGAACTCGCCGAGCCCCCAACCCAGGCCCGAGGCTCCGGCGGGGGCCTGTGGCGGGGCGCCCGCTTTTCCCCGGCGGCTGAGCGCGGCGAACTTCCCGGGAGAGGCCGCCCGAAGTCGGCGGTGCTGCCTAGGCGCGCTTCCGTTCCGCTCGTTCCCGCCGCGGCCGCGCCCTCCCTGCGCCGCCGCCCACGGGCGGAGCCGCCCCGCCGCTTCCCCTCCGTCTTCCTGCCTTCGCCCTCCGACGGCCTGCGCTGCGCTGCGCTGCGCTCCCTCCGCTCCGCGCCCGCCAGAGAACCGCCGCCGCCCCGCGCCCATGGCTGCTCCGGAGGAATGCGACGGGACGGGCGTAGCCCGGCCGCACTACGGCTGTGAGTCCGCGCGGGCAGGCGGGGGCTGGGGGGCGCAGGGCGGGCGGCGGCTTCCTTGGCGGTGCGCTCGATCCCACCGGGTTGGCGGCGGGCGGGCCGCCGAGGTTTCGGCCGCAGCTCCCGACCCGCCCTTCCGCGCCCAAATGGCTGGAGACGCTGCTGCAGTCCCGGCGCCCCGCGCGCCGCCGAGGAGCGGCCTGCTCCTGCGCCCCTTCCGCTGCTCGGCAGCTGCGGATCGGGTGCAGAGCCCCGCTCGTTGCGTGCCGGGCCCTGCGGCCGCCCTTGCCCAAGCACTCCCAGGGATCTGGCTCCTCAGACCGGGTGCCTTGGCGACCTTCCCGTCGGCGCGAGACGGTGGGGGTGAGCCGTCGCCGTGAGAGGAGCGGCCGGGCCGGAAGGGAGCCAGTTGTCGGTCGGAGAGCTGCTTGGCAGGCGGCCCCCGGTTGGGGAAAGCCCCGGCCGGGCCGAGCCGGCGGTGGGGAAGGTGGGGCGGCGCTCCGTCCCCTGGGAAGCCCCCACCCCCCGCTGGCCCGCCGGGAGTGACCGCGCTTCTCCTTGCAGCTGTGCTGGACAACGAGAGGATGACGGCGGAAGAGATGGACGAGCGGCGGCGCCAGAACGTGGCCTACGAGTATCTGTGCCACCTGGAGGAGGCCAAGAGGTGAGGCAGGGCCTGGCGGGCGGGAGAAGGCGGCCGGCTTGGTCGGTTGGGTTGCCCGCCGACTTGGACCGCTACTCTGAATGGTTTCCATGACCTCCGACTTTGCTTCCTGCCCCGTTGGTGCCGATCCAGGCATTATAAGTCACGCTGCATCTCAGAACGATGGATGGCGCTTGTTTGCAGAAGGTTATTGGCCCCGGGTGAAAGCCGTGAGATTTGGGTCTGGTCAAAAGAAGGGAAAGGCTGGGGATTGAAGGCTGCAATGGACCCCTGGACCCTGGTCCTTTGATCTCTGCTGCAGCAAAGGAGGTTTCTGGGATTTATCATATTGTAATTGTATCCGGCCTAAAGCTCCTAGAAAAGTTGTCTCTCTGCACTAAATGGCATGAGGAATGGTGATCCAATTTTGTTAAAAATTCTATGCCTTAAAAAGTATAGCTAGAAAATTGAAATGCTGTCTTCACTGCTGGAGATTTTGGGAGGAAAAATACAGTGAAGTCCACATTGGAATACTGAATTATTACCAACCAAATGATTTGGGAAATGAGACTTTGTTACATTTATGCCCTTCCTTTTCTTTTTAGAAATGCATGGTAGCAAACATAGCGCTCTTTTCTTCCCATGTTTTTCCCTAACAACAAGCCAGTGGGGTAAAATTAGGGGTAAGGGCCTCTTTTAGGGATTCCCTTGTTATGATAAAGGTTGCAGACATCATCATTTCTCTACCTTTATTGTGTCTGCTGGTAGCCATCCCATAGCCCTGTTTAAGATGATGTCCCTACTTGGAACATCTAGGGCAGATATGTCAAACAGGAGGCCTGCAGGTAGATGTGGCCCGTGATGTGGTTAGAAGGGGCTGCCCTGGAGACAGTGAGGGGGCGGCCCCCACTGCTTTGGCCCATCTCAGGAGGCAATGAGCACATGGGGGCTGGCGTCCAGAGTGGCCCCGTGGGCCAGATCTAAGGCTGAGTGTCATCTGGTCCAGGTGGCCATTGTGAAGTTGCTATAGATCAGTGCAGGCCCCTTAGCAGTGCAGCATCCATCACCAGCGCCTCCGCCATCTTCGTGGGCCGCTCGCCAGCGCAGCCTCGCACACTGACCCTGCAGCCCGCAAGCACTTCCCTTTCACCAGGACAGCCCCTCCTCCACTCCACTCCTGCGTGGGAAAGGCACGGCCACCAGCAGCACTGCCACCTCTCCCCCTCTCCTCATCCCTTCCTGGGCACGGAGAGAGGAAGGAAGGGAGAGAGGGAGGGAAGAGATGGGAATGACAAGGAGGAAGCAGAGAAAGAAGGAAGGGGGAGGAAGGGCAGATGGGAATGAGAAGAAGAGTCAAGGAAGCAAGGGAGGGAGAGAGGAAGGAAGGAGATGGGAATGAAGGAGGAAAGGAGAGGAAGAAGGAAGGAAATGAGAAGGAGAGAGGCAGGGAAGAAAGGAAGGAGATGAGAATGAAAAGGAGGGAGGGAGATTGGAATGAGAGGGAGGGGGGATCTGAAGGAAGCCCTGCTTTAGCACTTGGCCAGCAGCAGCCCTGTTGCCCTTTTGGCATCCCCTTTCCCCTTCCTCATGGCCTCTCCTGAGTGTCTCCCATACTATCACTGAGGATGCTTTGCTTACAAAGCTGGATCTCCTCGCATGGAGAGGGAGTGGGCCTCCCTCTAACTCACACACTTTGCCCTCCTGTACACACCATGAGCAACCTGGCCAAGGAGAGCAAGCACAACAGCAGCCGCCTCAAGATAAGCATGGCCAGGTGCCCTTTTGGGGAAGCTGGGCTGGGCTAGGCTGGGCTGTACGGTCCTGTACCCCAGGAGCTCGAGGGCACTTGCACTCCACTGCCTAGGGCTCTGGGCAGCCCGTGCCGCCATCTGGGGGTCCTCCATGTGGCCTGAAAGTGACAGTGAGGCTCCTCTAATGAACGAGGCTTTGGCACTCTCCCTGGTCTCACCTTCCTCTGCTGGAGACATCCAGATCCCCCCTCCCAGCCTTGTTGGGCCCTCCACAGCAGGCAGAGGACAATGCTGCTGTGTGTGGAAGTGCGGAGGAGAAAGTTTGCAGGAAGCAGTTTCCTCTTCAGAGCCCAACTTCTGCTTTGACAGCTCTATGGAGAGGAGGAGGGGTTGGGGGGGGAGCTGTGTGAGGGAAGGCTGCTCCAACAAGCCAACATCCTTACCACACAGGATTGGAAACGAAGATTCCCTTTTGAGAAGGACCAGCCTCCCACTTAGAGCACCAGGGAGCGCTGCTTCCCTGGCTCCTCCCTTGTCAAGACAGAAGTTGGACTCAGAGGAAATTGCTTCCTGAAAACTTTCTCTTCCGTGCTTCCACATGCAATAACATCGTCCTCCACCTCCTGCTTTGCTGGGAGAGGGCACCGGACAGGGAAACATGGGATGTCTGGAATTGGGAGAACATCTCCTTTAGGCGCTGTGCACACCTCCCCCCCCACCGTCCCACACACACCATTCCAAGCTTGGAGACTTTTATCCACATCTGAGCTTGCAAACTGCCAGTCATGCCTGTGCTTGGGGAGAAGGCCCTCTCCTTTCTCTGTGGATAAAAGAACCCAAACTTAGAATTCTGTGTGTGCGTGTGTGCGCACACATGTGTGCATGTACTTGGCTGCCAGCAATTTTGGGAGGTGAGCTTGTGGGGCACCAAATTGTTCCCATGCTGAGTTAGCCATTGGGACTTCTTCCATTCTGAGTCAGCCGCGCTCAATGAGCAGTGTTGAGCCGGCCACACCCACCTAGTCGCACTGACCTGGCTGTGACCACCCAGCCACATCTACCCACCCATGCCCACCTGGCCCCTGTGAGTCGTCATAGTCTTACATGCCACTAGACCATAATGCCCAGATCTGGGGAGTTTCCATCTTTGATCCTGGATGGGGTGGCACTTCGCCATTCCCCTTAGTCCCCCCGTTCTGGACTCACAGCTAAGGAAGGCCTTTGTCCAGCTTTAAATAAGGCGCCTGTTGCCCCCTTTCCTAGATTGGGGGTCCTATTCACAGCTTGACTACTGCACTCAACTTGAAACTGGTCTTGAAAAAACCCCAGAAGCTTCAAAGTGTGTCTCCCCACTCCCAGTTCAAACCCCTACCTTACTGGTATTTCAAAGGATGCTGGAGATACGGTTCTTTCCCCATGCTTTGGCAAGGATGATTGATGCTGCTTTCTTTTCCTTTCTTTCTTCTTATATGGTTTCATTGTTTCTGCCATCTTGGTTCGCTTGCTTTGGGGTTTTTGTATTCCTTGTTTTTAAATATTTTTAACAATTTGTAAATCACCCATTGTTGCTGGGAGTTGAACAATATATAAATTCAATAAATTATAATGATCATTAAATTGTGCTAAGAGGTAATGATTGTATCAAGGTTATCTATTGACCTTCCAAAACTGAGGATTGCCTAGGACAAGGCTTTCAAACTTGCGGTCCAGGTGCCGGATGCGTCATGCGCTGGCCACGCCTGGTTTAGTGAAGGAAAAAAGTTGCGCTACATCACCGTCACAATGGGAGTTTGACACCCCTGGTCTAGGAGGTCTCCAGGGCTGTTGGTTGGCTCTCCTTCCTTCATCTTCAATTTTTAGACCTAATGTACGTGCCAAATAGGAACAAAGCAGCAACTGCTTAAAGTGCTGATGGTGTAAATTGCAATTATATCTTAGCATGTTTGAATTTTGGTTCACTGGTTCTGTTCTATTCTTGCATTGTTGTGTTGCATTTTCTGGGCCTCATTAAAGGCCTGGTTGTTGTCTAAATGGCTTGAGAACAAAATTTTGAAATGATCATTTCTGTACAAGCTGGTCTCCCATCACCAACAACTCTGTACTCTGCTTCAGCTGCAAAAGTATAAAATTGAAAAACAAATCCAGTGCCTTTGCTGTTTTGGTGATATTAGTTAAGGTGTAGATTTCGGCTTTTTGCCTAAAACCAAAAGTGATTTTTTCCATGGAGGATCAATCCTCAGTCTTTTTAACAAGATTTATTGACAAGAAAGAGTTTGGCTTACAAAAATTCTGGCAGTTTATTTATTTATTTATTTATTAAATTTATATCCCGCCTCACTTCCCCCAACGGGGAACTCGAGTGGCGTACAAAAAGATAAAAACAATATCTATACAATGTAAAAACAAAAACTCATTCATATCAATCCAAAACATACACAGGGGAAGAGCAAGGTCTCAATGCCATGCCCCCCGACAAAGCCAGGTCTTAACAGCTTTGCGGAAGGCAAATAGATTTGGGATGGTTCTAATCTCCGCGGGGAGCATATTCCAAAGGGACGGTGCCGCTACAGAGAAGGCCCTGGCCCGTGGACCCACCAGCCGACATTGCCTGGCTGACAGTATCCGGAGCAAGCCCTCCCTGTGAGATCTAACCGGGCACTGGGAGGCATAAGGTAGCAGTAGGTGGTCTCGTAGGTATCCCGCTCCTAAGCCATGAAGGGCTTTAAAAGTTGTCACTAGCACCTTGAATTGCACATGGAAGACCACTGGTAACCAGTGCAGCTCGCAGATAGATGTTATATGGGCACACCTAGGTGCACCCATGATCACTCGCGCGGCCGCATTCTGCACTAGCTGAAGTCTCCGAGTGCTCTTCAAGGGCAGCCCCATGTAGAGCGCAATGCAGTAATCCAATCGAGAGGTGATAAGGGCATGAGCAACCATGTGTAGAGCCCCCCGGTCCAGGAAAGGTCGCAACTGGCGTAACAGGTGAACCTGTGCAAAGGTCCCTCTGGTCACAGCCGTAAGATGGTGGTCAAATTGTAGCTGTGGATCCAGAAGGACTCCCAATAGTTGAACTATTTCCTGTCTTGAATCCAGTATCTCCCAATACATTAGAGTGGAGTCATCTTCATTTCCTTCTCAATTGCCTTCCTATGAATGAAAGATCTTTCTTGCAAGCAGATGTTCATACAGCTGTCTTCAGAACCTTTATCAGCTTGGGAATGAACCATAACTGTGAGAATATTCTCCCAGATTTTAAAAATGAAAACGTGCAGTTGTACTTTGTGCCATTTCTGAAACATTAATTGTATGCATTTATTTAAGCCTCAGATTTTGCGGGGATGACGTCACAAATAGCTTTTCCTTATAGGAGGAAGAGTACAGATTAACAGATTTGGAAGGGACCTTGTAGTCCAACCCTCCCCCACCGCTCAATCAGGAGACTACACCATTTCTGAAAAATGGCAGTCCAGTCTCCTCTCAAGTGATGGCGCTTCCACAGCTTCCAAAGGCAACTTCTGTTCCATTGGTTGATTGTTCTCACTGTCAGAAAATTTTTCCTTATTTCCAGGTTGAATCTCTCCTTGTTCGGTTTCCATCCATTATTCCTTGTCTGGCCTTTGGGTTCCTTGGAAAGTAGCTTGACCCCCTCCTCCTCTCTGTGGCAGACCCTCAAATATTGGAAGACTGCTATCATGTCTCCCCTGGTCCTTCTCTTCACTAGACTAGCCAGGCCCAGTTCCGGTAACCGTTCTTCATATGTTTTAGCCTCCAGTCCCCTGGTTGCTCTTCTCTGCACTTTTTCTAGAGTCTCAACATCTTTTTTTATAGTGTGGTGACCAAAACTGGATGCAGTGCTCTAGGTGTGGTCTTACTAAGGCTTTATAGAGTGGTATTAGTACCTCACTTGATCTTGATTGTATTCCTCTGTTAATGCAATTTAGGGCCACGAGTTTGACACCCTCTTCTGTTTCAAAATAAGGACTTGCCCAGCTTTCAGGATGTCCAGCTTCACACGAAGCTTGCCCAGTTGATTACTTTTTTTAAAAAATTCATATTTATATCCCGCCCTTCTCCGGAGACTCAGGGTGGCTTACAATGTTTGGAGCACAACCCAATGTGCTCAGCAATAGCCTTTCATTCCAGCACTGTCATTGTGATGGTCAGATGATCTTGCACTGCTATTTTCAAGAGACTGAGTTTAATGATTGACAAAACAGTGTCACTGGAAACTTTTATTTGTAGCTTGTTGAATGTAGCTTTCTACTCTTGTCACTGGGTTTATCAACAGTTCTAAACTTGTTACAGTTTTGAAATCTGAGCCTCAATACACAAAGCCATTCTTGTGTATAAACCTGAAATCTTTCTTCTTGCTTTGCATCTTGATTTCTCTTTCTGTGATTAAGAGCAGCAATGGGATGTAAGTTAACAACTGTTGTGAACACCAAAAGAATTATACTGCCATTAAAGAATGGCAGGAAGACCCAAAGTAATAATATAAAAATCTTTTAAAGCAGCAGTAACAAAAAAGATGCAAGGGTGAGAAGGGATTTTATCAAGATATTTTGGTTAGCAGAAGTGTAAGTATTGTACCTTTGTCTTGACTAGTGATGTAAAGTGTATCAACTCCTCTGATTAACGCTTTTGCATTTCTTTTTGGGGGCTTGAATTTGACTCTGAAAGAAAAAGAGGGACATCTCTGGAAAGATGCATTTGGTATTGTCTTCACTGTCTCTTCCACTGTAGACAAAGTGCTACAATATCGTTGAATGTGGAGAGCATTAAACTTTTATTCCCCCTAGTTTGGTCGTGGAATAAAGGTAGTCCTTGCAGTCCTGTACAGTAGACCATACAGTGACAATGCAAAATTACAACAGTGCTGAGCAAAGGGATTTGCGACCCATGCCTGAAGTTACAGCCATTGCAGTGCCCATGGTCACATGATTGCAATCTGGCCATTTGGCAATCCATGATTGCCAAGTGCCCGACAATTATGTGGTCACTATTTGCAGTCTTTCCCATCAGCTTCCCCAGAAAGGGGAAAGCTGGCAGGGAAGGTGGTCCTGCCAAGAGGGTCCCTCTGGTCTCTGGGGTGTTGTGGCCCAGACTCGGACAGTGAGGAGGTTAGGAGGAACTTGGGCCAGTCCTCGAGTCTGGGGAAGGCTCTGATGGATTCTCTGCATCGGAAGCAGTGATAGGGCTGACATTTCCCAGCTGCCTTTGGAGTCAGAGATAAGTGGGGAAGAAGAACAGCTGGAGCCTGTTCCAGATGCTCGTATGTGCAGAGCTGTCAGGACAGGAGAACAACTAAGGAACAGGGGCTGACTTGGAAAGAAAGGCACACGTGGATGCTGAATGGTCTCTCCCTGGGGAATAAATAGAAGCAAAAGGGTGGTTGCAGGAGACAATTCATATTCCTTTAGGAAGATTTGCTTATTGTGGCCTCACAGAGACTCCTTGCCAGGAATTGATTTACAGCTTTGAGACTGGAAGCCTGGCAATTATTCAATGTCTGATAAGGTCTGTTCTTGCACTTAACCCTTAGAAGGATTATTGCTGGGACTTTTCTGTGTGTGAATACCATGAATTCACAATAACTAAATAAAGAGGGGCTTTTCAGGACAAGGAGTCTGTTTCTTGGTTTTGCCAAGCCTGGGTCAAGACACGGGGGGGATAGCTGTCAGAAAAATCCAAGCGGGATTTTTTGCCATGGAGGATTTCTAGCCCCAGGGGGAGAAGGAGTGTAGTAAGGTAAGGAATAGAGTAGTGGTGGTGGATGCTATGAGAGGCCTAGGAGTAGGTGATTGTCTCCCCTCAGGAACTAAAAATCCTACTTGGATTTTGGTAGGACGATGAGTGGAGAGACCCTCGTGCGTGATCTGTGCTGGGCCTCCCAGGGTCTTCCCCAGGTGCCTGAGGCATCCCATACTCCTTATCTAGGACCCTTAACTTCCTTAATAATTGTTTCGTTCAGTGACAGAGATTCAGGTCCCAGTTGTAGGCAAGGACTACCTGTAAAGTATTTCCTATTAATTGAGGTACTATGTAACAAACATTCTTTGTTATATAAATATCTACCTACCTACATCAAAAATGTCTGGCAAGCTATCCCATCTCCTTTACAAAGGTGATCTGAAGCAGTATCCAAAAACACCATCTGAAATAGAATTGCTACCCAACACTGTCCATATATAAGATACTGCAATGGAGTTTGGACTGGACAAATGTGCCATTCTCACCATTAAACAGGAAAACAATAGTGAAAACTGAAGGAATCAAGGTGTCCCATGGAAATAATCAAGAGTCTGGGTGAAGACAATAATTATAAATACTTAGGTATTCTTCAAGCTGACAGTATCAAACAACTGAAGTGAAGAAATAGGCCAGAAGTGAATACATAAAGAGAGTGAAAAAGATCTTAAAGTCTAAACTCAGTGGAGGAAATACCACCAAGCTATTAAGACCTGGGAAATTCCAATCATTAGATACATAACTGGAACATTGGACTGAATCAGAACTAAAAGCTCTGGATAGGAAGACCAGAAAAATAATGACAATGATCATCCAAGCAGCAATGTTGACGGATTCTACTTACCAAGGAGTATAGGTAGATGTGAAATGTTGCAAGTACAACTGAAGAAGACAAAGGGACATTGGAAAAATATCTGAAGGGCAGCGAAGAAGATGCACTAAGGCTAATATACTAGGAAGGCCCGACTGAGTACCGGGGAGACCAAAATGGCCTACAACAGGGGTGTCAAACTCAAGGCCCATGGGCCCAATCCAGCCTGCAGGGTGCTTAGATCTGGCCCACAGTGCCACCCTGGAAAAAGCAAAGGACTGGCCCATGGTGCCTCTGCCAGTGAAAACGGAGCTTGGGAGAGCCTGGGCCCAGTTTTCGGCTGCCATGGCTTTCTGCAGCCTTCTGTCAGTGAAAACGGAGTTTGGGGGGGCAGCTCTGTTTTCACTGGCAGAGGGCTAGCAAAACAAACTAAAAACAAAACAAAAGGAGAAATGTTTCCCCTTTTGCATTTGAGCATGCAAGAAAGGACAGGAAAGGAGAAAGGGAAAGAGAAAAGACAAAGAAAAACAAGGAAAGATGGGAAGAGAGCAAGGAAGGAAAAATAAGGAAAGAAGAGAAGGAAGAAGAAAGGAGAATGAAGAGGGAAAGAAAAATGGAAGGAAGGAAGGATGGAAGGAGATTATAAGGAGAGTGAGGGAGGGTCTGAGGGAAATCCTGCCTTAGCATTGAGTACTACAGGTTCCCCCAACACGAGTGATGCCGAGCTGGCCACGCCCACCGTGCCCCCCCAAGTTCAAACACAACCCTGATGTGACCCTCAATGAAATCGAGTTTGACACCTGTAGCCTACAAGAAAGATCAAACAAAGAACGGAAAAGACATGTGGCAAGGCAAAGCATTACGTGGCCACTACATTAAATAGTAGGGAAAATAGATAATAAAAATACATGGCTGTAGCTAAGTGCAGGAAAGCTGAAATTCTGGCTGCACAAGACCAAGCCTCAGTAACAAATGCATGCTAAGCCAGAATTAAGAAGACAGCAACAGAGTACTGCCACTGTAAAGAAGCTGAAGAAATATCTGGTTAGCTGCTGCAAGAAGATTGCATAGACTGACTATAGACAATGACACAACAAAATAGCAACAATGGTGCATTGGAAGATCTGAAAGAAATATCTCTTGCCTGCAAGCAAGAACTGATAGGACCACACAATAGCAAATGAAGATGCTAAAATGCTCTGGAACTTAGAATACAAACAGATAAACACCTAACATATAACAGTCTGGAATTAATAATTGTTTATAAGAAAGATAGTGGATGCTACAGTACCTGGGGAAAGTAGAACGATTGGAGAATTGGAAGAAGATAACAAAATACAAAAAGCTGTAAATGGAACTATTGTGGCAAAATAAAGCAAAGATAGCACTAATATATGCCTTGGGTGCAATCTCAAAATATATGGAGCCCCACTTGAACACCATCAACTTTGGCAAAATCATAGTCAATTGCAAAAGGCAGCTTTGCTTGGAACAACTTAGACCTTTAACACCATCAAGCAACATCTGCCTAGCTTGTTCCTTGGGAAGGATTCAAAAGGCCAAATTCAGTATAAACATCTGACAGCACTGATGATGTTACCTAGTTTGGGTAATGAAACATCTGCAAGAAAACAAGAAAGCTCAAAAGAGCAGCAAAGTCCCCTCAGTTTAAACATCCCACTGACTGTGTGATGAACCATAGTATCAACTGTCCGAAGTGGCACATTCTAAAAAAGGAACTCCTGGTCCAATTGTCTATGAAGATTCTCCGTCATCCAGGTCATGGTTGTCCCAAAGGTGCTTTTTTCAAGAGGCAACTGAACTTTCTGGTTTTTCTTTAAAGATGTTTCACTTCTCATCCAAGAAGCTTCCTCACCATCCAGTCAGAGCTGAAGAAGCTTCTTGGATAAGAAGTGAAACATCTTCAAAGAAAAACCAGAAAGTCCAGTTGCCTCTTGAAAAAGCACCTTTGGGACAGTCCTTGTCCAATTAGTTCACCAAGAGGAAAACTTTATTGAAAGATCAATCTAGGTACAGCAGAAGCAAAGTCAGTTCTGAGGTTTTCCCACAAAAACCTGCATAAGTAAAATCCCCCTTTCTCCCTTGGCCACCCACAGATCATTGTCAACCATAAGCCTCTATGTTTTTTCGTCTTTGGCCACCAGAATTGCCTCTTCACTAAGTGAAGTGAAGAGTTTTTACTAACCCAAAATGTCCTGCTGTGTTTATGTCATGACTCCTTGGTAAAATCCAGGTCTGTTGGCTGACTGGGACATATAATTTTATTCCCTTCCATGCCACTGTATTAAATTCATATGCCCCCCTCCCCCGATTCCCAGCATGTCTGGGATAGAAAAAAGAAGCAGCAGCATCACTATTGGGTGTTGTACTTCATGGGCTGATAAAGATCTACGTGCTGCCTAAGGAATAATGGTCCAGTGTCTGGGCTTGTTGGTTGGGAAGTGTCTGGGAGTTGGCAACTAGCAGCACTGAAGCTGACATACCTCCACACCTGTGAAAATCCTTCCAGGTATAGAACTTAAGGAATCTGAGATGTGTCCAGACATGCCCCCTTCCTCTGGGGAAGAATAGTGTCCCTGCCCCCAACCTGCCAGGATTGCCTGGCATGGCTGGTTCTGTTAGGTTCTTTTCTGTCCCTCTATGGCTTAGATTGTAGCTGGGAGACGCCTGGAGATGCCCCCCCCCCAGTACTTGCTGAATCCTTGGCTCTTTATTTTTTTGAGGATCTTCTAAATTGTTAAAAAGAGAAAGTAATTTGGTCTTTTCTTGGCAAAACAGAGTGTTTAGCATCATCTGTGTTTACTGTATAGAACTGTGGAATCCTTGGTGCTCTCTGAGCTTGGTTGCTGGCTTGCAGATGTTTCATGACTCAGTTAGGTTACATCAGTGTGAATCGGTCTGGGTTTGCTGCCTATTTATATGCAGTTGCTTGTCCTGCCAGTTTTGTGGGGAGGGGGTTTCCTTCTTGGTGGTTACAGAAATGGCTCTAGGTTCCCATATAGGCATTCTTGGATAACAGAAGTGGGAAAGGGTCTTTGGTTTGTAACGCAGACCCTGCAACAAAGCAAGGCAAGGCAAGCCTGGTCAAAGGGGCGGCTGAAGGGAAGTGGAAGAGGGAGCGGAAAGCATTTCTGCTCAGCTGCTTTTCTCTGGCGGGCAGTTTGTGTCAGCATCTGTAATAAGCCTTAAGCCCAAGTGGGACGTCCTTGCAGGATGTGGCAAGCTCTGGCCAGTCCCGCCATGAGGACTCTTGTCACGTTGACAGAGAGGAAAGGGAGTCCCTTTTCCAACCATTTTCCATGGGCCATGCTTCTGTGAGAGGAAACTGTACCGAGGCTTCTAACCTGAATAGGGCAGCCAGCATAATGTACATTGTACAATGTGTTACCTTGAGTTTTTAAAGAACTCAATAAATTCACTGTTGTCAAACACCTCCAGGCCTGGAGTTATTGCTAGGCCAAAGGTACAAAGCGGACATGGCCAGAGAATATTATTTGCTGCATTTTCTGAATATTTGCGGACAATAGGATTTTCATAATATCTACTTCAAATACTTTTATAATTTTGAGTTGCAAGATTTTATATACATTTTGATGCACCCACTGTTATTCAAGCATATACAGATAAACTTACAACCATAGTGACCGTTCAAAATTACAAAGTCATTGAAAAATGGTGACTCAACAACAGTTCTCACATTTAAAACTGACGCAGCATCCCCACCCTAACTTCACAGTCATGTGATCAGAGTTTGATTTCTTGGCATCTGGCATGTATTTATAGCAGGGGTGTCAATTTTAAAACTCAATTTCATTGAGGGCCACATCAGGATTGTGGTTGACTTCAGGGGGCCATGGTGGTCGTGGCCAACTGCCACTGCTGCTGTGCTTGCTCTCCTTGGCCAGGTTGCTCATGGTGTGGGCAAAGTGTGTGGGTCAGAGGGAGGCCCCCTCCCTCCCCATGTGAGGGGACCCGGCTTTGTAACCAAAACATCCTCAGTGATAGGATGGGACACCACCAGGAGAGGCCAGGAGGAGGGGACAAGGGGATGGCAAAAGGGAAGCAGAGCTGCTGGTGGCCAAGTGCTGAGGCAGGATTTATCTCAGACCCTCTCTCTCATTATAATCCTTCCTTCCTTCCTTCCTTTTTCCCTTTTCTTTTTTTCCCCTTCTGTCTTCCTTCTCCTTTCTTTCTTCTGCCTTCCCCTCTTTCCTTCTTTTTCCTTCCTTGCTCTCTAACTTCTTTTTCTTTGTCTTTCCTGTCCGTTCTTGGATGCTCAAATGCAAAAGGGGAAACTTTTCTCGATGCCTCCTTGCCTTGTGATCAAATGCCACTTTTGCTAGTAGTTTGTGGCCACTTAAAACACTGAGGACAAACCAGACTCAGTTTATCCCATGCTTGCATTTTGTGAGGGCATCCACAGACAACAATACAGAAAACTTGTCAAAATGATGGCTCTGATAGTTGATCAGAGCTCATTTGTTTTTTATTTGCAACAACTTTAACATTTAAGAACAGAGGTAAGTTAGTTGCTTTTCTATTAATACATAATCCTTAAAAGGGCTCTCCTGTAGGGACCCTGTTACGGTCTAATTCAGACTGGAAATAGCAAAGGAAAATCTTTCCCCCCACTTGCTTTGTCCTGTTTTCCCGACTGGAAATAGCTGTTTGCAACACCCATACTTTCCTAAGAGCTCACAATTCAAGAATACCCAGGTGCACACGAGGTATCTCAGGGTGGGGAAGACCATGGGGGGCTTAGGGTTAGAACAGGCCCTCAAAGCCTTCCGACCAATAAGATACCTCATCCTTCGCCTTCCCTTCCTGCCACTAGGACTTGCTTACCTTGCAGACATCCTCTCTGCCGCTGTTTCTTTGCCTTTGAGGAAGGGAGAGGAGACTTGTCTTGGAAATGCTTTTTGTGCTGAGAATGGACGTTCCTGGGTGCCATAATGTCGTGCATCCTCTTTTGCAGAGAGTCAGGGACCCAGAAACTTTCATTCTCCATGCGAAAAGTGTTTGCCGGTCTCCTGCTCCTCCCCCCAACTACTTTCCACTTAACTACTTAATGAGACCTCGTCCCACAGAGCACACTTGCATGCAAATGGGGCCTCTGTGTACACATGGGGCACTTGAAGTGGTTTTTGATGGCAAGCCCACTGTTGCGTCTCCGCATTCAGGGCAATCAAGCAGCCCACTGCCACCACAGCAAGAGAGCAATCTGATGCAAACTCTGTGTGTCTGTGTGTGTATGAAAGAGAGAGAGCGATCTGTGCTTCAGCCAAGACACCCAAGCTGCTGGCAGCAGCGGGAGCAGCAGGAGCCACCTGAGCAGCCATGTTCCCCCCCCCCACCAGCCAGCTTGCCTGACCTACTCCCTGGGTCTCGCCATTCTTCTCCTTGTCCTCCCCACTCAAGTGGCAGCGGCTCTGTGGGACAACAGGGCCTCTCATTTCTCCCCCAGCACAGTGAACTCTGGCTTTAGTCAGGGCATTTAAGCAGCTGGCGGTGGCAGCCACCTGAGCAACCATGATGCCCCTTCCCCAAGCAGCCAGCCCTGCCTGATCTGTTCCGTGCCTGGCTAGCTGGCTGACACAAAGCCTCGCTGTTCTTCTCTTGCTCCTCCTGCTTGTCCTCCCTGCTTAAGCAGTGGCGGGCTCCGAAGGAAGGGTCTCATTCCTGCCCTGGCATGGCGAAGTCCGGCAGACCAGGCGTGGGTATGAAGGGCGTGGCCCCACAGTGCTTCCTCGCTCAGTTGAAGGCTCCATTCAGCCTTCAAACATTCAGGCTGGCCCATGCAAGCGAGCAGCACACCAGGGCCATGGACGGCATTGGTTCCAGTGCTCAGCCGATTCCAATTCCATGGACGGCCTTACTGTTTGAAGGCTGAACGAAGTCTTCAACTGAGCAAGGAGGTACTGCAATGCCAGGCCCTTCATACCCGCCTCCAGCCTGCTAGAGTTCGATGCACCAGGGCAGGAATGAGACCCTCTCCCACAGAGCCCACCATCACTTCAGCGGGGAGGAAGAGGAGGAGAAGAACGGTGAGGTTTTGCGCCAGCTGGCTGGCCAGGCAAGGAGTAGGTCAGGCGGGGCTGCCTGATTGGGGAGGGGGCATCATGGCTGATCAGGTGGTTCCTGCTGCCCCCGCCGCTGCCAGCAGCTTGGGTGCCCTGGCTGAAGCACAGATCACTCTTGCACACACACACACAGCACACACACTGTGATGGCCCCAGGGTGTGGCACAAAAGCAACAAAGTCACAAAAATAGGTAAAGTCCCTTTAATACCTCCAACTTTGCCCTCAATGTCCAGTTATCATCAGCTGGACAAAAAACTCTCCCAAGAACAGTTTTTGAAGGGAAGAAATTCAGTCTGAAAACAAAATACATATAAATTATAAATAAAAACCAACACAAATCAGGCTGCAGCAATTAACGAGACAGGGGAGGATAAGGAATTGCAGACTTCAGAAGATAACGAAACACACACAGTTGGAAGGACGCCAGAACTCAGATAAGACTTGACAAACCAAAGTAATTCACACTTTGCTTCCAGCAAGGAGCTGTGCGCAAACACCCTCTTTATCCTGTTTTCCCAGCTGCAGCTAATGAAGGGAATCAGGTTCTTTTTCTCCCCCGTAACGCACGTTGCTCCTTTATCCGTTCCTCCCTTTGTGCCCTAGGATGAAGAGGGGGTGGGCCTGGGTCTTCCTCTGAATGCCCAGCCGGACTGTGCCCTTCCCCAGTTTCCTCCACAGCCACCGGAGCCACACTCCCACTCCCTGTCAGCTGTTCAACCTCCCCCTTGGAATCAGATTCCAATAGGGGCATCACACACACACACACACACAAACACGTTGGAGAACTCTCTTGCTCTCTCTGTCTTGCTGTGACAGCAGTTGTGCTTCCATGCCTGGCTGGCGGGGGAAGCAGCTCTGCACCCCATGCCTTGCTTTGTCCTCCACCCCGCCCCCCCACTGCCTTGCTTTGTGGCTACTGCACCAGTGTGTTGCTCAGCCTCCTGCTCGGTTACAGCGGCGAGCAAGGAGAAGAACTGGCAAAGAACAAAGCAAGGGGGTGGAGTGGGGGTTGGAGGATAATGCGGAGCTGCCCACCTGCCCCGCCCTAGCTTACCTGAGGGCCCTTCAGGCAGGCCAGCCAGGCCAAACCCTCCCCACCCACACTGCCCCCAGGACAGCCACATTCCTTCAATAACCTGCTTTCCAGCTCCATGTCAGGTTCCGCTTTGCCGCAAATAAAGACCAGCCCACTTTGAGGGGTGATTTTTTTCTTCAATGCTTTTATCTTCTCTGCGGAACGGCAGGGATCAGCTCAAAGAAAAAAATGCTGGTAAAGTCAGCTCTATTTGCTGAACTTTGCCTGTGGACTAAAAAAGGCTGCCTGCCTACTGTTCCACCTCTAACCTATAATTCTCAGATATAGTAAAAACAAACAAATGGTTTATCAAACAGATCAAATGACTAAAATCAAATTAGCTTGTTTGGGACACATTATGCAAAGACTTCAATCTCGGGAGGTGGCTCATGCTGGGAAAAGTGGAAGGAAAGAGAAGAAGAGCAACCAGATGGAAAGTGGATGGACTCAGTTTAGTGGTCGGCCTGCTGGACCAGGTTAGAGACAGATTGTTCTGGAAAAAAATCTGTGTTGTTGTTAAGAGTCAGCAGCAACTTGATGGCACATAATGAATTAAAAAGTTGTCATGCTATGTAAAATAGTCACAAATTCCAATGACTTGACTATAATAATTTGGTTTTTTTTCCTAATGTATTACCATAAGCTACTCAGAGTTTCCAGAAATGGAGCAGCATAGAACTTGTATTAAGTCATAAATAAATGACTAACCAAGGCATATTTAGGGCTGATATCCAAGACTTTCAACCAGAAGTGTCCAATCTTTCAATCAGAAGTGTCCAATCTGTGTTATCAGAAAGGTCATTTGAGGCCAATCTTTATCTCCATCCTCTTTGCCTGCTCTCTGCCATGGGAGCAGACATGCTGGGTTCTTGGCTTTGACAGCTGCTAGCAACAAATCTCTCCTTGACCATCATTTAATTAGAACATAGAATATAGAATAATAGAGTTGGAAGGGACCTCATAGATCTTCTAGTCCAACTCCCTGCTCAAGCAGGAGACCCCAGACCATTGCAGATAAATGGCTGTTCAGTCTTTGTTTTTTTTTAAGGCTCCAGTGATGGAGCACCCAACACTTTAGAAGGCAAGTTATTCCATTGGTTCTTTGCTCTCACCATTAGGATATTGGTCCTTTGTACTAGGTTGCTTCTCTCCTTGTTAGTTTCCACTTATTGTTTCTTGTCTTGCCTTTTGGTGCTTTGGTGTCTCAACATCTTTTTTACATTATGGTGTCCAGAACTGGATGCTGTATTCTAGGTGTAGTCTTGCTAAGGCTTTATAAAGCGGTACTAGAATTTCACATTATCTTGATTCTATCCCTCTATTAATGCAGTGTCTGGGCTCTTGTGACCACCATTTGCAACTTTCTCAGCCAGAGCAGTGGGGATCGGAATGGGCGTAAAATGGGGTGCATGGAGGCCGAAAATGGGGTGCGCAGAGGCGGCAATAGGCAATGGCAATCCCTGAAACAGCTGATCGTTGGCAGGCCGATCCAACCACCAATCAGCTGCTTGTGCTAAATCAGGCTGTTTGGTGTTTGCTGCAAGGAGGCAAATTGCTGGGAGGCAGAGGCAGATTTTTTCCCTTGTTTTCCTCTCCAAAAGATAGGTGCATCTTATACTCTGAAAAATATGGTACATGTCCCAGGATCATGTTGCAGGATCCAATCTGGGTTGGTGACTGGGACTCGTGCTGGAAGCCCATCTTCAGAAAACTTCTCTCTAGTGTGAGCTGTTCTCTTTTTAGATGTTGACTGGGGTGTGTTGATGGCTGGCTTTTAAGTCATTAGCTGTTGTTTGCTTGTGCTGCCCAGCCCTCACTTCTAAGTACTTGATAGGCTGGTGGTAAATCAGCACTCCTGTTGAATGAAGAGGGGCCCATTTTCCAGGCCTCAATCACTTCTCTGGCTGTTTTTGTGCCAACAATCTTAGTAGCTACAAAATGGAATGTGTGTCATCGTTCATTGCAGTGTGAGGCTACCAATGAGCTCAGGTCTCCTCGTATGACCACTCGCCAGTGTTCTTGCAATCTGGTGGTTAGCATCCACCCTGTCTGTCCTACTTAGTCACGGGCAATCCAGGCAGGGGTTTCTCTAGATTACATTGGAAGTATCTCCTACCTGCAAGCAATCTTTTCAATGCATAATTTGTCCTCTTATGGTAGCCTGTGGGTGGTGTGTGATGCCTACCTGCAGGCAGGGTGGACTTGATTTAAATCAAACTGATTTAAATCACGATTTAAATGACGAGCGCCTGAGTGATCATGTGCAGGGCATCTTTTTTTTTTTTTTTTAATTACATTTATATGCCGCCCTTCTCCGAAGACTCAGGCGCTTACAATTCTGGGATGCAACCCAGTGTGCTCAGCAATAGCCTTCATTCCATTGTATATGCCTGCTTATTACTAAGCGGCATTTTTACAAGGTCAGCTAATTGCCCCCAACAATCTTGGGTCCTCAGTTTACCTACCCTGAGAGGATGGAAGGCTGAGTCAACCTTGAGCCTGGTGGGATTCGAGCCTACAGTAATTGTAGGCAGCTGGATCTTAAGAGCAGGCATTTAACAGCCTGAGCTACCAAGGCTCTTGATCCAGGTATGGGCGCAACTGGCGAACCAGCCGGATCTGGGCAAAGGCCCCCCTGGCCAGGGCCCCCACCTGCTCTTCCAATTTGAGCCGTGAGTCCAGGAGGACCCGCAGATTCCCCCATGACCAGAGATGGAATCTCCAAACTGGACCGAGATGTCGGTATGCACAACCACTCTGTCTTGGCTGGATTGAGTTGAAGCATGTTCCTGTCCATCCAGATCTGCACCGCTTCCAGGCAACGGGACATCACAGAGAGAGCATCACTGATGTGGCCTGGGGTGGAGATGTACATACTGATGATACATCACCCCAAAGCCACGGATGATCTCACCCAGCGGCTTCATATAAATGTTGAACAAGACAGAGAGGGAGAGGACCACCCTCAAGAGATACCTCAGAGCCGACCTCTGCCCCCCTGCCAACACTGATTGCGAGCGTCCCGAGAGGTAGGAGGAGAACCACTGTAAAACAGTGCCTCCCATTCCCAATCCCCCGAGACGCCGCAACAGGATACCATGGTCGATGGTATCGAAAGCCGCTGAGAGATCTAACAGGACCAGGACAGAGGAAAAACCCCTGTCCCGAGCCCTAGAGAGATCATCGATCAGTGTGACCAATGTTGCCTCTGTGCTGTACCCGGGCCGGAAGCCCAATTGGAACGGATCTAGGTAGTCCGCTTCCTCCAGAAAAAGTGGCAATTGTTGAGCCACCACACTCTTAACAACCTTCGCTAAAAAGCGAGGGTTGGAGACCGGACGGAAGTTATTCAACACGGCTGGGTCCAGGGCAGGCTTCTTCAGGAGGGGCCGCACCACCGCCTCTTTCAAGGCGGCAGGGAACAACCCCTCCCTTAACGAAGCGTTGACCACTGCCCGGAGCCAGCCGCACGTGACCTCCCTGGAGGCATAGACCAATCAGGAAGGGCACGGGTCCAACAAACATGTGGTGAAACTCAGCCGCCGCGTGATCCTGTCCACTTCATCCTCAGAAACAGGGTCGAACTCTGTGGTGTGCCATGTGGTTGGTCTTGTACCTTGTTTCTTCCTTTCTGTCCCCAATGTGTTGCACAGACACCTTGTGACAAATGATTGTGAGTACCTGTAGGTACCTGCTCTCCACCTGTTTGGCTTGCTGGGTGCTACGGTGGGTTATCATCCTGTCATATAGTGTTCTAATGCAACTCTTTTTGTGTGACAGTGGATGGTTGCTGTTGAAATTCAGAATGTGTGGAGTGTTGCTGACTGACCCAGATTGGATTGTGCATGTTTAATTTACTGACTGATGGCTTTGATTTTGGTATTCACTTTGATATCAGTTGTATTTCCACAGTTGTAACATTTCTCATTTCCAACTGTCCTGGTAAACTAAAGTGGGTCTCCAAAGGATTTATAAGCTAGATTTCATTTTGATTCTCCTGGAAACCCTTCCCTAACTGGCTTCTGCCCTCTTTTCTCAGGTGGATGGAAGCATGTCTGAATGAAGAGCTGCCCCCCACAACAGAGCTGGAAGAAGGGCTCAGGAATGGGGTTCACCTGGCTAAACTTGGAAACTTTTTCTCCCCCAAAGTGGTGTCTCTCAAAAAAATTTATGACCGTGAACAAACTAGATACAAGGTAGGCAAACATTTCCTGTTCTGCTGGATTAGGAAATTTTAGTTTAAAACAAAAGATTCAAGAAACAATGCATAGACGAGAAAAATGCCATCGTTGCTATGTGAAGGCTGGTGTCAGCCATCAAGCCTTAACTAAACTGGTGCATCAAATGAGATCAGTTCAGGAGCTGTTGCAGTCTGCTCTAATCCCATAAAGCCTTCTGGAAAAGAAGGGCCTGGGGACCCTGTGCTAATGGGCTCTTCTCCTAGGTTAGAAAGGCTTTCATGGGCACCCCATTTCTTGATCAGTGAAGCGGTTGGTTAGCCTGTCCTGGAGCTGCAGTGCCTCTCGGGTTTTTGCATTTATTTTCTTCTTCTGTGTTTCAGGCCACAGGCCTCCACTTCCGTCATACAGACAATGTAATTCAGTGGCTAAATGCAATGGCTGAAATTGGCCTTCCTAAGGTAAGTTGGCTGGCATGGAAGCCAGATGGGGCCCCTTGGGATGGGGTAGTGGGCCGAAAGCTCCTCTGATCTCTCTAGAGATTAAAATCTTCCTTTTTCTGAAACAACCCCCCCTCCCAAAAAATGCCGTTTCTAGATTTAACTTCATATGAGCAAGAATTATTTGATGAATGGAATGAGTTGGGCATATTTTGGGAACTGCATGAACTGGTCCATGGAACAAATGTAGGCCTGGGGAGGGACCACATGTTATATGCTGCACTGGGTGGGTGGGGCGATTAAAGGGAAGACCGTCTGGAGACCTATTCAGCACTCCTCCTGCCACCTTTTTTGTCTGAGATTGTCCGTGGCCGTGTATTTTTTATTTGAAAAGAAAAAGGTACTTTGTGACTAGCGGCCACATTTACAACCTTCTCAGTTCTCCTTCTCTCTCTCTTCTTCACCATTATGGTAAGTTAGTGCTGATTATCTTATGCCTGACCCTTTTTTCTGTGCTATTCTATACAGAGCAGCACACCCTAAAAAGTGCTGAGGGCAAGTTAACAAGCTTACCTTTGTAATTAGTTGATTAGAAGCCTCCAGCTGACTTGCAGTTGCTGCCTGAAATTGTTTGACACTAAAGGCTTTTGCTTACTTCCTAGTTCCCAGTGAGCTAGGCAAATAGCTGGCGATAGCACATTCCTTTCAGTGTGTATCTTCTGTTGTATGCCTTTCTCTCTAATGAATGTAAATAAAAACATACATTCTCTTTTTGCTAATTATCCCAGTACTGGAATAAGTATTCCAAAGAGCAGAGAGTGAGGAACAAGTGTTAGGCCAAGCTAGGGGGAGGAGTCAAACAGGGACTTAGTCTGGGATCTCTTGTGGGCACAGGAACGTGTTTAACACTACTTGAATGCTGTTGAACCTTATTTACCCAGGTGCAAACTGTCAGTCTGAGAAGATTCCTTGCATAGGTTTGAGCAATAAAACTGCTAATTGAACTCTGGTAAAAAGGATATAAGATTTACCTGATAAAAAGGATATAAGATTTACCCATTTACCTAACTGTCTCATAAATTGAGTTCAGGAATGCCCTACCATTTTGGGCTCACTCTCCTGTTTGTGATGATATCCTTTGGATTCTGTAAAGCAAAGGAAGGCTGAAGTAAAATCGTAAGCACAGTCGCAGCGACAGGATTTTTCACTTAATGGTCAAGATGATTTGCTTAACTACCAAGTTGCTGCCCCAATTGAAGTTGCTAAGCAAGAATTTCCTGTATTTGTAATTTTAATACTACTGGAGAAGAACATGTAGTGCAATACTAAAATTAAACTATCTCAACTTAGAATATTTACAACTGGGACTCTTGGTCATTGAGAAAAGCCATTGTTAAGAGAGATGGTCAAGTGACCAATGACTACAATCCCAGCACTGCCTGCTGTGGCTGTTAAGTGATCTGGGTGGTTAAGTGGAAGGAACAAAGGAGTTGCCTGCTGAAGGATTTCAGCTGCATAAAAGTGAAAGGGCTGCCTGCTGGAGGATTTCAGCTCTGTGCAAAGGAGATGGTGACTCCCTAAGATCTGTGGTTTTTCACATCAAGTAACCTTATGGGGAATTACAAAATGGGCCATCCATCTTGCAACATAGAAAAGCTAAGACCTGACAACTACAACTAATTTTGCAGTTCTTGAGAACTAACTGAAGAGTTGGCCAAACAAGTAACCACGAACCATGAAAATCATTTGACTGGATCTCTTGCTACCAATCAGCCCTGACTGGAACTGGCCTCAGAGAGAGGAAGTGAACCAGAGCAATGCAATGGCACCCTGAAGCCAATCCAGAAGGATACCATAGTTAATGGTATTGAAGGCTGCTGAGAGATCGAGAAGAGGTCCCGACAGGAATCATATAAAAACATAACCAATGCTGTTTCTGTTCCATGTCTAGGCCTGAATCCTTTTTTTTATATATATATAATTTTTTTTTATTTTTTTCAAGACAGACAAGACAAACATAATACAAAAAACACAAACCAACATCAATTTCAAGTGTGTCGGTCGGTTACAAATCTCGGTGCCATCCCCTTGCCATCAATACTCTCCATTGCGGAAGAAAAGAAAAAGAAATATACAGAACAAACAAAAGATAATAAACAACAATACAACTGCCTATTATCTATTTGAAGAAATCTCAAAAAGCTTATACATTTTAATTCATCCCTTACCTAAACCGTCTCCTCTATTATCCAACATTATTATTGTCGACTCTCTACAATATTATAGTCTCAGTATTATAATATATAATATTCCAAAGTATCTAAAATTATTCTCACATTTTGCTTAATTTGTCATTTTGGCAAAAATCCATTTTGATCAATATGAATTAAATTATTTAGATATCTTTTCAGCCTTTCTGCCAAGATCGAAGCAAAAATTTTATAATCTGAATTCAACAGTGAAATAGATCTATAATTTTTAACTTGTTGTACATCCATATCTTCCTTAGGTATAAAAGTAATATAGGCTTCTGACCATGTCTTAGGTATTCTCTTTTCTGATAACACTTCATTCATAACTTCTAGCAACTGGGGGCTTAACACCTCTTGAAAAGTCTTGTAGAATTCCACCGGTAAGCCATCTGGACCTGGTGCTTTTCCAGTATTTTGTTTCTTCAAGGCTTCTGTCAATTCCATCATAGTTATATTCCCTTCTAACATAGTTTCAGTATCTTTTTTTTCATCCATTTTAGGTCTTGTAGGAGGGTTTTATTGCTCTAGTAGATCTAACTTCTCTTTGTTCTCTAGGTAAACAGCGTACCGCCCCAAGTTGTTCCTATTTTTCACTTATTGCCCCACATTCCTATGGGAGTTCCACAACTAATGGTCAAATTGTAGCTGTGGATCCAGAAGGACCCCCAAGTTGCGAACTCGTTCTGAGGGGAGCAATTTCTCTCCCCCCAGTACCAAAGTTGGATGATCATGTCACTGCGTTTTTTTGGTTTGTCTGTTCAAGCTTCTAAGCTCATATTCTAGCAAGCAGGTGTCTGCTAGCCAGCACTGTGTTATCTTGTCTCCATAGCAGTAAGATAAGAAAGTCTTGTGATGTTTTGATCCACTGCGGGTCCAAGTCGGGTGACTTTCCAAGAAAAGAAAACCTTGTTTTTGCATAGGTTTGTGATCTTCTCTCCTTTAATGTGTCACAAGATTTGCAGTCTTTCCTCAGCTCCCAAAAGACCTGCTAGATCCCCTGAATGGAGATAAACATTGTGAAAATGCTTCTTTTTAATGCAAATTCAAACAGGATCAGTCATTTTTGCTTTTTCTTCCCCTTTTGCACACTCTTCAGATTTTTTACCCGGAGACAACAGACATCTATGATCGGAAGAACATGCCACGTTGCATCTACTGTATCCATGCACTCAGGTAATGATAAGATACCTGTTAAACCAGGGGTGTCAAACTCAGAGCGTCACATTGTCATCACATGACGTATTGCAACTTTTTTCTCCTTCACTAAACTGGGGGGTGGGCATGGCCAGTGTGTGGCGCATCTGGCCCTGGGCCCTGAGTTCGACATCCCTGTGTTAAACCACCAAAATATTGGCATGACGCTGTGTAAGTGTCCCAAAGGTGCTTTTTCAAGAGGCAACTGGACTCTCTGATTTTTCTTTGAAGATGTTTCGCTTTTCATCCAAGAAGCTTCTTCAGCTCTGATTGGATGGTGGGGAATGGAAGGATTTATACTCCTTGCAGACAGCTAGTTATTTGCATCCTTTTAGAGAGTCATTGAGGCCACCTGGAGGTTTATCTGTGTCCTCAGGATCACCTGAGGTGCAAATGGGTGTGGAGCCTTCTTGGAACTGTTGAAAGGACTATGTTGTAGACTGGAGATAGATGATCCCGTATCCTTCTGTTGAGAGAGGGCTGTTCAATTTTGACATAGATGGCTGGCCTCTTTGACCCCTCTTTCAAATTAGACATCCTCTCTGTCCAAAATGTGGCCTCTTGAAAAAGCACCTTTGGGACAACCACGACCTGGATGACTGAGAATCTCCACAGAAATTTAGCAGTGTAAGTTCACAAAACTATGTGATCGGGCTTAGTTTTTGGGGAGGAAAATAAAGGGGAAAAATTCTGCCTCTGCCTCCCAGCATCCATCGGTATTCATCTGGCTAGCATCCTGTCAGGGTGTGAGAGAGTTGAGGGCTGTGTGGAAACTGAAGCAGTATTTGCTGTGTGAGCAAGAAGGAGACAGCAAGGAGACTGGGCATGGCTTAGCTCAACTGTTCTGTACTAAAGCTCCTTGGTGCTCTGAAACTGAAACTGAATCTCCTCCTCTGCTTGTGTTTTGCATTTGGAACAGATTTCTTTTCAGGTGGGGAGGGGGAATAGAACTCCTTAGCATCAGAGCGTATTAATAATAATATACGAAATACTAATGCTCTGATGGTCATTTCAAAAAATTCTTTCCTTGTTAGCACCTAGAAGCCGAGAGGAACATACGTGCCAAATTTCAAGTTCGTAGGCTATACTGTTTTAGAGATTTTGTGATGATGCATGAGCGGTATTTCACTTTTATATATATACCCAGAGTTGATGTGGGGAATTTTGTATTTTGGGGTGCAAAGGTGAAGAGACAGAATTGACCTTCTGCAACACATTAATGTTCATCAGGTGCAATAAAATAAGCACATATATAAATGTGTTGTAGAAAATTCCCTCTTGAGAATAGGTAGCATGATCATTGGAGGAGTGGTTGTCAATCAGAATTTAGCATTATAAACAGGATCAGGATTGCTGGCCTGATATTCTGTCTTACTTGAATATAACCTAAAAGAAGAATGAATACTTCACAAAGGTTTGGTGTGTGTGCTGATTTTGGGTTGTGTTTTAAAAGAAAAGTTACTTTGAAAAAACCTAAAGTTTCAAACATTGATTTGTTTAGTAAATATCTGGAACAATGGAGGAAAAATTTTTGCAGCAACAATAACTTGGACAAGGGCTCTCTTTGTTTACACATACACACCTGTAAAGACCTCCCCTTCCACCCCTCCATCCACTCACACAGGATTACTGCCGGTGTCAGTGAAAGGTTTTTCAGCGCACCTTTGCATTGCCACTGTACAGGTGGTCCTTGAGTTGCAACCATAATGGAGCGTGCCCATCACAGTTGTATTATAAGTTGTTGCAATCATTAAGCAAGATGCCCATGTGATTGCCTCATTCAATGTCCTCTGACCCAGCTCTCTCAGGGGTGGTCGCTATGTACCTGGGATGTTAAATGATTAATCGAAAGAGCCAAAAGAACCAAAAGAGCGCAGGCAGCTCCCTTCTGTGTGTGGAACTGGCATGCTGGGCTGGAGAAAGGAAGTCTGGGTCCTGATGATCCCACTGTCTGTGCTCTCACCCCCCCACACCAGAAAGTTAGAAAGTCTTTCTAGCCCATGACAAGGTGGGCAGGCAGTGTGCTGTGCAGAGAAGCATTTCTCCATGGGATGTGGAATGCATCGCTGGCCTTGCCTCCTGGAGCTAGGAAGACTTCCTTTTGCTGGGGGTGGGTGGGGGTGGGTGGCTTGCTGCGCAGAAAAAGGAAGCGGTTGTGCCCTTCCCTGCCAGCTTCCTTGTTGACCTTCTGAGGAAGCTGACATGGACGATTGCACATGGTGATCACATGATCGCAGCAGACTGGGCTACCCATCATAAGTGCAAACGGTAGTACAATTATGTGACCATGCAAGCACCGCAATAGCCATAATTTTGAAAACCAGTTGTACTCAGGGGTGGGATTCAACTGGTGTAACAATCGGTTTGGTGAGCACACACTTCGCAACTCACCTGCTGCTGCAAGCCTTGTGTGCAAAACAGCTGACACGCAGCAATTCCACTGTGCCACGTGAAGCAGCTGAACTGGAAAACATGGAAATAAAGCACAGACTAGACCGGAGTGGGCAGGTGGGCCCAACAGCTGATTGTCAGAGTGAACCAGTTCACTCCCGGCTGATCTTTAGAGCTACCAGTTTGCCCGAACCAGGCCGAACCGGTAGAATCCCACCCCTGGTTGTACTGTATTGAAGAGTAGATGTTGCTGTGATTGGATTTCTCTGTTAACTGCTGCAGGCTAGATTTATTTACTGGGAAGGCCTAGTCCAAATACAAAAGGGTCACCTGGGAGAAAAGTAGCCAGGATCTGCTAATCAGAATGCTTGTGGGAGAAAGGCTGCGAAGCCAAGCGTTCTAGGGGCTTCTTTGCAGCATGCGTTGGACATGGATATGGTCGCTCAGCATTTGTTTTTGTGCCTTTTCCCCTTGCAACAAGCTGAATACGTTGGAGGATGGCTTTCCAGTTGTCTGTCTGTCTGTCTGTCTGTCTCTCTCTCTCTTTTGGAATATATTTTTAATTGTTTACATATAAATATATTGAATGCAGGGTAATTGTCCGGCATTCCAATTGCCACAAAACAGAAGTAAAAACATAACATATATACTGTTTTAAACGGTGCTAATGTTATACAGTAGGTTCTGACCATCATATTTTAATATTTCATCTCATCTATCCTTCTAATACTTACTATATCATTCTATACTATATCATTACTATATCAGTATTAAAAATAATATCTCTTTCCATGTCCCCCTCACTTGATTCTTTTGCCTTCCAACTTCTGCCTCATGTTTCTAACCATTGATAGAACCTATTCCATGTTAAATAGTATTTTGTATCTCCTTTATCTTTTATTTTTAGTGTTAGTCTGTCCATTTCTGCACAGTCTAGTATCTTCCTTATCGTCTCATCCTCTAATGGAGGTGTTTCATTCTTCCACTGATGTGCATATACAATTCTTGCTGTGGTCAAAACATGTCATATTAAATATATAGTCCCTTTGTCATAGCCCTCCTATGTGATACCTAGTAAAAACAATTCTGGTTTAAGATCTATATGTTGTTTAGTCATTTTTTCTAGCCACGTATGTATTTGAGTCCAAAATTTCCTTGCCTTTATACCGGCCCACCACATGTGATAATATGTACCAGGTGATTGTTTACATTTCCAACAGGTTGGGGACATATTTTTAAACATTTTAGCTAATCTCACTGGGGGGCAGATGCTACCTATAGAACATTTTATAGAGATTTTCCTTATCAGATGTGGGCATTGTCAGTTTCCTATTTCTCTTCCAAAGCTTTTGCCATTTATCCAAATCTATACTATATGCAACAGGGATGCGGTGGCTCAGTGGCTAAAACGCTGAGCTTGTCAATCACAAAGGTCGGCAGTTCGAATCCCTAGTGCCGCATAATGGAGTGAGCTCCCATTACTTGTCCCAGCTTCTGCCAACCTAGCAGTTCGAAAGCATATAAAAATAGGGACTACTTTGGTGGGAAGGTAACAGCGTTCCATAAGCTTTTGGCATTTAGTCATGCCGGCCACATGATCATGGAGATGTCTTTGGACAGTGCTGGCTCTTCGGCTTTGTAACGGAGATGAGCAGCGCCCCCTAGAGCCGGGAATGACTAGCACATATGTGCGATTCTTTATCTTTACCACTATATCCAAAATTTTTGGCCCGTACTATCATCATCCCTTTAACTCATTCTTCTTTCATTTTATAGTTTAGTAAATAATTGTGTAACATCTTTATCAATTTGTCATCTGTCCCCACTAATACCTTATCCGATGTTGTTAGTTCTCTATAAAAATCCCATGTTTTCACATCTTTCACATAACATGATTGTTTCTGCAGATAGGACCACCACTCTAAATCCACCCTTTGGTTTTCTAATTCTAGTCTAGTTTTCAATTTACCATTCTCATTTAATATGTCTTTTTAAGAAACAATTTTTTCCATATTTATAGCACTTGGGTGTATCAGTGCTTCTAGAAAGAGCCAGACTGGTATTTTCATGTAGTTCTGTAGCTTAATTTTATCCCACACCGATAACATTGCGTTCCTTACAAAATGCCTTTGGAAATATCGATGTGCCGTATTTCTCCTGTACCAGAGAAATGCATTCCACCCTAGTTGAAGGTCATGACCCTCCAATACCAATAGACTTCTATGCCTCAAGGTTATCCACTCTTCCATCCATTTCCAATTGTCTCTTGATGGTGTTTAGATCTGCATGAGGCGGTTTGTCCAAGAATTGACGGTAGCATCCTTCCTGCAGTTCCCTGCCCCGTGTCCCAGAGAGAGAAAGTCTGGAAGCTCCAACAGTAGCTGCAAGACACACCATCCTTGCCACCCACATGCCTGCATGTTTGCCCTTCGTTGTGTCATGGATAGATAGAGACTTATTTTATTACTCCATTTTGTCTATATGGTCATCCATCTCACCACAATAATCACTGAAGAGCCAAATTTTTATTTTATTTATTTTATTTTATTGGACTTATATGCCGCCCCATCTCCAAAGACTCGGGGCGGCTCACAGATTAAAACATATAAATACAATAAATAATTAAAAAAGAAATTAAATCACTAAAGCCCAATAAAACCCAAATTAAAATTTAAAACTATCCCACACCCCCGGGCAAGGTGATCACAGCCCGACTTGGTCAAATAGCCAGGTCTTCAAATCGCGGCGGAAGGTGTGGAGGTCAGGGGCCAGGCGGAGGTCCAGAGGCAGTTGATTCCATAAGTCGGGGGCCGCCACAGAGTAGGCTTTCAACAATAACTCTACCCTGTGGTAAGGCACACTCTACCCGGGTATCCAGGAGCTTTACTGGTGCAGAATGCAGCCACATGGCCCCTGCTGGGTGCCCAAAGAAGGGCACCTGGGAAACCTTTGCTCCATGAACTGCACTGGCTGCTAGTTTGCTTCAGGGTCCAATTCAAGGTGCTAGTCATCCCCTATAAAGCCCTCCATGGCCTAGGAACTGCCTTCACCCATCACATCAGGCCGTCCCATTCGGTCAGTCAGGGCAGGTATGGTGAGACCCTGTCAGTCAAAGAATTTCAACTGGCAAGTCTAGGAAGAGAGTTTGTCCTCAGAGGTGAGGAAAGCCCCCAGTCTCTGGGCCTTTTGCAAAGGCGTCAAAACTTGGCTCTGTGGCCATGCATGTGAGGGAGGGGGCAAAGAGCCCACACAACCAGGGGCTGGCCGGCCCCATGAGAAACCCCTTCCCTGTATTAACAACTGCTAACACCCCCCTCCCAATCTTGAAATTTTTCACCTTTTGCAATTTTATAATGATGCTTTTGTAAATGTAAAACTTTTTAATATTAAATTAATTCTGGTTTTGATGTTAATTTTATTTATATTTATATATTTTTATATTTGTATTCGACTTGTATGCCGCCCCCTCTCCAAAAGGACTCGGGGCGGCTCACAGATAAAAACGATACAATAAATTAAGTTAACTAAAATAGAATTAAATTACAGCAAGCCGAATTAAACTAAAAATCCCATAATACATATAAAACCCTTTATAATTTTATTGATGGGTGGTTAAGAAATATAAAATATAATCAAACAAACACATCTTGAGAGCTTTCAGTAAAGCTGGCAGGTCCAGAGCCAATTTAATCTCTGGGAATGGGGTTCAAAGGGCAGGCAGAGCAACCGAAAACCCCCCTTTCCTTTGGCTGGTGGGACCCCTGGTTCCTCTCTTGCTGGATTTGATGGGATGGGCAGAAATAGCCAGGTGGTCTTGTGAACTGTTGGTCTTGTTTGTTGCTCAGTCAGCTGGATACCTAGACTTGGTGTGGCATTTCTGTCCATCTGTTGAGCACTTCCCAAGGACCTGGGGCAGGCAGACCTGGGTGTTCGATGGTGTTACAGGGATTGTTGCAGGGTGGAAGCTGTTCCAAGCAAAGCCGCCTTCTAAAGCTCTTCTCAACTCTGGCTTGGTATACGTTGGTTCTGTGCAACCAGAATGAGTCCCTCTGCCTCTTCAGCTGCCCTGCTCTTGGCCATTGGCTTGTCTTCTTATTATCTATTTCCCCTACTTTTTCTTCGTGTACTGGCCATGTAATTCTTTGTCTTCCTGTGTGTCTTTTCTGTTCATTTGGTCCCGTAGGTCATTTTGGTCTCCCACCCCCCACCCACCCCCCATACTCAGTGGGCCTTCCTGGTATACTAGCTTCAGTGTATCTTTGCTGTCCTTTACATATTCTTTTGCCACCATTTTACCTTCTGCATTTTACCTGTTCCAATCCTGCCCTTAAAATCACCTTAGAGGATCCTGTAGAATCCGGGCTTCCTGGGCCTTAGTCCCTAGACTTCAGGATCTTCACCTCCGGACCCCACTTCCTATCCTGCTGCTTGGAAGACATAGAAGGGCGTGCCCCAAAGGCACCCCAAATTAGGAAGGCTCTGCTGACCCTGGTCCTGCCATCCAGATGGGAAAGGAGGGGAGAGTGTGGTAAAGCCCTTATTTTAAGCAGGCCCAACTCAGTTGCTGGGTTTGAGTCCCAAGGAGGCCAAAGAGACGGAAGAAGCATGAACTTAAAATTGCGCAATTCTCCCTCTGAAAACTAAACATAATTGGGCCCGGGTATCATTGGGGTGTTGGGGAGGTCTGAAGGCCTGGCTGGGAAAGCCCAAAGAAGGTAGCATCAAGCTACAGGATGGCCAAGGAGGCCCCCTGGACATCTCCAGAACTCGCCCTCAGCGGACTTCCCCAGGTTCGGGGACTCTGGCCTCCCTCTTCCTTGGTTGCAGCCACTGAGAATAGCAGTGCAAACTGAGCAAAGACCAAATGGAGCAGTGGAGCAGATACCATTGGTCATTTGGAACAATGACTAAATGAGCATTTGTTTGAAGAAAAATAATTCTCTGCTGTACTTGCAAGAATAATTTTGTGTGTGAGTGTGTGTGTGTGAGTACATGCATAAGAGGTGAATCAGATGTGTTGTGGAATGGGGCAAGAGCTTCCAATATGCTTGATTTTCCCTTTTTTTTCCAGCCTGTACTTATTCAAGTTGGGATTAGCTCCACAGATTCAGGATCTGTATGGCAAAGTGGACTTCACAGGTGAGAGACGCTTTTCCTTTCTGCTGCTCTGCCCACCCGTGTGGGAGGGGGAGGCCAGGATCTTCAGAAGGGGCAGCTCCTGGACCTTCTCTCTGCCTTGGCTTCCTGCCAAGGGACCAGCCCTCTGCGGGGATGCCCTGGTTGTTGGCCAGGCCTGGAGAGCAGGAGGAGTGGCCCTGCAGGAGGAGCTCCCAGCATCTCTCTGCCTCTGCCTTCCTGCACCTGCGGGCTGCCTGTCCCAAGAAGTCACCTTTCCCTTCTGTTTTCAGAGGAAGAAATCAGCAACATGAGGAGCGAATTGGAGAAGTATGGCATTCAGATGCCTGCCTTTGGCAAGATTGGTGGGATTCTAGCTAATGAGCTGTCTCTGGATGAAGCGGCATGTAAGAGAAAACCGGGTCCCCTTTGTTCTCACTGCAGGCATTACTGAATGAGAGACCGAGTTGCAGACACGCTGGGTGTTCGTCCTTAACAGGATCGCAGAATATGTGGCCCAAAGAAACACAGACTTGCCATTCTGGCCGGGCCTCTGCGCAGGGCAGGGGTCCAGCCTTTGGGAGTGGAGCTCTTCCCAGGCTCTCCTGGCACTCTTGCCCAGAAGGAGGCCTGTGCTGCTGAGCCTTCCTGCTCGTAGCAACGGAGCCAAACCTTTCATGCCTTGTCTCGTCTGCAGTGCACGCAGCCGTGATTGCCATTAATGAAGCCATTGACCGCCAGATTCCCACTGAAACCTTTTTGGCAATGAAGAATCCCAACGCCATGCTGGTGAATCTTGATGAGACCCTGGCCCTCGTCTATCAGAGCACGCTCCATCAAGCCAAGCAGGACAAGGCAGAAAACGCCCGGAAGAGGGTAAAATTCTCTCTTGCTCTCTTGATTCAGCCTGCCAATCTTGTAACGGCTCCTGTAGCCCTGGGACCCTACAGTGCTGTTTTGCGGTGCCTGGAGGCAGTGGGGAACTGGGTGAGGGACAGCCAGGCTTCAGCTGAATGCTAAGACCTAGTGGGTGAGTGGAGCCTTGGGATCCGGAGGTTTATCACCTTCAGTTCTGTATGGGGGGGCACTGCTCAAATAGCAGGTGGCAGTCATGGCTAGGAGAGCCTTTGCATAACCTTGTGTTGTGTACCAACTGTGCCCTTTTCTGGATCGTGAGGCCCTGCACTTGGTCACTCGTACCCTGGTCATCTCCCATTGGGATTGTTGCAATATGCTCTATGCGGGGCGACCCTTGAAGAATGTTCAGAAGCTACAATGGGTTCAGAATGCAAAGGGGTGGACGGTTTTGGAGGCCACTCGGGTGGCAGGTGATGCGAGCTGTGTTGGCTGCTGATCTGCTCCCAGGTCCAATTCAAGGTGTTGGTCATTCCCTTTAAAGTCCTCTGTGGGTCCAGGATATCCGAGGGGCTGTTTTTCCTCAGTGGATCGGCCTGCCCCACTTGTGCTGGCAGAAGCGGCCTATTGAAATTTGGGCTAATAATTTGGTCTCTGGTTGATGTCATATTTCAATCACTTCTCATTTATTCCTTCAAAAACTTTTCACACTTTATAATTTCTTGCAGGTTGTTTGTAAATTTAATTACCCTTAGTGATGCTTTATTACCCGCTATTATTTATTAGAAGAAAGTGCTGCTGGATCTCTGTGTAGCCTCAAGGCCTTTGCAGCTCCTGTCTCTGGGGATCCAGTGCAGTGACCATTGGCATCACTGATGTTCTGGTGGAAAGTTTTCGGCTTGAGGATATCTCTGAGCTCCTAAACGGTCCCCGTTTGCCTCTAGGTTGCCTCGGAGGATGCAGGAAGAGAGCGAGATGTGTATGAAGAGCTACTGACTCAAGCAGAGATTCAGGGCAACGTCAACCAAGTTAATAGTAAGAATTTATTCTAGTACTTCTTTTGCTGCCTTCAAGCACCTCCAAGGAGCAGCAAATGATTCCATATTCCCAGGCCTACTTGACTGAAATGCTCTATTCATAGTTCTCCTCTTCTAAAGTTGAGATTAGACATTTAGCTGGAAGTAAGCAGCACAGCTGGAAGATGTCGGGCAGTTAAATGCTTCCAGACTCCCCTGGGAGATACGTGCAGCTCCTGCTCTTCAAGCGTTCCAGAGGTCCCTTAAGGCCTGCCTCAGTTCCTGGGCCTGGGGGATCTCTGGAACCCCTCTGGAGCTGCTATTAGTTTTTGGAATCTGTGTGCTTTTGCCCACTTAGTTTTCGTTTTTTTAAGATACTATAAACCACCAGGGATCCTTTTGGAGTCCAGCAACCTCATTTATGTAATAAAGAGTGGTGAAAAGCTTAGGCCTTCTGTTGTTTTTAGACAAAATGGAAATGGAAAAACAGTAGTTCTTCTCCAAGCTTGGGGAGATGGGAAATCCCAAACATTTTTCTTGTAAAGTACATCTAAACTCACTCAGTTGTATTAATGTCCGATATGTGCCAAGAATTCCAAATAGTTGGACAATATTCTAGGATTGGCCTGATGTATGTTTTGTGAGCTGTGGTGAGGAATACAGTATTTCCACAAAAATAACCTTCATAGAATTAAAGTCAAAACTTTTAGCGCTCTTTTAGCAATGCTAAAAAATAATGAATTTTAGAAGATCAATCATTAGAGGTCCTTAACAAAATGAGGTCAGAACCACCTAGTTTATACTTTACATTCTGGTTTTGTTTTCCTATATGTAAAATTGAACATTTCTTAACTGAAATTTGAAGTTGCCAGTTTGAAGACTGTTTAAAAATGTGGTTGATACCATTTGCAAATCCTTTAGCAGTAGGGTTGGCTGGATGTCTAGATCTCAACCTTGCTTGCTTCAAGCAGGCTACATCTCTCCATATTGGCAGTTGCGACTTGCCAATAATCTTCAGGCATTTTTTTTTGTCTTATCTTTGGAAGTGGTATATGACTCAAAGCAGGCAGCCAATACAGTAGAACCTCTGGTCATGAACACTTCTGATCACAACCAAATCGGGTTTCAACCAAAAAATTCACAATTTTTTTTTTCACGGCCGATTTCCCCTTCCGTGCCTTTTTTTTTTTTTTTTTTGTAAGCACCAAATTTCCAAAATTAGGTTCGGGTCACAAGCAAATCAGGTTGCAACCAAAGTTGCACCAGAGGTTCTACTGTATGTGGGAGGAGTTTGAATTGTTCCACAAACGATGCACAGTGACTCAGGCAATTCTGCATCACTTGAATAGAAGCTATTAAGCCATACAATGAAACAAACAAAATGTTAAAAAGTTATTATATTTATGTAGTTATTTACCAGGGACATCTAAATTATATTAAAGTAACCAAAATATCTTTACAATTCCCAAGGCTGTCACAACTTTTGAGCACCTGTAATGTTTGGAAATTGAATGTTGACAAATCTGACACGCTCTACGTGGGGCACAATATTCTGCTCCTGAATAAAGCAATCTGAGTGCAGCTATTTGCAGCTGTCCATTGCTGAACCCCAATTAGTGCTGCACAATTTTGTGCAGTGGTCTTCATCAAGTGTTCTTTGTAGAAAAATGTCTTGTGCAGAGGAACCCCCATAATACTATTGTGATTGAATCAGTATCCTTTGCAATATACATTAAGCTCTCTGCCTGCTGATCTGTTAACAAAGATAGATGGAAGCATGTTGGATTAGGTTGTAGCCTGCATTTATGAAAATAATATAACCCCTTGCTTTGAAGCAGAAAACCTTATACCATTCTGGGCAATGGTTGTGCAAACTTCTTAAAACCCTCCAGTGATGGAGAACTCACAATTTCTGAAGGCAACTTCCATTCCACTGGTTAACTGTTCTGTTAGGAAGTGAGGACATCTTCAGTTACTGTATCTCAAAGGATTTATGTTGGGTGCCTGAAGCCCAGTCATCCGCATAGCCAACTTCCTGGCCTTTGTATCAGCTATGCATAAGTTGAAGAGAAGGGAGGCAAGAACCAGACCTTGCGGTGGGCCATTGTTTAGTATTTTAGGACTACTAATATCCTCTCCCATAGTCACAGAAAAAGCTCTGCCAGCAAACATTGTTATCAGTAAGTCATGTAATTTTGGCATGTCATTACTTGTATTAACTTATATAACAATCCATGCCTCCATACTTTTATCATATGCTGCACTTAGACCTATAAAGGCAGCTAATGTTTTTGTTTTGCCTGTTATCCTGCTTCTATACAGATTGTTAATGAAAGCACTTGATAAGTGCAATTTCGAGCCGAGTGAAATCCAATGAAATCTGAGCAGCTTCCAACCTTAGCTGGTTTCTTTCTGATAGGCAGCTGGGAACCGTACAAGGCATTCTTGCATGTGAGCCTTGGGCTACAGGGACCTGTGGATGTGCTTGTGCAGCTCTCAGATGTGGAATGAAAACTTGTTTCCATTTTTTTTAAGTAGCAACGGATACAGGGAGAATCCTGATTGGGTTCCATGTAGATTTCCTTTCTCTCCAGCACGTTCAGCTTTAGCTAATATTGACCTGGCTCTGGACCAAGGAGATGCAGCTGTCTTGTATAGAGTTTTGTCCTCAGCTGCCCTGGGCCTCCGGGCGCTGCATCCCGAAAACAGCGATTGGTACTTCAAGCAGCTTCTTCAGGAGAAACAAGAGAAGCAAAAGGTAGGAGGGAGAAGTACATCACAGCTCTCAACTCTCCTTGGGCTGCTGCTGTGGGAAAATCCACAGTGTTGGCATGCAGACTGGGCTATGCGGCTGATCGCTACTGGCAGTGGGTTGACTGCGGTGGTGCCCACAGTAGGGCACTTATTTTTTTCTGAGATGCTTCTGCACTGAGAGCACCAGAAAAAGTCCCTGCTTCCTCTTAAGCCGATTTCTTTCCTGATAGGCGAAAAGGAAACAAGAGTAATGGTGAAATTCTGAAGGGCTGAAGAGGCTGCTTCACTCTTTGTTCGCAGCTCCTCATTTGGTTCTAGTTCAGAGGGAATTAGGCAGAGCCCCTCAACCTGTCAAAGGCAGTAAAGAAATGCTTCTTTTTTATTTTCAGGATGGCAGAGATGGACCCCTGCAAAAGGAGGAGTTGCAGGCCGGCATCAATCAGGCCAATGCTGCAGCAAAGCAGTACCATCAGAGTAAGTCCTTTAGGCTGAGCTCAGCATTAAGGAAGCCCCATCTAGAACAAGGGTAGATACATTTGGGCCCAGAGGGAGCTGGGCAGCTTTTGTCATTTGCCGGGACGGGTCGGAGTCCTTATTTTTCAAGTATGTTCGGGCTAATTTAGAGCTTCTTACATTTTTCCCTTCAAAATATTGGTAAATCAGACCAGTAGTTGTGTTGGAAGGTGTTCTGATTCCCATAAAATAACTTTAAGGGCACACGACCGGGTGTCTGAGATGGACCCATCTTTGAGTTAGGCAGAAAACTCTCCCACTGTCCAAGTCCTAGCCCTCCAAGTCCATGCAGTCCCTACATTCGTTCTCTTCTTAGTTGTAACAAGAACAACAATCCTGCCTAAATCAGAGATTAAGGGATGGCACAAACCACTTTTAAAGCATTCTGTTGCATCCCTCCGAGTGGGCAAATGTCAGCCACTCTTCATCTGTGCAGGGCTGGGTAAAGTGATTGAAGGTGGTGGTTTCTCAACTGCAGATACTCTGAGAGAAAACAGGCTATTTTGATCGATTTCATGCTGCCTTCAGTATAGCTACAGGGTTGCAAAACCATGTATGAAACCACTATTTCCAGGTCCATGCATGTTCTGGACTAAGTTGCTTGCAGGGAGGGGATGAATTATTCCCCTGGATAGTTCAGTGACACACAGGCCACATTTATAAAATGCTAGCCAGAGAAAAGAACAAGAAGAAATGAAAAGTGCTTCCATTGGTGGAACCTATAGAAACAAAAACGAAGATGATCATATAGGAATCTGCAATTGAGACCTGTAGTCCATGTTTGTCTTAGTACTGGAAAACAACTTGATAAATATTTGCAACATGTGCAAGAGCAGTCCTTGAAGAAAACGTTGAAAATTTAGAGCAGCAAAAGGCTTTTCTTTATGGCCTATGAGAAAGATCGTTCAGAGTAAGTTTATTTCAGAGTAAGCAGATTATATAAGAGAAGGAAAAACCATCAGAACGAAGCCCAATGGATGAGAATAACCACCAGAATCATCAGAAGATCATCTCTAGTGATGGAGTTCAGAAACAGCTTTCTGGCCCTCGCAGGTGAGGTGGGCTCCAAGTATTCTGGGGATACTGCAGAACAGAAAACAGGACCATGACTCCATAAAGGACAGACAGGATGCAGGTGTCTCTTAAAAGAAGGCAAGGGACACTTGCATATGAGTTGGTGATTCTGCTGCGAAGAATTCAAACACATGCATTCCAACTGTACCTGTTGCCTTGTGAAGTGAGTTATTTGCCAAAAGGGAAACTATAACTTCCAAACTGAACTGCACTGACAATTATGCTGTTCTGCCTATAGAAATAGCACAGTGATCAATAGCTACAACTGAATCACCATGGACTTTGCAAGTGTTGGAGTGAAGCTCTGGCACAGGGGTCTTCAAACTTGACAGCTTTAAGACTTGTGGACTTCAACTCCCAGAATTCTTCCTCCAGTCATGTTAGCTCAGGAATTCTGGGAGTTGAAGTCCACAAGTCTTAAACTTGCTAAGTTTGAAGACCCTTGCTCTAGCCTCTGGGAGCTTGATTGGTACACTCATCCATTTTTCTAGTCTACGCAAGAGGACCTGAAGAGGAAAGGATTCCATCAGGATGCACCTTATGGCATATACCAAAGGTGCTTTCTTTCAAAAGGCAACTGGACTTCCTCAGTTTTTTTCCTTGAAGACATTTCACCTCTCATCCAAAAAGCTTCTTCAGTTCTGGCTGAATGGTGGGGAATGGAAGGATTTATATTCTTTGTAACCATCTGGTAATTAGCACTCTGAAGGTCAGTCATTAGCTCTTAGAGCTCCACACCTTCAGAGTGCTAACAACCAGGTGACTGCTGAGGAAATTACAGTTAAGTCCTTCCATTCCCCATCATTCAGCCAAGCTGAAGAAGCTCTGAAAAGTTCCTTTGGGGCAACCATGACCTGGATCATTGAGAATTTTCACAGACACTTTTGTATTTGTGACAGATGCTCACAAAAATCAATCTGATAATCTGGAAGCTAACAATTCTCAGGCTGACAGAATTGTTTCCATCTTTCAAGGCTAGGAAGACACCAGCTAAATGTTTCTTAGTTTGAAAGAACAAGATGTAGATCCCTGGAATTTAAACCTGGGGCTGATATTTAGAGAGAGCTCAAGTCCTGGGTTCTGCCTCACCACCTTCCAACAGTTAAGATTTTTTTGTTTGAAATAAAACAATTTAACTGCATTGAGTCTGTGAAGTTTTTGCTATATACTAATTCAAGATATACATAACAGACCTCAAATTAATCAGGAGATAAATTCCACAGGTGAATAAATACCATCCTTCTAAACAGATTTTGATTGTTGGTTGGGTTTGTGATGTCTGTTTCCCGACACAGGCTACCTACCCTTAAGCAGCTGCTGAGCATTTTAAGAAGTTAGCTCAATCTTCAAAACAGAAAAAGGCTATAAAAGTTTTAAGCTCTTCAGTTAGTAATTCCATGTGATAAGCACTGGGAAAGCCAAGTCCACTCTCAGCCCAAGCTGCCTCAGGGGCTTAATGTTGTGGGGGGAAATGAGAGGAAAATGTATATAAACACCAAAGGAAAGATTGGATATGAATCTCACAAAATTGCTTCAGCCAGGAATTGATTAACTTAACTTTTTTTAACTTGCAGTGGCCTTGCTTTTCAATGAATATTTCAAGTGTAACATTTGTGTGTCATGAGAAAGATCTCATGACATTCTTTTTATTTTAACCCCTTGATAAAGTTTAATTTAGTTTACTTTACTTCATTGTCATTGCACTCGTACAACAAAATCAAACACCGTCTTCAGTGCACATCATGACCATGAAAATGAACACAAACACACATCCTTCACCCTCCACAGGTTGAACCAAAACCCCCAACACCGCACCAATACTGCACTAGACAGCAGAATTCAAAAGAGCTACTGCCCTGGGATAGCTGTTTTTCAGCCTATTTGTCCTTGTTTTTATTATTATCCTGGACCCTCTGCCAGATGGTAATAGTTCAAAAAAAGGGTGCCCAGGATGAGATGGATCTTTGAGAATGCTTTGAACTTTCTTAAGGTAGTGGGAGCTCTAAAGCTCTTCCAAAGTGGGATGTGGGATAGAAATGGTGGATCTTGCTGCTTTATGCTCTGCTCCCTGCCCCTCACATGTCATGGGTTGGGTAAGGAGCATGGCAGCAGCCTGGAACAACATGAACCAGAGTAGGGGTATTTGCTGCTCTTGAGGCTGGTTCTCTCTGTTTTGTCCCACCAGAGCTGGCAGCTGTGGAACAGATCAATGTGGCCATCCGTAATGGCCTTTCTGAGAAAACCGTTGTGGAGTTGATGAATCCTGAGGCTCAGCTGCCTCCAGTTTATCCTTTTGCCGCTGAGTTGTACCAGAAAGAACTGGCCACCCTACAGCAACAGAGTCCAGATGTAAGTAAATGGCTCATGTTCTGAAGTTCACCCGTAAACTGTCCTTAAATGCATAGACAAGCATTGAACATTTGTGGATGGAGGAGTTGCATGTTTTCATCCACGTTTATCTGGTGTGCCCACATGATGAGAAGCCAACACGCCTCAGTGGTTGGCTGCCTCCATTTTCAGGCACTCCTGCAAAAGTCTCTTCCTGAGACCTTGAGACATGGTCAACCAGGGAACATGCTTATTACTGCAGTAGTTAGTGTGCTGGAGACACGCCTTCCCCTTTCGCTCAATGTGGCCAGAATCGCTGGGTGGGGAGAGAGACTTCAACATCCCTTACCAGTAATTGGATTTTCTGCCTTCACCCTCCTCCCATCTCTTTCGTCTGCACTGCCACTGTTGAAGGTGGGAAAAAAAGGTAGCTACAAAGCCCCAAGGCCTGCAGACTCCCCAGAGCAAGCATGGGCAAGAATGAACTCTTGACTGTAATCCAGGCACAGCTGCCATTATGCACAGCTGATGGTCACTGAGCAGCAGGAGAATGAGAAAGAAGCTGGGAGCCCTACTTCAGATCCAGTGTGCTGTCGTCGTGTCCCCCCCCCCCCAAAGTAATGAAGGTTTAGGTTTAGTCTTCCTTGCGCACGTCCACTCCGCCTGCCCTCTGGGAGAATTATGAAGCTGCTCCTGGGGAGATGTCTCTGAGATTCTGCTGCCAGCAGAGCCAGGAGCATTTGGGGCCCTGTTCTGAGAAGGCCCCCAGCCAAGCCAGAGGGGCTAAGGACAGAAGGGAGGGGAGAGAGGAGGGAAGAGGGGTCTGCAGCACATCTTTCAAGGGGTGTAGATGTGTCAGGATTGCCCACTTAGTGTTTTTTCTCCCCATTTCTCCTCTCTAGAAAAAGGGAACTAAAATTAACAAAAGAGTTGCTAAACCGATCTAATGTGAGAGATAATTCTGTTTACTAAACCATAACAAGGACGGCCTTCATACATCCCCTCTGTTTTCAGGGTAAACTCACACACCCAGAGCTGTCGGTGGCTGTGGAAATGCTCTCCTCAGTGGCCCTGATCAACCGAGCCCTGGACTCGGGGGACAAGAGCACAGTTTGGAAGCAGCTGAGCAGTTCTGTCATAGGCCTAACCAATGTTGAGGATGAAAACTCCCAGAGGTCAGTTCCTGCTGGGTGATCACATTATCACCGGAGTCATGGTACTAGTAAGACTGCCGGAGTAGTGGTACTAGTAAGAGGAAGGGTTGTAGGAGTGGATGGGAGCAGAGTCTCTGCTGTAGACAGGAACCGTCTAGTGCTGATGAAGAGAGCCATGAAAGGGAGCAGGAGGCTTCCAGAAGCCGCCAGGAGCCAAGCAGGTGCAGAAGAGGCTGGAGGGAAGCCCGGGGCAGCCAGGAGAAGAGGTTCTGAGCAGCTCCTCCCTGACTCCCAAGAGTGTGGAAGGGCGGCCAGGGTCTCTTATGGGAGCCACTCTCGCTAAAGTAGGCTTGGAGCCCTCCTATGGAGTCTGGGTCCTGCTCAAATTACTTTGGGAGGCCGACAGCTACAAAGTCTGGGAGATCCATTGCTGGTATGAAAAATGTGTGAATGGAATAATGGTCCATAAGAGGGACAAAGGCAGCACTAGGGTTTTTTTAAAATTTATTTATCTACATATGATGTCACGTAGATTTATGGTAATTTACCAAAAATGAGCATAAAATCCTTATCCAACCCTAACCCAGGATTAGTTCAGTTCTTAAAATCATCTTTAATAAAAGCCATACAGAAAAACCTCCACCTTGTCTTCTTTTCAAAATGGATGGCTCATAGGGTGGGAAAGGTTGCCCTCTGCCCTCCCTCTTCTGATCTTCTGATCTCACATCTCAGCCTCCCAGTTGGGAACCAGCCTGGGACCAGTCCTGCTTCAAGTGCACAATCCTGCAAGTAGTCTAGCATGAAACTACTTTTACTTTGAATTGGAAAGCAGCTGATAATTTTCCTCTTCCTCCTGGGGCATATTCTGCACCAACTGCCACTCCTGAGTAGTCTTCAAAGGCAGCCCCACGTAGAGCACATTGGAGTAGTTGATTAAGGGAGGGGATGAGGACATGGGTAACTGTCATCAAGGCCTCAAATTCCGTAGGCTCCATCTTTGTGCCTCCCACACAGTTCTAACTACTGCATTGTTCTTCCATGGCTGGCCAAGGTTGCCTTGGGTTGTTGGGGCTGATCTGGGAGCCTCCAAAAGGCTGCAATCCAACCCTACACAGCCCAACTGCTTTTTATGGTCCCAGCCAAACATCCCATCGTGCCCTGCCACACCTTTTTCCCACCATGTTTCAGCCTTTAAGAGGAATAATCCCAAAGGTCAACCTTCTGTTAATGCACCTGTCCAGTCAGTGCCTCAGCCTCCAACTATGGCTGCCTAAGCTGTGGTTTCCAGCTGGCCTTCCTGGCTATATCTGGCCTCTGGCTTCCCTCTGAGATCAGTTGGTTCACCAATCCCTTTTTCTCCCTCTTCTCTTCCCCTGGAAGCCTTCACGGCTCTAGTCCCTCCACATAAGAACCTTATTCTCATCATCCATACCCATTCAGGCACCCTACATTTACCAGATGATGGCCAATGTAAGACTGAATCCGATCCCTTGACTTTTCCCTAGGTGTTTTGAGAATACTGAGATATTTGGGGCAATCCACATTTCTTCTCAGGGTTCAGGGTCTTGAGCTCAGGCACAAACTGGTTCTGAGCTTCTCTGTTCTTCATCAAGCTGTCATTTTCCTCCTCCCTGTTTTCCATCACATATTGACACAGGTTTATTGTCCGTTTGTTCATCCCTCTCATGCCCCCTCCCCCCAGCCTTTGATGGCAGGATGTCAGTGAGGCGCCAGGGTGAAGATTGCAGGCCTGATCAGAATGTCAGCTGGAAGCAATTTAGGAGGAAAAGCCCTCTGGTGATGAAAGACAGCAAGTTTGACACAACATGGGGGAAGCTAATAACACACTAGTGGTAGTCTTTTTGGACACTTTTGCTCTTTTTGTTACTGAGAGCCAGTGCAAAGGCTGACATGCCCTTTTCCTGTTGCAAAATATCATGAAGTTGTACCCCTGGAGTTTGGGTGGTTGCCGCTGAGTTTTGGCATTGACATCGTATGGGTATTACCAGCAAGAGGTTTAAAGCTATACGTTACTCCTGGACTAGGAAGGTAAACGTCCTTTTCCCAGGCATAACTATTTTGGGATTGAGTGTTTGTATTGTCTTTTCATATCTTCAGTTGTGCTTCTTGCAGTCTCAGCTGGTATTTTGGCTTAAACAGGTACATTGATGAGTTGTTCAAGCTGAAGGCTCAGATGCAGAATGAAGGAACTGAGTTCCTGACATGGAATGACATCCAGTCATGTATTGACCATGTGAATATTGTGGTACATGAAGAACATGAGAGTAAGTGTCCATTCACTCAAATTAGGGGAAGGTGGGGAGAGTTGGGCTTCCATTGAGTTGCAGCATCCAGGAATGGTAACCTTGTCATAAAGACATTGGCTGTAGTAGCTGGAGAGCCACCTTTGAATGCATCTTCCCAAGATGGTTTCCCTGTAAAATCCAGCAGGGACCTTCTTGAGTGGCTTTAGGTGAATTAGCCTCAGTTCTAGGGATGACCCCTTCAGACACAATTCAGAGCAGAAAGTGGACTCTCTGAGTCTGTTTCTCATTTTTCTCAAGATGGTTTTTCATCCAGCTTTATGATATTGGCATTTGGAAGTTAAGATTCCATAGCTGTATGCCCAGTTACAGTACTTTGCTTTTTAAGAAGGAATATATCCCTTAGCAAGATGTAGCACATTGTTTTAGTGTTTCTGCACCATGCAATGCCATAAATTGTCTTTTTTAGTTAAGTGTCATGGTAAATACAGCTACTATATAATACTTATAAAATGGTTAGTGGCTTAATGTTGTGTATTGTAACTACAGTTACATTTCACAAAAATACAGTATGTGTTATACAATGCTGCCTGTGAATCCACCTAGGTGTCCAGATTTTGCAGTTGTTTGCAAAAGTGTGGCCCAGTTGGGGGCAGCCTTTTTTTTTTTGCTTATGAGAAATTAGCCTTTGCTGTGTTTAGAGAAACTGATTGACCAGGATATCCTGAGTGGCTACCCTGTTCCTGTTCCTATTCATGATCATTCTCCTCCAGATCATGATGCTCATTTGATACCAATCATTGCCATAAAACAGGGTTAGCAATGATCTATTGTTGCTGTCCAAAATTTCAGACAAGACTAGTTACCATCTCCATTCCAAACTGAATCAGCAGAGCAATAAAGCATGATCTGGCCACAATTGCTCCTTTTCTTTAGCTGTAAATGAGGAAAATCGATGCAAAAGGCATCCTGTCAACGGACAGATGGTTTACATTTGCCCATGGCAGAATAGTGGGGCTTTCCTTTCAGTTCCTAAGCCCTTACTCTTTCACAGCTTGCTTCTGTGGGGCTCTGTACTGATGTCATAGTATGGGGAACAAAGGGAGAGCTTAAGCTCTATAGAGATTCTCAGTCATCCAGGTCATGGTTGTCTCAAAGGTGCTTTTTCAGGAGGCAGCTGAACTTTCTAGGTTTTTTTAAAGACATTTTGCTTCTCATCCAAGAAGCTTCTTCAGTTCTGACTGGATGGTGGGGAATGGAAGGATTTATACTCCTTGTAGACAGCTGGCCATTTGCATCCTTTTAGAGGGTGATTGAAGCACTTGGAGGTTGACTGAAACACAAGTACACATCAAAATAGGCAAGGAATTAGTAAGAGAATACCTTTCCACCCTGGATGTGTACAAATCATTGGACCAGATGATTTATATCCCAGGGTTCTGAAGGAGCTGGCAGATGTAATCTCAGAGCCACCAGATGTAATCTTTCAAAGCTCTGTAACACAGAGGACTGAAAAGAGGTGATGTACCAATGTATAATAAGAGGGAAAGTGAATCCAGGAAATTATAATCCAACCAGCTTCACATCAGGTAAAATCTTGGAAAAGATTATTAAGCGGCAGATTTGTGAGCATCTAGAAATGAACAACTAGAAGAAACAACATGGGTTTGTTAAAAACAGATAATGCCGGACAAACCTTATATCCTTATTTGATAAGATAACTGAATTAGTAGACGGACAAAATGCTGTGGATACAGTATACTTGGACTTCAGGAAGGCATTTGACAAAGTAGACCACAGGCTACTTCTTGGTAAGATAGAACAATGTGGGATAGACAGCCTCACCACCACCACCAGATGGATTTGTGATTGTCTGACGAACTGTACCCACTGTGTAGTCCTTAATGGAACTACATCTACATAGAGGGAAGCATGCAGTCAAGTTCCTCCAGATTCTGTTTTAGGCCCGGTATTCTTCAACAGCGGACCTAATACCATAAATGATCTAGGCAAGGGGATAGAACCGGAACTCTGATTTGCAGATGACACCAAGCTGGAGGGAATTGCTAATACTTTGGAAGATAGACTCAAGATTCAGCAGGATCTTAGACTTGACCATGCACCCTATCCAACAAGATACAGTTCAGTGGCAAGAAAAGTCAGGTCCTGTACCTAGGCAGGAAAAACTAAATGCACAGGTACAGAATAGGTGGTACTTGGCTCAACAGTAGTAACTGCAAGAGGGATCTAGGAGTCCTAGTGGACCACCACTTAAATATTATCCAGTGGTGTGCTACAGCTGCCAAAACCAATGCAGTCCTGGGCTACATCAACAGAAGGATAGCATCAAGATCACAAGAAGTAATCATACTGCTTTATAACACACTAGTGAGGGCACAATTGGAATATGCATCCTGTTTTGGTTGCCATGATACAAAAAAAGATGCTGAGACGCTAGAAAGTGACAATAGCAGCAACGATGATAAAGGGTTTGAAGGCTAAAACATAGGATGAACAGCTGAGGGAGCTAGGTACATCTAGCCATTAAAGAGAAGGATTAAGGAGAACATGATAACTCTCTTCCAGTATTTGAGGGGCTGTCACAGCGGAATGGGGATTGACTTGTTCTTCAAAGCACCAGAAGGCAGGACAAGAAGTAAAAGGGGGAAATTTGTTAAAGAGAGATCCAACCTAGAACTAAGGAGAATTTTTTTGACAGCAAGAACAACCGATCAGTGGAACAGCTAGCCTTCTGGAGTTGTGGCTGCTCCACCCCTGCAGGTTTTCAAAAGTAGACTAGACAACCGTTTTGGTATAAGGTCTCCTGTCTGAGCAGGGGGTTGGACTAGAAGACCTCTCAGGTCCCTTCCAGCCTTATGATTCTATATTCTGTTCCTCAACTCAGACTTCAGTCACACATTCTGTGGCCTCTTGCACAATTGTAGCTAAAATATCTTCAGAAAATTTCTAGAAGGTATTTTAGAAGAGACAACATAGTGATTTGCTTTCTAGGTGGGCCGATACATAACCCCTTAGCTCCTTAAATACCAGTAGCCGTGGGATAAGCCTGTGTTAATAGTCTTCCTTTCCCTAAGGAAGAGGAAAGAGAATGTGACATGAAAGTTTTAAATATTTGATTAATTAAACAGCCTCAGAGTAGACACACCATTTGAGAGCAAGAAATGGAAGGTGGTAGCAGGTGCTGCATTGTGTCCCCTGTATAAACCTGTTGGGATTCTGCCTTTCTCTTATGTTTGTTCCAGGGATTTTAGCCATTGGACTCATAAATGAGGCTTTGGATGAAGGAGATGCCAGAAAGACCTTGCAGGCCTTGCAGACCCCCGCAGCAAAATTGGAAGGAGTAACCCCCAAAGTAGCACAGCATTATCAGGATGTGCTGCTCCGTGCAAAGAGGGAGAAAGCCCAGGTGAGAGAATGGTGGCAGCAGAACAAAATGGGTTCTGCAATCCTCTTCCTTTGACTGGGAAGTCCTTTGTCAGGCTTTACCGCTGTTTTATTAATTCAAGTTAAGTCTACTGTAATTTACATCTAATCTGTTGAGCAACTTCCAGATTACATACATCCCTGTGCAGGTTTCTTTGCTCTACATGCATTCCTTGACTTATGGCAATTGGCATAGGAATTCCCATTGCTAAGCAGTGCGGTCCTAGATTGCCATGGGACAATTCCATGTGGGATACCTCAGTGCATTAAATATTACCTGCCACTGTTTCTTTGATGTTACTTTCATTTTATCCATTTCCACAAAAATGGAAATAATGTTGAAGAAACAGCGGTGGATAGCATCCCATTGAGCCATCTCATGTGGAATTGTCCTGTGGCAAGTTATCCATTGCGCCAAAAGGACGGGTGAGAAGTCAAAGCAAACAGGGGGGTCACTCTGCAGGACGGATGCTCCTGTGGAAGAGAAGAACATGCACTGCTAGATGGGAGGGAAATGGTCTTTTGGGGGTGCTTCCCTCTGCCCTTGTGGGGGGCAGCTGCTCACAAGGTAACCAAATGGGGCAGCTCCCTCTGATCTTTCAGGGGGAGAAATTGGGAGGGTGTGTGTGTGTGTGTGTGTTGTGGCTCGCCAGCAGCAGGTGCGACCAGCTGAGGTCTCGAATAGCGAGGACTCAGATGAGGGGCCTGTGTATGATGCAGGGATGGGGCCAGGGCTATCAGGGAGTAGAATGCTGCCTTCGGACATTGTGGAGGCTGGCAGCAGTGATGAAGAGGCCCCCGAGGAGCCTGTGCCCAGTTCGTGTGTGTGCAGGGCTGCTCAAAGGAAAGAGCAGCTGCAGCAGCATGGGAAACTTAGGAGTAAGGCTGCAAGGTAATTGCCCCTTCCTCAAGAGATAAAAGTCAGCTGAGAAACCGGAGTTCTGTGCAGGAAGCAAAGAAGTTTTTGCACTCAAGCCTTGTGGACGTTTGGAATATCTTGGTTGGTGTTTGGAGACTCTTTGTGTTTTAAACATTTCTTAGTAAGTTTATCTAGTGTTCTTGGCAGCCTTGCACAACCTTGGCAAGGCTCGTTCTTATCAGAGACAATTAGTTTGAAACAGCCTTTTAACTGAAGGAATGGAATTCGTAAAGAATCATTAAAAGGTTTTGCTGTTACCTCCATTTTGTGTTGGTTTCCTTGGAACAAGGTTTGGGTCAGAACAGGGTGTGTGTTTGAGGATAGGTTGTAATTGGTGTCTACATGATTTGGGTCAGCCTCTATCGTCTCCCCCCACCCCCGCCTTTCTGTGGCTACTGGAGCTCTCTGCCCTTTCCCACTTCTCTGGCCTGGGCACATGAGCGGCTCTTGGAGGCTCAGGCCTGTTGCTTGTGGTGCCATGAGCTTCCCTCAGACTGTGAGGGAAGCAAGAACAACAATGGTTTCTGCCTCTCTTAAAGGAGAGCCGGGTGTTGGGCTCCACGGGACAGCCAGGGTGACCTTTCCTTTTTCTTTCAGGAGACTCGGGATGAAACGGCCGTCCTGTGGCTGGATGAAATTCAGGGAGGTGTTCATCAGTGCAACAAAGATACGGAGGAAGCCCAAAGATGTAGGTCTGCCTTCCCCCTTTCAGCAGCTTTGCTGAACCCCATGCCTAGCTAAGGTGGGCTGCTTTAGGGGAAAGGAGGGTTGAGGCTTGTTCGATCACTGCCCCATGGAACTGGGAAGGGGCTCCCAGAGCAGTTCTAGTGAAGGGGCTCTTCTTTTTATCCCTATGCAGTTCTACCTAGAGACAAGGCAAGGCCTGTGTCTCACCACAGCAATAACCCTGTGAGGTAGATCAGACTTGGGAGCTTGTGACTGCCTCATAGAGTGCCCCCGGTTCTTTGGCTGAGTGATGGCCTGGGCTGGTTTTGGTTATAGCCTCCCTTCCCTTCCCCAAAAAAGAGAACCATCTCAGGAAGACTGCCCTTAGCTGGCAAACGCCTGGCAAATGCCAGCAAAACTGGTGAAAGAGCAAAAAAGTGGCAAGTGGGATAAAAATGAGAGGAAGGATGTCCCAGCATAGGAAAGGAGGGCAGAGGGGCAAGTAATTGGGCACCAAGTTATGTGTGCTGCTGCTGAAAGGCTTCGCTTGAGATGGAGAATGGCCTCCGAGGGGAAAATATGGCCAAAGTGCAGGGCTTCGTGGGGATTGACTACAGGCCAGCCCAGAAGCAAGTGGTCCTGGGTTTGGGCCTAAGACTGCAGTCCAGTAACGGCATACCTGTAGGAGATGATCAGGCCGAGCCTGAGGGATCAGTCATGAGTCCCTGAGCGTCTACAAGGGGCCTAAGTCCAGGTCACCTGGAATACTTTTCTTAGCTCCTGCTCATTTCCCTTGACTGTTAGTAGCTCAGCTTCTGGCAGAGAGCTTAAGCTTGCAATAAATCTTTATACTCCTTTGAATTGCCTGAATCTCCTGATTTCCCAAGCGCTTGGCAATACCTGGGCATAGGTCCCGTGACATGGAATGGAGAACATTTTTGAAATTGTGAATGAATTTCAAGTCCAAAGTCACACGTTCCATGGAACAAATTCACAGAAAAGCTTCTTTTTCTTTTTTCTTCATCCAAGTTTCCCTAGGAATTTTGGCCATTAATGAGGCAGTGGACCAGGGTGAGGTTGCAATGACTCTCAGCTTCCTGCGTTCGGCTGATGTTGGACTGTATGGGGTGACCCCCGAATGTGCCGAGACGTATCTTCAGGAACTGACGGCAGCAAAAAATGCGAAGCTAGCTTCTGGTAAGAGCACCCTATTTTGTGACCTGGGAATGGCTGGTGGCACACAAATGAGGAGCTGTTTGCAGGTCAGTGTTCAACGAAATTAACTCTAGACTGCCTTTTTTCATTTATTAAATTGCCCTCTTGCTTTCCTCCAGGAGTTTTAAGGCAGGACACTTAAGCACTTTCTCCTTCAGTCTTTTCCCCAAGGAGCAATCACCGTGTGGAATAGGCCAGGGGTCTCCAACCTTGGCAACTTGAAGAATTCTGGACTTCAACTCCCAGAATTCCTCAGCCAGCTTTGGGAGTTGAAGTCCACAAGTCTTCAAGTTGCCAAGGTTGGAGACCCCTGGGATAGGCTGCTGAGCCTGAATGACCAGTTGAAGTTCCAATGGCACTGAAAAAAGGGACTGAGGGCCGTTGCTTAGAACCCCATGGTCACGTGATCAAGATTTGGCCGCTTGGCAACTGACTCATATTTATGACGGTTGCAGCGTCCCAGAGTCACGTCATCACTTTTTGCAATCTTCTGACAAGCGAAGTCAATGGGAAAGCCCAATTAAGTATTAAAAAAGCCTTAACAAATAACAACTACAATGATTCACTTAATAACTAAAAGAGCCTTGGTAGCTCAGGCTGTTAAATGCCTGCTCTTAAGATCCAGCTGCCTACAATTATTGTAGGCTCGAATCCCACCAGGCTCAAGGTTGACTCAGCCTTCCATCCTCTCAGGGTAGGTAAATTGAGGACCCAAGATTGTTGGGGGCAATTAGCTGACCTTGTAAAAATGCCGCTTAGTAATAAGCAGGCATATACAATGGAATGAAGGCTATTGCTGAGCACACTGGGTTGTATCCCAGAAATTGTAAGCCGCCCTGAGTCTTCAGAGAATGGCGGCATATAAATGTAATTAAAAAAAAAAATAACTGTGGCAAGAAAGGTTGTAAGATGGGGCAAAATTCACTTAACAAAATCTAGCTTAGCAACAAAAAAATTGGGCTCTATTATGCTCTTGAATGCCTCTCCTCTGTTTGAAGACCTCCAATGAAAGTCTGTAAAGATTCTCCGTCCTCCAGGTCCTGGTTGTCCCAAAGGTGCTTTTTTTCAGGAGGCAACTGGACTTTCCTGTTTTTTTTCTTTGAAGACATTTCACTTCTCATCCAAGAAGCTTCTTCAGCTCTGACTGGATGGTGGGGAATGGAAAGATTTATACTTCTTGCAGACAGCTGGTTATTTGCATCCTTTTAGAGAGTCATTGAGGCCACCTGGAGGTTTATCTGTGTCCTCAGGATCACCTGAGGTGCAAATGGGTGTGTGGAGCCTTCTTGGAACTGTTGAAAGGACTTTGTGGTAGACTGGAGATAGATGATCCCGTATCCTTCTGTTGAGAGAGAGCTGTTCAGTTTGGACATAGGTGGCCTCTTTGTCCCCTCTTTCAAACCAGAGTCTGCTGTCTTCAAAAGACTGGCCCGTTCTGTATGTGCTTATTTTGTTTTTCTTACCTAGGTGCACAGTGTTATTTTTCTTGCTATTAAATCTTTGTTTCTGCCAGCTGTTTTAGACTCAGTCTTTTTTAATTTTCTCCCTCTCTTCCCAGGTATTAGTTACTTCTCCTAATTTAGCCTTGTCTGCAAATTTGGTTCCCTGTGCATATGAAAACAGAAAATTTTATTCTGCCAAGCTCTCTTTCATTTGGCAACACATTTGAGCTGTGTTGTAAGAGTGAACTCAACCCCAGTAAGGTTTTCCGTTCCTTCTAGGAAACAACAACAGTAATTGGGTGAAACACTGGGTGAAAGGTGGTTACCATTTCTACCACAACCTCCAAAGCCAGGATGGAGACTGGGAGGAGCCCCAGGGATTTGTGCAGAACAGCATCCAGCTCTCTCGGGAGGAGATCCAGGTATGAGGCCCTCTGGTTTTCTGCAGCCTTCCTGAGCCAAGATCTGTTGTGTACCAATGAATGAGGGAGTGAATTAGGAATTATTTCTTGCCTGGCACAATTATCCTAATGTTAGAACCATTTCGGCTTACACAAATGTATTTGGTCCTAAACAGAAGTGTCCAGCATATAAGAGAGTACTTGATTATAAGCACCATTCTAGTATGGGATAAATGTAGCAGAATAAGTCCAAACTTACTGCATCCTGCTTCAATGTTGAATATTTATGTCCACAAAGATGAATGTATGGACAATTAGGTTAGTGAAGTGATACTTCTTTCAGAGGGTAAGAATTCACCTTACAAACATTTCATCTTTGACTCTCTCCTAGGAGTGGTCAAAATGTCTCATTGGTTCCAATATTTGAATTGTTCCACCTTGTTTTTGTAAGTCATTTTGAATTATTTATTTCATAATATAATACAAAATGAAGTGGAGAAATAAAGTGGAACATACAGGGATTTGATTGAATCCGAAAAGCTAATAAAATAATATTCAGAACATCTATGGCTCATTTATAAGATGTTATTAAAATGTTACTAAAAACCTTAAAATATGAATAAGAAATTGGTTGTATGGTTAAATAAATGTATAGTTTAAGCTGAATAATTGATATACAGCAGTGGGAAAAACAAAGGGACATAAATATTACATTTATTGAGGAAATTGGTACATGATTTTTCCCCATTTCACAGTACTGTTGATTGCCAAAATAGATAATTCCACATGGCTGTCTTTTGGTAATTTGACATTGAGTGGATGCTAATCCCTAAATTTGAAATTAGCAAGCCCTTTCCCCAAGTCCGATTCTATATGCTATTGGTGGGGAAAGGGGCCTTTGTTCCTCTGTTATACAGCACCTGCTTTGTGTTTCTTTCCTGGCAACCACAGAGCACCATCTCGGCAGTTACGGCAGCGTACAACCGGGAGCAGCTCTGGTTGGCCAATGAGAACCTGATCACCAAGCTACAGGCTCGCTGCCGAGGCTACCTAGTTCGCCAGGAGTTCAGGGCCAGAATGCATTTCTTGAAAAAACAAGTCCCTGCCATCACCTGCATCCAGGTATGAAGATCCATATCAGATGAGCTGAAAAGAAGGATGAAATAATATTAAGGAGATGAAATGTACAGCAAGATTTGGAGTATGGTCGTGCTCTGCATTTGTGCCCAATCCCTTCCCTTTTTTTCCCATTGGTTATCAACAGCATCGGCTGGTGCCTTTTGGAACATCCTGCCCCCCAGGACAAGATCTGCCCCCCTTGTCTCCTTCCTTGGGAGCCTAAATTCCTGTCTCTGCCAGTTGGCCGGGGGTCAAAGGGGAATTCCACATTGCTGGATTGATGGCAGGTCCCACTCTCCCCCCCCCGCACTCTCTGCTCTCCACCCGTCTGTCCATCTTTTTGGTTACATGGATGCTTTCTTGTTGCTTTCTTTCTTTTTCTTTTTGTTTATTTTATTTCTCCATTATTTTACTTCTGTTTATATTTCTTTTCGTTTCTTCCTTTTTATCGTGGAAGTGGCCTAGAGGTGAGGTAAGCAGCAAATAAATTTAATAAATAAACAAATATTATATGGTTCCAGTGGCCACACTGCTTGATGAGATGTCATGTATAAATGAAGAAAGTATGCAAATTCTGTTGTGAGACCAACAAAGGGCGTTTTCCCAGCTGAGCCAGCGGTTCTTTGCCAGAAGGAAGAGCTCTCGCCTGGCATATGACACGTCCTCAGACTGTCTGTAGGCTACTAAAGCTCTTGTTCTTGAACCCTTCCACCAGGTGAAACAAAGTCTCTCAGGGCAACAGCTTTTGAGCCAAGGTCCCCTCGATGGACTCACATACAGAACACCCCCAAAGTCTGTGACCCATGACTCACGTGGAACTGAAATTAGGGAAATATTATAAAACATTTTATAACAAAAAATACCATGAAACATTTTGTGACATAATATAAAATGCCATTAAACACTTCTGGATGTTTGTCTGCACTATGCCATTCAACATGGGCTATGTTCAGGGTAGATACTTTTCTGAATATCTCCCTGAATTTTAAAGATTTTTTCAAATGAAGGCAGTATCCATTAGAAAGATGACCCTCTGTGTGTGTGTGTGTGTGTGTGAAGGCTTGTCTAGAAAGGATTAAAAGGGACATTGGGGAGAATCTAATCTGAACGCCAAGCCAGGTAGGAAACAACAACTGCTGCTGCTGCTGCTACTACTACTACTACTACAGCAGCCCTAGCAGATGGCCACCCAACCTTAATTGAAACACATGGGTAAAAGAGCCCACCACCTTCTAAGGGAGCCTGTGCCACTGTGGAACAGCTTTTCCATTAGGACACTTTGAATTCTACTGCCTTGAATTTAAGTCTATTGTTTTGTTGCACTGTTTTCTAGAGCAACTCTCAAGCAGTCTGCTCTGTCTTCCATCCTTCAGATACTCGCCAGAGAATTATCTTCTCCAGGATAAACCTAGCCACTGCTTCCAACATTTCCTTCCAAGTTCTTTATCATCTGGACTGCTGTCCTCTGTACCCCCAAATTTATCAGAGGTATTCTTCCTGAAATGTGGTGTCCAGAACAGGATGTCATATGTATTCCGGTCAAAACAAATAGAAAGGAACTATGATTTCTCTTGATGCTCGCTCTATACTTCTGATGGTGTAGCCCAGGATCGCCCTTGTCTTGTTTTAAAGATGCACCAAACTTTTGCTCATGTTCAGCTTGTGATTCACTAAGATATCCAGATCCTTTCTGCATATATTGCTGCCTTGTACAATTGTCCCCCCAATCCAATACTTATGCCTGATTTGATCTGACCAAAACTGAGTAATGTGGCTGTTGAAACTGCTCAAATCTGTGACTTTTCTGGTGGAATCCCCCATCTATATGTCATAATGAAGCAGGGAGAATAAAGAGCATTGATGGTTTTAAACTTGGTTTTGGGAAACTGAGAATACCGTGGACAAGCAAGGAAATAAATAAATGGACCATTGAATAAATCAAGCCAGAAGTCTCACTTGAGGCCCAAACAATCAGGCTCAGATTGCCTATTTTGGGCATAGTACACAAAGACCTGCTTCTAATACTGGGAAAGGGAGAAGGAAGGTGAAGAAGAGGATGACCAGCAAATGGATGGACTCAGTTACATTGACGATGGCTGCACAGTCTGAAGACCTGAAGGACTTTGACGAGGGATAGATTGTCACGGAGAAACTCTTATCTGTGTCTGAGTCAACACTGATTTGATGGCACATAATCAATAATCACTATGGAATCACTTTGATATGGTCTAAATCTTTTGACAAAGTTCTTCTTGATTGTTGATTGATATTGAAGTACCTTCTTTCTTTCTGGGGAGCTCTTGCCCCACTTATATTCCATGTTAGGCATTTAAACTCCTTATTTATTTAATAAACTTGGAAAAGGCTACACTTGTAGCACCCAACATAGTAATCTCTTTTTCAAGCCCCTGTTGCATTTGTTGCATAGCTCCATTTGATCCATTTGCTTTGCCTCTCACACCTTTTGGACGGAGTTAATTCAAACTACTGCTTGAAGGTTAAAATTGCTCCTTCCAGTTAATCCCAACAAAATGGAATCTTTTTTGGTTTAAGCTTGGCAGTCAAAAAAGTATATTCTTTTTGCTTATGCAGTATTCTAATATATATATCTCCTTGAGTAAAATTATATCTATTTTTAACTTGGTTTTAAAATATTGTTGCAAAACTTGATCTCTTTGTTTTTTTCCGGAAAAAGCACACACATATCTCTTTGTATGTTTCTTAATTTGTATATCTTATATCAATTCTGTACACCTTGTCCACTTCTGCCTCCATATCTTCTTACCACGTCAAACATTTTGATAATGTTTTAACCAGTATCTCTCTGTTGAATTTACCAACAAATAAAGGGAGCCATACCATCTTTGTAGGTAAATATAAATTCAACACAAAAAAATTGTTCGTTGCGAAAGTGACTGCCTGTGAAGGCTCCTGGATTGGGGCTGAAAGGCAAAAGCGGAAGCCCACAATTGGGTAGACCAGGTTTCCCTGATAGACCAGTCCCACTTGGTGGGGTTGGGGGAGACACTCTGTCTGATATCTTTATCAGGTTGTTCTAGAATTGTTGCCAATCTCAGACAAAATTCCTTATATCTTAGTTGCATAACACCACATTATCTAAGTCTTTTACCATCTCTTGGGTTCATGTTTCTATCTCAATGTTTAAAATGTCTACTTTTTCCTTAATTTAACTTCTCCAGAGATTTGGTTTACAGATTCTATTTTTTTTGTTTGTTTTTTCCTTCAAAGTTACAAATCTCTCTTTCTTTTTCTCTTCAAGAATGATCAAGTCTCTGTTGATAATTTCACTCACTGATGAGGTCTGGTTATTCTGCTATTTGGAAGGACTCTGTAGCTGTCATAGTATTTGCATCCAAATGTGCTTCAAAAACTGGAACTTGGATTGAGCCAAGTGTCTTTTGTAGAGGCTCTGCCTGAGGATAAGAGCTTGATATTTCTCCTTTGGCTTCTGGCTTTACATCTGCAGTTGCCCTCAAGTTGTCTCATGTGATTTCCTCACAGGGAGAAGCCTTCTGGGCTATACGTGGCAATCTTTGCTTCTCCTTCATCAGAGAAGCTGATCCAAGCTCACTGACCTATCGCCAGTCTCCACATCAGTGTTGTTTCTAATCATCAGAGGCACATGGAATCACCATTCCCCCCCCCCCCGAAGTTTTGAATTACATTCTTTTTAACGGTATTTCTTATCTCTGTCTTGGACAGAGCCAGGATAGCTCATTAGCCTTGTCTTGGGTTGGCCTGACTGTAAAGCAGGACAGCAGATGGGATGAGAGGATGAGCACTCAGCTGGTTTAGTTTGAGGACACAAATTGTGGATTAATCCAGCAGATCACTGATGTGGGGGGGGGTTCATGCTAGATCATCTGGGGCACCTGGGAACTCCTCTAACACTTTATTCTGTTTTAGTCTCAGTGGCGTGGCTACAAGCAGCGCAAAGCATACCAAGATCGCTTGAAGTATCTGCAGACGCACACAGGAGAAGCAGTGAAGGTAACTCTTTCTGGCCAAGTCATGGAACAGAATGTCTCAGTCTCTTCAGATAAACCCAAGAGTTAAAGTTTCTGTGGTGCTTTCTCTCTCCTGGGTTAGTGATGTTTGGGGCTTCAGCCTCGTTCCAATCTGCCTTGAGAGGACTTGCCCCAGCTGGTCCCTCAGGAAAGCAAAACTCTTCACTCCACTGAATTGAATCAAAAGAACTTTTACTGAGAGAAAGTGGTTGCTGTAAAGTCAAGTGGAATCTCAAGGTCCCACACAAAGCACAAAGCAATCCTTCCCCAAACCCAACCTCCCTGACCAGTCCACCGGCAGCCAATGTGATGCCACAAGGATGTTTTGAGAACTCCGAGGTGCTAGACAGATAATGGTTCACTCTCAGGCACGACAGCCTTGAAACCAGGCTGGAACTGGCTGGGAGGGAGTCTGTGAAGACAATCCCCTTCCTTAATTCCCAAGCATACAGCAAAAGCGAAAGCATGCAAGAAATGTCAGCCTCCTCCCTCCCCTCCAACAGAATGGCAGGACACGATGGTGGACCTGACAGGATTAGATGCCGATCTTAAGCCACTGCACATGTTCTGTTTGGTTATAGAAAACAAGCACATTTGTGGTCAATTGAAACAGGTTTAGCATCTTGCATGTTCATAATTGATCAAATGTTTTATTGCAGTCATAAATGAGAGAAGGTTGGTTAAAAATATGAAATATAAATAAATATGTTTATTATTACTTGCAAAAGTAAAGTGAGCAGAAGTACTACAATTTAATTGGGTTTTTTAAGGTCATCCCAGAGGGCATGGCTAATTTAAGTATAAATTTAAAACATTTTAGTTAGCAGGCAGATATTTCCAGGGGGGAAACAGATATTTAATAAAGTTAGCATTGAGGCAGAATGTTCTAGCACTTGTTTTGCCAAAGATCCATTGGTAGCAGAAGTCTGCCAAGTTGGATTCCATGGTCCTTTCCAATTCTGGTATTCTGCTAAGTGACAAACTCTTCCACAGCTACTGAGCTTTAGAATTCTTCTTCTTCCTGATTCTAGTGGTTTTGTTTTCTTATTTCCATAGATTCAAGCAGTGACTAGGATGTATCAGGCCCGAAAACGGTACAGAGATCGGTTACAATTCTTCCGGGATCATGTAAGAGTCATTTCACCTACACAGATGCATTGATGCATTAGAAATATTAGTGAACTAGGATGAAAACTGTCTGCCCTTTGCTTTCTGCCTAGATCAATGACATTGTGAAAATCCAGGCCTTTATTCGTGCTAATAAAGCTCGTGATGACTACAAAACTCTAAGTAAGTACTGCAGAAGGAGTGCCCTTGGAATTATACCTGGACCCCATCTTAAAATTGTTTCTGTAATTGGAAATGTGACATTCCCTGGTGTTGTACGCTGAGGCTAGTTCTGGTGATCTGAAGCAAAATCACTGGAAAAGAGGAATCAAGATCCTCACAATTAACCCTGGTGGATGAGTATAGAAGAAAAATGTGTATGGTAGGGATGCAGGGATATGTAGCAAAGGGGGCCTCAAAGTGGCCAGAAAGATACGTGTGGTTAAACCTGGGGTGTCTCAGAATCCTAGGGTTGGGAGGGGCCCTAGAGTCGTGCAGAAACGTTCCATGCAGAGGAGTGCTACTCTCTGCTTAACGTGAAGGATGGCCTATCCCCTCTCTCTTGAACCACAGAATACAAAGGTTGCTCCAAGGGTTAGCAAGATGTTCCTGCCTTTCTTCCCCTCCATTATTTTTATCAGCATAGGGAGTGAATAGGGTGAGCAGGAGGAGGAGGAAGCTGTAGGGTTCTGTGTTGGAGGGTGGTCACCAATCCATGACCTGCTAGGTGATGCTTCTGGATCTGCAGAAACAAGATATCTTCTGTTCTCAGTAAAAGGTTTGCCTTTTCCACCAAACAAGCTATCAGATGGACCGTTTTTCACTCTTTTTATTCTATAGTAAGTGCTGAAGAACCCCCCATGGCTGTAGTCCGAAAGTTTGTTCACTTGCTGGATCAAAGTGATCAAGATTTTCAAGAGGAACTAGACTTGATGAAGTTGCGTGAGGAGGTTGTGACGTTGATTCGCTCCAATCAGCAGCTGGAGAATGACCTCAACCTCATGGATATCAAAATTGGATTGCTGGTGAAAAATAAAATCACATTGCAGGTACTCTACATACAATGTCAGAGAGGGATTGGAAGGACCTGTGATATTGCCAATCTTGTTACACAAGTATAACTAAGATGGACTTTGTTTGTTGACAGCTAGTGCATTTTAGAGAAAGTGTCTTGAAATGCTTAAGGACAGAATTGTCTCTCCTGCCTCCTTAGATCCATATTCTCAATGTCTGAGTGTCCTAAACTTTGGAGGATTTTGCATAGTGAACTTAACAACCGTAGGAAGTTAGGTTACTTGCTGCCAGTCAACATTCCACAATTAAGCAATATCCAATCTCAAAGAGCAGTCAGATCTTGAATTGTTCCATCCTCTGATCTTCTACAGGAAGTTGTGTCTCACAGTAAGAAGCTCACTAAAAAGAACAAAGAACAGCTATCTGACATGATGATGCTGAACAAGCAAAGGGGGGGCTTGAAGGCTCTGAGCAAGGAGAAGAGGGAAAAGTTGGAAGCCTACCAGCATCTCTTCTATTTGCTGCAGGTAAGACAAGGAAGGCTCCTTGGAGTTTGTTGAGCTGCTTCATTCCCAACACATCTCCCCCATACCTTCTTTCTGTTTTCCTGCAGACAAACCCAACATACCTGGCAAAATTGATTTTCCAAATGCCACAAAACAAATCTACAAAGTTCATGGACTCTGTGATTTTCACACTCTACAACTATGCATCTAATCAAAGAGAAGAATACCTACTCCTGCGCCTCTTTAAGACTGCACTCCAGGAAGAGATCAAGTAAGTGAGGTTTTAATTTAGCACTGAGTCTGTTTTTACTCTGGCATGAAGTACTTGGTGATAGATGTGGAAAGAACTAATGTGTTTCCCTGTCTAGGCCACTGGGCTGAGCAGAGTTGAGGCAGATATATTTTACAACATGTATGTACTGGCTGGACAGAAAATGTGGTCCAAGAGTCATAACAAGCCACAGAATCTGAATTTTATCTACAAGGCACAGGAAAAGCCAAACCAGGCTACCGACTCTGCCCAAGTCATCAGTCCAGAGCAGAGTTCGTAAAAGGTCATGTGGCATGAATGTTGTCTCCAGAACAGGACTATGCTCAAAAGGCAGCTTACTAGAAAGGCTTCAGCTGATATTCCAGCACTCAGGACAGAGTGCTACTTTGGGGAAAGTGGAACTTCCCTCTGACTCAATTTGAGGCAGTCTTTCCTGTAGGCTAAATTGTTGATCAAGGAGGCACAGCTCCTGTGCCTTCTGGATCAGCAATTCTTCACAAGGGCTAACTTTCCTCTGCTTGGTCCCCGAACAGAACGTTTATTGACTCTTGGAGATGGCCTTTGCTCTTCCACCTCCCTTGAGGGTGACTTTCCTTAAAGTGTGATGATAGTACTCCTTTTAGAACAGTTTTTTAGAACAGTGCTCCTGTGTGACTGTGAGGGAGCGCATTGCTCCACAGCTGTCTAAAAGCATTTAGCTCTTGTATAACTGCAGAGCGTAAGCAGCTCTGGTCTTGTAGGTTTTAGATCATTAGGAATTGTACAGTTCCAGCTTGAAGGATGAAATGGCAGGTGATTTAAATGGCTAAATCCTGATTGTGGAATTCCCGCAGTTTGAATAATTAAATTGATATGAAAAATATCTCTGAGCGTAGACTTTTTACTAGTATTAAGAAGTTGAGCAGACTCCTCAACTCCTCAAAAGAGCAAGAGTCACCCCAGAAAAATTATATTCATACAGGACCCCAAACTCCTCATGGGCAGAGAGCCCTGTCCTCTAAGGTGCAGAAGGGAGAGACTTCTAGTGAGTCAGGCTACATGGACAACATCTCTCTCTCTCTCTTTTTTCATAGTAACAGTATGAGTGTGATACAGGTAACCCTCGAGGTACCTCAGGCCATTTAATGACTGTTCCAACTTAAAGCACTTCCCCCAAAGCTTCCGTTTCAAAGTTACGACACCTGCGGTGTCCCTGTGGTCACTCGCTCATATGACCAGCTGCCGAGATGCTGCAGCAAACCTATTTGCCTGTTTCCCCTGCCCCCCCATTCTGCCCCGCCAGCTCCCCATATGCACTGGGCCTGTTTTGCTACCCCACCGGGTTCCACCCATTCCTCCCTGTTCACTGCTTGCTCATTTACCTCAGGAAGTAGCCTTGGTGGTGCAGGCTGTTAAACGCCTAGCACTTAGTTCCAGCTGCCTGCCATTAGTGCAGGCTTGAATCCCACGAGGCTCAAGGTTGACTCAGCCTTCCATCCTCTCAGGGTAGGTAAATTGAGGAACCAAGATTGTTGGGGGCAATAAGGTGACTTTGTAAAAATGCCGCTTAGTAATAAGCAGGCATATACAATGGAAGGAAGGCTATTGCTGAGCGCATTGGGTTGTGCTCCAAAAATTGTAAGCCGCCCTGAGTCTCCGGAGAAGGGCAGCATATAAATATGAATAAATAAAAAATAAAAAAATCTGAGGGAACATCTATCTGACCCACCAGAGTGGGGAGGCAGTGAACGTTGCGGGTCCCACCTTTGAGGGAGGTACACCTGGTGGGACCCTTCTCTGTGGTGGCTCCCTCTCTCTGGAACATCATCCCCCCAGAGATTAGAACGGCCCCCACTCTTCTTCCGGAAGGCGCTGAAGACCTGGTTCTGCCAGCGGGCCTGGGGAACCCAGAGCAGGATGAAGCCCATGGCTTGTGTGATCTGCTGTCGTTGGAGCGGGGGGATGGGAGTTGGGGGGTGATTTTGTTACATTGCATTTTTTATTGTTTTAAATATGATTTTACATTCTGTAAACCGCCTTGAATGAGTCACGATGGGCAAATAGGTGGCAATACAAATTCAATAAATAAATAAATAAATCTCCCTTGAATGCCAACATTAAATGGCAGCACAATATCCAGTGGGAGTGAGCTGCCACTATTTAGGAGACAGTAGTGTGGAGCAAAGGAGGTGCTCTAATGAGTTCTGGTATCGTATCAACCGCAGTGCAAACCCAGAGTGGCTCTGTTAGCAACACAGAGGGTGTAACCCTGCAGTCAGTTTATGGAAACGTTAAGACAAGTTGGGGTCGAAGGCTAGGACTTATCCCAAAGTTCCTCAGGCCATTCATGAGAACAAGTTAGGGAGGAACTGGCAGGAGGCTCACATCTTGCGCGGTGATGCTCTGAGAAGCCCCTGAGGTCCAACAAAGATGCTCTTGCGCTTTTCCAGATCAAAGGTGGATCAGCTGCACGAGATCGTGACTGGAAACCCCACAGTCATAAAGATGGTGGTGAGCTTCAACCGTGGTGCTCGTGGGCAGAATGCCTTGAGGCAGATCCTGGCCCCCGTGGTCAAGGAGATCATGGAGGACAAGTCTCTCAATATCAAAACGGATCCAGTGGACATCTACAAGTCGTGGGTCAACCAGATGGAATCTCAGACTGGAGAGGCCAGGTGTGGAGCTGCTCCTCCTGGGGGGGGGGGCTGCTGTTCCCTGAGGAGAACTTAATTAATGGAGGGCATATATTACAGTGAAGAATAGCGGCATTTCTCTTCATCTTCACTAGACATTTTAGAGAAAATATAAAAACAGGCATAGAAACCTTTCTATGATAAAAGGGATAAACAAGGAGGTTGCAAATATCGTAGAAATTAGTATCCCAGTATATCAACAGTTGGTTGTACATAACTGAATTTATTATATTTCAAAAACTTGAAAGTCTCTACTGAACTCTAATAAAGAAAGAAGATCAGAAACCATGGTCAGCCCAGTATGAGTCAATAAAATCTGTCCACAGTATTCTAATTTAAGAAGGCTAATAAAATCCAGGAATTTGCAGTAATTTCTGTGTCAGATTTATTTCAAGAGAAAGTTACTCTAAAGATCGAGGGGTGCTCCTACAACGCAGGTAACCATTTTTCCATATAAGAGAAAAGGCTTGTTACAGTCAGCATGTACAAAGCTATTTTGTCTGGGAATATATTTTGAATACATTTTGAAACTCTAAGCTTTTCTTTAAAAAAAATTTTTCTCAATGAATTCTGGCACACCTGATGTACTTCCCTGCCTGACATACAGCACAAGTCTTAACGTAGCCTGGGCAGCATACATGGGGTGTGGGGGTCATAGACGACAGGAGCACCGGCAGAGCCCCCAGCCCCTCTGCCCTGGAGCCCTTTCTGGAGCCAGGGAAGGGCAGCGCCTGCCAGGGGAAAGGCAGGGCCAGCCTTCCCAATATGCTGCCCTGTGGCCCTTTCCCCCCTTTTTTAACAGTAAGCTGCCCTATGACGTGACACCTGAGCAGGCACTGGCCCATGAAGAAGTGAAGACACGCCTGGATGCCTCTATCAAGAACATGCGGACCGTAACAGACAAATTCTTGCTGGCTATCATCGGCTCCTTGGAGAAAATCCCGTGAGTTCCAGAAGTTGCTGCTATGGCAAAGTTTTCTGGGTTTCATCTCCTTAACCATCCCCCACCCCCCAATCTCTTCTGCAGTTATGGGATGCGTTTCATTGCCAAAGTCTTGAAGGATTCGCTGCATGAGAAGTTTCCGGATGCCAGCGAGGATGAGCTTCTGAAGGTGAGGAGCCAGATTAGAGGGGCGGGGGGGTGGGGGGGTGTCACCTTGTTCCGACCATGGTGGTGGTGGGGCGTTCTGCAGCTTCTGCTTCTGCCTGCCTCCTCCTGCTGGGCTTCTCCTCTGAATAGCCAAAGCTCTTCCTTCTTTTCTTAAAAGAGAGAGAGTGTCAGGTAAGAAAGGTTTTCAGAAACGGCCTTTGGTCACTGTTGAAACAGCCAGCGGGTGGCCTCTCCCTTCTCAAGTGCTCTCTGTTACAGGAAAGAGGCCACCCTTGGCGGGGGTGGGGGGCCCTTGCAGGCCCTGAATTGGAGCAAGGCTTGGTGGGATCGTGTGGCATTTCATACCTGGCAGCTTCTCTTGAAAGATAGAAGATCCTGGGCCTCTTCCTATGAAAGACTGAATGCTGTTTTCTTCTCTTTTCTAGCTCTGTGCTTTCCCACACTGAGGCATCGAATCTAGGCTTTCTCTGCAGGTGAATTAACTTTTTTTGAGAGTTCTGACATGCAGGTCAGAAGGAGATCTCCCCACGTAGTAGCTTATAGTGGCCAGTCTGTTCCACCAGCTGCTGAGATGTAGTGTGGCAGACAAAGCTGGGCTGTGTGAGAGGGACGAGGCACCCCTTAGGAAGCAGCTTCACGCTTCTGATTCAGAAGTCACCGGGCTTCCCTGGGGCCTTCCCCCCCTCCCCGCTTGGCAGGCAGACCCTTATTGTTGCTCTTGCTGGAGAAGGGCCTGGGCCTCTGGGAAGCAAGCAAAATGCTTCCTTCCTTTAGCTCAGCTGTTCCTTCTCGGATCATCCTTATCTAAACTCCTGAAGGTGACAAAAGAAAACTGCCCAGGGGAATTAGGCCTTTTGCTCTGGCTGCCTCTCTCTTGAAGAATAAAAGAGATTTTTAAAAAAAAGCTGAAAAAACCGCAACAGAGGACAGCTGCACTCCTGAATTAATCCTGGCACATTTTTGGATGTATTGGTTTAATAAGGATCAAAATTTCTACATGCCTCTCAAACCTTTCTAAGTAGCTCTGTACAATTACCTCACTTCTAGCTAACCCTAGGAAAAATAGTGACATATATTAGGAAGAATACATGGGTACCTCTGACAACTTTCCCTAGTGTTATTCGTGAATATCCAAGATACGAAGGCTAAAGAGGATTTGAATGGCTAGAAGAGAATAGTTGTAGCTCAGGGTTGAACTGTGCAGCCCCTGGTGCTCTCTGAGCTGCGTTGTTTTCTTGCAGGTGTTTCATTACCAAACTAAGTACCATCATCAGAGCTAGCAAGGAGTGGGGTTTGCTCTTGTGTTACATACTAGTGGCCCTGTCAGTATTGCTGGAAATGGACTTGGTAGTTCCTTGAGCTGTTGTTTACTGTTAGCTTGTTTGAGTTAGTCTTTTCTCGATTGGGGTATTATTTGCTTCTTGACTTTTAGTCTTGACGGGGCAAGGCAGCATAATATAAATGGAGAGCAAACCCTGCTCCCTACTAGCACAGATAATGCTACCTAGTTGGGTAATGAAAGGTCTGCAAGAAAACCACCCAGCTCCGAGAGCACCAAGGACCTCACAATAATTGGATTATACTGTGACCAAGTAGAGCTCACTTTCAGTTGCAGTGTGATCAAGTTCTTGCTTTTGCTTTCTCTGCAGCGGAAAAAAGATTTCCCAAGTTGTATCTAGTTACCTTTAAGAAAAGGCGCCGCTGACTCTCTGCCACAAGTGTTTGCAGTTTCCTTTTTTCTTCTAAGATCTGGTGCCTCCCTTGCCTGTCTGTGCAATTAAGCAACCTAGTATGGGGAAGAGAAGTAGGAAAGGCTCTTCTGGAAGATCCCAGGGCTGCAGGGAACCTACGTGGCCTCTTCTTTCTGTTTCCAGATTGTGGGCAACCTTCTGTATTATCGCTACATGAACCCGGCCATTGTGGCCCCGGATGCCTTTGACATCATTGACCTCTCAGCTGGAGGACAGTTGACCACAGACCAACGGCGGAACTTGGGCTCCATTGCAAAAATGTTGCAACACGCAGCCTCCAATAAGATGTTCATGGGAGACAATGCCCACCTCGCCCTCATCAATGAATTCCTGTCCCAATCCTATCAGAAATTCAGGTGGGGAGTTCTAAGCAGAGGGCGGCTTGCATTGGGGGGATGTGTGCGGGGAAGCTGGTGATGCTCGGGGATGCCCTGAGACTTGCAGAGGAGAATCTCCATTCTCTGTCCATTCCCCCAAGCTGTCTGCTCTCAAGCACCACAAATACACCAAGCTGTTTTTGGTATGTGAAATGCAGCTTTGATTATCAGCAGGGACCAAAACAAAATCTCGTGCAGTTTGGGAGATGCATTTTATTAAATATGTTACAGTAATGTAAAAGAGAATAATGCACATGAACATTGCTCCATTTTTTTTACTGCTTCCCAGAATTTTGAAGGTATTTTGTACAATTGAGGAATGTTCGATTTGACAGAACACAGAGCTTTTTCTTCCACCTTTTTTCAGTTTATGTCCCTTGCTGCACAAAATGTCAATATCTGTAGTGTAGTAATATTAAACTGGTAACTTGGTTGCCTAGGAAGAAGATTTCAATAAGATTTTGAAATCAGTGATGCGTGCACGCACCGTTGCCTCTTGTTTTGCAATTTCTTAGTCAAAATCACAAGAGCTTGATACCGTTGGAAAAAAACAAGAAGCCCAATATCTCAGGTTTTGGCTGTGAAATCTTCTAGAAACACCCCAGCATTTTGCCAACATCACTCACTGACGGAAGTGTGCAGTAATTGAGGCACCTGGTGGGAGCATGATGGGAGTTCAGTCTTGTGTGAAGTTCTAGTTTTCGTTGTTGACCACTTAAAGTGCCTGATTACTGTTAGCTGCCTGGATTTATAAGTTGGCTGTCATATACTGTAAGTCACTGAAATTAATAAATGTGCTCACACCCCACATTTTAGTGTGCAGCTGCGTGGCCAGTCTCCTCTGGTTAAGACTAAATGTGCTACACTACAAACTGCATTTGGGATTTGTTCTTGCAAAATAAGTCATAGGATTCTGGCCTTTGAGTCTGTTTGCCAACTGAGAGGGCATTTTCAAATCTGATTCCAACTTGAAGGGAATTCTGGCTGCAGTGACAACAACTTGTGTTTGCTGTGCAAAAGCTGAGTGAAGAGGAACCATATATTAATGCTATCTCCATGGATTAATTTTGGACTGTGGGACCAGAGGCCACATTTGGAATCTTGTGGCACAATAGTTCAGAGGCTATTCAGAAATTATATAAAGAAATGCCCCAGAAGCTCAACTGCTCTTTGAAGATAAACCATTTTAAAGGCAAATTGAACTTATATTACAAATAAGATTGTTGTGAATAAGTTTTAGGTAATTTACAAGCATTTAAAAAAAACTAAACATACCTTGGAGCCTGCTTAAGTGCTTCTGAGGTCCCTGCTGTTAGTGGGCCAACAATGGGCTCCGTTCTGAGCAGGCCAGCGGAGAGTAACTTTTTTGGACAGCAGATCTTCGAAGTCACAGTTGAAAACGCATCTCAGTTTCTCTGGACTCTTACCTTCTCTGTATTTAAAGTGGAAGCTCAGCCAGAGTTCTCCATGGCAAAAAAAAGAGTCAAGTTGTAGTTAAAGGAAGTGTCAATTAAAAATTAGCTAAATAGCTCTAGTCTAAATCTAAAAATTATAAGAAAATAAGAATAAGAAAAAAAACCTTTATCTCATTTATTTATCAACTTAGCAAGGCTATCCACCTTTGGGTGATGCTTGTTTAATTAGCAAGGCAGTAGAGCAACATGGTGTCCTCAGTCCCTGACCCAGGGCCAAGAAAGAAAATATTTGGGTATGAGATGAGAAGCCCCCGTGTGCACTGAGAAGCCATGATTCCAGTGGCAGCTCTTGGGCACAAAGCATGAACTCTTCCAATGTCAGAACAGACCCGCCAAATACACACACCAGAAGCACTGTCAAGCATACCAGATGTTGCCCCTCTCTTAGCACAAAAGAGGAAATCCGTCTTGCGAAGGCCTCTCTTGATCCATAATAATACAGTGCAGGGATAAGATTGAACTGACTTTGTTTTCCTTTAAAGGCGCTTTTTCCAGGCTGCTTGTGAGGTCCCAGAACTGCAAGAGAAGTTTAATGTTGATGAATATTCTGACTTAGTGACACTCACAAAACCAGTGATTTATATTTCCATTGGAGAAATCATCAATACACACACAGTAAGTCTTGCGTATTGATTTTAGTGCTGTGTGCCAATAGCATTCAAGCCTTTAAGCTTGGCCAACGGCCAGGCTGCATGCTCTGTGCAAGAATGTCCTTTTTTCCAAAAGGTTTGAAAACCATATAAAGAAGCTTTCTCTCTTCTACCCAAATCAGCTGCTCCTCGATCATCAGGATGCAATTGCCCCAGAGCACAATGATCCTATACATGAGCTTCTGGATGACCTGGGCGAAGTTTCTACCATTGAATCCCTGATTGGTGAGTTTTTCCAACTTTCCAGTTTGGCCTGGGTTGCCTGAGAGTGGCTTATTAGTTTATCCCCAACCGTTTCTACCCTCCCAACGTAGGCCAGCAGAGTGGGTGCACTTCAGGCCCTCTCCATTTAGCGCTGCCATCTTGTGGGTTCTCAGAAGCATGGCTTCTCTGTTGCACCCCACCTTCTGGAACAGCAGTTCCCCCCCCCCTCCAAGTAAGGGGCAGGGCCCACTTTCCTGGGGTTCTAGAAAGCTTTGAAAACCTGGCTTCGGTCCCAGGCCTGGGTTCTTTATTATTTCTTTAATTACCTTTTGTTTTTTCTCCCCATTAAATTATTTTTGTCTTAGTTTGTCTGTATGATTCAATGTTTTAGCTGCTTTTATGTTTCCCTAGCTTTGTTCACTGCCCAGAGACCACTGCAGTCGGGCAGACAATTCATTTAAATAAATAATAACCTGTCACGCAACACTCCAGACTTAACAATTGTCAGTAAGAAAGACAAAAGTTTGGATAGTGGATGTGGCAGTGCCTAGAGACAGCAGTAGAGAAGAGAAAGGACTGGAGAAAATAGCAAACTATAAAGATCTGCAAATAGAAGTACAACAACTATGGCAGAAGAAAGCAAAGATGCTACCAATAGCAACAGGAGCCTCAGATGCAATCCCAAAATATTGAACACCATTTTTAGTGATTTATTTTCAGCTAAAAATAGCCTTTTGATGTCAAAGAGGATTAATATCAATTCTTATTCAAATCTCTTCTTAACGTTTAAGATCTATTAGAACTGTCAGTTTTAAAGAGGAAGAAAAAACAATTCTTTTTTCTTCACTTTCCTTTCGCTGCTTTAGAAAGTCTTTTTTAGGGATAGTATGATTCTTTGTTGCTCACGTTCCAGGTACCTTTAATGGGTGATTTCTCTGTTCAGCCCGGTCAATCACACTTTCTCTTTCCATCTTCCTCCTGCACGATCTTGTCCGGTCGGGTTCTTCTTTGAAGTGGCCATTTCTGACCACCACTACAGCCACCTTCAGGAAAGGGAGTAAAAGCCAGCTGGGGAGGAAATATGCCCCTCCCCCCTCTTCACCACCTCTATGGTGTGGCTTAGCCCTGAAGCCAGCCAGCTTGGGGCGCTCCGGCGGTGAGCACAGATCGAAACCGCGCACAGTCGCGGATTTCGGTGTGTCTCCGAAGAGTCCCAAATTGGAAGTTGATATATATGTTTCTTTAGTGAGATTTATTGAGGTGCAGTGGATAGCGTTACATGAAGTTTGGCAACTAAAATATGTTCTCAAAGTACATTATAACAGTATTTTTTTACTGAGCTGTTTGGCACAGTGGTTAAAATGCAGTATTGCAGGGAAACTCTGCCCCCAGTTCAATCCTGAGGGGGCTCCAGATTGACTCAGCCTTACATCCTTCCAAGGTCGGTAAAACAAAGACCCTTATTGTTGGGGGCAATATGCTCACGTTGTAAACTGTAAACGGAGAGTAAAGCACTGTGGAGTGGTACATACAGTGCACTCAGAAAATTTGTAGACCCGCTTCACTTTTTGTCAATTTTGTTATGCTGCAGCCTGATTCTAAAGTTGTTGAAATTCATTCCCCCCTCCATTAATCTACACTCAGTACCCCATAACGACAAAGTAAAAACAGAATTTTAGAAATGCCTGTAAATCTATTAAAAATTATTGCGGTTTCCAGGGAGGCCCAGTGGGCCACATCCGGCCTGCAGGCCTTAAGTCAGACACTCCTGCTCTACTCACAGACTGCCCACAGGGGGGTTAGGGGTTTTCCTTCTGAGGAGCTGCCCCAGAGCTCCTGAAGAAAAAGAAAATCCTCTTATTTTCCCACTTCAGATATTGAATGAACTCTGGGCAGTAACAAATGAAAATAAAAGTCTAAATGGAGTTCTGTCACTCAATCTGGAGGTTAGGCCCCCTGGTGCCTTGTCCTTTAGAAAACTGATGGAGATTTTTATTTAGATTTTGATACCAGGCTGGTAGATTATTCGATGGTTTTGAAGACATTTTTTTTATTCTTATAACTGCATAGATACAATGTTTCTAATTTACTATAATGGATTTTAAACAGTATCTATTTCTTCATTGGACTGTTACAAAGCTTCCTAAAACGTGGGAGGACCCTTGCTGTTTGCTTTATGGGGAATTGCTTTGAACAGAGATGTATTTTAGCCATCTTTTATTTCCTGCTGTTTCACCAGTAAGAGGATTGTAAGGAAAGGAGACCCACTCTTTCTCTTGCAGGAGAAGGATGTGGCAACGTGAATGATCCCAGTAAAGAGATGCTTGCCAAAACTGAGGTTTCTCTCACTTTGACAAACAAGTTTGATGTCCCCGGTGATGAGAATGCCGAGATGGACACAAAGACGATCCTGCTGAAGTAAGTGAAGGCAAGGAGGCCTCTGTGTGGCGCAGGCAGGCCTGCTGAATCTGTGGTGGGGGCGTCTCCCTCCTTTCCATGCTGGCTGTCTTCCCTGCACAGAGAGGCTGAGAAACCCAGCCCTCCTTGGATATACTGCAGGGTAGATGGAGTTGAGGGCAAATACTTTGGATCCCTGAGCCACAGAGCCCTCCACTGGGGGGCATCATTGTTGTGAAGGGTGACCATCCAATCTGCTGCAGTCCCTTCCAGGGCCATGGTGACACATCTCTCTTTGGCTGCCTCTCAAGCAAAGTCCTCCCCATACTCCTGCATGTGATTCCAGATTTGAGCTAGGAAGAATCCCAGCACTTTGGGATCCCCTCCATATTTTACTCCCAGCTGAGGAACTTTGGAATTCGGTGCCTCAGGGAGGGGAGATGGACCCCCATTAGGGGGGCCTGAGCTGCAGCGGCCACAGCTGCTGGGATGCCTGCGGTCAGAGCTAGCCCCTGCTGAGCTATAGGGATCACAGCTGGGGTTGCAGAGATGCCAGCTCCCCCTGTTGCTTCTCCAGCTTCTTCACGTGCAGGCATGTGTCAGCAGGAGGCCCTCTTTGTCGGCTTCCTGCAAGGCATCATCTCCCTGCCAGCATCTGGTAACAGTTATCCCTGCGGGGTGCTTCTCCGAGGCTTCCATGCGTCCTGTGCCCAGCAACCATTTGTCTCAGAAGGTTTCTACTCGAGCTGCAACTCCTCCAGCCACTCTGACTGGGGCAATGTGCCTGGGGGGAGGTTGACCCCATGGCTCCCCAGTCTTCCTGGTCGCTCCGGTGGGTTGACATTGTGTGCTCAGCCCTCTCTAGATCTCTGGGTTGGCTGATAAAGCAGATCTTGCTTAATGTCAGGCCTGCCTCTGTTCAAAACCCAAGGAAGAAACCCCCCCCCACACAGTGAGGTAGAGGAGAGCTACTTTTACTGAGTTAGAAATGATAGCAGCGAACGAGAAGCAAGATCTCAGCCAAAAGGCACAAAAGTTCCATATTGAAAGTTTCCCCAAATCCCTCCCCCCAGGGACCCAGGCTGAATGTCCAATCCACGTCCCACATAGTGTCATGTGGGGCACATCTTCAGGTGTTTTCATCCATTTGGAGTTCCAGAACGGTTGGCCTTGGATGTAAACAACTCCACTCAGCAGTGCAGTAATTCATGAGAGCAAACCAGGGGAGGGGGGGGTTTCTACCGGTTCGAACTGGTTCAAGCAAACCGGATGTTAAGTTTTCATCTGGTTCGCCCAACCGGTATTTCAACTGACTGGCTGCCCCCTCCCCCCGCTTCTCCCCTCCCAGGAATCTCCACGCGATGCAGATAAATGCAGGGTCCACACAGAGGCTCTGGGAAGGGGGGAACTGGAAATGGGCCTATTTCTGCCTTCTGGCGGGCCTCCAGAGCCCAGGGAAGGCCATTTGTGCCCTCCCAGAGGCCCGGGGGAGGTCTCCGGACCTTTGGGAGATCAAAAAACGGTCCTCCTGGAAGTTCCGCCATGGCCACGCCCACCCAGCAACCGGACAGCGAACCGGTTGCTGGGATTTTTGAATCCCACCCCTGGAGCAAACCTCCCTTTTTATTCACCTGGGCATTTCTCACACCAGCTCTCTTCCCAAACCCCAATGCCATGCCCCCCTCCCCATTACTATGGCAGCCAATAGCAAGCAAGCATCAAAGGGAAAACCCATGCTGGAGATCCAGCTGACAGCCCCATTCACTCTTGTAGACCAGTGTCCTCAACCTTTATGGCTCCATGGACTGGTAGCAGTGGGAGGCAGTGGGGGCAGGGGATAGGTTCACACGCGCAACCTAACTCCCACACATGCTCAATGAAGCTTCGTGTGCCCCCTGTCGTTTGTGCAGCCTAGTTCCCAATGGGGAATCCTGCTTGGACTGTCCAATTGGCATCAAAGCTACCTTATTTAGTAAAAAACTCGATGATGCCATCCGGCTTGCCTATTGGAGCTATGGTTTGCCTGTGTTCCCCATAAGGATTCAAGTTACACAACATACAGTGGGTCTGCCAGTTGAGTATCCATGGTGCCACAATTATGCAGAGGATTGTTGCTTAGCCACTCTTAATTCGCAGTGTAGGCTTCAGCATGAGCTGTTAGCAGTGCTTGGCATGAATGACTTGGGGCTTAAAGCCAGGATCCTTCTAGCTGTCTTTCAGTCTCTTTATTTCCCTCAGTCCTTGGTAAACCAATGAATTAATTGGGACAACCAACCAAAGGGAGACCACAGCAGTTCCATGGATGAGCCAGGGACTATTTTTTGCCAGAAGGTTGAGGAAAACCTCGAACAATCCCTGCACATGATCCTGGTCCACTAGGTGCCTGAGCAGGCCAAAATCTCTCTCTGCTTCTGTTGCAGAAGTTCAAAGTAGCCATGGTCCACCCTTGACATCTCCCTGGCAGGATGGACATAGACACAAATAATTTATCATGCTTTTAATTATTTTTCTTTCCTAGCACCAAACGTTTAATTGTGGATGTAATCCGTTTCCAGCCAGGAGAAACATTAACAGAGATCCTTGAAATTCCAGCTGCTGCTGAGCAGGTATGAAAGATACTACACATCATAAGGTAAGGGAATTGTTGTGCCAGTTCTGAAGTGGTGGCTCATGGCGGACCAAGGGCACGATGAGAAATTGTTTAGATCTTCATTTTTACTTGTTTAGATTGTGATTTACAAATGACATGTTGACTCTTTTCTAGGAAGTTGAGCACCAAAGGGCCATGCAGAGAAGGGCTATTCGGGATGCTAAAACCCCTGACAAAATGAAGAAATCAAAATCAGTCAAGGAGGACAATAACTTGAGTCTTCAAGAGAAGAAGGACAAAATTAAATCAGGGCTGAAGAAGCTGACCGAACATGGCATGGCAAATCCACAGAATAGATACCAGGATTTGATCAATGATATTGCAAAGGTAGTTTTTGTGGGAAGCTGCATAAGTGCTGGTAGGAACAACCTCAGCCACTGATGGTTGCTCAAACAAGTGTCTGGGGAAAGAGGGAAAATGTCAGGTGTGTGGCCCAGAAGGCCTGTGTGTACTCATCCCAAAGGAATCTGGTCCACCATTCAGATAATGGCCCGGTGCTTCAGTGGCATCTCAATACCAGATCTTCGAGTCAAAGCCTGGTTTTCATATATTCCTCTCCTGGTTTAGGATATCCGGAATCAACGTCGCTATCGCCAGAGGAGAAAAGCAGAACTGGTGAAGCTTCAACAGACCTATAATGCCCTTAATTCCAAGGCTACTTTCTATGAGGAGCAAGTGGATTACTATAAGAGTTACATCAAAACATGTTTGGATAATTTGGCCAGCAAGGGCAAGTAAGTGCCATCTCCCAAGATTTTAGTTTCACTTTTGTAACAGAAATTATTGAAAAGGGACTGAGAGTAGTTGTGATAGAAAATATTTACATACTATATTTTATACAGTATTTAATATATAAGTTCTGGGGAGAAGAAACAGAATCCTTCTTTTTTCAGGAATGACGACAATTTTGGGGCCAGAGGTCAACTTTCTGACTGACAAACCCAACCAAAAGCAAGCACAGCTGAGACAATCCAATATCTTAATGCAAAATTTTAATGAGTACATCATATCAGCAAAGATTAGGGCAAAACCAGCTCTGACTATTTTCCACACAAACCCACATAGTTAAAGTTCAAGTTTTTCCTCCCCGCTATTAGACCAGGTCACATTGTCCAATGGAGATCTCTAGTATTTTTTTGAGAAAGTCATATTCAGCTCTGGTAACAACCTGCCGTAAAATTCTTGGTTCCCATGGCTGGCATCTTGATGTCTGGAGTTTGGTTCTATCTCCCCCTTCCCTCCCCGCATAGTTGGGAAACTGAGAAGTGAAAATAGTTGCAAGAGCAAAAACGCCGTTTAAAGCTTGACAGGTCCATTTCAGCTCAGAGCAAGTAAGTAAATGTGTCACAGATACCGCTGCACTTCCCTCAACCAGATTATGATGCTTCTTATTTTAGGGTCTCAAAAAAGCCACGGGAGATGAAAGGAAAAAAGAGCAAGAAGATTTTTCTGAAATACACAGCAGCCCGACTCCATGAAAAGGGAGTTTTGCTGGAGATTGAAGACCTGCAAGTCAGCCAGTGAGTATTTCTACACCAAAAAAGCCACATGAGAATAATTAAATCTTGCAGATGGCATTTCATTTGCAACTGGAGAAGGCAGAGCAGTTTATCAAATGTTTCTGCTCTTATCATTCTCCACCATCACAGGGGGACTCTGTTTTGTGGAAAAGAGATACACATCCTTGTTGCATATTTGGGACAATTTAATGACTTCCAAGGTTGAACTTTTGAGCTTATAGGAAAGAATCTCACAGTATCCTTTAGCCACTAGTTTGCATTTCATACCCAGATTGAGCTTGTAATCCATAAAAATACTTCTCCTTGTTCCTGCAAGCAGTAGCAGTTGTTATCTCCTAACTGACTCTCAACAGAATTTTGTGAAGAGATTCTTGGTTTTGTTTTATTTGCTTCAAATGATGCAAATTGGAATGATGATAACTAGAACCAAGATTACATAGTAGGATATGGTAGAAATGTGCAGTGTAGTTAGCCTCAACACTTCCATGCTCACACTGTGGAACAAGCCATGAATTATTGATATTGAGCATTCATTCATTCAGTCAGTCAGTCAGTCAGGACTGCCTCCACTCAAATCCTAAGAAAGAAAACTCCTGATTCCATTCAAGAGCCACGGTGGCACAGTGGTTGGAATCAGGGATGGGCTTCAAATAATTGAACAACTTCTGCCCGGTTGCTGGGTGGGCGTGGCCACAGTGGGAGTGGCCTATTCTACCTCCTGCACCACCCTGGGAGTGCAAATGGCTGTAAGGGGGCCGCGCTGCACCCCCTCCATGCCCCATTTTCAAACTAGGCCTCCCTGCACCACCCTGGGAATGAAAAGGGGCTGCAGCAGGGCCATTTTCTCCCTCGGGCTCCGGAGGCTCTCTGGAGGCTGGAGATGGGCCCATTTTTCGCCCTCCCTGGGCTCCGGAGGCTTTCCTCGAGCCTCCAGAAGGCCCATTTTGCCCTCCCCAGGCTCTGGAGGGTCTCCAGAGGCCAGCCTTCCAGAGCTTTTGGGAGGCCCGTTTTTCGCCCTCCCCGGGTTCTGGAGGCTTTTTTTGAGCCTCCGGGAGGCCCATTTGTCGCCTTTCCCAAGCCTCCGCACGGGCCCTGCACTTACCTGCAATCCAAACCAGACTGTGTGGGTACTCCTGGGAGGGGTGGGGCGGGGTGGGCAGAGCCAGCCAGTTGCCAGAACTACCAGTTCACCGAACCAGGTGTAAAATTAACATCTGGTTCGGCCGAACCTGCGCGAACTGGCTGAAGCCTACCCCTGGTTAAAATGCAGTACTGCAGATTACTTCTGCTGACTGCCAGCTGTCAGCAGTTTGGCAGTTGGCATCTCACCGGTTCCAGTTTGACTCAGCCTTCCATCCTTCCAAGGTCTATAAAATGAAGACTCAGTTTCAACAGACAAAGACATAAGGTATGGATTGGCTTGACACAGATGTCAGCTACAGCCCACTTTGAGAGGGCTGTAAAGGCACTGTGAAGCGGTATATAAATCTTAAGTGCTACTGCTATTTAGAGAAGAGGTACTTTTATTAAGAATGAACTGAGAGCAGTGAAAGCAGGCAAGATCTGAGGCAAAACCTTGCAAAAGTTACACTGTGAAAATCATCCCAACTCCTTTCCCCCAGGGTCCAGCACAGAGAGTCCAGTCAACATCCAGTAAGATGTTATGGGAACAGGTCCTCTGCAGTTGTTTCTTGCCTCTGGAGTCCCACGACTGTTGGCCTTGGAAAAGCCTAAATCTCACTCAGCAGTACTATAGCTCATGACTAAAAACCTTCCTTCCAATACCCAGGAGACACACTTAACACCAGCATGTTTCCCATCCCAAATACATAAACCCTAATCCCCTTTTCTATGGCAGCCAAGAGCAAGCAAGCGTCAAAGAATGCGCTGGGGATCCGGCTGACACATTCATTCATTCAATTTATATATTAGTGGATTTCACAAAATGATTCCTAGCTTTTATAAAATGAAAACAGAGTAAAAACATAAACATTGATGATGTAAATAACTAGATGTCGATTGAGATTCGCAATCATCCAAATCACGATTGTCTCAAAGGTGCTTTTCCCAAAAACAATTGGATTTTCCTGGTTTTTTTCTTGAAAATATTTTGCTTCTCGTCCAGAACTGAAGAAACTTGGATGAGAAGTGAAACATTTAAAGGAAGAAAAACCAAGAAAGCCCAGCTGCCTTCTGGAAAAGTGCATGTGGAAAAAACCACTAGATGGTGGTAAGAGCAGGATAACGATCTGTTCCTCAAAGACAGGTTAAGGTTAGACTTTAGCAGCTTCCAAAAGGCCAAAAATGAGAGTAGCCTTCTATTCTCAAGAGGAGAATGTTCTGTAACGCAGGGCTTCTATGCTGCTGGCATACAACCATTTTAATTCACCAATGTACAGGCCACAGCCTTTTGTTAGCAGTTGCCATTTCTGGATGATCTATAGAGGCAGCGATACATGGCGTGTGAATGACAGCTGTGGCTGCCAGAACTGCAGCTCCACTTCAGACCTCCCAAAGGTGGATGCCCCCACCCCACCCCACCCCGCCAGTCATGGCCTCCATCAGCCTATCTAGCAACTACAGAGCTGCTCTTTCGGGTGGAATGCCACTTTTTCAATCTCTGGAGGTGTCTTCTGCATGTTGAATAGAAGCAGGGAGAGGATCATGGCCTGTGCCTCTCTACAACTGAGGGCTTGTGAACTTGACCTCTTCCCCTGCTTGCTCCATCTGCACTGACTGGAACCAACCATGGAGAAATGAAGAAATCCGTGGCAACTTGGTCCCCTATCTTCCCAATCCCTGCAGCCACTCCAGAAAGTCTGTGATCATTATCAAAACCAGTGAGAAACCAAGCAGCATCACCCCCATTCTGGCTTCATGAAATGATATTAATAAGCCCAAATGCCATCTCAAGCTTTTGTCCTTGGTATTGTGTATTTCTGTAAAGGTATAGTAATTCTTTATACACAGTGCAACTCCTCTTCCTTTTTTGTTGGGTCTGTTGCCTTTGAACAAATAATATCTCCTATCAATACCAATCGTGCTTTCCATCATACCATGTTTCAGTAATAGTAGCAATAGCGTCCCTGCCCTTCTGTACGAGGACTTCAATTTCCCATACTTGGAGCATTAATGGCTTATGGCTGACCCTCTTGCATGCTCTCCTTATCTGGGTTAGGGTTCTGCTCCCTAGTCCTCCAGTCTTTGCCACAGCCATCATCTCTGCTGTCCACAGTGATGCCTCCACCAGAAGCCACTTCTAATTTCTGTTTATCAAAATAAAAGAAATGGGGAAAATGATTTGGATTGAAAAGTAACTTAGCTGACATCTGTGGCATTCCAATCCATCCCTTACATCTTTGTCTAAAACATCAATTGTATTTTGTTTTTATCCACAGCTATGATAATATTTCTGTTGATATGAATAACATGATTGTCTCTTTGTGTATCCAACTGAATAGGTTTAAGAATGTGATATTTGAAATTGGCCCAACAGACGAAGTGGGAGACTTTGAAGTAAAAGCCAAGTTCATGGGAGTTCAGATGGAGACATTTATGCTGCATTATCAGGTATGAACTGTTTTGGTCACTCACCAATGAGTGCTTTTCAAGTAACCCTGTAGGGAAGATGTTAACTTTGCAAACATTTACTGGCGGTGATTTCTTTAAAAAAGATAAAATCTGGGTGAAGAATGGAATGACTGGGTTGGGATAGCCAGGCAAAAGATAATACAATGATAAAAAATTTAAGTCTTGTATTTAAAATCACTGTTGAAAAATCGTAGATCTCTTCTAAGTGAAGGTAATTAAGCAAGTAAGATCTGTTAAGTATTCCTGTATTTAACCCATTAGCCTCTTGGGTTTTGCTAAGAAAGAGCGTTTCCCTCCCGTTCTGCTCATATCATGTGTTGCATTGCCAACCCAGCTGGAAAATGCTTCTTTCTGATTGTAATTCATCACTGGCTACAGTGAAACTGTGTACCTCATTGTTATAAGCTACTTCAGCAAACGGTAACAAATCAGCCCAGCTTTCTTGTTGGTAATCCACATAGCATTTAAGATATTGTTCCACCATAGCGTTTGAACATTCTGCGGCTCCGTTTGGGGCTGGATGGAAAGCTAAGTCCCAGGGATGATCCAATAGATCTCAGAAACAAAGTTCATCCAAGTATGGATTTATTAAAATTAAAGTCATATTGGCACATCTGGGAAAACCCGAATCTGAGAGTTCCAGGTTTTCCCTTCCCATTAGAAAAACAAAATCCCTCCCCTGCACCCACCAGTCCATCATGTGGCCCCATCAAACGTCAACTGGAGACCTTCCTCCAGTCACTCCCCTCCAGGTGCAAGGTAACATGTCCTTGACATCATGAGAAGAATGTTGTTGAGTCTATTCTTCCACCTCTCTATGAAATCTCCCCTCCCAAATTCCCAGGCACTAAATGTGGCAGTCTCGAAGCTTCTAAATAAAATATGGCTTCCAAGGCTGACAGGCTTTCCCCCCTCACGGGGCTGCCAGCAGTGAAGCTTTGAGGCAGCAAATCGCATTGCTTCAAACCTCTCATGGGAGTGCAAGCCCTTTTCCCCCGGAGATTGGAACCTTCTGGGTGCACAATCTTTTGCACAAATCACTGTTTTCAAGCACCCCATTTGCACACAGACCAAGTTTCCAGGTTCTCCAGGTCTCCGTCCGGGGGAAAGGGGTTTGAGCGCCAATGGCGCACTAATAGTAAGCAAGTTAAATAAATAAGGTAGAAAAATGAGCACATAAAGACAGAAAAAAGGATAGAAAAAAATAGGCATAATTGCCTAGAACAGAGAAGGTAGAAACCAGGCTAAGAGCAAAGCACAGCCACCAACCAAAAAAGAGGGATTCTCAAATTTAAAATGTTTAAACCTTAAAACTTGTAAATCTTGAAAACTTTAAATGAATTTTTAAATTATTAACTTGAATTTTTCTTCTGGAAAACTGGCAAAATCTTCCACCTCCTTAAATGAACAACCAAAATGAAACATTTTTAAACTTTTTTTTCTTTCTTCAAACATATATTGAGATAAAACCTACTTTTACATAATTTTTTTACCCTAAAAAGAAACAAGCTGATGGAATAGATGACTGATACTCTTGTGGTATGCAATATATGTTCCATCCATGTGCTTATGCCCAAAGAACACCCAAATTCTTCATGTATTAAATGTAAACTATGTGAACTTTCTGTCTTTCTCTCTCTCTCACAGGATCTGCTTCAGCTGCAGTACGAAGGTGTAGCTGTCATGAAGTTATTTGACCGAGCAAAAGTAAATGTTAACCTGCTTATTTTCCTTTTGAACAAAAAATTCTATGGGAAATAAGTCCCATTCCAGGAAAGTATTTAAAGGCAGCTTCCTTTCCTGTGGGCGCATGGTTAAATCCTGCATAGGACCTCTGTCCTCAGTATGGAATCTCCAGCTATTGGCATCTCATTTTCTACATTGCTGCACGCATTTCTTGCATATTGTTTCCTAAATACTTGCTAAATGGTCACAATTAATTAAACCATTCTTAACACCTTTTCTGCTCCCTTGAGTATTTGTTCCAGGTAGAAAAAAACCTAGAGGTCCAACAAAATTCCTAGTGTGCTAAGCAGATAATTGAAGCTGAATGAAGAGTAATATCACTTATTACCAATATTGAAGTATCTATGAAATACAGTGTGTGTGGATGTTTTTTTCTTTATTAGTGTCAAGCTTAACTACAGACCTCTCCTTTCTTTTTGCACCTAAAATATTTTGATCTCCTTATCTTGAAAATAGTGCAAGCACAAGCCATAGTACAAAAAAGGCAAAATGAAACAAATTGCCAATCCCACACTTTTAAATACAGAAAATTTGGGCCCAACGGGCAAAACAAATAGGGTGGCTTCCTGTTGGAAAAGAGGCTGAAGAGTTTAGGGCTCAAATAGAAACATACAATCCCTGTGTCACATAGTTAAACTCACATTTATAAGATTCAAATGAAACTCAACATACAGAAATATCTTATACAGAAGACTGTTTCAGACCTGCCCCAATCTGATTCCTTAGGAAAGAAAAGCCTTCGACTCCATTTGGTTAAAGCAAAGGGTTCTTTTACTAAGAGCGTTGGTTGCAGTCAAGTCAAGCCAGCTCTGAAATTACTGTGCTCGCTGGATACAAAGATATGGTATAGGTTTGCCCCCAGCCCATCCCTCCCCTGATGATCAGTCCATTTCCAGCCAAGCAGAGTTCACCAAGAAGTTTTGAGAACTCTTGAGGTGTTGGGGGGGGATAATTCGCATATTTCTCAGGGTGCTGGTACAACAGGATCCGTCTGCTCTGGTCCTTCTCACCTTCATTTGCCACCTCCCAATTTCCTATCACGTCTACACAAAACTTTATTGCCCTTTCATCCTTCCCCCCTCTTCTTTTTATGGAAACAATTTCAGCTGAACTAATCTATACAGATGATGATGGAAGAATTTTAATGGTGGAAATAATAGACAACAACATCAAGACACTTTTAATAGCACTTTATGCAACAAGTGATAATCAAGAAAAATTCTTTTAAAAGTTGCATAAAAAATAATTGAATTGGATTATGCTAATATATGTATGATGGGAGATCTTAATGGAATAATTAATGAACAGTTGGATTATAAAACATCAAAAACAACAAAGAAAGCTAGGAAGAAGCTATCAAAATCCTTCTTTCAAATGATAGAAGAAATAAATCTAAAAGATGTATGGAGAGAGAGAAATATAGGGAAAAAGCAATACACATTTTATTCAAACAGACATGAATCATGGTCAAGAATAGATATGATATGGACTACAGCTGACATACTTTACAATATACAAAAAGTTGAAATAGAAGCGAGTACCTGGGCAGATCATAATTCAATGATTGTTATTTGGAAACGGCGAAAGACGGGATCTAGATGGACTTTAAACAATAGGATATTAAAGGAAGAAGACTTTAAACAGAAAATTGAGAAAGAACTGACATTCTTTTTTAAAGAAAATATAAAAGAGGATACATCGTTGCAGAACCTTTGGATACTATGAAGGCCTACACCAGAGGCCTGATAATTGACTATACAAGGAAAAGAAATATCAAACAGAAAAAGACTTTTAAAATGTTAGAAGATGACTATAAAAAACTAGAAAAAGAACTAGAGAAATCTCCACAAAAAGAGACATTAAAACTAAAATGGACATAATTAAACATAAAATGGGATTACTGGAAAAGGAAGAGCTGGCCCAAAAGATTAAAAATGCTAAGCAGAATTACTTTGAGGATGCAAATAAACCAGGAAGATGGTTAGCCTATAAACTTAGAAAGGAGAAAGAATCAAGGAAAATTAGTCACTTAGCAGATGAAGATGGACATGTTTGCTATGGAAATGAAGAAAAGAATTATACAAGATTACTATGGAAAACTACCATCAAGAAAACATTCAAGAAGAAAAAATTAAACAATATTTACAAAAGACAAAGCTACCACAGATACCTAAGGATATTGAAACTATGTTAGAAGGAAATATAACAATGATGGAGTTAACAGAAGCTTTGAAGAAACAAAATACAGGCAAAGCACCAGGCCCAGATGGCTTGCCAGCGGAATTTTATAAAACTTTTCAAGAGGTGCTGAACCTCCAACTACTAGAAGTAATGAATGAAGTTATGTCAAAGAAACGAATACCTAAGACATGGTTAGAAGCATATATTACACTTATACCGAAGGAGGATACAGACCTACAACAAGTCAAAAACTATAGGCCTATTTCTTTATTAAACTCGGACTATAAAATTTTTGCTTCAATTTTAGCAGAAAGATTGAAAAGGTACTTAAGTAATTTTATACATGTTGATCAAAATGGATTCTTACCAAAGAGACAAATTAAACATAATATGAGAATAATTTTGGACACTTTAGAGTATTATGAGGCACATCCTGAGAAACAAATGGCTTTGATATTCTTGGATGCTCAAAAAGCTTTTGACAATGTGAACTGGTGCTTTATGTTATTGCAAATGGCACAAATGGGCTTTGGCCAAAACTTTAGGAATGCCATTGAGACTATATATTCAGAACAAACTGCAAAAGTCCTGACAAATGGTGAACTAACAGAACACATAGATATAAGAAAAGGGACTAGGCAAGGTTGTCCTCTGTCCTCTACCTTCTCCTATCAGCATCTTATGATTTATCACTTTGTTGTTTGTAACATAGGATTCACGAGGGTATCGTATGAGTTGTGATTTGTCACTATAGCCCTTAGACTTATATCCCGCTTCAGAGCTTTGACAACCCTCTCTAAGCGGTTTACAGAACCAGCCTCTTGCCCCCAACCATCGGGGTCCTCATTTGACCCACCTCGGAAGGAGGGAAGGCTGAGTCAACCTGGAGCCTGGTCAGAATCAAACTGCCAAATTGCAGGCAGCCGGCAGGCAGCAGCAGGAGCCTGCAGTACGGCCCTCCAACCCCTGCGCCACCGTGTTGTGTTGTTTGCGTGCTTATGCATCGGAGGGAAACTTCCTGCGTCCAAGGGCTCCAATCACGCGCGACTGATAAAGAACGTTCTATTGTACGCCGATCTTCTGGCAGTCAGAAGCAACTCTCGGGCCCTTTCCGGCGCTCCTCACTGGAGCCAGGCCATCGGGGGGCGGGGCTGTTCAATCATGGCCGTCCCAGGCGCGCCCAGCGCTTCCGCCCCACAGGCGTAAGGGAAGCCTCCCTCAGCTCGCCTGGCCGCCCGTCGAAGCGCAGAGGCCGGAAACCCGAATGGCCCGGCAACTGCCGCGGGAGAGGGGCAGTTTTGTACCCTGGGCCCTACCCAACCACGCCGGAAGCGCGTCCGAGCTGAAGCCGGGCAGGGAGGGCCGCGTTCTCCACGAGGCACCCAGGGCAGAGCCTGCAGCGGCCGCGGAGCAGGGCTCGGACGCGCGGCCCGGGTGACGTCGCAGCCCGCATCTCGCCCAGGCTTCCCGGGACAAGCCGTGATCTCCCCGCAGGGCGTTTCTACCGGCCTCCTCCGGCGAACTACCGCTCCCGGCATGCCCCGGGGCCGTGGGCGGGGCTCCTTGCGCAGGCGCACCGCTTCCCCTCTTGCCATAATGCGGCGGCGGCGGCGACGGGAGGGGGAGGCCGAGTCGCTCCTAAATGGCGCCCAAGCAAGACCCGAAGCCTAAATTCCAAGAGGGTGAGAGGCGGCGCGGCCTGGCGGGGGCGGGCTTTCCCCTGGGCCGCGGGCGGGGGGGGCCGGGCGGGCCACCCTCCCTCCCTCCGCGGCTCCCGGCCCGGCCCGCCACTAACGCCCGTTTCCGCGCAGGTGAGCGGGTGCTGTGCTTCCACGGGCCTCTCCTGTACGAAGCCAAGGTACGTGGCGGCTCTTCGCGCCCACCCCAATGGGAGGCCGCCGGGGTGCCCCGGGCTGCCGGCTCGGCCGGGCGCGGAAGAAGGCCGCGGGCCTCCCCGGAGCCGAGCCCCGCCTAGCGCCCCCTAACGCCTCTCCTCCCCCCAGTGCGTGAAGGTGGCCATCAAGGACAAGCAGGTGAAGTACTTCATCCACTACAGCGGCTGGAACAAGAAGTGAGTCCCCCCCGCGCGCGCCCCCCCCCCGCCTTCAGCCCCGCGGTCGGAGGAGGAGGGTCCCCCGCTCTCCCGGGTGGCCGCAGTCGGAATCGCCCCGGCGGCTGTCCGGCCTCTGGGAGGCCCAGGCTCCTCTCGGCCCAGGAAAGCCCCCCTGGGACCGCCTGCCGGCTGCCTCTTTCCCCTGGAGCCGCCCGGCCCGACGCCGGAGCATTCGGCCCCTCTTGGCGGACGGCCCGGCCCCTTGCAGCCCCTCGGAGATCTTCGACGGCGCCCCCTAATTTGTTCCCGTTCTGCGCCCTTTTCAGTGCTCTTCCTCTGACCGGGCTGTTAGTGTTCCCCGCTCCAGAAATGCGGGGCTGGGAACCACCCCAGGAGTCTAGTCTACTATTTCTAATCTAATAATAGTTTGTCTAATCCAAAATGTTGCACTGATTAGAGCTTAACTCTCCCCGATGAAAAAATAGGGTGTGAATTCACCGCGATTGTACCGGATATGCCTGAAAAATGGGTTACACTGCAGGGGTCTCCAACCGTGGCCACTTTAAGCCTAGTGACTTCAACTCCAGAAAGCTGGCTGGGGAATTCTGGAGTTGAAGTCGGCCAAGCTTAAAGTGGCCAAAGTTGGAGAGCCCTGGGTTACAGGGAGTCCTCCACTTCCATCCACAAGTGGGATCAATTTCCATTGCTAAGAAAGGTTTTTTGCCATAATTGCTAAGCTAATCACTGCAGCTGTTAAGCAAATCACAGTCATTAAGCGAATCTGGCTTCCTCAGTGGTCTTTGCTTGTTGCAACTGTTAGGAACACTCACTGGTTGCCAAGTGGCTGAATTTTGATCACATGGCCATGAGGTTGCTGCAGTAGTCATAAGTATGAGGACAGATTGTAAGTCATTTTTTTTTTCAGTCCTAGTGTAACTTTGAACAGTCACTAAACGAATGATGGTAAATTGAGGATTACCTATAATTTGGTTCTGTTTTAGGTTAAGATTATTCTAGCCACTGTATCCTTAGCTGTTGCCTCATTTGAGTGGCCAGAAATAACAGTGGGGCCCCTTTGATACAGCCTCCTGGTTAGGGGTCCAAAAGCTGTCCCGTTTTCTTTCAGCTGGGATGAATGGGTTCCAGAAAGCAGAGTCCTCAAATACGTCGACACCAATCTGCAGAAGCAGAAAGAACTTCAAAAAGCCAATCAGTAAGTATTATCTAATCGAACCATGTCTGTGCATCCAATAAATTTTGCTGACAGGTAATAGGCACCTGAGCAGGCTTAACACACAACAAAAGGAGTTTCAGTTCACTCATGGAGACTTGTGATCACTAACATAATTGACAGAATTATTTGCCATTTGTAGTGTTCATGCCTCAACATTTGAGTGGCAGCAAGTGTGCATATTTTTAGGTACTTGTTAAAGCATGCAGGATCAATCTGAGAGTTGGGGAGAAAAACACATCCAGGAAACTACAGACCAATCAGCCTCACATTGATATCTGGGAAGATCCTGGAAAACAATCAACAGATCTGTGAACATCAATATGAAAACAATATGGGTTTGACAAAAATAGTTCATGCCAAACTAAGTTGTTTGGCAAAATTCTTTGACAAAGTGATCGAATTAGTGGACCAGTGGAACATAGTATATTGGATTTCAGTAAGTCATTTGGCAAAGACTACAAGCTTCTTCTTGGTAAACTACAAAAATGTGGGATAGCATCACTGCCAGATGGATTTATAATTGGCTGACAAACTGCATAAGGTGTGTAGCCCTTAATGGTACTACATCTACATGTAGGGAAGTAAGGCAGTGGGGTACTCCAGGGTTCTGTTTTAGGCACAGTACTCTTTAATATCTTTAAATGATTTAGGATAGATGATGGAATAGAAAGACACGAAGCTGGCAAGCATTGGCAATAGCCCAATTCATTTAGGCAAGAAAAACCAAATGTACAGGTATAGATTAGGTGAAACTTGGCTCAATAGCAATGACTCTGAGAGATCTTAGAGCACTAGTGGACGGCCACTTAAATGTGAGCCAGCAGTATGCTGCAGCCGCCAAAAATGCCAATGCAATCCTAGGGTACATTAACAGGGACCGAATTGAGATCACATGAAATGTTAGTACTGCTTTATCAGACTTTGGAAGACCACACTTGGAATACTAGATCCAGTTTTGGTCACCACAATATAAAGATTTTGAGATTCTGGAAAGAGTGCAAAAAAGAGAAACGAAGACGATTGGGGGCTGGAGGGTAAAATGTATGAGGAACGTTTGAGGTAACTGGATATGTCTAGTTTAATAAAAAGGACTAGGGGTAACATGACAGTAGTGTTCCAATAGTTGAGGGAACGCCACAAAGAAGAGGGGCTCAACCTATTTTCCAAAGCACTAAAAGGCAAGACAAGAAACAATGGGTGGAAGCTAATCAAGGAGAGAGGCAATCTAGAACTAAAGAAATTTCCAGACAGAACAATTAAGCAGTGGAACAGTTTGCCTTCAAAAGTGGGTGCCTCATCACTGGAGGCTTTTAAGAAGAGATTGGACAGTCACCTGTCTGAAATGGTATAAGGGCCTCCTGCTTGTAGGGGGTTGGACTAGAAGACCTCCAAGGTCCCTTCCAACTCTGATGATGATCTGTGATGTATGGATTGAGGCTTTTAAAATAGTTTAACGTTTAAAAGCATTTAAGCTTCAGCAGTTCTGTACTTTATATTCTTTATTTTTAATCCTTTTTCTACAGAACCCTAGCAGTGAATTTCCAAGGAATCCCAACAAAAACACTGCCTCACATTTTTGCTGCCACCGCCACTAGTTTCTCAGCTTTTTAAGTTTATCATGATTTATTAGATGCTAACAAAATAACAGATGTTTTTAAGGAGGTGAGCTGCCCAGAATGCACCACCTTGACAGCCAAATTGGGTTGTCCCAGAGGAACAAAAGGGCACTGCTGCCTCCTTTCCTTGACAGAGGAGAAGCAAAAAGGCCAGCCGGTTCTAACAATTGTGGGAACCCAGAATGCCTCTATTTCCACCCCCCTTCCTGTTGTTTGGCTTTTGCCTTGTTTTGGAAGACAATGGTCCGGGCTTCAGAGTTCCCTGCTAACTGCTTGTCGTTTCCTTTGTCCTCTCTCATATTGTTGAATATGTTATTCTTTGACATCCTGGGAAAGAAAAACATCTTTTTAAACTGTTATGCCTTGATTTTGTTTTAATTTTGGGGATGATGTCAGCACACAGCAAGAAACAAAAGTTTTTTAAAAATGGCCTGGTAGTAACCAAGAAGAATTTTCCAATAGGGTTAGTAGGTACGTCTTACTTTTTAGTTCAGGGGGATAAATACCTTTAGTTTCTGTTAAATATACTTCTCTTTCTGGAAGAGATCAATATATTTTGCTTTGCAGTTGCTATTGTTTTGATTATGTCATAGTCCAGTAGTTTCTGGCATGTGCCCCCCTAGGATTCTGATACTCTACATCCCACTTCTAGCTCCTCTAGTCTGGAGGGATTATTTTTTATTTATTAAATATATTTGCCATCCATCTTGTTTCGAAGTGACGGATTGCTTGGTGGGTCCCCCCCCCCCCTTCCCGCTGCTGCCTTCTTTGCAGGCAGCCCCTTGGCTGATGTGCAAAGATTACTTTGACCTATAAGTAAATACTGTAGGGGGGAGGTTAGATTGGGAGGGAGCTTAAGTCCTTGGAGGTTAGAGTGCTTTCCCAGTGTTTATCAAGCCTATAATCCCTATCCTGATTTTAGGTAAAAGAGAGTTAAGAGTCTTATATTTTTGAGAGTAGTCATTTTAACTGAATTTATTTCATTTAAGCTGAAATCCAATGACTTTGTGATTGTGCCCTTTGTAATTTTGGTACCCTTCCTGCCTTGTTCTTGGGATAAGGGGGCCACATGGTCATTCAAAAAAGTGCAAATTCCTCTCAAAATAGCAGCAGGAGAAGCCAAGAAGCTTCTTTGGAAGGGGCTGCAGTCCTTTTCCTATTTGCACGTTTAGGGAGGTGTACCTGTGTGTCTAATTAAAACGTCTTTGTTTCCTTCCTTTGAAAGGGAACAGTATGCAGAAGGAAAGATGAGAGGGGCTGCTCCAGGCAAGAAAACGTCTGGATTCCAGCAGAAAAATGTTGAAGTGTAAGAAAATCTTTTTTTTCCTTTGTACTGTTTCATCTAGGAGATCATAATCATATATTCACATCCTGAAATGGCTCCCTGCATGTGGAATATTGCATTAGAAAATGCAGCTCTTGTCTCTTTGTCCTGAAATCTTTGCTCTTTAAATGGTTCTTAGGTGAACATAAAGAGACCCTTCCAAGCCTCTTTCCTGGTATAGTTTTGTTTAGATCTATGAAACTCCGGGTAAATGGGTAGGTTTTATGTGGAAGAGTTTTATTATCACATTATAAGCCATATAAATTTTGCATTGAGCAGCAACCTGCCGTCATTTGGGGCTTGGAGCCCAACAACTTTTAATGTTCAGGTGGTTTAGACAATTTAGCTCTTGGTGGAACTTTCCTCACATAAGTGTGGGTCACTTTGGAAATCTTTAATCTTTAGATTAGCTGAGGACAATTCCCAAGACATGAATCCTGGGGTCCGTTTCCAACTGGGCATACTAAATGGGTCTCATTTGGATGGAGCTATCCTCTGGACATTTCCTTTCAGAACATTGAATTTTAGGTGACTTGAGCTGGTTTTCAAGAAGTAAAATGTTATGAGCAAAATTCCCTACTGGCCCTTCTAGAATGCTGCACGGTTTCTTGAGGGTGGATCTTTCCTCTGTGTAGAACCCTATTTAGGTAAGCACCAGTGGCAGTTACAGTACCAATACCAATTTCAAAGGGAATTGTTTGTCTGTTGGAGACCTTAGCAGCAGCAGTTCCTGAATTGACTTACGAAAAAAATCTTAACTTTTTTTTTTTAATTCATATTTATATCCCGCCCTTCTCCAGAGACTCAGGGCGGCTTACAATTTTTGGGATACAACCCAGTGTGCTCAGCAATAGCCTTCCTTCCATTGTATATGCCTGCTTATTACTAAGCGGCATTTTTACAAAGTCAGCTTATTGCCCCCAGCAATCTTGGGTCCTCAGTTTACCTACCCCGAGAGGATGGAAGGCTGAGTCAACCTTGAGCCTGGTGGGATTCGAGCCTGCAATAATTACAGGCAGATGGAACTAAGTGCTAGGCTATTAACAGCCTGCACCACCAAGGCCCTTTTATAAGCTTGAAGTTCTTCCTAACATATTCCCGCAGGTGCAGGGTCCGCTTTTTGGATCATTGAGCGCCATTTTGCACTCTCAGCTGCGTCTCCAGGGCTCAGGCCCACGGCTTGCATATCTTTGTTGATAGTGTCTTGCCATCTCTATTTTGGATGCCCACGAGGTTGCCGGCCATTGACTTCTAGTTGGTGGGCTGTCTTGGCCTCGGTGGGAGGTGCTGCTCTCTGAACATGTCCATACCAGTGGAATTGGCCTTCTCTTATCTTCTCTATAATTAGTGCCACACCAAATGTTGTTGAATAGTGTCATTTGTGATGTGGTCAAGAAGGGAGATGCCCAATATCCAACAGAGCCTTTGCATTTCCATGGCACATAGCTTTCGGGCCCTGTTGTTGCTGCCCAGCATTCAGGGCCATACAGTACAACAGGATGGATGGTTATCTTGTAAACCTTAGGTTTAAGACAGGTTGGCATTCATCTGTCACAACACACCGGTGTTATAAGCTTGAAGTTCCCCTCGGGAATTTCCAAACTTTAGATGGAAAAAGCACAATACAGAGAGTCACTTGCCTTAGCAAAATAACGCTAAACATTTTTTGGGACTGGCAATATTCGTCTGCAGGCTTGCTGTCTTGTTAACTCTGGCACCATTTTTTCAAGCGGAACTGAGGGCTCTGATGCTCTCTTCTGAACCGAATTCCCATTGTGCCTAGATTCTTCAGGCGTGACGGAGCACACACGGTTTGCAGTTTGGAAACCCCTCCAATATCGACACGGTGAGTTAAGGATGGAATGTCACCCAAGGATCTGCCTCCTGAAATCCTGCTTCTTTAAATTTTCTCTGCAATTTAGTTAAATTTTTCTCTGCAATATGATCAACTTCTTAAAAAGTAATGGCATGCAGGTAGTCCTTGACTTAACCATCATTCATTTACTGACCATTCAAAGTCATAATGGCACTGAAAAAAATGACTTGTGACCATTCTTACACTTACTACTATTGCAGCATCCCCATGGTTGCATGGTCAGAATTTGGACCCTTGGCAACTGGCATATATTTATGACAGTTACAGTGTCCAAGGTCATGTGACCACTTTTGCAACTTTCTGGCAAACTCAGTGGGGATGCTAGATTTAGTTAACAACTGTGGCAAGAAAGGTGGTAAAATGAGGCAAAATTCATTTATCAGTCTTGTTTAGCAGTGGAAATTTTGGGCTCAGTTTGGTCATAAGTAGAGGACTACTTGCATATTCCTTGAATTTTACTCAGCAGAGCAGAGCAGACACTATTGGAATCCAGACTTTATAATGACTCGAAAGTGTTCTTCATGAGTTTTTCCCCCTTAGGTAATCAGTGGATCGTCCCCTTTTAAACTGATAAATTTCAATTCTAGATCTGCGAATTTGGAACAATATGCAGATGTTGTTCTACATCAGGGCTGTCAAACTCACAGCGTGTGGGCCGAATGCGTCATATGCTGGCCATGCCCATGCCCTGCTTAGCGAAGGGGGGGAAAGGTCACAATACACCACATGAGGACGACATGAGTTTGACACTCCTGCTCTACATGATGGAGTAACAACCCAAGCTGAGTGGAAGTTCAAGTAAAGTCCAAATTGGGCTGCGGGTATAGAATGTTGATGAACTTAGGAAAAGCAGCAAGCTATTACATCAGCCGGCATAATCAACTATTTCAGTTATTGCTATGCAGAATAATTTAACATCCTTAAGTGTTTGGTGGTATATGATTCAAAACTTTGATTAAATGGTGAAAACAAGTAGGCTGGAATAGAATGAAAACTGCTGCCACAGAGTAGTGAAGTTGCTAGTAATATTTGTTTTGATTCTACGACTGCAGGTGAAGGCCTGACAAATGAGGAAAATGAACTATCTTTATAGGCTCTTTAGTTGGTTAAATTTTGTATTTTTTTCTATAAGAATTCATCTTCAAACATCAGTTGTGCAAAATTTATCCCTTTAAAATATGGGCTTTGGAAAGCTGCACTTCAACTAATTCTTAGTTAGAACTGTTAAGAATTAATCAGACTAACTGATACTGGTTGAGTGGTGGGAAAATAAGAAAAAGGAAGTAAAGTCAGTGGAACTGCTTTGGAAATGCAGTAACAGGTCTCTCTTTCTCTTTGGCAGGAAGACCAAAAAGAACAAACAGAAAAGTAAGAATTATTTTACGTTTATAAGACTCTTGAATATTTTAGTCAACATCCCAGAGGAGAAGTGGAAGCAATATGCTTGGTCCCATATTTGGTTAGACCAGGTTGCCCTGATAGACCGGCTTCACCAGGAAAACACTGAATCCCAGAGGAGATATTTTAAACATGTTTATTTATTTATTTATAGTTTGGATTTATATGCCACCCTATCTCCCGAAGGACTCAGGATGGCTCACATCGTAAAAACACACAATACAAAATTTAAAAATTATTAAAATTATTATTAAACCACAGCCAAACAATTATCTAAAACCCATAAAAAATAGACATAAAAGCATATTTAAAAAATCCACCCCCCTCAGGCCACCTGGTCGGTTCTGCATCCCAGCAACGTGGGGTGATGTACTGGAAGACCAGCCAAAGGAGATAATGATCGGTCCATGACATGGGTTGGATAGTTGGTGATCCCCCACCCAGATCATTACACCACTGTCCGGAGATAAAAACCAGGTCAAGTGTGTGCCCCTCTCCATGAGTCGGGCCCTGAATTGTTTGGGTCAAGTCCATAGCCGTCATGGAAGCCATGAACTCCCGATCCATATTCGATGTCCCACCCAGAGAGGGTAGGTTGAAATCCCCCAAAACCAAAAGTCTGGGGAACTCAACCGCCACTCCCGAGAGAACATCAAGCAGCTTGGGCAGGGCCGTTGTCACGCAGCTGGGAGAAAGGTACATGAGCCACAGACCCAACTGACCGCCAGGGCCCAACCTCAAGAGGAGAGACTCACACCCGCCAATCTGCGGGACAGTGATCTCCCTCGGACACAGGGTCTCCCTAATAACAACTGCCACCCCGCTGCCCCTACCCTGAGCTCGAGGTTAGTGTAGCACCCAGAAACCTGGAGGGCATAACTCACATAGAGGGACGCCTCCCTCTGACCCCAACCAGGTGTCCGTAATGCAGGCCAGGTCCGCATCCTCCTCCTCAATCAATTCACAGAGGAGGGGAGCTTTATTCATCACGGACCTGGGGTTCACATAAACCAACCTCAGCCCAGGGACCTGATCTCCCGTATCCCCGGGGGAGTGGGCGGAAACGAGAGGGTCGGAACGCGCCACCTCTCGAAGATAGCAGGGGCGCACTCCCAAACTGCGATACGGCCCTCCATTTCTCCATCTCCTGCCATTCCCAATCGCCATGGGGTTTGCAATCCCCACCCCCGGGGCCCCAGAGCCCCCTCCCCCCGCCACGACCCCCTCCCGACCTGGACAGAGATTGAGTTTGATTTGGCAGAACCCCCCCAAGTTCCCGCCCGAACCTACATCCCACCCCTCTCCCTAACCCCTTTAAAAATTTAATTAAAAAATTCCATAATAGCCCTTTACCACCCCTTTTCCCATTAAAGCCCTTGCATTTTGCCTATCAAAGTGATTCTTAAATTAAACTTAGTACAAGGACATCACATGTGTTTGCTACAGAGAGAATATTAATTTATTAGTCTTTTCTACAGGAGCTCAAGGTGTGTGTGTGTGTGTGTGTGTGTGTATAGATAGATAGATAGATAGATAGATAGATAGATAGATAGATAGATAGATAGATAATATTTTTTCCTCCAATTTTTTTACCTACAAGCACAATCCTGTGAGTAGTTATGCTGAGCAGAGAGTGATTAGGTCAATGTCACCTGCTGCACATCTGTAGTTCAGGCTGGAATTGAGGCCTTGCCTCTCCTAGTTCCAACACTTTATTTTTAACTCCACACTGGCTCTCGAGAGTAAATCTGCAAAGCCAGTCACTGTTTTCAGATTTAAGTCATTCTATTTGCTGTTCAAGCTCCTCAACACACACTCACACACACACGCCTCACTTGGTGGAAGGGTCCCTCTGAGGTCACAGAATAGTGGGAAGTGTCTCCTAGGGTACACTTTTTGCATTTCTGTGTTAGGCTTTCTAGCAGTACAGATAGTCCTTGACTTATGATGGAACCAGAATTTCCATTGCTAAGGCTGTAAAGCATGACTGCATTGAATAACAGAATCCTGTAGTTGTTAGATGCAGTAACTTCCTGCTGGCTACCTACAACCAAAGTCAATGGCGAAGACACCAGAAATTGTGAGTGCCACGCCTGTAGACAAGGCAAGTGGCTACTTGAGTTTAGTTTACTTTATTGTGATTGCACCTCCTACAACAAAATTAAATTAAATACCATCTTCAGTGTACATTATGACTATGAAAATAAACACACATCCTTCACATTCTATACATTGAATTGAAAACCCCCGATATTGCACCAACACTGCACTAGACAGCAGAATTCAACAGAGCTACTGCCCTGGGATAGAAGCTGTTTTTCAACCTGTTTGTCCTTGTTTTTATTATCCTGTACCGGCTGCCAGATGGTAATAGTTAAAAAAAAGGGGTGCCCAGGATGAGATGGATCTTTGAGGATGTTTTGAACTTTCTTAAGGCAGTGGGAGCTATAAAGCTCTTCCAAGGAGGGGAGAGGGCAACCTATGATCCTCTGGGCAATGACATTAACCCTCTGGAGTGCTGTCCTATCTGCCACTGTGCAATTGGCAAACCATATGCAGGTGGGGGAACAGACTTGTGTGTGCATGTGTATGCGCGCAAGAGGCATGGCATGCAGGGATGCAAGAAAGGATTGGGGAAGGTGTATGTGAGAAGGGCAGGGCAGGTCATGAGGAGTGCCATATGGGTTGGGGAGAATGTGTTAGGCTGCAGGAGAGGGGGATGCCTGGGAGGGTGAACAGGAATTCCTGTGAACATAGAGGGACTGGGGGAGGGTATGCGAGCAGGGAGACTTACCCCAGTGATTTGTGCCCTTCTTTGCTGGCTTCCCTATTGACTTCTGGGGAAGCCAGCAGGGAAGTTTGAAAATGATGATCACAGGATGCTTTCCATAGAGTTGTAAATGCAAACAGGTTGCCAAGAATCCAGATCAGGATCCTATAGCCATGGGAATTCCAAGGACCAGTTGTAGCCACCATTTGTTTAGCAGTGTCATAATCGGGAACGCTTGCTAACCTAATGGCTGTAGAGCAAGGACTACCTGTACCTGTTCATCTTCAGCTGGTAGCAGTGATGCCTGGAAATGATAGTTTTCATCCAGCGTATCTGGAGATGGGGAAAAGATACAGCAGGTTAAAAATATTGATATCCCTCAAATCTTAGTTCAGATTAACTCATGAACAGATCAACTGTAAATACATCTTCTGTTAAAAGCTTGAATCTATAGGCATTCTGTTTGATCATAACATGGCAGAGGTATTGTTTCATATATATATATATAAGAGAAAGGTGAGAGAATTGTTTGATATGGTTTGGATCAAAAGGTTTCCAGTTTCGGTTGACTCAAGACGTTGCATCATTTAAAAACACTTTTGCAATTGTTCTTGACAATACTGAACAATGGAGCAAAAAACCCTGTTTTGTACGCAGGTTTTGTTGGTAATTGTTTAAAAACGTTGCATAATGGAAAGAGCAGTCTTCTACATTGGAGACACTTGTCTCTGCTCTGAAGCAGCATATAGGGAGTGTGATTTTGGAAAATGCTTAGCTTTAAAAACCACCTTAATCTTTCTGCTTTTATGATTAGCTCCAGGAATTGGCGAGGGAAGCGGCTCCAGTGAAAACCCTCAGCCTCCCAGGAAGAAAAGAGCTCGCGTGGACCCTACAGTGGAAAGTGTAGGTGTTGCCCTTGGGCGGTTCTGCCTGGAGGCAGCCAGCCCCAGCTGCACATGGCTCTCTGGCAGGTTGCCGTCTTCGCTGGGACTTGCTTCTGTTTTGGGAGCCCAGCAGGAGGTTTCAGCGGTGTCACCCAGGCTCCCCTTCCTGAGTGCTTTGCCATTTTCTTCTTTCAGCCGTGGTGCTCCAAACAAGTGTCAGGAAAGACGTATGGCAAATTGTCGAACCCTCTGATCGCCTCTGGGGGAACTCCAAGAAATGCGTAGCTTGATTCTTTATTTTGTTGCTTACTTTTGCTGGTGGGTTCTCAGTATAGGTTCCCTGGTGGGTTTGTTTGCATATTAGCAGAAACAATTCTTATATTTCTGTAAAAGACCTTCATTTGGAAAACCTGTGCATCAACCCCTTGGCCGGCCTTTTGGGCCCAAGGCAGCGCTTGTCCCATCCTGTTCAGTTGCTTAATTTTGGAAGGTTTGTTCGTACACTGAGTCCCAAAGGTGCTTTTATGTTAAAGGCAACTAGACTTTCTGATTTTTGTTTGAGACATTTCACTACTCATCCAAGAAGCTTCTTCAGTTCTAACTAAGAAGAAGAAGCTTCTTCTATAGGAAGAAAAACATCTTAAAGAAAAATCAGAAAAGCCTTTAAAACAGAAGCACCTTTAGGGCAACCATGATCTGGATGAATGAGATGTTTGTATACAGAGTTGTGCCCAATTCAAATTTAGTGTCCCAGAATGTAAAGTTTGCATTTCTGTTTCTTCAGGAAGAAACTTTTATGAACAGAGTCGAAGTAAAGGTAAAAATACCAGAAGAGCTGAAACCATGGCTTGTAGATGACTGGGATTTGATTACACGCCAAAAGCAGGTGAGTTTGAAATTGTGCCTTTAATTAGCTAGCTCCTTTGCTGTGTTTCACCTGGTGATGGGCATTAATGTTTTAAATGTCTTGGAATCCCTGATTGCAAAGGTAGGCAAGATGGTCAGTCTTCTGGGCTGATGGATGGGCATTTTTGTCAGCCCCTGATGGTCTTTGGCTTTTTTCTCAGCTCTTCTTCCTTCCAGCCAAGAAGAATGTTGACTCAATTTTAGAGGACTATGCGAACTACAAGAAATCCCGAGGAAACACAGATAACAAGTGAGGAACAGAGCCTGAGTAGCTGGGTGGTCGTGAAGGGCAGGGCAGCCCATGTCCTGCCCAGCTCTTGGAAAGGAGGCTGGGTGGGGAGAAGCTCTCTTGCTGTGGGGAAGCAACAATAGGAGGCTGTTTAAAGGCAACCCCCAACCTCTTGGAACCAGCCTAGATTAGATATGGACGGGGTGTTTTGCTACCCTGCAAGCCACCTTCCAACCCTTTTCAGTCTCCTCCCTGCTAAATGCAGAGCAGCAATGGCAGCTTGGGTCATCGGTCTAGTGAACTGCTGACTCTGAGGGCCAGCTTGTTCTCTGGGGTCTGTTCATAGCAAGAGTGGTAACTTCTGGCAGATCCAAGGCTCTTCCTTTGTGGGGAATCAAGCTAGGTTAGGGCAGGCTGCTTCCAGCCACAGGAGGCTGCTGAATGGAAGACTTCCCTGGGACCAGTTTGGCCCTTGAACTTCCCTTGGATCTCTCTCTCTTCCAAGTGCAAATGCTTTTTGAAGTTTTGCTACTTGCCAGCTGTAATGCTTAACTGCAGTGAGATTGAGGACACTGAGGAACGGAGCTCCTGTCTCTTGGATGACCCTCCTTTTCAGCTCTCCCCAGCCCCTCTGGCCAAGATACCCCCTCCCTACATGCGCCTGAAGCTCCCCCCTCCTCAAGAAAAGCAAATGCCATCCTATTCAGCCCTGTTTCCAACATCCTTACAACAGGATTGTAATAGTGCCACCCCTGCCCACAAGTCCCTGAGCCTGTCCTTTGGGCACATCTGTTGGGGCTCAGGAATGCTGTCTCTTTGCCATGGTCTCTTACCACATCTTTTTGTTGTTCTGGTTGTGCATCAGAGAATATGCTGTGAATGAAGTTGTGGCAGGCATCAAAGAATACTTCAACGTTATGCTGGGGACCCAACTGTTGTATAAATTTGAGCGGCCACAATATGCAGAAATCTTGGCAGATCATCCAGATGCACCTATGTCCCAGGTCTATGGAGCACCGCACCTCCTCCGCTTGTTTGGTATGGATCACACATCATGCCTAAGAGCATAAACGGAAAGATCTTTATGGAGAAATCTGCTCTGGCCAGTGCATTTTTTCACACGTGCCATTGCCTCTGTCAAGATCTTACCTCTCCTTGTTTGCAGGACTTTTAAGCCTCCTTTAAAGCTGTCCCTGTTTAAAGGGTCCCTCTGCAAGGCCAATTGAAGGTCTGTGGTAGCAAAATTGGGAGTATCAGGTAATCCTGAGGGGGGCTGTTTCCTGATCAAGGTTTCTTCTAGATGGAAAACCAAAGAGGGCTTCCGGCAAAGGAAGTCTCCTGGTGCTTTCCCCTAATTTCTTCCGTATTTTTCTTACTGTCAGAAAATAGATGGGTAGAAGATTGATAGCGTAGGGAGTTGGCCCAGGTGGTGCTATGGGCATGGTGCAGATAGTTTGCATGACTGAGATACTGAGAACTCTTTTTTTTAGCACTCAAAATCCTCATCTCGTTTATAGGCAGCTTCAATCCAGCTGACAGTTGATAGAAAGTTGGAGGCAGTTCTGTAAGAGGGGCATGACAAGGAGGCTGGGGACAGGAGAAAGAAGGAAGTGGTTGGGGGCTGGCTGATCTCTCACACAGCACCCCTGGCCCCTTAGCTGAACTTCTGCCTGTTAGACAAAGCAGGGCATCAACCCCTCTCCTGCAAGCACTCCCCAGAGTCACACTTGCAGGTATTGAATTCCCTCAACTCAAGTTCAGGTAAAGTCTTCGGGTATGAATGGTTGCTGCCAAGAACCTTGTAAACCTGTTTTCCTTGATGCTTCTTTTTCTTTTAATTTGTGTTTGAAACAGTCAGGATTGGAGCAATGCTTGCTTACACACCTCTTGATGAGAAGAGCTTGGCCTTGCTGTTGAACTATTTGCACGACTTCCTAAAGTACGTATAAAGATTACCTTTAACCTCCCAAGAGTGAAGTATGTTGGTACTCATAGTTTGCAAAGACATCACCAAGATCCAGCTAGCACACCAGCATGTGACGTTAGGACTGTCCTGCCTCTCGGCCTGTGCTGGTACTGAATGGTCTGCCTTGTGAGACGTGGCCATTAAGTTTGAAAATCTCTTCAATGGTTGCTCTTTTCTAGTGAGAGGAGCCTTTGGGGGGGGGGGTCCACCCCAGGGTTCCCTTGGTCTCTAGCTCACTTGCCGCATCAAATCGGTGCTTTAAAGGGTGATGTGACCTGTGTATGCCAGGGTGATTTTTTTTTCTGTGCCTTCCAGTCAGTGTTCATTCTTGGCAATTGCCTGCAGTTTTCTTGTACAGCTGGAGAATCATAATCATAGAGTTGGAAGGGACCTTGGAGGTCTTCTAGTCCAACCCTCTCCCAGAAGCAGGAGATCATATTGTATCCCAGACAGATGGCTGTCCAGTCTTTCCTTGAATACCTCCAGCGATGGAGCACCCACAACTCTGGGAAGCAAACTCTTCCACTGCTTAATCGTTCTCACAATCACATCAAGATAGTGTTTTACTGGGGGCTCCTCTAGAGCCATTTTTATGAACTATTATTATCGACCATCACACAGTCAGCCACAGGTTCAAACTGGGTTTGGCATTTTTGTCTACCTATTGAGTCCTTACCAGGGACCCAGAAAAGGCAAACATGGATGTTTAATGGTGTTGCAGAGACCGTCGCAGGATGGAAGCTGTTCCAAGTAAAGCCGCCTTCTGCAATTGACTGATGGCGAATTTGTCAATGCCAATGATGTTCAAGTGGTGCTCTTTTGGGATTGCACCCACCGCGTCTATTACTATTGGCACTACCCTTGCTTGCCTTTGCCACATTTGTAGGTTTTTGTATTTTGTTATCTTCTCCAGTTCTTTCTTTTCTGTTGTCTCCAGGCACTGCCAAATCCACTATCCAGACTTTTTTGTCTTTCTTATCGACAACTGTTATGTTTTAGATGCCTGACCGAATTCTAAAGTCCCAGAGAAATTTAACTTCTTCATTTTCTATGACCTTTTGTATTTTATGGTACCACCAGTTCTTGTTTGCAGGCACATATTTCTTGTAGATTTTCCAATGCACCATTGTTGCCTATTTGTCATGCCGCTGCTTGTAGTCAGTCTGTGCAATCTTCTTGCAGCAGCTAACCAGATGGTCCACTATTTCTTCAGCTTCTTTGCATAGGTGGCACTTACTATCTGTTGCTGTTTTTTTCAATTCTGGCTTTGTATGCATTTGTTCTTAAGGCTTGGTTTTATGCAGCCAGAATTAGTTCCTCGGTCTCTTTAATTTTCCTACCATTGCCAGGTCTTCTTATCAGCTTTCCCAGCTATTTGTTTTAATGTATTGGTTATGTAGTGCTTTGTCTTCCCATGCCTCCATTCTGTTCTTCATTTAGTCTTTCTTGTAGGCAAGTTTGGTCTCTCCAGTAGTCAATAAGCCTTCCTGGCATGCTAACATCTTCTTCATTGTCCTTCTGATATTCTTCCAAAGCCCTTTTTTCTTCAACCATCTGATGTACTTACAACATTCCATGCCCACTTAGTTGAGTCTATCAAGGTTGCTGCAAGGATGAAGGGCATGATTCATTGTCATTATTTTTCTGATCTTTCTGTCCATTGCTTTTAGTTCTGCTTAAGTCCAATCCACTATTTCTGCTGTGTATCTAATGACGGAATTGCCCAGGCCTTGCCTTGATGGTATTTCCCCCATTGAGTTTGGACTTTAAGATCTTCTTCACTCTCTTGATGTATTCACCTCTAACCTTTTTCTTGACTTCAGTGTGCTTGGTGTTGTTCAGCTTGAAAGATACCCAGGTATTTGTAGTAATTATCTTCATCCAGATTCTTAATGTTATTTTCGTGGGGCATCCTGATTCCTTCAGTTTTCACTATTTTTCCTTGTTTGATAGTGAGTTTGGCACATTTGTCCAATCCAAACTCCATTGCAATATCTTATTCAGTATTGTTGACAGAGGAAACAGTGCAATGACAAATAGTAGGGGTGAATAATATTGAAATATACCTCTCTTGATATTAACTTCTCCCAGTCTTTCATCATTGACCTGCAACTGTGTCTTCCATTGTGCCATTGATCTTTGCACAAAGCTTCTGATGTTTCTACTTACTCCTGTTATTTCTAGGCACTTGTTTATCCAATCATGTGGCAGAGAGTCGAATGCCTTTTTGTAGTCAATTCATGCTGCATTCAGGTTGGTCTTCCTTCTCTTGCAGTTTTCCAAAATCATTTTGTCAATCAGGAGTTCCTCTGCTATTGGGGCGGTTTCCTTTCTGCTCAGGTGGAAAGAAATTGTTTTCAACTAGATACTGTTGGACTGCATTAGCTACCAGTTAACAATTTGAAAGTTGTTGGTAAGTAGGTAATTAGCCTGTAGTTTCCCCTTTTGCTGCATCTTTTAGGTTTTGCCAGATATGGATTGATCGAAATGTTTCTGATTGGATTGAAATGGGAGGTTTTGCCTGTAATTTGCAATTCAAGCTAATCTGCTAATCTTCTTGGCTATTGCTGTTATTTCCTGTTTTATTATTTCCAGTGCTTCCTTGATCATCCTTGTTTCTAAGTGGTATTTTTTCATTAAGTATTCTTTGGACTTCTTGCTCTTCAGCTTCTTTTCTTTCATCTGTTCTAGCTTGTATCATTATCATCATCATCATAATCTCTTATTCATTAAACATGAAACTCAACAAACATTTAAAAATGTATCACAAATATTGACTGGCGCTGATGGTTGGTACGAGTTGCTTCCAGCATTATTATTATTAAATTTTATTCATAATATTACTATTAATATTATTAATATGTTTGCCACCCTCTCACCATGAGGTGATGACTCTGGGCACATTGTTATCTTTGTTGCTCTTCTCTGCACTCTTTCTAGGGTCTCCACATCCTTTTTGTATTGTAGTGATGAAAACTGGACACAGTATCCAAGTCTGGCACCATAGTTCTATATAGAGTAGCAGTCTCCCTTATCGTGATCTTGATGTGATTTCTCTGTTGATGACAGGGCTAGGACTTTGTTGGCTTTTTTGGCAGCTACAGCATGCTGTTGGCTCATACTTATGTGATGATACACTAGGACATCAGGATCCATCTCATAATCACTGCTGGAGTCGGGTACCACCCGTTTATACCCAAGCATTTAGGATTTAAATCCCAGAGAAAACTGGAACACCTGGCCTGTTCAGTAAGTAAGATATAGTGAAAGCTCAGATGCCCTGAGTAACAAACTTTCAAATATCTGGCTGCCTCTTTTATAAAATCAATTTAACACATTATCCAAGTCATGGAAATGTGTTAATTTTAAGAATGTTAACTTTAGGCCCAAAGGATGGAATTTAAAGATGTAAATAGCTATCTGTTAAGATCTCTTTAGATCTTAACAGCTGATGTAAAGAGATCTTATATATTTTAATGATATTTAAAGTAATTATTTTTAAAAAAAATTATATTGGAAAAGAACTCCAAAATAGTTAATATCAATATATATATTATATTTTTGTACAAATAAAAGCTAAACATATATTTCACATACAAAATGATAATTGTTTAATGATTCAGTGAAACCATTTTTACCTACTGGCTTAAGTTCCAACTTGAATATCCTGTTCCCTGAAACATTTTATCAATCCATCAAAGCTGGAACTGAGTCATAAAATGCAGACTTAATGAAGGTACACATTGATTTTATCTAGTAGAATAATAGTATTCTCAAGAACTACGTCAACCATGAATGTGGTAATGGTTGAGGTTCAAACAGGTGCTTGAGAAGGTGGTCATTTGTGCCTGGTGCCTTTCCAAAATGGTTTCAGATGTTAAGTTTCACTTTGAATGTAGGTGAATATATAAACTGGACCCAATTTTCAGGAAATTCAACCAGAAATCAGAATGCACAGGAATAAGTGGATTGAAAAATGTTTATATTCTATAGGAGGTCCATCAAGACATGTGCCTTGGCACTCCTCAACACCCAGATCACCCTTTTTTTAGTTCCCCAGCAGCCAGGGCACCAGTTCTTTCTGTGGGAGAGGACAGAGGGCACCTCTTGATCTGGGGGGCTGGACCAGGTCCTTTTCCCATGAAGCTCTGCCTGGCATGCCCTCCCCCCATGTGCCCGGCTTTGGTTTTCCCAGCTGGCTGAAGAAGGGCTTCCTCTGAAATGTTCCTAGACTGACTGGGTGATGCTGTAGCCCAGATGTCAGGCTGACAGGCTTGTCTTCTCCTCCTCTTTACAATGGGAGTGAGGTTTGCCCTTCTCTGGTCACCTAATTATCTGGTGCTGTTCCCCTCCCTGGTTCCCCTAGAGACCAAAAGAAGGGGCAGGCCCTGTGTCCTTTAGACATTTCATAAGAGACAGGAGAGTAAGGCTACTGTAGCAAAGGTGCCTAAGCCATGTCATCCCTTCTCCCTACAGGAAATGGCTGCTTATAGGCATTTCCATGACAGACCTGTGGGGAAGCAAGCTGGGCTGTCTCAGACCCTTTCTGCCTGCAGAGGCAGCCCAAAGATGAGAGGGCAACAGTGTGCTTTCCTCCAGTCATAATCTCAGCCACCCTTTTTCTCTCTCCTACCAGAGATAAGAAGTTAGCTAGATTAAAACCTGTGTTTGGATGAGATGCCTGCTTGATTTCACAATAGTATCAAAACCACCCCGTTCCACAGGTGCTTGCATTGCTTAAAGCTTGATTTAGACTTCTGTGTCCCTGCACTTCAGGGATATAGGCCTCTTGTCATTTGGAGATGGTGGCTTAGTTGTTGCATTTATGCTTCTGCAAATGTCAAGCTGGCCAGGGGGTGCTCAGACCACAGTGTGCCTTGCCTTCCACCTGCCTCCCAACAGGAAGTCAGATTAATCGATCAACATGCAGGATGCACATCTCCACATTGTGTATTGTTGAGATTTGGGAGACGTGTGCCTTGGCTGGTCCGCATCTTACCCTTAGCCATCAATCCCTTTTCATGGAGGTATACACCAGGGCCTATGCACAGTTGCAGACAAGTCTAAATTGAACTTTAGTATGGGCGGGATGCAAGAGTGCCAACCATCTTGCTCCTTCTGAGTTTGGACAAAGCTGTTTCCTGGGGGTGGGGTGAGGTTCACCTCAGGCCAACTGGGCTCATCTGCTGACTCCTTATCCTGCTTTTTCATGATCCCTGTTTTTTGGAGGGCAATAAGCAGCATTTGGCACCTGTCCAAGCAAGTCTGATGTGGAAACAGGCTAGGGTGGGTGGGCAAGGAAGCAGCTTTCTTTGAAGTTTCAGTGCATTCCCCAGATAAACTATAGAGCCACAAATGGCATTGTCAGAAAAAAGAACAGCCCATTTCTAGATTGCTTGTCTTACTTCGAACACATATTGAGGTGGAAATAGAAGTAGGAGCTGGATTGTTTCCATTTCCCCTTTCCATACTCTCTCCTCCACCCTCAGCTCCACCCTTGAGTTCTGTTGTGGAAAATTGTATGTTGCAACTGCAGCAGCATCGTGTCGGAGGGCTTGAAGTGGTATGCATGAGGTCTTACTCCCGCCCCATTGCCCCTGCTCCAGAAAGACCCTTAGCAGGAGGTTGCCCTTGGTCCCAGTTCTTCAAAAGCAAGAGGAGGAGGGATGCTGATGTGGGTACAGCAGTGACCCAGGTACGAGCTGAGTGCACAGTGAAATGCTGAGTAGCGTTGCTGCGAAGGTGATAGGAAGGACCAGGTGCCCAAGGCCTCTTTGGTGTCGGGATTAGAGTCACACTGGGCTTTTCCTTCCTTTGCAGGTATTTGGCCAAGAATTCTTCAGCACTGTTCAGTGCAAGCGACTATGAGGTGGCACCTCCAGAATATCACCGGAAAGCTGTGTGAGCTGCGTGCTATAATGGCACACAGGAGATGGCAGATTACCAGAAGAGATCCTTCGGTCTCTGCAGCTGCCCACTAAGTTCCATGTTTGTCCACAGTCCCTTCCTTGCACATGCATCCCTGCACAAATGGCAAAAGTGTTTGTGTCGTCAGTTGGAACTGCCACCATCTGAGTCCCAAGGGTGTTTCTTCAGTCCTGAAGGAAGGAAGGAAGGAAGACCAGCTCCTGGGATGCTTTACTGCAGCGGTTTGATGTTGGAATGTCGCTGGAGATGCACGGTGGTTTCATAGCCCGAACTCCTGCATGCTTCTTGGTCCGTTTTCTTTGGAGCAAAGCCTTACCTGCTGCTGACGGTTTGGTGCCATCTTGTCATCCTTTCCCACAAACAAACTCTAGCTGCCAGTATTGGGGAAGGGGATCAAGCACAGATGGGGGGAGGGAAGGAATGGTCCTTGTGTGCTTTCTTGGTGTTGGGAGGGTAAAATGTTGTGAATGTGTCTGTTCTTTGCATAGCTGAAAAATTGTGGAATTAGTAGGTGGGGTTGAATGCACCTTCTAGCATAGGAGGAATTTGCCATGGTCCCCCCAGGTGTGGTGATATGGTATTCTCTGCAGGAGATAGGTACAGGTCTCCAAATAAAATTTTCTACTTCAGCTGTTAAAGGCTTAAGTCTGTACTTTCTGCAAAATGTTTAAATGTTGAAGGGTAACTGATTCATTCCATCGTTCGATGCTAAAGAATTTGATGATTCCTGCTGCCAAATGCAAATTCTGAACTGGGGAAGGGGGCAGACGTGGCTGGCATTCAGCAGCAGCAACACTTGGTGTCCAATAATCCCAACGACCAGGTCCATGCTGAGGCAACCAAGTCAGAAGCGGAGGTTGCCACCAAATTGGAGTTCCTCTTGCCCACTTTGATTCCCATTGTATTGGCCTGATAAGGATGGGATTCCACAGCTACGTTGTGTACCCTATATTCTAATAACCCCGAGCACAGAGCAGAGAGAGAGGAAGAGATTTCAAGAGAGTAAGCTGTTTGCTCTTCTACAACTTCAAGAGCAACAGAATTGTGGTGGCAGTGGGGAAGGGCGAAACAAAGGGGAGATTACTTACAGAAATTGCTTGGGTTCCCCTCCCCTTCAGAACAAAGATTTGGAGAGGAAGAGATTGCAAGAGTGGACCATAAGTGAGAGGTCCCCAATCTCCAGGCCACAGACTGGTACCTATTAGGAACCAGCCACGCAAGTGGCAGGCGAGCAAAGCCTCATCTGCGCATGCGCAGGATCTAGGTAGCAGTGGTGGGATTCAATTTTTTTTACTACCAGTTCTGTGGGCGTGGCAGGGGAAGGTTACTGCAAAGTCTCCACTCAGAGGTGCTATTTGCCGGTTCTCCAAACTACTCCAAATTTCTGCTACCGTTTCTCCAGAACTGGTCAGAACCTGCTGAGGGCCATCTCTGCTAGGTAGCATATGAAACTATCCTGGTCTATGGAAAAATTGTCTTCCATTAAACTGTTCCCTGGTACTAGAAAGGTTGAGTGCCACTGCGGTTTGTATGGCTCACCTGTGGCTCCATTTCCTGGTGATTGTATTGTTTTCAATGTGCAGAAGAACAAAACGGCTTACTTCCTTGCAATCCCTTCCTCTCCAATTGCTGCCCTCCAAGGGAGTTGGGGAACCACAGTTCAGGCAAGGTCAATGCTATTGATTGTGCCACAGTAGTGGTCACAGGGCTGAGAGACGCTGTGAAGGTCAGAAATGGGCTGTAAAATTATTTTTCCAACACTGTAAGGGAGTACTTCCCACATATAGTACCTAAGCTGTTCACAGAGTGGTCACTGGAAATCCACCCAGAACCATTCCTGAATGTCTTTGATCCTAAAACAGCCACATCTCCCAGAGATTTGGGTGCCCCATGCTTCAGCTTGCTGCTGGCAGATTGCTTTTTAGGGGACTCCCTGGCTGGGCCCTGTAAAGGAGAGATCCAGATCTTTGCTCCTGTTGCCTCCAGGATCCACAAGCTCTCTAAAAGCCCTGGTTCCTCTCCCTGCAGTTGCTTCCATCTGTGAGGGCCTCCCCCCCACTAAAAGCCCACTCTTTTGGCCCTCCTCCATCCCAGTTGTGGGCCCTCCTTGACCAGAGTGGTTGGTATCACTGCCATACTAAGCACCATGGTGGCTGTTGCACTTCTGACTCCAGTTGATCACTGGGCTTCAGCTCTCCACCTCTGTTCTGGCTCTCTAGTCGATAGGAAAGCACCTGTGTTCTGCTAGTGCTCCAACTTCCAAGAGGGGCCTCCAAGAATGGTGGATATCATGCCCATCCACCATTGGTGCTGTTACTTTGGTTCCAGCCAGCCGCTCTTCAGTAACGGCAAGAGCTACATCTTGCCACCCCAAACATACCATCACTATGATCCTCGTGACTCCAAGCTAGTCCCCTTTCATTCCTCTTGCTGGTCTTCTCAGCTCCTGTCTGTCTTTCGGGCTGCTGTTCTCCCAATCAGGCAACTTTCTCCACTAGTTCTCCTTTCCACCTTCCTGTTAGCATATGCTTAAATGCAACTATGATTATGTGATAACATTGAATTCAAGCCACTGTACACATGTCTAATTTCAAAGTTATCTTACTACAATAAGCTATGCCCAACAAGGCTACTCAAGTATTGTTGCCCAACTAGGCTACACATTCACACAATACACACATACTCTCTCAACACAGGCTTTGACCAGGCTGTGTTAGAATGGGCTGGGAAACAGACTCTGGGCACCCCCTGCTCCGACAAGACTCTTCTCCAACTTGGGTGGGGGGTCTGGGTTCGTTCCAGTCTTCTCTCTCTACCCAGCTTGTTTACTCTGAATCCATGTATCTGGTACACATTGTCTTGTCATCTTGTCAGGAACGTCGTAGTCTTATTCTGTGTTCCATGACTCCATAAAAACTGCAATCCTTATGCCCATGGTGGCGAACCTGTGGCATGCAGGCACACGAGCCTCAGGCAAACTTAGCTCACTCTGCATGTGTCTGTCTCACAGCTGATTTTCAGCCAGTTTGAGGCCTTTTTCGGCCTCCCAGAGGCTTGAAAAAAGCCTCTGCAGGCTTTGTAGGCCGAATAATAGGCCTGTTTCATCACTTCCTGTAATACCGGAAGTGACGAAACAGGCCTATTATTCGGCCTGAAGAGGCTTTTTTCAAGCCTCTGGGAGGCTGAAAAAGGCCTCAAACTGGCTGAAAATCAGCTGTGAGGCGCAGTGTAGGTAAGGGGGTGGCGGGGATTGCACGCACATGTACAGGGGGTGGGGGGGTGCATTCATTGCCTTCTGGGTACTGGCACACGAGCCCAAAAACGTTAGCCACCACTGCCTTATGCTCACTAATGTTCTACCAACAATAAATCCTTCATGCACACACTCAGAATCTTTCCTTATCAGTAGTACACACATTCCAGCAATGTGAGTTTCCCAGTAAGTTTATGAAAAGGCCAACTATGGTTGTATTTCAGGTCATAATATTTTCATAATATTTGTGATATATTCATAACATATAGCATAAATATGTAACAATATCTATACTGAAGTAACCAGGGATTACTCTTCCCCAACTGCAGTCTAGAACTATCCACACAAATCGGAGTGGAATCATAGTACAAAGGCTTCCAACTCCTGACCCTTATACTTCATCCAGTGGGATACCATACATCTAAGAGATCAGGAGGGCCATATTCTATCCTGCAAAAACCATCACGTTCATCCTCCTGACAGAAAGAACTCTGGATCCTCTGTGTCTTCTAGGGTTTTCTGTAGCTTAGTCACTACCAACATTTCAACAGCCTTCCCTAAATGGTATCAAGGAGGAAAAGGCCAAAGACCGCAATGAGAGTAGAAAATTTGGAATAAGCTATAAGACCAGATGGTTGGTTTACTTTAGGACCAAGTTCTGGATGATTACTGAGAGTATCTGAAAATAGAGCAAGTTTTTTTGGGGGGGGGCGGCGGAGGGGGAATATTATTTTGAAATTTGCTTCCTACTTGAGTGAAAGTGTGTGTGTGTGTGTGTATCTTCAGTCTGGTGGGCATCCAAAGTTTTCTTCTGGCAACTCTGAGCAGTTATTTACTTATGTCTTATTATCTTGTAAGCGATTGACAAATCAAAGAAAGAAGGAAGGAAGGAAGAGAGAGAGAGTTTGGGGGCTAGGAGCTTTAGGTTCAAAACTTGCATGTGACATAAAAGGGGGCAGAGCTCTGAGGATGGCAGAATGGACAAGTTGAGGGGTGGGGGTTTAAGTGTCCCCTTCCCTGCTTAGAGGAAGATGAGCAGGCTGGAAATGTCACCCAGATGTCTGCAGCCTGGGTTATCTTAGCTGGAGCCAGGCTTCCTCTGCCCTGAAGTATTTGGAAAAGTGATCCGGCAGCTGCTGCCTCAACAGCCAGGGGCTCTGGGGAAGCTCCAGACAGGAGCTTTGGATTCAGCCCTCCTGACTTTCTCTGATCTTCCACTGGTCTGGCAAATGGTCGGATACAAAAAAGATGCTTTTTATTCTGGAGTGTTTTATTCCCAGTCCAAATCTTTCTGGAGCGCCAGCACTACCCGACTGCATGGACTTGAAACAGAACTAAGGCTGCCTGTGCACGAGTCCAGGTGGGCCTGAAATGGCCACCACTTGCGGCCCAGAGCGTCTCTCGGGCAGGCTGAGTGATGGACGGGCCACTCGGGAGCAAAGCTTTCTGGATAATCTGCCTGCCACCCTGATCCCTGGCAGGCTCTTTCGGAGGCAGCCCACGAAGAAGCAGCGGTCCCTGCCTGCGCTCAGACTCGGCTCTGCGGGCTCTTCCCTGCCTTCATCAGCGGGCAGGGCAGGCGAGGCGCACGGGCAGAAGGGGTGGCGGCTGCAGCACCGGGCGGGCAGGCAGCCTTGCTTGCTCGGGGCTGAACTTCTCCGGGCGGCTGTGGGACAGCGGGCCATTTGAGGACCGGCGGGAATCTTCCCTGTGTGGCCCTCCTGCCAGGCCTCTCCGTGGGGCTTTGCCAGGCTGCTGGGTTGCCTTTTAGAGGGTTTTTTTCTTTTTAAACACATAGAGCTTTTATAGGCCCCTGACCTTTGGAACCAACTACCCCTGGGGCTCCGCCTGGCCCCTGACCTTCGCACCTTCCGCCACGATTTGAAGACCTGGTTGTTTGACCAATCCGGGCTGTGACCCCTCCCTGTGGGGGGAGGGTTTTTTAAATTATTTTAATTTTTTAACTATTATTGGGCTTGTGACTGGTTTAATTCTTTTTTAATTATTTATAATTGTTGCTGTTTTAGTTGTGAGCCGCCCCAAGTCTTCGGAGTTGGGACGGCATACAAGTCCAAATAATAAATAAATAAATAAATAAATAGGTGGCCAACAGGCTTGTTAAATAACGGACTCCGAGGCTGGGAATTGCCTTTGAGCCCTGGCGGGGTCAACAATGGAGGCAGGCAGGACACCCACCGAATCAGGTTCTCCGTTTTCCCAGCTTTCTCCCCTTTGCAGGAATTGGGAGGCATTTTTATTAATGATCATCATGATAATAAAGTGCAGAAGGCAGCCTGACTTGGAATCCATCCTGCGATGAGAAGCCCATCAAGCATCCACATCTGCCTATCCTAGCTCCTTGGGAAGGTCTCGATAGGTGGATAAAAATGCAAAACTGTGTGACCAATAATAAAATAATGTATGCATAACTTGCTTATAATAGTTTATAATAATGTTATATGGACCTGACTTGAATTACTGAATTTCTACTGGTAGCAATTTCACCAGACTGAATCCAATTGTAAATTGCCCACACATAATAAATTGTCATCATGCTTGGAGCCAGACAAATACTATTGCTACAGCATGACATCTCTGTTCTTGGGAAGAATTTGATGGGCATGAAGGACAACACCAATTAAAGAATGGGCAGCTGTGACTCTGCCTTACAGTCTTTTAAACAGACCATGATAGGTTCCATATTAGGGTGGCGAGAGAATGGGGCACTGAATATTCGGAGGAATACTGGGCTGTTTACTCCTCTGCCAGGCGGAACCTCCCATTCTGCACGGGCTTGGTGGTCTGAACAAGCCTCCAGGCTGGTCAGGATATTCTGCAGATGTTGCATCTAATGTCCTGCCTTAGCTGGAAAAATGGGGACACATTCCTCTGCTTTCAAAATAGTTCCATGTGATTCAGGTCATTCTTCACTCTGGAAAACATTTATCAAATTTATATCCTTCAGTTAACCCCTCCCCCCAGCTATAACCTCCTGGGTGCTGCCAGCAGTTCGAGGCTACTGTGACTTCTTGGAAGTGGTGGTAAAAGCTCCCCTCTCCCACACACACACACACCCCTCTCCTGCACCTGCCAAAATCCTGATTCACGTTCACAACGAGCTGGGTTGACCGTGAATAGCGGCCGGGAGAAGAATCTGTCAGGGCAGGCCCTGGAGACCAGGCTGCTTGCCTGCCTGAGCGTTGTCTTGCCTCTGCAGCACAGCAGCCAGAGGTGCCATGGTTCGGCTGAGCTTTGCTGGAGCCCAGGAGGTGCTCATTGGCTGCATGCACCTTCAAGGGATTTGGCTGCTTTAGGGGAGCCAAGTTTTGATCACACCCGAAGATTCCTGTTATCACAAGTTGCTGTCGGAGGTGCAGCATTTTGAAAGTCCATTTTGATTTCCACGAACAATAAATTGTCCTCTAAATTCAAATTTGTTAGTTCTGTTCTAAGGAATAAATTGAATTTAGATATTTTTAAAGAAGATTAATACTGAAATCTGATGGTAAAATGTGTTTGCCTTCTGTTTTACTGTTGCAGGTAGTCCTCATTTAAGTTTCGGATGCCCTCCTTTTCTAAAAAAAAATCTCTAAATTCAATTTATTCCTTAGTTCAGAATCAAACTAGCAAATTTGAATTTAGACTGCACATGTTAAATATGTTTAAAATGATTATAGGGGGCTGGAGGCTGAAACATGAAGAACAGCTATTTGGGTCCAGTCAGGCTGCAAGAATTATAAGCTAGGGTAGCCAAAGGTAAATATGTAGCAGGACAAAGTACGAATTTGCTTAATCAAGGTAATATTAGTAATACATTAGTAATATCTTCCCTGCTAAGTAAAAAAACCCATGTTATATTTATATGTCTTGGCCCTGTAGTAGCTTTTGTGCAGTTGTCTGAATACTCTGCACTGCCAGCAACTATGGAGTGTGATGAAAAGGTGTAAGGAAGTGGATTCCCAGAGGGAGGAGTGCAGTCCAGAGGAGGAAGAGGCAACTCAGCCAGAATAAGATGTGCAAGAGAAAGAGGGTGAAGACAGCCCACCTGAATGGGGGTCCTCAGAGTGCAGGGTGCAGTACAGCAGAGTCCTCCATCTGGCAAGATTTTGTCTGGATGTGAAACTTTAAATAAAGCTTGGAATCACCACATGTCTTTCTTTCTTTGGGGCTCAACAGGAATAACCTCTGGTTGTACATCTGCCTAGATAAGAGGTAGGTGCTACTGGTGGTAACTCAAGAATTACACTTGAGTCTCCGACCAAGTAAATTACTTCTTTTTAAAACTCTTGTCAGTGTGTTGCCTTGGGTTATTATGAGCGATCGCTACAGTGCAAGAAAAGAGACTCGGTTCTTTCTTTGATCTTTCTCCATTGCTGTAGGTGTGATGTGAAAGCTCTCAGGCATTCCCTTCATCCTCTGATGAATAATGCCATATAATGAGGCATCCCAAGCCAATTTCATTGCAACTTATGGGTTATAATTGGGATCTCTGGTCTCACGTCACTGTTTTCTTAGCTTCTGTGAAAGCTGCTTCATCCTGATTTTCTACAGCCATTGTGTCACCCTTGCTGCGTGTACAAATAAACCACTGTAATAGAGCCTGTCCATTATGGTCATGAGTTGTGCCCGTTGTTAAGCAAGGCATTCATGTGATTGCCTCACTTAATGACTCCCATCTGTGCTGTCCACAGTACAGTTGTTAAGCAGCCACACGGGTTGTTAAGCAGAGCATGAGGTACCTCAGGGCATGGGAGCCCTAGGAGGCCTAACACAGCTGAAGCCTGCTGGCTCTGGAGCCCTGGACTCTGACTCCTGTTCCTCTGGTTGCCACAGGCCCTGCACCTGCTTTCCTGGGTCCTGGCAAACCGTGGGCCTGCTCCCCACCTTGCTGGGCCCCACAAGCTCCCCCCCAACTGGCCACTTAGCTTACTGTGCATCTTCTGAGAGCAGCTATTGCCCTGCATGGCTTTCCTCCCAGTGGAGGCCGTGTGGCTCCCACCCAGAAGTGGACACCAAAGCAGAGCTCTGGAGATGGCCATGGGGAAGAAGAGCAGGCCATGTGGCTCCGACCTGGAAGCTGGTGCCATTTTGGAGTGGCCGAGATGGAGCCATGTGTAGAAAGGCCGTGTGGTGCAACAGTTGCTTCCAGTAGTCACAGGTAAGTGACTGAGATAGGCCCACTTGGTATTATAGCCATCATTGTGGGACATGAGTGGGAAAAGGAGTGATTAGAGCAGGGGTAAGATTCAACCAGTGTTACTACCAGTTTGGTGAAAGTATGGTTTGTGGGTGTGCAGCGTTTGAAAATCCTCTTCTTTCCTGCTTTTTCAACCTCAGCTATGCCGTGCAAAGCAGCTGAGGTTACAAGATGCAAGAATAAGAGGAGGGTTCGCTTTGCCCAACTGGGAACTATATTACCAGGTGACAAATTTGATGTGAGTAAAGGAATGGATAACATTAAGGAACAGTAGACTATTGACTTTAGAAGGACATGACCTGCTGTTGGGATGGCATGCTTTTCTCTGGTATAAGGGAACTAAAACACAAGGGTACTTCAGAAGACATTATATTGGAGAGGCTTTGTTTTTAAATTGGGAGAAGATAAAAAAAGCAATATTATTTTAAAATCCCATTATGGATATCTACTATTGAAGCTTTTTCTTATCCAATAATATATTAAAAGGAACAAACAGTTCGATATGGTGAGATATTGAATGAAAAGGGTGAATTTAATCTATGCAAGTATTGGAAGAACAAGGTATAAAAATGAATTGGTTTTCATATTTACAAATACAACCTAGATTTGATAAAGATATTAAATTAGAAGGTATGTATGATAAGCTGACTGATTTAGATAAAATTTTGTTAGGTACTGATGAAAATGTGATTAAAAAACTTTATGGACATTTATTAGAATTTAAATTGGAGGAGGAAGTTAAGGAAACGATGATTGGGGGGAAATTTTTGGATACGGGATTGATTTAGAGAAATGGCAAAAATTATGGTCTCAAAACTATAAAATGACAATGTCAACTGCTTATAAAGAAAATTTGTATAAGATGTTTTACAGGTGGTATTTGCCCCTGACGAGAATTGCGAGAATGTTCAAGAATAAATCGGATAAATGTTGGAAATGTCATCAGATACCTGGCTCGTATTACCATATGTGGTGGATGAGTTCAGATGCAAAAAGATATTGGACTAAAATCCACATGTGGTTGGAAAAAATGATAAAACAACATATAGACTTTAAACCAGAGATCTTTTTATTGGGAATTTTACCAGAAATGTACAATAAAGAATTGAAATATTTGATTGTAAACATCTTGACAGCGACTAGGATTGTATTTGCTAAGAGTTGGAAAAATGAAAAAATACCCATGCAGAGGAAGTCATTAAGCAAATTATGGACTGTGCTGAAATGAGTAAATTGACATTTGAAATCAGAGAACAAGAAGATAAACAATTTTATATGATATGGAATTTGTTTTATCAATGGTTGGATAAAAAGACATGGTAATGTAATAGATTAGGATATCTTGTAATGGAAGCTCAATAGACTGATATATAATTTAAATATATATAACCATTGGATGAAAGCGTAATACAATTTTTTTAGTAAAATTTAGAATATCTCATATAAATGATGGAGTAAATAGTTTAGTCATGAATGATTAATAACTGATAAATATATAAGCATATGCTGGATTGATAATGTGAGAACTTATATAAACTGTGAGTGATGACTATGAAAGGATAGCACAAAAGATTTGTAACCAACTGACACTGTATATACATAAAATGGAAGATGGTTTTATGTTTTTTTTATGTTTTTTTTGCATATGTTTGTCTTAAAAAATAAATATATATATATATATAAAAAAAGAATGGTGTTGAAGAGAATCCCAGGCTTTATAGCTGGGTGTGGCTTCCTGTATGTTGTCCAACTTGTTCAGAATGACAATCATTCCACTTTTGTGTGCTTCTTTAATGATGGTATCAGTGTTATTGTTTCTGAGACTCTGGATGGCATTACATTTAGTATGGGTGTGACGGGGGATAAATCAGACTCCGCTGCTTATCTGCACTTGGGTGGGGCAACCATAGCAAGGTGCGGCTGCGGGAGAACTTCCTTTGACATTGCAAGGAGCTCTTGTCTCTGAAGGTCAGAGTGGCTTTACAGAGGAGTTGTGCTGCACACCTGGCACCCTGGAAGTGCATAACTGGGGGTGGGGGCTGGGGCTGAGCTCCTTTAGAGCGATTAAAGCCTCCCTTACCTAAGGACGCCTGAAATCGGAGGGAGTTCTTGAACTAGATCTAGGCCCAGGGCTTGCTTTTGCTCCCTGCAGCTATCAAAGGGATGCTTTAAGTAGGGTTTGGGGGGGTCTTCTCTGTTCTCTTTCCAGAGTCTCAAAATCTTTTTAATGTTCTGGTAATCAAAACTGGATGCAGTATCCCAAGTGTGGTTTTACCAAGACATTACAAAGCAGTACTGATGCTCCACGTGATTTGCACAGAATAGCAAAGTTGGAAGGGAGCTCAGAGGTCTTCTAGTCCAACCCCAGCTTAAGTAGGAGACCCTACACAATTTCAGACAAAGGTCTGTCCAATCTCCTCTGTAGAAAACTCCAGTAATGGAGCACACACAACTTAAGGTAAGCCATCCCACTCATTAATGGCTTTGGCTGTCAGGAAATGTTTCCTTTGTTCTAGGTTGGATCTGTCTTTAATAAGTTTCCATCCATTGCTTCTAGTCTGCCCTCAGGTCTTTTCAGGTGCTTTGCAGAACAGAATGACCCCCCCCGCCTTCCTTGTGGCAGCCCCTCAAATATTGGGACACTGCAGTTGATTCTATTGTTCTGTTAAGGCAGCCTAGGACTGGGTTGGCTTTTTTGGCAGCTATAGCACACTGCTTGCTCATATTTAAGTGGTTGTCCAGTAGGATTCCTAGTTCCCCCTCATAATTATTCCTATTAAGCCAGGTACCACTTATTCTATACCTATGCATTTTATTTTTCTTGCCTAGGTGTAAAACCTTTTCTCACCATTTAATTTAATTTTACTGGATAGGGTCCAGTGTTCAAATCTCTTGAGATTCTTCTGAAGCTTGAGCCTAACTTCTGGGAAGTTGGGTATTTGTCAAGATTGAACTGCTTTGCTTCTTTCAAACCATATCATTATTCAACTTGCCAATGAACTGGGGAGAGGGAAGGGTGGAATGGAGTGCTGAGAATTTGTGTATGGATCGTGAGAGCCTGGAAACCATCAAGGTAACCACTGCAGGTGCTTGAGAAGGAGATGGACTGTTCCCATAAGAAAAATACATCTCATAATTGGACCACCCAGGGGTGGGGAGAAAGGGAAAGCTATTATTTAACTAGGCAAGCCTTTGTGTGGAAAAACAAGATGTCAGCTGTCCAACTAGTGAACCCAAAACAAGGAAACACTCGAAATTTTTACTTTTGGGAATTCAAAGCTCCCGAGAGTGTTTACTTAATTTGGGTGTCAGCATTCCAGTAAACCTCCATTCCAACCCGATGTGGTATTCAGCAGGTTCTGACCAGTCCTTGAGAACAGGGGGTGGAAATTTTGAGTAGTTCAGAAAACTGGCAAATCCCACCTCTGACTGGAGATTTTACAGTATCCTTCCCCTGCCACGCCCACCAAGCCACACCCACAGAACTGGTAGTAAAAAAAGTTGAATCCCACCACTGATTCCAACCAATAACTCCGAAATAGACATCTCTCAAAAGTTCCTTTTATTTGGATAGTAACTGGCACATCTGGGGAATCCCGAATCTGAAAGTTCCAGGCTTCCCTGCAATAAGTAAAAACTACAAATCCATCCCCTGCACCCATCACCACATCACATGCCCCAATCACTATCCGTCCCAAGTTAAGACTTCCTCTCACTATGCGCAACACGACCTGACCTTGAATCAGAATTTTTTTTATTATGTCTAATTAGATATATGCCAATAAATTCCCCCCTCCCACTTTCCCAGGCTCAATTGTGGCAGCGTGGGAGCATCGGATCTCAATATGGCTTCCAAAGCTGACATTGGGTTCACTACAGAGGTGGGATTCAGCAGATTCTGACCAGTTCTGGAGAACTGGTAGCGGAAGTTTTGAGCAGTTCAGAGAACCACCATATCCCACCTCTGACTGGCCCTGCCAACCCCATCTCTTCTCTGCCTCCCATTGAATTCCAGCTGATCGGCTGGGTCTTCTTTTGTTGCCCTGCAGAAGAGAACCGAGCTGGAAAACAGGGTACTGGGGTGGGAAGGGAGTGGGGATTTTGCAGTATCCTTCCCCTGCCATGCCCACCAAGCCACGCCCACATAACCGGTAGTAAAAAATGGGTAGGTAGCTCCTTCTGCCCTAGAACCAGAGGTGGTATTCAGCTGGTTTCGACCAGTCCTGGAGAACCGGCAGCAGAAATCTTGAGTAGTTCAGAGAACCGGCAAATGCCACCTCTGACTGGCCCTGCCCCCATCTCTTCTCTGCCTCCCATTGAGTCCCAGCTGATTGGCTGAGTCTTCTTTGGTTGCCCTGCATAGGAGAACAGAGCTGGAAAGCAGGTTAGTGGGGTGGGGAGGGAAGGGGATTTTGCAATATCCTTCCCCTGCCATGCCCACCAAGCCACACCACGTCCGCCAAGCCACGCCCACAGAACCAACAAGTTTGAACAAGTTGATGGTTCAGTCATGGGTGTGTGTGTGCCCACCACATACCTAATGGAGCCAGTGAGCCTGAAGGCAAAGAGTCATGAAGAGACCATTCAGTTTGATAGTAGCCCCAAAAATGGCAGACTGATATTGGCATTGAAGTGGCTGAAAAAGTGGAATGACAGTTGACTGGAAGGACAAGTGGTGCTTGAGAAGTAACGTTTAGTTTGGGGTTCCATCTGAGTACCAACGGAACAGGCTAACACAATAGTGGAGCTACGTTGCTCTGTAAACCATCAGCAAACCAACTGGGTGGAGCTCCTACCTTTCACAGAAGTGGCTTACAATAATCCAGTGCATAGTAACACTGGGGGTTCACCCCTTTCGGAGTGACCACAGGAGTTGAGTTTGTACCAATGCCAGAAAACCAAACCAACTTTGTAAGAAACAGGGTCCCAAGTACAGAGGACCGTTCCCCATTGTTCGAAGGATGAGCCCAGTGACAGTAGAATTGCAGTTGCCAAAGGTGCCCAGGTGAGTCCACCCTGGGTTCCACTGTAGCCTGTTGAAACCCTTCCAAAGCTGATCCTTTTTGAAAGTAATGTAACTTGGTAACCATCATTACCTTTTGGAAAAGCAAAATTTACAGTTTTAATGATGCCTTGTGTTAGTGGGGGGTGGGTTGTTTTAATTGTATTGTTTATTATCGTAATTTTAATTGTTTTTAATGTTTTTAGTAACTTATAGACTTGTATGTATTTAATATCTTTTTATTGTAAATATATTTCTTTTTATATGTTTGCCGCCCTGAGTCCTTAGGGAGAAGGGTGGCATACAAGTCTAAATAAATAAATAAATAAATAATAATAATAATAAAAGATTTCTGAGTTTTGAAAGCCTCATATTGTGTAATTATTACTATGTTGCTGCTGGAAGGCTGTCAATTACCCCAACTTTCTCTCACTCGGACTAAATACAAGAATCACAGAGCACAAGGGTTGGAAATTACCTGGGAGATCATCTAGTCCAACCCCCGATAAGCAAGGAATGGACTGCTATGGCAACTTTTTTTTAAAATTCATATTTATATGCCGCCCTTCTCCGGAGACTCAGGGTGGCTTACAGTTTTTGGGATACAACCCAATGTGCTCAGCAATAGCCTTCCTTCCATTGTATATGCCCGCTGATGACTAAGCACTAACTTTGACTGATGGCCAGCTGTGCTCTGTTCAAACACCTCTGGCAAAGGAGGCTCCACTCCTTCCCAAAGCAGCCTATTCCGTCCTTGAACCTTTCCTGCTTTAGGAAATCTTCAAAATGCCCAACAAATTCTACCTCCTTGTAATTTAGGCTGGTTGTTTCTCGCCCTTCTGGCTGGGCTGCTCCCCCTCGCCTTCTACCAATTCTTGGATGGCTGTCTTGACTCCCCAAGCGATACAGAGCTACTGCCTTCCACAGTTCCTGAGAAGCTGCTCCTTCATCCTGGCTGCTCTCCTGTAGGCAGGCCCAGTTTATCACGGGCTGCCCTGCCCTCGTTCCTGTGATGGTTCAGCCAGCTCTACCTTCATCTGCAGCTCCTCTTTGCTATTTTCCTTACGAGAATCTTAAGAGGGCGATTGATCTGCTGTTTGCTGCAGTCACTTTGCCCTGGCACTCCCCCACTCATGCTGTCGAAAAAGGAGAAAAGGGTGGTTTGCCAGGATTCCTGAATTAGCGCCCGTTGGTTTCTGCCTGGCAGTAGATTCTTCTCCACATAATACAACCCAAGTCGTTCCAGAATTTTGCCTGAAATTGAGATCCAACTGACTGATCTTGTCTCTTTACTTGCCCATTGTCCAATTAGTGAACCCAAAACAAGGAAACACTCTCAGGAGAATTGAATTCCCAAAAATAAATCTTTATTGGATACACCATGTTGGTGCTGAAGAAAGAAAACCAGCTCTGAATTCTAGCGTAAATGCTTGCCCTGTTAAACAATACTTTCTCCTTCTCCCCACCCCTGGGTGATCACATTGTCCAATTATGAGACGTCCTCCTGTTATGGGAACCGTCCATCTCTTTCTCAAGCACCTGCAGCAGTGACCTTGATGGCTTCCATGCTCTCCCGATCTCTGCATACATTCTCCACCTTCTGTTTCCCCCTTTCCTCTTCCCAGTTCATTGGCAGTTTGTTTATTTATTTATTTATTTATTTATTTATTTATTTATTTATTTATTGGACTTGTATGCCGCCCCATCTCCGAAGACTCGGGGCAGCTCACAACTAAAAACAACAACAATAAATAGTTAAAAAGAGATTAAACCAAATTCACAAGCCCAAAAATACAAAAACAGAATTTATAGTACTTAAAATAGTTTAAAAACCCATCCCCCCCCACAGAAGGGTCACAGCCCGGATTGGTCAAACAACCAGGTCTTCAGATCATGGCGGAAGGTGCGGAGGTCAGGGGCCAGGCGGAGCCCCAGGGGAAGTTGCTTCCAGAGGTCAGGGGCCGCGACAGAGTAGGCTTGTCGCCGGGGGACCGCCAGCCGGCATTGGCCTGCCGACGGGACCCCGAGGAGTCCTTGAAAAGCATTTGAGCTTTGAAAGCATTTAAGGTTTGAAAGAAGGAAAGCAGCTCAATCCTGACATTACTTTTTTAAAACTCAGGATTGAGTTCTCAAGATATGACAGTCAAATATTGTACACCAGCCAGACTGTCTTTGAGGGAGATGGGGGGGGTTTCAGAAAAGTAAATGATTAAAAATATGTTTTCTTTTCATCATAAAAAAGAATTAATTTAATTTAATTTAATTTAATAATTGGACTTGTATGCCGCCCCCTCTCCGAAAGGACTCGGGGTGGCTCACAACTAAAAATACAACAATAAATACTTTAAAAACTAATTAAACCCAACAAGCCCAAATAAAATCAATTTAAACCCCGCCCTAAGAATTGATTTTGAGGTGCCAACAATGTCCCTAGATTTATTTACCCTTTCCATTTTTCTTCTTTTTTATTTGATATTTGGCTTCTTGTTACATTAACTGCCTGGTTTGGCACAGTAGCCATATTTTTTATTGATTTACACGCATGAACAGTTTTGAGGTTTGCTTAGATTGCTTGTATTCTTCTGTGGAAATGAGTCAAACGGAAGGGAAAACTAAGCCCATCCTAATCAATTTTCTCCCTTCTTCATGCAGTTGAATAAGCCCAATGACTTCTTTAGTAAAGCTGGCTCTCTGTTACCCGTTCTTAGGGTGGCCTAAATCCATTACTGGAAGCCCAGCAGCCCCCTACTTTGAGGAGCTGGTGGCATGCCAAAAGCCTTGGTGTGACGAGCCAGTCTCAGCTTCCAGGGGCTCAAGCATGTCCTAATTCTTCTGGGACATGGGAAGAGGCTGCCAACTGCACGGAGCTGCCTCTTTTCCTGGCCCAAACTGTAGGAGCAGAGGAGGAGGGGGAGGAGGGAGGGCCTCATCCTCCCAACTCTTCCTGACTTTCCCCCTTAAAGAGAGGCCGGCTGGGTTGCCCTCCAGCTGAAAGGGAGCCTTGAGGCAGTGCAGAAGCTTTGACCCCAAAGAAGCATGCCTGGGATGGTTGTGGTTGTGTGTCACCAGCAGGTTAGGTTGCAGCATTTCACGGACTGCCTTATTTGTATTCTCCCCATCCTGGATCAGCATATCAGGAGAGGAAAAACAAACAACCCAAGAGACTGGAGGAGGCTGTCTGGTATGCCCCCCACTGGCTCCCCCACCACAAATAGCCCACAAGGCATATCAGCTACCAGCAGGATGCTACTTTTAAAATGATAAATATCACGTCTGTAACCTGCTATAATTTTAGGTCATTCACAAGCATAGCTGGAATGCCTCGCCTGGAAGCATCACTACAGCCCAGTCGAGGCTCTGGTGGATGCTTGGCAACGTGCGGCCTCCAGGGCTCTCGACCGAGTCGTACCTTTGCGGCCTCTAACCCGGTGCAGATCCCGATTGGCTCCCTGGTTTTCTGGGGAGCTCCAGGAGATGAAGCGCCGGAGAAAGGCCCTAGAGAGCAGTTGGAGTTCCAGTCGGTCCAAATCTGATCGAGCGCAGTTAAGGTCTTTTATTAGATCTTACCTTGCGGCAATGCAAGCGGTGAAGTCTGCGTACTTCTCCGCTCTCATTGCGTCTGCAATCGCCCGGCCACCCTGTTTTGGGTCACCTGTTCCCTCTTCAATCAGAGGACGGGGGGGGGACCCTTTGCAGGGACGGGCTGAGGAGTTTAGTCAACATCTGCTGGACAAGATCACTCAGTTCTGGGCCGGTCTGGACTCTGACTGGGCAGAGTCTGACGGGGGGATGCGATGGGTCTTGGGGATACCATCTGGGAAGAGTTTGAGCCTGTGACTTTGGATGAAGTGGATGGGATCATGAGGAAGCTGAGTGCCACCAAGTATTTATTGGACCTGTGTCCCTCCTGGCTGGTTTATGCCACTCGGGAGGTCACACAAGGCTGGCTCCAGGCAGTGGTCAACGCTTCATTGAGTGAAGAATGCTTCCCCTCCGCCTTGAAGGAGGCAGTGGTGAGGCCCCTCCTCAAGAAGCCTGCCTTGAACCCAGCTATTTTGAACAACTTTCATCCCGTCTCCAACCTTCGCTTTGTGGTGAAGGTTATTGAGAGCGTGGTGGCCCGGCAGCTCCCGTTGTTCCTAGAGGAAGCTGACTACCTGGATCCGTATCAATCGGGTTTCAGGCCCGGGTACAGCACGGAGATGGCATTGGTCGCGCTGGTGGATGATCTCTGGCAGGCCAGTTGCGTCCCTATCTGGACCGAGATGCCCTGCGTACAGTTACTCATGAGCTCATTACCTCCTGTGTAGACTACTGCAATGCTCTCTACATGGGACTTCCCTTGAGGCCCACTTGGAGGCTTCAGCTGGTGCAGAATGCAGCCGCGCGGGTTGTGATGGGAGTGTCCCGATACTCCCATATTATACCCCTCCTGTGTGAGCTGCACTGGTTACTGGTTGCCCTCCGAGTGAGATTCAAGGTGTTAGTAATTTTCTACAAGTCCCTTCATGGCTTAGGTCCAGGGTATTTGCGGGAGCACCTGCTGCCAGCATCAGTTTCCCATTGCCCCGTGCGCTCCCACAGACAGGGTCTCCTCAGGGTGCCGTCAGCCAGTGTCAGCTGGCGACCCCCAGGGGGAGAGCCTTTTCTGTGGTTGCACCTACCCTTTGGAACCAACTACCTGTGGAGCTTTGATTTGCTCCTGACCTTCGATCCTTCCGTCGCGACCTAAAAACATGGCTTTTTTGATTGGCCAATCTGGACTGAAGTGGGTTTTAATTATTTTAATTGTTTGTGGGTTTTAATTATTTTAATGTGTAATTGGGGTTTCATTCTTGTTTAATAGTTTTTTAAATTTTGTACTTTGGCGTTTTATTGTTGTAAGCCACCCTGAGTCCTTTGGGAGATAGGGCGGCATAGAAATCCCATAATTAAATTAAATATGGTTTTACTCTTAATGGCTACTACTCAACTGGCAAAATTCTTAAGCATCTATTTGTAACCAAGACATTTTCTGCTAGAGAGAGAGAGGGAGAGAGAGGGAGAGAGAGACTTGCACACAGTGGTTTGCAGGAAAGAGGGTGGGAATTGGGAGCCAACGCCTCCTACCCCCAAGTGAACATTGCAAATGACAGAGTTGGAAGGACCTTAAGAGGTTACCCAGTCTAGCCTCTTGATAATTCTGGAAGACGGCCATGGCTCAGGGACAGCACAGGCAGAGGCGTGATTATGATGGTGGGCAGAGGAGATACAGGATGATGGGAGATGAGGAGGTTCCCTTTCAGGGAGGTGGCTTCAGCATTAAGCAGCAGTGCTACATAACAGAGTCCTATGCGCAGCCCCAAAGCCAAGTCTTCAGAGTTTCAGTCTCCTGCTACTGGATGCAAGTCTGGCTTGTGGTTTTTGTTTTGGTCCTCCAGAGCTGTTTGCTTCAGAAGGCTCCAAAATTTTCTAAATAAATGGATTAAAACCTATCTTCACTCAAGCAAACTTTCTATCAAGTGTGTATTGCCCCTCTCTATTTAAATTCAATTCTCTCTCCTATTAATACTGTATCCTGTTTTTATGTCAAATTATCTTAAAGATCTTAAGATGATCTGGAATCTCACCTGACCTAAAAGAAAGCAATTGATGACCCATTGGGACTTTTTGTCAGCTCTGTAGCTCCCAGTTGGTTTCTAGTCTGTTGCCAAGCTTTAAAGTCATTAATAGTTGGACGCAAAAAGATTTATATCTGAGCAGATTCTTAGATCATGTTGGAGACCATCTAGAAGTCCAGGCTGAGAGTAAGAGATGGCCCATCAGTGGCAAAGTGCTCTTTTTCCCAGAGTCCCTTGCTTCTCTCTGTACCAGTTGTCCCATCCTTTAGAACAGCCTGCCTCAACATGAAAGCCTCAGGCTTGTCGACTACAACACCCAAAATTTCAGTCAAGTTCAGTTTAGAGACACCAGCTGGAGGACAGCTGCCTTATGAAACCATTTCTCAACCTCTGCAAAAGTCTTTGCTTTGAAATCACCTGGCTCAGATACCACCTAGGTGAAGACAGAAAGGCTCCATAAATGAGCCAAGTTAATGACTCCGAGTGCATTTTAACAGCTCTTAGCCAATTAATTCTTATTTGTCAGCTGCTGCAACATCTGGCATATTTGAGAAAGAGGAAGGCCAGGTGGATAAAACACTCTCAACCAAGCAAGTTCTTCTTTCTGCTAGATGTTCAACCCTTTTCCTGCTAGTGCTTCTGCAGCTTGGAGAAGGTTAACTTGCTTCCCCCAAGAAGCTATCATCATGTGAAAGACCATCCTGGCATGCAGAAAAAAAGATTCTGCACTTTGAATATTTGTTTGATCTGGGATAGGTTGCCCTGCTCCCCAGTTGAAGAAAGTGCTCCTATCTAGAGAAAGTTACTAGCACACCTCTGAGAGAGAGAAAAGGCTATATTCACACACCACAATAAATCAGATAATCATATTTCAACCCACGGTATTATATGAATCCAGTGCATGTGTTTAAGTGTGTGTTTAAATCAGGCACCCAATTTAATTATGCATGGGGGATTAGTTCAATGTATAGAGTATGTGGAGATAAATTTTGCAAAATGCTACGGGGTGATATACTGCATCGAGCAATAATGCGATTTGTTCTGGCTTTGGCTCTTTTCTCTCACCTACCACTATCCAAAATGGGACCTTTTTTTGAATTATAGCATTGGAGGACACCTTGAAGGTCTTCAAGTCCAAGCCCCTGCTCACAGCAGGAATTCCCCTAACCATTCTGGCCAATGGTATCCTGTTTTTATCCCCTGGAAAGCTCCTGTGATAAGAGACAAGCTGCTCCATTGCTTCATACCTCTCAGAGTTAGGAAATTTCTCCTTATTTCAAGTTTAAATCACTCTCTTTAAAGCTGCCAATCATTTGTTCTTGGACAATCCATATTCTCTTAATCTTAATCTGTGGCCTTTGGGGACAAGATCTATCTAACAATCTATCCAACAATGCAGTTCAATGGCAAGTAAAGTAAGGTCCTGTACTTAGGCAGGAAAAACAAATGCACAGGTACAGAATGGGTGGTATCTGGCTCAACAGCAGTAACTGTGAAAAGGATCTTGGAGTCCTAGTAGACAATCATTTAAATATGAGCCAGCCCTGTGCTGCAGCTGCCAAACAACCAGTGCAATCTTTGGCTGCATCAAGTTCACAAGAAGTGATAATACCATTTTATACAGCACTTAGTGAGGCCACCCTTGGAATATGGCATCCAGTTTTATTCACAATACCACAATACAAAAAAATACTGTACAAGGTGTGCAGAGAAGAGAAACAAAGATGGTTACATCATAAGATGAGTGGTGAAGGGAACTAGTATGACCAGTCTACCAAACAGGAGGATTAGGACTGATATGATAGCAGTCTTCCAGTTCTTGAGGGGCTCAGAGAAGAAGGGATTGACTTGTTCTCCAAAGCACCAGAGGGCAGGACAAGAAGCAGTGGGTGGAAACTTGTTAAGAGAGATCCAACCTAGAAGTAAAGAGAAAATGAGAACAATTGCCCGGAGTTGCAAGGCCGCCACTCTGACGCTGATGCTTCCCGTCTCACCAGGCAGGAGAGGAGCGGCTGCTGCTCCAGGTCTCCTCTGTTCGTGTCTGTCACCAGGCGGGACTCGGCCAGCAGGCCTTTTCGCCCCCCATGCCCCCTTAGTTGGTCCTCTTCCCGCCGGCTTTTAGAAGCCGCGGGAGTTCCCTGGGCCGCGAGTCGGGGGCTCGGCTTTGCCCTCCATCGCGGAGCCTCTTCGCCGTGGCCCGTGAGCCGCTGTGGAGCGCCGCTTCGCTCATCCCCTCTCCCCCGCGGGGACGGAGAACGGCGCCCATTCAAAGGCCCCGCGGCCAGCCAAGGAAGTCCCGCCCCCCTCGAGACCCGATTGGCCGAAGCTGCCTGACGGGGCGCCTGCGCTCCTCCCGCGCGGCTGAGGGAAGTGGCGGTGCTCCGTCCCGCCGGGCGGCGGTGGCGGCGGCGGTACCGGCACCGGCACCATGAAGAGCCTCAAGTCGCGTCTGAGGAGGCCGGAGGCCTCGCCCACCGGGAGCGGCGTCGGAGGGGTGAGCTGGGAAGCGCGGGCGGGGGTCGTTCCCGGTTCGGCTCGGCCGCCGCGGCTGCCCTCTCGCCTTCGGCCGGGGCTCCCTGGACAGGCGGGGGCGGGTGGGGGAGCCTCCGAGGCTGCCAAGAAGCGGCACACCCGCTAAGTCCGCTGCACCGGAGGCCTTTTCGGCCCAAGGAAGTCCGGCCGGGCTGGCGCGGTTCCTGCGGGTGGAGCGAAGCAGCCGGGAGGGGCGGCGGGGAAACCTCCTCAGCCCGCCCCGTGCGGAAGTTCCTCGGAGACGGCGGCCGAGAAGAGCCGGGCAGCGGGAAGGCCGGGTCGGGGGGCGGGTGCGCCTTCTTTGCCCGGAATCTCCCACCTCCCGGAGCCCACTTGGTCTGCGGCCCGAAGGTCCAGCCTCGAAAGGAAGGGAGGCCGGGAAAGCGCGCGGTGGGGAAGCGTTGGCTTCTCCGAAGGAACCGACTCCCCAGAAGCCTCGGAATTGGCAGCCAAGCGGCTCCTCTTCATCGGGGCGCTGAGGATGAAAACGCCGAGGAGCCCGGCGGAAGCAGGCGAGCTCGAGGCCGGCTGGCTCCTCTTCCCCGCGGGAGGGTTTCGCTGCAGCCTGGAGTTGCGCTTCTGCCGTTGCTGGACTTTGGACTGACCGCTTCGCAGCTTTTATTAACTGTTGTCCAGCCAGAGCTGGATTTTAAACTATGAATTTTGTCTGATGGTGAAAAATGGAGCCTGAGACCGTTTTTATCCCTTTCTTCTTAGCGGGGGTCCTTTTCTGTTGCTATTGATCAAACCAGCTCCGGGGGTGTTACCTTTGCCCTTATCTCATCCACTACCCTGCGTGCCAGTTAAATCCAAAATCAAAGCTTGGAGGTTTTACAGCTGCCTTCTTTGGAATGCCAAAATGCCCCTTCCCCCCCCCCTTCTACATCCCTTGTGCTTTACCAGATCAGGGTGCACCTCAGGATGCCGCCATGCCAGGTGTGGATTGGAATGTTGCATGTGAGCGTTGAATATGAACGCTAGTCCCACCTGTTTCTCCCATGTAGAACTCTGGCCCAGGAAGTTGAATTGGGCTACAAGGTCTCAGCACAATAAAGGGAGTATTGGTTGTTTTGTGTTCAGTAACCATGTGAGTATTGCTGATGCTTGACATAACTGAACAGGACAGGTACACTGTGGATGCATACTCAGAAGTCTGACATAAGAGAGCAAAGGCAAGATTAACTGCCCTACAAAACCCTTGGCTGAGCGTTGCCACTTGTGTTCTACAGTTGGTTAGCAGCTGTCTACTGCCCAGAGTGCGTGCTTTTAATATTCTTGGAAGGTAGGAGTTGCTGAGGTGTGTTTGTTGAGGAGTTTTAGCTCATGTGCAGTAGATTCATTACTATGCTTGGTGATCTTTGTCAAAACTGATAGTTTTTTTATGGCATTTAGGTTAGTAATGTTGGAACAGAAGAGATGTTTGTAAAAATTTGTTAAATATTTATTTATTTATTGAATTTATATTGCCACCCATGGCAACTCGAGGCGGCTTACAGAATGTAAAACCATATTTAAAATAAAAATCAATAAAAACTAAAAAAAGAATAAAATAAATTAATAAAGTACAATAAAACAAAATCTGGAAAAAAATAAATAAAAAATCACCCCCAACTCCCACCCCGCCCCGATGACAGCAGATCACACAAGCCATTTGATGGGCTCCATCCCGCTTTGGGTTCCCCAGGCCCGCTGGCAGAACCAGGGCTTCAGTGCCTTCTGGCTTCTAATCTCTGGGGTGAGGATGTTCCAGAGAGAGGGAGCCACCACGGAGAAGGCTTTTCTTCTGGGTCCCACCAGATGTATCTCCCTTGGGGATGGGACCCACAGCATTCCCTGCCTCCCTGCTCTAATGGGTTGGGTAGATGTGACCGGCAAGAGACGTTCCCTCAGATAGCTCAGTCCCAAGCCATGAAGGGCTTTAAAGGTGACAACCAGCAACTTAATTGCACCCAGAAGCAAATCTGCAACCAATGCAGCTCCCACAAGAGTGCATGTGCACACCGGGATCTGCACAAAACCATTCAGGCTGCTGCATTTTGCACCAACTGGAGCTTCTGAATGTTCTTCAAGGGCAGCCCCATGTAGAGCTCATTGCAATAGTCAAATAGCACCAATGTAGGGAAATTGGCTAATACCTTAAAGGACAAAATCACAATTCAAATTGACCTTATGTTTGAACATTCCAGCCAGTCCACTTTCACCTATGTCAAGTGTGGGGCTTGCACCTGAGTAGGAAAAACCAAATACATAGAGACCCGGGAAAAGTGGTTTGATAATGCATGTGAGAAAGATTGAAGAGTCCTTGCAAACTGGTGGATGAACTTCTTTCCAACTGATACATTCCATGATTCTGTAAAAAGAATATCCCAGCAAAGACACTGGACTTTTTCTTGTTGATATAAAATTGCTTATTATATTGAAATAACTATCTGAAAGATGTAATCTTGCAAAGAGGTTCTGTACTACACTTGTAAAGTAATATTTGCACCCAGGTTTATTCTTTTAGTCCCTACTGTGCATGTTGTATAATAGATTGCCTTGTATTATCTGATAAGATGCATGAAATCATATTTTAAGTTATGCTACTTTTTGTGCATAAAACATACTTCTTGTATACTTTTAAAGTACTATCTAGAATCTAGTGAATGGCCTGTAAATGCTAGTTATTGTAGATTTTCTGGAATTAAAAAATGCCAGCAAAAACAATATAGGAAAAGTGAACTACAAGTGGTCCTGTTTTTAATGACCAACAGTTATTTAGCAATTGAACAAATGGTAATTGTGACTTGTCCTTATATCCTTATGGAGTATCCTACCTTATCTGTGATCGTGATTTGCTACAAAGTCAGCGGGGAAACCATCAGAAGGTTGCAAATGGTGATCACATAATGCCCTAGTTGCCATCATTATGTGAGGATTACATGTAATTATGATTGATGATTATATTAAATTTCCTTTGAAATGTTTCTGTTCAGTTTGGGAAAATAGTACGTTTGAGTATGTGGTTATATGTTTTTGATCAGTTATGTCACAATTTAAGTCTGGTTCTGAATGTGGCCAAACTATGACTCTAATTCAAAATTCTGTAGTATTCTGGTATATTTGGGGGGAATGAATTTAGCAATTGCATGAGAAAGAATAGAATTTGTTTGCTTGTAAGATGAACAAAAGGTGTGTCCGTTTAATCAGCACAATAATACCTTGATTGAATAAATCACAAGCTCATTTTTTCAAGGAGTTTTTGGCCATAGGTGCTCTGAAATAGCTTCAAAGACTCTTCTGTGAATAATTAGTTCCTTTTTAGGAGGCAATCTTACTGGGTTGTTTACTTTTTTTAATACAAAGAGTACATGTTTATCCACTAATTTATCCACTAATAATACTTCATAGAAGGTGTTCAGTTTTCCAGCACAAAGTTGCATAATTAGTGGATAAATGAGTTAAGATTTGTCTATTAATTATAGGGTGTAAAGGAGGCTTATTCTAAAACCTGCTGTTTTGGAGTTCTGTTCAAGAATTTCAAAATTTTGTCCCTCCCAGATGAAGAGCTGAACACCATGAAGAGAAGCCTTTTGCATCAGAAAGGCTTAGCCCTTAAAAGGTTGTATCAGGGTGGCCCATTATTTCTGTCTGGGGTTTAGCAAGTGAGTGAAGCCATTCGTTGGTGGTGGTGGTGGTGGTGGGGGCTTTAAGCCTCCTACCTCTCAACAGTCACAGTGAAAGAAGAGGGAGGAAATAGGGAAAATTGTTTTCTTGATTCAAGTCTGTAGAGATTCTCCGTCCTCCAGGTCATGGCTGTCCCAAAGGTGCTTTTTTTCAGGAGGCAACTGGAATTTCCTGTTTTTTCTTTTGAAGACGTTTTGCTTCTCATCCCAGAAGCTTCTTTAGCTCTGAGAGGACAGTGGGGAATGGAAGGGTTTATATTCTTTGTAGACAGCTGCTCATCTGCATCCTTTTAGAGGGTGCTTGAAGCACTTGGAAGTTTATCTGTGTCCGCTTGGTCACCTGAGTGGTGCTCCTCGGTCCTCTAGTCTGCTATTTTGTTTTCTCTGGAAATCCATTCCTACTCCCACACCATGTTTTCTTGATTCCAAAAGGCAGGAAAAGATGAACAATGGGTTATTCATCATCATTTTAGCCATTGTCTAAATTGGTCCTGAGCTTTCTTTTGCTGGTTGGGCCTGCAAATACTTGCTGATGTCATCGCTCCATCTTGTTTCAGGTTTCCCTTGTGGACACTTTTGATCCAGTGGGATCCATTCAATGACTGCCTTGGTCCACCTGCCCTCAGTTCTTCTTGCTATGTGACCAGCTCACTTCCATTGCAATTCTTTGACTCTCTTGATGGCACTGTATGCGTGCGATTGTTCTCTAATCCGTGTGCAGGATGTCTTTCTATCTTCTCTTGTAAGAAAGGAAATTTCACTTGGACTTCAGAAAATAAGTTTTATCACTATTCAGTAATGGGCAAAGAGGTAGTACACTGTGCTTTGCTGAAGAGGTTTAAAGAGAGGCCTTCTTGACTGGCTATTGTAGTAGTCTATTCCTATCCTGCGCAGAGGCTTCGGACAACTCTCTGTGGCCAGCTCACCACCATCAACTTGCCTCTGCCAGGTCACCATCACTAAGTCACCACAGGACAATTCCTCATGGCCAACTTGCCGCAGGCAGGCAGAGGGAGAGCCAGGTGGGTGAGCAAGCAGGTGGACAGACTGCAGGGTGGGATGGTCAATGGGGAGATGGTGGCCGTGGGCTTCCCATTTTCATACCCACCGTCGCTGCCGCCATGCTAGACTGCAAAGGGAAGAGGCCAGGAATAGTGGCAATGGCAGTTACGGTGGTCAGCAGGGATGCAGTGGAGGCTGGGGGCATCCCATTTTCACACCCATTGTCGCTGCTGCTGCGGAACCGTTGCTTCACTGAACTCACACAGCAGTTGCATTAGTGGCGGCTTTGAGCCTGGTGAGGCTGTGGCATCAGCAGTGGTTCTGAGCCCTCTAGCTGCCCATGGTGAGTTGTCCCTGCGGCGAGTTGGCTGCATGGAGATGTCCTGTGGCAATTTAGTGGCAGCAAATTGGTAGCAACGGTGCTGGCTGCAATAAGTTATCCCATTCTGCTGGGCAATGGGTTGGACTAGTTGATACCCAAAATCTCTTCTAACCCTCAGAATCAGTAGAGAATAACCAGGAATCAAGATAATTAGAATAGGGTGTAAACCTTAACCCCCCTCCCCCATTTTAAATAAAAGTTATATGGGAAAAATTAGGCAACAAACAAGGAAACTTTTTGATAGTTTGCATAGAAGATTCAGTTTTATCAAGGGAGACCGGAAGCCAGATTAGTTGCTTTGACTAGCAGAAAACTTTCTCAGTTGGGCAAAACACACACTTCCAATTCCATTTGCCAGTAATCATCTTCTTAAAGGAGTGTCTCCATTTGTATTTTGATTTATAACCAAAAAGAAAGTTTTCATATAATTACAAATGATGGTGTATAACTATCAACTGGATTTAATTTTTCTTGTTCCTCAGAGTGAGCGGGTGTGTTATCTGGTATGTGTTCGGAGGGAGTGTAGTTTTTGGAAATAAATTGTAACTTTTCCGGTATAATTGCCTAACTTCTAACTCCCTTTTCCTGAAATACATAAAGCTATTTAGGCTCATGGGAATGCATTCTGCTCTCACGCCATCTCTAATTGGCTTCAGTTTTGTTTTGTATAAAATAAAGATACTTTCCTTGTTCATAAAGTTTTTTTCTCAATGGCAAAGTTATGAAATTGGCAAGCACATACTTAAACAAGAGTCAAATAATAAGTGGAAAAAGCTATCAACAGGTCAGTATGTGTTGGTTGCTCTTGATCCCTTCTTTTCTATATATAAGAGAGAATATGTGTGAGGGATGCTTTTATAACTTTTCTAGCATGGGAAAGTAGGTTCACTGAAAAAAATGATACCATGCCAGGTATGACAAGTCAAACTGCTCACTTAAGTGGAGCAACCTTTGCCATCCTTCCACCCTTCCAGAATATTCTCTACCATCTCTACTTAATTTTGATTTTTTTTTCTGGATATATCATTATATCTCTAAATCTGATTATCTGGATACATTTCAATTAGGGGTACATCTGGGAAATGATCTTGAGAACAACCTATTTTGCAAGATGTAGCCCTCTTCAGCTATCAATACAGCTGCCACTGGCTGCTCAGAGGACAATCAAATATCATCTATCTGCAGATCCTTGAAAAAGAGAACAAGTGACAGCTGATCTGACAAGAGGAACTTTTTTTGAAGACAGAAAAGAGGAGAGACTGATCAGTCTGACATAAACACCTTGGAAGACTCTAGAACAGACGATAAAGCAATTTGATCTTATAAATAATGCAGTTATTCCAATAGTAAACATTTACCAGTAATAAATCTCAGATTAACCTTATTCATTGTTTGACTGCTAGTTTCCTAAATAAGTTGTGGGGATTCTTTGGACATTTCATACTTTAATTTCAGCAAAGCACTTATTGAAGTATTCCATGATAATCTAATTACAAGCCATTTAATATAGTTTAGATGGCATGTCTATTAGGTGGATGTTCACCATTACGAGAGAGAGGAGAGAGAGAAGGACGCCTGCATTTTTTACATTGAGTATTTTCACAAGCCTTTTCAACAAGCCTGTAGAAAAACAACAGAATTGAGCTGAACCTTTCTTTCGTGAATGAAAACTTCTATGAAAACTTCTATTTTTTAAAAGGCAAATATACCTGGTACATTTTCTAAGTTAACTTCTGAGAAGATTTTCCAAAATAGATTTGTAGATTCCTTCTGTTAGATCGGGGCTGTCAAACTCTCAGCCTGCAGGCCAGATGCGTCAAGCAAGCATTGGCCACACCAATGCCCGGTTTAGCGAAGGAGGAAAAAGTCACGATACGTCACATGATGCCGCCATGACAACGTGAGTTTGACATCCCTGTGTTACATAGTTGAAACTTCACTTGCCACAGTCATCTGATCACAAAGTGGAAGTTAATAATAATAAATAAAATAAATAATAAATAAGTTATTGTATAGGTAGTCCTTGACTTACGACCACAATTGAGCCCAAAATGTGTGTTGCTAAGTAAGATGCTTGTTAAGTGAGTTTTGACCCATTTTATGACCTTTCTTGCCACAGTTGTTAAGTGAATCGCAGTTAAGTTAGTAACCTGGTTGTTCAGTGAATCTGGCTTCCCAGGTTTGGCTTTGCTTGACTGTAGGTCACAAAAGGTGATCACATGACCCCGGAACACTGCAACCGTCTTAAATGTGCCAATCAGCCGAAGGTTGATCCCCTGACCATGGCCTTCTGCAACAGTCCTAAGTCACTTTGTTCAGTGCTGTTGAATGGTCACTAAACGAACAGTTGTAAGTCAAGGACTAGCTGTACCTGAAGGCTGCAATGTGCCAGGCCATCTGGCTGGTATTTAGAAAGCCAGTGGCTTCCTTTGGAGCCGCTCCTGTTCAAAGCCGATTTGGACTGATACGGCCTCCCCTGTTTTTGGAGAATGTCTCTCACTTGTGGCAGCAACGTATGCATTCTTATTAGCTGACATATTACTCACTGGTTGAGCATGCACTGAATGTATTATTAGCCATTTTTTTCCTATCGCCCTGCTATCAAGTACCAGGAGAATCAGAAAATAGCTCTGGACCCATGTGAGACTGTCTGCATATTGTTTACAGGATATTTTGGACCTGGGTAATACTTACTATGTCCGAATTGCTGCAGCAATAGTTGGTGCCACTGCCCAAAGGCTGCAAAACAAAGCCAGGCACTCCACGGAGGTTTCCTTCCCCAGTGCCAGGCAGTGGCAGCCCAAGCAATTGTCAGGACATGGTGGGGAGACTGTTGGGCTTGGCAGAGTTCTGGAGGCTTTTCAGTCATGAGGACTGAAGAAGAGCTGGGGGATGAAGAGAGCCTGGCTGAGGATCCCAGCTAAGAAAGCATGGCCAAGATGCTTACAGCAGGGCAGCAAAAGCCCAGATGACATCGCGTCGCTTCCTTGGGCTCAGGCGGGCTGTTTTGGTTCTGTAGCGGGTGAATTGTTTGCTCTCAGCTTCTAGGATTTGGAACTCAAGGATGAACTGCTGGTTTTCGCGTGCTCTTAAAAACGGAGTAGGTACCATGTATTCGATAATAAGCCAAGCAATTTTGGGCAGTGCAATCTTAAATTTGTTCCAATACGTATGATCCCTTTTTAATTTTGGTTGACTTCCACAGTTGTAAAGATTTTGCTTATAATTTTCTTCAGTTATTGGTTAAATTACAACTACATTTACATCAAAGATGCCAGATAAATTTACATAATCTAGTGTAGAAAAAGTTTGAATTTATTGACATATTTATTGACATGTATTTGTAGAATGTGTAATTTTTAAATGCATTCCAACTATAAATGGTTACTGTTACTGTGACAAACCCTCCAGAATATTTTTTTAATGTCACTTTTGACAATTTTTTTTTAAAAAAGTTGAATCATTAACTTTGTAACTTATGAACTGTTGCAAAGTTCACTAAAGGAAGCATTTATTTCCCTAGGATTGAAACTCCAAGAGGCGTGTTTCAGTCTGTAATATATAGATAATATGAAGTGGTTGAAATAACATCTTTTTTAGACTCAAAATGTCCCTGCCTTGCTGGGACTCCCCTATCTTGGAAGGATGGTGTTAGTGATTTCGCAGTCCAATTCAGCTGTATATTTGCTGCAAGTGTTTAGTCCATGTTCAAAGCTAATGATAACATTTTGTGATAAGCAGTGATTGGGAACTATAATTCTTCCTGTAGATGCTTGGTTTCTTTGAATGTTTGATTTCAGGATCTGGCTGCAGTTTGGAAGGAATGAAAGACAAACTGCAAGACATTTTGGGAAGGCTTGTCTAGCGCTGCGTTCCCATCACTTCCTTGGTGCTGTGACTTCCAGTCTCATGTTTGTGATGCTCTTGCAGTATCTGATCTGGTTTTGAAAGGGTGATTTCATTTGATTTGATTTAGCTTGGAAAGGTTACAAATGGATCTGAATGGTGTTATGAGGTCTGTTTGGCAAGCAGGAAAGACCTTTGAAAAGAGCTAAGAGGAGAAAGTTTAGAGAGCAAGAGGGCCGGGAGATGGAGTGACCCTAGGCCACCCAAGTCCAATAAAGGCCACCATTAGTTGTGGGATAATGAATTAAAATGTCTGCATCTGTTTTGCTCATTGATTTTGACCAGGGGAAGTTGAGCAGGCTCTTGCCTGAGTCTAAAGGGACTTGGCACACAGACAGTTGGCAGCCTCCTTCTATTTTGTTGAAGCCATGTAGACAACAACTGCGGGTGTTTATCTTTAAATTGGATTGTGGAGATGGGAAAGATGCCACTATAATTGTGTACTTCTCATTTTAACTGCCCTCTGAGGTTCTCCTTCCACAAAGAAAGTTATGTTATGTACGAGGAAATGAGTGAAATTAGAAGAATGATTTGTAAATGATGGCTTGCAGTGCAAATTGGACAATACTTCTTCCTTGATGCATGAATGTGAACGCGCTTGCTTCAGAAAAGTCACCTGCTCTGGTAGCTCCTGTCCTCATCAGCTTTTCTTTTTATGCAATGCTTTCCGCAGTATTGGCTGAAGAAAACAAACGCATTTTGTGCAATATGAATGGAGTCCATGGTGCTTATGCCGTTTGCTTCTGTCTCATCTACTAGATGAGACAGATTGCCTCTATTCAAATGGTTATTTTTTCCTTGAAGTTTAATCTTCAGGGAGTCTGGAGAACAGGAGGAATCTCATGAAAAATATTAGCTTGAATTGCGGTTCAGATGCTGTTGCTGTCATGTGGGAAGCTGTGGGATCACACACAGATACTGTTTTTTCAGTCTGTGGTAACAATCAGAGCTGGGGAGGATGAGATTTTGAGGGGGGGAAAGACTGATTGAAAACCAAATAATATACCCTGTGCACAATTATTAGGAAAGTTGTATTTTGGAGGATTAATTTCATTATTGAACAACTTCAGTGCTGTCAGTCAATCCAAAATGTTAATAAACCTCAAACCTGAAGATTAAGAAAGTAAAAGTGAGGTTTTGGCTTTCTTAGGAGAATTATGTGTGCGCACTGGGCAACTATTGGTGTGCAGAATTATTATGCAAATAAATGAAAAATGAACATTTGCCCATCTCACTCATTTGTTTTAATCTGTTAAAGTGAGAATAATAAGCAAACAATTTAGAATGTACCAATAAACATTTCTGACATTTTTTAAAAAAATAAAGAGTGAGCAATATAGCCACCCTTCTTTTCAGTGACAGTCATAACCTTCCATTGATGGAGTCTGATGGTTTGTTGATCTGTTGACGATCAACTTCTTGTGCAGCAGCAACCACAGCCTCCCAGAAAACCATTCAGAGAGGTGGACTGTTTCCCTTCACCGTAAATCCCCCATTTAAGAAGGGTCCACAAGTTCTCAATTGGGGTTAGTCAGGTGAGGAAGGGGGCCATGTCATTATTCTGACATCATTAAGGCCTTTACTGGCCAGCCACGCAGTGGAGTACGTTGGTGCATGCAATGGAGCCTTGTCCTGCATGGGCTTCTTGAAAGATGCAGACATACTACTGCATGAAGAAAGTGTCTTCTAAAAGTGGCAGTAGGTTTGGGAGTTGATTTTGAGTCCACCTTCAACTGGAAAAAGTCCAACTAGCTCATCTCTAATGATACCAGCCCATACCAGTACGCTACCTCCACCTTCCATCTGGTCCATCAAAGATCATTCTCCTGCATGTTGCAGCGAGAGCCCAGGATGGGTAGACTCCTTCTTATGACATCATTAAGCTGGGTCTGTTTTTGAGGATATAAAAGCCAGCCCCCCAGGAATAGCCCCAGCTTTGACTCAGCTTCTTTAGTCACAAGCTGTGTCTCTGAAAGTGTTAGTGAATTGTTCCAACGAAATTATAGAAGCTATCTTTGCTTCAATCAGCTCCCAGGGATCCGGGTGGCTGCAACCTCAGGAGAAGCGGGGCTCCATTTCTCCTGCAACGTTGGGATCAACATTCTCCACGCTGCTAGGCAAGCAGGGAAGTGCCTTAGCTGCCTTCCCCATTAGCCGCGGTTTGCGCGATCGCTTCTCTGATCGGCAAACCGATAGCAGCACCAGCCAGCTGATCGCGTGGGCAGCGATTCACTCCTTGTCTGGCTGCTTCGATTGCTCGGGGCTCGCAATAGCCTAAGGAGCGAATATTTCTTCTTCAGAGTCCTCGCAGAGCAGCGGCCGTCCTTCACTGCAGCCTCTTCTGCCACGAGGTGAGGGGCCATTTTAAAGGTTCCGGCAGCCATTTTCTGGTCAAAGACCCAGTTGTTCCTTCTGCCACTTCAGCAATTGGGAGTCAACCTTTCAACGCTTGAGCATAACTAGTTTAAAATGGATCAAGACAGGGCCCATGCAGAGCTTTCCCCTCCAGTGGAGCAGACTCTCCAACCTCCTAAAAAGAAAAGGCACAGGCAACATAATGCTCGGAGAGAAGTGGCTGCTGAAATCAGAGCTAAGGCCCTAGCCCCTAAGAAGACAACTCAGGCCGAGTTGAGGGCAGAGAAACGCAGACATGCTGCTCTAGAGAGACAATTTAACAAGACCATTCAACAAATGAGAGGGCAACTGCAACAGGCCCAGCCAGGTACACACCAGGATTCCCGGAGAAGTCCCCCCAGGGGAGGGGAAGTTGTTCTTGGAGCCTTTGCACCCCCACCGACCTGGTCTCCTGAGGCATTTGAGGAACAACTAGACACTCAAGACCTGAGCAGGTCTGGGCCTTATTTCCAGTCAGCATTGGGGCCTTATGCACCCTCTCTTCCCTCTAGGGTTCAGGCACCCCTGTCCAGGCCAGAAGCCACTTTCACTACCACTGCAGCTGGTCTTTGGCCTTCCACTTCCTTTGACAACAGGCCCACGGACATCCAAGATGTAGTTTCCTTAGCCATCAGAAAGGGGTTGGCTGAAGGTTTTCAGCAGATTCTTCGGCCTTTGGAAAGGGTCCAGGCCCTTCTCCCTCCTCAATCCATAGGTTCCTCACCTCTGCAGCGAGATGTCCACAGACCTCAAGATCTCAGGGTCCATGCTTCTCAGGCAGAATGGGAGGATGATGAAAGGGAAGGGGGTGCCTCCCCATCTGAACACAGTTTCTCCTCTCGTTCAGAGCGGGAAGAGGGTGAAATCTGAGATTGCAATCTTTCAGAGGAAGAAGACTCTAATCCAGACCCACCCTCTTCTGCATTGGTCTTCAAACCACCCCTCTTCAAGCCTTTACTCAGCAAGGCTTTGGTCACTGCCAACCTGTCACCTGAGAAAGTAGCTCCGGAACCACAAGGCAAACTCCTCAGGTCAAGGAGACTCGCTCTTCTCCAAGCCTGTAGTACACATGGAGGTTTTGTCTTCCGCCATCTTGTTCCTCGACATGGTCAAGGAGCAGTGCGCTTCCCCTTTGGCAGGCCCTCGCCCATCATCGTTAGACAAGCGTTTCTATAATGTCACCTCAGCCCTAGACAATGCCCCTGCAGTGCCCTTGGTAGATGCTCCGGTTGTGGCACCATTCTCCTCTTCTGGCACGCCAACCGAGCCAGAAGATGTACTTAAAGCAGAAGATAAGCATTCTGAACAGACCCTCAAACGCAACCACCAAGCAGCTGCGTGGGCTGTTCGGGCTTCGACCGCTGCATCTTTTTTCACAAGGGCATCTTTACGATGGCTGCATCAACTGCAGGATCGATTGCCTGCTTCTGACCTTCGGTCTCATCAAGACCTTAACAAAATTATAGCAGCAGCGGAATTCACTGTGGATGCCACCCTCAATTCTGCCAAATTTGCATCAAGGGCCATAGCATCTTCAGTGGCGGCTAGAAGGCTTCTGTGGCTCCAAAATTGGCAGGCGGAGTCACGACGCAAATGGAAGCTGGCTTCTGCCCCACGTGCAGGCGACAAGCTTTTTGGTGAGGCTCTAGAGCCTTATCTCGTCGAGACCAGAGATAAACGGAAAATTCTTTCCTCCTTGGCAAAAAAAGCTGACTATCGCCCAGCTCCTTATCGCCCACCTGCTTGTCGGCAGGAGACCTCCTCTCGCTTTTCTCGTCCACAGAGGTCGTATTCCCAACGTCAGGACCAACGTACGGAACAACCTGGCAGACAGCAACCTTCTGCTGAAAAACGGCCCTTTCGGGGGGAGAGGGTCGTGCCTTCCGTCGCTCTAAATAATTCCTCGTTCTCCCCACCCATCGGAGGTCGTTTAGCCTTCTTTGCCTCCAAATGGGAGGAGTCAATGTCGGACGCCTGGGTGCTCAACACTATTAGGTCAGGACTGCAATTGGAATTTTTATCGTCACCCCCAGAAAATTTTTTTATTTGTCCTGTTTCAAGGGACACTTCAAAGAGAGCCCTTATGAATTTGGCCATTCAACATCTACTTGACATCAGGGCTATTCAACCTCGGGGGGTGGGGGGGGTGGCGAGCCATCCTTGATCTAAAATTTCTCAACCAATTTGTTAAATACAGGCGATTCAAAATGCAGACATTGCATTCTATTTTAGAGAGCGTTCGGGAGGGTGATCTCTCCCCCATTGATCTCACGGAGGCTTACCTCCACATCCCCATCTGGCCTCACCATCGCCAGTTTCTCTGTTTCTGTTATCAGAATACTCACTACCAGTATCAAGCACTTCCCTTTGGCCTTTCATCGGCTCCCAGGGTCTTCACGAAGATTCTAGCAGCATTGGTGGCTTCTCTACATTCTGTTCCAGTGAGGATCCAATGCTACTTGGACGACATGTTGATTCTGTCCTCCTCCATCCAATCGGCCCATCGGGACCTACAAATTACCTTGTCCTGCCTCCAAAGCCATGGGTTTTCCATCACCAAGAAGAGCCATCTTTCTCCCACAACCAAATTGCTACACCTGGGAGCAGTCATTGATACAACTTTGTGCCAGGTTTTCCTGTCTCCGGCTCATGGACAAAGCCTTGCAGAGATCATCAGTCAGATTCAACAACACCAGGTGCTTCAGGGAGTGGTTCCACAGTTGGAGTGATTGGCTGGACGAGGACCCACCCACGGACATGCAAGCTTTGGTATGTCCCATCCTGGGCTCTCGCTGCAACATGGAGGAGAATGGGTGTTCGTAAATTTACCTGTGAATGCCCTTTCTATCTATTATGCTCAGAGAGCCCAGCCCCTCCCTTGGTTCGTCCGGGCATGGTAAGACATGTTGCTATCCTTGATTGTTGGCTTTCAGAGACACTTATTTGGTCTGTCAAGTATCTTCGCCAAAGCTGGGGCTACTCCCGGGGGGCTAGCTTTTATATCCTCAAAAACAGACTCAGCTTAATGACGTCATAAGAAGGAGTCTACCCATCCTGGGCTCTCTCGCAGCATAGATAGAAAGGAGTTCAGAGGTAAATTTACCAACGCCCATACTCATCTCTTCAGTCCATAAAACCTTTGAAAAATCTGTCTTCAGATATTTCTAGGCCCAGCCTTGCCATTTCAACTTATGTGTCTTGTTCAGTGGTAGCCGGGTTTCAGCCTCCCCTACCTTGGCCATGTCTCTGAGCACTGAACACCTGGTACTTCTGGGCACTCCAGGTAGGTTGCAGTTCTGGAATATGACACCACTGGAGGATAATGAGTTCCTAGTAGCTTCATGTTTGATTCTTCCTGAATCTTTGGCAGTTAATGTGTGTCTTTTTTTTCTCAACACGTTTCTTGCAGCCCTGATGACTATTTGCAACAAAACATTTGATGATTCTGTGATCACACACCAATATCTTAGCAATTTCAAGAGTGCTGCATCCCTCTGAAAGACTTTTTACATTTTTTGACTTTTCAGAGTCAGTTAAATCTCTTTTTTTGGCCTATTTTGCCTGAGGAGAAGAAGCTATACTAAAATAATACTAAATAGTACTAAAAGAAATAATATTAATCAGTTTAAAGTGGCTGCTAAATATGTAATTGAGTAGAGTTATTCCTTGTATTCTTCTTAAACCAGAGTAACACTTCCTCCAGGGAGTTTGCCTGCAAAAGTGCTTACAATCTGACTTTTTAAATGGTTTCTCCCTTTACAGTGTGCCAGAGGAGCAACAATTCTTTTAGCTCATCCATTTTTATACAAAATACAAATACAAAATAAAAATATTTTTTGGAATTCCTGCTAGATTTTCCAATACTGGTTTATTATATTTTTCTGCATTTTTCAAGCAGTTGACTGCAGATTGGAACAAATATGATGATCGTTTGATGAAAGCAGCTGAAAGGGGTGATGTGGAGAAGATCTTGTCTGTCCTTGCTAAAAAAGGAGTGAACCCCACAAAACTGGATCTGGAAGGGAGATCTGCGTAAGTAGAAGGATAAGTTTGATTGCAACTATCCCCCCAACCATTGGCAGTTTTGGGGGAAAGCTGTATGGGCAGCTCTTCATCTGAACTAGATTTTCCAGAGGGATGTTATTCCTAATAGTCCTTAATATAAACTTGATTTAGTGTTTATTTCTTAGGAAACCTCCTTAACCCTTACAAAAAAATGCCGTAGAAAAATTCTTAAATAAATAGAAAGTTGTTGGGGCTTTTATCCTGGGAAGGGAATTTCATATTTATAACTCATATTGTGTTTTGGAATAACCAGCTTTATTTGAAATTCTGAAATTTAAAAATATTTAGAGAAGCATGGGAGGGAACCACTTTTGCAAACGTTCTATAAACCTTTCTCTTTAAGCAACATCTGGAAATTCAAATGTTTTTTTTTTATTTAAGCCAAACTCCTATTTCACAATATGAAAAGTTCTCTGGAAAAAAAACCCTGAGATGTATAGTTGTGCAATGAGGGATACCTGACATGATATTGTGGATGAAAAGAATTTCAGATTGTAATCAAGGAGAAAATAAGTGAAATGATATACAGGTAGTCCTCAGTTTATGTCCATTTGTTCAATGATGGCAGAGCTGAAAATAGGAATGTATGACCAGGTGTGAGATTCTGGCCCTTGCAGTACCCCTAAAGACGCTCATTCCTGATCCGGGTGCACAGCTCATGATTACAATGTCACAGGGAGCCACAGTAACCCCCTTTGCAACCTTTCCTGCTGACTCTTCACAGCCAAAGTCAGCAGGAGGTTTGCCAGTCCCTCCAGATTTCTCTCCCTCCCCCTCCCTCTCCCAAGACTCCCAGGCAACCTGTGCTGGCCCTGCAGAGCCTCCCCTGAGATTCTCATTAACAAAAGGAAAGATGTTGGTAATTTCCAAATCTTCTAACACCCGAAGAATATCAGCTGTAAATGACTCCACAGAATGGCTTTCTCTCTGAGGTTGAAAAGGATGAGAATGTTGATTGCTTGGAATATTCTGCACAAGTTTTCTTAAACCCTTTGGGGAAAGTGAGCCTAGGAGCCAGAGTTGGTTGGAGTAGGCTTGAGGGCAGCCTGTCTTGGCAATATCAAGCCTTAGGGGGCTCAAGGGCCGTGGCAGCTATTCAAAACTAAATAAGGTAGTAAAGGAAGTAACATGTGGCCACAGTGCTCTGGGGAGACTCTAGGTCTGCGAGAGGATTCTGGTGCATCGTTTGCTCCCTTTTTTTTTTTTTAAACAAATTTTATTCAATTTTTAACAATTTTTTAAAACAGCTCTTTTCAGTAGACAGCATGTTCCCGGGTCGTCACTTTTACATGCAAATATGACAGTAGGTCTATATTCATTTTAAGCATTTAACTTCACTTCTATTCCATTTTAACAGACAAAGGGTCAAAGAAGTTAATCCTAATCTCAAATCTTAATCTCAATCTATATAACCCCCCAGTTCATTTCAAGTTAATTGCAAACATATATATATATATTTTAAAAACATCATTTATAAATCTTACAAATAACAATATATTTGCCCATCATATTAAAGATAAAGTTCATCCATATCTATCCTTTAATTATCTTCACATTGTTAATACTCTTTTATCATTTACAGAATTCTTTTGTCCGTCAGATTTGCCCTTTCATCACATATTCTCTCCATAATTCTAAATCCGTACAAATTTTAACACTAAAAGAATGAGAAAAAAAACCCTAGACTTGCCCCCCTTTTACTACTTTGAAAGTGATACCTCAGTGGTTAATATAGTAGCATAATCATAATCATTCCCTTTAAAACGAAAGATAGAAAAAAAAAAAGAAAAAGGAGAAAAGAAAAGCTCCCTTACAATATATCTCTAATCGATTGGGTTCTGCAACACATATCCCCCCTAAGGTTTATTTATGGTTCCAAGATAATAATAAAAATAACTAATCTTGGTTATTGACAAATCTCATTTTTAGGCATTTTCTAAAATCATTTCAATTAATTCAATTTATCTAATCATCATTTACCTTTCTTTTGTAAATAAGAAATAAAATGTGACCTTTTACCAGTAAAATTGTCAGTAACCCTATTGTTTTACACTTTTATAATTACAATATATTCTTATTACCATTTCTTCATGCCCCCCTTTTTAATACATTAGCCATTATCTCTATGCAAACAAGTTTCTTTCTTCATTATGTAATTCCGTGTCTCTCTATCTTTTGTTCTTGTTTCTTGTTCCTTCTCCTCTCTTTTATCCGCTATCCCCTTCTCTATCCAGTTTAAATCCCTCTCTCTCTCTTTACCTTTCTGCTCTCTATCCTTCTGGACCTTTCTAACATGCCTAATTTCATAAATGTTCCCCTTTTTAATTACCTTCTTAAGTTTCATTTTTTTGACCATCCTCCCTTTCCCTTTTATTTGTATTAATCTTTGTGTTAGTTGTCTTCTTAAAATGGCTTTCGCTTGTGCTGGCTCCCTTCTCCTCCCTTTTATCCTGCTCTCCCCCTTCTCTATCCAGTTTGAATCCCTCTCTCTCTCTTTACCTTTCTGTTCCCTTTCCTTCTGAACCTTTCTAACATGCTTAATTTATTTATTTATTTATTTATTTATTTATTCGACTTGTATGCCGCCCTATTCCCTAAGGACTCAGGGCGGCGAACATTAAAACAAAGAAAAATTTACAATAAAACAAAATTAAACAAGTAAACAAGCCAAATAAAGTTAAGATAGAATAAAAGCCCCCCCCCGGGTCATTCAAGGCCGGCCCGCTGGAACAACCAAGTCTTCAGGTCCCGCGGAAGGAGCGGAGGTCAGGGGCCAAACGGAGATCGACGGGAGCTGATTCCAAAGGGCAGGTGCTCCCCAGAGAAGGCCCTAGCCCTGGGGACCGCCAGCCTACAATATCTGACTGGCGGCACCCCAAGGAGGCCCCTCCTATGAGAGCGAACAGGGCGATCGGAGAGTGATGCTGGCAGGAGGCGTTCCCAAGTACCCTGGACCCAAGCCATTAAGGGCTTTGTAAGTTGTAACTAATACCTTGAAGGCGACCGAGAGGCAACCGGCAACCAATGCAAGCCGCGCAGGAGGGGTGTAACATGGGAGTATCGGGAAACCCCATCACAACCGCGGCGCATTCTGCACCAGCTGGAGCCTCCGGACCGTCCGCAAGGGAAGCCCCATGTAGAGAGCATTGCAGTAGTCAATCCTAGAGGTCATGAGTAACCGTTCGAAGGGCATCTCGGTCCAAATAAGAGGCGAAGCGAACCAGCCGAACCTGGGCAAAAGCCCCCTGGCCACAGCTCCCACATGCTCCTCCAAACCGAGCTGTGAATCCAGGAGGACACCCAGGTTTCTCGCCCTATCCACGGGGCAACACCTCTCCCCCCCATACACCGAGACCAGCCGTCAGCTTACTACCCATCCAGACCCTAGCCTCCAGGCCGGGACATCACGGAGAGAGCATCACTGATCTGGCCTGGGGTGGAGATATAAAGCTGGGTATCATCAGCATACTGATGATACCTCACCCCAAAACCTCGGATGATCTCACCCAGCGGTTTCATGTAGATATTAAACAGGAGAGGCGAAAGGACAGACCCCTGCGGCACCCCACAAGTGAGGGGTCTCGGGGCCGACCTCTGCCCCCTGCCAACACCGACTGCGGCGGCCCGAAAGGAAGGAGGAGAACCAACGCAAAACGGTTCCCCCACCCCCAGTCCTCTAAGCCGCTGCAGAAGGATACCATGGTCGATGGTATCGAAAGCCGCTGAGAGATCTAAAAGGACTAGGACAGAGGAAAAACCCCTGTCCCGAGCCCTCCAGAGATCATCCATCAGTGCGACCAATGCTGTCTCCGTGCTGTGTCCGGCCCTGAAGCCCGACTGATACGGATCTAAATACACAGTTTCCTCCAGGAACAAGGGAAGCTGCTGAACCACAACGCTCTCAACAACCTTCGCTAGAAAGCGAAGGTTGGAGACAGGACGATAGTTGTTCAAACGGCCGGGTCCAAGGCAGGCTTCTTGAGGAGGGGCCTCACCACCGCCTCTTTCAAGGCGGCAGGAAAGACTCCCTCACTCAAAGAAGCATTAACAACTGCCTGGAGCCAGCCGCACGTAACCTCCCTGGAGGCATATACCAACCAGGAAGGGCACGGGTCCAATAAACCGTGGTGGAAGACAGCCTCCGCATGATCCTGTCCACCTCATCGAGGGAGACCAGGTCAAACTCAACCCAGGTAGATTCCACCAGACTCACCGCCACCCCATCATCAGACCACTGCCAATCAGAGTCCAAGCCAGCACGGATTCGAGCGACCTTATCCGCCAGATGTAGACTAAATTCCTCTGCTCTGCCCTGCACGGGTCATCCCCCTCAATTGAAGGAGGGAGCGGGTCACCCGAAACAGGGCAGCAGGGCGATCATCGGCAGACGCAATCAGAGCGGAGAAGTAAGCACGCCTCGCCGACCTGATTGCTTCCAGATAGGTCCTAATATAGGATCGCAACTGGACACGGTCGAATTCGGAGTGGCTGGACCTCCATCTGCTCTCCAGGCATCTTCTCCGCCGTTTCCCCTTTTTAGATACTTTCTTAGGTTCCGTTTTTTTTTTTTTTTTTCCTTTCCCTTTTATTTGTATTGATCTTTGTATTAATTGTCTTTTTAAGATGGCTTTCTCTTGTGCTGGCTCCTCCCTTTCCAAGGCTCCTTCTTCTTCTTTATTCAGCATTTGAATGCCCATGTTTTCTGCAACAAGCCAAGTTAGTTCAGTCACTTCCTGTAGCAGTTCTTTCATACTTTTAAACTCCATTTTTAATTCTTTGGATGGCCACCAGAATTTTTATTTTCCTTATTTCTTCTTCTTTAAATTTTCTATGATCCTAACCCAGGTCCAGAGTCTATATCAATATCACCAATTAGTCCGGTAGTCCGTCTTTGTGTATTCAAGCTTTCACTTTCTATGAGTCTTGCGTCTCTTTAAAATGTAACAACTCCAATCCACAAAGGAACAAGATAGTTTCTTTCTTCTTTAGCTTCCAATTTTTCTCCACAAAGTGGCACTTTCTGCACAGAGTCTTAACCCTTTCCTTTTATTTTGATATTCAAAGTTTTCCGAGCCCCAAACTTAAGTTCTTACGCTGGCTTCTTCCTTTCCGGTTGAAGCCCTTATAGCTGTCAAAAATATTTTACTTATTTTTTCCTTCACTTGGAACTGCGCCGCTTCTGTTTCTTTTTAAAAACTCATCTTTATCTTAATCCGGGTGCCTTGATCTTACCATCCGATACTCCCGGTTCCTCTGCTGTCGACTTCTCTCTTTCCTCCTGCACCAATCTTAATCCCGTTGAGACCTTCTCTTCGAGGTGGCCATTTTGACCACCACTTCTTGACGTCTTCGGAGGAAAAGACCAGACCCAAAAGGGGAGATGTGGCTCCCCTCACTCTGGCTGGCAGATTTCCCTTTCTCCGCCGCCCCTACGAGGCAGCTTCAGCCCCGAACCTTGCAGGATCGGGGCTCTCCGACGCAAGAGCCAGGCTGCGGTCGTGGACGATCACAAACCGCCGCCCGTTCTCGAGAAGGCTCAACCCGGAAGCCGTCATTGTTTGCTCCCTGAGGTAAACAGGGCAGTATCTCACAGGGCCACTTCTTGGTTGGTATTGCACACTTCAGAGACATGCCCCTCCTTAATCTCTTGGGGTAGATCAGTCAATCCTAGCAACACCATAAGCTTTACAAGCATGTTGTTGCACATATTAGTGTGTTATATAATGTGCAGGATTTAGTTTTACTTTAGCTGGAGCTCAGGAAAGTCATATTCTAAAGTCCAGGAGCTATTAGAAGGTTATTTATTTGCATATTTTTTCTTCTAAAACAGGGGGATCCAACTCAAGGCTTGGGGGCAGGATCCGGCCCATAGGATGCTTAGATCTGCCTGCAGGGCCACCCTGGAAACAGCAAAGAACTGTCCTGTTGTGCCTCTGCCAGCAAAAATAGGAGCTCACGGCCCTCCTGACCTCCATTTTTGCTGGCAGAGAGTTTCAGGAGGCCGTCACAGCAGAAAACAGAGCTTGGGAGCTGGTTTTCGCTGGGAGAGTGCTCAGACCACCACAGGCATGAGTGAGGTCAAGCTGGCCATGCCCTCACGCACCACTCCTCTGAGGTCAAACACAACCCTGATGTGGCCCTTAATGAAATCGAGTGTGATACCCCTGTTCTAAAATGTTTATCTCTTCCAACTCACATGTTGGAAGAATTTCAGCTCTAGAACTGGGAGCAAATTCTCTTGGACGCTCAAGTAGAATTTACGTTACTTCTACAGAATAAAATTGTGCAGGTGTTGAAGACATTACCTTTTTTAACCTTTTGTTTCACTCAGATTCCATGTTGTAGCCTCAAAGGGTAACCTCGATTGTCTGAATGCTCTTCTTCTTCATGGTGTTGACATTGTCGCCACTGATATAGCAGGTATGATTCCCTTGTTTAAAATAGAACAATTGCATGTTGTTACTTAAACAGCTTTGAAAGCCCAACTAATGTATTGTGTATCTGGCCCTATAAGCCTGTTGGGTTCCATGGTGCTTGTTTTGTGGCCTGTGTTTTGAACTGTAGTATCTTATTGACAAAAAAACCCAAAAAAGAGAGGTGTGGAACTATTTATTCTGCACTATAAATCAATTTAAATTGATAAAAAACCCAGTTTTCTTTCTTTTCCTTGAGGCATATAATTTAATTAAAATATAGAGACCAATTGCAAGCTACACAGGGTTATCTTTATATGTATAAATCTCTGGGTGTTTGGGGAGAGGGAATAGGCATTTCTTTGCTTATGTATATAGCATATATATTCTGGCTATGTTTAGAACGTCCTTGTTAATTTTTCTCTTCAGGAAGGACTGCTCTACATTTAGCAGCAAAATATGGACATGCGCTTTGTCTTCAAAAACTGCTGCAGGTATTAAATAGTTGACAAATTGTTAAATGTTATGTAGAAAAGAAAGCATGATAGGGAATTTTGTTTCTTTGCATGAGGAAAATTCAGGATCTTGATTAACTATATATAGTAGTTATCAAATGTCCAGTGGGATTTCAAAAAAATGTAAAAAAATATTAAGCAGAAGCTGAACAACTTTGCATAGTAGGGGTACTTTCTGTGCATATGCAAGATACTCTTTGAGAAGGTCAGTGGAAGTCAATACAGGTTTTGTGTGCAGTAAATCTATCCATGGGGAGGTGGGGAAATGCTTAGCAAGGAAGCCCTGTAGATCAAGAGACCATGTGGAGCTTGTGGACTGATTTTATAGAACGCTTCATTTGCTAATGTTCCTGTAGACATTATTAGAGTAGGTAGGATGTTACATAGTAAGTCTGGTTTTTAAATGAGTGTTCCTGATCCATGCATGTAACATTTTTGAATGAAAACGTACTTGAAGTACTGCTTGAAGTGTTGCCATGTTTAGGTTCTGTTATTATTAAAATGTAATGGTAAATATTGAAGGTATTAAATGTCAACACAATGGTAATAAGATACGCTTGTCTTTTCTACAGTACAACTGCTCAACAGAAAATGTGGATCTGCAAGGACGGACTGCTCTTCATGATGCGGGTAAGGGGCAGGCAGTGTGTGCAACCAGGATTCCTAATGTAATGAGAAAACTAGCAGAGCTACGAACAACGTGGAAAAGTAAATGATTAGTGCAGATGCTGCTTCTGTTCACCAAAAGATGGATGATAATTGTTTAAGGAATTCTTTTTATTACCTCAGTACTTTGAAACTGATGCATTCTGATTGAGAAATTGGCTATTAGATATTAGTATTATTAAAAACAGTCCAGATACTTGTTCCATAGATCCTGCAGCCAATAAATAATCTGCCATTAGTTAAATCTTAAATTTTCCACCAGTAACATCTATTGTTTTGCTTCCCAAAGCAATGTCGGATTGTACATCCAGCATACAGTTGCTATGTGACCATGGAGCTGTGGTGAATGCCAAAGATGCTGTAAGTTCTTTCAGAATCTTCTTTCAGGATGGGCCAAGTTCTTAGTGCTTTTTCTTTCTTTTTTAATAAAACATTATTAAACAGTACAATTACAGTGGTACCTTGGTACTCATCATTATTTGGTTCTGGGAGGTGTAATGAGTACCAAAAATGATGAGTACCAAACAATTTTTTCCTATAAGATATAATGTAGTGAGTCAAAGGCAGCTGACACTAACAAGTTGTAGCTTGTGCATTGAGTACCAAATGAACGATGAGTACCAGGTCAAAATTTTCATGTCAACATGCATCAAGTACCAAATTTGATGAGTTTCAAAGCAGTTGAGTACCAAGACACCACTGTACATCAATTAAAAGCAAATACAAGCGGGGAAAAAAAGAATAAGAAAAAATAGGATTTATAGAAAAGAAAAAATAGAACAGAAAGAAATAAGAATATAATAAAGGAATGAAGTAAATGAAAAAGAGACTCCTGCCTCATCACAAGTATAATTGTAGTAACTTAAATACAACAAATGATCTTTTCTTCCTCTATTCCATCTTTTGTCTAAACAAATCCATAAAACCTCATTTCACTCCTGATGTCAGCAAAAATCCATTAAGGATTACTAGAGGTAAAAACTTACATATTTAACCTTGATCAAATAAACCAAATTATATTCCTTCCTTTTACCTCTAGCAGTTTTAATCTTTAGTCCCTTCAAATAATGTTGTGAAACTTGATTTCTTTTCATTGTTTCTTTGTTCCTGCTCACAAAATTCTTCAAAATACAAGCCTATTTTGTAAATCCAGTATAAGAAAATTTTAGATCACTTTCTTTATTTGTTACTTGTATATCTCCTTTTTAAAGAAATGAGATATACATTTTTCAAAACAAAACCATTTTCCCATGGGAAGGATTCTTTACAATGAATTTCAAAATCATATTTCAAATTTATCTGGACCCTAAATCCATTTGCAACTTTCTAAAATCAAAGCCTGGCTTTTGCTGTTTGTTCCAAAAAGTCTTTTAAAAAAGTTCTTAAACTTGTAGTTAAAACTTTTTAAATTAAGGATTGAAGGAAAATCATCACTGTACAACCTGTCAATGCAAAGATTCCCCATAGCTGAAAAGCAGTTAACAAGCAATTTCTGAAGGAGGTATGTTTATTTTGTGACGCTTCAAAGACACTAATTGTGCTTTGACCAAGATGGCTGTCACTTTTTTCCTGGAGCTCTAAACGCGCTGGAGAGGGCTGTGAGCTTTCTGGAGCATTGTGGGTGTTCTCAAGTCCACTCCTTGTCTGTGGAGGAATGATCGAAGAGCATTCGAACAGGCTGGGCTGGACTGACATCTCAGGGAGGGGGTTTTAAATTGATTTTACTTGGGCTTGTACTGTTTAATTTGTTTTTAATGTATTTATTGTTGTTGCTTTAGTTGTGAGCTGCCCCGAGTCCTTTCGGAGAGGGGGCGGCATACAAGTCCAATTATTTAATTAAAATTAAAATTAAATTAAGATGCACTTGCCAGTACTTCATTCTGCCACAGGCATCAGCTCTCCTTTTCATGATGCTGCCTGCCATTTCTTCCCCAGAAATCCAAGTTTCTTGTTCTTTTGCTAGGATGGAAGGACACCATTGGTGCTGGCCACTCAGATGTGCCGTCCAACTATATGTCAGTTTCTGCTAGATAGAGGTGCTGAAGTTAATGCAAGAGATAAGCAAAATCGGTAAGATACCTTCCTGCAAGTCATCTGCAGGTAATCTATCTATATGCTTCTGGAAGATGTTAGAGTTAGTTTCTCTGTAGTAAAACCCTACTGAGACCAAGAAATTGTGAGTTTTGGGCCCCATGGATTCTGTACCTAGAAATATTTCATACTTGACTCGGATCTCGCCTTGCCTTCCTTGAATTTGGTGCCCAATTTGGAGGTTCTCCTGGATTCACAGCTCCCGTTGGAAGAGCAGCTGGCAGCTGTGGCCAGAGGGGTCTTTGTGTACACCATCATATGTGCCACTTCTGCCTGTTCCTGGGATGGGGGCCCTCTTCTCAGCTATTAATGTCTCATTCACCTCCTTGTGGGCTATTCAACACTATTCGTGGACTGTCCTTGAAGACTATCTGGAAGCTACAATTCATTCAAAATGCATTGAGATGGGTAGTTTGGGGTATCTTTTGTTATAGCCACAGGGCACCTGTATTCTGTGACTTGCACTGGCTTTCAGTGGGCTTCTGACAACAGTCCAAAGTGCTAGTTACACCACTAAAGCCCTGTATGGCAGGTGACTAGGGCATTTGTGGGACCACCTGGCCGGAAGCATATCTGAACAGCATATCTGACCGGACAGTCCCACACACTCCTGCCATGAATCAAGACCACCTTACAGGGCCCAGGAGGAGTGTCTTCTCACTGGCAGCTTCTGCCTTGATCAGCCCTCCAGGCCATTAGCAGGCGGTCAAGATCTGGCTTGTTCCCTGGCCCTGTGGGGCAGGAGGAGCAGAATCCCCAATTTGAGCAGTCACAATTGATTTCTGCTCTGATCCCTGATGGTTTTAGTAGGTTCTAAGGATACCTGTTGTTTCTTTTTATATTTGTTGGTTTGGATTGTTTCAATTTTTGTACACTACCTAGAGTCACATTGTCTGAGTTGGGAAGCCATATGAATGATACAAATGAATAACTAGGTGCTTAATATAATTAAAAAATAACTGGATGAAAAGCCCGCCCTCTGTGTCCTTCTGAACAGTCACCTGATCCTGGAGGCCAATCGGGGAAGGAGGGAGGGGTGTGGTCAGGAGTTGGTGAAGGAGGCCCCGCCTCAGGCAAGTTGGTTGAGTTTGTGAGGGTCTCTTGTATTTGAACGGCATTTATATTTCTGCAGATTTTGGGGTTTCTGTAGGCCGCTTAACCGTGAGTGGGCTGGGCAGCCACATAGATTTTCTTAATAAAGAAATAAATATGTCAATGATGCGCGCGGGAAGCCTTTGGATTTGGGTTGACCAGGCTGAGCTCCCAACTCTCACAGTTGCCGCTGGCTTTCCCTTTGTGGTAATCCTTTCAGGCTCCTCCGGCTCCCAAAGTGGGGAAGGGAGGGGAAGCAGCAGCAGCACTGGAGCACTTTCCCACCCACCCCATTACAGTATTGAAATTTTCTTTCATAGAACATCATTTTTCATGGTACTCCATAAAATAAACTGGGGCTAAAGTGGCAGCTTGAACTTTGTACATTGCACATTTCTTCCTCCTAAATGCTCATAAATGGTCATATTGGGTCCGGGGTACTTGCGGGAACGTCTCCTGCCGGCATCACATTCCGATCGCCCTGTGCGCTCCCACAGGCAGGGCCTCCTTGGGATACCGTTGGCCAGACATTGTCAGCTGGCGGGGCCCAGGGGTAGGGCCTTCTCTGTGGGGGCACCCACCCTGTGGAATCAACTCCCCTTGGACCTTCGTTTGGCTCCGGATCTCCACTCCTTCCGCCGTGACCTAAAGACTTGGTTGTTTCAGCAGGCTGGCCTGGACTGAACCAAGAGGGGAGGGGGGTTTCTTTTAAAAATTTTAATGGTTTTAATAGTTTTAATGTTTAATATTAGGCTTGTACTGTTTAATTATTTTTAGTTAACTTATTGTATTGTATTTTTTATTCTGTGAGCCAACCTGAGTCCTTAGGGAGAGAGGGCGACATACAAGTCTAATAATAATAATAATAATAATAATAATAATAATAATAATAATAAAGTTTCGTGAGGTAATACTGTAATTTATGAAAGGTTAGTAGTTACAACATGAAAACTTCTGTCTCTGTCTGGCATAAAAAACAGCTGGAATTATATCACAGCCATGCAGGGCAGGTGCTCATTCCTTCTTGGCCCCTTTGGTAATAGGAATGGCTGAAGAAATGACAGAACTCCTGGCATATCTGGAAAACACACATTGGCCAGGCTGTTTAGTGTGGCAAGAGCTGTGCATTTAGGCAGATTTCCTTGCTAAATCCTGGTGGGGCATTTTGTGGATGTGCTTGTCAAGACGACAAGTTTCCAGATCACAGCCTTTCCTGAGGATCCGTTCATTGAGTGTACATTGCTGAATAAAAGCACAAATATGTTTCCACTGGCAAGAGGAATCAAGCAGAAATAATCAAGCAGCTGACATTAGAATAGGGGTAGTCCTCCAGGTCTGTTTGTTTAGTGACCACTGAAAGCTACAATGGCACTGAAAAAAGTGGCTTTCAGGTGATCCTCACTCTTAGGACTATCGTAGCAACCTCATGGTCACATGTTCACAATTCAGGGACATGGCAACAGGCATGTACTGTATCTGCATGCTTTCTCCTTTCTCCTGCAGGACCGCTCTGATGTTGGGCTGTGAATATGGCTGTAAGGATGCTGTAGAGGTTTTGCTCAAAAATGGAGCCGATGTTACTTTGGTTGATGCGCTAGGCCATGACTGTTTTTATTATGCACGAATTGGGGACAGTACTGAAATCCTGTCCCTAATAAAGGCTGCCTTTGAAGAATCCAGCAAAGGTACATCAGCTTTCTTTATATTTGCAGGGGAAAATTCTTCTTCGCTCATGATACTGCCATCTCCTGGTTGTTTCTGCCCATCTGATAAGATCTGGTGGAAGAGATTACCATTTTTGTTCATTGTCAGAGGCTCAGAGGGTTGGGTTTTTGTTTAGTTGTTGCCCTCCTCCTTTGGAAGTGCCCTTGCCCTAAGACCGCAAAAGCCATCAGAACTGGGTTTTTTTTTTCAGAAGTCTAAGTGATGAAAACTTGGTGGCACTTGTAATTTGGGGGGTTAATTGATATAGAGCTTGTCAAGATTGAAAAACACTTAAGCTTCCTGTGACTAATATTCAACTTGCTAAAGAAGTGCGGGGAGGGAAGGGTGAGAGGTAATGCGGAGGCTAGAGTCTTCAACCATGAGAGCCAAGGACACTTCTGCAGGTGTTGTCAAGACATGGACTGTTATCAAAACAAAAAGCTGATTCCTAATTGGACAGGGTGACCTGTTCCATGAGGAGGAGGGGATGAAACTCATTTTTAACTATGCAGGGTTGTGCAGGAAAATTTAGAGTTGGCTTTGCTTTCTTCAATGCCGAAATTATGTACTCAATAATATTTTGCTTTTGGGATTTTAAAATTCCTGAAAATGCCTGCTTTTATTGGGTCTGTTAGTTGGACGGTTGACAGAGCTATTTTCTTTCTTTCTGCCGTGAAATTTTGTAATTATTTGCTTAATGATTTTGTGTTTTATGGCTCTATCACTGTTGCTCTGAGCCACCCACACTTTAAGATGAGCAGCTACACAAATTTAAGCAAGCAAGGAAGTTGGTGCTTTATTTATGAAAAGGGGATTTGTAAGCTGCTCCCGGGGCACCTTCAGGGAAGCAGGAATTAAATTATATGCTTTAATGCAAAGATTAGATGTTAGGTACAGAATCTTGAAAAATGTAATAGAAGATTCCAGTTGTCTTTGATTAGTAAGTTTCTCAAGGCAGAATGTTGTCTTCTTGGACTCTTGGTAAGCCAGACTATACTGATATTTTTGAGATGAACTACTAATTAACTTCTTTTTCATTTGCACATTGTTTATGTCTAGTATTTCTCCAGTTCCTCCTGACCCTCAGAGGCCTTGTTGATGTGAGGGGCATATAAGCCCTTTAAATAAACCAGCATATGTTCTTTTCTTGTTTGCCAAGTGCTGTTAGAGTTTTATCAATTTCCCTTCAGGCTTTACTCTCAACATATCCAGCTCATATTACTAGTGGGTATGTAATCCATTGAATCCCAAAGGATTTCAGCTTGAGGCGGATATTCTAAATCATCTTTGAAATTCATATTCTGTATTGTTGGATATAAAGTATTAATGAAGATGCAGACTAGTAGCTTCTAAAGAATAAGTTTGTTTTTTTCACATTCCTCCTGAGCTTGGACAGAATATCTAAACAGAAGCTTTGTTTTTTTAGCAGGTTATGAAGTAATGAAGAAAGGGCAGCAACTATTGAAGGTAAGGATTCTAGGTGTAAGCCTCTAATTTTGAAGGCAGTTTGGAGAAAGATCTGCTTTCTGGGGAAGATATTATATTGTTGGTATCAACAGTGATTGTGGCCTTTCTCAATGTGATCAGCTCTTTTTATCAGTATCTGTGGTTGCTTAATGTGAATGTAAGGAATGGGGGAACCTGTGCAGATGAGGTAATTACTATTTCTGAAATATTTTCTTACTGAAGATGATCTTCAACAATCTTTCCAGGTGCCCAGCATGCTACCCAAATGGACTCAACCTAATATCTTGGATGAAGTGAGCAATAAACCATTTCTGAAGGAGCACCAGAATGTACAGGTGAAGGAAGTGCCTTTGACTCTGAAAATAATATGACCCGATCAGCTCCTGAAAATTCTCAATTTGTTCCTAAACTACTTCTCAGAGTCCTGCAGTGCCTGGTGCAAACATTAGACAGTTGTTAGCCTTGGCAGGATTTTTGCACAGTCTTGCAAAAGGAACACATACAAATGAACCACCAAAAGAGAAAGATAATAATGTCTTTGCCAACATGTCTAACTTGCACAAATGCCTCATTGATGGAAATAAAAGAATAGGATAACATCTTTTGAATTCTTGGAGTAGCATGGTGCTCTTCTGGGCCATGGCAGGCCAATTACATACAAGCAGGAACTCATTAGGTAGCCTGGCTGAGGCTACTACATGGGGTGTGATGGTGGTGATGGGATAGCACCTGCTGCCAGAACACCATTTTAGGAATACCATTGGTGCAATTCCTTTGTGGCACAATCATTGGTCCTTAGTCCAGCTGAAGGTCCTTGAACAAACAAAGCTCTTTAGAGCAGATTCACAGTATCCTTCTTTATCATTGAAGGTTGGTCTTCAGAGAGTGGGAACAAGAGTTTGGTTAGCAACTGGCAACTGATGAGTGAAAACACATTATTTCCACTGGAAATCATGGTCTCACATGTATTTTTAATAACTACATTAGAGTTAATCTAGGTTCTTGAAGGGTGGTCCTAGGACTCCTGAGAGTCCTCTTAAGACCCTCTCAAGGGTCCTTCAAAATTAAATGTTTAATCAATATTAAAATTTGATTAAAAAATCATGAGAAAAAGTAACGGCAGCAAATGCGTCAATTTTAATTGGGGGGGGGTTCAATTTTTTTATTAGTTTGACAAAATATAAAATACAAAGGAAAATAAAAATAATGGGAAACTAAGGGAAGGAAAAAGAAAATATAAGGTAAAAGGGAAAAAAGAAAAGTGTTGACTTCCAATTCTCTTTAGCACAGTAGAAGATAACATTGCAGCCTCAACTTTTTAACTGTACATGTCAATGTATACTAGCCATTTCTATAATAGCAATAGCACTTAGACTTATATACCACTTTATAGTGCTTTACAGCCCTCTCTAAGTGGCTTATTTACAGAATATTTATGCTGATATTGCCCCCAACAATCTGGGTCCTCATTTTACCTACCTCTGAAGGATGGAAGGCTGAATCAACCTTGAGCCTGGTGAGATTCAATCTGCCAAATTGCAGGCAGTTGGCTGCAGCAGAAGTAGCCTGCAGTACTGCCCTCTAACCACTGCACCACCGACAAATCTATGCAAATCAGCAAAACCAAAATCAGAGTTTCATTTTTTTCATCACAAGCACAAATTCCAGAAGCAATTTTCAAATAAAAGACATAATTAAATATATTATCTTCTTTGAATAAAGCAATCAAGTTAACCATCTCTGCTTTTTCTTCCTTTCTATGGAAATAATATATATTTCTGTTTATAAAGACTACTTAATAGTCTTTATAAACTATCACCATTTATATTAACATAATACACTGTATTCTTTCAGATTCTTTAGCCTTAAAGGGAAAACATACTTTTTTCATTTATTTTAAAACACTGAACTTTTCTTTAAAAACATTTCTAAAAATGTTCTACTACATCTTTTTAAACTTTCTCTTAACACACATACTTTAAAATTTACTTTCAGTAATACTTCGCAGGCTTTAAAAATTACTCAAAAACTATATATGAAAGAAAGAAAAATTTTCAAACTCATTTTATAAACACCAGCAAAATTCAAGCTGCATTAAAGCTTGCTTTCAATTACATAGATCAGATCAATAAAAATCCAACTCGTTAACTCATTAAATTTAAATCACTCCCTCCAAGTTATCCTCATAGAATAAAATGTTTCTTCTTGTATACATCCATTATAAGACTCTAAATCTTTCTTCTGGCTTTTTAAATCTTTTTTAACTTAACATAGATACTTTCAAATCCATTTTCAATAATATTTTAATAGCTTTAGGAATTATTTAATTATAAAGGAATTATAAAGAAAAAAATGCATTTTCAAACCTAAATTAGGTCTAAATTAGAACTTTCAATTACATATATCAGACTGATAAAAATTAATCCTAATTCCAATTAATTAAACTTAAGTCACTCCTTCCAGCTTATCTTCATAGAATAAAATCTTTTTCTTCTCTAGAATGTCTGTCAAGTAATTATAAACATCTTTTTTCTCAAGGATTTCTCAAACTTGTTAAGTATCCATGAAGAAAAAAGCCCAAACTTGTCCTCCTGAAAGTTGCAGATTATCTTGGAACTCTTCTTTCCTTTTTTAATTTAGTTTATTTATATATTAATACTATGACATACAAAAATACAAAAGAAAACAGTAGGAAAGATAGGGGAGGGAAAAGGGGAGGGAGAAGTGTGGGGAAAGGGGGAAAAAGAAAGAAAAGGCGTTGACTTCTAACTCCCTTTGGTGCAGTAGAATAAGCTAATAACGTCAAACCTCAATTTTTAATTTTTACATAACAGTATAAACCAGCTATCTCTATAACGATAAACCTAATCGGTAAAATCCAAAGTCAAAATTTCTTTTTTTTCCACCTCGTGCTCAAAGTCCAGAAGCGGCTTCTAAGTAGGAACAAACGTAGTTCTATTTTTGTCTTTAATCCAAGCAGTCAGTGTAGCCACCTCTGCCAACTCCATCAACTTTTGCAGCCATTCATCCATTGTGGGAATCACATTGCTGCTGTCAACATATACAGTATCAAAGTTCTGAATTTAAGTTTTTAATTACAATAGTAAAAAATTAATAAAAGTTAAAGACAAAATGGAAAGAAAGAATAAAAAGTGCAAGAAAAAAAGAAAGAAATATAATAAAGAAAAATATAAATATAAAGAAATGACTTCCAATCTTCATCCCAACAATTTATAAATTTGTTTATATATTTATTTACATTTTATGTTTATATATTTATTACATTAAGCTATTATATAAAGCTATTTAAATTAAACAACTTTTCCCCCCACAAGGCTAAAAGATACTCTTCATCCCATATTCTATCCTTTATTTATAAGCAAATCTACAAAGCATCAACTTTTCAAACCTGCTGCTCCACAGTCTTTACCAGAGGCTTCCTGGCCTGTCTGGAGTTAGGATGACAACCAGCATTTGTCTGGATTGCTGTCACTTGACACCTCACTTAATGATGGCAATTCTTGTCCCGGTTGCACTTGAGGACTCCTGGCATTTTAATTTTTTTCTGAAAAGGATGAGGTTCTTGCAGTTTTATGTCATTTGCAGTAGCCTTTAGCAGACACCAAGATCTGATTGGGCATGGACTGCTGCAAGGAAGGGAGATGGGCAGAGTTGTGGTGTGTGCCCTGCCTTCTGTGGGTGGAAGGTGATGGAAGCCATGAGGGGCTGAGGTTTGCTCTTTCAGAGAAGCAGGGAGAGAGAAGATGTCAGGGCTGTTCCTGGCCTGCAGCCCAGCAGTGCTTGGCAGGGGTGGAGGATGGGCACGAATCAGCCAGCAGACTGGAAGTGGCCATGGACTGCTTTCTGCCAGTGAGGAGGGGTGCTGGGGGTCCTGCTTTCCCCTCCATAGATGTGGCTTCAGGGAGAAGTCAGGTCTTTTGCCCTTGGCAAACACAGCAAAGAGAATCTGGATGTCCCTATAATGGAGAAGGCTCCCTGGGGTGGGGGCTAAGATTAGCTGTAATGCTTGATGAGCATCCTCCTCACTTTGAATAAGATTATTGTTTTGTCTCCAGGAATTAGAAAGAGAAAACGAAGACTTAAAAGGAAGAATGAGGGAAATCCAACAGGAACAACGAATCTTCCTAGACAGAATAAATGGGTTGCAGTTGCAGCTGAATGAGGTAACAAGGCCCAGTTTGTGCCGCATGCTGAAGACTTAATTGAGATTACTGGTATTTTATCAAACCTCAATCCCCAGATTTTCCTTTCTTTTTTTTCTTTTACCTACCATCCCTTTCTGAACAAGGGTTAGAATAAAGGGGATGGCATTTTTTCTACTCAGGCATGTTCTCTGACAGAAGAGTCCCAGTCTGCCTTTGGAAGGGGAGTCCCCATGGCTGGAATCTGGTACCACTTTCAACAGCAGTGGAAATAAAGCTGCAGTAGTGGCCAGTGTACCCAAGGGGAAGCTTTGGCTTCTGGAGGGGGATGATGATTTAGCAGTTGAGGCCAGGAGACATTTCTGGGGTCAACCTGGCTGCCGTCTGCAGGATGCTTCTCGTGATAATTAGAGCGAGGGGTGTATTCATTTTCTCTGGTTTTTCATTTTAAACAGAGTGATCTTGAAATTTAAGTGCTAATCTGCATTTGGGGATCAAGTCATATTATTGTTACCAAATACTTGTCCTTCTGGCTTTGATTGACTGTTCTACCTCTTGTGTCAGAACAGTATTTTTAAAAAGAAGCTGTACTGGCATGGCTTCTAAGTCAATTGATGTGATTTATTAAGCTTTTCTTTATTATGTGGAAGGAAAGAAAGTAATATCAGGAGAGGCTTTCCCTCTTCCCTTCTGCAACTTTGGTCTCGGAATTGCGGCTTCTTTGAACTGTCAGAAAATTGGCCAGGAGTTGGAATTGGAAAGGACAGGATTTGTCCTTTGTCCACAAATCTAGTTGTTGTGGTTATTTTTGTGAGGATATAAATGCAAGGCAGAAGAAGTCTGTGTAGAGAATATTTTTTGGCCAAATTTGGGACAACATACGAAATACAGAGGAAAAATATTATTTGCAAGGTGAATTATAGCACTCCATTCACGAATGATGGAAGAAACAATAATTTCAAATATCTGAATATGTGTACTATTCTGTTTTTAGGAGCAAATGGTTGCTGATGATCTTGAAACTGAGGTAAAAAAGGAAATTCTTTCTATTGTTCACTCTCATTAACTTGAAATGAAAACATTTTTCCATCTTCTTGGATAATTGCCGAATAGATCTAAAATAATAAATTAATGGCAATGGGTGTTTTTAAAACATTTTGGGTTGATTGTGCTAACGTACCAGGATTTATGTAATGGCAGCATATGTTAAGTCTCAAGTAACTTTAGCCTGCTTGATTGTGATACACTGCGGGATATTTGTGTAAATCAAATCTATAAAGTTATATTATTCCAGAAAGAGAATCAGACATTTCTGGCTCCCATAGCAGTGACTGTTGCTCTCTTCTAGAAAGATGAGCTTAGGAGGCTTCTGGCCACAAAGGAACAGCAACAAGAAGAGAGTCTGCGAATGCTTGAAGCTCTGAAGTCAAAACTCAGGTTCCATGAGGTAACGTCCCTTAATTTGGAAGGCATACTTCAGTTCTAGTGGTCCTTTGCAGAACCAGAAAACGTGTGTGTGTGTGAGAAGGGGGGGAGGGAGATATAGACAGAGAGAGAAAGAGACAGAAGAAATAATTGAGTGAGAATCACAGAATGTAAGGGGTAGAAGGAATCCAGGAGATCATCTAATTTGATCCTCTGCAGGATCCACAATTACAGCATCCTCAACATATGACCTTTGTTTCAGTACTTGCAGTAAAAAAGAGTCGTTCCCCCCACCCCATCCATCCGTCCCCCACCCACCAAAGCATTCTGTTTCATGGCTGAATGGCTCTTGCCAATACAGATTTTTCCCCCTGATAAATCTACTTCTTGTATTTTAAACCATTGTTTCTTGCCCATTTTCTGGATCAGTTCTGCCCAGTTGCCTGTATGACAGCCCTTCAGATAGAAACGGCCTTTTTTTCCTACAGACTCCTCTGTCCAGGCTAAGAGCAGCCAATGCTTTCCACGGTTCCCCACCCTGAGCCTCTTGACCATCGTCCTCTAGGTGTCCTCCGGTTTGTGAATATCCATCCCCAAATGCAGAGCCAGAACTGGGCATAATAATCTGGCTGTGGCCTGACCAATGCAGAATAGGTTGAAACTGTAACTTCTCTTCGTTTAGTTAGCTCGGTTGCGTGCTACTATCTCGTGCATATATTTTGTTGATATGAATGAAACTTCCATACATTTTACAAGACCTTGAATTTTATCATTGGTAATTCTGAAAGAATTTTAAGCTCCTGATTGGCAGCCAATTAGCTATGTGAAACCATATCTGTTTTTTGTGATTTCAGGGTGACCATGCAGGATCCGGAAGCAACCTTAATAACAGTAGGTAGTTTTTGATATTTTCTTCAGCATGCCAGGCAGTCTGTCTGTACAGTTTTGCTTATTAGTGCATCCTGTAATTGTGCATCCAGGAAGCAGATGAATTCCTAGCAGACTTCTTCCAAAACAATGTAGTGGGTTTTTTTAAGTAAGCAGGCAGTGGGATGAAGTTGAGGAGATGTGGGTTTGGTAGGCTTCTCAGGGAATTGAGTCCATGTGCAGAAGGAAGATGGATATGCCTATGCAGTCACATGAAGCCTCCCAAGCGGTGGACAACAGGAGGATGTTCAAATAGCTCAATATTGGACATTTTGCACTTTTAAGAGATGAGAGAAGGCTGGTTCTTCCAACACTATATGATATTCTGCCCTCCTTGCCTCTCCTTTATCTTCTGCTCTCTGCCTCTTTTCTGGAGGAATGTTTCATCCTCAGTGTTGATGTTCATGAGTCTTGTGACATCTGTTTTTAGATTTGTGAATGTGTTCAGGGTGGAGGTAAACAAGGCTTCAATGCACTTCAGAATAGAAGCTAGAAGGGACCTTGGAGGTCTTCTAGTCCAGCCCCCTGCTCAAGCAGGAGACCCTATACTATTCCAGAACAGGGGGCTGTTCAGTCTCTTCCTAAAACCCTCCAGTGATGAAGTACCCAAAGTTTCTGGAGGCAAAGCTGCCCCACTGGTTAATTGTTGTCACTATTAGGAAATTCCTCCTTAATTCCAGGTTGCTTCTCTCCTTGATTAGTTTCCATCCATGGTTTCTTGTCTTGCCTTCTGGCACCGTGGAAAATAAGGTGACCCCCCTTCTTCTTTGTGGCAGCCTCTCAAATACTGGAATATTGCTGTCATGTCACCTCGTCCTTCTTTTCTCCAGACAAGCCAGACCCAAATCCTGCAACCATTCTGTCAGGCCTGCCTCTGTTCAGAAGACAAGAAAGAAAACCTCTGTATCTCCACTGATTTAGAGGAGAGGTACTTTAATTAAGTTTGAAATGATAGCAGCAAAAGCAAGGCAAGATCTGATCCAAAATGCAGGAAAGTTACAGATTGAGTTACCTCAGATCCCTCCCCCCAGGGTCCGGCACTGAGAATCCAACCAACATCCAGTATGATGTTATGAAAAAGCCCATCTTCGGATATTTCTCCCATCTGGAGTCTCAGGATGGTTGACCTTGACGGAGTGTAATCATCTCTACTCAGCAGTACCGTAATTCATGAGTGCAAACCTCAGTTTTCATGGGAGTGCACCAGACACTTCTCCATCCCAGATATCTGAGGCTCCCCTCCCCATTACTCTGGCAGCTGATAGCAAGAATGCTGAAGAAACCCATGCTGGAGACACAGCTGACATGTTATTCATATATTTTAGTCTCCAGGCCCTTAATCAACTTAGTTGCTCTCTGCACTTTTTCCAAAGTCTCAACACCTTTTTTTGTAATGTGGTGACCAAAACAGGATGCAATATTCCAGGTGTGGCCTTACTAAGGAGACAAAAACCTGGACTTCCCTGCTCCTAGTGCAATGTCTCAAATGCCACACCAGTCAGTTAAGTATGAGCCAGCAATGTGCTGCAGCTGCCAAAAAAGCCAATGCAGTCCTAGGATACCTCAACAGAGGAACAGTATCAAGATCACGAGAAGTGGTAGTACTATCATATCGGTCCTAATCCTCCTGTTTGGTAGACTGGATCATACTAGTTCCCTCAACCACTCATCTTACAATTTAACCACTTTGTTGCTCTTCTCTGCACATCTTGTAGGGTATTTTTTGTATCGTGGTGAATAAAACTGGATGCCGTATTCCAAGGGTGGCCTCACTAGTGCAGTATGAAGTGGCACTATCGCTTCTCGTGATCTTGATACTATTCCTCTGTTGATGCATCCTAGGACTGTATTGGCTTTTTTGGCAGCTGCAGCACATCGCTGGCTCATACTCATACATAGAAGTCCTCTAGGACTTCTAGATCGCTCTCTCAAATACTGCTGTTGAGCCATGTACTACCTATTCTGTGCCTGTGCATTTGGTTTTTCTTGCCTAAGTGCAAAACCTTACTTTTCTCACCACTTATGAATTTTGCTGTATAGGTCCAGTCTGTCAAAGTTCTTCTGGATCTCAAATCTATCTTTTAAAATGTTAGCTGCCCCCCTCCCCCAGTTTGGTGTCATCTGCAAATTTGATTAGATCCCTTTCTGTCCCCTCATTCGCATCATTATGAAGATGTTGAAGAGCACTGGGCCCAAGACAGAACCTTGGGGTATCCCAGTGCATGCTTCCCTCCATGTAGATGCAGTTCCATTTAGGACCAAATGCCAAGTGTGGTTGGTCAGTCAACAGTGAATCCATCTGGTTGTGATGCTGTCTAACCTATATGGTTACCAAGAAGTAGACTGTGTTCTACTTTATCAAATGCCTTGCTGAAGTATTAAGTAAACTATGTCCACAGCATTTCCTTGATCCACTAATTTAGTTACTTTGTTGAAGAAGGCAATAAGGCGTATCCGGCAAGATTTTTTTTAAAAAACCATATTGACTTCTAGTAATCGCCTTGATAGTTTCTAGGATTTCACCCAGGTATCAGTGTCAAGTTGATTGGTTGGTTGTTCCCTGGATCCACAGCTTCTCCCCTTTTGAAGATTGAAACCACGTCAACTCTTTTTCAGCCCTCTGATAGTCCCCCAAATGCTCCAGGAGCTCTGAAAGAGGGGGTTCAGTTGTTCTGAGGTCACATCTGGCAGCTTTTTCAAAACCCTAGGATGGAATCCGCCTGCTTTCAGCCTCTGGCAGTTTCAGTTGCATGTTTTCTGCTACTAACCTTAAAGTAGCCATTCATACTTGGAATCTCAGAGGAGATTCCACTGTGAAACTGCTAAGCTATCTTGATTTCCAGATCTGTCACCTGTAGCCTAAATAAAATAATATTTTATATCTCACAATAGTAATAGCTTACTATTGCCATGATGTTTGTGGTAACTCTTCTGTATAAAGCCAACACTAGATTATTAATGTTGCTTTAAGTCAGTTTAATATAATTAGTACTATGTTTTTCACCTCACAAATGTTTGTGCAAGCATATGGAAATACTTGGTGCATCTGAAGAGATGGAATGCCATTTCAAAAAATGTTGGTGCAACCAGAGTATCTGTTTGATTTTCTTTTCTTTTTGAAAATATAATATTTCGACATTTGTTTCAAATTAAAGAAGGAATATGTTTTGTTTTTTCTTAAGAGAAAGAAAATGTACTAATGATGGACCCAGGCTATTCTGCAGGATCCCAGGTACCTGAATATTCTTGGTTCCAATGCAACTCTAGTTTGCTTTCCAAGTGCGATCCATGTATTATTGGGCATCTAAGTCTGTTACTGGGCACCCCCTGGAGATGCTACATTCCTCAGCAGAGCTTCCTGTAGTAGCTCCACCCGTGAGAAGGCGGAGGCTTTGAGAAGCAAGAACATGCCCCCAAACTGTCCTCTTCCCCCTGCCTTTTTTTGCTGTTGGTCTCACCCTGCAACTGTGGTTGTCACAATTGGCTTTTCTGCCCTTTTGAGGTGGGAAGTTGCTGTAGCCTCTGAACCCTTCCCACATGTTTTGCATGGCCATTGGCTGCAGACATTGGCCCACTTGTACTCTCACTGAGCTGGGGGGTTGCTGAATTGCACTCTCCTTTAGTGTTGACAATTTAAAATTGGAAATGAGGATGATATTTTAATCTCCAAGTTAGTAAAACTTAGATGCAATACATTTATGTTAGTGGAGGGATGTCCTTACACCTATTTTCTACTTTTAGTCCTAAGTATAATTGGTGATCCAACAGGACATCAATATTGTCCATCCTTCTAACCAACATAGGTCTGCCTTTTAATCTGAAAAATTATGGAATGAACTTGGGAATGTAGCATTCAAAACACCATAGTTGAACTAATGGAGGTTTTTCTTTTTACATAAAAAACAGAAGTTACTGTTTTATAGAAACCATTGCATGAAACTTAACAAATACCTTTGTTTTGTTTAAAGCAAATCCTTGCTTTGCCGCCTGCTAATCTCCAGAGCCGATCAATGGTGAGGCCTTTGGAGCTCTTAAGCCCAACCCAGGGTTGCACCTCGGAGACTGATACTCTCAAGCGAGAGCTCAGCAGCATCAAGAGCTGTTATGAGACAGCCAAAGGTGACCTCAACAGGCTTCAGGCAGAGCTGTCCCACAAGACTGCAGAATGCAAAGCCCTGGACTGTGAGTGTGAAAGAATTAAGCAAGAGTCAGATCAGCAGATAAAACAACTGGAAGATGCTTTAAAAGATGTGCAGAAGAGAATGTTTGATTCAGAAGGGAAAGTGAAGCAGATGCAGACCCACTTTCTTGCCTTGAAGGATCACCTGACAAATGAAGCTGCTGCAGGTAGCACTAAGGTGACTGAGGAGCTGAAGGAGCAGCTGAAAGACATGAAGGCTAAGTATGAGGGAGCTTCAGCTGAAGTGGGCAAGTTGAGGAATCAGTTGAAGCAGAATGAGCTATTAGTGGAAGAATTCAGACGAGACGAAGCAAGGCTGGTGGAGGAAAACAAAAAGTTGCAGAAAGGACTTGGCATGTTGAAGGTGGAACGTGAAAAAAGGGAGAGGACTTTTTCCGAGGCAGAAGAGCAGCTGAAGGAAACGACAGTGAAATTGGCTAACAAATTTGAGAAGATGAAGAGTTCTCTCTCCAGTGAAATTGATGAGAAGGACTGGAAGCTAGCAGAGTTGGAGAAAGAGCGTGAAAAGTTGTGCACAGAAGTTCAGCATCTTAGGACAGAGCTTGAGAAGCAGAAAGCTCAGTTTGCTCACTATGTGAAGCCAGAGGAACATAAGCATGTCAGAAGCAGATATGAGCAAAGGGCCCGTGAGCTTGAGAAGGGGCACTTGGAACTGAAACAGAAAAACCAAGCCTTGCAGAAGGCAGTAGAAAAGGCTCAGATGGACCATAGCCTCCTAAAGCAGCAGATGGAGACCCTCAGGGGTGAGGTGAAGACCCAGTATGTTCCCGTGAAGATCAATGAGGACACAAGGAAAGTGGTAGGAGAGCTGAACAAGAAGGTGACGGAAACCACTGAAAAATATCACCGGTATAAAGGAGAAGTAGAGAAACTACTAGCGGAGAAAGTGTGTCTGCAGGAGAAGATCAGTAAGTTTCAGACAGTTTACATTCCTCCTGAAAAGCATGAGAAGGAAATAGGAGTCTTAAAATCTACCTTGGCAGACTTACAAAAGCAGCTTAATGAACTTAACAAAAGATATGAAAAAGAGCAGGCCAAAGTTTCAGAATTGGTTACTAAAAATGCAGCTCTCCGACAGGTCATGAAGGAGCAGTATGTCTCTTCAGAAACTCACGAAGAGGCAAAAACTGCCTTGAACATCATGCTGGAAAGAACAGGTGAAGAATTGTCAGACCTGAAGGAGAAGATGGAAAAGGTGAAGCAGGAATATTTGAAAGTCAATGAGGAGAATGGTGCACTGAAACAGAAGTTGAGGGGGCTGCAAAGTCAAATGCAGGCTGAATATCTCAGTACAAAAGACCATGACAGTAAAGTTGCTGCTCTGAATACAAATATTCAGGACCTTCAGAGAAGCAACTCTGCAATGCTGGCAAAGTACCAAGAAAAGCAAGAAGAAGTTGCCCAATTGCATGCAGAGATTGAAGCCCAGAAGAAGGAGATTGACTTGATCCAAGAATGCATCAAGTCCAAATATGCTCCTCTTGCCAGTTTGGATGAAAAGAAGCGGGACTTTGAGGCAACTGTGATGGAGCTGAAAAACCAGCTCCTGGAACAGGGGCAACAGCTCAGAATGAAAGAGGAAGAAGTCCAGAAACACACCGAGGAAATCAAAAAGTTAACAGCAGGGATCCTGATGGTCCAAAATGATCTGCAGCAAAACTATATCCTTGCAGAGAAGTATCATGAAATGGAGGGAACGTTGGCAAGCAAGGTGGGCGACCTGAACAAGGAGTTAAGGGAGCTGCAGCAAAAGTTTGCCGAGGTCACGGGGGAGAAGGAGAGGCTTCAGGAGGAGAGTGCCAGGCAGCGCTCAGAGGTGCTCCTCCTGCAGAGCCGCTTGCAGGGCCAGTATGTTCCTCTGGAGCAGGTGGAGGCCCTGGAGAGGAAGCTCAGCTGCATCATCGAGGGCCTGAAAGCAGAACTTGACAGCCAGGCAACCAGAAACCAGCAAGAGCTGCAGAGAGCTCAAGAGCTGCAGCAGGAGCTGGCCCATCTACAGGCCACCTCAGTGCCTTTGGCAGAACACTCCCAAATCAGAGAAAGGCTAGAAAACGAGGTGGCAATTCTCCAGTCCGGATGGAGAGAGAAGGAGGAAGAAAACCAGAGCAGAAAAGAAGAGGTTTCCCGGCTGCACTCTGACCTTCAGAGCACGAAGCAAGCACTCAGCAAGCTGGAGAAGAGAGAGGTGGTGGAGGCATCTGAGCACAAGAGGATGAGAAGCAGGCTAGAGGGCCAGGTGAGCAGCATGGCTGAGAAGCTGGCTGAGCTGACGAAAAAGATGGAGAAGCTGCAGGACGATTCACTGAAGGCAAATGCAGAGGAGCCACCCTTGAAGGGTGAGAAGGAGCTGCTTCAGCCAAAAAACGTCAACATTGAGCAGGAAATCAAAGACCAGAAAGAGCGGTGTGACAAGTCTCTGAGTACCATTGTGGAGTTGCAGAAAAGAATCCAGGAGTCTGCCAAGCAGGTGGAGGCCAAAGATAACAAGGTGAGCCAGTGGAAACGGGGAAGCTGAGGTGCCTAAGGAGGCATAGAGGAGAGCCAGGCTGATTTCTCCTAGTATAGATTTCCTTTCAGTGGCTTTGGAATGGAGTCTCATGTAGGAAGCCCTTAGAGAATGGTTGCTGGTTGCATCTAGCACACATGCTTACATAAAGCTGCATTTATAAATCCCACACAAGTACTTTATGGAAACCCCCAAGGACATTAAATTGCCAGTAATTGATCTCTTGAGGACCTTTACAGGGATTTCCAGGTGAGCAAACGCTGCACTATCAGGTTTGTGCTCACATGGAAGCCACTGGTTGTGCCAGCATTACATGCATTTTCCTCTGCAGACATTTGGGTTCATGTGTGGGGAATTTGAAAACCTGCCACTGTTTTTTCACATATTTGTTTAATTGCAGTATGCCCACCATCTCTGTTTGAACTTCTGGTAGCTTCCATGTAGCCACTGTAGCATAGCTGCTAGCAAGCTCTGAGGGGACATTGCATTACCACAGCATTGCCACTGAATAAAAAATAATACCCAGAAGACAAACGACATTGGTCAGTCATCATCTTAAAGTGCTCAGGAGTTTGGCTTTCTGACCTGAAGTCTCTCTCAAATTGGGTGGCCTGCATTCTTCCTTCCTCCTGCAGTTGGGATGGGTGGAGTAGCAGGTCGTCATTCCAAAGCTGTTGATGTATCTAAAACAAAATAGATAAGAGCTGCTCAATGTGGAGATGTCTGCATTTGTTTCCTACTTCCTTTTTATGTTAGGAATTCAGTGTGAAAATGGGGTCAGCTCTCTCTCGTGGGCAAAGCTGGATTTCTGTCCTCTTCTAGATGAAACTTGCCCAAATCCCAGGGATTGGGGTCGTATTCTTTCTCCTTGTTTGTGGGCCGGGGGTGATGAGAGGCCATGGCTTTCTTGTTCTTTTCATGGAAATTTTATCCATCTCTCTCTTGAAGATAACGGAGCTTCTCAATGATGTGGAACGGCTCAAACAGGCTCTTAATAGCCTCTCACAGCTTACCCACAACTTTCCTGCAAAGAGGCAAAACCCACAGATGGAAGTCCTCCAGAGCCAGGTGAAGACTCTGCAGCAGCAGCTGGCTGTAAGTAGGGCTCTGGGACCCATTGCAGTGTCTTAGGAGTGCCACACTTAGAAATGGTGGGAGAATAATATCTCAGTCCTTGCATAACTTGCAACTCTGCACATCTGCAGAAGAAACCTGAATGCTATCTGTGAGTGCATGGCTCCTCCTTCCATTAACACTTGTTTCCTATAAAAGAGAATATATATTGCTGTGCTACCCCTCTCATTCACATATACACGCAAAAGTGTGGCTTTAGAGAGTTTATTAATGTTCCCCAGCAATGCCCTTTACCCAGCTGCAGAACTGTCCCAAATAACTCCAGCCGCAAGCAGGTCAAGGTTAGTCCACAAAGCAGTTGCCAACAGTGCATAAAACAATGGAAAGTTGCTCCAGCAAATAAGTCCACCAGACAAACTTAACTCCACCAGGCCATCCTGAAATACACCTACAGGAGTTAGCTTGGCTAGAGACGTTCCGAGTCTCCAAGGCACAAAGTCAAGCAGGAAGCACAAGGAAAGCACGTGTTGTTTGCAGCAACGCTTCCCTCTTCCCTCTGCCTGCCGTGATAAATAGTTTTGGCTGTAACCCACCAAGACAGGCAAAGGCCTTCTCCTGAGTAATCTGGCAGATTGCTCTTGTCTTTTCTCTGCCTCGCGTGCTCTAAGATCCACTGTGGAAGGTGGCTCCTCACTGACCTGTAAGCTGTCCCCAGCCACAGCCTCCTGTAAAACTCTTTCAGGTGGTCCCCTTCAAAGTCATTAATTAACCCAGTTCCTGACATGCCCAGGAATGAGCTGCTCCTCCCTTGAGCTGGCCTCTGAGAAAGAATCAGAGTCGTCCAAGGGAGACATCACAATAGCTTAGGGGGAAAGTGTGGCTCCTCTCTGATCTGGGTTCCTTGCAGGCGTTTCATGACCTGACTAGATCCCATCAGTGCACTGCTAGTTTGCAAGCAAACAGCCAAGTTGAGAGAGCCCCAAGGGTTCCTTGACTGATTGACTGATGGGCTGTCTTGTCTGTCTGTCTATCAAATTTATTTGCCACTGATCTTGTATACAACAACTTTGAGTGGCTTACAACATAAAACAATAAAAACTATTAAAATCAACCATCATAGAACACTGGATAAAATCATTAACATCACATGGGAAAGAGCAGGCTGGACAGATGGGGCTGGAGAGGTGGGATTAAGTTTTCATTCAACCACCTGCAGTAGGAAGCTCCTCCATTGGATCCCCAAGCCATCTGGCACAGCCAGGTCTTAAGGCTCTTAGGAAACGTCGGGAGGGAGGGAAGGGGTAAGATGTTCCAGAGGGCAGAAGCCACTCAGAAGGCTCTTCTCCTGGAGCCTGCCAGCTTTTAAAATCTTTTCCTTTTAAATATGTTTTTTTCTTTTCCTGGGGTATGCCAATATTTTACTCTGCAAGAAAACAAGCAAGCTCAGAGAACACTAAGGACTCCTCACTGTCAGCACTGGATTAAAATCTCAGGAGGAATTTCCAGGGGTGTCAGGAGCATCAGTCCCCTGTGGAACATCTCACCTCTCCTCAACAAGAGTGAAGCCAATCCACTTGGTCATTTCAGGTAGAAAATTAATGGAAGGCTCCTTTGTTTTAGGATGCTGAGAGGCAGCACCAAGAAGTCATCTCAATATACCGGACACACCTTCTTAGTGCTGTTCAGGTGCGTGGACCTTGCAGGGACTTTGGGGAGGGGGGCTTCGCTTGGCCTGGGTGACTTCTTCCAGGACAACTGCTGTCATGCCTGAGGGTGACTGCTGTCTCCTTTAAGGAGGCTTATTCAACCATCCAACTTCACGGCAGGAATGGACCGGTTTTCAATGTTTAGTCGTTTACTTTCTTAAAGGTCTCCTTTTAATTTTGCAGGGTCACATGGATGAAGATGTGCAGGCGGCCCTGCTCCAGATCATCCGCATGCGACAGGGGCTGATTTGCTAGGGGAAGGGAGGCCCAGCTGGTTCCTCCGGCTGCAGGCAACTTTGCCAACTTCTTAATGCCCCTTAATGCTTAGGAGATGGTAACCCCCAGCTGCTTGCAGCAGGAATATGGAAAAATATTTACACAAACCCATTTTTAAACAAAAATGAAAAGATTAGCTGTGCATCTGAAAATAGAAGTTTTTTATTTATAGGTAGTCAAAATGATGACCAAAGCGAAGTTCTCCTGAATGTCGGATTGACAGCCCTAAAAGAAGGCTAATCCCGCCCCCTCCTTGCAGGTGTCAGGTCCTGAGCGGGGGCTCAAAGCAGTGGGCCTGCATCTTCGGGGGGCTGGGCCAGACGGAAGGTGTCACCCTGGAACTGGCCTTGAGGCTCCCCCTTGGCTCCATGGTGGCTTGGCTGGCCAAGCTGCCTCTTTGAAGACTAGCTAAAAGTAGTAATGCCTTTTTATTGCTGTTTTCTTGAAAGAAAAATACATCAGATAATATTTTGCTTTTTACAAGATAGTTTTTCACAGAGTGTTGATTACTGATTTATTTGTAGTTTTAAGGACAGCAGGACTGGGATAGATAAAAATGAAAAGCTGTTATGAAACCTTGAAATACAGCAGCCTAAGATTTGTGTTTGATCATTCATTACTTTTTTTAAAAAGAAGAAATCAACTGTTTACAGATAAGCTAATTAACAACTAAAATAGTTGGGAAAATTTAAAAAAAAGTTTTTTTAAAATGCAGAAACCAAAGAATACCTGTGCCTCTTGTAGTGGGCTTGGCTGTATTGCTGGACGCCCCCCTCTTCACAGCCACGAGTTGGAGGCAGGTCAAGGGCTGAAGACACGCTTGTCCTTTCCCGATCTGTGGCTGGCTGAAGGAGGGGCCTCTGTCTTCCTAGAGCAGCAAGTGCATCTGTTCAGTTACCAGGGAACTTATATTCGATGAACTGGTGGCCGTGGCTGTCAGCTGTGGCTCCGTTCCACTTGGAGTTCTGAAAGAGGCTCCTGAAAGACCCCTTCCTCTCGGGAAACTGCTCCTGCTGTGAGGCCTGTGCCTTAGCTTGTGCCAGTGGGATTCAAACAATGGGCCCCAATTGCGCAAATTCTTTGATTTTATGCTAAGGTGATTAATAGCAGCATCTTAAAATACAGTATTTTGTAAATTATGTATGATAATCCACTATAAAAGGTATTATTTATGCAGGAAAAGCCTTTTGGTGAGAAGATTAACTTGGGATATATGTTATGTGTTTTAGGAATAAATATAAAGGACTGGAAAGTTTGGTGTTGCTTTTTAAGTAACTCTGGAATAGTTCCAAAAGCAGATACATGGCGTTCTGGGTTTCTGGGAAAAAATCCACCTTTTTACATGGAAATATTAAAAGCAGATTGCTTCAAAAATGCCAGTTACTTACTTAAAGCATCTGAAGATGAGCATGATCTTAAATAATTGTAAAGCCACACTGTATCTGTGCTAAGACAGAACGTTGTCCTGGTGGACTTCTGAAGATGGCTCCTTGATTGGCAAGTCACTCTTGCCACGAGCATCTTAGTTGGAGTCTGGCTGTGGTGCTGCTTCAACAAACTGACAGTTGATTCTGCCAACTAGGGTGCTGGTCAAACACAAAGGCCTGGATTTCCAGATTTGCAGATAACTGGGCATTCCTGCCCTTTACCTACTTGCAAAGAGGACCTTCCAGGCACAGAGAACTGGAGTGTGTTGGACTGCAATGGATTGTGGGCTCTATTGCCATTTTTCTGAGGCAATAGGAATTGCAGCTGATTGTAAACAAAGGAAAGGAAATGGGGAAAGTTAACCTGTGCAGAGATTGGGTGGGCTCAAAATGTGTAGGGAGAAGGTTGATTTCAAAACTGAGAATTTCAGTGAATCCCTCTTATTTTGCTTTTCTGGAAGGCTTAGATTAACCAATTCACCAAGTGCTCTTGTTCTCAGCAACTTGAATAACTGAACAATAATTGTCTGATTTTGATGTACTAATACTTAAAAGTATTATCATTCTCTTTTCTCTGGGAGACATTTATGTATTTCTAGTCTCCCTTTTACACTACATATCAATAAACGTTTATTTTCTGTGTCACTTTTCCCGGGCTTTATTGAAATGACATGCTGCCGTTTCGGTGGGTGAGATGGGATACAGCTTAATTCCAGCTGAGAATGAAAACAATTCCCAGCGTTGCAATAAAATAGATTTTTTTAAAAAAAACAAGTTTGTGAATAATTACGATTTACGAAGCCTGGGTCAGAACACTGCCTTTTACACACATACCACTTCAGGAATAATTATAAAAATGATGATTTCTCACTCATTTCTTTACTAGTAATAGAAACAAAATAAGCAGCCATAAATGTCACCTAAAGTTGGAGCCCAAAGTCAGTAAATGTAAATGTACAGTACAGTAAATTCTCGACTTATGACCAGTTGCTTAACAAAGTTGAAAGTTATGACACATCCCCAGAACAATTTATGAGCTACTTTCAGTGTCATGATAGCCACCCACAATTTAGTAGTCACATGGTCAAATTTTGAGCAGCTGGCAATGACTTGCCTATCAGCCATTTTCAGCATCGAACAGTTTTTGCCAGTTTCCAGCATTTACTTCCAGTTTCATTCTCAGTTTCTACTAGCAAGATTTCTACTAACAATCTTCGAGTCCTTAGTGGACAATCACTTAAATAGAACCAGCCGTGTGTTGCAGCTGCCAAATAAGCCGCTATCCTAGGCTGCATTAACAGAGGAATCGTATAAGATCGCGTGAAGTGTTAGTAGTGCTTCATAATGCCTTGGTAAGAACACACTTGGAATACTGCACCCAGTTTTGGTCATCACAGTATAAAAAACGATCTTGAGACTCTGGAAAGGGTGCAGAAAAGGGCAATAAAGATGAGCCCAAAATATGAGGAATGGTTACAGGAATTGTGCATGGCTAGGGAGGACCAAGGATGACATGATAGCAATGTTCAAATATTTGAGCTTGTCTTCAGAAGTTGTGGATGCCTCATCACTGGAGGCTTTTATGATGACACTGGACAGCCATTTGTCTGGAATGGTATGGGATCTCCTGCCTTGAGCAGGGGGTTGGACTACAAGGCCTCCAAAGTCACTTCCAACTGTGTTACTCTGTTACACAGGTAGTCCTTGACTTACAACAGTTAGTGACAGTTCATACTGAAGTTTGCCGATGACACAACAGTGATTGGTCTCATTCGAGACAACGATGAATCCACATACAGACAGGAGGTTGTACAACTTGCCTCATGGTATAAACCAGAAGAATCTGGACCTGAACACACCCCAAACCGTAGAAATGGTGGTAGACTTTAGAAGAAACCCTCCCATACTAACACCTTTTACGTAGACAACACCGTATCAACAGTAGAGACCTTCACATTTCTAGGTTCTACTATATCACGTGACCTAAATAAAATGGACACCTAACATCAAAAACGTCATTAAAAACGCACAACAAAGAATGTTCTTTCTGCGCCAACTCAGAGTTCAAGTCATATCTTCAGTTTGCAATCAACTGATGTTCCAAGATGTTCTCAAGTTGCATTTGGAAGCTTCATATCAAGCCCCCAACTTCAGTGCACAACCAAGGAAGCTACATCTCAGAGTCTTCTTTGTCAGGTCTCCTGTCAGGGGGAAGGGGCTGGGGGTGCAGACTTGGAAATTAGCTAAATATTCTCTGACCCTCCTTTGTCAGTGAATCCACCAAGGCAGGTCCCGGTAAGTAAGTTGGTCCTCTTTGTCATACTCTGGACGGGATGGACGGACCCTTGATGCTTAAGAGAGAAAACTGAAATGTTTCTCCACCCCTCATATCTCAAGCTTTGGAAACCTTCCTTCTTTTTCCTGGACTCTGTGAATTCTCTATACCTTAGCGTGTTGTGTGAACCCAGCCCATTTGTTTTACTTAGTTTAGTATATTGTAGAGTCTCAGAGAACAGATTACCTACCAGTAGTTCATTATTCACATTTAATTTAATTTGTTGTGTAATACAACCTTCTACCAAGGCTGCATTTCTGCTGTCACAGGACTTCAGCAACAGGAAAAATGGAATCGTATTACTGTGTTGTGCATAAATTATGCCAGTAAAAATAAAACAAGTATACAATTTTCTTTGTATTCTGTGAACAATCATGTGAAATAAAGCCTCCAATCCTGTAGCCTTTGAAGAACTGATTCATCCACTATAGCTTCTATTTTCTGAGATTTCCTAGCTTTTATTTCAAATGAGCAGAACTTCTTAGTGAGCAGAGACTGGTTGGCTTTAAAAAAATCACCTGGGATGCTGAGATTGCCAGTATGCTAAAACATCCCTTGGGGTCTTGAACTCCATGACCTCAGCCCTCCCTCTGCCCTGCTTTCATCTGCTGTCACAGGCCCAAGTCAAGTCCATTCCTCCATATTGGCAGACCTAGCACAATGATAGTAAGATCCCAATTCTTAGCTAACACTCAAAAGAAACTGCGGGGGTTCTGTGAATCCAGACACAGAGAGTCTGGCTTTCCTTGATTCACTGTGGGGAGTTGAAGATGATCAACTGCAGCTTTGCAATATCTCTCTCCTACCTGTAACATCAACTCTCTGTTCAAGGTGAAATATCAAAGAGAAATTTGTGTGCATTGAGCGTGCAGTTGCTGCAAATTTATTGCATAATTAAGTCAAGATTTCAAATTTTCAATTTCAACCAGAATAGAGCTCGAAGGGACCTTGGAGGTCTTCTAGTCCAGCCCCCTGCTCAAGCAAGAGACCCTGTACCATTTCACACAAGTGGCTGTCCAGTCTCTTCCTAAAAGCCTCCAGTGATGAAGAACCACGATTTCTGAAGGCAACTTCTGTCCCACTGCTTAATTGTCCTCACTGTTAGGAAGCTTCTCCTCAGTTCCAGATTGCTCCTCTCCTCGATCAGTTTCCATCCGTTGCTCCTTGTCTTGCCTTCTGGTGCTTTGGAAAATAAATTGCTCCCCTCTTCTTTATGGCAGCCCCTCAAATACTGGTATATTTCTATCATGCCATCCCTGTTCCTTCTTTTCTCTAGACTGGCCACACCCAATTCCTGCAAGTGTTCTTCACATGTTTTTGTCTCCAGGCTCTTAATCATCTTATTCTTCTTTGCATTTTTTCCAATGTCTCATCTTTTGGGTAATGTGGTGACCAAAACTGGATGTAGTATTCCAGGTGTGGCTTTACTAAGGATTTATGAAGTGATACTAATACTTCATTTGATTTTGATTCTATGCCTCTGTTTTTACAAACAAGGATTGTATTAGCTTGTTTGGCAGCTGCCGCACACGACTGACTCATGTTTAAGTGATTGTCCATTAGGACTCCTCATGAGGTCCCTCTCACTGTGGACTTGCACCTTTGGTTTTTCTTGCCTAGGTGTAGGGCTTTACTTTTCTTTACATTGAATTTCATTTTGTTAGATACGGCCCAGTGTTCAAGTCTGTCAAGATCCATGTGGATCTTGAGCCTGTCTTCTTGGGTCTTGGCTACTCTTGCCAGCTTAGTATCATCTGCAAATTTGGTAAGTTCCCCTTCTATTCCCTCATCTAAGTGGTTAATGAAGATATTGAAGAGTACTGGGCCTAAGATGGAACCTTGTGGGCCCCCACTGCTTACTTCCCTCCATGTAGTTGTAGTACCATTAAGGACTACTCGTTGAGTATGGTTTGTCAGCCAGTTACAAATCCATCTGGTGGTGATGCTGTCTATCCCACATTTTTCTACCTTACCAAGAAGTAGCTTGTGAACTACTTTGTCAAATGCCTTGCTGAAGTAGACTTCAGGAAATAAAAGATAATTTACACTGTCAGTTAATTTTCATAATGTTTTCTTTATTATCAGAGGAAGAAATTAACCCAAGAATTTATTTACATACTAGTTTCAAACAGTAACAGCTTGCTAATTGCTTGTTAGGTGCTTAATAAGCTTATAGCAGATGCTAATGAATTGAGGACTCACAGTTTCAAAGGTGCTCCATGCAGAATTCTGTTTTGGCAGCTTAATTAGTGCAATAATTATATACTTGTTGCTCCTTCTTCCAAGCAAATACTGTCAAATGCTTAAAAGATTAAAGTGAATTACATCACACAAGATAGCTCTTCTTAAGGATTCTGCTGCTGCAAATCTGAGTCTGTTCCAGATGGGGCAAAGACCCTGGGGGGTGGTAGGGAAGGGGGCCATCTGCCCAGGCGTAGGGTTGCTTCTTTAAGACTGCAATGTTTCTCCCACCAGTTTCTTGAAGCCTTACTCTTGGAGATAACCAGGCACCTTCCCAGTTCTGCAACTGTTCATGCAAGCAGGTCAGCCTTTATGGCCTCCTTGCATCTCTCCTCCGATCCAGATGCATTAGCAGCACTGAGCACTCCGAGCCATTATCAATCAGAATAGTGCTGGAAGGGACCTTTGAGGTCTTCTAGTCCAACTCCCTACTCAAGCAACAGACCCTCTAACATTCCAGACAGGTGGCTATTCAGTCTCTTAAAAACCTCCAGTGATGAAGCACCCACAAGTTCTGAAGTCAAGCTGTTCCACCAGTCAATTGTTCTCAGTGTTAGGAAGTTAGCAACCAAACCCAAATCCTGCAACTGTTCTTCATATGTTTTTGTCTACAGGCCTTTAATGATCTTTAATGATTCTATGCCTTTGTTTATATAACCCAGGATTGTATTAGCCTTTTTGGCTGCTGCTACACACTGCTGGCTCATTTTCTTTTTTTAATTAATATTTATATCCCGCCCTTTTCCGGAGACTCAGGGCGGCTTACAATTTTTGGAGCGTAACCCAATGTGCTCAGTAATAGCCTTCATTCCATTGTATATGCCTGCTTATTACAGCTTATTGCCCCCCAACAATCTTGAGTCCTCAATTTACCTACCCCGAGAGGATGGAAGGCTGAGTCAACCTTGAGCCTGGTGGGATTCGAGCCTGCAGTAATTGCAGGCAGCTGGAATTAAGTGCTAGGCATTTAACAGCCTGCACCACCAAGGCTCTTATTTAAGTGATTGTTCACTAGGACTCCATGGTCTCTCTCACAGTTACTTCTTTTTGAGCCAGGTTTCACATAATCTCTATTTGTACCTTTGGTTTTTCCTGCCTACTTGTAAAACCTTTGCATTTTTCCACATTCAAGGTTGGATAGGGCCCATTGTTCAAGTCTGTCAATTTTTGGATCCTGAGCTTGTTTTCTGGGATGTTGGCTATTCCTACCATATTAGCGTCATCTGCAAATTTGATGAGTTCCCCTTCTATTCCCTTAATTAAGTCATTTATGAAGATATTGAAGAGTACTGGGCCTAAGATAGAACCTTGTGGTACCCCACTGCTTCCTTCCTTTCATGTAGATGTAGTACCATTAAGGACTATGTGTTGAATACAGTTGGTCAGCCAGTTACAAATCCATCTGTTGGTGATATTGTCTATCCCACATTTTTCTAGCTTACCAAGTAGTTTGTGGTCTACTTTGTCAAATGCCTTGCTGAAGTCTAAGTATGCTATGTCCATAGTATTTCACTGATCTACTAATTTAGTAACTTTGTCAAAAGAATGAAATAAGATTGGTTTGGCATGATCTGTTTTTAACAAACCCATGCTGACTTTTAGTTATAACTTTATTTGTATCTACATATTCACAGATTTTTTTAGCACTTAGCACTAGCACTTAGACTTATATACCACTTCACAGTGCTTTTACAGCCCTCTCTAAGCAGTTTACAGACAATTAATAACAATTTGATAGCATTTCACTGGTCTACTAATTTAGTCACTATGTCAAAGAATGAAATAAGATTGGTTTGGCATGATCTGTTTTAACAAATCCATGCTGACTCTTAGTTATTACTTTACTCATTTCTAGATGTTTGCAGAACAGCAATACAACACTGTAATTACATGGGCAGTTGTGTTCTACTTTTTGGGAAATTGACCAGATGAACTAATATCAAAAAGATAGAAATTTGCTATTCACAAGCTGAGCATAGCATTCCTCCATATGCACATGGCTAAAATATTTTTTAAACAGCTGAGAATCTATCATACATTGGCAGCTATAAGAAGAATACTCTGAGAATAGTTGTGTGTTTAAAATCAATTTGTCATTGTGCTTCAAAGAGAAGCAACTGGCCTATGGGGTTTTTCTTTTGCAAGATGATATTAAATATTGCAGCTAAAACTGCTAAAATGAGTTTTTGGAACCAAGATTAAATGTTCCCACATTATCTCAGAAAGTATTGACTTAACTTCTCTGAAGTTTGTTTTTAATGTACTGTAGTCATACTTTCCCCCAATATTTTATCAATGTTGTAATGTTTATAAAATCTGTACAATTCCAGGAATAATATGAAAGGGAACATCTGAAAAAGTTGTTCTGTTTATCTTGAAGACCCATGAAGAAGAGACTGGAAAGCAATCTTGGGCTACCTAATACAGAAGTGAGGACACCCTTATAATAATATTCAAGGTCCTCAACAATATTATAAGTCAAAGGGGTGGATATGTACAATTTGGTTGGTTAGCATCAGCACATCAAATAGTGTCCAGATACAGACTGACGAGCAACAGTTGGGGTTGTGTGAATAAATCACAGTATTTTGTACAAATGTACTTATGTCTTCTGTAGAAATTTGGAAATTTAGATTCACAGCTGAATCCGAGAAGACTGCTAATAAAAGGAAGGGAAGCTTTGCAGTTTTCAAACCATCAAACTGGTGCCTGTATACATGCACATTACCAGATGGAGAACATAGAAATCAAAGTGACTATATTATGGCTAAAAGGAAATGGAGAAAATCAATTACACCATCAAAGCCAGGTGCTGACTATCATGAACTGCTCATGTGCAGTTCCAAGTGAAACTCAAGAAGAAAACCAACCTGTTCCACAATATGTCTTGAGCATATATTTGAATATTTTTAAGGAGAACATCAGGAATTATTTTGAAGACTTGAACTTTATTTTTGTATGTAAGTTTGTATACAAGCATAGAAACTGGTTCAGATCGATATTAGTGGGTGCTTGTTGCATATTCAAGTGTCATCCTACAAACTCTACAGAGCAGCAATTCTGCCAAGCCACTTTTTCCAGGCTTGCCTGCGCTGTCATAGCCTTGCAGCAGCATTTGAGGTGGGACAGAACTGACTAGAGGCCAGCCAGTTCCCCCTTTCAGCTGGAAGGGAGATACTACACTTGATCTTAGCCAAAAGGCCGAGAAGGGAGGCGGCAGACTCTTGTTTTGCAGAAGTGACATCAATGCCACCAGCTCTGCAAATGCAGTCATAACTCAGCCTGACAAAATTTTATCATCTGATTGACTTGGCAAGTCAATATACAACCCTCCATTTCAGGACCCCCATTTTTCCCACTTTACTTGGTACCTTGTTTTTGGCACTAGAAAATCACTCCGTGCAGGGGTAGTTGGATTACTACTGAACTATGAAAGGGTTGTGGCCACCATTGGGGGGAGAGACTAATATATAAGTGCCATTCAGAACCACCATTTAAATTCTGCTCTGCCTGTCAGAGGTCAGTTGCTGAAACTGCAGAGAGTTGGGAGGGGGTCTCCTTGCCAAGAGAAGTCAGTGGAAACTCTGGCAAGAATCAGCAAGCAGGAATATTGCAGACTGGAGCCTCAGCTCTGAAAACACAGGAAGCGAAACCAAAGAGGCTCCCAGAATGATCGTGATCATCAGCAAACACAGGAAGCAGAAGGCAGATGGTGGTGTGTTTGCAACTCAGTGTGTGGCCGTTTCTTAGGATTTTTCCCCTCTTGGCTCTTTTAAGTCTTGTTGAAATCAGTTTCTCCTTTGGCTTCCTGCATCATCTCTTCTGCGTTTCCACTTTCTCACCGCTGAGACTGGCAGAAGGAAGGTTGCTCTTCCACTGAAATCCTTCCTCAGTGGCCGTCCTAAAGGTGCTTTTTCAAAAGGCAAGTGGACTTTGTTTTTTTCCCTTGAAGACATTTCACTTCTCATCCAAGAAGCTTCTTTGGTTCTGGCTGAAACAAAAAGTCTTCAAGGGAAAAGACAAAGAAAGTCCAGCTGCCTTTTGAAGCAGCAGCTTTGTGGCAACCATGACCTGGATGACAAGAGAATCTCCATATACACTTTCCCAGGGGCCCTTTCCATGGGAAGCCATGAATGTGTGCAGAGGGTCCTGCCTAGATCTTATTTGCCCATCCGAGTCTGAGGACACCAGGGGAAGACCGTCACATGCCTTTCTATTGGAGGCTGAAGGCAATTTTTCAACAAGGGTTGGATCTGCCTTACCAAGAATGCTGTTTTCTTTGAGATACAGAGAGAGGAGGGAGGGAGGGTGGACCATGCTGAAAACAGAAAAATGAAAGCCTTGAAGAAAGTTCCCCCTCCTCCCCACTCTTTAATCTGAAATACAAAACCAGCAACTTCCACTCGACTTCTGGAAATGAAAGCAGAAAATTCAAGTGCAATGTAATTATAGGCCCGGAGTCCCCAATTATAATCCCACATGATCCAAAGAGAGGCCGTGCAGCAGAAACGGCAAACTCCTTAAGAGCTGGGCTACCTCATGCTAAGCATCCTCACTGCTGCTCAAATTCATCTACATGTCACAGCTATATACATCCACGTCCCCCACCCCCCATATTGTTTCTCTAGCAGTCTCCCTGGTAACAATTCAGAAGTGTTTTGCCATTGTCTTCTCCCAGGTCTGATTCTGGAGATGGTTTGGATTTTGTCATGCTTGTAGAGAGCCCCACTTCACATCCCTGCATCTTTTGGTGGCAGCCATAAGCCTGCAGTTTAGAATTAGTCTCGGATTCTTTTCATATGATACTTATTAGCTTGGGTAGCTTTGGGAAAACATTAGAAGTATGGAGGATGACCTGTAGGCTGACAGGCTTCTGAAAAATCAAGTAGAACAAGGATTATTGCTCTCCTAAATCAGCTATAGATGATCAACTTGCACAACTAGTGCTACCTTGGTACTTCATGTAACAAAGTTATCTAAAGTCCATAGATATTCAGAGGTAATCTGTCCTTCAAAAGCAATAGCAATAGGAACAGCACTTCGATTTATTTGGCAAAGATTGAGCATAACATTTCAAAACAAAACTCAGTACCAATGTGGTATCCTGCAAACAGCAATTAATTCATCCTTTAAATTACACCCTTTGAAGCAGGTGTGCAAATACCAGTTTCTTTCATCCATACTGCAAATTGAAAGGAAGCTGCTTTGCTCCCAGATGCCCTGATTGCATGGAAGAGGCAAGATCTCTCATCAAGATTAATTGTATTTTCTTGGCTGGCTGGCAGGAACTGCCATCTGCATAGAAGCCGCACACAGGCCAAACAGAAAGCTGTGAGGGGAGACTGTTTGCAATGCAGTGGACTTGAGTCCTATGAGCCTGGAAGCTTCTTGATCTAGAGTTGGACTAGATGACATCCAATGTCTCTTCCAACTCTGTTATTCTATGCCAGAGATTAGCCCAAGAAATCTGGCCACCTGAAAAGAATGGATAGATGCTACCCTTGCCCCAACTCCTCATCCTTGCTCCACTCAGTTGCTGTCACCCAGCAGCAGTAAAATGGGGGGTGAGGGGGAACCTGTTTCAGAACACCGCCAAGTGCTTTTACTTAATTTGGGCTAGTCATACATGAGGCAGAAGTACTATACGAGATGCTAACATATGAGGGACACACAAACCCCCTGTCCTGCATTAGTCCTTCCACAAAGCAGCCCGCATTCCAACAACTGAAGAATCCTTAGTGCTGCATAAAGCCTCCATCTTCAAAGGCTCCCAACTTTGCAACTGGCTGGCTGGAGAATTCTGGAAGTAGAAGCCCACCACCTTAAAGTTGCTAAGGCTGAGAGCCCCTGCTCAAAGGCCTCTGAACTAGCCCTTCCAGAGCTGAAGGGGGTTGCTCTCAGCCGCCTTGTGATTTTCTTTCTGAAAAGGCAAAACTGGAAAGACGAAGTCAAGGGCAGCCCTAGGAACCTCAGGGAAAATTCCTCATGGCCCACCCTTTATTTTTTTTTACATTTTTTACATTTTTACAAGTTCCCATATTTCTCCTCTCAAAGAACAGCGTTCATCTCAGCCCTGGCTAAAGTCCTCCAGCACAACTGAGAGAAATCACTTCCATGCAGATCCTAATCTGGCTCACCTCAAATCCAGATGCATGGAGCATCAGGGACTGCAATGCAATCTTTGCACATCTTAATTTATTTCAGTTTCTGTAAATTCATTCAGCTGGAAAATGCTTAAAAATCTTAATAAATTGACAAAGCTGGAATCTTCATTTGGTGGCCTGTTTCCATCACTCTCTAATTTTTGTGTTCCCATGATGATTACTAATAGAATATAAAGTATCACTTAAAGGCTGATCGCCTCTTCCACCGATCCCAGCACTTCCCTACTAGGCAGCAGATAAATTGCTCACTCTCTGTGCCTGAGAGTCCCCAGCAGGAATAAGGTTGCACTTCCAACCACATTTTTCAACCTGGTTTTCTTCTTTGCTGTAGCTGTAATCATAAGCAAATACATTGTGACCTTAACTATTTTAACAAGCCCTAGTTGCATTTATGTATATTGATTTTTTACAAAAGGGAAACATCCTGTTTGTCCAAAGGAGTTTCTGCTGGGATGGTTGAAGCCTGGGCCTCTCCACCCCCTTTTGTGGGAGTGTGCAAGCCGAGGTCCTCCTGGGGAACTGTTTGCTCCACTTTTTTAATAAAATTTTATTTTTTTGAAAACATAGACAAACAAATACATAAAAAACATAAAACATCTTTTTTTGAGAACAGTGTGCTCCCAGGTTGTCACTTCTCCATACAGACATAAATTCAATTACATATTCAGTGGCTTCTTTGCTGCTCTTCTTGACAACAGGCCATTCTCCAAAAGCCTTTGTCTCACTGTGGGTGCAGATGCGCTCACCCCTGCCTGCTGCCATTCGTGAGCCAGCTCTGCACTGGTGGTGCCCCAATCCTGCAGCTGAATCACCTTTAGGAGACAGTCCTGGTGCTGGTACTTGCTGGACTTTCTTGGGCAGCCTGAAGCCACCTTCACAACAATTGAACTTCTCTCCTTGAAGTTCTTGATGATCTGATAAATGGTTGATGTAGGTGCCATATCCTTGCCTGTGAATCCCTTTTTATGGAAAGCAATGATGACTGCTCATGTTTCCTTGCAAGTAGCAATGGTGAACAGAGGAAGAAGTATGATTTCAAACCCCCCCTTTCAAAGCTTCCAGCCTGATATTCTAACCCAATCAGACACCTGCGTGGTTCAGGGCATCTCTGGCACGATACCAGCTGCTCCTGTTGTGGCAGGGCTGAAATGCAGTGGAGATGTTTTGGGGGATTAGGTTCATTTTGATGGCACAGAGAGACTTTGCCATTAATTGCAATTGTTCCGGTGAACATCCTGGAGTCCAGATGCACATCGCCCCCTTCCACACGGCACAAAGCAGACGTCGTGACAATGAATCCTTGGGCCATTCCCACCCCTTCTGCCCAGGACGGTGCGTTTCCCTTCCCCACATCTGCTTTTCTGTCAGCTGGGACGTGATCAATGAATGAACGATCTAGAGCTCTTTCCAGGACTGTCTCGTTCCTTTTCCACGCCAGCAGCGCCGCATCGCAAGGAAGACTTCCGACCATTCGGGCTCCTTGGAACGCCGCTCCTTCCATCTGGATCACCTCCTTCCTCTTTCTCCCCTCTTTCCGCCAGGAGCCGCCCCCCCTTCCCTTCCCCGAGCCTCGCATTCCGGAGCTCCCGGGGCCCAGGCGCCAGTCCTGCAGCGTCCTAACCCGCTCCAGCCTCCTTCCAGCCGAGCGCGACGCTGGAAACGACAGGCAAGGCGGCCTCCTCGTAAGCCCCAGCAGGTCCGGCCCGCAGCCCTTAGCCGCGCTGCGCTTGCTTTCCCGGCGAGGGGCTGCCGTCACTGCGGACTTGGCCAGCTTCGGGAAGGGAGAGCGGGCGAGGCCCGGCGGAACCTCCGAAGGCCGCTCTTGGGCCAGCGTCGGATTTTCAGCCGGAGGGAGGAGCCGCCGCGAGCGAATCCGGCGCCCCACCCGAGCAGGAGCCGCGCGCGCAGCCGCAGGAAAGCTACCCAATCGGCAGCGCTCGGCTCGGCAGCCCGCGTGGGTTTGACGGACAGCGGACTCGGTGGAGTGGCAGCCGGCGGCGAAGCGGGCCAATGGGCGGCCGGGAAGACCCTTGGCCGGACTCCGATTGGTTATCCTTAGCGCGGCCGTGCTCCACGTGGGGTGGGACGCCGGCCTCTCGTGACGTCACGCCAGGAGCCATTTTGGCTGAAGGGGCGGACGGCTCTCGCGTGAGGGGAGCCCCGATTCTCCCGGCGGGCGGGGGGGAGAGGGAAGGAGCGCTTTGCACGCTCCTAGGAACCCCGTTGCCTCAGGCGACCCTCCGGCACAGCCACCGCCCTCGCCTGGGAGGCAGCGGGGAAGCGCTCGGCGTCTTCTCCGGCCAGCTGCGGGCGGGGAGTGTCTCCGGCGGCACTGGAAATGCCCCGCGGGGAAAGCGCGGCTGCTGCTCCCGGCGCCTCCGACTGCGTCCCGAGGGCAAGCAGCCCCCCGCGGCCCAGCCCTTCGCAAAGGCCGCCGCGACCCCGGCCCTCCGCCCAGCAGCGCTCCGGCTCTGCCCGCCCGGGATAGGACGCCGAGTCCGAGGGAAGCGGGCGAATCCCTGGCTTGGGCGTCCCGGGAGCCGCTCGGCGCTTCGCTTAACAGGGGCCTCGTCGTGGTTCTCCCTCCCCCGCGGGGGGTCTGCCCCCTCGCCTTGAACAGCCCCGAAATGCCTCGGCTAGGATGGAGGGCGGGGGCCGAGCTGCGCCGCCCGCGGAAGCCGGGGTCACGAAAGCCCGACCGCCAGCCGCGTCGGGCCGCCCCACGCAACTGCAGCCGCCGGAGGAGCAGCGCCGTCCGCAGGGGGCCCGGACGCTCCCCGCCCCTCCTGCCAGGCCCCAATCAGAGCGGGAGCGCCCCACGTGGGATCTCGGCGCGGTGATTGGCGCTGAGCGGCTGGGTCGCCCCGCCCCTTCCCCCTCCCGCTGGCCTCTTTCTTCCTCCGGCCGCCGCCGCTGCTGCCCCCGCCCCCCCCCCGCGCAGCTGGAGAGGAGCCCGACGGTGCGGGGCTACCGGGAAAGAGCCGGCGCCGCTTGCGCCCTGCCGGGACCCCAGCGCGGCCAGAGGGGAGCGGGAAGCAGGGCCTCGTTTCCCGTGGGGCCCCCTCTTTGCCCGTCGAGCCTGGCCAGAGCGGGCGCCTCGCGGCAAGGACCGTGGGAAGCCCGCTCGGAGCCCTGCGCGGCGGAAGCGCTGCCGCGGCCTGGCTGGATTTCCGTGGAGCGGCAGGAGGAGGAGGAGACGCCTCTCTTGGCCCGCCCGGGCTTTGTTCGCCTGCCGTTTCCCGGCTACCTACGGGAAGGATCGCGGCGCAGCGCTTCGCCCAGACTTGCTCCGCTTCGGGTTTCGGGAAGCGGCCGGCCGAGGCGCGTAGCCGAAGTGCCGGTAGTGCTTGGCTGAGCGGCGCCGGATCGGGCCGGGGAGAAGCCTGGCTAGCCTGGGGGGCTAGGATGCCCGGGAGCGGCGGCGCAGCCATCTCGGCCGCCGCCCGCCCGGGGGAAGCTCGGCCGCCCCCGTCGCTGCCGCTCCACTCGGAGGAGGAGGAGGCGCGCCAGGCTCCCGGGGGCGGCGGGGGGGCCGGCGGGTGCTGAGCCGCCCGCGCTCGCCTCTTTTGTCCCGGCTTCAGGAGAGTCTCGTTCCAGTGGCGGCGGGCCTGCTGGGGCGGGCCATGTATCCGCAGGGGCGGCACCCGGTGAGTGGCGCTGGGGCGGGCCCGGAGAACCTTCCTTGCTTGGGCAGGGGCCGCCTCCGTCTCCAAGGTCCAAAGCAGCCCCCACCCCACCTCCGTCGGGTCAGCTAGCGGTGCTTTTCCTTCGGTCCCTCCGCCCTTGCAAGCAGCTAGACCGGGTGGGGGAAGATGAAGCAATAGATTCGCCACCGCGGCTGATCGAAACTCGCCCGGAACCTGGCAAGTCGGTTGGTTTGACTTAGGAATCAGATGTGTGTAAAACCGCATCTCCGGTCAGGGAAGGTCCGGAGTATTCCTACTGATAAGAGTCGCCTCGGTTGTCCTTTGCTCACCAGGGCCCCCCCACAACATCCTCTTCTTCTCAAGGAGCCCTTCGTCCCCCCCCCCGTTGAGCTCCAGCCAATCCCATGCTCTCTTGGGGGAAGAGCCCAGGTGGTTCTCCCAGCCTTTGCCCAGGATGCTGGGAAGGGAAGGCTCTGAAGTCCCACCCAGTTGTGCTGGCCTGGGGAGGGGGGTGGTTGTGCTCCCCTAGCCCCCTCTCAATGTGTCTCTTCCTCAGGGCCCCCACCAGCCTGGACAGCCTGGCTTTAAATTCACAGTGGCTGAATCCTGTGACAGGATTAAGGACGAGTTCCAGTTTCTGCAGGCCCAGTACCACAGGTGAGCATCCTCCTCTCAGCCGGGTCTTCAGGGGCACTCTTAGATGGGGGGGCAGGAAGTAGGTGGCCCTTCTCTGTGGAAAGCCCCCCTCCTTATTCAAATGCTGTTTCCTGCCTCCCTTTCTCCTCTATTGGCTCCCCCCACCCCCAGAAATGCTTTCGATTCCAAGCTGTGCCCTAAAGCCTTTGGGCCTGAGTGCCCACATTTGCTTGGGAATGAAATCCCGTGACTAATTCTTGCCCAGCTCCTGCCATCCCAGCAGTTCGAAAGCAGACCAATGCAAGGAGATTGATAGGTACCACTTGGCTGGGAAGGTCAGAGCGTTCCGTGTGCCATGGAAATTGTCTTTGGACAATGCTGGCTTCCTGGGCCAAGAAACGGAGGCAAGCCCTGCGCCCCAGTGGACACTGACTGACTGGGGAACCCTTGGAAACCCTTGGCTCTGGAATGAAGGGCTGCTGGCTCTTTTGCATTCCCATCTTCTGGCTGGTTAAGGAAGCCCAGAGCAGCTGGTGGCTTCCTCCCCAGGTTTGCCTGCTGTTTGCTTGAACTGTACAGCTAGTCCTCGACTTACAACAGTTCATTTAGTGACCATTCAAAGTTACGACAGCACTGAAAAAAGTAACCATTTTTCACAGTTACGACCATTGCAGCATCCCCCTAATCATGTGATCAAAATTCAGACGCTTGACAACCGGTTCCCACTTACGACTGTTGCTGTGTTCCAAGGTTCAGCAATCACCTTTCGTGTCATCTGACAAACAAAGTCAGTGGAGAAACTGGATTCACTTCTCAGCTGCAGTGAATCACTTGATAGGTGTGGCAAGAAAGGTCATAAAATTTGGCAAAACTCACTTAAATGTTTCACTTAACAACAGAAATTTTGGGCTCCATTGTTGTCGTAAGTCGAGGACTATTTGTATAAAAAGAAACTCCAGGAATGGTGGTTCTTTAACCGAAACCTCTGAGGATTTACCTCTTTGCCGTTGATCCTTTCTTTGGATGGAAACTTGGCAGGTTGTGGATTCAGAGAGTTCAGAAGGCTGGTCCCTCCGGAGGCTTCCGCTTCAGAGAGTGGAGGGCGTTGTGCCTTTGGGCCTCCAGCTCTGAGGGCCAGGGTTCATTTTGGGGAAGCCTTAAATCTTTTTAGGAATGCTGCTAGTAGACATGCAGGAAGGAAGGAAGCATTTCGGGTCAAAATATTGGATTTGTGGGAGCATCTTTTCCCCTGTTTCCTTCCTTTGTATTTGAAGAAAGGATGTTTTGCATGTCACCTCACTTTAACATTTTCTATTTTTTAGTCTGAAAGTGGAGTATGATAAGCTTGCAAATGAAAAGACGGAAATGCAGCGCCACTATGTCATGGTAAGAGACATCTTTTCAGGCTCTGCGTGAACAGGACCGGGAGGGATCTGCTTGCTCCTCACTTTTGAGTCCCGCTTATTGGGGCTCCCAAAAGTAGCCCCAACGGTCATGCTCGGGAAGGGAGAGAGACCCTGACTTGACTGCAGCCTCCGATCTCCCTAGCTGGGGTGGCTGGGTGCCCCCCATGCACAGCCCTGCATGGAAGGCACTGAAAAGCCTCTGGTTAACATGGGCCCTCTGCTCAAAAGTTGGTCTGTAACCCTGACTGCCCTGGTTGTGTGACCTGAAAACTCTTCGTTGTATTGTGGATTCTGGTTTGAGGTTTCTGGCCTGCTCTTTGTTCCTGTTGAGGCTGGGGTAGCAAGGGCTCTGCGTGTTTGGAGTGGGTTTTACAGGCTCTGAGCTTCGTGCAGATTGCTGGTGCATGTCAAAGGTTCTACTACATCTGACTCACCTTGTAGAGGGGGGGGAAGAGTGGGAGACCACCAGCTGGGTTGAGGGAAGCCACATCTCTCCTCCCTGGCTTGGTATCTACTCCCCTAGAAGACAGGGAGAAGTGGCAGTTTAATGGCTGCCCTGAAGACAGGAAGCTTCCGGGACTTAAGTTTGTGCTGGAGAGTGGAAGTGTTGAGCGGCGTGTAACTCGATAAAAGACTTTGAATACTTTTTTTTTATAACCCCGAAAAGCGGAAAGAAAGAGTCCTCATTTGGAAGAATGGTAGCGGCGAATGGGGAATAAGAGGAAAATATAAGGTAAAGGAAAAACCGGAAATAAAAGAATTATATGAAAACAGAGATTAAATTTGGACTAATATACAGAATTGGACATTAATTAGGCATTGGATAAAATGCTGGATTTATTTGGAATGGATAAAATTTAATGTTAATACTACGGAAAAGAGAATTAAAAATTAAAAAACTTTGAAAAGAAAGTGATATAGAGCACCACCTAATGGTTAAAGATTTTCCTCTTTTATGCTTTTATGGGAAATTACTGGTTGTATAAATATTTGAAAGAAAGAAGAAATGGAATAAAAGTTTGTTAATACAACATGAACCACAGAAGCTTTAAAAAAAGTGGGGACTACAGTAAAATATAAAGGAATACAATATTTTGGGACTGCTGGAGGCTGACTGACAAAAAAAGAGAAGAAAGAGAAAGTGAGAGAAACGGAAAATTTTGGCAAGGACTATAATAGAAAATTTTGATCTTTAATAAAGAAATGGAAGAAATAAGCAAAGAATTTAAGTCGAAGCTGCAAACTGTGAGAGGTATGTTAAAAAAAAGAATGAGATTGCTGGATACAATGATTAGTAAAGTAATGGCATCACAGCTTGCAGAAGAACAAAGAAAGCCCAGAGATGATGAGTTGGAAGAGGAAAACAACAGCCTAGAAGAATGTGGAGAACAAGGACCATTGCCAAAGGATATAAAAGGATTTAAAATAAGAGATACTGACAACAGAGACAACAAATAAAAGAGAGGAAGCTCCCAAGATTAAGAAGAAGAAGGAATTATATAAGAAGAAACCCCCAAAAAGAGAACTGAAAAAGGTGGGGAAAAACATGGCTGACTGGCAGAGGGGAATAAAAATAATACTAGAAGGAAAAGAAGAAGAAAGACCGGGGAAACTTAGAAAAGGGAAAGCTGGCTAAAATTAAAAGAAATAATAAAGCCAAGAAATTTAGAGATAAAGGTTAGGGATTTTATAAGGGGGATACCAACATGGGAATGTATATTGGTACTTAGTTTAAAACTTGCTGGGAAATATTTTAGGACTGTATAATTATAATTATATAATTATAATTATATAATTATAGGGCCTTGGTGGTGCAGGCTGATAATAGCCTAGCACTTAGTTCCAGCTGCCTGTAACTATTGAAGGCTCGAATCCCACCAGGCTCAAGGTTGACTCAGCCTTCCATCCTCTCGGGGTAGGTAAACTGAGGACCCAAGATTGTTGGGGGCAATAAGCTGACTTTGTAAAAATGCCGCTTAGTAATAAGCAGGCATATACAATGGAAGGAAGGCTGAGCGCATTGGGTTGTACCCCAAAAATTTTAAGCCGCCCTGAGTCTCTGGAGAAGGGCGGCATATAAATATGAATTAAAAAATATATATATTTAAAGATGAATGAAATGGATAATGATATGAGATGATATTATATAAGATTAATGGAAATGAAAATATGACTATGTAAAAGTGTTATAATCCAGAATCATGTTGCTCATGTGAAAAGATGTGTAAAAATAAAAAAAAAAAAAATAATTAAAAAAAAAAGATCAGTGGTGGGTAAATGTTTGGTCACTGTGGTATGTAGTCAGCTGTTTTTGCTCCTGCCGTTCTTTCCTCACCACACTCACTGCTGCCTACAGTTGTGGCTGTTCAATAATTATTCTAGGCAGAGGTGAATAACTTGGGTGGCATGGCCTATCTGATGACGTTTGGATATGTGACGCTTGCTGAGATTTTAAGGCATCAGTAGCCCCAAAATTCCCTCTTTGGAACCCTAAAGTCTGGGTGGGAAGCTTCCCTCCACAGTGGCTTCATCTGGCTGGGGAAACGGAGGCAGCTTGACTTCAGAGCAGTGGCTGATTCTCCTGCCAGGCCTCCAAATAATGCAGACTGGTATGTTTGTGGCCATTTTCTTGCATGTTGAAAGGCTTGTAAGGAAAATAGGTTGATTATGTATTTCTTGAAATACCATCAACTGATTTCCTGTTCCTGCTCAGCTCTTGAGTTGTGTATGCAGTATTTCTAGGATAACTGTAAGCATTGTATTGTGTCCCTCTATGTAGGAAAACCTGGCCCAGTTGGCATTGCTTGTAAATTGGGTGCTTGCGGCAGGGAGCTTCTGCTGTCCTAGATCATTATGTTCCTGAGTTGATGGATGGTGATGGTATCCAACCCCATGGCCTCCTCTAGCCTGAGCACCTTATGCCTTACCTCTATAGTGTGGGAGGGAGCCCCGGGGAGGCTTCCAAGAACTGGTTGGGCTGTGCACTTCCTGGAGGCAGTGGGGACTCAGTTTGTGCCTGGCTGGCTGAGAGTTCAGCCATTTGCTCAAGGGAAGAAACATTTGATGACCGACTTTTTCTAGTTTTGCTAGGGTGACCTGTACAAAAATGAGGTATTTGAGGTCCTAATAAATCCAGTTTTGTCATTTTGATATTGAATTTTGGGCATGCTTAGTTTCTTCCAAACATTTCTTGCCTAGTTAATAAAAAGCTTGTCCCTCTTTTGTTTTTCAGTACTATGAAATGTCTTACGGGTTGAACATTGAAATGCACAAGCAGGTGAGTGCCTTCCTTGAAAGCCGGCCTGCCTTTCCCAAGGGAGTCTCAGAATGAACCCTGAAGAATTTGGGGTGCAGTTGTGGGTGGGAGTGGATGGGGAGTGCTTTTTTTCCCATTGGCCTGACATCAGGAGGATTAAAGGATCCACAGAACAGTGGGGCTTCCTTGACTCTGCGAGTAAACTTCATTTCAGCTGTAATATATCTTGGAATTTGCCTTGCTTTAAGCAAGAGTACATTTTACTATATTTATTTCCTTATTGGAAAAAATATCCCACCATTCATTCAGGAGCTCAAGCCGGATCCTAACATGCTGTCCTCTCATTTCCCCCTCTGACAGCTCTGCCAAATTGGTGGGCAAACAGAAGGTGACCTGCTTGCCACCCCATGAACCTCTCCCAATTTGAACCCAGATTCCCCTTTAGAGCCCCCCAATCCACCATCTGCTGGGCATCTTGCAGTTGGCAGAGATGGCACTCTTCTGGCTGATGGCTATGCATTGGTATCACCCCATCAGATTGTTCATTAAGGTCACAAAGCCATCTGGCTGCTCCTTTTTGCAGGTGCTTTGAAAAGTGGGTTTCTGGTTATTTGTTTTTTATTAATTAGTCCAAAGTGAGGGGCCAACTGCTTATCTTGTAAGGAAACACTTTTCACTAGTATTTGATTAGAAATAGTTGAAGAGCACCATGCTGTGCATGTGGTCAGGAGTAAAGCATGCATCCTGTATTGTGCAGGAGGGTCTGGAAAAGAGGGTGGCTTTGAAAAGAAAGCACCGTGATGGGACATAGAGCAGAGGCTGTGAAAGTACCCAGGGATTGATTAATTAATGAAGTGCCTCATTCTTCCCCAGGCCCTTAAGGGGCATCCATGTGCCCTTGATTGAGTGGTCTCCTTAGGTGCCTCCAGACTGCCTGGCCAGAGAGAGGCAGACATTGACTTTGTCCCCTGTGCTAGAGAGAGGGAGGGCCAGGGAGCCAGCCCACCCAACAGCCTTGTTTGGCTGCTTTCCCTTGAACAAAACGGGAGGGGGAGTTTTCTCCCTTGATCAGCCTGCAGTCTCCCTTGTGGGAATGAAACTTAAGGGAATTATTATTGAGATCCATTCTGATGAAATGTGGAGGGAGGGAGGGGGCTATGGTTTTTTTTAAAGAAACGGTGGTTCTGAAGAAGCCTCTTGGTAGAGCCTGGCCTACAGCTCAAGCATGCTAGGACCAGCCTCCAGTCTTGATCTACAGCCCTGGAACAAGGCTTGCTCAACAGAAGAGAGGAGGCATTGGAGAGCACCGTCCTTGGCTGAAGGCTTCCCCGTCACCCTGAGTCACTGCTCTCTGCAAGGTGCATGCAAACCACATTGGCTACTTGTGAGAAATGGGGCTCTCTTTCCTGCATCAACTGTCTGGCCTTTCTCCTTCACAATCTAGTCAGATAAACGTCCTTGGCTGCACCTGCTGGTTTCTGATTTTACCTTTATGTTACCTGGTCCTTTTCTTTAAGCTACTATGGATGTACGTAGCTACCGATTAATGCAGCCTTTTCCCCAGCTGGCTGCCTTCCAGAGATGCCAAATATAACTCTTGGAAGTCCCAGCTGGCTCAGGCCTCTGGGAATTAAGATTTCGTCATATTTCAGGTCCCAGACTGAAGAAGGCTAATTTATTGTCATGGGTACCATAGGGACGTAATGGATAGATTTGGGGCAAGGAAATTAGATAGGGATTATTCTTTCCTCTCTGTTGTCCACATTCAATCTGTGGCTTGTTTTGGGCGATAAACAGTCTCTGATGGACTATTGGCTCCCTTGCTGAATGTTACAGGTGTATCTGGAGGGGGTCTGACTTCTTTAATGGGGAAATATTGCTGGGTGACATCAAATGAGCATCTTTGGTGGTGCTGGCTTTGCTTTTTTTTTCTTCCTGAAGGCTACGTGGGGCTTTCTTGAACCGGCACACACAGTTCTGTCTTCAGGCCCATCCAGTGACCGGGTAGCTTTGACTTTGAGGGGCTGAACCTGGAGGCAAATATTGGGTCAGAGGAGACAGGGCAGTGTAGTGTGGCTTCAGAAATTGTTAGAAAGAACAGATATCTTGGCGTTTCCTTGTGTAGTGAAGTACCTGTCAGATACACGAAACTTGTTTAGTCAGTGAGGACACTTGAAGCCTTTGAAGTTCTTCCAGCCTTCCCAAATGAAGCTGTAATCAGAGGGATCAGACATGCATGGCAGTTCTGTGCTTATTTGTCTACTAGCAAGCCTGGTAAGACTCAAGTGTACTTCTGAGAGAGTGTACTTGGGTGTCCCTCATGCAGTACTGTAATGCATTATTTGAAGATGGCCCTGTTGGAGTCTGAATCTGAGGAGGAAGCTGGACAGCTGACAGGGAGTGGGAGTGGTTCCGTTGGCGGTGGAGGAGGCTGGGGAAGGGCAAAGTCCAGCTGGGCAGAGCAAGGGGAGAGATAGAACAAGGGAGAGGGTGTTCAGAGGAAGACCCAAGCCCAACCCCCTCTTCATCCTAGGGCACGCAGAGAGAAACGGAGAAGAGAGCAATGTGAGTTGCATGGCTTATGAGGGAGGAGAGGGCCCTGATTCTCTTCATTAGCCACAGCTGGGAAGACAGTTTTGATAAGAAAGGCTGCATGTGGCAGGCTGCTGGGAGCAAAGTGACTTTATTCTGTGTTGTTGTGGCTTATCTGTGTTCATGGCAAGACGTGAGTTTTGACATGCCTTCAAGCTTGAAGTTCTTGCTTCTGCCCTGCCAAACGAATTACTTCAGTTTGGTTTGTTTGGACTTTAAGTTACAGTTTGTATTGCTCATGTTTTGGACTTAATTTTTTGCAGTCAAAGGCTGTTCCTGGGAGAGTTTTTCTCCAGCCAGAAGGTATCCTGGACATTGGGGGCAAAGTTGGAGATAATAAAGGGACTCTTATTGCTTATCTGACTGTGTTGCCTTTGTGCCATGCCCGGGTCATCACACAGGCAGCCGGGGTTCACTTTGAGTAAAACGGCTTACGAAGAGGGCTGATGCTGTTGGGCAGCAGCTGATGCGGAGGTTTGGCAGATTGTGGGCTAGATCCGATAGCAGCCATTTCATCCAAGCAAAGGTGGCTGTGGAAAAACCATATGGCTGCGGTAGGAGGGTTGTGTGCCTAGACTTCACACTTATTCACACACATTCTTAATCAGAGCAGAGCAGAGCAGAGAAAGCTCCTCCGTGGCTGTCAAACATGTAGTTAAAGAAAATGTTCAGGTTGTGCTTCAGCTGCTGTTGGGGGCAAAAGGAGGTGCATGTGGTTAACCATGAGAGGAAACCAATCTTGAGAACCTGGTTTATCTCCCATGGCTCTTCTTGACCAAATCCTCAAAGAATAAAGCCTAAAGGGATATAGAAAAGGTCAGTTACTTAATTTGCTCAGCTATGGATGTTTGGCTACAAACAGGTTCTGGGGGGATGAGGAGAGATTTTTGGGAATTGCTGGTATGTATGTGAAATGAACATATTGCATGTTAAAAGCCTTGAGAATCACTCGGACAAAGGTGGGTTGTCCAAGATAAGAATCGCATGAACTAAAGTCCTCATTATCTGAGTTGCTTTAAGTGACATACTGTTCATGCTGTTGCCTCTGCTTGTTAGTTGACTGCCTTTAACTACTTGTGATTCTGGGGAAATGGACACAAGCTGGCTGAGGAAACCCAGCCAAGGAGAGCGAAATGACAGTTAAAGAGCCCAGAAGCCTTAATGAAAAGCTGCCTTCTCGTCCTCTCCCAGTCTTTGTCCAGATTTTCAACAAGTAAATCTGGACTCCTAATGGAAGTATGAAATCCTGTAGGCCTTTCAGCCAAGTTTTGAACAAACGAATATCTTCTTAGATGTCCGGCTGCCCTTTCTCTGCTGCACACAATTCCTGAGTCTTGAGTCCCAGAATAATTCATGCGGTTTTTGGTGCCCTGCAGACATGCTTACTGGAGCTGAGCCCTTCCTGATGAATGTATCTGATTAGCTTTGATTTTTTTGGAGATGGATGACTAAATAAACTATGCTGGAGCTCCACCCCCACCCCATTGGATATTACATTCAAGAGATTCTTAAAGCACAATTTCCAAACCCAAGTTTGCTATTTCAGAATCTGGCCATGAGGCCCTGGATGGCATAATTGCCCATTGGTGGAGGGTTCAGTCTAGGCTCTGGGCACCTGTTCTGCACTATCATTGGGGTTGGAGCCCAGTAAATGCCAGTAGAGGAGGGACAATGTGTTGTAACCCTGGGAGTTGTTTCTATTGCTGTTTTTGTGTAATATATGAGAATGGCCTTGGGAGACAGGAGGAAGAGCCACAACTTAGAGCAGCATTTCTCAGGGCGAAAATTGAGGTTGAAGCTCATACGATGGCCAAGATTGAGAAACGCTGACTTAGACAAGAGAGAGCTGAGTCCAAAGGAGGAGCAGGAGTGGAGGAAGCATCTCAGAAGGGACTCTCCCTGGTTCTATGGAAAGTAAAGGCAGGGGAACTTTCAGACTTGCATAATTCTGTTACAGTAACTTTACCATCAAGATAATATTAGTATTCATAGTTTTGGTTTCCTATTCAGACTATCTTGAAGGCTGACATTTTGTGAGTTCCCCAGAGTTATTGTATATAAGGTGGATGGCCATATAGGTGTGTTGCAACGGAGCTCTGGCTGGCGATCCTAACTGGGGCTTTTTTGGGTAGGGCTTATTTTACAAGTATCCAGAAAAGTCATGCTAGGACTTACTTTCTGGTTGGGTCTTATTTTCAGGGAAACAGTACTATTTCAGATATACAGTATATATTATATTCTATTATGTGTAATGTATATTATTATATACATATAATTTCAGATATATTAATAGTGCTTTGCTAGGTGTGACTGAGTGGCAGAGAAATAATAGATATGAGGATACAGATTGTTGGGGGCAATATGCTGACTCTGTAAACCGCTTAGAGAGGGCTGTAAAGCACTATAAAGCGATATATAAGTCTAAAGGCTATTGCTATTCATGTTGTGCTTTTGTAAGTTGCCCAGAGTCATTCTAAGAAATTGAATGGCCACATAAATCAAGTCAACCAATCAATAAAATAAACTACAGGGATGTGTTGGTGAAATCCCCTGGTGCTGAGCTTGACTCAAAGGAGGCCAACCTTTTACTTCTGTCAGCTGTACCCTTCACTCCTGCCTTGTTTTCTCAGGGAATGACTCTCATGGAACAAAACACTATATTGGGGGTGGGGTTTAGAAGATCAGATTTCTGACACCTGATCATTTGGTACAGGTGTCCTGGTGATCATATAAAGGACTGATGAGGCCGATTAAAGAGCTACCAAGCTAGGGGCTTCGAGTGCCCAGGAGCGGAGATGTTGACATGCATTTCAAATATGAAGACTCCTTTAACAAAGGTCAACTCTACCTTAAAGGTTCTAAAATTGTGCAAATGTGCCCTTCCCATATGTGCAGCCCATCAGTCCTATGCCTCGCACCATCTGCCGGGAGTGCATCTTCCTTTCGGATAGCCGCCTTCTCCCTTCCCCGTGCCTGCTCTTCGAAATCCTATCCTTGCAGATCCGTGGCCTCAAGCCACGCTGATCTAGGCCTGATTTTCTCATTTTTGTTTCCACATTGGTCCTCTTTGCCCTTTTCAATTGGTAACTCCGGAGCTTCTGCTTGTGCCTGCATGCAGACTCCTCCTCTCTGTGAGTAATTCTCATCAGCGGGTTCTCCAACCTTGCTAATGATGTCTTGCAACCACAAATAGCTTTCAACATGCCATGGAGGGCCTGACAGTAGAGAGTGCTTGAACATGTGCTAGACAGCTGGAAGTGCCCCTAATTGTCTGCCTGAGTGAGAACTGCCGATGCTCAAGGACTTGTGTTCATCTGCTTAGAGAGACAATATTCTGCTTTCAGCAAATACTGGAGGCACTTGGGTAGGTGGTTGCATCTCTCTTAACTCTGAGACTTGTTGGGAAATTGGCAGTGAACAGAAGCCACAACAAAGGCCTTTGAGGAGTAGCCAATATTTCCAGCAGAGGTGAGAAGCTTCAGTTCCCCTCAGAGTCTGATAGCCCAGGGACCATGCAGTCTTTCTGAGCAGCACCTGACCTCTCAGGCCTGTGGTGCAACTAGGGGAAGATTGGTGAGAAATACAGGGTGCTAAACCGTACTGGGCCTTGGGGGCTCTAGGACCAGGGAGAGAGTAGGCTTGAACAGAGGGTATGTGGGCTGCAGTGGCTGCTGTGTACACAAAGGAGGAATTCCTGGTGGGGAAGGAGAAGTCCTTTCCAGGGATGCCGAAAACACAGGAAATAATACCTCGGTTGCTTTCAGTCACCAAGGTCCTGCCAGAGAAACTTACATTCAGAGAAGGGCTGCCAAGGCAATGAGGGTTGTGAGGAACTCTTAAAGTAGCAAGGCTTGTTCTGTCGGCTAAAGAGAAGGCTGTCTTCAGATGTTCCCCTTCACTGGAGACCTTCAGGCAGAGACTGAATGGCCATCTATCCAAAAGGCTTTAGCAAATCCTGGACTGCTCCACTCTATCGTTGCCCAGTGTGGGTGATTGTAGCTGTTTTCTACTGAATACAGGGGAATAACATGAGTCTTTGGACTGAAATTGATCAGGGAATTTAAGGAGCCCACATCTTCCTCTGACTCAGGGTTTGTACTTGGCATGATGAAAGCCTGAAGCAGCAAATGGCCAGAGTATCACTGATAAGAAGGGTGAGGATAGGTAAGCTTCTCGGCCTTTTGGCTAAGATCAAGTGCAGTGTGTGTGCAGATAAGTTCAAAGAAAGGACATTCTGTAGCTAGATTTGGCAGCAGAAGCAATTCTCTGTCAGGAGGCTGCCTAGTAAAGAGTGGGGCAAGGGGGTGATCTCAGCAGACACAGAGAAATATCCTGCATGGCTGGAGCTAGAAACTAACGGTTTTCAAGTCCTAAAGGGTGAAACAGGTTTTGTCCAGAGGAAAAACAGTCCAGGGGGCAGGAGGTTGCATTGCTAAAGAGCAGGGAAGGGGCATATGTGCCCTGGAAGAAAAAGAACCAGCATTCTTAATGGATGCCTAAGGGATAAAGATCAGAGGTAAGACAAAATACGTTTTTCCCTTGGCTAAACCAGCCGTGGGTGTGGCCAGTGTGTGACACTGTTCTGACCCAGGCGAAGTCTCTGAGAGCAAATACTGATAAACTCAATAACTCAAACTTTCACGGCTTTAATCTACAAGTAAACCTCTTTGTAGATAATGGATGGCTTGCAGCCAGTTAGTCCAATTAGCAAAAACCTTGTCAGAAGTCTTCCCATAAATCTGAGCCTGTAATCACACACTGAGTCCTTTGAACTTTTTTGCCTTTTGCAAAGGCAAAAACCGTTTGAAACCGGGCTTACATTCCCTGGATGGAGGGGCCATTAATTAGCATTCTTACTCCCGAGTCGCCTGTGCTGCTCTTCCATGAATCATCCTGCTCTCGCTCACACCTAGCACAGGCTCTTCAGGAATGTCTGCCTCATTGCTGCCGGCTAACCACAACAGACACATCTGGGCCACGAGTTTGAGAGCCCTGATGTAAGCAAGACAACAAGCTAATACATTGGACCCTGTGAGGTACCATATATGTGGTGCTTTGAATTAGGGTTTCCAAAAGAAAGCTGGATTTGGTCACTGGTGTGGTTTAAGAGGATGTTTTCTCAACGTTTTTTTTCCTGGTACTGGGCAAAGCTTACAGGTTGCTGTCAACTGTTCAATTAGCAAACCCAAAAAAGGGAAACTTGGGAGAATTGAATTTCCAAAAGTAAAAATTTATTGAATACAGTATACCATGTTGGTGCTGAAGAAAGAAAACCAGCTCTGAATTCTAGCGTTACTGCTTGCCCTGTTAAACAGTACTTTCTCCTTCTCCCCACCCCTGGGTGATCACATTGTCCAATTATGAGACGTCCTCCTGTTATGGGAACCGTCCATCTCTTTCTCAAGCACCTGCAGCAGAGACCTTGATGGCTTCCATGCTCTCCCGATCTCTGCATACGTTCTCCACATTCTCCATTTCCCCCTTCCCTCACCCCCCAGTTCATTGGCAGGTTGAAAAGCATTGAAGGTTTGAAAGAAGCAAAACGGTTCAATCTTGACAGTTGCACCGTAATCTTGTGTCATGTAGCCCTTGTTGTGAAGCTCCTGTTGCTTTTGGGGTGGCCCATCCTGTAGGCAAGAGTCATATGTTTGGTCTGAGCCTTTGAAAGGACAACTGGCATTAAATTTTGCATTAAATGACAACTGTAAGCAAAGCTGTGCTCTTGGGCTGGCAGGGAGCAAGTTGCCCTGGATTTCCAGATCTGTGTCCAGGAGAAGGTGATGGAGTCCCTGAAGCTCTTTCTCATTCCTCTGGGGTCCTTCCTCCTGATGATGCGGGATTTGGCTGGGGCTGTAAGATGTCTCTGCAGAAAGAGCCATCTGTTGTGGGAGTGTCCCTTGAAGAGCTGACTCCCAAGAGAGCAAGAGCCACCTGGCATCAAACTGCTTGGTCTGGGCCCCCCTGTTCCTCCTCCTTGCCCCTTCCCAACCTGACCTCCCAGTGTTTGGCAGACCCAGTGGACATGGCTTAATGACCTGGCTTAGCCAGGTGATCCTGCAGCTCCCTGCAGTCTGTCAAAGAGCAATTGGTTGTCCTCTGATGGGGATTAGGTGGGTATGGTTGCCATGGAAACCAGAGGGTGATGAATGAAGGTCCATTTGGGATGAGGCTCATGTTCCAAGGAAAGTGCCTGTTCAGGACTCCTCTGGCTTTGGCACCCGAGTCTTCCTTCGGTCTGAAAGGAGGGGGAGGCATCTCCCAAACCTATGGAAAATCACACCCTTTTGGGAAGGAAGCTTCCACAGCAGCCACGTGAAAGAGTGTCTGAATTCTTCCGAGAAATGAATGGATTTGAGGCCTTTGGGTGCTTTTCTGCAGCAGTTTCAGCTTAGGCTGCCTCTAACTGCTTAAAGGTGGAACACTGTTTTTAGTGATCTGGCTGCCTTGAGGGCTGACTTTGGGGATCGAAATGCAGTCGGGCACCTGGCAAAGGCTTGCTCTCTGCATCTGGGAATACACTTCCCTCCCTAATGGCTTTGCAGAGCAATCCACAGATGCACAATCGTTTTGCTTTCGGGGAGGAGAGGAAGAGATCAAACTACACGGAGTCTCTGAACCAGTTGAGTTCCTGCAGTTAGCTTTTGCGTCCTGTTGTGGCTGGGCAGCTGGTAGAGGCTGAGCAGGAGGCAAACATCTTCCACAGGAGCCCTTGGCAGACCCAGGGAGCAGTGGGAGGTGGCTGCCGATGGGCCTTGTAAGAAGTGGCCAATTTGAAACCCGGAAGGCAATCCCAGGAGTAATATGAAGCATGACATTATTCCAACAGAGCTCTGCTCCTCCAACCTGGGTTCAAGGACGGTACTTCATCAGAGCTGTAGGCCTCCTCCTTGAATGAAGGCCTGTGCCCTCCTCACCTGTGCCCAGCTGCGGGGTGGTTGGGGTGGCTGAGGGCAGAGGTGTGTAGATGCTTGCACATTTTTTAGCTTCTGGGGTCTGCAGCTGGACCTGATGTGCCATCCCAGGTTTGGCTCATTGAAGTTTGACTCCATTGTGGTGATGAAAGAAGTTCTTGTTTTTCAAGTACTTGCAGAGTCTCTATAAATGCTGATTCCAAATGATTTTTCTTCTGAAAAAGACAGTCTCCAATGACAGTCAATTGATTCATTCTCTCTTTCCTCTCTCTCCTCACACTTTCAGACAGAGATTGCCAAGAGACTGAACACGATTCTCGCTCAGATCATGCCTTTTCTGTCACAAGAGGTAAGATTCCCTTTGGAATGCGGGGAGACTTTGCAAGGCGGAAAGTCTAAGCCATACTTGGGGTGCCCCTCCACAGGTCCCACTAGCAAAATCTGCCTCCTGCATCTTACCTGGGCACCCCTAAGGAACATGGCAGGAGCAGGCCTGTGTCAGGAATGCCAGGGGCACGGTGTTGCTTTCACCTGGAGACAAGTGTTGGCCCTCTCCCTTCTGTACCTAAGTACTTGGGAACACTTTCCCATCTTCTAAGGCCACCAGCTTGCAAACTGCCTGAGCCTGCCACTGTGGTCTCTTTCCTGTGCCAGGCCAGATGGCAGGCTGGTTTCAATATGCCCCTTAATGGCCTGGTTTTCCTGAATGAGGCGTGCGTGGGGCAAAGACCCAGAGAGCCCATCTGCCAACTTCTTAGCTGCTGGTAACCCACTTCCTTTTGTGTGGCATGGGTTGCCTCCCTGCCCCCTCCACCCCCTTCCTTTTTGCTCTGGGACAGCTTCTTTGCTTAGGCATGTTGGCTGGTGGTATTTATGCTTCCTTTTCCCAAAGATTGCTGTTTTAAAGACTTGCCCACTAGATGTGATTGGCTTGAGCCAATTATGGCCTACAATACACTAATTACTTTTTCTCTTGCCAAGTCTAGCTCATTTTTTCCACTCTCTAAGCCAGTAATTGAGCTGCAATATTGGAGAATCTGTGACTGGTTCCCCTCATCCCTCACCACCGGTCTGCCTGTTAAGGGCACAGATCCTCCCTCCCTCCCTGCCTGTCAGGGCCATTTTCTTAATGACCAAGCAAGGACATGTGGCTTGAGAATCTGGTGAGCCTTCTCTTAGTTGCAAGAGCTCTGGGCTTCTCCTGGGGCAATACCTCCGGCCGCTGAATTGGCTGACTTCTGAATCACAGGTGTGTCCTTGGAAGACTTCCATCTTTCTGCCTGTCTTTCCACAGCACCAGCAGCAAGTGGCTCAGGCAGTTGAGCGGGCCAAGCAGGTGACCATGACGGAGCTGAATGCCATCATTGGGGTAGGTGGAGTTGTGATTGCCTCACATTGAGGGCACTCACTCTGCTTCTGTTGCTACCATGAACCGAGGCAGAAGGGCGGCATAAATGACTTAGAGGAGGGAATAGAAGGGGAACTCATCAAATCTGCAGATGACGACAAGCTGGCAGGAATAGTCAACATCCCAGAAGACAAACTCAGGCTCCAGAAAGATTTTGACAAACTTGAACAATGGGCTCTATCCAAGGAAATGAATTTCAGTGTGGAGAAAAGCAAAGTTTTACATTTAGGAAGGAAAAATCACAGGTATAAGAACTCATTAGGTGGGACCTGGCTCAAAAACAGTAACTGTGAGAGGGACCTTGGGAGTCCTAGTGGACGATCATTTGAACACGAGCCAGCCGTGTGCAGCAGCAGCAGCCAAAAAAAGCTAATACGACCCTGCGCTCTATAAACAGAGGCATAGAAGCAGTATCACTTGAAGTATTAGTACCACTTCATAAATCTCTAGTAAGACCACATCTGGAATACTGCAACCAATTTTGGTCACCACACTACAAAAAAGATGCTGAGACTTTGGAAAAAGTTGAGGAACTAAGATGATCAAAGGCCTGAAGATTAAAACATATGAAGAATGGCTGCAGGATTGGGGTTCGAGTATTCTAGAAAAAAGAAGAATTAGGGGTGACATGGTAGCAATACTCCAATATCTGAGGTAATGTCACAAAGAAGAGGGGGTCAAATTATTCTCCAAAGCACCAGAGGGCAGGACAAGAAACAATGATTGGAAAACTAATCGAAGAGAAAAGCAACCTGGAATTATGGAGAAACTTCCTAACAATGAAGTCAGTTAGCTAGTGGGACAGCTTGCTTCCAGAAATCGTGAGCAGTCCATCACTGGAGTTTTTTAAGAAGAGATTGGATGGACATTTGCCTGAAATGATATAGGTTCTCATGCCAGAGCAGGGGTTGGACTAGAAGACCTCCAAGATCCCTTCCAGCTATATTCTGTTCCAGTGGTTGCCAACCAGTGGGCCACGGCCCACTGGTGGGCCGTGAGAAAATTTTGATGGGCCGCAGAGAAATCTCACCCCAAGAGCACCCCCCCCCAAAGCAATTAATCCAGGCTGCGCAGAAACACAAGGCTGTGCCGCCCACATGGCCCGCGGGAACCCTCCCTGCCCACTCACTTCTTAACCGGCTAAATTGCTATTTTTCCTTTTTCTGGCCATCAGCTGTTCTGCCGTGCTGGGAGATTTAGATTAGCTAGGAAGCAGGAAATGGTTGGATTTCTTGCTTTCTAGCTAGTCTTTAGATCTTTGGCTATGCTGAAGGTTCTATTATTCAGTGCAGACTCATGGCAAGCAATGTGACAGACTGAGCTAGCCGATGGCAGATAGATAGATCACTGAATGATTCTGGGAGCAACTCAATCTGCCCGCCTGCTTTGCCTAATTTTGGGTAAAAGTTGCTCTTTTTTTATAAAAAATTCTATATTTACATACATGGTGTGTTGTGAGTTAATTTTGTGAGTTTGCTTGCAAACAAATTTTATGTGACAGACTGAGCTAGCCGATGGCAGATAGATAGATCACTGAATGATTCTGGGAGCAACTCAATCTGCCCGCCTGCTTTGCCTAATTTTGGGTAAAAGTTGCTCTTTTTTTATAAAAAATTCTATATTTACATACATGGTGTGTTGTGAGTTAATTTTGTGAGTTTGCTTGCAAACAAATTTTATGTGACAGACTGAGCTAGCCAATGGCAGATAGATAGATCTCTGAATGAATCTGTGATTCTGTGATTAACTCAATCTGCCTGCCTGCTTTGCCTGATTTTGGGTAAAGTTGCTCTTTTTTTATATAAAAAAATCAATATTTACATACATGGTGTGTTGTGAGTTAATTTTGTGAGTTTGCTTGCTAGCAAATTTTATGTGACAGACTGAGCTAGCCGATGGCAGATAGACAGATCTCTGAATGAATGTGATTCTGTGAGCAACTCAATCTGCCTGCCTGCTTTGCCTGATTTTGGGTAAAAGTTGCTCTTTTTATTAAAAAATCAATATTTATATAAATATTTATAGTATTTACATACAAGCCATGCCCAGCCAGTCACATGACCACCAAGCCACACCCACAAATTAGGCCACGCCCACAGAACCGGTTAGTGGTCCCTGGGATTTAAAATTATGAGTTTGGTGGTCCCTGAGGTCCAAAAGGTTGGCAACCCCTGTTCTGTTCTATTCTCCCATCCCTCTGGTGGTAGCATGAGAGAGCCAGCTGGCTGGCTGGCTTGAGGGTGTTGGACTGTGGGCCTCCTACCTTTGTAGGACTTTAGAAAGGGCACATGGGTAAAAGAAGAAGACAGATGCTTCTTTAGCCAGTGAAGGTGATGTGCCAGTTAAAATGTGGGCATGGGGGAATTGTGCCACAGCAGGAAGCATCAGCTTTGGGTTACCAGCTCTCTGCTATTGCAGAGGCAAGGGAGATGCTGCTTGTGGCCTTTGTTCCCTGACTGTCCAACAGCACATCTCAAAAATCTGTCCTCATCCAGCAGTCATGGGGTTAACGGAAATTCCCCCAGAGCCATGTTCAAGCATTGCATTCATACATACATTCAGCCTAATATTAAGTTCTCTAGATTTGGTCAGAGGCCTCAGAAAGGTTCCTAGGACTTCCCATTCATCCCACTGAGGTGATTGTTCTCATTCTCTAATTAAACATTGTCCCAAAACCATCAGCCCTTCTGCTGCCACTGGGCTTGGTCTGTCTCTGTTTTCCTGCCTAGTGAAAGTGAGCTTCTCTCCGAGGGGGGTTGAAAGTGGGGGGCGCTGCCTTTGGAGGGCTTGGCAAGCCAGTCCTGCTGGAGAAGGGCGAGCAGGCCGCCATTCTGAATGCCACCTATGTAAGCTTGAATCTTTGCCTCAGTTCTGGAAAGTTCTGCTTTGGGGTCTTGTTTGAAGGTCCTTGCTGGGCCAAGGAGTCAGGAAGGTTCCCCCAGGACTGAGGCAGGGCTCCTTCTCACATGCCTTGCAAGAGGACTCAGCCCTCCCCCAGCAGAGGCACCTGCTTGTTTTGTGGAGCAGCCAAGAGCTCATGGATCCACAGGGCTGGCCTTTGCTGCAGCTCTTTATGTTTGGAAAAGTTTGCTTGTGAAATCAATGCTTTATCACCCCATAGTAATATCCTAACCTTCTACCACTGCACCATAGAGGGTATCTTAACTGCACCTGTGTAGGGTTTGCCAATTGCACAGGGGCAGATAGGACAGAGCTCCAGAGGGTGAGCGTCATTGCCCAGAGGATCATGGGCTGCTCTCTCCCCTCTTTGGAAGAGCTTTATAGCTTCCGCTGCCTTAAGAAAGTTCAAAACGTTCTCAAAGATCCATCTCATCCTGGGCACCCTTATTTTTTTAACTATTACCATCTGGCAGATGGTACAGAATAATAAAAACAAGGACAAATAAGCTGAAAAACAGCTTCTATCCCAGGGCAGTGGCTCTTTTGAATTCTGCTGTATAGTGCAGTGTTGGTGCGGTGTCGGGGTTTTTCTGTTCAATGTGTGGAGGGTGAAGGATGTGTGTTTGTGTTTATTTTCATGGTCATGATGTGCACTGAAGATGGTGTTTGATTTCGTTGTACAAGGTGCAATGACAATAAAGTAAACTAGTGGACCCACCCACCCTGCCCAATCTTGCAGGAGCTGCCTTTTTTCTTATTTTGCTCCAGTCTGATTTCATCGCACACCCCACACTCCCAGACAGAAATTGGTCCTTGCCACAGATGTGCTGTCTTCGAATAATTTTGTCCTGAGAGACCTGATTGCACAGAAGGTTTGGATGCGCCATTGAAAAAGAGTTTTTTTTTTAAATAAATTTTTATTAATGAAACAACAAAAAGAAAAACATTTAAAAAAGAAAAAAGAGTTTGGAATTGCTGGGAACATTCTGGTTTTCTGGTGGCTTTTGGGAGGTGGAGTTGGCATCTAGGGCAGACCTTTGCTTAATACGTGGGTCAATGTTTTGCCGTATGCGCAGACAAAACAGCCACCACAACCACACTTCAGCCACATCTGGCTCTGAGCTTGGCTCACTGCATTGGACTCTAGCTAATTCTGGTTGCTGGGAGAAGCTGTTTCAGGGGACTTTTTTGTGCACACCTGCATGTGCGAATGCTGCATTTTTGCTGTCCTCCCTCCCTCTTCCCCACAAGCAATCTTGTTGTTTTTCTGCCATTTTCTGTGCTTGGGGCCAGCTTTTTCTGCCATAGGTGTCTTATGGTGGCCTCCAAGATGGAAGAAGCGTGGGGACCCCTTGAGGAACATTGCCATCCTGAAGCATGGCTTGCTCTGGGTGGCTGCCAGGCATTGTGGGGCCAGTGCCCGCCTCCCCTGATAGTCGGAGGCTCTTTATCTGTGATAACATTCAGGTGGCCACATGGCAGGTCAAAGCCTCAAGCAAATATTGGGAAGAATTGCTTCCTGGAGGAATCAGGCTGCCGTTCCTGGCACTTATTCAGTTCTTTGCTAAAGTGATCTACTTGTGAAGCTACCGCAGGCAGTCATGCAACAGGGGAGCTTCACCAAAGCAGATTTGTGTGCCTGGTGATATGATTTTGACCCGTAATGTGTTTGGGATTTGTATCAGCTTGGATGAGAAGAAACCCAACTTGTTTGCTTCTGTCTTTTGAGTTATGATTAGGAGCTCATCCCACAGAGGGCAAAAGACCCATTACCCTTTTCTGCCTCCCCAGGACTGAATCCGTCACGGCTCCAAAGCCAGAGTTTATGCATTATGCAAACTGCAGGCTTTTCCTGTTTTGGTCCAACATGAGAGGCTTCCCCATAGATGTTTTTTGGAGTTATGCCAAGTTTTTTTCCCAGTCATTTCCAAGCCCATTTTTAGAACCCTAAAAACAGCAGCTTGGTGGGGTGGGGGTGGGGTGGGGAATGATCTCAGGCTGAAAATCTCAGGACAGCATTTCTCCTCTTGCTTTGAGTTGCCATTTCTGGTTCCTGATAGCTTGAGGATCAGAACTGGAGCCTCCCTTTGCTGTCTGTGCAGACAGACCCTCCTGTGCACCCCCCACTCCAGGAGCTTCAGTCGGGGGTTCCCCTGGACTGTTTTTGCCTCAGGAGCTGACTTAGCTTGGGGCGCCCTGCTTTGGAAGCCTCTACAAGGGGATCTCTGAATGCCGCCTGCATGGGAGGAAGACCTTGGGAAAGCATCTTCTGCCTCCTGCTCTTGCAGGGAGCAGAGTGAAGGCAGGTGGGAGAAGGAACCCCACAACTCTGTCGGGCACATTAGAGTTACTAGTGTGTCTGTAAGATGCCACAAGGTATTTACATTTTCCCGTCCTTTGAAAACGTTCCAAATAGAAATAGGGCAGAGATCCTGTTGTGGGAGCTTAAAATGCAGGTGAGGATACAGCCCCTCCCAGAGCATTTCCTTCCCAATTGGTGGGGGTCTCTTGGTCTGTGCATCCTGTTGAACTCGTGTCCCCTAGTAGTTAGCACTACCCTCCTGGCATGGAAGGAGCCCAAAGCCGGAAGGAAGCAGAACAAAGTGGTGGTGGGGGAGGGGCGGCTCAGGCCAGCCTTTCTTCATGACCCTAAGTGGGCTTTCCTCCCTCCCCTTCAGGCCTTTGAAAGGGAGCCCTGGTTCACTTTGTAGCTCTGGAGGTGATTAGAAGGCTTGAGCAAAATTAATGAAAGTGATGAACCATGAAAGCGGCTAACAAAGCCATGGAGCAGGATGTGCATAATCCAATTAAAGCTGCTCAACATCCCAAGATGTTCCTCTGTCAAACTTCCTTACACACTCTTGTGGCCTCTTTGCGTATGCAGTGTGTCTTTGGAGTGAACAATTGAGGTGTAGATTGCTAGTTTTCCCTCCAGTGGGGAATGGCTTCAAGGCCAAAGTAGATCTAGAGATTTTTCTTGGGAGGGGGGAGGCCAGAGGATTGGAACTCAGCAGTTGTCCAGTTGTGCAGATAGATCCTTTGGCACTGATATAACAAGGAACACAAGAAGGTGGCAGCTGACCAGGGCTGGGCATGATGCTTGATGAACATTGCAGAGTCCTGCCAGGGAGAACTGGAGGAGATGGGAAGGGATGACCCAAAGGGCTTCTAGTTGGATGCCAGAGCAGACCTGCCCTCTGGCCCTTCAGAGGACTAGAACACTTGAATGCCCTGCAGAGAGGCAGGCTTTGGTCCATGTTGGGGAAAGGGGCCCTTTGGAATGAGCTGCTTCAAGAGAACCCTCCTGGCTTTGAGGAACAGGCCTGCACTGACTTGATCTGGACCCAGGAGCCTATATATCCTATCCTGCAAAAACTCATGCTTTGCTTTTGGGAGCAACCTTGTGGTGGGTGGGTTGAAAATGCTTCAATAGTTGATAACCAGACTGGAATTTAAGTGTACACTTAAAGAGAATAACTATCTTAAACAATAGATTGTGACAGATTTGGCAAAATGGGGAAATTTACAATTATCACTAATAGGGAGAATATCAACAATTAAGATGAATATATTACCTAGAATTTTATATTTGTTCCAGACAATTCCAATTAGATTAAGGAAAGATTATTTTGAAGATTTAAACAAAATAGTGATGAAGTATATTTGGCAGGGAAAGCAAGCGAGAATAAAATTAAAACTGTTGGAAGATGCTAGAACAAGAGGAGGATTTGGCCTGCCTAATTGGGAGTTATATTATCAGGCAACAAACTTGATGTGGTTAAGGAATGGATAACATTAAGAAATACTAGATTATTGACATTAGAAGAACATGATTTGTTGTTGGGATGGCACGCCTTCTTATGGTACAAGGGAACTAAAACACAAGAGTATTTCAGAAGACATTATATACGAGAGGCTTTGTTATTAAACTGGGAGAAGACTAAAAAAAACAATGAAGCATTAAAAAAAAGGCAAAAAGTTTTGAACAAAAAAGAAGAATTATTATATAATTATTTAAAGAAAAAAAGACTAGTCTAGTTTAAAATTCTAAAGCATTTGTAAAAAAATCCAGCAATAAAAAGTTTTTAAAAAACCACTAAGTTTGACACAGGCTTAATTTCATCACTTTAACCTCTTCTGTCTTCAGTTTTAACTTTTCTTTTAATCTTTTAGGGTGTTCTCTCAATTAATAATGAATAGAAATTATCTCACCAAACCGACACACTTTCCCTCCAACTTTCTTCCATCTCGGAGCTGTCCCAGTTTCAGCAGCTTTGATGGCCGCCTCTCTGCCACCAGAAAAAAGGGCTTCTCCTGGATCTACCAGGGACTTAGCGGTGTCCCTGGGATCAGCAGGATGTGCCCTTCTCTATCACCATCTCCACGGGATGGTTTAGGTCCAAAAGGACTGTCCAGAGGCAGAGAGATCGATGGTGATCTTGGAGCTTCAAGATCACACGTCGTACCACCACGACGCCAGCCCTGCCTCTCCAACTTTTTACTTTTAAATAATAGTATAAACTGGCAATTTCATTCTTGACAACTTATCTGGCATTAAATACTAAGGATACATCATCTTATAGAAATTTTCTTTTAAGTTACAGTTTAATGTAAATTTTAAACCTTTATTCCACAAATTCTCCCATTGTTCAAGCATTACATTATATCCAAAGTTCCTTGCCTACACAATCATACAATGCTTTACTTGTTCATTTTCCAGATTTAAATTCAATAACATTTTACAGACTTTAGCAATAATATGTTCATCACTACCACACAATAGGATTTCCAAAACGTCTTCAAAGAAAAACCAGAAAGTCCAGTTGCCTCTTGAAAAAGCACCTTTGGTCTTAAGATGTTTGACAAACAGATGTGCCTGGCTGAAGGTTTTGCTCCAGCCTTTTGCTCAAGCTGCAATGTCCAGCTCTTCTCAATGGTCTCTTTTTCCCAGACCCTCTTTAATGCTGTCTTAGGTAGAAATCTAGATTGTTGAAGTAAGAATATTTTACTAATGCTGAAAAAACTCCTACCCTGAAATTGAATGAACGCAATGGAACTGATGATTTGCGTGTTTTCTAAGACATTTTGCTGAAGCTCCAGGAAGTCCTAAATTCTAAACTTAAAGTGGCCACTTTCCTAAAGTGCCCTCAATTCACTTGGATTCCGCTGTAGCTCTTTCTTCAGTGGTTTTGCAGATGGTTTTGTGCTGGGTTTGGACTTCCTGCTGTTTCTCACTCTTGGCTTTTTTGCAGCAGCAGCAGCTCCAGGCCCAGCACCTCTCCCACGCCCCTCATGGGCCCCAGGTACAGCTGCCACCTCACCCATCAGCCCTGCCACCCCCAGGTATCCCCCCTGTCACAGGGAGCAGTTCGGGGCTCTTGGCCCTTGGGGCCCTCGGCAGCCACTTGGCTGTGAAAGACGAGAAGCATCCACACGATCTGGACCACCGAGGTGAGGACATGCAAGCTGGCTTCCTCCTTGACCCCTTGGCCTGCCAGCCTCTTGCTTTTGTGTCTCTGGAGGCTCTTGGGGGGGAGGGAGGGGCTAAGGGTCACCCAGTTCCCCCCTCCCCAGAGTTCTACCCCCCCCAGCAGTGCAAACGTTGCACTGGCTTCTCCCACTTCTTCCAGGTGTGTGCAAAGCTGTTGCATTACTGCCTGCCTTCCTCTTGGTGTTCCTCTCCATTATTTTATCTGGCCCTGGTTGCTTCTTCAGAACAAAAGCCAAAATGGAACTTTTATTGAGCCAAACCAGAAAGGCCCACTTTGCAAGACTGATGTTCTCTTTTATCCTTGTTTCTCTCCTGCCCCCTTTCTTGCCTTTTCTTTCCATTGCTGTGACTTGGGCTGCATTCTGGAAAGACCGTGACTCCAGTGCGGTAAGTGTCTTGTTTTCCCAACTCCATTTTTTGACCTTTGATCGCTGTATTAGTTGTCTGTCTTCTGAAACTGGCTGCCTGTCCTGTCCCCCCTTCATCTAGGTAAACCCCAAATTTCTGGCTGTTGAAACTGTTGATTCCTGGGGACAGTGTGTGCCCTTCCCTGGTCCCTGTCCATTCTTGGAGAGCCTTCCTGGTTGCTGAAGTTTTAGGCCTCAGCAGCAGCAGGATCCATAATGAAGAACACGCCCCATTGTCTCCGCTTTTTCCTTGGGTCCTTTTCCCTCCATTTCCTACAGTTTTGGCTGGATCAAGGGGAAGCACATTGTGGCAATTGGGTTGTTTCTGTGTTAAAATGGATCAACTGCCTTCCATTCAAACGCTCAAGATAGTGTGCAGAGCATTATAGATTGTGAATGGCTGGCCTGCCCACAATCCCCTAGCAAGTTTCTAGGGCTGAGGGCGGAGTGGAAGCCAGGCCTCCCCTGTGCCAGGCCTCTGTCCTAGAACGGAAGTTGAAGCCACCTGGAGTCTTTTTCCTTCTGCCTGGATCCAGAAGGGACGTTTCTTTTCTTCTGTTTTTTAAAAACCTTTAATTATTCTTCATGTTGAAGATTGGTGTCCATGATGTTCCAAGCATCTCATAAAATTCAAAGGCCTCTTTCTTGGGGGCTGAGAAGCGCCTTGCGTTGCCTTCTCCCCTGTGTTTGGTCAGAAGAATCTCTTGGGGGATTTGTTCTCATGATGATAATTCCTAACCTCAGAATTTAAATATTGGTAATCGGCCCTTCTGGCCATGGCCAGGAGACTCTGCCCAGAAATGATTTTGACTTGGCCTAAAGCTTAGCAAGCAGCTGACCATTCATGCAGAACCTAACATTTCTCCCAATTCTGCCGCTGCAAGGGCAGCTCAGTGCTCTTTCTAGCAGGTATAGGTAAAAAACGAAAGTCAGTGATATTTTCAAAATGTGTTAGTTCTAGTTCTGCTTCAAGGAAAGTTGGATTTACTGTATTTTTTGGTCTCTAAGACACACTGCCCCCCCCCCCCAAGTGGGTGGAAATGTGTGTGTGTCTTGTAGAGCGAATGTTGCCACAGCCCCGCCCACCCACCGTTCCCCACCCTTTGGCCGCTGCCTCCCAGCAATTTGCATCCTTGCAGCAAACAGCAAACAGCCTGGTCAACTTCAGCACAGCCTGATGTAGCACAAGCATCTGATTGGCAGTTGGATCGACCTCCTGGAATACCAACAATCAGCTGTTCCAGGCAGTGGGGATCACTGATTGCTGCTGATTGCTGTTGCCATTTGGTGGCAATAGCAGCAATTGTTGCTGCCTGGAGTCGACTGAAAACAGGACATGCGGAGGCCGAAAATGGGGCGCAACGAGACGGACAGGCAGTAGCGGCGATGGGCAGCGGTGATCCCTGCAACTTGGAACAGCTGATCATCAGTATTCTGAGAGTCTGATCCAACCACCAATCAGTTGCTCGTGCTAAATCAGGCTCTGCTGTTTGCTGCAAGAAGGCAATTGGCTGGGAGGCACAGGCAGATTTTTGGTTCTTATTTTCCTCCACAAAAGCTAGGTGCATCTCATGGTTTGGAGCATCTTATGGTGCAAAAAATGTGGTATGTGTGCACGTGTCCCATTATTTGGCTCAGAAAAGCACCATTGCTAAGGATCCACAGTGCCCCAAGCATTTCACAGAATGGAGACGCTTTTGCAATTTTCCAAAAGCTTCCTGGCAGAGGCTGGCATGGGGTAGGAGAGGCAGTACCCTTGTGCCTCAGAGGGCTTCTCTCTCTCCCCTGACACTGATTTTGGTGTTCCTGATGGGAAATCTTTTCTGGGCCTGCAATCTGATTAATCACTGGCATTTCCTCCTGCTTCCCCAGAACACCTCCATCTCCCCATCGGAGAGCCTGCGAGCCAGCGAAAAGCACAGGGGCTCCTCAGACTATGCTGGCATTGAGCCCAAGAAGCGGAAGGCGGAGGAGAAGGAGGGCTTGAGCCGCTATGTGAGTCTTCTGGCCCAGTTGTCTTTTTGGGTCACTATCAGCCAGATGGCGGCAGCCACCAGTCGCTCTTGTCAAGGAGGGCTCCGAATTCCAGCCCAGGAAGCTTCCCATTTGCCGTTTGGAAGCAGTGTTGCTAAAGAGGAATGGCTGTGGCGGGCGGGGAGTTGAGGGGTGTGTAGAAGGTGCAGCCGGAGCAGCTAGAGGACTGGTCCTGGGCCTTGCTTCCTTTTACAGCCCTCAATGGTTTCCTGTTTCAGGATAGTGATGGCGACAAGAGTGATGACCTGGTGGTTGATGTCTCCAATGAGGTAGGCCTGGCAGTGGCCCTCTCTTGCCCCTGGGGCTGCAGACCATTCCCCAGAAGAGCGGCGGCGGCATCTGCAGAGGGTGGGCAATGCCAGGGAACCATGGCAGGGTATCCACCCCACGGAGGCTGCTGAGGAGAAGCAGGCTTACCGAGTGTCTTCCCTTGCAATTTCTCTTGCATGGTCCGTGCAAAACTAGCCAGCTTAGCTGGGTCTGGATCTGCACTTGCCCCCTCTCAAGTTAGGGGAAGGGGCCCTGGAGAGCTGCTTGTGTTGAGCACTTGCTTTCGTTGCCAGGATCCAGCAACCCCCCGGGTGAGCCCTGCCCACTCACCTCTGGAGAATGGGCTGGATAAAGCCCGTGGGCTGAAGAAGGATGCCCCAAACAGCCCTGCCTCCATCGCCTCCTCCAGCAGCACCCCCTCTTCCAAGGCCAAAGACCACGTAAGCCACAGCGGGAACAGCCCCATCCTTGGTGGGGGACTCCATTCCCGCAGGCGTGGTGGTGAGGTCTCCGTCTCCTGGAACACCAACCAGCTGCTCTGCATGGGGGGGGGGCTGGGGCTTGGGTTTGGCCTACGTGGGTCCAGGGACAAGGCGGGGGCTGTTCTTGCACAACGGACCTTAGGCCGCTGAAGCTTCCCTGATGCCAAGCCAGCCGCCTCTTGTTGCTCCAGGTTTTTCCCCAATGATGGGGGAAGAAGGGTCAGATAACGGGGAATCCCAGAAGTTCCAGGGGAAAAGGTTAACTCTATTTTGGGCTAACTCCGACCGGCTCAATTTTGTGATTTATTAATTAAAATTTTCCGCTGCCCATCTCCCCTCCAAGGTGATTAGGAGAGCTAGGCGTAAGAAAGAGCCGCAATGAACCAACCATCAAAATGAAGCTTGCTTTCTCTGTATCTAGTGACTAATGAACATACCTATTGTAAAGTATCTTCATTAGGCACTGGAATGGGAAACTCCAACTATTTTGAAGTACCGTATTTTTCGGCGTATAAGATACTCCGCACTATAAGACGCTCCTAGCTTTTGGGGAGGAAAACAAGGGGGAAAAAGTGAATGTTCCCAAAGCCCCGCCCACCCGCCAGCCCCCACCCTTCGGCCTCTGCCTCCCAGCAATTTGCCTCCTTGCAGCAAAGAGCCTGGTCAGCTTCAGCACAGCCTGATTTAGCACGAGCAGCTGATTGGCGGGTTTTTTTTCTTGTCTTCCTCCCCAAAAGCTGGTGCATCTTATACTTCGGAGTATCTTACAGTCTGAAAAATACAGTAGATCTATACTAGTTTCCCTTTATTGCTTTGTTGGTAAAATATAATTTTAACACAAAATCTAAGATGTTTTACCATTTTTGCATCCTGTTAAAAGAGAGTGAATTTTTGAATTGATTTTGAGATTGAAAGGCAACCATTTATTTTGTCCTTACTTAAAAATGAAAATTTTTTAAATGCAACAGGAATAGTCGAATCTTCCCCCAAATCTTGTTTTGAATCAGAATGATAAATCCTCTACGCCTGGTTTAAAGTCCAACCCTCCCACGCCAAGGAGTGAAGTACCGACACCTGGGACAAGCAGCACCCCGGGCCTCCGACCAGCGCCAGGCAAGCCCCCTGGAATGGATCCCTTGGGTAGGTTGTGTTTTGCCTCGATCCACTTGGGGTTGAGGGGTCTGCTTGCACCCAAAGACTGAGAGAGAGGTTTGGATTTTGAGGGCAATTCATAGACTCACAGAATGGCAGGCAGGAAGGGATCCTCTAGGCCCAGTACAAGAACCAGTCATTACATCCCCTTCCAGTCTCTCTTTCAAAGCCTCCAGGTGCTCCATCAACTCCTGTCTCAGCTGGTCGGGGACTCAACAGCTCTTGCTGCTCAGAATTTTTTCTTGCACCCTGGCCAAATTTGGCTTCCCTGCCAGTTAGAGCTGCAGTTCCTTGCCTTCTGCAGGGCCTTCCGTTATGGTAGCAGCCTCGTTGCTTTTGCTCAGTTTGATTGTCCAATCTTGCATTTCGTTTTGGATTGTTTGCTTATTCTTCGACTCTTTCTAGCATCTGCCTTAAGGACGCCCATCTCCCTCACCAGCTCTTACGCTGCCCCCTTTGCCATGATGGGGCATCACGAGATGAATGGCTCCCTTGCCAGCCCTGGGGCCTATGCAGGATTGCACAACATCCCCCCTCAAATGACAGCTGCCGCTGTTGCCTACGGCCGGTCACCCATGGTGAGCTTTGGAGCTGTACGTAGACCTTTAAGCTCCTATCTATACAGGGGAGGGAGGGGGAGGGATGGAGAAGCAGGGGGTCACCCCTGAAGGAAAGAAGCACACTCCTTTCTTGCTTTTTTTCAATATTTTTTTTATTTTTCATTGTTAAAATACAGTAACAAAAAAAGGGGGACACAAAACAAAGTAAAACTAGACATGGCCAAAAAAGAAAAGAAATTAATTTATTTATTCAGTGTATATTGCCACCTATTTGCACATGGCGACTCAGGGCGGTTTACAGAATGTAAAACCACATTTAAAACAATATAAAACTAATACAAAAGAATCAAATATATTAATATAACATAACAAAATCACCCCCCACCCCGGTGACAGCAGATCACACGAGCCCTTTAATGGGCTCCCTCCCACTCTGGGTTCCCCAGGCCCACTGGCAGCACCAGGCCCTCAGCGCCTTCTGGAAAAGTGTGCATAAACAGGGAAAAAACCCATATGCCTGAATTGTTCCGATGAAAAAAAGAGGAATACCAACATTTCAAGAATAATAGTCCCCCCACCTTACAAAACAGGCACACGGTTTGTGGACTTCTACAGCTCCGTTTACCCAACCCATTTGATCTGACCTCTATCTACTATATATAAAAGGAAGGATACCCATTTCATTTCAGGCTGGGTGAAGTAAGAATTTTGAAGGAGTTGGTTTTGCCTCCCCAGGCCCTTTACGGTGCCTTTTAATCCCTTGGTAGGAACCAGACCTTCCAAGCACCTTCACAAGCATCTCACCCAGCTTTGCAAGTCCTAAGGGAGGGCCAGCCTGGGACTTCTCCGTCTCCTGGGAAGTGGCCTGAGGGCTGCAGAAGGGACTAGTGGCTGTGGCTTACCTCCAGAGCCAGAGCAGCTCAAGGAGGGGGTCCCCCCAGGCCCCAGTCAGGCTGTCTTGGGTCACTGGGTCTGAATGACTGCCAGCCTCTCACCCTGAGGGGAAGCCTAGTTTTAGGACCAAGGGATCTGGCTGAAGGCTTTCTTTGTGGGCGTCTGCCATGAAAACAACACTCTGCTGGGGAATTGGCACCTGTGCCATGCGTTCTCCGAGTGGCATCTTAGGAGCCTTGAGTTGGAGGACCTGCACTCCATAGTTCTTCTGTGTCCTTCTGCCTTTGAGGCCTCTGACCGCCGGGGCTGAAATGCCAGGGGTTGAGGGTCCCTGGGGTCAGAAAGTGGGGCTGTCTCTAAATCCTTTCCTGGAGGTGAGATCAGGGCTTCTAGCCTTTTATTGAGGGCCTTTTAAAACTCTCATTTCTAGGTTGGGTTTGACCCCCATCCCCCAATGAGGACTTCTGTCCTGCCCTCCAGCCTGGCGTCCATTCCTGGCAGCAAACCGTGAGTTGCTCTCAGCCTTTGTCCCCAAGTTCAGTCTTCAAACTTTTTTAGTCTTGAATCTTGTTCTGTAGAGAGACAGCCACTTAATAAGGATTGGGGGTGGGTGGCGGGGTAACTTGCCTTCCCAAATGTGGCAAGTGCCACAGAGGTAGCTTGAGACTGATCTGTGGGTCTTTCCCAAGAAGAGCCAGTGGAGTCTGAGGCTGGAGCCTGAGGCGGCCCTTGGTCTGTGGGTGGAGGTTAATTCGGTTGTTGAAAAGGGCTCAGCTCTGGGTAACAAGAGCTGCCCTCCTTGTCTTCTCTCCATCCCCCTTACCCCCGTCCTCTCCCTAGGGCATACTCCTTTCACGTCAGCACAGATGGGCAGATGCAGCCAGTCCCGTTTCCTCACGATGCCCTTGCTGGCCCTGGCATCCCCCGCCACGCCCGTCAGATCAATACCCTGAGCCATGGCGAAGTGGTGTGTGCCGTGACTATCAGCAACCCAACCAGGCACGTGTACACAGGGGGAAAAGGCTGTGTGAAGATTTGGGACATCAGCCAGCCGGGCACCAAGAATCCCGTCTCGCAGCTAGACTGCTTGGTAAGTGGCAGGGCTGGCCATTGTCTGAACCTGGTCTGTGAAGTGACGTCAGGGTGCAGGTCATCCCTGACTGAGCTGCCAACCGGGTTATTTGTGGGGCTGCCCACCTCCAATTGTTTCTGCTGGTCCCATGAGATCCAGCAGAGGGGACTCCTTCTTTTAACTCTGACCCCTTACGGGAAAGGAAGGGCGGCGTACCCCCCTCACATGGTTCGGATGCCCTGACTTTGCTGGCCTTCCTGAAGGCACTAAGCACACAGAGGTTCCTTGGAGCCCTGGGTCAGGCTGTGGGGTGAGCCCACCTTCATGGGATGGTTCCAAGTTTTGGCAACTGCTCCACGGACGGCGTTGATTGGTTTCTTATCATTTTTGTTGTAGTGGTTGTGGGCCGCCCAGAGATGAGCGTGGCTGGGTGGGCAAAAGAAAGAAGTCCTTCACTAACTCTCCCTACAGCAGCAGGATGGGCAAGGTGACCTTTTGAGGGCAGAACATCAGATTCTGAAGTCCAGAAAAGATGTAACTGGAGATATGAGGTCACTAATTAGGGCAAGCCAAGGCCATGGCTCTTTGAGGGGGAAGAGACGGCGGTGATGGTGGTGGTTGTTTTAAAAAACAATCAAGTTAAATTTGGCACCCTTTAGCCTTGCAGATATTTAATACTGATCTTCCTTTCTCCATGAAGAGTTATAATCCCAAAACAATTGAAACAGGTGGGCCTCCAGGCCTTTCGAACGGGCCCTGTCATCGCCTTTCTTGTTGTACGGTTCATTGGGGGTGCTTCTCTCTCCAGAACAGGGATAACTACATCCGTTCCTGCAAACTCCTTCCAGATGGGCGCACGCTGATTGTGGGGGGGGAGGCCAGCACCCTCACCATTTGGGATCTGGCTTCCCCCACCCCCAGAATCAAGGCAGAACTGACCTCCTCGGCCCCTGCCTGCTATGCCTTGGCCATCAGCCCCGATGCCAAAGTGTGCTTCTCCTGCTGCAGTGATGGAAACATTGCCGTCTGGGATCTCCACAACCAGACATTGGTTAGGTGAGCTGAGGGATGGCTGGCACGAACGGTTTGCAGGTTGCGTCCGCCTTCTCTTGTTCAGAAGTCACCTTCTCACCGTCTGGCACAACAAAATTACATCCCTTGGGAAGTGAAAGAGGAGAAGCCAAACGGGTGGGACAAGAAGAGCTGCGTATTCCAGCCCTTCCTTGCTTGTTAGCATTCATCCTGGCCAAGAGCACCAAGGATTCGTTACTTACGTTGCTTGGCTCTCTGGTCTGCCAGCCAGATACCTGAGAATTCCTTCCGGGGGTCAGCCAAACGTTTCTCATCGCAGCAAGGGAAGGAATTTGGGCTCGTGAAGCCCCAGATTCTGCTTGAGGAGACCTTTGCCCAGGTTCCTCTGGTGTGGCGCCAGTTGTGTCCACCTCTGGACCAGGGTTCCTTTCTCGTAGCCACTCGCCTATGGAGTATTGCATTGGGGTCTCCTGGGGCTGAATATCAGCTGCACCCGGGGCAGCCCCTCAGGAGCTGGAAGTGATCCAGAAGGCAGCCATGTGGGCAGTTATGAGCAGTCAGGGTATCAGAGTTGGGCCAGTTACCAGTGGGCCTCTGGGTACAACTGAAGCATAAATCAAGCCACGGGGTCTCCCTTTGTGTCTGCCCAGGGTCCCATCCGTAAAACAGGGTCGTCTAATGAGTCCTAGGATAAGTGTGGTCTCAGTGGTGTCACTTCCGCTCTGGAGCAATATCCCCCGCGGAGTTTGTGTGGCCGGACCTTGTGGCCCTTTAAGTGGAAGCCTGCCCCTTTCCCCAGGGGCTGCGATGCCCTTTTTGCTACTTGCTTTATGAGTTGTATTGCCCACCATCTTTTGCAGGGAGGTTATTGGGCTTTTATTGTAGACTGGCCGGAATGAATCGAGTGGCTCTGTAAATGTCACAAGTAACCAGAAACAAGAGCCGATTTGGAAACCCTCTTTCCTTGTCTTGGCTCCCTTCTAAGGCAGTTCCAGGGTCACACAGATGGCGCCAGCTGCATTGACATCTCCCATGATGGCACCAAACTCTGGACGGGGGGCTTGGACAACACCGTGCGCTCCTGGGACCTTCGGGAAGGCAGACAGCTACAGCAACATGACTTCACCTCTCAGGTGAGCTTTGTCTTGACCCCAGAGGCCCAACATCTCTGAGCCTGAGTCCTTGCAGGGAGGAAGAACTAAAAGGACCAACCAAGAAGCATCAGGTTGATGGAGGTGGGCTCTAGGGCCAAAAGGAGCCTTATCTGTGGCCCTTTGCAGCTCCCAAACTTGCTCCTGGAATCCCAGCCTGAGTTGGATTTAAAATTCATGAAACCCAACAAGGGGCTTGAGTGGGCAAGGCAAAGCCAGTCTGAAATAAGGAAGAACCTGATGCTGAGAAAGAGGGAGGGGTGTGTCCTCCCCTCTTCTTTCTCCTCTTGCTTTGGGAGCAGTTAATTTTAGCCTTGGGTTGAGCTGAGAGGCCCCTCTGGACAGCTGCGCCTTGTCTTCTTTGTAGATCTTCTCGCTCGGCTACTGCCCAACAGGCGAGTGGCTTGCAGTGGGATTGGAGAGCAGCAATGTGGAAGTGCTGCATCACACTAAACCTGACAAATACCAGCTCCACCTGCACGAAAGCTGTGTCCTCTCACTGAAGTTTGCCTGTTGTGGTAAGTGCCTCTTGGGGCAAGGATGCCATTCAGTGGCAGGAATTGATCCTTGCAGGTTGGTGGTCCCAGAAAAGGCTGCTTGAGACCTGGGAGGGACCAGGCATTTCCTGAACGTGCCCACTCTGTGACCTGCCCATTTTGAGAAAAGGTGAGAATAGGAGGAGGGAAAAGGCTGGGTCGCCTGGCAGGGAGTTAAGAAAGTCCTTTGGATCTATGATGCTATCCGCCTTCCAGCCTTGTTTTCTTGTCGAGAAAGCTAATGCCCAGTTTGTGTCCACAGGAAAGTGGTTTGTGAGCACTGGTAAAGACAACCTCCTCAATGCCTGGAGGACTCCGTATGGAGCCAGCATCTTCCAGGTGAGAGCTTTCCCCTGGGTTGGGGGACGGCTGGCGGGGGAGCAGGTGTGGCTCCTGAGTCTTGAGCAGCCTGCAACTTGCCCCGTGTTCTGTGCAAAGAGAGCCACCTGCGTGTGTGTTCTCCATTTTCTTGCTGCCTACACATAGTTGCAGAGGCATGTGCATGCAAGTACCAGCAAGTGACTCGCTGATATTGCTGTCTGATCCTGTGAAAACTAAAAGGGATTGTTTCTTCTTTTTATTTTCCCCATCAAGTCAAAAGAATCTTCTTCCGTTTTAAGCTGTGATATTTCAGCAGATGACAAATACATTGTCACGGGTTCGGGTGACAAGAAGGCCACAGTTTACGAAGTAATCTACTGAGTATCTATGACTCTGGTAGAAGAACACAGAAAGGAGAGCAGCTGAGGAGTCCTTTGATGCCCTCCAGAGGGCTTTATGACCTGGGTGGATCTTCTGTGATGACCTTGGAATAACTCTGGAAGGAACTTGGAATCAGGTGGCCACACATTGTCCCTGCTGGTTTGTGTCTTTCCCTTGGTTCTTAGTCCTCACACCTGTGACCAGAAGGCAGCTAACACCCTGGAGTTGCATTCAGGAGGGGCCACAGGTCTCGTTTCCCTATCAGACTTGTAGGAACTGTAGGTAACAGAGGAGCTTCATGCTGAGACCTCCTTGGTCTGCTAGCCAGCAGCGTGTGGTCACCCTCCTTGTTTCCTACTGCTGCTTCCTCGGCCTGCCCTCACTGTGTACTGCTCCCATTTTGCTTCCATTCTGATGGTAGCTACCATCGTTTTCCTCCCAACCCTGCCCTGCCCTCCCCTTGAAAATATGCTTGGAGAAACTCTTACCAGCCTTGTCACCAGCCTGAGCGAAGGTGTCCTCCATGAAATGGTTTCCTCTGCTGGATCTGTGAAGGGGTTCTTCTGGTGTTGAGTCTTCTCTCTGGGCCAGGTTTGAGCCTCCGGTTGGACCCTTCTCTCCTGATCCTGAGGGCAGTGGAGACGTCGCTGTTTTCAAAGCACTTGTCAGTTGGGGCAACAGGATGCCTTGTCCACCAACGGCCTTGAGACCCAAACACTGAGAGGATGGGTGTTCGAGAACGCAACAGTTAACTAATACGCTCAGGGAGCCAAGAAAAAGATAATAGCAACTTGTGGTGGGATTTTTTTTTACTCCAATGAAAGTAAAGTAATAGATAATAATGTTTAAATGCAGGTTGTTTTTCAAGTTTACTGATGAACATGGTTTCTCTATGGGATGGTGGACAGTGGGGTTTCTGTGGCTTTGGGCAATCCGTGTTTCAGCCTGTTGGCCTGAGCAAAAGTTGTATGTGGGGAAGGGAGGAGGGAGGGGGAGCCAATCCTGGCATTTTTGTATTAAAGGAGTAAATAAAATTAAACACAGGAAATTACATATTTGTGTAGCAGAAGATCTTGCCTTGTAATGTAGCATATGAAAAAGAATTTTTATACCACATTTTATGGATTATTTTTTAATTGTTGATTTTGATCTGGTTTTTAAAAAGGTAATTATAGCTTAATGGTGAAAAAAACCTACCTGTTTCTATTAAAGGCCATGCTGATACACAAAGGAAGATTCTTTGTCTGGGATGCCAAATCCTTGGGTTGAGTCTGTTTTTCCTTCCACTGAAAAGAACCAGCAGGCCGAAGGCGCTTAAACTAAATTGTAGGTGGCATTGGGTCAGGTCGTAGATATTCCATGTGCATTTCTGGATGTGAACCAAGATAAACGGGAGCATTCACATATGTAGTTACAGGTTAGCTACCCTCTCCCCCAAATGGAGGGGAGAATTGTTACAAATCATGATTTTACTTTGTGTTGGTCTACATTTTGATGTTCATTAAACTTTGCAAATGTGCAGGTTTCCAATAACTTGAGGTATGAAGTTAGTTAATCACTTTTCAACCAGGCTGCAATAGCTTCCCCAGTGAGCTGATTTCTAGCAGAAATTCATTCTTAGCATCGTACTTTAAGAATATTCATAACCCAAACATACCCTGTTTTTCCCATTGTTTGTAGACTATGTTCCCTTATTGTTAGAACTGTCCTTTGCTGTAGAATTGGAAATGAGGTTGCTTGGAGGAGGAATTTGTCCAATCCATGATTACATTGTATATTTAAAGTCCATCATGATGATGATGATGATGATGGTGGTGGTGCAATCTGTTCAATTGTGTCTGATTCTCAGTGATTGTGTGGGCCAGTTCTCTCCACATTCCAAACTTCTTGTATGGCTTTGTTTTATGCTTGGCTGGTTTCGGCTTTGATGTTCTCTAGCCACTGGGGGGCTAGTTTCCTTTTACCAATGACCATTTTGAGTATCATCATCATCATCATCATCATTATTATTATTATTATTATTATTATTATTATTTATTCGACTCATATGCCACCCTACTCCCTAAGGACTCAGGGCGGCGAACATTAAAACAGAGCAAGTTTACAATAAAAAACAATTAAATGAAACAAGCCAAATACATTAAAACATTAAGACAAAATTAAAACCCTCGCCCCCCCTGAGTCATTCCAGGCCGGCCTGTTGAAAGAACCAAGTCTTCAGGTCTCGGCGGAAGGAGCGGAGGTCAGGGGCCAAACGGAGATCCGCGGGGAGCTGATTCCAGAGGGCAGGCGCTCCCACGGAGAAGGGATAGTATAACTGCCTTTTCCAGTTAGTTGAATGACAATAAATAAGGTGGGTTTTTTTGTGTGATTTTGGCCTTGAGTGATATACTGGTTTATAGTGGTACTTGCTTATTTGTCACCTTTGCTCCAACATCACAGCTTGAACAAGTCAGTTTCTTCCTGTCTCATTTTTTCACGGCAAACTTTCACAACTGTAGGTTGCTATGAGAAATACAGTAATGCAGAGTAATCCACATTTAGTAGCCAAGCTGACATCCTTGCTTTTCCATACTCAATTTTTGCTCATCAGTGCAGTTTCACCCTTTATTTATGGACCACATTCACTGCTTTGATCAAGCTGTGATACCAGGAATGTGAATTCTTGCATGCATTCAATCTCTTCACCCTGGTTGTTGTGACATTTCCATTGCTTGATCTTTTTGATGATAGGATAAAAGGCCAAATTGTGAGCTGCTTTGGTTGCTGGTTGGAGCTGTAACTTGTACTTATTATCTTTATTGGAAGGGGAAAGGAGACAAGCCAGCCCCACTTCCTTGGGGGCAGGCATTGTGCTATGTGAGGACAGAATTCCTGCTGCCAGAGGGCATTCCAATAGCTCAGATGCTGGCTCATGGCCAGGAGGTACATGATGTGCCTGGGAATGGATATCTACTTGGTCTGCCAGAATTTAGGCTGTCTAGGAGGATATTTTTCCTTCCTGCTACACCACACCTTTTCTAAGCAAATTTGTACAGGTGAAGTGGCAAATTACTGTTACACTCTGGGCAATAAGACATTTGGTCCAAATTGCAAAAAAAAGGAATTCTGGCTAATAGTGAAGGAGGGTTTTCTGATGGCATAAGAAGTCAGTTTTGGCTTTGGAAAGAAATGGAGTCTCCTTCAGGGAGATTGAATATTTAAGCTCCTGGAGATGCTGCTACAACAGAGATGTTGGTTGATTTTTGAAGTGCCTCTGATGTCACTGAGATTTTTTCTCAACTAGACAGAAAATTTCAGTGTCAAAGTCACTGACACCTACACTGTGTGTACAATTATTAGGCAAGTGAGTAGGTTTAATTTAATTTAATGTAATGTTTGGACTTGTATGCCACCCTATCTCCCGAAGGACTCAGGGCGGCTCACATCATAAAATTATACAATACAAAAGTTAAAATTACTAAAATTGAATTAACCCCAAGTCAAACAAAATTTAAAACAGATAAAACTAGATATTAAAACAAATTTAAAAAACCCACCCCACCTCAGTCCAGGCCGGCCTGCTGAAAAAACCACGTCTTCAGGTCGCAACGGAAGGAACGGAGGTCAGGGGCCAACCGGAGCTCCAAGGGCAACTGATTCCACAGGGTGAGGGCTCCCACAGAGAAGGCCCTACCCCTGGGGGTCGCCAACCAACACTGTCTAGCCGATGGCAACCCAAGGAGGCCCTGCCTATGAGAACGCACAGGGCGATGGGAAGCCGATGTTGGCAGGAGACGCTCCCGCAAGTACACCGGACCCAAAAGCCATGCAGGGCTTTGTGTGTAATCACCAACACCTTGAATCTCACCCAGAGGGTAGCTGGGAGAAAGGTACGTGAGCAACAGACCCAACTGACCACCAGGGTTAGGGTTATGTTGACCATATCATCATCTTTATTCATATTTTCCACCTCCAAGCTGTATACACATGAATGTTTAGTGGATATAAGCATATCAGGTGATGTGTTTTTGTGTAGTGCGGGAGGGTGTGGCTTAAGGAAATCAACACCCTACATCAAGGTGTGCATAATTATTAGGTAGTTTCTTCTTCTCAGGCAAAGTAGGCCAAAAAAGAGATTTAACTGACTCTGAAAAGTCAAAAATGTAAAAAGTCTTTCAGAGGGATGCAGCACTCTTGAAATTGCTAAGATATTGGTGTGTGATCACAGAATCATCAAATGTTTTGTTGCAAATAGTCATCAGGGCTGCAAGAAACGTGTTGAGAATCAAACGTGAGGCTACTAGGAACTCATTATCCTCCAGTGGTGTCATATTCCAGAACTGCAACCTACCTGGAGTGCCCAGAAGTACCAGGTGTTCAGTGCTCAGAGACATGGCCGAGGTAGGGGAGGCTGAAACCCGGCCACCACTGAACAAGACACATAAGTTGAAACAGCAAGGCTGGGCCTAGAAATATCTGAAGACAGATTTTTCAAAGGTTGTATGGACTGAAGAGATGAGAATGATCCTTGATGGACCAGATGGAAGGTGGAGGTGGGGTGCTGGTATGGGCTGGTATCATTAGAGATGAGCTAGTTGGACTTTTTCCAGTTGAAGGTGGACTCAAAATCAACTCCCAAACCTGCTGCCACTTTTAGAAGACACTTTCTTCATGCAGTGGTATGTCTGCATCTTTCAAGAAGCCCATGCAGGACAAGGCTCCATTGCACGCACCAATGTACTCCACTGCGTGGCTGGCCAGTAAAGGCCTTAACGATGTCAGAATAATGACATGGCCCCCTTCCTCAACTGACTAACCCAAATTGAGAACTTGTGGGCCCTTCTTAAATGGGGGATTTACGGTGAAAGGAAACAGTCCACCTCTCTGAACGGTTTTCTGGAAGGCTGTGGTTGCTGCTGCACAAGAAGTTGATCGTCAACCAATCAACAAACCATCAGATTCCATGAATGGAAAGTTATGACTATCACTGAAAAGAAGGGTGGCTATATTGCTCACTCATTTTTTTAAAAAATGTCAGAAATATTTATTGGTACATTCTGAATTGTTTGCTTATTATTCTCACTTTAACAGATTAAAACAAATGAGTGAGATGGGCAAATTATCATTTTTCATTTATTTGTATAATAATCCTGCACACCAATAGTTGCCCAATGCACACACATAATTCTCCTAAGAAAGCCAAAACCTCACTTTTACTTTCTTAATCTTCAGGTTTGAGGTTTATTAACATTTTGGATTGACCGAGAGCACTGAAGTTGTTCAATAATGAAATTAATCCTTCAAAATACAACTTGCCTAATAATTGTTCACTGAGTGTATATTGCTTGGGTAGGACTGGAGCTTAATTCCGCCATTTTCCAACCTTGCTCTGTTCTATGGGGCTTCTCTGGTGGCCCCAGTGAGGCAGCCCTTGGTGGCCTTAAGACTTGAGTTCTTGCTCTTTCTATCTTGTTGAGATAAATGGACAATTCAGCCCATTTTGCATGAGCTGGTGTGGCAATTCAAAACCTAACACCTATATGTAACAGATCGTCTGATTGAGGCTTTTGTGCATCTGAAAATATTCCTCCTAATGCAAGGATCCCCACCCCCCCGGACCGTGACTGGGCTGTAGCCCCTTTGGAACCAGGGCGCAGAAGTGGTGGGTGAGTGTCAGCAGCGTGCCACAGCTTGGCTTGTATGAGTGAAGGGTGAGTGCACACACAGCTACATTTGTGTGAGTGGTGGGTGCATGTGCCTGCTGCTTGCACAAATGAAGTACGTGTGTACACGCTTTCCCACCGCTTGTATGGAATCTCCTCTCCCCCCCCCAAGTCACAAAGCCAGAAAGGTTGGGGAACTCTGTCCCAATGTGCTTTCTGTGTGGCCAAAGTCAAGTAAGATCTGACCTGTTGCCTAACTTTGGCATAGCTTTGTTAGCTCAGTGATAGTTTCGGAATTGGAGGGATACTCTGCATGGATAAACACCGCCCCCAGCAATAAAGTACACTCATCCTCTTTCGTATCCAGTGGTTATTCCCAGTGTTTTTGAAGCCTGTAGCAGAGATAAAGAGGGACTAGAGTAACAGCTGATTTTATGTGCAGAAATGCAGGAGCTGAGTGGTAATGAAATAAGACTGAATGAAATGAGGTAATAGCTCAATTTCTGTTAGCTACAAGCTAGGGTGGGATCCTACCAGCATAACAACCGGTTCGTTGAGTGTGTGCTTTGCCACATCATCCAAGGTGAAGGAAACAGTCAAGGGGGAGCACAGAAGTGGTTACTGCTAAGCAGCATTTTATGCCTTGGGTGTTCATTCTCTCTGGAATTGTGGGGGGGGGAGTAGGCCATAACCCAGAAGGATCGGGTGGGGGCTCATCTTCAGCTGAAATGGAGACCTTTTGTTCAGTCCTGGTATCAGGAGACACGCTGACTCAGGGCCCTCTCCACGCCCTCCCGTTTCTTTCCTTGCCTCCAGCACTTGGTCTCCCGCTCCTGGAGCAGATGGCATGAGGCAGCTTGGAGGGTCCATCAGTTGCTGCTCTCTCTAGCTGATGACATGGAGTGTAACATTTCTCTGGCCTCCCCCACCCTCATCTGTTCCACTGCTGCATCTCACCAGATTTAATTACTGTAATTGAGTCATAATGAACACTGGTTTGCTGCCAGGGAGCCCTCAAGTTGTTCTGGTGGCTGGTGCTTCTCAAAGCAGCCACAAGTGCAGAAGCAAAAAACCCTTACTGGTGGTAGGCATCTTTTTTAAATGGTAGATTTCCTTTTTATTAAAAAAAAATTGGTATTAGGTTTCAGCAAAATATAAAATATAAAAACGGCAACAAAGAAAAGGTGGTTTAGGAAAGAGGTTAAAGAAAAAGAAAACAAAAACAATCTTTCAGCTTTCTTCAGGGCAGATACAGATACAAATGCATTAACATCTCATCTAAAATTAACAATAATACACAGTATTTCTATAAAAACGAACAGTTCTAATTGTCAAACCCCAAAATTAAATGTTCATTTCTTTTAGTTTATAGCAAAAAGTCCAATAGTGGTTTCCAAGTAGAAACAAAGTTAGACAAGTTTTGTCTATAATCAGAGCAGTCCATTTTGCCACCTCAGCCAACTCCATTAACTTCTTCATCAGTGTTGGGATTCAAAAATTTTTACCACCGGTTCTGTGGGTGTGGCTTGGTGGGAGTGGCAGGGGAAGGATACTGTAAAATCTCTATTCCCACCCCACTAACCTGCTTTCCAGCTCCATTCTCCTATGCAGGACAACCAAAGAAGACCCAGCCAATCAGCTGGACTCGGGAGGTAGAGAAGAGATGGAGGCGGGGCCAGTCAGAGGTGGTATTTGCTGGTTCTCCAAACTACTCAAAATTTCCGCTACCTGTTCTCCAGAACCGGTCAGAACCTGCTGAATACTACTTCTGTTCCTCATCTATTTATTCTTCCAGTGCAGGAATTTGTAAGTCCTTCCATTTCTGTGCATACAAGAGTCTTCTTGTTGTTGCAGTATAAAGAAACAAAATCCCATCTGTTCATCTGTTTAGCCATCAAATGTAAAAGGAAAACCTGGTTTCATTTGTAAATTTATTTTTAAAATTCTCTGAATTAAAATACATACTTGGTCCCAATATTTTCTAGTTTTCTTACATGCCCACCAAAGATGATAGAAACTGCCTTTCCAAATGGTTACGTTTCCACCCTATATTTGACATTCTATATTTGACACTTTATCATGTATTTTCACATCATTTTATAAAAAATAATTTTCAAATTATAATTCAATGTAAATTTCAGCCCTTTGCTCCACATATTCTCCCACTTAATATCACCTCCCAAATATTTTGTCTGTTTAATTATAAAGTCTTCATTGTACTTTGCTGCTTGCTGTCCAGTATGGATGAGTGGGTAACTTTAAAAAATAGGAGATTATTGAAGTTGGAAAGATGTGATTTGAGATTTGGGTGGTATGGCTGTTTATAGTATCACAAATTTAAAGTTAATACTGATTTGAAAAATCGTTTTATTAGGCTTGCCATATTGAGGGTTTGGAACAAGTATCAGGCAAGATTGACTCACCAAATTCCTTTATAGTTGTTTTTAGAAAAATAACGATAGTTACACAATCTTGATCGATGGGTGCTGATTAACTTTTTTCAAAGGAGAACTTGAATTAAAAAGAATTGGAAATGAAAGGTCATACTTGTCAATGATTTGCTTATATTCAGTTGACAGAAAGACGGACACGTTTTGAGCACGTGGCATTCTGTCTGTCACCAGATAGAGATTGGTTTGCACCAGTAGATTTGCTTTTTGGTGCAATCATGAGAGGAGAGGAGATTCAATGCAGTGCAGGGTTAGGATTAGAAGTAATCTACCATATCGTATTCTTGCAGTCAGTTCCATGTATGTATTTGGATGATTTATTTCCCACTTTAGTTCTTGCATCAGCATAGGAGTTACATGAATGAAAAAGGTAAATATATCATAAACTATTTACTTTTATCTTGAGAAAGGCTCCCTAAGTGCAGAGAACGGGTCTGTTAAATTATACAGCATACCTCAGGCTGATATACTGTGATCGAGGCCAATTACATTGCTTGCTTCAGTTTTACTTTGAAAACGCCCAGGCCATCATTTCCCAATTGCTGCGCTCTGTTATCAGCAAAAGCAATGCAATGTCCTTAAAGAAAAATCCATCTAAAAGTGGAAGCATCCATGCAGGTGCCGCTGGGAAGCAGTCCCAAGGGCAGGGACTCAGTCCCAAGTCCAGGAGAGCATCTGCTGAAGTCCTGCCAGGCCTCCTTCCTTTTTTTTTTAAATTCATATTTATATGCCGCCCTTCTCCGGAGACTCAGGGCAGCTTACAATTTTTTTGGAGCACAACCCAATGCGCTCAGCAATAGCCTTCATTCCATTGTATATGCCTGCTTATTACTAGGGCTTTTTGGTCCCCCCAAGCGGCATTTTTACAAAGTCAGCTTATTCCCCCCAATAATCTTGGGTCCTCAATTTACCTACCCCGAGAGGATGGAAGGCTGAGTCAGTTCCTCGTCCACCCTTTATCCTGTATACCTGCTTGAGATCCACAACCTGAAGAGTCCTTATGAACAGGCAAGCTAATTCCCAAGGTGACCTCTTAGATCCAAACAAGGGAGCCTGAGGTGATAGGAATCCAATAATCCTGTCTGTGAAAAGCAATGAAAATGGCTATGACTCTCAAAGGAGAGGAGCACAGCATGAAAAAGCAACATCAGTCTGTACAAATGCAATGGAAGGAGAGAAACATCCCCTCTTTGCTACATCTACTCTAGAGAATTAGGATATCCTATGGATCTTTAAAAAGGACCTATTTGGAATTTTCAACTTGTGCTCCAGCACTTTACTTATTATCACTCAGCATTCATTGCCCTCAGATTCTGGCAAACCAAGGTGCCATGGGAAAAAGGTGCATAGGAATGAGAATGAACTACCACAATATCTCTACACCTAACAGAACAAGCAGACTTCAACAATGGCACCAACCTATAAACAGCTGTCAGTCTAAAGCTAATTGGTATTAGAATACTCACAGAAGAAAAATTATGCGTTATTCCAGTTCCCAACACCACTATTTTTCCTACATGCCATTGTGTTACCCTCTAGATATATGGCTTTGCTTCAAAGAACTCAAGAATACTGGATTTAGTAACCAAGTATTCCTTAGTTATTTTATTTATTTATTTATTTTATTAGGCTTGTATGCCGCCTTTCTCCCGAAGGACTCAGGGTGGCAAACATATAAAAAGAAGGATATATACAATAAAAAGATATTAAACTAAAGACAAGTCTGAATTACAAGGAACAGCTAAAAACAATTAAAATTACAATAATAAACAATACTATTAAAACTACCTGCCCCCATGGTCAATCCAGGCCGGCCTGCTGAAACAGCCAAGTCTTAAGGAGCGGAGATCAGGGGCCAAACGAAGATCCGCAGGAAGCTGATTCCATAGGGCGGGCGCTCCCACAGAAAAGGCCCTAGCCCTGGGAGCCGCCAGCCGCCAGTGCCTGACCGACGGTATTCCCAGGAGGCCCTTCCTGTTGGAGCGCACGGGGCAATCGGAATGTGATGCAGGCAGGAGGTGTTCCTGCAAGTACCCTGGACCCAAGCCATTTAGGGCTTTATAAGTCATTACTAACACCTTGAAGGAAACTTCTCTTGTATTAAATGCAACGTTGTCTGACAACATGGATAAGTCATGATAGATTCTTGGCAGACTGAAATGGGTTGTTTGGCCAAGGTGCAAGGTCCAAAGCGATGCTTGGTCAGGATAGGTCATTTCTTGCTGCCCAAGTAAAGTCCTATCTCTGATAGCTGGGGCATTTAAAGATCTGAAAAAGGGCAGGATAGAAAACTCTACAGGAAGAAGCAGGATTTAGATCACTGAGTGCAGCCCCATTCCCCAGCAGATGGCTGTCCAACCTTTGCTTGAGCACATCCAGTAAAGAGCTGATTTCAGTGGGTCATTGGTCCCACAGAAGAAAAAGAGAAAAGGAGAAAGGAGGGCAGGAGATAGCAGGAGGAGATTCAGGAGGATGAAAGGTGACAGTGTGTGTGTGTGTGTGTGTGTGTGTGTGTAGAACCTGGCTGGACTCCAACTAGATTTGCCAACTAAATTCTTGGGATCAAATAACTCTTCCTTCTGCTCTGGCCTAAGAAGAGCAGTCCTCCTTCCCATCCCCCACCCCAGCAGAAGCAACCCTCAGCAGGGATTTCCACTATTTTCTCCTTTCCCCAGGTTGATTTTCTGTTTTTAAGGGCTTGAAAATGTACATTGATATGTTTGTAGAAAGCTTTTGGACAGGATAGAGTTCTAAGCTCTCTCCTGCTTTAAAAGCAGTTTCTGGAAAGAGGATGGAGAAATTCCTCAGAGCGTGCCAAAAAGTTAATTAGCAACTACTTTCCAAAGGGCTGAATTCTACTTAAGAGCTGAAAATACTGTCTAGCAAAGGATTTCTATTTTAAGATAAAAATAGAAATCAGAACAGGTCATGCCCAGGTTGAGATGGAGGAAATTGGGGGGAGGGTCTTTAAGGGGTCAAGATAAGTTATTATTGCTGCTGTTTTCACCCCCAAGAATGGAGTATGGTGGGAAATGAAACATGGGCTTAATTTAGTATTGTTTTTTAGCCATTCAGTCCCTTTGACTTTTTGGGACCTGTGGAATATTACTGGGCCACTGGTAACAACCTCTTTGTGTACTTATATAGTTGCGGTAGTTCCTCACATCTTATCCCCTTGTCTCAACCTTTTTCAGTGCTGTCAGTTTTTCTAAGCACAAGTAACTTTGCTGTCACTTTATGTGTTCAGAATATTGGAGCTCCAACATTTTTATTAGTGGTTCCAGGAGGAGTCAGGTTTTACTTAATGTTCCTGCTGCCCAATGTCTTCTCAAGAGTTTCCCCAACTGGCAGCAACCAAAATGAAAAACAACCAAAAAACAACATAAAAAGAGCATCTAAGAAGAGTTGAAGGCTCAAACAAGCAACAACACGGGCTCAGCCACGCCACCAGGGCCCTGGGTTCTATGGCAAGCCCGGTTTTCAGTGACTTACAAAAGACTGGCAGAGTTGGGGGCAAATCTAATTTTGTTCCAGCTCTCAACAGATGAGACCCTCTTCTACTTGATCAAACAGAACAGGTAGATACCACTGGGGAGAGACAATCCAAGTAATCCACCCCCAAGCCACGAAAGGCTTTAAAGGTACCCACCAGCACCTCAAATTGCACCTGGAAGTAGTTTGGGAGCCAAGGCAGCTCATGGAGCAGAGGATGAGCACACCAAACACATCCCCATCACTGCCACATTTTGCACCAGCTTAAAATCTCTGAACAAGGACACCTTATAGAGCACCCTGCAACAGTGCAATCAGGAGGTGGAATGATTTTTATTCCATTCTGCTAGAATAGCTCCTTGAAAGGGGGCTTTTGAGAAATCTAGAGGTCTCCCCCTGACCTGGCTGCCTGCTTTCCTAGCCATCACTGCAAAGCTGGGAGAAGCAGCCCCACTTCTCTACAAAGCTCTGGGCAAGGGCTGGCTGAATTGGAGCTCTGGGCCAGGCCCTTTACTGTCAGCCCTGGAAGATTTAGAAATCAGCCATTTAATGAGAACAAACTAAATTAACTGGCTGTTTAGGCCTAATGAGACTGCTGGGCAAATTAACGATCTGTTTAAGCAAAAACAAACAATCCCCTTCGATGAATAGCTCCACATATTGAGCTGACGAGCTTTTTCTGAAATGATGAGCAGCAGGTCAGAGGAGACCATCTGTGCTTTTCGCTCCCTGGAGGGAGGCTGCAAGGAAGGAGACTTAACGTTAATGAAGGAAAATAGAAAGCAAGGAAAGCAGCAAAGCTTTAATTCTTATTTGTAGTAGCTCTGTCGTGCCTGCCATCTTCCCAAGGAGCCTTCTTCCATTTGCACCTGAGCTTTGCCTTTGGGGAAGCAGAATTCACAAGAGAGTTTGCTCAACATTTGCTTACCATTCAGGCTGAGCCGCAAAGCCAACCAGATGACTGGCTGGTTTTCTAGACCAGGCAAAAGCTGCTTCAGCTGCCACCAGCCAATCTGTTTGCTTACAGCATCTCCCAGACCCCCCAAGGACTCCTTTTCCCATGTATGGGAGCTAGAGAGGAAGGGTTTTTATCTCCAGTACATTATTATGTGCCACCCTGGAATCTACTATCCAAATGGAATTGAAAATGAAATGCACAGGGATGGAGCCTGTCAGACCTGCCATCCTGCTGCACCAGCCCTACTTAGCTAGATGCCAGGCCATCATGAGTGACGGGATGGTGGGGAGGGGGAAGGAGCTGCTGGGTGAGATAAAGGGGGGAAAGGAACTCAAAGCTTTGCATTGTCCTCTGAGAGCGGTGGACTGTTCCAAGGTCACCCAATGGAATGGAATGCAACACCTCTAAGAGTGGCGCAGTGGGTCGAATGGAGTACTGCAGGCTACTTCTGCTGACTGCTGTCTGCCTGCAATTTGGCAGATCAAATCTCACCAGGCTCAAGGTTGACTCAGCTGAGGTTGGTAAATGAGGACCCAGATTGTTGGGGCAAGAGCCTGACTCTGTAAACCACTTAGAGATGGCTGTAAAACCCTGTGAAGCAGTATAGAAGTCTATTTCTATCACTAAGCCCATGCAGCTGGGGATTGTTACCAAAATAATTACTTTGAATGGGATTGGACACTCACTCCCCCCTCATCAATAACCATAACAGAGTGGTAGGTTCTCTCCGAAATGCAATAAGTAATGTAAAGAAGGCCCTAGCTAAAGCAATGGAGAGTCAGAAAAAGCAGGCTGATAAGAAACGGACTCCCCAAGGGGAGTTCCACATAAGAGAGAAAATGTACCTCTCCACGAAATACTTAAAGCTGAGGCTACTTTGCAGAAAACTGGATCCCAAGTATGGAGGGTCCTTTGCCATAGTGAAGGTGATCAACCCAGTCATGGCAGAGTTAAAACTGCCCAAGATATTTGGAAAGGTGCATCCAGTATTCCATAGCAGTTTGCTAAAGTCAGTCCAGGGATCTAAGTTGAGGCCAATTGGCAAAGGTGCCCCTGATCCGATTATAGTGGGAGGTGAAAGACACTATGAGGTTAACTGAATCAAGTTAACTGCACCAAGTATTGTAATTTTTCTTTGTAATGTCTAGAATATTACAAAGAAAAATTACAATACTTGGTGCAGTGGAAAGGCTACCCAATTTCAGAGGCAACGTGGATTAAGGCCCATAATATTAAAGCAGATCACTTAATAGGCAGATTCCAAGCAAAATATCCTCAGAAGCCAGGGCCCCATCAGGGAGGAATTCAAAGTAAATTATAATAACAAGTAATTATTGTTTTCCAGGTATCTACTATGTTTTGGGGGGGTTGCCTATCAAGTTTTGAAGTACGCTTTTGCTGTTGCAACCATTATCGATTCTCAGCTTCCCAACGAACCATGGGGGAGGGAAGGGGGAGATGGAATGTAGGCTCCAGACATCAAGAAGACAGCCGTGAGAGCCAAGGACACTCTGACAGGTATTTGCCAAAGCCAGAGACATTTTCTCATAGCAATACAATGAGACTCAATTGGACAATGCGACCTAGTCTAATAGAGGGAGGGAGAATCAATACTTTAATTATGTGGGTTTGCACGGGAATTAACTAGATCTGGCTTTGCCCTCAGCAGTGCCAAAATGATGTTCTTAATAAAGTTCCTCAGTCAGAACATTGACAAAAAAAGTCAGAAATCAACACCTTTTTCTTTCTTCTCTTGTACCCCATATTTTCTTCCTCCTTTCTTTTTTCTTTGCTTAATTTCCTATTTTTCTTTGTATTTTATGCATTGATAAAATAATAAAAGTTATATAAAACACAAACATGAGAAATGTAAGGAAGCAGATGGACAGAACTGAGCATGTCTACCAGCTTGTGGCCCTTCCTTCCAATCACTGTCAGAGGTAGCCTCTAGGGCAGAATGAAACCAGAGGTCTTTTTTCCTGCTCTCTGTGTGTTGGCCTTCTGCAAATGATAAAAAAGAAAATAGCCAGCATGGAATCTCACATCAGTGAAATCTCTTATAAGTCATGTCTTGCCTGGACATCAGATCAGAAAACTGGCTTTTGGGACCACCAATTAACTTCAGAAGTCGTTGGTTGAAAAAGACCCATTGTCCAAAATATAAATACAGCCTCCGCAATCTCTAATGGTGTGTCATAAATTTAAGATTCACACAAGCAAACAAATTTCCATTTTTCACCTTCTGCACTTCTTAAACCTTGATTCTTTCCAATCAGGGAAACAAGTGTGGGCTAGGATAGGATAGTAGAGCAAATCTCTTGTTTTGTCCTCAAAGAGGAATGGAAGTTGAATACCAAAGGCCTGCCCTGATGCTCTTGTCGACTTCTCTAAAGTCCTGGCCACTCATTCAGAACAGAATAGTTGGAAGGGACCATGAGGGTCTTCTAGTCCAACTCCTTGCTCAGGCAGGAAGCCATATCTAACATATACCATTTCAGACAAGTGGTTGTACAAACACTTCTTAAAACATGCATGGAAGAGCCCATTCCTTGGGCTTTCCCATGCATGCTTTTGCTATTAGACTTTTTGAGGGTGCTGGGAAACCTTTTCCCTCGTGTCTATCAATCAGGATCTCACTTTGATGATACAAAGGTCAAGAAGAAAAAAATCATATTGATGAATGCAGAAACAAACTTGTGCAGAATGCTTATGATAATGCCTCTTCCATTCACAATAGCCACTTTTTAAAATAGCCTCCTTCCTAATGAAAATGCACATGTAATCTGTTAGCAAAGGGAAGGCTGTCATGCCATCCCATGAATTATTCGGTGGCCTTTTCTGCTCTGTTATCTGGAGTCCCCTGAGATTTCTCATCTATTGTCCACTATGAAGTGTCATTATGCACTCTGTGAATTTAATTGTTCAGGCTAGCCAGTGGCACAGGGAAGGAGGAAATGTATGAATAACAATTTTCCTTTAATAACCTTCATCTAACCTTTCAAACAGAATGAGTAATTCCAATCCTATTTTCATATCAATGGAAGAGTCAAAGCCAGGCAATTATCTCTTATCTGTTCTACCACAACCCTCTGCATTTTAATTTGGGAGGGGAAGCGGGGAGGGTGGTAAAATTCTTACAGAAAACAATATAGGGAGTCACATTCAGATGGAGTGATAGGCATTTAGGTGCTAGGCAAACTGATAGCTATTTTTAGGTGCTGATTAACCTATTGGCACAATGTTCCATTGACCCCCAGTTTGGTGTAGACTTCAAGCTTTAGGCTAGAAAGCTGCCACCTCTTCAAGTCATTCAGATTATGAAATCAGATCACGAATACTGACACAACTTTCATTATAAAGTTTCAGTAACAGAATCCTGCAAGGCTCAATGGGTCGTGTTCTCTTGCTCGTACTCCATCCAATCAATTTTTAATGTGGAGAAAAGCAAAGTTTCCTGCAAGGGCAGGAAAAACCAAAGGTACAAGTACAGATTAGGCAAAACTTGGCTCAAAACAGAAGCTGTGAGGGGGACCTTGGAGTCCTGGTGGACAATCACTTAAACATGAGCCAGCCCTGTGCAGCAGCTGCCAAAAAAGCTAATGCAATCCTTGATTGTATCAACAGAGGCACAGAATCAAAATTACATGAAACAATAGTGCCACTGGCTCACTGGAATATACAATTTGGCTCTCATCCATGCCAACCCATCTCTCATTGAGACACTTGCTGCTGTCTCATGGGGGTTGGCATGGTTACTTGCTTAGAGGGGATGATAGAGTTGACGACTTCTTCTCTGACACTGTTATACTCTGTCTGTGTAGAAGTTCTTCTCCCTGGGGAGATAGCAAAGTGTGAAGTTAAACCAACTGAAGTACTGAACATATCAAACTTGCGTGGGGGATAGCTTTTGGGTTTTGTTTAGAGCTTACAATTTCTTATAGTTGGTCCACACCTTGAAAGGAATTCTGTTGCCTTCCATTCATCACCCATCCTGATCCTCACTCAGTGATATGCCTCTCTCAAGGTCAGTTTTGTAAATTTCCTCCCTTTGTGAGGTGTCCCAACATGTCCTTTCATCAAGGAAAAGGAGTACACATTCTCTACCCAAATACTGTTTAGCCTGTGATAGTCTATGCACAATTTAAGGGACCCATCTTTCTTTTCTTTGAACTGTCAACTATCTAACTAGTGAACCCCAAATAAGAAATCACTATCAGGAGCTTTAAATTCCCAAAAGTAAAACTTTACTGGATACACCATTTTGGTACTGAAGAACCAAAACCAGCTCTGATTTTCCTGCACAAATGCTTGCTTAGTTTTCTATGGGATGGGAAATGTAAACAGCATGCATATTTTCAGAACCATATGATTAGAGATTCATTAATTCGGACATGGAATAAGATTAAACAAAATCATTACACCAAAATACCGAATTGGTTGTCAACTATGAAAGCACAAATCTACCCAAATGTAATGGACCTTGGAAAAAAGAGGACTTATAAAGAATTATTAGACAGACAAGGAAGATTAAAAACAAGACAAGAACTACAGCAACAAAACATAAAGATAGATTGGTGGCCATATATGCAAATTCAGGTGAGATACAAAAAGGACAGAGAACAATTTGGTTTCTCCATGGAAAAACATCAATTAGATAAAATTCTACAAGAAATGGAAAAGAAAATGATTACAAGAATATACAATTATCTACTGGATTTTAAAATGGAAGAGGAGGTGGTCAAAGAGACAATGGTGGTATGGGCAAAAAACGGCCATAATATAGATCTGGAAAACTGGGAGAGAATGTGGGGATCAAATTACAAATTAATTATATTTACAGCATACAGGGAAAATCAGTATAAAATGTTTTACAGATGGCATCTTCCCCCTGCTAGACTGGCAAAAATGTTTAACTCAGACCCAAAATGTTGGATGTGTGGAAAAGAAAAAGGCACCTATTTCCATTCCTGGTGGACCTGTCAAGAGGTGAAAAAATATGGGAATTTAATTAGACAATGACTAGAAGAAATTACGAATCAGAAAATTGAATTTAATCCGGAAATGTTTTTATTAGGCATAACACAAACATGCAATAAAACAGATAGATATGTCATGTTACATATATTAACAGCTGCAAGGATCTCGTATGCACAACTCTGGAAGGAAAAAAGGGTTCCAACGGAAGGCATAGGTATAAAAAAAATAATAGATTGTATAGAGATGGACAGGCTAATGATGAAAATAAAAGACAGAGAAGATTCAATTTATTACAGGGCCTGGGATGCCTGGGATGAGTGGTTTAGAAATAAAAAGAAAATAAAATGGCAATTAGGAAAAGAATGAGGGAATATGTAAATATCTAAATATATTATAGAGAAGATTGATGTGTAAGGATAAAAGATATTGATTTATAGCAAGAGTAAGATGTAATGGTAAAGGAATAAGTAAATATATATACTGAAGAATGCAAAGAGATATAAAAGATGTCTTGATGTTGATTGTAATGTATAAAGTTTTTATTTTATGTTTTTAAAATTTCAAAACTTAATAAAATTTATTTTTTTAAAAAAAGGAAATACCGGAGGAGCTCCCCCCTGGGGTGATGGCTACCAGATGCTGGCGGGGAGAAGCTGCCTGGCAGGAGGAAGACAAAGAAGATCTCCTGCTGACCCAAGCTTTGCATTTATTGCATGAAGCTCCAGAGAGTCGGAGAGCTAAAGAGAGGTATGCATTGCCTGCGTGCGAAGAGGTTAGTGAAGCAATAAGGGGGCAGAAGCCTCTGCAGCCCCAGAAGTGCTTCCCATGGTCCAGCCGGGACCAGTACAGGCTGCAGGAATTGCCGCAGCTGCAGTAGCCCAGGCGCCCCCTGTGGGGGGGGGGCAGCACCACGGAGATGCTGAATTCCAAAAGTTCCTCCGTTGGATGTAAAATACGGAGGAGATTCCAAGGAGTTGGGATTCTTCTTAACCCAAATTTGGAATCATATGGAGAAATATGGGGATGATTTTACCTCAGAAGCAGCCAAAGTGAGGTGTGTCACCAAAGCCCTAGAAGGGATTGCAGCCCAATGGTTGGTCACCCTTCATAATGATGATGTCCCTCAGCTGAGGGATTATGACATGTTTATGGCAGCCCTTCGCACTCGGTTTGAAGATCCACATGCTGAACGTAAGGCAAGAATTAGGATGAAAACTGTAAACCAAGGGCAAAGGTCAGTAGCTGAACGCACACATGAATTTTGAGAGTTTGCGTGCCACATGCAAGGTTGGTCCCAAGAAGCCCTGATGGAAGCTTTCAAAGATGGGCTGAATGAGGACATCTACCAAAGCTGTATCTCCAGAGGGATACAGATCTTCAATGCTGGTATGTGTTGGCAGCTGATGTAGAAATTGATCTGGCCAGAAACAGATGCAGAGGTGGCCCCCACTGGAATGTGCCTTCACCTACTGCTCCCTGAGAGGCTCCTAAAGTTCAAAAGAGTGGGTCTTTTGCGCGTGCTTCTGATGCGGGAAGGAGGGTCATCGAGCTGCCGATTGCCACACTAAACTGGATGTCAAAGGAACATCGGCCGGAGGGAAGAAAGTCAAAAAACCTCCAGCCAAGCAGCGTGAAACAGCCCTGAAGGCCGTAGAAGTCATTGAGTTCACTCCTCCAGGAAAAGCGGAGTTGGGAACTCCGACCACTTCGGATGAGAGTGAGTCCAATTCCGACAACGACCCTCTGGTAAGTCAACAAGTGGGCCCCATGACCCTCCCAGTGGAATTAAGGATGTTTTCGTCCAATGCCTAGGGGAAGATGTTGGCCCTGCTAGACTCTGGGTGTACTAGATGCGTAATTAGCCCAGAGGTCGTGGACAAACTGGGGTTGAGACTAAGAACATTGAAAACACCCATAGCATTTTGCCAATTAGATGGTTCGGTAGCTAGGGGTGGCCTGGCTCATTTTGTGATAGAGCCAGTGCAAATGTCGATGGGGAAACACCAAGAGACTTTGTGTTTTATCGTGGCCCCCAGAATGGAGCCCGGTAAAAAGTTATTCCCTCTTTCCCAAACAATCAGTCACATGGTCCAATCAAGGTGCTGTCTGGTTGCTTGGAAAGTTCATTCCTCCTCTTTCAGACACCTGTGAGAACGTCCTTGGTTCTCAAGGGAAACTATTTTGTCCCTATTGATGCCCTCTCGAGGGGAACTCCCCTCAGGAGCTGCAAAGCGCTCCCTTCTGGCAGCCGCCAATCCTCGCCAGAAGTGCTCACACAGCCAGCAGGAAGGAGGCGGGGAGGGGTCAAGCTTCCCCCGCGCAACATATTCACCTGAGGGCATCACTGGCAGCCGGTCAGCCTCCTCGGTGCACGGAGGCAGGAGGCAACACCAGTTCAGAGGTTCTTTTCCCCCCCCCACCCCCACCCCCTCGCAGGCCAGGGAGCACCCAAAAAGGGCTCTGATGCCATGACCTCAGTCCATCTGCCACCAGTATTACCCGTTGCCCCAACTCCCCGCCAGACATCTGGTCTTCAGCACGTGGCTCATCAGCCTCCAGACATCAGATTCCCACCATCCAGCACCAGTTCAGAGGTTCCTTTCCCCCCCGTCCCCACCTCCGGGGACAGGGGGGGAGGAAAGAGAGAGAGGAATAGAAAGAGAGAAAGAGAGAGCGGGGAAAGAGAGAGAGAGATGAGAGATCCAGGTGTTTTGTTTTCTGTGGGAAACGGGTCCAAATGACTCTTTGAGTGTTTAAGGTTTCAGAAACAGGTGGCCAAGCTAAGTGCCTGAAGGACCCCATCCCATCAGTGGGAGTCCAGGCGCTTCAGCAAGTGGCATGCTGGATTCATATTAGTGGTCCACGGGATTTAAAATTATGAATTTGGTGGTCCCTGAGGTCCAAAAGGTTGGAGACCCCTGCTCCAGAGCATCTGAAAAATGCAGGCTGTTGGAAGTGAAGAATCTCCCAACCTCCTTAATTAATTAGGTGTCCAGATGTTTCCCCCTTGCTCTGATTCATTTACGACTTCATCAGCTCATTGGAACTCTACTATTTTTCTTAAAAAGCCAATGGTTTAAGAAATCACAAGAAGGGGATTGTTTTCAACTGCGTAAGAATTCATTCCTACAATAATGGCAGACTCTAATAATATAAGCAGTTTTAAAATGTACTAAAATCAGAAAATTTATGTAGCATGACCAAATTTGAATTATATATTACAGCATTATAATTGATTTTTTAAGGAGAGATTAAATGTATTTTATGCCTCGCTAACAAACAGCTAGATTTACTTAATTGCTTGGGGTACAGAGTTTGTATGATTCATTAAATGCCACATTTGCTTGGTACATTACACAGTGACTAACACAGCTGGCTTAGAGCAATTAAAAGAGAGGAAGCAACCAAAATGTGGGAAATTGCTGTCTAGAGCTGTGTGGTTAGAATGGTAAGAAAAAAATATGCTCAGGTTTTGCTCCATTTGATGCTAGCCATTCTGGCAGACTTTCTGAGATGCTGGCTGGGGGTGTTTCAGATGGGAGCCTGACTTTTGATAGAGTTGCATAAAAGCTTTGATTGCTACTTGTTACCTTTATTTTATAGAAAGACTCTGTGTGTGTGTGTGTGTGTGTGTGTGTGTGTGTGTGAAGATAGAGTTACAAGTCGCATGTGTTTTAAAAGTACCCTGAATCAAATCAAAAGGCTGACAGTAAGCGGAAATCAATGCTATGAAAATTAGCAGAGAGTTGCTAAGTATGAGTCTAGAAACACTGAATAATTATATACATACTGAAATAATAAAAGTAGCAATTTACTAAGCAAGGGAAATAACCATAGTAGTAGCTATCAGTAACACAGAGGAAAAAGTGCATTTCACTCAGTGTTCCTGTAAAGAAAGCTGCTTTGCTCAAGTCAAGCCAAGGCCCCCCTGGAAGCAGAGTGATGCAATCTCACACTTTTGCTTCTTGTTTCCCATTCCTTTTGCTTTGAAATTTAGATCTGTAGATTCAAAGGTAGGGCAGGAGCTCCCAGAAATTCAGAAGAGACCAACCGCACAGTTCTACATACTGAGATTTAGTAATTTCTGCTTTTATTTCAGTCCTAGATAAGGCCTGAAATAAAACTGCAGCCAGACTTTATTAGACTCTTCAACCACACAGTCAAGGGCCCTTAAGGGAGAGACTGGCCATTTGATGGCTTTTAGCAGTTTCTATGTCACAATCCTCCTCCTTGTGTGCCTGGGTCATGGCCTCATTCAGTAGGAAAGTTCTCCATCTGTGGTTAAGATGGACCAAATCCAAATGCAGAAATACAGATGGTTGGTTAAAAAAGCCAATGCCTGCCTTCTTTCCCTTGTTTTCCTACTTGAATGTCCTCAGCTCCATCAAGTAAATAGCTCAAGTGGGATCCACTTTGTCAGGAAGAGTTGTGCTTACTGAGAGCTGGGATTCCAAGGGTCTGTGTGCTACCAGGTTTCACACATGAGCAGCTACTGCAACTCAATCCTTACCAGCAACTGCTGCATCCTAATTACTGCAGAGTAAGTCCATGCTTTGGGACCAGGGAAAGCTATGGACTATGGAGGAACGTCTTAGGAGACTCATAATACATGTAGATTAACAATGCTGAACTTCCAGGTGATAAGAGGGAAAGTGGCATCAATCTTACATGGAAAAAAATTGCTTAAAAATACTTCAAAATTTACAATATATCTTGCCTCAATGCACTTGACTTTCAGGTCTCATTCCTTCTTTTCTCGAGAGCATTGTTGAGTTGGGTGGCAGACATTTAATAAACTATTATTATTTTCCAAGGCCAACATGAATTTATACAAATTCTCCCCTTAGCCTATCTGCAAATAAGAAAAGATATTCCCTTCCTTGGAAATGAAGACCAAGGACCAAGAAACATAGAAAACAGTAAACATTTGAGTTTAACCCTACAAACAGATAACAATGATTCTTTCCCATAAGCTCAAAGGATCAATACTTGCCAGCCTGGAAGAATAAGTGTTGGCATGTAAGCTGAGGGTAAACAGCACTAGAGAAGGTTGAGACTTGGCCAGAGAGAAAAAGATCTTTGCCAATTCCTCATTTCTGTTTGTCCAGAAAGCAAAGATCCACAGGGCAGATGTGTAACCCTTTCTAACAGCCAAAAGAGGAGGAGGGGGGGAGGAATTCCCTATTAGACACAACTTAAAGGTGCTGGTTGTTAAGTTTGCATGAAGAGTCAGACGCGAGGAGTTCCAGCAAAGAGTTTATTAAGTGACTACAGCTCGAATAGACCCGTCCAGGCTTGGCTACGGCTGCTTCTTATAGCCTGCAGCCGTAGCTGCCAGCCAATGGGAGTGCAGGGTTTCTTCCCGCACTATTTAAACCAATACCATTTGACATTTTACAAGAACAGTTCAAATAAACCAATAACATTCAAACCTACATACATAACACCCCTCCCCACTAGGTTCAGTCCATACCAAACCCCAACCTATCTAATGTATTCCTTTAAATAGGTGGGGCTCTTACGTGTACGTTGAGACCTTCGTGGTTCAGAAGCTTTAACGTTCTCACCCAGTGAGAGGGAAATGTGTCTACTGACATTTCCCTGTTGGGACTTCCTGAGGAAGAAGACCCTGTTAGACTGTTAGAATCTGGTCTCTCCTCCCAACCCATCTCCATTCCAATGTCAGCACCCAAGTCAGGTAGTGATGTGCAATCTTCCACTTCTAAGGATGGATCTTGGCTTTGTGACAGGGTTCGGGATGGTTCCTGTCGCAATGGCTCGTTACACATGGGGTTGATTCCTGTTTGCTGATTTTCCTCCTGTTCCCTCCTTCCCCTAGAATGGAACATCAGGTGAGGGACCTAGAGAGGGACAGGGTTGATGTTCCTGAGGGAACCTGGATCTAAGTTGGTCAATGTGCCTGCTCCAGAGGAGGCCATCCTCTGTTTGTACCCTGTAAGAACGAGGGCCCGTGATGTGAGTTATTTCAGCAGGAATCCACAAAGGTTCACCTATAAGGTTCCTAGCATAGACAGAATCTCCCACACTAAAAGAACGAACTTTGGAAGTGGAATCCAGTGGTGCGTTGGGTGCGTAAGTGGGATGAAGGCGGTCAAGGGAGACCTAAGTTTCCTGCCCATCAACAACTCTGCTGGGGACAAGTTATTTGATGGGCTAGGAGTGATGTGTTGAACACTAAGAAGTTTTTCAAGCTTCTCAGTGATGTCCCCAGGACCCAGCTGCTGAAGCTTCTCTTTGGTGAAGCGTACCATGCGTTCAGCCCGGCCATTGGCGAAGGGTGCCCAGGGGCAGTGAGGGCATGTCTGATGCCCTGTTGAGCTAGAAAGGATTCAAAAATGTTAGATGTGAATTGAGGGCCATTGTCAGAAACAAGGACATCTGGTAACCCATGGGTGACAAATAATTTTCTGAGCTGCTTGATGACAGCCTCAGTTGTAGTGGATGTCATGGGAATTACCTCTAGCCATTTAGAGTATGCACTAGAAAAGTGTGCCCTCTTGTAGGGCCTGCAAAATCAATGTGGATTCTAGACCATGGGCCCCTAGGACATTCCCATTCCTGTGTGGGGGCGTGAGGTGGGGCAGGCCTGACTACCTGGCAATTGGGACAAGATGCTACCCAGTTTTCAACCATTTTGTCAATACCTGGCCACCATACATAACTCCTGGCCAAACCTTTCATCCTTACAATCCCAGGATGACCCTCATGTAACATTTCCAAAACCTCCCTTTGCAGTTTTGCAGGAATAACCACCCTGTTACCCCACAAAATACATCCTCTTAATACAGATAATTCAGTTTGCCTGGACTTAAAAGGTTGGGCAAGGTGAGGTAGATCTTGAAGAGGCCAACCTTTCTTAATCCAGCCCATAACAGGTGCTAATACAGCATCTTTGGTAGTTTCTCTGGCAATCTCAGCAGCATGGACTGGAAGCTTAGCCACGGTCTCCAGGAAAAAGGTGTGAGTTTCAAGTTCAAAGTCCTCCTTGTGGCAAGGTAGTGGGCAACGACTCAGTGCATCAGCATGTCCAATGTCCTTGCCAGGCCTGTGAATCAGTTTGTATGAATAGGCTGCAAGAAATTCAGTCCACCTCAGCATTCTTGGTGACAGGATATTAGGTGTAGGTTTGTCTCCTGCCACAATGCCTAATAAAGGTTTGTGATCTGTAACAATGGTGAATGACCTGCCATACAGATATTCATGAAATTTCTTAACAGCTGCAACAACTGCTAAAGCCTCCTTGTCCAATTGGCTATAATTCCTCTCTGCTTTGGACAAAGTGCGAGAGTAAAATGCAATTGGGGCTTCCCTGATTGCTTTAACCTTGGCATCAGTAGGGTGGATGCCATGCTTGTCAATCATGTACCCCAGGAACTCAACTCTGTCTGTTTTGAGTGTACATTTGTCTTCCTTGACTTTTAAACCCGCTTTTCTGAATCTGGTAAGGACTTCTCTGAGTCTCTCTTGAAGCTGAGTGTCATTTTCAGCAGAGATTAATACATCATCAAAATAAGGCACTACCCCTGGCAGTCCTTGCAACATTCTTTCCATAAGGCTTTGAAAAATGCCAGGTGCCACGCTTACTCCAAATTGTAGTCTTTTACATTTGAAGGCACCTCTATGAGTCACAATTGTTTGTGCCTCTGCAGTGGCATCATCAACTGTTAATTGTTGATATGCCTGAGCTAAGTCCAGTTTAGCAAATACTGTACCCCTGCCAAGGGAATGGAGCAGATGATGCACAACTGGTACAGGATATGCGCTCTGCTGCAGCGCATGGTTAAGTGTCCCCTTGTAGTCACCACAGATTCTCACTGACCCATCAGCCTTGACTGGTGTGACTATGGGTGTTTCCCATCTGGAGTGGTCAGTAGGCTCTAAAACCCCTTGAGCAATGAGCTTATCTAATTGTGCATCAATTTTTCCTTTAAAGCAAATGGGACCCTCCTGGGCTTTAAACGAATTGGGGGCACCTTGGGGTCTAGGCTGAAAGCAATAGGGGTCCCCATATACTTGCCCAGTCCTTCGCTGAAGACCTCTGGAAACTCAGACTTCAAGGACTCTTCCCAGTCAGAACTGCTCACGTGATGGATGCCAGTCACCTCGATGCCAAGTGGCTTGAACCACTCAAGTCCCAGCAAACTTGGGCGATCCTTGTCCACGATGGTCAGGGGCAAACGCGTTTGGTGTGGCCTTTAAACTGCACGTTGAAATCTCTCGCTCCAACTACTGGAATCTTGTTCCCTTGGTAGTCTTTGAGAGTCAGTGCTTGCTTCTGGAAATGCTTTTCTGAATTTTGGGAAAGAGTCTGTGGATAGTGTCCCATGACACCATAGATAAATAAGAGCCTGAGTCCACTTCCATTTGGCAAGGCCTTCCTTCAATAAACACCTTCACATGTACTTTTCTGCTTTTAAGGGTGAAGAATGACCAATAGTGATTGTTTGGTGAGTTTCATTCTTGCCATTTGCTTCTAAATTTCGCCCCATTTTTCAAGGAAATTGTTGGGCTTAAAGTCTCTATCAGGAAATTTCTTCCTAACTGGTGGAGTTCTGGATGATTTGCAGACTCTGGCTATGTGACCCGTTTCTCACAACGTAGGCAAATGGAGTCAAAGAACTTGCATTCAGTGCGGGGTGGCCCCCCACAGCCTCTGCAATAGAACCCTTGCCTGTTTTTCCCAGAGTCTTTTCTTTTCTTCTCCATTCTGAGTTTAAAAATCCCTCCTCTGCCTCACTGCCATCAGAATCAGAGTCTATTTGTTCGCAATGAGCTGTTGTGGATTTTCCCCATCAGAATGGCTTGAGGCCTGGCTTGAGGCCTTGTTAATCTTTTCATGGCCGCTGCTGAGGACTTGGTGGCTTCCGCTGAAACAGCTTCTTCAATGGCCTCTTTAAACGTGATCTTAGGTTTCATTAATAGTTTGCTTTGTAAGACCTTATCTTTTAGGCCTAAAACAAACCGATCACGCATGGCCTCTTCTAAGTTGGTAAAGTCACAAGCACCCCCAATGTCCCTTAAACTTGCCACGAAGTCATTAACATTCTCGCTATCCCCTTGATTAAAACTTAATGAGGCACGATACTTGTGGGGCGTAATGGGCTCTTAAAAGTTTCTCTAAATCGGGCCATTCCATTACCTTCAGCTCTGCTGCTCCCGCCAACGCCTTCGCCATTTTGAAGACTGCCGGACCGCAGTGCGTGAGAAAGACCGCCCTCTTCCGTCTCTCGGGATGGGCGAGATCGTTCCCCTCCAGGAACATGTGGAAACGATCCGCATACGATTCCCAGTCTTCCGTCGCCGGATCGAACGGTGCTGGGGGTGTTCAGCGCAGCCATCTCGCTCAGTTGCTTGTTCGTCGCGTCGTCTTCTCTTCAGGGAAATCCCACCTTCGTCGCCAGTGTTAAGTTTGCATGAAGAGTCAGACGCGAGGAGTTCCAGCAAAGAGTTTATTAAGTGACTACAGCTCGAATAGACCCGTCCTGGCTTGGCTACGGCTGCTTCTTATAGCCTGCAGCCGTAGCTGCCAGCCAATGGGAGTGCAGGGTTTCTTCCTGCACTATTTAAACCAATACCATTTGACATTTTACAAGAACAGTTCAAATAAACCAATAACATTCAAACCTACATACATAACACTGGTTGTCACCTTTAAAGCCCTTCATGGCTTAAGTCCGAGTTATCTGAGGAAACATCTCTTGCCAGTGACATCTACCTGACCCATTAGAGCGAGGAGGCAGGGAATGCTGCGGGTCCCACACCTGAGGGAGATACATCTGGTGGGACCTAGAAGAAGGGCCTTCTCTGTGGTGGCTCTGTCTCTCTGGAACATGATTCCCCCAGAGATTAGAATGGCCCCCTCATTAATACTATTCCGAAAGGCACTGAAGACCTGGTTTTGCCAGCGGGCCTGGGGAACCCAGAGAGGGATGGAGCCCATCAAATGGCTAGTGTGATCCGCTGTCGTTGGGGTGGGGGGGGGAGTTGGTTTTTGTTTTGTTTTGGTTTTTGTTTTCCCAAATTTTGTTCTGTTGTACTTTACTAATTTATTTGATTCTTTTTGTTAGTTCTTATTGTTTTTGTTTTTATTTTTTGTTTTAAATATGATTTTACATTGTGTAAACTGCCTCGAGTCGCCATGGGCAAATAGGCGGCAATATAAATCAAATCAATCAATCAATAAAGCTTTCCTGTGAGAACCAAGGCCGTCTCCCAGGCAATGGGAGGAGGAGGAGTGCCTGAGAAGCCCGCCAATAAACCTAATTGGCCAACGTCAGCAGTTGTTGCTTGTTTGAACTGTGCTAAAACCATGGGAAAGAGCCAGCGTTGGATTTACCCCAAGGGTGCCAATATGATGTGCCCAATAAAGGAATTCTTTGAGGAAAGCAAAAGCCTCAGAGTTCTCCTTTGCTTGGGTTCGTTAGTCGGAACCTTGGCAGCTGCGCTGTCTGGTCTGCTCCACTCAACCTGCCACTCAGCTCCATTGTTGCTTTCCCTGTTTCTCTCTGCAGGGCTCACAGGCCCTTTGCGGCTGGCTCTCCTCCCTGCTGCACAGCCTCAGCTTTTTGCTCTGCAGCCACGTGGCTCCCATTTGCTGGTCCATCACGCTGGTATGCTGCTTCCACCAATGAACAGGATCCGCCTTGATGGTCCGCAGCAAGCTTGCCTCTCCTCTCTTCTCCTCCTCCCTGCTCCGCTCTCTCACTGGCTTGCCTCTTTGTTCTCTGCTGGTCATTGCACAGCCCTCGGTCTTTCTGAATGGCCTATTTGAAGGTAAAGCACACAAATACTGCTCTGCAAATAACAAGCCTTTCTTTGCTTTGCTAATATTGACTTTCCTGGTCTGCCTCCCTGCCTCTGCTGCTGCTGCTGGAGCTTGACAGCCACAAGGATATTGTCAGGCTTTAACCCACTTTGGAACAGAGCTGAACTCCGTCTTCATCCCAGAAAGCATTGAATCTGAAACAAGGGAGCCAGCAGGGAGGTGATTGGTGAGGCCAAGACAGTTGTTGAAGGCAGACAGATCTTGACTGGTTTCAAGAAGCTATGTGCCAGCTGTCCAACTAGTGAACCCAAAATAAGGAAGCACTCTTGGGAGATTTGAGTAAAATTTATTGGATACAGCATATTGGTACTGAAGAAACAATACCTGCTCTGGTTTTCCCATGCAAATGCTTCCTCTTCTCCCCACCCCTGGGTGATCCCATTGTCCAATTATGAGGTGTCTTTTTGTTATGGAAACAGTCAGTCTGTTTCTCAAGCACCTGCAGTGGTGACCTTGATAGTCGCCACGCTCCCAGGATCTCCACATACATCCTTGGCATTCCATTTCCCCCTTCCCTCCCCCCAGTTCATTGGCAAGTTGAAAAGCATTTAAGGTTTGAAAGAAGCAAAGGGATTCAATCTTGACACTACTTTTACAATGGCAATGTATGTTTGAGCACTCAAATATACATTGCATGGGTGCTCAAACAATGTATGCGAAAATTGATCCTTGCAGGATAGAAGTCATCAATAGCAGAGCTTAAAAATCTACAATAACAGTTTCACTTTCCCCCTGTAGGAAGTTAGCACTCACCCGTCTTCCAAAGAATTAAATATTCTAGGAAATATTAAAAAAGCAGCATATTATATTCTCCTGGATGAGAAATGGAGAAACATGTTTTTTAGGCTGGAAGCAGACTCCCCCTTACTAGCCCCCACCTCAATAGCCCACAGCAGATGTCAGCACTTAAGAGATAAAGAGATGGCTAGGTCTATTCATAAGCAATGCCCTCACGCAAAATCCTTCAGGGCAAAGCCACTAAGCCATAATAGGAATTGCCCAAAGCCCCTTCATTATATCACCCAGCAAGATTCAACCAAGCTTGGGACTCAAGACAACCTACAAAGTTACCCCTGCATGGCCCCAAGGGAGTCTGACAACCAATCAGGATTCATTTCTTGCCACAGGAACAGGAAGCAAGTTCAAAGCCCAAAAGAGGATATAAATATATCTCACTCTCCACTCCATGTGGTCACATGTGCTTGGTGATTCTGCTTCACCATTAAACCGTCTTTCCAATCAGTCTCCATGTTTCCAGTGTCTTTCTTCCCACTTGGAACTGAACCCAGATGGACATTTCTTCCAACAATCTAAAGTAACTTTGTAAAAGCACCCATCTGTTATCTTGTTTTACAATGTCACCAATGTGACCTTTTCATTTTTTTTCAGTAGGTGAACACAGAAATTCCATTTGGAACTGCATTTTTTTAGATGCAAAGAAGGTTTTTGACAATTTGAACGAGACTTGATTAAAGTTTTGGAACATGGATTTTAGAGAGGATTTTATAAAATGGGTGAAATTTATACTTTACAGATAGCACAGATAATTGAGATTTAATCAAAGCATGTGAGATACAAAAAGGAACAAGACAAGGTTTCAGTATGGGAGGTCAGCAATTTGAGGCTGCTATTGGAAGAGCCCAAAATGTCTACAGAATGCTACAGTATCTCTGTATTTCTCTGTCTCTGGTGTTTCACTCTTTTTTGTGCTTGTTAAGCATCTCACAAGCAAGTGTAAATTGATCATTTGCAAATGTGTATTCCTTCTGAGTTGCTTGTATTCCTTCCTGTGCTTAAGGGAAGCAAGGGTTTGATCAGCATTCCAAATACTTTGTTTCTAACTAGTTGCCTGTACATATGCAATTCTAATTTGCAGACGGCCTTTTTCAAGAGCAACCAAATGATCCCTTCAGAGGACTGTGTGTAAGGCTTAACTGAGCCCAGCCAGTTGGTGTAGTATGTCAGCAATGAGGCCAAAACTTGTACTGCAAATCCAAGAACAAGCTGTATTTGCCCAGCCTCTCCAAATCTGGCTGCTTCATTCCAGTGATTGCCTTTAAAGGCCTGCCACTGTAGAGCCAGAATACTTCCCAACTCTGTTTGTGCTCCTTCACTTCCTCCCACTTCTGCAGGATTACATGACAGTGAGGGCTTCTCCCTTGAATGTTTTATTTCATGTGAACATTTTAAATGGTAATGCTTTTTTGACCCAGTTTGCATTCACTGCCAGTTGTAGCAAAACACTGAAGCATTTTGTAGCCCTGAAAGACTAAATTGGTTGTGTGACAGAAGTTTCTATGCCAGAATAGTTATGGTGTCTTTTCTTCTGGTATTGTTTCTCATCTGAAAAGGGTCAGGAAGAAGCCAGAAGTTGCTGAATCAAAAGAACAAAGAATCTCTTGGTATCTTATAGATAAACACCTTCCTTGGAGCTCATGGCTGCATTTCATCTGGTTGAAGAGATTTGGTTCAAATTTTACAAGTCAACCCCAAGGAAATTGTCATGTTTAGAAATTCTAATTAGACCGACAATTCAAGGTTGCCAGCTGATTTGCCCCTGAGCTTTTCATTTACTTTGGTCTGAATGCTGAACAGCTTCTCTAATTGTATTTTCTAACAGTCTGAGGCTTCCTGCAGCCTAGTGGCATCCTTGGAAATAAAGACAGTGGATATCAATATGTACATATGCCCGCAGGTAATTAATTAAAATTGTAAAGTAATAAATCGGGCAGCCAAGAACAGGGTTCCTGGACGGTGTTGTGTGTTATGATGAAGGACTGTATGTGAGGAATGCAAGATGGAACAGGTGGTGTGCAACCCTCGTCCTTTGTGGACTATTGGAAGGAACCTTCCCTGTAGTCTATTCAGCTTTGCCTAAATCAATAGGCAGCCAGAGTCTGGAACATTCCTAGCTGTACCGAGATTGACGAAGTCAGGTATTTTTGCAGGCAAAGCAGAGGCCCCATCCCCAAGGTTCATGCTTGTTCAGTCCAAGTCGTGTCTGACTCTTCACAATGCCAGGACCATAGCATGCCAGCCTCCTCCCTTCTTCTATTATCTCCCTGAGTCTGCCCAAACTCATGCCCACTTCATCAGTGACACTATTTAAGCATCTTCTGCTGTCTCCCCTTCTCCTTTTGCCTCTCCAAGATTAGTCCTGGATTGTGCAGACACCCTGATGAGTTTCTCTAGTACAACTCCTGATCCATCCAGGGAGGTGATTCAGTGCCTGAGCACTGTAGTAAGATGGGAGTGCATTGGACATGGTTTTCTGTATGTTGTGCTGCCTCATCTCTTAGTTTGAAATCATGCACCACAAATCACTCAAGTCTGGCCTCAAATTGTTGCTCACGTGATGCTCAGGGGAAAACTCTAGATTTTCCTTTCAATGCCTTAGTCCAGGTCTTCAGACTTGACAGCTTTAAGACTTCAGAATTCCTCCTTCAGTCATCTTAGCTCAGGAATTCTGGGTGTTGAAGTCCACAAGTTATAAACTTGCCAAGTTTGAAGATCCTTGCCTTAGTCGCTGTAGCTATGGCTACAGTCTTAATAATCGAAGCAACCACTGTAACACCCGACCTGATACAATCCCTCAACAGCTGTATGGCTTCCCCTTTCCACTTCCATGGAGATGAATGAAAGACTCCGCATTCTAAGGTGAACTAATTGCATTTCCAAGATTTGGCCAAGGATTCTCTCTCCAGTGAGATGGGAAACCTACACCTGCCCTACATCAATGGTCTCATCTTGGAGAGGAGATGCAGGTGATTCCCTATCAAGCCCTGGTGGCAGAGTGCCTGGGTATCTGTCTCAGGAACAAGAGGAGACTCCATCAGAACTGGAGATAACAATGGCAGCAGCAAAGTTAAAGTTCCTTTCAATGGTGTGGCTAGTGGATACTACCTGAGTTTTTAAAACTTTTTAATTGCATAAACTTGTAAATATTTTGGCCTTCAGAATGTGTTTACACAGAACGAGTGTGAAAGGAACAGGATCCTTCCTCTTAATATGACCAGGGCAGATCAGAAAGGGCACTGAATGTAGGAAGCTATGAATGAATTTTTTATTTGCAAATTCAGTTGGAGTCACCACAGCTGTGGATCTGTCACTACAAAGTTGTCTAATCATTGTGATACATTGAAATTCTGTATAGCGAAGAACGTTTCCTATTATAGCTCAATTATATGGCAGAAAACAAAGCTGTCTCCCGTATACAGCATTCCTGGGGAAAGGAAACCCAAAAGACAGCTTTTCCTAAATGCAAAATTCAAAACACTACCCAGAGATACTAAAGTGCATGATGACAAATAAGTAGCACCAGTCTAATACATTGTCCCCTAAAAGTAGGCATGGAAACAAGTGTTGAAGTACGAGAAGAAAAATGGAGTAAAAACTTTGGAAGGAGACAGAAAAATGCATAGAATAATAAAATGAGGTCATCGTCTTCCTCAAAGTCATGATGTAGATGAGGGTCAAGAGAAGCACTTTTTATTTAATTTTCCTTTTGTCACTTTCTAGCCTAGCCAGCTATGTAGCCTGAAGCTTTATTTGAGAAAGGAGCCCCAGCAGAAATTTCAAGGCTTCATGGTTTCCTGCGTCTGCAAGGAAAGGACAAGACTGTTATCCCCAATCATGACCAAAAAGTCTACAGTTCAATACAAACAAACAGCTTAAAACTGGATTGAAACCCAATTTTCCCTCCTAGCAGTGGCCCCGAGAGGTTTTTCAGTTCTCAGAGCAAACCCTGGCACATGGCTCTCTTCCCTCAGAGGAGAGGCAGCACGGGCCCTCAGTGTTTGGGCACCAACACTTCTATCTTCTACTGCCTCATGTTCTCTGAACATGGTGCCATAGCTTGGCTCGGGGAGACAAATGGAATAATGTGCCAAGAAGAGCTGGCATCCCAGAATGACTTGGAGCCTAAACAGCTGTATAATAAAGTGAAAGGAGTGTGAGAAACAGAAACTCAGGCACCACCAGGGAGAGTTGCATGGAGTGTTGCAGCTTGTGCTATCCAGCCCTCCCTGTAGCTAGAAAACCATTAACCTGCAGGTTGGCCTGAATGCTAACAATGGCCTTTTAAAGAGCTTGCATTACCCTCTTTTTACCTCGGATGCCCTCATTCCTGCCTGTTAACATGTCTTGCACAACTGTCAGTGTTCTTCCCTGAGCTGAACAGATCACTTCCACAGCACAGCCAGCACTTATCTGCAAGAGGCCAAACCTCAATAGTGAAGTCTATTTTCAGTCCTAAACACTAGCTCTTTACCCGTCTCCCCCACCAGCACCCAGATCTTGTCAAGTGCCCAGTCTCCCTCGGGAACTTTGGAGAAAGTCTGCAGGAGGACAGGGACGCGGAGAACTTACTTAGGCTGAGCATGATGTTGATAGCCAGGCCCAAGGTGGGAACCTGCTTTCATCTCCACTGCGACTGAACACTGGTCAAAAAAAAAAAGGGCAGGCAAAGCTGTCAGGAGGCGACTCGGGAGCAACCACCCCACCCTCAGCCACAGATACTCCTGGCTTACCCGTGTTTCTACATCTGTCCAGTCTGACTCGGAAGCCTCCTCAGGGAGGCGAGGGCTTGAAGGAGATGATCGCCGCTTGCGTCTGGAAGAGTCAGTGGGTTAGGTATAGGAAAGGAAGGTTAGAAACAGTTCAGAGGCAAAGTTGGAAATTCTGAGATCAATCTCTTGCTCGAAGACACAGGCAACAGCCCAAGGGGAGAGGGAAGACTGGCATCAACCAAGTCTGCCCTTATTTCATATTAACCTGGGGATATTTCCAATTTGTAATTTCCTGTGCTTATTCTGCATTTTTACAATGTGGTCCAGGAGCAGAATATGCCCCAGGAGTTTCTGGCCTTCTCTGAACCCAGATTATTCAGTCATGGACAAAAGATTAAGGCCTGATCATCATCCCCACTAACACCCAGGAATCACAACAGTTTCCACTCCCACTGGACTGAGGCATGAAAGGACAAAACCTTGCAAGGGTTGAATGTGACTCACCCTGTTGGCGACTCTTGTTTCAAGGTCTCTATTTCAGTGAACTGAACAGCCTGTCCACCTCCTCTAGTCTTGAAAACATCACCCTTTGGAAAACAAAATCTGTTTAAGAAACTTTCTGAACAGAAAATTTTTATTGGCACAATTGACAATGTAACGACCTATTTTCATTACATATTATTAAAGCTTTAAAAAAAGGCTCCCCGATCTCCCAGAAGTACAAACCAGCTAAATTACACCCATTTTACAGGAATAAAGCCCACAGACAGTCAGCTGGGTTTCTACCACTATTGGCCTGCAGCTCTGAGTAACAAATTATAGACAGTCCTGCTCCAGTTTAACGCTTCCACTCAACAGCCCCAGAAATTGTACAAAAGCCTCCCTGGTTGCAGTGTGGAGATTTAGGTGGCAGAACAAAGAAACATGCACTTTGTGGTCAACAAGCTCATTTTGTTGGAGGAACTTGATGCACAACACAGAATGCTCCCAGGACAGCACTCGTAACAAAAGTCCCCTTGCCAGCCTAACAGTTTACCTTGATCAGTTTTGTCTCAATCTCCCCATCTGAGGCCAGCTCCTGGTGCGTCAGCATGTATTTGTCACACTTTGCCAGTGCCTTCTCGTTTGCAGAGGTTACCATGATGGCATGGGGAACCTGTGGCTGCATGACTGTTTCAGTCTGGATATTGGAAGGAGGTTTATGATCCACCCACCTCTCTCCTGCTGAGCGAGACCGTCTGTGGCGAAGGCGAACTGGAGGAGCGTTCTGGGAGATCACCAAAGGAATTTTATAAAATTAATAGGCACGTTTCCTAAGCTTATCCCTGGGAAGTGCATCTTCCAGGGTTTAATCAATAGCTGAGCAAAATAACCCTAACCCAACATTTGCTATGGAGATCCTATATACACTTCCGGTATAATAATTTGTATTATACGAAGAGGAAAAACAAGCACACATTGATAACTGCAGATTAGCTGAAGCCCTCTACCAATAAATTTGGGTCAGTAATTTAAGATCCTTCCAGGATTCAGCAGGCAAAAATCAAAGAAACCAGAAGCACCAACAAAGCAAAGAATGTCACATTTTGAGGCCAGACCCCCAAAGGTTCTGCTTTATGCACTCTGCATCTCTCAGCAATGCAGAATAGCCCAGAAATCATTCAAAGATCATCCTGCACACATATATAAAATACAAAATAGCACACTTTCTACATATGATTATGAACATAGAAAAAAGGCAGGGAATAGTAAGCCGTTCCCAAACTGCGAAGTAGTAAAACCCCTTCAGGCCTAAGTGGTTTTTACTCTTTTTACTAAAGACCTGTACAGTTGAGGGCATCACTGCAAGACATCAAAATTTCTTTGAAGTAAGTGGGTTTTTTCTAAATTTGGGATTTATTTGAAAAGCTATCAGCTATGTTTCTATATCGAACTTCTGGAAAACAGGAAAGCCAGTAATTTTAATGGGCAAAAATAAAGAGATCTTTTTCTTTCAAACTAATCTTAGCTAAGTGGTAAGAAGAACACATACCAGTTGTCAGAAAATTAAGGCATGAGTTGACACCTAACTAATTAAACTTAGTTAAAGACTTGTCATGTAAATAAGTATGTAAACATAAACATATTGTCAATTAATGTGAAGACCTCACATTAATAGGGTCCAAATGGCAAGAGGAGGGGGCAGAACTTCACAGGACAACCATTTAGTCTCGATGGAGAACCTTGACACCAGGCAGAAAGCTGGACTGGGCAGCAAGAGGCGAGGTCAGATTAGCTCTTGTCTTTTAAAAGGAAGGGTGAATCTACAGCTCTGCCAGTAACAGCCTTTCTCTTGTTTTGTGTCTGCAACTCCCATGATGGTGAGGGATGTTTCTCAGCAATGCCCGGCAGTGCCCACCATTACCAGCCATTCACTCAGGGCAACCACAGCCGAGACATAACACTGACCCTGCAGCACAAGTCCTCTTCTAGCTCTAGTGAGCCTCTAGTGCTGGAAGCTGCCAGAAGTCCTGTCCAGCACATGCCCCGCCTTCTCTCTGACATAGCCCAGGGCCTGGCTGGTTCTGGCTCCTGCAGTCTACTCCTGGCTCTAGGGAGGCCACTGTCACCCTTGTCAGGTGGCTTGCTGTGCTGAGTAGGTGTTCTCTGCTCCCACTCCGAGATGCAGGAAGCCACAGAAATGCTGCTACAAGAATTTGAACGCCTATGCAGCTTTGGCTGGCTTCTGGCAGGAGGATCATGGTTGTTAGGCAGGTGAGTGATACAGTTACTGGAAAACTGAAGAAAGGTGCAGTTAGTGAATAAGGCAAAAAGAACACGACCACAAAACCTTCGTAGAATTCAGCCCCATCTCCTTCTGTTCTATACTAAGCAGAGTAAGAAAGAGAAAGCATGCACAGATAGAGAGATTCAAAGGTAATTCAAGGACGTGGCTCACAGAGAATTCTCCTGGCTGAACTATCCCAGCCACAGGAGTTTGACTGCTCAGATTCACTGGCCACAGTGATGAACGTGTGCAGACACTGGTGCACATTCAACCTCAAAAGGAGCTTACAGGTCCTGGAGGAGGCGACAGTGATCTTTGTAGAGTTTTCTCTCGATCCTTTTCCCGGGAAGGCCTCTCAGGTTTGTTACTCTTAGGTTCTGTGACAATGGCTTTCAGCTGCTTTAGTTTCTCATCTTTCACCCAAAGTTTATTCTGCATCTCCAGTTGCTTGGCTGCCACACGCCGCTCCTACATGGTAAAGAAAGGCTACCATTACACACTGTATACTAACCTACGCAATATTGATTGATTGGAGAGTTTCTGATTGCAAGGACATGTCTCTAAAGTGAAATAGATGCCTGATGAAATATTACATTCTGAAAAATGATCCGCTATCTTACTAGACCAAACTGCAAGGAAGCAGTAAAGCCAGTAATTTTAATGGGCAAAAATAGAGAGAACTTTTTCTTTCAAAGTAATTTTAGTTAAGTGGTAAGAAGAACACATACCAGTTGTCAGAAAATTAAGGCATGGGTTGACACCTACTAATTCCAGCCATGGCCACATATTTGTATTCCAAGGAAATGCAGCCTGTAGTTCAAGTAATGCTGGCTACACTTGCCTTAAAATAAGACCGGCAATATCTCCCTCTTCAGACATTACTGAATGCCTAATCATGATCTTTCCACCATGACAAAAGACAGAGGCTACGGCCGAACATCTGAATGGCAACTTGTTGCCTGTCCTTGCTTAAGGGTTACATTCAGGTTGACAATCACTGAAAGGCTAAATTCTCAGCAGTGCTGATTCAAGTCTTTAACAACTGCCCAGGCACAACAAGGATGCAGTAACATAACCACAACAAGAAGGGCAATTTTCAGCCATTTTGTGTTATTTTTAGGTGACTCTGAGTTTTATTTTGTTTTGTTGAAATATTAGAGTACATTAAGCTTAGTCACTGAAAGCCCTTGGTTAGAATTAATTTTATCCACCACTGTCACAAAGCAGAAAAACTGTGCTACCATAACACAAGTGAATCTTGAGGAATCTGGTGCTATAAAAGAAAGAGTGGGATCCCCAATTTTACTGAATTCAAACTACATGTATAAGTGCCATTAATTTAGATAAAAGTGATGAGGAAGAAGGTTTTTATTTTACTTTACATTTTTTGTATACCAACTATCATAAGGATTCTGAGTAGTTTTTCTACTTCCATGGTATCAGAACTCTAAAGTTTTCTAAAGATACCAAAACTCAGAAAAGACAACAACAAAAGGATTTCAGTAATTCCCCTTTACCAGTTTTAAAATATTTGCCAAACTACTGGGCTGCTGTAACTGGTTATTAAGAATTAGGATTATAGTTTTGGGGAAACAGCATCTTCTTAACACATTGAAACCTTCATTAGCTCCTTTGTTAAGATACTTGAGAACAGCTCAAGGAATGCAAAAGTTTTCACTTTCCAGTTTAGGTACATAATGGTCTCAGGACATAGCAGAAGACTAAATGGAGACGGGCACAGAGTCTTTGATTGACAACCGTTTCTTCAGCAACCAAAGTTATTGGTAGCACTAAGCTAAAGAAAGGGACTTCCAACCAGGCAGGAAGTTATATGGCCATTGTAGCATCCTTGCAATCTCATGATCAACATTTGGGCACTTGGCAACTTGCCTGAACTCACAACTGCAGGAGCCCTTCAACTTGTCCCTTCTACCCATAAGAAGAGCTTTGACAGCCACTTGCCTGACTGGTGTAGGGTCCCCTACTTGTGCATGGGGTTGAATTATAAGACCTCCAAGGCCCCTTACAACTCTGTTATTCTTAACATTTCCTGCAACTACAACATTAACTGTATGTTTCCATTAGGCTTTTTTTCATTTTTAAAAATTATTGCTGCTGTTTACTTAAATTTTGCATGAATAAATTATAGCAATAAAGTACTCCTCTGGTAGAGAAAACCATCACCAGGAAAGAAACAGGAGATGCCCTCAACCTAATCCAATTTATGTTCATTCTCAACCTTCTCTAATTTATGTTCATTCTTGCATAGGGATCAACTTGCACCCTATGGAAGAATGACATTAGATACATTCCCAGAAATGCTTAATGAACAGCCCAAAGCAGCATGGTGCATCTTCGCATTTACAGTTTAATGTCCCCACTCTTATGTGGGAAAAATTAAGCGCACCTGATAGTGTTTAGCTGCCTATCCAGTAGTCAAGTTAGCTAGACTTCCAGAGATAGCATTAAACCCTTCCAGCGGTCTTCTACTGTGAAAAGGGCTGAGCTTCTTCCCAGCCCCGTGGTTCAGTAAACCAGTCATACTCACACATTCCTTTTCCCATTTCATTGTTGTCTCTGTCACCATGCCCTGCAAACGAGCTTCTAGTCGACGCTTGTCTGAAACTTGACGCTGCAGCTTTTGACTCTTGCTCTCTAGTTCCTGCTGCAAGTTGCGCTTCTCTTCTTCGTAAATTGTTGTCGTTTTCTCCAGGATGTCAATCTGATATGAGAGATTGCAATGTGGTTAGAATGCAGTACTGGGAAGCTACTTCTAGTGTCAGCAGTTCGATTCTCAATGACTCGAGTTTGACTCAGCCTCCCATCCTTCCAAGGTCAGTAAAATGAGGATCCAGATTGTTGGGGGCAATATGTTGACACTGTAAACCTCTTAGGGCTGTAAAAGCACTATGCAGCAGTATATAGGCCTAAGTCCTGTTGCTATTCTGAAAACTCACGTCCACAAAATCTAGCATGATTTTTCTGGTTTTTTGGCAAAGCAAGATCCTGTGTTACAACTGATACCATAAAAGTAATTAGCAACCATCATAAGACAGAAGTAGTTAACCACTGTTTGCAAAAATTATGTTTTCAAACCTGTTGGGTAAATTGGGGTATCTGTTTTAGTGTTCAAAATTTGTTAGCACCTGTGGTATTGCACAGAATGCATGATGCTTAAAAGCTTGCTAACCTCTCAGGTCTGTCTCATGTCAAGAAATTACAATTCATGAACAAATGGAGAACTACTTTAACAAAATCCAAGAGTTTACTTCTGAGCAGAAATATTTACAAATGACTGTTATACTTAATAATCAAACAGTAAATAGAAACCTTATATTCCAGAGTTTTTGCTTTCTTCTCTAGTCGCTCAATCTCAGTTTTCTGTCCTGTAATAATTTTGTCTCTTTCAGCTATTTTCACTTGTGCAAAGTTCTCCTTGGATACAATGCTGGCATCAAGTTCTTGCAACATGTTCTTTACACATAGAACTAGAACAGAAAAAGGTATCTGACTTCTATAGCTGCCTATCTAAACAAGTGAGTCTGTTTATCATAGAAACATAAAAACAATATAAATATATATGGTCACTGAGTAAAACTAGCCATATTACTATAACCATGAAATGGGTCCTTAACATATTTGGGGGCCCAGACCTAGGCACATAACCAGGTGTCCATGACATTATGAAAGGTCAACAGGGTTGCAGCCAACCTGATTTCTGAAAAGAGAATGTTCCAGAGGACAGGGGCTACAGCAGAGAAGGCACACGTCCTAGTACCCATCAGCCACATTCCTTGGTTGATGGAACCTGTAGCATGCCCAACCTGCCAGATTGAGTTGATGGGTAGAAATGACCGGGAGAAGATGGTCCCTTAGGTAATCTGGCCCAAGCCTTAAAGGGCTTTAAAGTAGCAACAAGCACCTTGGGTTGTATCTGGTAGCCAATGCAGCTCACATAACAATGATGTTATATGTGTTGAATATCTGACACCATTCAATACATATACAGCTGCATTCTGCATTAGATGAAGTGTCCAAATGCTCTTCAAGGGCAGCCCCATGTAGAGTGCATTGCAGTAATCCAGATAAGAGGTCATGAGGACATCAGTGACTGTGAGCAAAGTGTCCAATCCAAGAATGGGCATAACTGATGCATGACCCTAAGGTATGCAAGGCCCCCAATTTACAACAGGTGTAACAGGGGAATTCCAGGTAAAGGATATCTTGGACAAACACACATTCCAAGAGCTTTTTGTGGAAGACTTACCACCTCTTCGGATAATTTTTCAGGCTACTGTGTATTTGCTGATTTCAGTAAGCAATCACTCTATTCTTTCCCTCCCACGAGGAACCTCACAATTTATTAACTCACAGCCAGGACAAGACAAGTTGGTGCCAAGTACGTACCATTTTTGGCAAACTCTTCTGACAGCTTCTGCCGAATGTGGTGCCGCTTTTGAAGCACTTCAATCAGCCGAGGCAGAGTCTGGTCATCATTGATGTCCAGAAGTTCACAGGAAGGCACTGGAGGGAAGCTCTGCAGGAGCAATTCTCTTACCAAGGGGCCTCTGTCTAGACAAACAAAACAGGCCACTTAGTTGAAGGGCAATCCACAAAGATTAGCATCTGCATGGTTAGTAAAGGCAGAAGAACTACATAAGGCAATTGCTAGGAGGAGAAGTTTCTATTGTTATTAGTCTCAGGTGGTCTAACCAACCTAAAGATTTACCTCCATCAACTGGTCCACCTCGGAGTTCCAGCTGTCGGGAGAGCTCCTCTCTGAAAGCCTGGTTCTTGAATCGCCGACCAGGCGTTAGTCCACACAGAGGTTTGTCAGCAGGTCGTGCAACCTCCACTTCTTGGGTGATTTCTGCAAATCTCATGACTTGCTATCAAGATATTTTAAAAAAGAGCATTAGAAGAATGGAAGAGTGTATTTGTAGCTCAGGCTTGAACTGAAGAGTTCCTTGGTGCTCTCTGAGCGTGGTGGTTTTCTTGTAAACATTTCTCAAAACCTGCCTTTTCCACAAGCCTGGGAATCCCCTGGGGAGAGGGAGTCTGTGCTGGCTACACAGTAGTACTCGGCATTAATTCGTTTTGGGAGGTTCAATGGGTAGTAAAATGGACAAGTCCCAAACCACGGGACTTACCATGCAACCCCTTGTTTCAACTGGAAAGAACTGTCTGTCCGTCCCTTTTCCTATATCAGTGACCTTCCCCGCATGGCTGACTTCCAGTCCATCCTCTGTGGCCATCCCTCTCCTTTTGCAGCAACCTTCCCAGCACGGCTGATTTCCTGTCCATTCCCCATAGCCGTCCCCCTCTTCCTATAGCAGCGCATTGAGTACTAAACAAAAGTTGAGTACTGGGACATTTTCACATGAAAATGCGTCAAGAACCAAATTCAATGAGTTTTGAAGCAGCCAAGTACCAAGGTACCACGGTATTATACATAATATCTCTCCTAATGATTTTGCTCTAATTTTATCCATGTTTAACTGATTTTTAAAAAAATAATTTTGATTTTATTGTCTGCCACTGAGCCACTTTGAGTGAGATGAGCAACCATATAAATTTGATAAACAGCACACATAATCTAAAATGTGAACAGGAAGAATACTCCAGCATTTTAAAAGGTTTCTATAAAGGACAACTAACTCAGTAGCAAGGTACATATAGATTGTGCTCCCGATTTTTTTAAAATCAAACAACAAATTTAAATTACCAAACTCTCATCATAGTCTTCTGCCTTTGGATTCACGCAGACAATCATACGCACTTTACCCTCGCCATCAAAATAATTCTTAAAAAGATGAGTCAATTTGGAGTCTCGGTAAGGGACCATCTGAAGAATTAAGGAGTACAAAACGTTCTCAGAGTTTAGGAACTGAGAAAGTGAGGAAAGGATGAAAAAAACTAACTCTACAGAAATAGGTAGCTACACACCTTATTGGTTCCATAAGTTTGGTTCTCTCGCAACGCTTCTATACAGGTTCTTAATGTCATCAGTGATTGATTGATATTACCTGGAAGAGTGAATAGCACTTGTCTGACAACCCTCTGATATGATGCCTACTCATGAAACAGTTTGTTTTTGTAAGAATTTCTTAATTTCCTGTTTTTGAAAGGACATGGGATCACCTCTGCATTTTCAATATCCTTGCAAAGGATTGGGAAAGAGAAATTTCCAGTTCCATTATAAGGACCATTTTAGCTAAAATTTGGACAATGGTCAAAAGCCTTAACTAAATTACTATTATGGAAAGTATAAGGGGAAAGTTTACAATAGGTGCCACACCAGGCCAATCTTGGCAGACTCAGCATTGGACTATGAGGAAATCCCAAAATTCTAGACTAAACTAGAAAGTGCAACAAATTCTAGAAGACTGTGCCAAACCACTTCCATTCAGTTGCCCAGCCCCAGAAAACTGTTAGTTTTTCTAACTCTGAGAAGACACAAGTTAAACATGACTAAAAAGGAATTATATTTCACAAGGAAAACTCCACCCAAGTAACCCTAACAATCTTCCCAATGCATATCCATCTTTGAATAAAGGAGGCCTGGAAAGTACCATAACGTATACATAAATATGCTATTTTACTTTTGCCTAGTAATAGGAGGGACTGAGAATGTTTTAAATCCTTTGTGATTATATTTTATTTATTTATTTTGTCAAAATAAATATAATAGAAACAAGAATAAACATAAGTTTAAGTACAAGAAATAGGAACTAATAATTGGGAACAATAGGACAGGGGTGGTAGGCACGATTGTGCGCTTACGCACATTATTTTCCACCTGATTAGTTTTTCAAAACTAACGGAATTCCATATTAATTTTTCTCCAAGATGTATATATCACAATAAGAAACAAGAGCTATCTTAGCTCTTGTATAACAGAAAAAACATACAGAACTAAGAGCCAGAAAAACTTTCTGGATAGAGAAGAATCTTTTAAAAAAACTTCCATATTTCTGATGGGCCCTTGGCCTCTGTGGTCATTTTGTGGCTTCCCTCACATGTCATCAGCCCTGTTTCTTTCTGCTAGGAAGGGCAATTTAAAAGAGTATCTCCTGTTTGCTTAAAGGAATTGTCCATCTGAATCCAAAATAGAAATCCTTGACTGAAGGAAGACCCCCCCTTCACTGCTATCAAAGCACCCACCAGCTTCACGGAGTCTGTTTCCTTCGGCTTTGGTTCTGTTTGTTCTCTCACTCCCTGCTAGGTCAACCAGTGATAATTGGCTCAAGGATATTAAGTCTTTCTCCTGCAAGAGAAGAGATGTTATGGTTTGCAATCAGGAAACTACATATGCATACATAAAACTGAGAATTTCTGGGCTTTTTAAGGAAAGCATACACTACAGCCAGGATTCTCAGCAACATTGATCATGACTTGTGCTACTGGTCTAACAATTAACACTTTTTGAAAAGTTGACTAAAGAAAGAAATTATCTGTTTGCTAGCCAACCTTAATTTTACCTGCAGAACATTATCTCCATCTGCATTGAGAGGAGCCTGAGCCAGTTTAATTAGAAACACACTGTGGGAACGGCTAGATTCTCGGTTCAGTTGAGTGTGTGCAATGCGCCTCTTCTTTTGGCCTGTTAAAAGGGAAAAACTATTTAGATGAAGTAGAAGCCAAAACCATCATAATGCAGTCAGGGCAGAATTTTAGCCACCGTCTCCCAAAGACTATTGTGGATCTGGAATGAATGAAGAAAACAACAACCCAGCAACAGAAGATTGGAGCCGCTTCCCTATCAGAAAAGGCAAAACCATTTAGGTTATTTTCACGATCTTTGTAACCTCTTCCTCCCTCCCTACCCCCCAACTCAGATTGGTCCCAACCTGCTAACCTTTAGGAAGGCCCTACCTACATGGCTGTGCCACTGTGCTTGGCAGGTTGGCAATGGTGGGGAGCTTACAGTGGCTTGATGCAAGGATGGATTTTGCTGATGAACATGGTTAACTTTTGTTTTCAAGAGGTTATTTATTTCATGTATGTATATTGCTCTAACTTTTTTATTGGATTGCTGTTTGGGGTGAGCTTAGGGAGGGAGATAAGCGGCCACACAAATGCAATCCATCCATCCATCTATTAAAACATGCCTATTTATTTGTAACCTTTAATTGGGCAAAACAGTTTACAATAGAACAACAATTAAACCAAGATGCCCGAAATAGGTAAACTTATCAAATGCAGGGACTCATTACTCCTACGGGAAGGAAATCTGGGGAAGTTATGGATGTTCAGCCATCAACTTCATTGTGGTCACATAATCCTTTCTAATGCTCCCTGACAGCTTCCCACAAGACAATGGGGAAGTTGTCAGTGAAGGTCACAAGTTCCTTGCGTAAGTTTCTCCTACCTACACAACCTCTCCAGCCTCCCTCCACTGGTCCTGGCCACTCATGCAATCCTGCATACCCTCCCTGACCCTCAACACCATATGCACCTCAACCTATGCCAAACTTTCATGCACTCTTCCCAATCCATGCTGCACCTTTCATGCACCACTTCACACTTTCCCCCATTCGGCAGCAGCCATTTAACTGTGGGCTGGCCTTGAACTTATAACTTCTTGTCAGCTTCCCCACTCGCCCTCTCTACAAGCTTCTCATAAGCAAAGCAAATGGGGACAGGGGGAGATTTCCAATGCACCACCAGCTTTCCATCATAAAATTCAATGGGGAAGCCAGCATGAAGTCAGAAGTCACTCTCACTCTGTTTTGTCCATCTGTGGGCATTCTGTTTCTCTGTTTAGGTAAGGAAATATATCTGAAATGATGACCCAATGGGACACAAACTGTCTAGTAAATTCTAAATGGAAAAGGACTACAGTTAATGAATGTATATTCTGCTGCAAATACATCCTTCCAACTTCTTGTAATTTACCACTGAAACTCATACCTGCAAATACAGACAAAAGAGAAATGCTGCACCTTATAGATAAGTTATTTTATAATTACAATCACTTGAACCACAAGGCTTAAAAAAGGAAAAAAAACAGATCAATGGGAGAGTTCAGCATGACTTTTAGTCCCTGGCTCTGTAGCAAGGGGGCTTCAATACAGTGCCCAAGTCCTATTGGGGGCTTTTCAGGGGATAGCCGATTATTTGGTTAATCTGGCTAATACAGAAACAAGGTGCTGAATAAAACACCCCTCATGGCTCTTTTACTCAGTAGCACACTGTCTTCAAGCCAAATGATTTAACATGGAGTGTTTAAAGTAATGTTTTCAGGAAATTACTCCATTTCTTACCTCTCCAAAACACTTCAAAGGCTTCTTCTGTAGATTTAACTTCTACCTCAGTGCAACCTGCAACATACATGTTGTGATTTTGATCCTCACGGAGAATTTTGGATTGAGGAAACCTGCAACAGGGATATTCCAATGGTATCAGTAATCAATATTTGATAGTTACTTAAGACAGTGTTGAATTAGATAGATGCATTCTAGTTTCTGCTGAGACTAATTGACAGCTACCATTAATCTATCCAGGCAAGCAAAGAGGACAGAGGGAAACACAGACCGTCCAGATTACATACATGGATGCGAGCATATTCTCTTATTCATGCAAACTACTAGCAGGAGAGAGCAACAGTCACATTACAAGCTTTACAAGGCAGAAAGTAACCATCAATTACTGCAAAAGTATGGAGGGTAATGTCCACATACGTGAAGTCAGCATTCCGCAGTGGAGTGCCACAGTTGTTCCACCTACCAAAGAAAATAATTTCCTCCAGTGACTTTCCTTGTTATTCAACGTTCAGCTGAAGAACATTTCCCTAAGAACCACTGTTATTTGGACAGCTACTAAGCCTCAGAAAACATTCCTGTGCCCTGTTCAAGAATTGTCCAAATTTTGGCAGCAACTAATCATTATACCAGGTTAAACCAAATATCAACTGGAGAAACAGCCTTAAAAGCAAACCATACTTGGCAATGTCTTTTGATTACACAGACTTTTAAAATGTATTTTCAAAGGCTATGAACACGGGAAAGCCAGATCTCTCTGAATTTAGAGCTCAAAACAGTATGATGCTAATATTGTCTTGTTAGATAGGCTTAGAACTGACAGAACCTGTTTTTCCCAAGCCATCAACCACTGGGTCTATAATCTACAAGATACATTATCTTTCTTTGAATCTAAATCACCGAACCACAATTTTACTTGCATTTACTATAACTGGCTTGTTAGCATTGTTCCTGATTGAAGAAAAACTACTCACTTTGGTTTTGTAGGATCAAGGGGGGATTCATCCAAAAGATCATAAATGTAGTTATTATAGATTTCAATGTAAGACACAAACACACTGTAGACACTGTCTTCATCAACATCTTCCAATTTACAATTATCTTGCACATTGATCATGTCAGCAATTTCAGGGTCTATCTGTCGCCTGCCAAAGTGAGAGTCATCTGCAGTTATTCCTTCAATGAAGCATCCATAACATTCCTGAATTATCCCAGTCAGTCAGAGCCACTTACTTGCCCACGGTGTCTTGGGAACTGGAAGCGCTTCTCTTTTCTGGCGTTCAAGTAAAGCATCCACTTCACATTGTACCTCAATTCCATTCTTATCATCAAGTTTGAAAACCTGGGGGTTAAGGGTCACAGGAAAAATAAAGGTCTCCTTGCCAAGGGACACCAAGGGACTAGTTATGTGACTGTAACGAAAGCCCCCGATCCTGGCCAGAATTGCTTGAGTTCGGTTGAAAAGGGGGATGACTTTACTTGAGACGGGCAGGCCTGCCTCACTCACTCACTCCCACAATTTTAACAGGTTCAAAATGCATCAAGTGCAATCAGATATTACCTTCAAAGCCACCTATTTTCAGCAAACTGTTTGTGGAAATAGTGGGTTACTTCATCTCCACCTGCTTTTTCCTTCTCTTTCCCAATTTCCCTTCTCCTTCTTTTCATCAGGGTCTTATGGCTGTCAATTTTAGGTCCTCGTATTTATTTGTTAATCTGCCAATTCCTAAGACTGAACTCACGTAGCGCTTGGCCTGAAAAGGCCCGATGCTGTTGAAGATCATGTCCAAGCAACGAGGAAGCAGACCTCCCTCGCCAGGTGAGCCTGTCATAGTGTGCGTTTTCCCACTCCCTGTGACTCCATATGTAAAAAGGAGGCCTAGAATTCAAAATCACAGAGACACAATTTTGATATATAAATGGCATCATGTTTTGCCATCTAATGAAAAACTTTTAAGCATAGCACAAGTTACCAAGTGGTCCAAACCATCTGTTGTCAATGGACTTTGCAATGCAGTTAACAAGTACAATTAATGTACATGAAGAAAATAGTTATGAGATGGATCTTCTGGTCTAAAACCTAATGCTCAGAAAGACATTAAACAAGAGGAGGTTGAAAAATTATTTTGTTAAGTTCCTTTTGAAGAAATGGGCATGAAAGAGAATTTGCAGGTTTGAAAGTAGTTTTTAAAAATTGTGCCAAATGTTCAAAAGTGCATCAGCACTAGAGAGTTTTTAAACAGATGTTTTCAACATCTAATACAGTAGTTTGATGGTGTTTAAAGGTATCGTTGCAGTATGTAAGCTGTTCCCAGTAAAGCTCCTTTTTGCAACTGACTGATGATCAGTTTGTCAATGCCGATGGTGTTCAAGTGGTGCTCCAATTTGGGGAGGAACTGCACCAGAAGTGCCTCTGACTACTTTTGGTACTTTTGCTTTCTTATGTCCTAGTCATTCTATTTCTATCTGCAGGTCTTTGTATTGTGTTAACTTCTCCATTTCCTTCTCTTCTATTTTGCTGTCTCCAAGTACTGCCATTTTCACTATCCAAACTTTTTTGTCTTCCTTAGGGACAATTCTCAAGTCTGGTGTGTTACGCGGCGGGTGCCTATCTGGCACTCTAGCTTCTTCATTTCCTATTACTTTCTCTAATGGTGGAAAAGAAGAAAAAAATATTCAGTTTCTATTGAAAAGTTGAGAGTGCAGATGTTATAAATCAAAGAAAGAGATAACAAATGCTGAGTTGGTGTGATTTGTCGAGAGATAAGCAACTCAGCATTTATTATCTCTTCCTCTGTATTATAACATCTGCACCCTTTCAACTTTTCAAAAGAAACTGAATATTTTTTCCACCTTTAATATCAATTCAAATTAATTCATCTATCATTTTTATACATTTCCGTATTACAAGTTATATCTAGAGGACAACCTTACTTGCATTTAAGTCATACTCAACATTAGCCATAGGAGTGCCCAAAATACCAATATTGAATAAAATGTTTGGTTTAATAAAAGGGAAAAAAATTCTTCTAAACTTTTGGGAATCTTTAAAATGTTTAAAGTTTTTAATTTTGGAAGAACTTCCAGAATTTTTTTTTTAAATAACTGAATTGTTTTAAGTGTTGAAATTTTTAACTATCTTTTAGAATTTTAAGTTTTATATTAGAATTTTATTTATTTATTTCTGGAAACATCTTGTGCATTTCTTGAACATTTTGTAAATTTAAAAAGTTTTAATCCTTAAAAAATTAATCCTTAAAAGAACCAGCGAAAAGAAACATACTCATGGAAAAAGAAACTGTTATGACTTGTACAATATGTTTCATGTATGTATTGATGCCAATGGAGTACCCAAATTACATGTGACAAATATAGACTAAATAAATTACTGGAAGAAAAACTAAAGGATCTAGAGGCAACTCTACCCACTTTGAAACAACCTACATCCAAATTGATAGGAATAAGTGAATGGTCTGACAAGCCAAAGTAACTTCTCTTTGCTTCCCGCCTGACTCCGCCTGACTTCTGTGCAATCACTCTTTTAGTAAAAGTTCCTTTTGAAATGCAAACCGCTTCAAGAGTTTTACTTTCTTGAGAAGGTAGCTGAGGCAGGTTCTTACATTAACAGCTATACCAGACCTATTTCTTACTAATAAAGAAATGATAAGAGGGTTGAAGTTATAGGAACATTGGGTGGGAATGACCATTTTTCGGCCTCCAAAGGCTGCAGAGGCTTCCATCGAGCCCCCGGGAGGGCAAAAAAGGCCTCAAACGGGCTGAAAAATCAGCTGGGAGGCTCACACATGCGCAATGCAGGTAAGGGGGCAGGGTGTGTGTGTGTGTGTTGCATGCGCATGCACAGAGGGCGCATTGCATTGTGGGTGCTGCCGTGCGCTTTCAGCACACCACAACAAAAAGGTCACTGCACTAGGGAGAGCAGAGAGCCAATTAAGGGAGGGAAAAGTAGAACTTAGGGATTTGGGTGCCCAATTTTCAGTTCTGGCTTTGCTATACCGCAATACACTTGACCTCTAATAAGCCAGAGCTTTCTCAACAAATGGAGGCAAGGATCGTTTCTAATTAGAGATTTAAGCTGTGACAGGTTTCTCCTTAAAATATTCATCCTGCCCCAATACTTCATCTATCAATCTTGAAAAAGATTAAAGCCAGGAATCTTTGCCTACTTAATAGTACTCTTCAATATCTTCATGACTTAGAGGAGGGAATAGAAGGGGAACTCATCAGATCTGCAGATGACACCAAGCTGGCAGGAATAGTCAACATCCCAGGAGACAAGAAAGATTTTGACAAACTTGAACAACGGGCTCTATCCAAGAAAATGAATTTCAATGTGGAGAAAAGCAAAGTTTTACATTTAGGAAGGAAAAATCACAGGTATAAGAACTCATTAGGCGAGACCTGGCTCAAAAACAGTAACTGTGAGAGGGACCTTGGGAGTCCTAGTGGACGATCATTTGAATATGAGCCAGCCGTGTGCAGCCACTGCCAAAAAGGCTAATACAATCCTAGGCTGTATATACAGAGGTATAGAATCAGGATCACTTGAAGCATATTGCTAGTCCTGAGAGAGATTCAGTCTTAATAACTTAATTACATCATACCATTTTTTTCCACGGATAAGATCTTCCACTAGAGGCTTAGCAACCTCATCAAATACATGTTTCTGAGAAATGCTTGTGCCAAACACTTCTTTGAATGAATACTGAACCTGGAGAAAAAGTTTAACAGTTAGGAAGCAGTTAACCAGTTTTACCTAGTCCTCTCATTGATGTTCATACTGCATCAAAGTTTTGAATGCACAGCTGTTTAATGATCAATTTATCTAATGCTCTAGCAATGATACATGTGGTCCTTTTCCTATTTTCTTGGGAAAAAGTAACTAGTACAAAAAAATCTAAAAGTTTTTATCTCCCTGTAAGAATGTTGAATGCCATTTGGTAGGTGAATTAGTATTCACAAAAGAACATTTTTCTTCATGTATTTTTTTTCTTTATTGTATGTATTGCCAACAACAGAATCCTTAAATAGAACCTTAGTATGACCACAAGCTTACTAATAAAAATTAATTCAAAAAGGAATTGCAATCTTGTGCGTCCAGACTATGATAAACAGTGGTGCGATTCAACCAGTGTAACAGCTAGTTTGATGTGTGCACGCACGCACGCACGCCAAAGGGGCCCTCCGGTGCTCGCTCTGCATTTAAAAAAAGCCCATTTCAGCTCTAATGCTGACCTTCAACTGCAGCCCCATGAATAAAACAGCCGAGGTGTCGCAAACTGCTCTGCCGCACAGATCAGTTGTGCTTCAAAAAAGCAAAACCAAGCCCAGGAAAGAGCGGGGCACATGCTCATCGGAGCAAACCGGTTCAGAGCCAGCTAATCATCAGAACAAGGGGTTTGCCTGATCTGGTCCGAACCGGGAGAATCCCATCTCTGATGATAAACCCAGCTACCTTAAATATCCTAATAAAAGTGTAGATTGAAACCAGTAGTGGGATTCACATTTTTTTTACTACTGGTTCTGTGGGCATGGTTTGGTGGGCGTGGCAGGGGAAGGATGCTGCAAAATCCCCACTCCCTCCCCATCCCACTAACCTGCTTTCCAGCTCTGTTCCTATGCAGGGCAACAAAGGAAGACCCAGCCAATCAGCTGGAACTCAGGGGGAGGCAGAGAAGAGATGGGGTTGGCAGGGCCAGTCAGAGGTGGCATTGGCCGGTTCTCCGAACTACTCAAAATTTCCACTACCGGTTCTCCAGAACTGGTCAGAACTGGCTAAATACCACTTCTGATTGAAACCCATAGTTAACAATAGCACATTTTCCAATGAGAATTACCTCTTTATATTCTCCATTACGGGCAATACGGTACCCATCAGGTGGGTGAACCTGGACTGTCGTGCTGCTGATCACTTCTATGCAATTCTCCTGGTTTGGTACACCGACTGGGCGGACCCGGCAATACACCTGAACAGAGAAAAAAGTGCACTACTTAGGCACACCAGCTTAAGATTGCCCTCCTTGTTTACAGAGCAAACATCAGAATGGAAAATGTTTGCAACTAGTCCTCAACGTAGGACAATTGAACCCACAATTTCAGTTATAAGTTGGGCCACACGACTACCTGATTTTACAACCTTTTTTTGCAATGGTCATTATGCAAACGCAGACTCATATAACAAACCTATTATTTGTTATGGGGCAATTTCTGTTGGAAACAGGAAGTAAATGCTGGTTTTCAATTAAAACCTCATAAATTGTAGTCATCTGGCAGCTGTAAATGTGGGCCAGCTGCTGAGCTCTGAAAATGTGGTCATGTGATTGCGGGGAATTCCCCTCCCCCATATTTTAAAACCAGATAGTCCCATTTTGGGGGATACATTGTAACTTATGTTGAGGACTATTTGAACTAGCTTCGGAAGATCAGTCCAATGGTTTGTAGCTCATATGTGCTTTAAGGCATCCATCTATTTAGAGTAGCAAACTTTGAAATCGCCTTGATACAACATCTGCTATTTCTGTGGTTTAAAACAACCTTATCATAGCTGGGTGAAAAACCACTTGCCCAGAAATGCTAAATGAAGCTTTAAAAAAAAGATGTGTCAAGTCTTTTCTGGCTTTGCCTCTTCTCATATCACAAAAGCAATTCATATATAAACACATTAATAAAATAAAGAAGCAAGTCCAGCTTTCATAGTCAAATCCTATTATATGCAAGAACAGATTAAAAGCTAATTTTGCTGTAAATCAGTCACTTACCCCAACGGGATCCTTCAAACTATTGTTAGATGCTTTTTTAAATGCATGTTTCCTAGGAGTTTTAGTTCTTCTGGAAGTTAATAAATGTCAGATAAGTTACAAATAAAATCAAAGATGCACACTACACAAGGCAAAATGCTCTATTGCAGCAATAGAGAGGAAAATCAAAGCAGCCAGAGAGGCTTTTAAAAGCAGCTAATACAAGTGGAATTACATTATTAATACTAATAAAGTGTGAAGAATGGGTGGACATGTCACTTAGAAGATGCCTTCTAGTGTCCATAACTGCATGCAAGATCCTCTTCTTGAGAGTGCTAACTGCCACCACTCCAGCTTTATCAGACCCTTCTCTCAAAAAAAAAATATGGCCAATTCTTCCACATTTCTGGATTAACAATTTTGAACAGAAATCCCAAATCCACAGAGTAAATCCTTAGACAGTAAAACAAGGGAAATCAAAGCTGGAATTTTAGTAGATTTAAAACCCACCATCCTTCTACTGTCTCACAAAGACCAAGCCTCCTTAATTGTGAAAATGCTATCAGTGAGTAGCTGCTGTGCCCTTTCTCCTCACTGCACCATAAAAGCAGGGCCCTCAACAAAACTTAATGTATAACTAAAATTCCCATATTAAGAGCCATGGTAGCACAATGGTTAGAATGCAGTATTGCAGGCTGCTTCTGCTGGCTGCCAGCAGTTCTACTCTCACCAGTGCAAAGTTGACTCAACCTTCCATCCTTTAGGTCAGTAAAATCAGGACCCAGATTGTATGCTGACACTGTAACCCACTTTGAGAAGGCTGTAAAACAAGGCTGTAAAACGGTACAAAAGTCTAACTGCCATTGCTATATGAATATCAAAACGACAGGGGAAACAGTTGAAACTCACCAGCGACCCATTTTTTAATTTACTTTCCCCATGGAAAATGCCTAGTATAGTTGTGTGATTTGCTTATTGGCATCCTGTCTTACCCCAATTTTCTTTTTATCACTTTATCCTTTAGGTGCGAGCAATATGTTATTTATAAGCACTGCAACATCCATATAATCCATGCCCATCTCACAAATCAAATATTACAACAGCCAAAACACAAGATTCGTTTACGATGTCTTTGATCATATTTTAACCCTGCAGATTTGTACAATACTGTACCCTTTATCTGAAAAGGCTGAAGATCCCAGTCCTCTACCTGTACAGTAGCTGACTATTGTGCCAGATCCCATTGCTTTCAGTTACAAGAACACATAAAGTACCAAATACATCAGTGATGAATCCGGGGAGTGGGGGGATAGGGATTTTATTTCTACATCTAGAAAGCATCACTTGGGGAAGGTAGCCATGCACAACTACAAGGACCTATGAATCATACAGATCTTCAAGCCTTGCCTTTTGGCGAACGTAGCACACTTCTAAGAGACTTGGCCTTACTCCCAAAACTGAGGGGCGGGTTCTGGATGGCCGGTGAAACCAGCCTGCAAGGAAGCCATTCCAAAATCGGGCAGGAGGGGCCTGTCCCTTTCCTAGCAGCCGGCTTTATGGGGACAGAAGGGAAGGGAGGAAAGGGCCAAAGAAAACCCCACAGTGGACGGGATACGAAGGCTGCCCGGATGGCGGAAGGCAAGCCGAGAGTTTCCCTTCCCAGAGGAAGAGGCCCTCCTGGCGGGAGGCTCCCAGCAAGGCCCTCCGGCCATCTCAACTCCTCCGCAGCGGCCGGACAGCCCAGCTCCTTCGCACCGCTGCTACGGTTGCTCTCCCCGGAACCCCAGGCCAAGGCCGGGGCAGGCCCGGGCCAAGAAGCTCCGCCGGGGAAGAGGCCTCGCGCCGCATCGCCCATCTCGGCCCTCCGAAGGGAGCGGGGTGGGGGAGGGAACTTACGCCGCCGCCTTCATCGCGCCGCCCGACCAGAGCGATTCAAACGTTCCCTCCACTTCCCTGCATCCGTTGCACCGCCCCGTTTTTAAATAGAGCCAATCGGGGAGGGGGCGGGTCAGGAAGAGGCGCCTTCCCTTTCGGGCTTGTGACGTCATAAAGGCGGGCGGGCGCCAGGGGCTCAAAAATTCTCCTGGGCTGAGTTCCCCGTAGGCGGTTTGTGGGGGGGGGAGAGCCTGGGGCCCCTCAAGTGCCGCTGCTGCTTCCCCTCCCTTCCCCACTTTGGGAGCCGGAGGAGCCTGAAAGGATTACCCCAAAGGGAAAGCCAGCGACAACTGTGGGAGTTGGGAGCTCAGCCTGGTCAACCAAAATCCAAAGGCTTCCCGCGCGCATCATTGACGTATTTATTTATTAAGAAACTATGTGGCCGCCCAACCCTCTCCCGGTGGCGCCGAGCGGCCTAACAGAAACACCGAGATCTGCAGAAATGTAAATGCCGTTCTTCTGGATAAACAGCAAAAGTGAATAAAAAATTGATTTAAAAAGTCACAAATGGACAACAGGACAAGAAAAATTTGAAATAAAATTTTAGAATTAAAAAGAATCTTTCCCATGAGAAAATGCTTTCGTTTTGAATTATTTGAAAGGAAACCCTAAAAATCGGACACTGGAAGGAATTAGAAGGAATTAAAGATTACAATTAAAGGAGAACACTCAAACATGACTTACTAATACAGAATGAAGCAAAATATTTTAATATTGGATGTACTGAAGGATATTTTTGAAAGAATGGAGCCAAAAATTAATAACTGCCTCTGTAGATAGACTGTGCTTCAAAGATCCATCTAAGAGGAACAAACATTTCTTGGCATGATTGAGACTTGATCTGAAAGTGGCTTTAAAAATAAAAAGTTACAAGAACAACGAAAAAATTACTTCCGTGGACATACCAAAAAAAAAAAAAAGGCTCATGCTTAATAATTCAAAGGGATGACAAACCAAGATAGTAGCTTGGGTAATTTTCCTATATTGGATTTAGAGAACAGTATTGTGAATGTTTTGAAGAATTTTGTGAGAAGGGAAAAACGAAATGTAGCTATAGGCCAAGGGGAATGTTGCATCCAGTTTTGGTTGCCACAATATAAAAAAGGTGTTGCGACTCAGCATTGTCTGGCATGGTCTTGGATCCTTGCTTGCACAGGATTTGGACTAGAAGACCACCGAGGTCTGTTCCAGATGGCTATTCCCTTGCCTCCCAGAGCTTTAAACCCATCAGAGACCTTGGGGTCCCCTCACAGCGATCCCGTCTTTTCTAGGCTTTGGGACATGCAGAGCAGGGCTCCCACACCGGATGCCAGAAGGCTCCCTTCCGCAGGCTGAAGGAGAGCCGATTCCAGCTGTGCTGCTGAGAATTGGGAGGCCTCGCAGCCCCTCCCCTACTTCAGACTTGCCCTCTGATTCCAAGTGTGACAGCCAAGCAGTTGGTCCATCTCAGAATGGAATCCATTTTTTAAAAAAGTTCGCTAGAGATCAGTCAATCTCGGATACCGTTTCTGAGGTGGCCACCAGCTCCTGTTTAGCCTACTCCATTCCCTTCTGTCTTTCAGCAACTCAAAAAGTCCCGACAGACGGAGGAGGAGATGCTCTATGGCAGCACCCCCACCAAGAGACGGGCTTTGGGCATCACCACACCTGGCAAAGCACGAAAGGTAAGTGGGGTCGCCCAGAAGTCAAGGCTTGCCTTTTTACCTCACGTATATAAATGCAGGACAGCTTTTTCCCTTTCCTCTTTAGTGTTTGTGGACATTTTTCTCTGGAGACTCCTGGTCTTTTGAGTGCCTGAAGACACCTTGGGTCCAGGACTAACCCAGAAAGGAGGAGTTGGCTTTGTTACTTGCTGTATATTGCAGTTAGCAGATTTCTTTCTAAACAAATGGTACTTTTAAAAAACCAGGGAGGTTGGAGGGCTTCTCCAGGATACAAACGCCACCCAACAGCATTATCAGGCGCAAGGCACCAAGAAGGAGGCGATGGCTTGCTCAGGGTAGTTTCTTTATTGCTGTTCCCCATAGAGAAAATCTTGCCAGGCTAAAGTACACTCTGCATAACTGCTAAATCTTGGAAATAATTAGAGAGGATCCCTGCTGGGCCTCTTTCTGCACACCAGTGACTGAAGGCGGATCTGCCTCCGAGTTCCTTGGGAAGGCCCCCACATCCTGCAACTCAGCACCAGGTTCCACCAGAAGCATACAATCCATCCTTTACAGGGACACATTTTGAGGTAGAATTGAGAAGAGCAACACAGATGATTAGGGGGCTGGAGGCTAAAAACATATTAAGAACGGTTGCAGGAAGTGGGTATGTTTACTAGAGTGGACAGCAGTGTTCCAATATCCGAGGGGCAGCCACAAATAAGAGGGGATCAACCTATTCTCCACAGCACAGGAGGAATTTTCTGACAGAACAATTAATTATGGAACAGCTCACCTCCATTGGGGTCTCCATCACTGGAGATGTTTAAGAAGAGATTGGACAGCCATTTGTCTGGAGTGGTATAGAGTCTCCTGCCCGAGCAGGGGTTGGACTAGAAGAGTAGGTCAGCCGCCTTAGGTGGGCTGCTGCCCAAATCCAACCTTTTAGCTGTGGCACTGGCCTTCTGCAGCTCAAGGTTTTGGAATGCAGACAAAATTATGCAGAAGACAAAAGCAACATGACAACTGAGACATTCCTATCTGTGCCCAGGTGAGAGCGCCAGAGCTCATGGAGCCCACATGGCACACACCTGCAGTAGGGACAGAGTGGCTTGAAGACTGGGAATGCCTTCAGAGCAATAGTTTGAGGAGGATGGAGAATGGCAGTCATAAATTCCCAGAAGAGTTCCACCATGGCTTAATGCCTTTGTCAAACATGGCCCTTCCTTTAATCTTCTGGCTGTCCTTGCCCAAAGTGCCACTCCCCTCTCTGCCTGCAGCCTGTCTGGACCCCCCTCCGTGTGGTTGCCAAGACCCTTTCCAAAGGCCAGGCGGCGCAACAAGGAGAACGTGTCTCAGCTCAACGGAACAGCTCTGAGCGGTGGGTGTACCCCGACAGCCCTTGCCCAGCGCAATGGCAGCATTTACTCTGTTGCCAGCACCTATTCGGCATTTGCGGTAATTCCCTTCTGCCTCTTCTTCCCCTCTGCCCCTTCTGTCCCACTGGCTCTAGAGCCAGAAGCAGCCTGCAGTCGCCAGGTGGCCATGCTTCCCATCAGGGCTCCTGGGCAGTCAGCCATTGCCAGGGGGAGGCCAAGGGGCTGGGTGGGTCCCACTTGCCGCTGCTTCCCCTGCCTGTAAATGAGTGTGGAAGGAGGGGCCACTGCATGCAGAAAGAGAGGGCTCCATGGCTGGAAGCAAGCTTGGGCAGGGCAGCCCAGTTCTGCCTCACTCTGCCCTCTCTTCCCTGCCGCTGCTTCCACTCCCGCCAAAAGCCCCTCTGAACACAGACCTTTGCATGTTGTCCAAATAGCTACCCTTCAAATAGCTGCCTTCAAGCCCCCCCTCCCTCTGACCGACTCTGCATCCTTCATGCCAATCGTTTTCCCTCCCCAGTGTGCACTTTCAGAGGCTTCCAAATCTGAGCACCCATCCCACGTCCTCAACTCCACGGTGTCCAATCCTGACGGCTGAAGAGGGGCTGTTACCAGCCCTGGATCCACTCACCACCTGGGGTCTGGCCGGCATGAACTGGACCTTCTGGGGCCTGGTTTACGCTGTCACTTTTAACATTTTTTTTATGAATTGATTTCCAAGTTTTTTGTTACAGGGAATAAAGGTCTAGATGCAGCAGCTGTTGTGAGCCCAGGCCTGCTGCCTTGTTCATGGGGGAGGGGGGCAGGGGAAGGTTTGGCTCCCTCCTTTCCTTGGGCAACCTTTGTCCACCCAGGTCCAGCAGATGGTCTCCTGCTCACCTCGGGCCCAGGAAGGGGAGACACTACAGGGAGTCCTCTACAAGGATGCACCCCCTCCCTCCTCACCGCCTGGCCCGTCTGCTGGCTGGGCTGAGGGGCTGGCATCCCTGGCACTTCGACTGTACATTTAACGATCATGGCTAGATTTGCACCTTCTTCACTACAGCAGCCTATTTATTTGTGTGGCTGTTTGCTTGTTCAAAGATGTAGGTGAGCAGCAAAAAATCAGTTTACTGTTTTGAAAGGGCTTTTTTTAATGTCTGACTTTGCTCTACATAAAAGATATTTTTACTCTGCATTTAACGTTGTGCTTCTGATATGTAAACATGGCTGGACTGCTTGAAGAAACACCTGTGCGGCTCATGAGGAAACCCGAGGTGCCATTGCCCCCTCCCAAATTCTCCTTCATGGGCCATCCTGGGATGGTTGAATCAAGATGGAAGCTGCTTGGCCACCAGAGAAACACCTGGCAGACGTGACTTCTTCACGGCCCACTCTCGGCAGCTGCAGCTTGGACAAACGTGGTCCACGGCCCACAGACCACGTCCTGCACCCTGAGATTCCTCTCCACAAAGTAGCAAACTCTCCTTGGCTGGTCTGATGTGGCCACATCCTGGTGCCCCAACTGGCCATATTTCCCTAGGAACAAAAGCAACTGTTGGCCCCACAAAACCTCTGGCCAAGCCCCCCCCCCAGCAGGCCCCTACCTACCCCAGCCCCAGGTGTAGAGATGGCCGGAGCCTGAAAAGGAAGCGAGCAGGGTAAGGCCTTCCCTTCTGCAGCACGGGCTGCAATGGGGTCGGCTGAAGAGGGGCAGCTGTCGAGAGAGCCCCTCCCACACACACGGGGGAACCGCCCCAGCGACCACCTTCCCTGGTTTGCGGGGTGGGGGGGTGGAATTGCGGGGCAGAACCCCCAAATCCCAGGCCTGGGCCCTTTGCCCCCGCTCACCCGTCAGGGCGGCCGTGTGTCGGGACCCGCAGCTGACCCGCCACACCTCGGCCTCCTCGGGCAAGTCCAGCAGGGCGGGGAAGGGCTGCACCGAGACGAATGGCGCTTCGTCGCCTCCGGGCCCGTCCGCAGCCCCCCGTCCGTCCAGCCCCGCGCCGCCCGGGGAGACACTGCGCTCGCAAAGGGGACGATTCCACGGGGCCGAACCGGCCTCTTCGGCGGCTGCAGCCTCGCTGGCCTTTTTGGAGGGCAGCCCAAGCTGTCCGGCCTCGTTCCAGCCCCACAAGTACAGGTCGCCAGCATCTGCACGGGGGGGCGGAAGGGGTGAGTCGCCGTCGGAGAGCTCTTCCCTCGCCCGCCCGCCCAGGGAAGGGCCGCTCACCGGTGACGGCCGCCGAGTGCCAGCCGCCCGCCGCCGCCTCCGCCACCGCCAAGCCCTGCAGCGCCTCCACAGCCCGCGGCTCCCGCCGGCTCTCCAGGTCGCCGTGCCCGAGCTGCCCGTGCCTGCGCAGAGACGGAAGGGCGCTCGGTCCCGCTCCGGCCCGGCCCGGCTTCCCCGCCCGCCCGCCCGCCCGGCGGCCTCACCTGCCACCGCCCCACGAGAAGAGCGTCCCGCCGGCCGCCAGCAGCAGCGCGTGCTCCAGGCCCAGCAGCAACCGGCGCGCCGGGAGGGCGGCGGGCAGCGCTGTGAAGAAGGGTGGCCGGGGGACCACGTAGCCGCCGGGCACCAGCGGCAGCTCTGCGGGGGGAACGGCGGGTCAGCTGGAGGGGGCGAGGTCGCGGCCGCCCCTCTCCCTCCCTCCCTCCCGGCCGCCGCCCACCTATCGCCGCCGCCTCCGCCGCCCGCAGCTCCCTCCGCCAGGCCGGCCGCCCGTCCAGGAGGGCATCCGACCCCGTGGTGACGGGCCAGGCTTCCAGCGCGGCCTCCCGCAGCAGCAGCACGTGCGTCTCGGAGGGCAGCGCGTCCAGGCAGTCGGGAGGCAGCGCCGCAGACACGGCGCCCTGCAGCAGCACCCGCCCCGGCCCGCCGGCCGCCACCAGCGCCGCGAAGCTCCAGCTCGGCCTCACGCGCCGCACCGGCCCGCCGCCCTCAGTGGACAGCGGCTCCGGCCCGCCCTCCGCGCCGCCGGCCCAGCGGAACCCGAAGCAGAACCAGCCGCTCTCCCCGCCCAGCCCAGGCGCCATTCCTGCGGTAGGCATCGGCTGGCGGGCGCCTCGCTGCGGGGAGCCGCCCGGGAACGGCAGCCTCGGCCCTGAGCCGATCCCCCCGCGGAGCAGAGCCCAGCAGCCCAACGGGCGGGTGACGGTCGCTGTCGCCGCTGCGCAGAGAAGGCCCGGAAGCCGCGGGGTGGGGCCTGTGCGCTCGACCGAGGGGCCGGCCACCTTCTGGGCTGCTCAAGTGGTACCTTCGCCTCCAGGGATGAAGCTCCCACAACCTCCGAAGGTAACTTCTCTTCCAGGGGTTGATTGCTCTCCCTGTCAGGAAATCCCTCATTTCCAGGTTGAATCTCTCCTGGATCAGTTTCCATCCATTATTCCTTGTCTGGCCTTCAGGTGCTTTAGAAAATAGCTTGACCCCCCTCCTCCTCTCTGGGGCAGCCCCTCTGATATTGGAAGATGCTCTCCTGTCTCCCCTGGTCCTTCTCTTCCCTAGACTAGCCAGGCCCAGTTCCTGTAACTGTTCATCGTATGTTTTAGCCTCCAGTCCCCTCATCCTCCTGGTTGCACTTCTCTGCCCTCTTTGCAGTCTCAATGTCTCAAGATCTCTCTCACAGTTACTGATATTAAGCTTGGTTTCTCCCAATATATATATGTGTGTATTTTTGGTTTTTCTTGCCTCTGTAAGACCCAGTGTTCAAGTCTGTCGAGATCCATCTGGATCTTGAGACTGTCTTCTTGGGTCTTGGCTATTCCTGCCAGCTTGGTATCATCTGCAAATTTGGTAAGTTCCCCTTCTATTCCCTCATCTAAGTGGTTAATGAATATATCAAAGAGTCCTGGGCCTCAGATGGAACCTTGTGGCACCCCCACTGCCTACTTCCCTCCATGTAGACATAGTCTTGTTAAGGACTACTCATCTAGTATGATTTGTCAGCCAGTTACACATCTATCTGGTGGGTGATGCTGTCTATTCCACTTTGTTCTAGTTACCAAAAATTAGGTTGTAGTCTACCTTGTAGAATGCCTTGCTGAAGTCTAAATATACTATGTCCACTGCATTTCGCTGGTCTACTAATTTAGTCATTATCAAAGAATGAAATAAGATTGGCTTGGCATGTTTTTAACTCGTGCTGACCTAATTATTACTTTACTAATTCCTAGATGTTCATAGATCTGGCTTTTTATTATCTTTTCCAGTATCTTTCTGGGTACTGATGATAGTCTGCAGTTTCCTGGGTCCGTTTTTCCACTTTTTGAAGATGGGAACCACATCAGCTCTTTTCAAGTTCCCCAGGATTTTTGAAAGATATGGTCCAGTGGTTTCAAGATGACACCTGCCAACTCCTTTAGAACTCATAGTCCATACAACCTTATGTGATTTGTTATCTAGTGGTTTTTCCTGGAATTAGGTTCTAAAGTTTGTGAAGATTCCCCCAATTTTACTTTAAAACCCTTTTGATAAGATGGTGTGACTGGGTGCCGGCAACCTGTGGCTCCAGAGCCTCATGCGGCTCTTTGGGCCCTCTGCTGCAACTCCATCCCATCACTGGCTGGTCCTGCCCCTCGACCTCCCCTCCCTTGCCTGGCCTGAGAAAATAAGGGCGATGGTGAGGGATGGCCTCTGGCGCCTCACTCTTGCTGGAGCTTCTTCCAGCCCTTGTTGGTGCTGAGCGTGCCTTGGTCACTTGGGGAGATGCGCAACCTGCTCTCTGCCCCGAGACACTGGCCCAACCCGGCTGTGACCTACACCAGCCTCGCTAACTGGCAGGGTGGGAATGGGATCCAGGAGGACAGGAGAATGGAAAGGGGGATGGGCCCAGCCATGGCTGTAAGCTCTGGGCAGCGGGAACCTTGCACGCCCATCCCGGGAGTCAGGCTTGGAGAAAGCTGCAGTGCCCTCACCAAAGACACTCACCCATCAGCCAGTCTCCCCCTTCCCCCCCCCCCTGTCTCTTGCACGCTGTCTCTGTATCTCTTCTGTCTCTTGGAAAGCCGTGGCTGGGCCAAGCAAGCTCCCCTTGGGGCTCTTTGCTAGTCCTTTTCTTCTTTTTGGAAATCCAGGCTGGCTGAGGAATGAGCACCAGCTGTGGCAAAGGCTTCCCTCCTCCTCCTCCTCTGCCTTCTTCTCCTCTCGTGACCCCTTGACAGGCTGTGGCAGGTCCAGGAGGGTGCACACACACGCAGGGAGACCCTGGAGCGAGCGGCCAGCCGCCCCACCAGATGCCTTTGCTGCACCTTGACACACACTTGAGGGTCTCCCCATGTGTGCGCCCTCCCGACCCTGCTGGCCAGGGAGCCACGAGAGGAGGCGGAGGGTCGCCTGAAGGGAAGCTTCTGCTGCGGCTGGAGCTTTTTCCTCAGCCAGCCCAGATTTCCAAAAAGAAGAAATAAATGGTGCAGCAAAGAGCCCCGAGGGAGGGAGGGAGGGGGAGAGAGAAGGGGGAAAGGGGAAGAGAGAGGGGAGACACAGAAGGATTTTGTGGCTGGGTAGGCATGGCTAGGGGGGTCATATGACTGGATAGGAGTGAGTGACATCGAGTTGGCCACGCCCACCCAGGTTTTGTGGCTCCTGTTTTATTTCCCTGTGGGAAATGGGTCCAAATGGCTCTTTTGAGTGTTTTAAGGTTGCAGGCCCCTGCTCTAGACCAAATTGCCTTGGTTCAAGCTGAAGGAAATTTTTGTTTATTTTTGTTGCTCCAGAGTTGAATCAACGGTTTATGATAAGCAATTTTAATAAAAGAACAGGAACATCTTCTGAACAATATGAGCCTTTTAACACTAGAAGTGCCTAGCACCCAAACTGTTAGCTATTTTATGCACAAGTTGGATGGCCATCTCCCTGGAATGCCTTAGCAAAAAATTCCTTGATAGCAAAGAGGCAAGGCCTGGTGAATTTTGAGGTAACTGTTCTTATTGATAGGAACATCCAAAATGTCCCACGTGCAGTTGGAATAGTTGTTTTGGGATAGCCATGTCTCATCTCTGGATTTGCCTAGGCTAATGTTTCTCAACCTTGGCACCTTCAAGATAGGTGACTAGACCAAGAATTCCCTAGCCAGGGGTCATTTTAGGAGTTGAAGTTGTCCTATCCTGCCTAGCATGTTGGAGATAAAGGTATCTTTTAAACAATGGGAGACACTGAATGCACCTGCTAACTTGTAAGTGTCCAATAAAGCCTGGTCAGTAAAGCTGAAATCATTCAAAAGTGTTTATTCCTGTCCCTGTGGTCCCTATGAGCTGCAAAGAAAAATTTTCAGAGTAGAATCTGATGATGAAAGCCATGTCACTGCAGAAGGCAAGGAGTGCATCAGCGATGGCTATCAAGAGGTAAACTTGGAAGGAAAAGAAAACATCCAGTCCTTCTCCTGACCACTCACCTCCCCTGGTAGTCAATCTTCACTTTCACAGAAGAGGGAATAAGCTTTCATTTGGGTAAGAGGTCACTTCTTTATTCCTTCGGCTTTCCTGAGTGGTCAAAGGTTAGCAATCCTTGCTCTGTTTTAGCTGTGCAGGAACAAGGAGTCTATGACCACAGCGTTTTCCAATATTTTTAAACCATTGCATTTTAAAGCCAAAACCATTGTAAACCATTACTGAACAGCTATAAAGTGTTTATACCATATTTCCCCAAAAATAAGACCAGGTCTTATATTACTTTTTGCTCCAAAAGACATATTAGGATTTATTTTCCGATTAGGTCTTATTTTTGGGAAAATATGGTATCAGTTTCACTATTGATGCAGGAGAGGCTTAATGGATTGAGTCCTCAGGCCAACGCCCCTTGATGGTTTGGGGATTATAATGCTGCCTACATTTCAGGACTATCACAAGAAAATATGGTGTCTTAGGACCACCCCTATGTACTGTAGATCTTGGGACGTTGCCAATATCCAAAGCCTTGCTAGATGGCCTTCCATCCAGCTGTGCCAAGATAGGGGCATTGTGTGTCTATTTTAGTCTTAGGAGTTGACTGTCCAGAAGTGATCACCACAGTCTTTGCACATCTTGTTTGCCTCTTGCTTTCCTGTCTAAGCATTTGGGTAGCAGGTTAAGTTGGGTTTTGATCTATAACCTTAGGTTTCATTCTCTGGATTGCTGTTTTAGCTGTTGATTTTCACTTTATACACTGCCAAGTCATTGCTGGGAGATGTGCAGCTATAGAAATAGCTATAGAAAGAGGGGGATGGGTGGGAAGAAAGAGTAAGGGGGAGGGAAATAATCTCATGTATGTATGTATGTATGTAAATGAAAAATATGAGATCTTTATTGCTTATACACAATGAGGGTAATGTAGATGCAGTGCATTTTAAAGTTACTGGAGGGTATTCTTTCTCATTGGTGCAGTATTAAATGGAGAATTCAGCCGAGCTCAACTCCTAGGCCCTGACTAGACAGGGAGATCCAGGTTGTTTTCTTGGCAACAGCATGGCTGTTCTTTTCCATTGCCATGTTTTATTTCCTGTGACCCTCAAGATCAAGATATCTGATTCTTAGGTGCTCTCTGAGCCTGGTTGTTTCCTTGTAGGCATTTCATTGCCAAACTAGGTAACGTCATCACCGATTACCTGTGCATCTGGACTCCACAGTTCTACCCCGAGCTACAAATGCTTTCTTCCATCAGATATCCGGTGGCTTTGAGCAGCACTTCGCCTCCTCCAAAACAGTGGCTCTGCTCAAGTATTCCAGCAGGCCATGAATCCCAGGGAGTGTGCTTCTTGCTCACACTTGCCACCTTCCTCGTGGGTCAACCCCCTCCTGTGCTGAGGCAAACAGGGGTTTACCACTAATGTAGCAATGAAAGGGGGAAGAGACATCATGAGAAAACTCCTCTCGTATGCGTCTAAATGAGGCTTCTTTGAAAGCTGAGCTCCATCCTCTCTTGTGACAGTACCTTCTCAGGGGAAGGGGCAAGGGAAGGCTGGGGCAGAGAATCGGGCTTCTCCTCAAGTTCTACTCTTAAGGTAGACTACAATAAGGAAATGAGGAGGAGTGGCAGAAGGAAATTTGGGGTCCTTGGTGCTCTCTTGAGCTTGGTTGTTTCCTTGCAGATGTTTCATTGCCCAAACTGGGAAACATCATCAATGTTAGTAAAGAGTTGGGTTTGTTCTAGTGGCCTTGTCAGTATTGGTGGAGGTGGTCTTAGAGGTTCTTTGGTTGGGCCGTTTAATGTTGGCTTGTTTGGCAGCTCCTTGGTTGGGGTACTGTTTACTTGATTGTTGGAGAAATTTCCTAACAGTGAGAACAATTAATCAGTGGAACGGCTTGCCTCCAGAAGTTGTGGGTGCTCCATCACTGGGGGCTTTTAAAAAGAGATTGAACTACCATTTGTCTGAAATGGTATAGGGCAAGGGTCCCCAAACTTGGCTACTTTAAGACTTGTGGACTGCAACTCCCAGAATTCCTCAGCCAGCCATGCCTGCTTTTTCTCTCTCTTAATCTCCTAAAGTGGAGAGAGATTGCAGAGGAAGGGATTACAAGAGAATAAACTATGCTGGCTGAGGAATTCTGGGAGTTGAAGTCCACAAGTCTTACAGTTGCCAAGTTTAGAGACCTCTAGTCTAGGGTCTCCTGCTCAAGCAGGGGGTTGGACTAGAAGACCTCCAAGGTCCCCTGCAACTCTATTATTCTGTAAACTTCTGTATTTCTGATAAAGCACAGCCTCCCAACAAAGTTTTAGATAAAAGCCATTCCTCTCTAACCTGGCATAGAGGAATAGTCCTGAAGAGCTGTCTTCCCAAGACTGCCAGGTCTTGCTCCAGCTGCACCCATTCCTCAGTGGCGGAAGGCTTCGTCCTGACCCTGGAAGCCTTGGCTGAAGCTCTCACTAAAAGAGACACTTAAAGAGGCTTGTGGGTCACAGAGTTTATTTGTCCCTCCAAGAGAGGGCAGGGCCGGCCTGGGGCTCTTGGTGGCTAAAGGGACAGGACCAGCACTTTCGCTTGGAGGGAAGCCGGCACACTAGACAAACGCACAAGGTCTGCCAATCGCTTTGACGATTCCCACCAAAAGCCCCAGGCAGGGCGAGCAGCCCCTCCCGACAGTCACCAATCCTCCGTTAACCAGTCTGGCTTGGGAAGCTCTTCGCCCCTCAGCCGGGCAGGAGGTGGGCTGGTGGGCCGACAGCGAGAAGCCGCAACCCCTCCCGGCCCAGGTGTAGCGTCAAGAGGCGGCCGGCCCTTCGGGACCCTCCCTGGGGGCTTCTTTCGAGAGGCTGTGCGGCGCCCTTGCTTTGCCCGCTTTCCCTGCTGAGCCACGGGCTCCCTCGGGCCGCCTGCCCGCCGCCGCTGACGGGCCCCCGGCGAGGAGCCCCGGGAGGCAGGCCCGGGAGGCGGCCGCCCCTTCCTGCGACAGTCCGGGTGGAGGCCCGGGGCCGGCGGGAGGCTCCAGCGCCCTCGGGGCGGCTCCGCAGGCGGGCGCGGGGTTGGGGCGGGCGCCGGCGCGGGCGTCTTGCTTCAGGCCCCGCTCGGGCGACGGGCGGAAGCGGCTCTTCAGCACCCGGCGGATGACCTCGGGCGTCACGCCGAAGCCTTGCGCCAGGCGGCCGGCCGGCCACTCCTCGGGGAAGGCGCTGCGGAGGTACCTGCGGAGGGAGGCCGGGGTCAGGCGGGGGGTCAGGCGAGCGGGGCGAGCTGGGTCCCTTAAGCGGCTCTCCTTACCGGATCTGCTCCATCGCACGGAGGCTCAGGGCGCGGGGTTCGGGGGCCTCCGGGAGCCCCATCAGCTTCCGCAGCCGCCGCTCGCGGGTCTGCCGGGCCCGGCACTGCAGCCTCCTGCGGGCGAGAGGCGGGTCAGGCGGGGGCGCCAGGCGGGGGGCGCCGGAGGGGCGGGGGGCGCGCCTACCTCTCCACCGCCTGCAGCTGCTCGTCCAGCGCCGGGACTTCCCTGTCGGCGCGCGCGGCCGCCAGCCCGGCCAGCAGCTTCCGCAGGTCCGGCACCCTCGGAGGCTTCATGGCCGGATTGCGGCACCGCGCTTGACTCGGCCTCCCTGCGCCCCTCGGGATCGGCCCTTCGGGTTGGGGGGCCCCTGCGCGGCCCGGAGACAAGGCTGCCCTGCAGCCGCAGCAGCAGCAGCAGCAGCCAGGCGGTCCTGCCTCTTGCGCCTGCGCCTCGCTTGCTTCCGCCTCTCCCCCCCCTCGCGGGGCGGGGCAGAATGTCCTTCCCCCGATGAGCTTGCGCAGACGGGCTCGGTGTGGGTTGGAATTCGAATACGAGAGAGGATGGCACGTTGCTTTGCGCTGCTAGGCCGTTTGGTGCCCTGATCTGCAAGCGCATTGTGTGTGTACAGGGCCTTGCCGCAACGGTGGGCGAAGGAGGCTGCAGTGCAAGGCTTCAGTCGCAGGCCCTGAGGAGAGAGGCGGAAGGCGCCGCCTCGGATAGAGCTGAGCGGGGAAGACTACAAAGCCAAGCGTAGCAAGTGGACGCACACAGGAGCGGCTCCCCAGTTTGTGCCCAGCCAGAATGGTGTCCCTAAAAGAAGGGTGGAAGTGCCCTTCTGCTGCGGCCTTCCGGGGAGGCTGCCAAGACCCGAGCCGAGCCAGGCTGGCAAAACCTGCTCTCCGTGAATCCTGGCTTTTTTGCCTGAAAACATCTACCATCCAAGGGCAGAACTGTATGTCAGCCGCAGCAGCAGCATCCCGTTAAGGGCCTTTACAAAGAAGGACTCAGCTCAGACAGGGCATTTCGGGTGATTGGGCAAAGGAAAGGGTGGAATCAAGACTCAGAATCCAGAGCAAATAAAGCTCACATACCCGAGAGGTATAAGGAATAATGAGAGACACACTCCAGCATTCAAACATTTCAGAAAGGAGTAAATGGTGCGTGATTGTGCATTCGCAAGCAATGTAATAGATCTCAGGTTACTTCTGTTATCTATAGAGAGTTATGGTCTTAAAAGAACATTTGCATCTTCAAGTTCAGGGAATGCAGTGAGAATGTTCTGCTAAACCCTACTACAATGGGCTGCTGTGAGCTAGTAGTTGCTGGGGCACATTTTTTTGTCTTAAAACTCATTCATTTGCAAACTTATATAAGCAAGATATAATAGATTCAAATAAAATAATACTTGAAGAAAGGGACATTACATTCACTAATGAAAGACAAGAAGGAGATACTAAATAAGGAGATAACCCTAAATGAAAGAGGCAATTAAAAGACAAAAAAAAATAATAAAACCCCAGGCCCAGATGGCCTCCCAGGAGAAGTATATAAAGATATAGGAGAGCCACTGTAAAACTTGCTCTTTGAGATTTTCAATGAGGTATTAGAGGCGAAAATACCGGAATCATGGAAGGAGACCTATATTACACTAATCCCTAAAGAGGGTACAGATGCCAATCAAATAAAAAATTACAGACCAATATCACTTTTAAATACAGATTATAAAATTTTTATGAATGTGATGGCAGAAAGATTGAAGAAAATTCTCAACGATAGGATTCACCCTGATCAAAATGGATTTCTCCCCATGATACAACATGAGAACCATAACTGATATACTAGAGTACTATGAGATCCATCCAGGAAGTCAACTTGCCCTTGTCTTCCTAGATGCGCAAAAAGCTTTTGATAACCTTAGTTTTATGAAACAGCAGATTAATCTGATGGAATTTGGGGATAACTTTGTAAAAATGCTAAACTCAAATCTACTCCACACAAAAGGCTAAGGTAATGATAAATGGTGATTTTACTAGCTCATCTGAGATAAAGGGGTCAGGCAGGGATGCCCACTGTCACCTCTACTTTTCATAACTACTAGAAACATTATTGGATAGAATTAGACTGAACAAAGAAAGGAACAAAGATTAAAAGGCATGAATACAAATTACAAGCATTTGCGGATGACATGGTATTTATTATAGAAGACCCAATTGACTCAGGACCAATATTACTAAGAGAAATAGATAAATTTGGTGAATTAGCAGGGTTGAAAATTAACAAAGAAAAGACTAAAATGTTAGTTAAAAATTTAACAGAAAACAGACAAAAAGAACTAGAAGAAATAATGGGATTACATATTACTAATAAGATTAAATACTTAGGCATTTGGTTAAGACCCAAAATTTTAACTTTGAAGGAAGATAATTATACAAAAATGCTACAACAAATTGGTAGAGATTTGGAAAATTGGAGCAAAATGCAAATTTCACTACTAGGCAGAATTGCCACCATTAAGAGGAGTATCCTACCTAAATTACTATATTTATTTCAAACGATCCCTATATAATTAGATAGTAAATTCTTTAAAGATTTGGACAAGATTGCTATGAAATTTATTTGGGCTGGCAAAAAAGGAAGAATTAAAAAGTCCTATTTACAAGATAATAAAAGCAGAGGTGGCTTTGGACTCCCTGCCTGGGAGACTTATTACAGAGCGACGGCATTAGTCTGGATAAAAGATTGGATTAAATTGGAAAATAAAAGAGGTAACACTAGAAGGTCACGATTTACAAATAGGGTGGCATGCGTTCTTGTGGAATCCGAATATCAAAAGCCACACATATTTTCAGAGCACACCCTTCGTAAATCTTTGATTAAAAACTAGGTCAGGTATTAGGAGTAACCAGTATACTAAAATCCCAACATGGTTATCATCAATGGAGGCAATGTTCCATCCCAATACAATGGACATTAGTAAAAAGCTTAATTATAATCAAATATTAAATAAAGAAGGGAAACAAATTGATTCATGAATTAGAAGCCCAAGGACTATCTATTGATCGTTGGTCCTATCTCCAGGTAGCAATGGACAGGGATGCAAAAGAATTTGGATTAGAAATAAAAAATACACAACTGGATAAAATCCTTTTGGGCCCAGAAAAGAACATGATATCCAAACTATACAATTATTTAATAGAATTTGACTTAGCCGAGGAAATTGTGAAAGGACCGGTTATAGCATGGGCAAATTTTTTTGGCTATAATATAAATTTAGATGATTGGGAAGAGATTTGGTAAAGGAACTAACAAAATCAGTATCCTATAAAGAAAATGTATACAAAATGTTATATACATGGTATCTGGCACCCTCTAGATTGGCAAAAATGTATCCGACAGTAAATCCAACCTGCTGGAAATGTAAGGGAAATCATGGTACCTTCTTCCATCTCTGGTGGCAATGTCCAGAAATTAAAAAATTCTGGATCAGGATTAGGATATGGATAGAAGAAATAATCTAGGATGGATTGGAGTGGAAACTGGAATTGTTTCTCCTGGGCATAATTAAAGGGAATTACTCACTCAAAGTAAGATACTTAATTATCCACATCTTAACAGCGACATGAATTGCACTGGCATATTACTGGAAAAAGCCTAATGTACCACCTCTACATTTTGTTATTCAGAAAATATATGAATGTGCCGAAATGGAAAGACTTACATTGAAATTAAAAGAGAAATATGATACAGAATACTACCAGATCTGGGACAAATGGTATGAATGGATAGATCGCAAAAGAAAACTCTGTATAAAATAAAAATAAATAAGGACTCTAAGAAATATATTATTATATATAGCCCAAAGGACAGAGAATCATTGAGTATGAGTCTTTACTACTACGTTTTGATTAAGCCAAATAAATGATTTGTTTATAAAATCTTATAGTTGTAATCTAGGAGTAAGAAATGATTAATAGGTAATATATATTATTAATATAGGTTTTTTTTACAATAGATAGAAAATAACTGCCACTTAATAATCAAGATGGAATATTTAAATTGCTATCAAACTGTACTAGAGGAAAATAAGAATAGTTGCACTACAGAATTTATGATGCTTATTTGTATAATTTTGTATTTTTGTATTTGTGTATTTTAACTTTTTGTACTTAATAAAGTTTTTTAAAACTTTAAAAAAATAAATCACGAAGTGTAAAGCCAACAGGTGTGAAAAACACACGGGGCTGTGTGGAGCTATATTAAAACAAGAATAAAAAAACCTGCGGCCCTTATCAAGCACTGTGGGACCTCACCCAAAGGACAGGGTGATGCAGCAGCTTGTAAATGAAAGGATGGACAAACCCTCGTGGGTAGAACTGTACAAAACTTTTAATACAAAGTTGGCTACAAAAGGAACCTCTTCCCAGCCCACAGGGCTTCTCAGGAATTGTCCCAGGGCTTGGGCAGGCTGACTGGCATCTGCAGCGGGAACCTGGCTTGCAGAGAGAGCAGCGGAGGGGTGCAGCCCAAGGGCACAGAACCGTTCTCAGAACTTGCTGTGAGCTGGAGGGGAAACACGGCTCTGCAGAGGTGGAAGTTTGGGGGAGAGTGGCTGAAAGAGCTGCAGGTGTCTGGGTGCATCAGGGCAGAGATTCATTCCCTGCTGTTGCCCCCCGGCGCATGGATCGGTAACAGGTGCCCCCCAGCCCCAACTCTTTGGGCTCCAAGGATCCGCTGAGATTTCAGGTCAGGTCCCCTTCCTGAAGGAAGAAAAAGCTAGCTGGCTAGGAGTTGCAGGCTTGGCCTCAACTCAGGGTGAGGGGAGAAATGAGGGGGCTGCTACCTGGCTTGGCTGGAATGCATGGCAGCCACTGTGGTGGCACGATGGGGACTCCCGCGCCGGATGAGGGGGGCTGAAGCCGAGTTGATGGCCAGTCCATGCAGGTCAGCGGCACGGCTGAGAGGAGCTGCAACAGATGGGAAGGGGAAGCTGCTGTATATGGTGCCTGCGATGTTGCCAGGATGGGACAGGCAATTCAGGGAGCTGGGGCTCATGTACAGAGGTCTCTTGCTCGAGGAAACTCTGTCTGGAAAAGGAAACAGCGTCTGGAGGTCTTGGACAGAAGCAGCAGCCAGGAAGTCTGCAACTCCGTAAATGGACCCTAATGTCTTCTGCACCCCAAGATCCACAGCAGCTCTGAGTCCAGAAGCCCCCTTTCTGCCCCTTTCCTGTGGCCGAAATGGTTGCCGGAGGTGAGGTGGCTCTCAGGGGCAGAATGGCCTTGTAGCCAGGACTGACTGTAGGAGGATGCACAGCTTCTTTCTGCCCGCCTTGGCTGCATCAGGGCTGGCTAATCCAGTTCCCAAGTACAAAGCCACCACTGTTTCCTCCGTGCAGGGCAGAAGGGGGCCAGGAAGCTCCCCAGGCTATGTGGGTGCCCAGACAAGTCTCTTGGCCTGGCCCAGGTTTGCTACTTTCTAGACTAGCCCTCGGCTTCTCCTGAGCCCTGCGACGTTGCCAGGCAGGGAAAGCCCCTGTAGGGATGCCCAGCTCCCAGCCAGACACTCACTGCCTTCTGCTTTATTCTTGGCACTGGCAAAGCGCCGCCCTCCTGCTTTCAACATCCGCGCCAGGGTGCAAGGTTCGCCCACCATGGCTGTGCCCAGCCAGCTGAGGTTCCTGGGTGGCTGGAAGTGGAGTTGTGGCTCGCGAGGGGGGCCAAGGCCCGAGAGGGCTCCCAGGATAGTTGGGATGAAGCCTTGGTTTGCCAGCAGCTGGACTCGCGCTGTGGGTTGCTGCTGCAGGATCTGGCGGCCGAGTTCCTGAGCCGAGCCCCTCAGGAGGGAGAGGGGGACAAGGGTCATCAGGTCCTGGGTGTTGTGGTTGCTGAACACATCCTGGAGAAAGTGGGGCTGGAAGACAAAAGCATCAAGCTGAACTTTTGGGAAAACAACCTTCCTGTGCCATCCACCCGTACCCAGCAGGCTCTGAAAGGTGCAGACTTTCTGCAATGACTTGCCCGCCTGTAGGAGGCAGGTTGCTTAATGCCTCAGATTGGGAAATGAGAGCCAATCTGGTGTCGTCCTGAAGGCATCAGGTGAGGAGTCAGCAGGGCGACTGCAGGTCAGCCCCTCTCTCTGAGCCCGGCGAAGGAGGCAATAACAAACCCCTTCGGAGAAACCTTGCCAGGACAGGGAAGTTACAGGGACTAGTCCAGGCAGTTGCCAGCAGTCAAACGTTGACTCAGAGGCACAAATCAGAAAATTATGGACGACATATTTGGGCCCTTCCAAATTACACAATAGATTGCTATACTATCTGGAGGAGCAGAGACAAGACCCAGGCCAGTCATTAGATCACATCAATTGAAGCAAGATCTCCAGGGGATTCTGCTTCGACCAGCTTTAAGACAGTTGCAAACACTCCTGGCACAGAAGAGAAGAAGGAACAGAATCAGGGGCCCAGAAACGGAAGCCAAGAGAAGGAGGGAGTTTAGTCCGAAGCAAGAGAAATCCTACAGCCCCATCAAATACCTCACAGGATGTCATACTGAAGACGGTTCTAGAATAACTGAACAAAGAACAATCCATTTCAGTTAATAGGGGGCTGACTCACTGAAAGTTCGGAAAAACTAATGACACTAAGACCAGGCTGAAAGTAGAAGCAGTGGGCTCCCGTTCATCGGATGGGGATGCTTTCTTCTGAATTTCTGGCCTGAGCTGGGCTTGCATCTCATGGTCCTGCACAGCTACAGGCTGCCTGGAGTTTCCCCCCTGGGCCACATTGGTGCCCAGCCCTTCCCTGGGATGACAGGCCTGTGCAGAGGGTCACCTGGCATTCAGAGACGTTGATGTGGGGCCTCTGGACTTCCACAGGCTTTGGCTCAGTGCTGCGCAGCAGGCGGGTCAGCTGGTCAACAATGCCAAGGCCCCGGATGAGGTTTTCTCGCCGCAAGAGGGCCTTGACTCTGTCTACTTCCTCTTCCTCCACTATGGCTTGGGGAGTCATGCTGTCATACTGCAAGGAGGCCACCTAGGAAGCAGAACGGCAGCTTGTTCATTCAAAAATTCACATATGCCCACTTGAATTACCTTTTAAACACTCTCCCGAAAGCAAAACCAGAGGCTCTTTGGTTCTCTAAGATCAGAAGTGATGCTGGTGGGCTCCTTGGCTTTTGCTGGCCCCCACTTTGGCCAACTGCTGTGCAGCTCCAAGGCTCAGGGGTTCTTGCCGATTCCTGAGCTCACCAGGCCCCACTGAGGGCGCTGCCCTGCCCTGGGCCCTCTCCTCATCATGCAAGGGCAGCCTGCCAGCCCGTCAGCCAGGAGAGGGAAAGGGCCAGCATCAGTTCGGATTGTAGAGAATCAAAGAGCCTCTGGCTTTGCACACGGTCCTCAGTATCAGATTTCAGCCACCGGGCAGCTTCTTTTGAAGGCAAAGCCGATGAAGACCAGTTTCTATTTCTCCCAAGTTCATGCAGCACTGTGTGGAACTCCACCTGGGCTTCATTTGGGCAGAGTCAATGGATTTGCTGTGCAGAAGCTAAGGGAGTGCCCCACCCCCACCCTGCTTGCAGGGCACCTTGGGGCTCCAGGTCTTGCTGTGGCTGTACGCCATTCGGGTGAGGGCAATCTTGCCCTTGCTCTTCTCCTGGGCCTTCTCTCCAGCCGACTCCCCCTGCAAGCTCTCCTTCACATCCCGTTTCTTCCGCCCAGCTGTGTTCTCCCTCTGCTCCTGCTTCTGACGGAGCTCCTCCAGCTGCTGCCTGGGATGGAAAGAGCCATGCAGTCAGCAGTCACACAGGCTGGTCTTCTACTCGCACAAGTTTCATTAGGATCCGAAAGCTCCATTTCTCCCGTCCCCATCCAGCTACCTGGCACACTCTTCTCTGGCCTTGGAGGCCACCGTCTCTTGGAAGAGGGATCCACTGTGCTTGAAAAAAGGGCTGTACTTTTCAGTGCCATGTGAGGGAAAGATGCGCCGGTAGTGGCCCAGGTGGCTGTTCTCGTACTTCTCTGCTTGGGCCAGCCAGGCGGCATGGCTGCTCTCCATCTGTTCACGCCTGGAAGACAGCAAAGAGCTGGCCCTAAACCCCAGACAAATCCCTGTGCCATAGGGAACTTTCCTGCCCTGGGCTTCACACACACACACACACCCCAGCCTACACCGTGTGCAGAATTATTAGGCAAGTTGCATTTTGAAAGATTAAGTTTACTATTGAACAACTTCAGTGCTCAGTCAACTCAAAATGTTAATAAACCTCAAACCTAAACACCTAAGAAAGTAAAAGTTAAGTGGGTTTTGCCTCATTTTATGATTATTCTTGCCACAGTTGTTAAATGAATCACTGCAGCTGTTAAATTAGAAACACGGTTGTTAAGTGAATCTGTCTTCCCCATTGGCTTTGCTTGTCAGAAGGTCACAAAAGGAGATCCCATGACCCTAGGTCATGGCAACCATCATAACTGTGAGTCAGTTGCCAAGCATCCGGATGTAAATCACATGACAAATGGGAATGCTACAATGGTCACTGGTGTGAAAAATGGTCATAAGTCCCGTTTTTTAGTGCCGTTGTAACTTCCAGTGGTCACTAAGTCAAAGACTCCCTGAAATTGTGCACACAATTCAGATTCTCCGCTTGCTCTATGACTGCCTCCCCTGAGGTGGCTGGGCAGAGGATGCCAAGAGGCCCCTGAAAAAGGCCACCACAGACCTGGCAGGGGCTCACAGAGCTACCTGGCCTCTCGGGGCTGCTGGTGGGGCTGCAGCAGGCGCTCCTTCACCCGCCTCTTGTCTTCTTCTAGCACCTTCTTCTTGTCACAGGCCCGCAGGTTGATGAGATTGATTGCATCACACAGTAAGGCATCCTTCACTTCCCGGTCCAGACGGGAGTCCGTAGTAAAGCTGGGGGAATGGTTGACCTGAAAGATTGATCAAAGAGACACACACCCCAAGACCGCATTTGCATTCATTCTGATCTGAGGAACCAGGGGAATCCCAGCATCTCTTCGATATATCTTCTTGTTTTTTTTATTTCCTAAATAAAACAGCTTGTAAGGCTGTACGTTGGGCCCAGCTTAGGAGAGAATACGACTAAGAATATCCATTCAAGAGGCAATTGGACTTTCTGGTTTTTCTTTGAAGACGTTTAGCTTCTAATCCAATCTTGAACTGAAGAAGCTTCTTGGATGAGAAGTGAAATGTCTTCAATGAAAAACCAGAAAGTCCTCTTGAAAAAGCACCTTTGGGACAACCATGTCCTGGATGACGGAGAATCTCCATAGATATTACTACGAGTAAAAGATGGGTATGCCTTCAGGCAGAGGAAACTCTTCCTTTGGGTCTTAGGAAATTCTCTGCTGAAGGGGATGATGGGAAGTGCTGCGAACAGAAACTGAGTGGACACTTCTTAATTTGAAATCTCTGTTTCTACTGATGGATGGAGGTTTAAAAAGATTGCCCTACTTCATCAGCAACTTTCAAAATCTCTCAGGAGAACCTCATTCCTATTTTTTTCAAAATTGTAACAGGTGCTAGAGCAGGTAAACCAAAGGGCAACCTTTCCTGCTTCAGATGGGAACTTTATTTCTTTATTTAATTTATATCTCACCCATCTCACTGTCAAACATCTTTGGGAAGGATATCTACCTCCAGAAGCCACGGTTTGAGTTTCCGATCAAGGAGGATGTCAAAGCCCAGAATCTCAAAGCAGGCACAACCAGAGATGTGGTGGGGGAAGCAAGTGCGATAGTTGTGCTTCAGAACTGGGTGAGCAGCAATGAGCGTTTTGATTATGATGTCCTCAATGTCCCGCCACAGTTCCGCTGTGTCATAGCTGTGCTCCCGCATCCAAGTGTTCAGGGTGGACAGCTTCCTGTTGAGTCAGGGCAGGGAGAAGAGCTGCTGCAGGAGCCATTCTGCTCCAGCCAGACTGCCCCAGGATCACTGAGCAACAGCACCCCGCCCCCAGGAACTCTAGGCCCTTCCAAGGGAGCCTTGCTTTCCTTTGGTGTGCAGCCACATCCCTCCCAATCACAGTGGGGTGCAAAGAGATGCCTATGCTTGCCAGCCTTGTCCAGGGTGGGTACGGCCACTTCTCTAGGGCAGAGAGACTTCTCCCAGCTCCTTCTGAGATGGAGATCTTGACAGAGCCTTTCCCACCAGGACACAGGCATGCCCTGTTGCCCCCCCTCGAGAGCCACACAGATAGGCAAGTCACCTACTTTTTTCAAAGCAGCCGATTCATGGAGTTGAGAAAAGTGGAGTTTCCTACAAATGTGCACCTGCTGTACTATCCCCCCCGCCCCCCACTAGCAGAAGTGCTGCCTCCTCGCCTGCAAGGGAATGGGTACAAGCAATACCTCTTGCTGCCTGTGTTGTCATCCCGCACAAAATTCTCATTATGCTTGTTGATGGCATAGTTGGTCAAGTGCATACAGATGTCATCCTGTGGGAGAGACATTGGGAGGGGGAGCCTGATTCTCCGCTCTTGAAGGCCCCTGGAATTCTCCCCTTGCCCACCTGCTTCACCTTCTCCTTGTTTCCCTGTACCACCAATGTGACCAGATTTGCCAGCCCAGGGAGCCCTGCAGGCCCGAGGATGGCGTTCACTGTGTCAGGTTCTCCACAGTCATTCCCAAAGCCCCATCAGACACCAACAGCTTATCTTCCTACAAAGTGAATGCCAGTTCCTGGGCTTCTTTACCAGGTTGCCGCTGTTGGGCTCGATGTACCTCATGGTGGCAAAGCGGGCCAGCCCCTCCTCATAGACAAAGATCTTCAGGGGGTCGCAGGAGGTGACCAAGACATAAATACGCATATCAAACTTAAAGCCATCAATGAGGAAGGGCTACAAAGAGAGGATGAGAGACTGAGGGAAAGGAACAATTCCCAGCTGGCTGATTCTAGCCCCGAGGACCCGTAGCCGAGACCACATTCTTAACTGTCTGGGGCTCTTGCTCTCCGTCGCAGGGCTGGGCAACTGTTGGCCCCCAGGCTCCAGGGCCTACCTTAGAAATATACTGCTGGCAGATCATGTGCTCGCCATGCTTTATTTCCTTGGGGTTCCGGGTAATGAAGATGCCCCGCCCCTGGCAGCCACTGTCCGGCTTGCAAATGTACGTCCGGTTCTTCCTCATTCGCCCATAGGCTTGGAAATCCCCATAGCTGCAGAAAGACAGCACAGGGACTGGCATGTAACCAACCCGCATCCCGTGCCATGTCAACTGAGAGGGTTGGCACAACCACAGCTGCCTCTCCTTCACTCACTCAGCTGGCAAGCACCAGGTGCGAGGGAAGATGCAGTACTCCTTGGGAAAGAGCCTCAGCATCCGGTTGAGGTTGCGGGCCAGCAGGTCCTTGCGGCAGATCTCGGCCATGCCAGGAAAGTGGTTGATTTTCTGGAATGAAGCAAAAGCGGGGGAAGGAAACGGAAGGGCCTTTGCACAGCTTTCGTTTTGTTGCTCTGCAGAATGCTTTGCCCCACTTTTCAGTCACGGAATGCATCTTCCCAAAGAGCTTCAACATTTAAGAAAATAATTATGAATACATGTAAAAAACAACAACCCCAACCTCCATAACAAAAAGTAAAGGCACATTAGCCACTTTTTATTCATTTCACTCAATAACTAAACGAAGTGAATTGCTGCACAAAAGTACATGGGGTGGTGATGGAAATACTATAGAGAGGAACCCAGCCATGGCTCCTCTCTGGTGAGTCCCTATTCTGCATCCTTCTGAGGCTCTTCTAATCTTTTCCCACTGTTGGGAGCTACATGGAACGGGCAGCATAAGCCCTGCCATGGGATATCCCAGATCCTAGTGCCGCAGTCTCTCCCTTTCCATCTCCCAACTCCTCAGCTCCAGGAGAAGGCCCCCCACTTTAAGAACTTGGCAGTCAGCCAGCCTTCCCAAGCCATAAGAGAACTGATATCAGAACTCTTGGGTTTTCTCTGCTCCCGTCACCCTGGCTGTGCTGGGTACCTGAAACCTCTTCATTTCCATGACACGCTCCAGTGAAACTGAGCAGTCAGTCCAGTAAACAGTCCACTCCTCATCCTCCCCCACTTCTTTCAGGCCACAGCGCCGAGCAGCACGCCTAACTGCAGCAAAGGAAGCAGACGGACAAAGCTGGTTCCAAGGAGGCATCCAATGATCTTCTGGCCTTGCTTGCAGGACCAGAAAGCTACACGCAATTGAGCATCAGGAATGATCCTTCAGATTATTCAACCCCTCCAAGGGAGTCCCCGGAACCCTTCCTTTGCCGGCAAGGGATCCACTGGCTCTCCTCGCCCAGATTACACAGCACTGGCTCGTTCCTGCACTGTTGCAGAGCTAATAAAGGAAGTAACATTTTTTCCTCCTTTGGAATGCAAAAGCGGAATCCTGCTTCTTCCCGAAATGCCAGCCCCCCTCTCCCTCCAGAAAACCCCGCAGGTTTCATTCTTCGAACAGGAGGGAAAACCAGGCGACCTCCAGGCGTTTCACCTTCGCTCTGATTCTGCGCCCGAGGAAAGCGCCGCCGTTGTGACTCACCGCTTTCGTATTTGCAGTTCGCGAGGTTGATGGAAAGCAGCCTGAGAGGAGGAGAAAGAAGGAAGGGGGTCGCGCCGGGCGGCAGGCAACGCCGCTGGCCTCCCTCAAGGAGAAGCCCCGTCCGGCCGCAAGAGGCCGCCCGGGGCGCTGCACCCAGCCGCCCGCCCCGCCCGTCCTCAGGGAGCGCACCGGTGCCTCCTCTTCCTTTTCGGCCGGGGCTCCTCCGGCTCGCCCTCCTCCGCCGTGGGTTCCTCCGGGCCGGCCCCGGGCTGTTCCCGGCCGGGCTCTGAGCCTTTGTCCGGAGGGAGGCCGCGCGGAGGCTCCTTCCGCTCGGCCTCTGGCCTCTTCAGGCATTCGTTGGCTGACTCGTCCGACAGGCCGCCGTCCTCCTCCTCGTCCTCCTCGTCGCTTTCGTTCTCTGACTCGCTACTCTCTTCTCGGCCGATCTTCATCCTCTCGGGCCCTTTGGCAAGATCAGGAGCCCGGCTGTCAGCGCGGCGGCAGCGATTGTGACAACCGCGACCATTATTACCGCGACGCCCCTGCCCGCCTCGCCGGCGGCCGTCCGCGGAGCCCAGCCGGGACACGCCCCCCGCACACGGGCCGGGGGAAGCCTCGTTCGCTGCCGGCCCACCCGCCTGCCCGGCTCACCGAGCCCTGCGGCTCTCCTGGCGCAGCGGCGGCGCCTTAGGCTGCCCCGGGCCCAGACGCGGTCACCATGCCGACCAGGAGCCCCGCCCCACAGGAGGCCTATGGAGCGCGCACGGGGCCCTAGCGCCACAGCAACGAGGGATTGCGAAGGCGGGATGCGAATAGCTCTTTCGTCATCTCTCGGCGACCAACTTCCTCGACGTCTCCGCCCACGCCCCGCCCCTTGCGGCAGAGATGTTTCTACTGGGCCCATATTGGGCGGTGGCCGTTGCGCCGCTCGGAGGAAAGAGCCGCAGGGTCGCGCGCAGGAGCCTCCCCGGGCGCTTTCCGGCGGGAGCAAGAGGACGCCCGGCCAGGGATGCTGATGCGGACGGGAAGTGGGTCGGATTGGGCGGACGCGCGCTGGGGCTTGCCAGTGTGGCGCGGGCGAGGAGCAGGTGATCTGCGGGGAACGCTGGACGGATTGTCAGCTGCAAGGCAGAGCAGGATCCCGCGCTTCCCCGAGGTTAGCAAGACCAAGGGAAGCAGAAGGCCGGGTTGGAACGGCGAAGAATCAGAGAAAATAGGCGAAAGTGCAGCGAACCAGGTTGATTTCTAAAGAGAGAAAAGGAGGGAGAGATGTGATCAATATCTTCGTGCAAATGAAATTTCTTTTTCACCGCCATGAATTCTTTTGCTGACCAACTTTACTGTTTTACGCCTCCGCTCCCAGGGTTGTGTTATATATAGACCGCCAGATACTTTTCAAAAAATCAGTTCAGATGCATTGGTCCTGCATTTTGCATAGCATACTATACCTCCAAAGGGAATACATGGGGGTGCATTTTTCAGTTGTATTAAGAAATGTGTTTAAAACCATTCATGGGTCTGTTGGACTGGTGCAGCATGCAAGGCCAAATAAATTCATATACTTTATTTTTTATGAGCTCTCTTTTATTTATAGGGAAAAGGCAGAATTGTATGCTGTAAATGTATTTAATGAACATAGACTGCAACATGAGAAGGACTGGATCAGAAAAGATAGAAATTGGAATTAACATTACAGGAAAAGAGCTTTGACAATCTTATATAAGCTGAGGATGAAAGAGGAGAGGGTTCAGTATTGAATCTTCTGAATCAAAATAGACCTATAAGGGACCTTGGAGGTCTTGTAGTAGTGCAACACCCCACCCCCACCCCTGCTGAAGCAGGAGACCCATGTATGCCATTTCAGAAAAGTGACTGTCAGTACTAGCCTAATGCAGATACCTGGAGAAAGGATGTCTTGGAACAGTGACATACTTTATCTCTCTAGGCTCAAGACAAGGGTTGTGTGCTCATGAAATACAGAGACATCTGCTATCTGAGAGAAAGACCATATCAGATCCAGAACAAATCAGCAGAGACACCATACCACAAAGCTATATATTGTCAGGGTCACACTTTTTCCCAGACTGAAGGAAGAAAAATATGTTTTATATTATGGTGCTGAAGAAAACAAGATCAAATCACTCCATCCTCGTTGCTCTCACTGGAAGCACGAATACAAACGATGAAGCTTAAATATTTTGAAACTTAATGTGAAGACAGTGGAGAAGCTCCTGATGTTTGGAAAAATAAAAGGCCATTGAAAAAGAGGCCAACAGAAGTCAGGACACCCATGATAGGATCTGGGTCTTCTGTTGGCCTCCCTATCAAGATAGTTCCCATTGGTTGAAATTGACAATAAAAGCATAAAAGTCGGACATTATGCAAGCCCAAGCCTTTTTCTGGTTTGTTTTTCCTGGTCCAATTACAAGATGCTAGATTTACACTAAAGATTTTGTGGGAAAAACTTCTGTTTGACATATCCTGTCACAGCATACCAAAGCTAACTTAGCAATAGGCAATTGTATTTGAGCACAACATGCGATGTTGCTATAAATAAAACTGGACTATGGCTGACTGCAAAGGTCTGGTTCAGGTAATATTGAAAGCAAAGTCTGGCACCCCACAATGGAGTGGACCCAGTGACCCAGGCACAGGTGTGCTGACTATGTTGCACAACTCTCAGCAATTACAGCATCTCTTTTGGAGCTACCAGGACATGGTGAAAGCAGAGGGTGGGGTGAGCTTTAGAAAAGCGGGGGGGGGGTCTCTGTTCAGCTATAAAGCTCTCTGGGCCAACTGGCTGATCCCTACAGGTGGCAGAAAACTAAATGTACGTGCGGTTGGTGTGATTTAGAGTTCAGATAGAAAATAAGATAGAATCCCTTGAAGATGGTTGTGATGCCAGTCACCGGTAGGGGTAAGACCCCACAGGATGGTTTAATTGGGCTTACTGTAATGAAAAACTCAGCCTATGATTTCCCTCCTAGTAGCAGTGAAGCTCTTCCTCAAAAATGCATGTGGGCCCCTTTAAATACCCCCACAAACAAACAAGCTTCTTTCCCAGATGTATTTTATTTTCCTTACCAGTTACTAAGCCTTGTGCTTTATCCTCCAGCGTCTTCTGTCTCCTCATTTTTACTCTTTAGTTTGTGCATGTTGTTAGTCTGTAAAGAACACGGTGTTCTTTACAATGGCTGATCTCATCTGGCTTAACTGGGCTTATCTCAAAATTGTAAATTCAGTCCAAATTTCATACATGCAAAATCAAATCAGAGAAAGGCCTTTGTGTGTCCCAGGAAGACTTGCAAAGCAGAAACCCACACCATGCCAAAAGCCTCCCTGAGCCCCTCAACTTCCCTCAGCCTGGCTTCCTCTGGAGCAGCCCCACCTGGGGAAGGGGCTCCACACTGCCGTGGGAACCTCTGCATCCTGGTGGGTGGAGCCCTGGGGCCTGGACCTGAAAGTCAGGAAGGCCCTTGGGGTGAGGGAGGCCACTCTCTGAGGAGGTCCACAAGCTCACTCTGAAGCTGGGCTAACTGGCTGGCTGGGAGGAGACATTGCTGGATCCTGTGAAGCGCTGAGGCCTCAGTGAGGCCCTCGTATTCCTGGACAGTCTTAGTGGGCAGGTGTCCCGCCAGTTCACACACTGCCACGTTGAAGGCTGATTCTTCCTTGGTACCAAAGCAGCCTTTCCGTGCCCAAAGGAGCACCCGGATCCCAGGCCGAGCCCTGGAGCCAAGGGGGCCCTCGGGGGCGGCCCCGCGCGTGGCAAACAAGTTGTGGGCGATCTCTTGCTGGGTCAGGTGGCCAGTGACCCGGGCGATCTGATGGGCCAGCAGCTCCACCTGCGCCACGTCGTCGCAGTAGAAGAGGAAGGCGGGCGCCGGGGCTTCCCGCAGCAAGTAGAGGCCCGCTTCGGGCAGGAGGGGCTCGCCGGGGGCGGACTCCACCCAGAGCTCCCAGTCCAGGTAGAAGCCGTGCAGGTGCAGGTGGTTGACGGAGGCGAAGGCGCCCAGGCTGTTGAAGCCCAGGCGGAAGCCGGGGTGGGCGCTGAGGAGCACGGCCTCCAGCCCCGCCAGCAGGGCCTCGGCGATGAGGATCTGCGGCAGGGCCAGCGCAGGGTCGGGGATGAGCAGCACGTGTCCCCGCTCCAGCGGGCTGACGTTGATGGCCACCAGGGTCCGGGCCGAGCCGGGGCAGCGGCGGCGCAGACAGAAGAGGATCTCCTCCCGCCGGATCTGGCCGAAGTTGAATTGCCGCGGATCGAAGCTCTGCCGGACGCTGCGGACCTCCTGGGGCCGCCGTCTCTCCGTCGCCCGCTGGACGTTCAGCTGGGCCACCAGCCCCAGCCGGCCCGGGAGCAGCCGCGTCTGCAGCCGGCCCAGGCGGTAGCGGAACAGGCCCCGCCGCAGCCGCTCGGCCCAGCCTTCCCGCAGCGCCTGGTCGAAGCGCGACCAGGCGGGGCTGCCGGCCGCCCCCGCGCCGCTCGGCCACTCCACCCCGCGCAGCACCAGCTCCTCCGGGCCGTAGCAAAAGAGCTCGAGGGGCTCCGGGGCTCCCGCCGCCCTGGCCGGCCTCCCCGAGCCCCTCCGTGGCCATGCGGGGACCCAGCTGCCGATCCCGCGGCTGGAGTTCCGCAGGCTTCGGTGCCAGCCTTGGCCGCGCCGAAGCTCCGCCTCCCCGAGCCGGCCGGCTGGCGCGCTCTCCCGCCGGCGCCGCGGGGCGGTCGGGCAGCCGCTCCGCCCAGGACGGGACGACGACGACGAGGAGGAGGAGCGCAGTGAGAGCCGGAGCCGCGGTTGCCAGAGGGACGGATGGGGGGCTCGGGCAGCCGCCTGCCCCGCGACCTGCTGGGCGAGTACCAGGTGCGCCCCGGGAGGGACTAGGGGGGCCTGGCGGGGAGCCCTGCGTGCCTGCCTCCCTGCCTGAGCGGCCCCTGACCGCCTCTCTCTCCCCCGCAGGAGCTGACCTTCCTGAGCAAGCAGGAGATCCTGCTGTGAGTAGCAAGGGCGGGGGCGACGGGGGGGTCGGGCTGGGGATCCGGGCCGCGTCCCCGGGAGTTCCCGGAAGCGCGCCGCTGGAGCCGAGCCAGCCGCCGGCGCCCTTTCCGCGTCGGACCCGGAAGTGCGCCCTGACCGCCTTGCCTTGCCTTGCAGCGCCCACAGGCGCTTCTGCCAGCTGCTGCCCCGGGAGGCGCGCGGCCAGGCCCTGCAGACGCGCGTGCCCGAGAGCCGCCTGCTGACGCTGCCCGAGCTGCGGGTGAGCCGCCCCCTCCCGCTCCCGCTCCCGGGCTGGGCGGCGGGGTCGCGCCCCCCGCCGGCACTGAAGCCCCCGCCCGGCTCTTGCAGGCCAATCCCTTCCGGAACAGGATCTGCCGCATCTTCTCCACGGCGGAGACCGGCGAGGACGCGCTCTCCTTCGAGGACTTCCTGGACCTGCTGAGCGTCTTCAGCGACTCGGCCACCCCCGAAATCAAGTCGCATTACGCCTTCCGCCTCTTCGGTAGGGCTCCGGGCGCGTCCGAGGATCGCGGCTGCGGTTGCTGCCTCTCTGGCCGGGCCGCCAAATGGAGGAGCCAGCGCTGCGCCCGACAAGCAGCAGCAGCAGCAGGGGGGCCCCTTCGTTGGCCGCCGTTTGGGCGCTTAGATGCGCTTGGTTGCCTGTCGTGGGGCGGACGGGACCGCCGCCTTGGGCTTAGGGGGTGGCTCAAAGTCCGGGTCCGGTGGAGGGAGCAGGAGGTGGGCTGGGCTCCCTTCTCTCCGGGGCCTCTTGCTTTGAATCAGCCAGGAACCTTCCTTGCCCTGGAGGCGGTTTTAACAAGCAAGGCGGGGAATCTTAAAACCGCCCAGAGTTAATCTGGTTTTATATCCTTCCCCCCCCTCACTTGCTGGATACCAAGGGAGGAGTGGCCGCTTCCAGAGCCTTGAATGTGTAGGTAAAGCCACTTTGAGGAGGCACCTAGATTTCGATGATGATGGCACTCTAGATAAGAAGGACTTGGAGAAATTGGTAAACTCCCTGACGGGAGAAGGAGAAGACAGCAGGCTGAGCTTGTTGGAGATGGAGCAGCTCATCCAGAATGTGAGTGCTGGGGGGGCGGGGGAGAGAAACGGGCTAGCCGGAAAGGGCACAGCCAACTCTGACCCACAATGCCCCCTCCCTGTTTGTGCAGATCTTGGAGGAATCGGATATTGACAAAGATGGGACCATCAACCTTTCCGAGTTCCAGCATATAATTTCCCGCTCTCCAGACTTCACCAGGTAACTCCATTTTTCTTGGGTTGAGTTTTGGCTGAATCAGTTGTTTCGGGAGGGACGGTTGTGCTTTAGAAGGAACCTGTTCAGCCTCTGATAACCAAGTCCTATATTTTTCTTCCAGCTCCTTCAAGATTGTGCTGTGATTCTTTTCTTCCCCAACTTGCTAGAAGATTCCACATCTCAGAAAGTGGCTCATTTTTCTCAGAGCACACAGGAACCCAAAGTAGCTCGACCCCATCTAGCTCTTACAGCCACTTAAACCATGGCCTTGCAGGCATCTCCACCAGCTGGTGCTTCTGTAGGGAGGGCTGGGGCAAGGACACAGGGAGCTGTGGCTGGTATTCTTTGCTCCTGCCTCCCTTGGCAGTTCTGTGCAATGGCTTGGGTGGCAAGGGCAAATTGTGACAGAGCTTTGATGTCACTCCTGGTGCTTTCTGCTTTCTCGTGGAGCAACGGACCCTCTTCCAATTAAACCCTGCTGGGTGTATTGGGAGGTCTGACTCACTGGACCATTTTTCTTGCTTTCTGAGTGGTGGGGGAGAACACCAGGCATAAGCCAGCCTCTTAAGTTTGATGAATACAATCGTGACATGACTTCGTCTGATTTCTACACTTTGCTAAATAAAACTCAACAAACTCATGTTCCTCCATCTTTATTTCACTTTCCAAAGAACCAGCTCATCTATATTGCTCCCAGCACAGCAGAAGGTGCCCAATTCTGCCTTTGAAGGAGTGGAGAACAGAAAAACAGCTGTTTTGCTGCCTTCCCAGGAGCCCCATCCAGTCCTTGGCCAACAGCTGTAGCAGTTGCCAAGCTCACTTCCCTCTGGGAGCCCAAAGGAGCATACAAAGGTCCCTGCTTCCGAGGGGGCAAGGAACTTGCCCTGCAGGAATCCTGGCAGGTCCTCTTGGGCCTTCCAGGGTTTAACACCTTGGGGGGGGGACGACTTGGCCTTTTCACAAAGCAGCCGCACCAGTTGGTAGAACAGGCCAAGGGAGGTGGTCACAGACCACAAACAATGATCAGATAATCAACCCAATCGCAGAAGGACCCAAAGCCAAAGCCAAGCCCGCTGCTAGGGCAACTGTACCTGAGTTCCCAGGGAAGAGATCTGCTGGAAGAAAATGGCTTCCCCTTCTTTAGGCCAGCCCAAACATTTAGTAAGGGGGCAATTGTTCAGCTAAGTACCAGCTAAGGTTTCAAGGGCAGCACAGGAACTGTTTCAATGGCTTCACCCAAACATGGTCCAAGAATCCTGGATCACGACTCTTCCCTTCCCTGGATGGCAAAGATATTGAGCCTATGTGAAACAGGCAGGTCATGAAAGGCTTTGCGGTAGGGAGCCTGTCAAATCTCAGGAGACCAATTTTTGAACCAGGCTCCTTTTATGAGCTGGCTGTAGCTTCTGTTGTTCTGGGGGACAGCCCTGAAGGATGCTGGATATCCCCTATTACCCACTCCCTTCCCCAAGACCACGTCTCTGGTTTTACACACAAAGAAATCCACACAGGGGAGTTTTTCTGACATGAAAGGCTCCCCCATTTTCCTCCCTAGTGCACAGTTCATTGGAAGTCAGACCAATGTATCTCCCAGGCTCTCCTTCCCGAAGACAGGATGTTCCACCAGAGTGTCTCCTTTCACAGGCGTCTTCCAGGACGGTCTTTGGTACCAGACAAGTTACCCTCCCAGCAACGGTCCCTCCCACACAGGCCAAAGAAATGTGAGCCAGGTGCCCACAGACCCTGAGGAAGCCCACAGGCAAGTTGTCCCATTCCATCCCCTCCTGGCAGTGCTTGTAAGTACGGACTGCTTGAGCTGAAGGGTGGCTGCACCTGGTTTCTACACCTGGAGGCCACTCGTAGGTGGCATGACTGCCAACTGCCATGCAGGAACCCTGCCGCAGAGCTAACAGTGCCTGGCCCCATTCCCTGGCTGAGTGGGGCTGCCCTTCTTCCTCTGCCCGAGTATGGTGGCACCAGAAGACTCCGCTCTGCTCCTTTCCAGCCCACAGAATGGCGACTCTTGGGGAAGGTCACACAACCGAGTCCTGGATCTCGGAGCCAAGGCGAACCCGAGGACGCTGGGCAGGACCCAACACCTCCACAAAAGTCTTGGATACATTAAGCGGTCGCTGATCGGACTCCAGAAAAGCCACGCGTGGGCAGGCCAAGGACTCGTGCCCAGGCGTGCTCACCACGAGACTCTCGCACAGAGCCTGGTAGCCCTTGTGGTCTGCCAGAGCACCAGGCACGTTCAAGCCACCGAGGGGAGGCGCATTCTCAGCGGGCAGGGCCTCTCTGTCCTGTGATGTCCGAGGATGGGACCAGCTGCACCGGCCTTCCTTGAGGCAGACCTTCAGGCTGACCTGGTGCTTGTGCAGCGTGAACAGGACCAGCAGCGTCACGGCAATGCTGAAGAGCCCACACATCACAAGGAACTCGGCCCAGTAGGTCCTGCCCTCCAACAGCACTGCGACGTTCTCTCCCGAGATGCTCCTGGAGGTGCTGAGGGTCTTCAGGGGGTCTTGGGCAGGCACCAGCTTGGCCCAGAGACCTGGCTCCACAGTCACACAGTAGCTCGCCATCAACTGCTGGAAGCTGCCCTCATGAGACCAGCATTCGTAGTGCCCCACCTCGGCTGGGCTCCCCACCAGCAGCAGTTCTCCCTTGGGCAGCACCAGGAAGGTGGAGCCCAGAGCAGCCCCGTTGTGCACCCAGTGCTGGGAAGCCAGGTTGGACAGCAGTGGGCAGGGCAGCGGCCTCACCGTGTTGGGCTGGAGCACCACCTGCTGACACTGGGGTGGCTCTCCTGGGGGAGGGGAGAGAGAGTGCCTGTCAGATCCGGCTGCGGCTTTTGTAGAACCAGCCTTCTCAATGGCTATCTTGTCTCCAGCACAGGAGACACCAATCCCGGCCCGATGCTCCTTGGCTTCGGAGCCAGGAGGGCAGGGCCGGTCCCACGCCTCTCCTTCCCCCAACTTTCAAAGCCGAACCCCAGCAAGCCTGACCCGTTACCTGCAGAATGGCCAAGTTCCACACCACTGGTCCGGCAAAGCTGGCTGCTCTCAGCCCCTTCGATGTCCTGAACCCAGGACCTGGTGGGGGAAACAGGGTGAGGCCTGGAGGAAAGGAGCAGGCGGGGTACCCCGAGGACCATAGGCCCCTGTCAGTGCACCACATGGTGAAGGACAGGAGAAGCAAGGGACCGGGGGAAAGGAGGGGGCTGGTCCCCTTAGGCCAAGTGGTCGGGCAGCTGGGGTCTGGAAGCCAGCCTGTGGCCGGATCTGGGAAGCACTCACGCTGGCTGGAGCGGCCAAGGGCTGGGGAAGAGCAGCTGACAGGCCCCTCCACCCCAGGCACAGTAAGGGTCTCCGGCCAGGACACATTCACCACAGCTACGATACAGGCTGCAATTGGCCACGGGCACCTGTGCCAGGGCATCGTACGAGGCGGCATACACCAGGCCCTGCGGGGAGAACAGGAAAGGCTCCAGCAGGAGCACCACGGGGCATCCATACCCAAGGACGTTGGAAAGAGCAGGGCCACACTTCCTCTGCCACCCCCAGGGCAGAGGCATTGCCCTGGCATCAGGAGAGACGCCTCTGCTGTGATTAGGCGGGGGAGGCTCCCGCCTCTGAGCAGGGACCCGGAAAGGCATCCTCCCAAAGCAGAGGAAGCGGCAGCGGCAGCAGCTGCCTGCCTGCCCCTGATCCAGAAACCCTGATCCAAACACCTGGCCCCGAGGCCGGCCAGCCGGCCACCTGCTCCTCTCACACAAAGAACTGGGGCCAGGGGTCGCCTGGTCTCCCCTTGGCCTCTGCTCTTGCCTGGGTGGAGTCCAGCAGCAGCTCCAGCACCGGTTGCTCCGCAGAGAAGAGCTGGACCTCCTCAATGATGCGGACTCCTCGCCTCGTGATCACTGCCTTATGCAGGTGGCCGTCATCTGCAAGACACAAGAGGTGCCCAGTGAGAGTCCCACAGGCTGCCCCTGGGCCCCCCTTTCCTCCCTCCTCACGAGGAGGCCCGCCCCGCCATCCGAGCTCCGAGAAGATGGGAAAGGCTCCAGTTCAGGTTTGGGTCCAGCGTCAGCCCCTCTGCCGCCTTCCTTGGCTGGCACCGAGCCGTCGTTGCTCCAGATTCCATACCCACCAACTCACCCGCTCCCCACACAAAGCCCTTTCTATGCTGACGTGAGCAGCCTGAAGCGGTGGCCATGCCAAGGCGGCAGCAGTGGCAACAGAACAAATGGACCTGGCTTCTCTGCCCACCTGTGCCCAGGAACAAGACGTCGTAGGTTTGCTGCAGACTCTGGACACGCTGCACACTGAGCTGCCGGTAACGGGAGTGGGGCTGCACAAGGAGGGCCTGGCTCCGCACTGCCCCATTCATGAGGAAGTGGTCCTTGAGGTAGTTCAGGACCCGGTCTGGCATCTGCAGCGAAGAGCTGATCTTCATCTGGCGGGTCTTGCGGTTGATGCACTGGGGAGAGCAGGAGCGCACTGGGGAGCCCTGGCACGGGGGGCCTCCAGCAGAGCCCCCCCACCCTGATTTCTCCAAGGAGGAGACCAAGAGGTTCTGGAGTTCCTCTTTGGCCTGCTGCTCTGCAAGGCTCCTACTGTTCAACTGTTTCAACCCAGTGTCCCAACAGGGACCTCCTGGGGAAGGAGGTTTGCTTGCTGTCTCTCAGAAAGAAGGGGAAAAAGGGCTAGAATTGGGGGGACTGCTAAGTTTGGACGTTTATCCCAAAAGCAAAAGGTAGGAGCAGCACAGGAATGTACAAAGTTTGTAGTTCAACTCTTGTTTTTAAAAGATGCCATTAAGAGGACGAGATGCTCACACAATTATTCTGCTGCCAATGCCTGCAGGCGAAGACCAGCATTCGCACACCTGTGACAAAAAAGCAGAGCAGCCCCAGCCACTGGGAACTCCAGAGCGGGCTCACTTGCCCTTGACAGCTGCCAGGGGGCCTGGCTGGCTTACTGGAATGGGAAGGGGAAGAGTAAAAGTCTACCGCACCAGTAATCTGAATGGTGGGTGAAGGAAAGCCCCGGACCCCCTCCCCCTCCCGGAATTTGCTTAGACAATGCTTGGAGTTTGGCCTAGACAATGAGCACCCCGAAATCAGAATCTCAGAACAAAAGAGTTGGAAGGGACCTCAGAGGTCTTCTAGTCCAGCCCCCTGCTCAAATAGGAGACTCTATGCCATTCCAGACATGTGGCTGTCCAAGTCTCTTGTTAAAAGCTCCAGGGGTGGAGTACCCACCACTTCTGAAGGCAACTGTTCCACTGGGTAATTGAGAGAACAGACAGAAATTTTCTCCTTAGGCCTAGGTTGCTTCTCTTCTATCTGCAAGCAACAGCTAAATCCTAGGCTCTCTGCTCAAGCCACCCAGTCTCACTGTTGTTTGGACTCAATAATGGAAGCGTATTTATAAGATTTTACTATTCTCAAGTCTATTTGATCGCTTTGGCTTTTATGAACTAAAACGATCAAGTAGATTTGAGAATACATAAAACCTTCTCCTGTAATCAAATGTTTGTTCATTCAAGCTGGCAGTAGATGATTTCAATTCACTTATGGTGCAGTTGTTAGGCACAACTGTCACATGACTGTGACTTGCAACTTCCTGCCTGTTTCCCTGTTGACTTTGCTTGTGCAAAGCTGTCTGTGAAGGTGACAAATTGTGTGAGTAATGACATGTGTGAAAGACCTTTGGAGACAGGAAAGGATGCTCCCTAGGGAAGAGTCCCCTAAGAGCGGGCTAGCCCACAGCTGGTGGTGCAGGCTATTAAACGCCTAGCACTTAGCTCCAGCTGCCTGCAATTAGTGCAGGCTCGAATCCCACTAGGCTCAAGGTTGACTGAGCCTTCCCTCCTCTCGGGGTCGGTGAATTGAGGACCCAAGATTGTTGGGGGCAATATGCTGACTTTGTAAAAATGCCGCTTAGTAATAAGCAGGCATACATGGAATGAAGGCTATTGCTGAGCACATTGGGTTGTGCTCCAAACATTGTAAGCCGCCCTGAGTCTTCGGAGAAGGGCAGCATATAAATATGAAAAAAATGGGGGAGGCTCAGAAGAGACCCTCCCCAGGTTTTTGCGCTATAAAGGAGATGAATTATGGCAGAGGAACCATAATTTCAGATTTGCAAGATTGATGTCAGCCTTTCCAGACAGACAGGAAACACAGCCAGAGAAGCTAACTCTACTTAACTGTACAGCTACACTACAGAGTCCTGCAAGCCCCTCTGTCTCCCACACACCATTTTGTGTGACCTGGGACACTGGTGACCACTTAGCATACTTGCTCCGGAGATGCTGCAACAGCCACAATTTCAAGGACCAGTCATAAATTTTCTTTTACGGTGTCGCCGTAACTTCCAGTGTTCACTGAATAAGCAATTGGTAAGCGCTAACTGTCTGTCCATATCTCTGTCTGTGTGTGTGTCTATACCCAGAGCAATCAGTAATGTTTTGTTCAGATTTAATGGTCTGCCTTAGTAGTAATCTAAGCAAAAGGGCTGGAGGAGGAGGAGATGAAGAGGAAGGGGAAGCCACTTACTGCTCCGGGACGGGGTTCTGGCACAGGATGGACGTCTGTGTACCACTGTTGTGTCTCCCGGTTGACCTCTTTGTAGAGCCCATCAAAGGCTTCCTTCACATCGGAGATGGAGAAGGCACACACCGCTGCTGCCCCAGGGCCTTTCCTATCCCTGGCAGAGAGGGGCAGGAGAGTGGGCCATGGATGCCCAGAGAACCCCCTCTCCCACCCACATTCGCCTGCATGTTGGGCCTTAGTCAGGATGTGCCCCTCCCCCTAGCCCAGCACCCTCTGTGGGTGCTTTGGTGCCAGTCCCCCCAAGACTCACCACTGAGAGGTAAAGACCCCGTAGAAGACCGTCTGTGGCCAGCCAGCGCCTGACGTCAACACAAACACGTCCTGAAGCACGTTGAAGAAGAAGCCATCCTCTGGGTGGGAACAGAGCAGCTGAGCCTTCAGGAAGGTTGTCCATCGTCGCTGGAGCACACGCTCTCCACCCAGGTCACCCTGGGGTGGGGGGAGGAGGAGGAGGAGGGAGGAAGCCAGGGGGAAGAGAAGCAGGCTTGCCAAAGGTTGCCACTCCTTCTGTGCCTCCCTTTCCCTCGGACACACAGATCACCTCTGAAGGGCCCCTCACTGAGCTCTGCCCTCCAGCCCCTGGGGAACTCTGGCCCCCACACGCAGGACAGGGGGATGAGGAAACAATGGCAGCTGCCAGGACCTGCCCATGCCGGGGCCAGGCCATGCAGCCCGGACACCAGATCCTGAGGAAGCTTGGCAGAGGAAGGCAGGACGGAGTTTTGTGCCTCGCAGCCACTTGCTCTATTTCAGAGGGAAAGGCATTCGTCACGCTGGGAGGGGATCTTCTCCACGTGGCCCTGGGATCACGCAGCAGAGGGCTGAGGGCTCCCCTCCTCTACCTGGTCTCATCTGGAGGGGAAGGTGAACTGGGCACCATGCAGACCCTCCCAGCAGGTTGACTCGGGGGTCTCTCGGCTCCCCCTCCAGGGCTGCCCTCCCCTGCCAACCTGAAGGGGCCTGGCAAGAGGAGCAACGGCCGCTTTCCATCTGCTGACCACCCACTGACTCTGAAATGCCCGTTCTGCGGGAGCCCCGGAGCTGCCCGAGGAGCTGGCAGCCTCCCCCAATCGGGCTCTGGAAGGACTTGGTCCTTCTTCTTCTGCACGCCGGCGTTGGCTTCTCCCGGAAGGCCTCTGGGAAAGCAAGGGGGTCTCCTGGCTGCCTTGCTGCACTGAGGGGGTTGCCAGCCAGCCCAGGACACCACAGCCAGCTTGGCACTGTGGAGGGCAAAAGGGAACAAGTGGCACAAGCAGATTCTGGCTCTCCCCTCCACGCCCCTCACCTTGCACACACGTGCAACGCGGGACACAACAGTGTCTTCAAAGAAGTCAAACTCCTTGCCGGTTTCACTGAAGAAGAAGTAGACCTTGCCATCATCTTCCTCCTCCGGGCTGCTGCTCTCATGCAGGAAGGCTGAGCCCACAAAGAATGGCTCTGCCCAAGGTAAAGAAGATGGGTCAGACTCGCCCCTCCTTTTCCTCCACTTCCTTCAAGGGCCCCAGGAGAAACAGGGGGTGGCGGGGGAAGCTGCACAGACGAAGCCGTTATTCCTGCTGCCCCAGGGCTTCAGCCAGCCAGTGCTGGGGGGGCCCTTCAGAGCAATGCCAGTCTCTGGGCATGTACTCCGTTGGCAGAAGTAGGTAGAGTGGTGGAGCCTCCCCCTTCCCCCTCCCCTCTCTTATTCCTTTGGGAAGAACCTTCCCCCAGAGAGAACTCAGCTGCCTGAATACTCTATCTGGCCAAGTGGGATTAGACACACAAGGAGTTTGTCTCTGGTGCTCTAGGGTACATGCAAAACAACAGAATAATGATAATAATATCAATAAGAGGGGGGATTAAAGAAGATAAATAATAACACTACATGGGTAAATACACACAGGCATTAGACAGAAGTAGGTGTTCAGCAGAGTGATGGTACAAGGGGGAAAACCTGCCTCTGTGTGCCTGGTTGTTTTGGCAGGCAATAGCAGCATCCAGAGGGGAGGAGCTGAAACAGTTTGAAGTCCAGGATGTGGGGGCTGCAGATGTTTTCTCAGCCCTCTTCCTGGCTTATGGAGTACACAGGTCCTCCATGGAAGGCAGGCTGGTTGCCATTATTCTTTCTCCATTGGAGTTTGTACCTGACCTGTTTGGTTGCTGTACCTGAACCAGTCAGTTACAGAAGTACAAATGCCAGACTCAAATCATTCTTCTGCAGAAACTGTTCTCAGCAGCTCTTTGGGCAGTCTGACCTTCCTGAGTTGATGCAGGAAGGACATTCTTTGTTCTGCCTTTTTAATGATGGTTCTAATGTTAGGTGTCCATTTCAAATCCCGAGAGATTCTAGAAGCCAAAAGTGTGAAGGACTCTACCGCCAATACTATGCTGTTGAACACAGTAACAGGTGGTAAAACAGAAGGGCTCCTCCTAAAATCCTCTCAGCTCCAGATTCTTCTGGCTGCACCACAGGGCCAGTTGCTATGCAGACTCAGCACCATCTCAAATGAGACCAATGACTGTTGTATCACCTGCCAACTTCACTACTTTGACAGAAAGATCCTTAGAGATGCAGTCATTGACACAGAGAGAATAATGGAGAGAGCACACAGCTCATTGTCCGGGTGCTTGGTGTGGTTTTCCCTAGGTCCACCTGTTGCTTCCTATCTCTCAAAAAGCTGATAGTCCACCTAGAAGTATGAACCGGCACAGCGAGCTGAATCAGTTGCGAGTGAAGAATTTCTGGAATAATGGTACTGAATGCCTAAGATCTGAGCCTGGTCCCTGGGAATTCAAGACGTTGCAAGCTTCCCACCATAAACAGAGACTTGGAAATGTCTCAGCTGAACAACTTCCAGCAGGTTTGTTCCTAATATGCACAAGCAGGTTCTGCAAAGTGGCATCTTTGGCATTAGCTACCTGGCCAAAACAACACATGAACCTATGTGGGAAGGGGAAACCCACATCACCCCAGGCAAATTCAAAACTGCTATAATTATATGTTTTAATCTGGCTTCTTTTTAATTTCGTTTAATTTCATGTTTATACTTCATGTTTTAGGTACAATTTTCTGACAGGGTACTAAGGGCAGCTTAAAAAATGGATGAAGCAATATAACAATGTTGTAAACATGTGACTACAATAAAATGAAGGGCAATCAGCAGTAACATGAATCCAGCAACTGCCCAAGAAATAATTTGCTCAAATCCGAGAACCCTCATGGACTGCCCAGGTTGGCCTCATGGCAAGAGCTGAGAGCTCGGGACTCCAACTAGGAAACAGTCACAGGTTGCCCTGGTGGTGACTGGTCCACACCTGGCCAAGGTCACCTCAGAGCTGCCCCATGAAGAGGAGTCCAACATCAGAGTCCAAGGTTACTGGACGGCAAGGACCTCCAAGTGCACCAAAACAGCCCTCGGCTCTGCTCCGTGCTTGTCCACCCTGAGTGACAGGGCTGTTATCTGTCATCAGATGTGAACTCCTCCTTCCCCAGGTGCCACCACCATTGCCCTCCTCCTCCTCCTTTCATCCACCCATCACATACCCTGCAACCAGTTGAGGGAACTTTCTGTCTTGATGGGCGGGCGGCTGCCGAGGCTGCGGAAGATGGTGGGCTCATTGCCCTGAAACTTGCTTACGGTGCCCGTATACAGTTCACCATCTGAAAGAAAGCAAAGCAGCCATTTTAGGGCCATGGGAAGCTTTCTGCCTGCTCCACCTGGACCTCCCCCCCCCAATATTGTCCGTGGCCAATGAGCCCAGGGGAGGTCATCCCTTCTTGCAGGGAGCAGCCCCTCTCCCTCCACCCAAAGGTGACCAGAGTGGCCTCTTTGAGATCCCCAAAGCTTCTTACCAACCATGATGGCTGTAGATCTGTACTCCGGGTCAAAGGGGCAGCGTCCCTTCCCGTCCTCCAGCAAGAGCTGCCCCGAAGGGTCTCGCTGCAGCTGGAAGCCTGGCAGGCTCTGCAAGGTAGGGGGCAATGACTGGTGAGCCCCACATAGGAAAGGGCAGAACCACAAGCCCCACCAGCCAGCCTGAGCTGGCCAACTCTGCACAGCCCCATTTTCAATCCGTCCTCTCTCCTGCAAGGCCCAGCACTGCAAACAGGTCTTCCATGCAATTTCTCTTTTGGGGAAGGCCCTGGATGCAAATTCTAGCAGGGAGCGCACATGAGGAGGTTGCAGAGCCAGGCAGACCCAGCAGTCGTGCCCACCCACTCCACAGCGGCAAGGGGGGCGCTGTCCAGAATGTGGCTTCAGGCTGGGTCTTCCCACCATTTTGCAAGGAGAGGGCTTGATTCTGCACAAGGCTGTTGTCAGGCACAAAAACTCACAACACATTCTGTCTGTAATACAGGAATCTCCCCAGCCTGGCAGCCTCTCTAGGGAACAGCTGAGATAAGGTTCCAAGGAATTCAGGGAGAGCTGTTTTGGGTCCTTTAGCAGTTTCACGCAGCAATTCCAGACTAGATCTGTACTTGATCCCCTTCCTGGCAGGCTGGGTGGTTCCCAAGAGCTGTCGAGGGCAGCTGTGAAAACCTTCACCAGGGACTCACTTCAGCCTGGGGCTAAAACATGCCTCATTCTGAAGATTATTATGGTAAGCTAGATTAAAGACAAGCAACATCTGGAGGGGGACAGTCAGAACTCTGTTAATGCATGATAGGCAGGACAAGCATAATAAGGAAACTGCTCTGATTTAAATAAAGTTAGCCTCATTATTCTGCTCCACAAAACATTCAACCATCTGCAACTAGTGATGGCCTTAGGCTATGCCTTGCTAAGCCAAGGAGAAGAACAAGGAGGGCTGGCGTGGGGAGGGGAGGTTGGGATGTTCCTCACAATGTAGGTGCAGGTGGGGCTGAAGGCACTGGTCCCGCAGGTGTACAGGTGGGTCTCATTCAGCTGCAGAAGGACCTTGATGTAATTGTGGCAGTCTCTCTGTGGAGGGAGGGAGGGAGGGAGAGAAGAAGACTGCACTCAGGACCAGCCAGCCACAGGCAGCTCCTGCTGGGTTTGGGCTGCTCTGGCTGCCCTGGGAGAAAGAGGCAACGTTCAGATGGGTCCCAGACTCCCAGCGGAACTGGGCCCTGCTCTTCTCGCCAGAGTTTATTCCCCCAACTGGCATTACCCACCTGAGGGTCCTTGCCCTTGAAGATGCACTGCTGTTTCTTTTCGTCCTCGGCGTGCCAGATAAGCTGCAGGAAGGAAAGCAGGCTGCCATCACTCACCTGGCCTCTCCAGGAGGGCTGCTGCTCTCCGATCCTTTTCTTGTAGCGCTCCTGACTGCTTCTGTGAGCTACCGACTCACCAGTGCTCCCCTCAAACCTCACCAAGCAATGCCAGTCGCGGGCAAGTTGGCATGCTCAATTCCAGGTCCAGACATTAAGAACGAAGCAGCCCCAAGGCCAGCCACCAACCCAATATTTTCTTGATTATACAGGCACCTGCTGGAGGCGAAACCACAACCAGACCCTTCCCATCACTCTCAGCTTTTCAAATATGGTGGCCACGTAATGAGATGGCAGACAAGGGGAGCCACCCAGCTGAAGGCTGGGAGGGAAGAGAGTTCTCACCTCTACCAATGCGGCATGGCTGCTCCTTCCAGCGTGAGGCTGCTAGTTAGGAACATCACCCAGGACCCTTTTTGACTACCCCTCTGAAGCAGAGAAGGAGACCCAGAGACCAGGGCACCTGGACTGACCTGCTGGTGCTGAGGCCCGGGAGAGAAGGCCCTGGTGTTCAGAGCAAGAAGCATCTCGCGGGCACCAACGTACAAGATCTGGCCATCTGGGCTCAGCATCATTGTGGTGTAGTTGATGACTCCAGGCATCTGAAAGTTGCTCCACAGCTGTCTCCGGGGAGAATCTATGGTTGCAAAAATGGGAGGCAGGAGGAGAGATGGCCCTGAGTGGATGTGGTGCCTCAGGCAGCCTCCTGGGCATCTAGCCTGCCAACAGTGACAGAGGCTACAGGACCACATGCCTGTTTCCAACCAACAGCGGGTAGCATTGTTTCCATTGCAATTTACCTTTGTTTGACATTCAAGAAGCTACTGCACAAATCGAGCATCACATTCAGAGGTGAGCAAGCTCTGTACCACATACTACCCTCCCCATAAACCTCAGCATCGCTCACTTTTGTTATGTCCCAAGTTTTTTCTCCCCAATTAGAGGCATCTTGCCTTGCTGATGTTTGTATGCCTCCCAACTGGTGGACTATCAGCAATAAGAGTTGACGTGTCACATGGTCTCTGCAGCAAATACTTGGGGCACAACTGGCTATGCCTGTGGCCTCTTGACCAGGCCGTGCCAAGGCTTGTCCAGACTCTCCTCGCAGTTAGCAGGCGAAGCTGCTGCCTGTGGCACATGCAATGGAGGCTACCAATGGATCCAGGCCTTCTCTGCCTTCCCCAAAAGGGTTTCGTGGAAGCCTTGCTAGAGCAAAGGCAGGATGGGTCAGACTCTTGGGGTGCCTCTATTGGCAGCCACAGCACAGGAAAGATGCCATTTGGAGTATAAGGAGAGTGCAACGATAGCAACACATATGCCGAATGGTGAAAGGGGTGCATTAATGTCATTTAAAAAAATATATTGCATGGCTGTGACGTTAAGAGACAGGAGACATTTGTGAATTGAAATTCTCTGATCAAATACATGGCTTAAACATGTCCATTACATGTATGTGTGGCAAAGAATGGAATGCAAGTCATTGATAGACTTGTTGACGGATCATGTGCCATCTTTAACCAGGACAGTAAACCACAAACAGTAGACAGCTGTTTGTATACAGTATACAGTGTTGAGTATTCACACCAACTCTCAGTTATCTGAGCTCTGGGCCCATAACCAGCGTTAAGAAATATCTCTGTTAGGAGAATGAGTGCGCTCAGGGAAACGTAGTGAGAGCGATTATGAATAACACACACGTGACACGAAGATATACTGAATACTGAAATGTAGGTTTTACTTCCAGTAAATGGTTAAGCAGAATCCAAAAAACAGTCCAAGTCAAACATGGTGAATGCAGTCAGTAGTCAAATCAATATTCCGTTGATAATCCAAAAAACAAAATCCTTTTCCTTACCAGTATCATACACAGAGTTCAGTACACGGAGTTTGCAAACAGTAGCAAAAACTCACAACAATATCAGTAGAATGATGAGTACTCCAACACCAAAAGAAGCAAAAGACTCGTACAAAATACAAACGGAGAATGGAGTAGAGTGAAGCAGAATGGAGCAGAACAGAGAATGAACCAGATTTCTGGCTCCATCTTATGGCCATTGGCAGAAACTGCAGCCAATCACAATCGGCATTCTCTTAAAGCTACAATATTAATTTACTATCCTGGTTTATATATTGCTAACCCAACTGTTAGGTGACTATCATTCCTAACAAGGTAATCTTCCAAAGGAACAAAAAGAAGAGGGTGGGAAGCTGCTTGGACCATAGGAAAAAAAATTCAAAGAACTACAGCCATATTATTACAGCAACTTAATTTCATGATACCTTACACACAATCTAATAATTTCATAATTCCACAAAACTCACTTTTGAGGTACTTAGACTTCAGTAAAGCATTTGACAAAGTAGACCACAGTCTATTTCTACTATAAGATAGAACAATGTGGGTTAGACAGCACCACCAGATGAATTTGCAACTGGCTGACCAAGTGCATTCAATGGAACTGCATCTTCATGGAGAGAAGCATACATTGGGATACCTCAAGGTTCTGTCTTGGGCCCAATACTTTTCAACATCTTCATAAAAGATCTAGATGAGGGGAACGAATAGGAATGTATCACATTTGCAGATAACACCAACCTGGGGTGAGTTGTTAACACTTTGGATGATAAGACTCAAGATTCAAGACTCTGATGGACTTGAGCATTGAGCTCTATCCAACAAGATGCAGTTCAGTGGTGAGAAAAATTCCTGTACTTAGGCAGGAAATACCAGATGCACAGGTATGGGATAGGCACTCCCTGGTTCAGCTAAGTGTCCCGATGTACCACTGCTTAAGTATGAGCCAGTAGTGTGCTACAGCTGCCAAAAAAGCTAATGCAGTCCTAGGATAGTATCAAGGTCATGGGAAGTGACAGTACCACTGTATACTTGCACTAATAAGGCCACACTTGGACTATTGCATCTGCTTGTGGTCACCACTATACAAAAAAGGATGCTGAGGCCCTAGAAAGAGTGCAGAGAAGAGCAATGAAGATGATGAGGGGTCTGGAGGCTAAAACCTATGATTAAAGGGACGAGGTATTTTTAAGGTTAATGAAGAGAAGCCTGAGAAGAGATGTGATTGCCATCTTCCAATATTTGAAGGGCTGCCACAACTTGCCTCACAGAGTTGTGGGTACCTCATCACTGGAGATTTTTTAAAAATGGGAAACCATTTGTTCAAGATGGGATGAGGACTCCTGCCTTGGAAGATTTCCGAGGTTCCTACCAGCCCTAATATTCTATGAAGTGTGCCTGGGAAATCATTTGACAGAATTATAATCTTAGGCCATGAGAGCTGACAATAAGCAGAATTTAGGAGATGCTTTGTAGCTTTGTACATTTGCTGATTTATAGATAGTGAATAAGCTAGAAGTAGATAATGTTTTGCATGATTATGAACCTGATGGATGGTACTGGATGCAGTAAGAGCAGTATATGGCGGAAGTAAAACACCCATGAGATTGGGATTCTTCAACATTGAGAAGGCTCCAAGGCAGGGAGGCATGATGTCCCTGTAGTTTTTTATTTGTAGATAAAGTACAAGGAATCCTTATATTGGCTGTGACTTTCGCATGCAAAGGAGGCCATGTTGTTGGCTAAGAAACCAAATGAGCTGCAGCAAATATTACTAGATAATATCAAGCGAGAAGGAAGATGAATAATAATGCATCTTTGTGGTTGAGAGCTGACACTGCCATGAGGGCACCTATCGATCAATCAAATAGAAAACCAATTGGCTCCTGGAGAAACAGCCACTCTGCCTTGCTGGGGTTTTCATTTCATCCCGTTTCATCCTATCCAGATCCTCTCAGCCACCGGATGCCAGGTTAGGCTGTCTACAGCTCCTGCCTGGCCCACAATCGAAGTGCATTATTGGACATTATCGGCACATTCATGATACCCACCCCGAACCAAGGATGGCCTCTCCCAACAGCTCTATAGATGCTAAACACCATGAGAGAGAACACTGAGCCCAGTGGCCTCCTCCCACACCAGTCTAGCCACAGACAAACACTCCTTTCCACCGCAGTAATACCAACTGGAACCCCTTCTTAGCAAAAAGCAGAAGCATTGCCAGAGTCCCCAAACCTTTTGGTCAATGGCTGCTGAGAGACCTAAAAGGAACAAGATTGCTGCACTTTCTCCATTCAGGATCTCTTGGAGATAATCCACAAGAGCAAAGAGTTACTTCTGTTCATATCTAAGCCTGGATTCTGACTGCATTGGATCCACATAACCCGTTTCCCCCTTAATCCTTGACAAAAACTATCATCAAAAAGGGAAGACTGGGGACAGGGTGAAAGTTTCTTTGTTACTTCTTTTACCAAACTTCTAGACTGCTCCAATCACAAATGCTTCTAACTCCAGATAGAAACAACAGAATACAAAGCATACAAAAAACAAATCCATAAAACACACAGCTAAGATGCAGGAATAAAACCTAATCAACCCGCACACATTTTAAAAGAAAGCCTGTTTAAATAGCCAGCCTTTGCAGACTTCCCAACCCCAAAAGGGAGAGGTCAAGGTCTGCACAGGTGCCAACCCGAAGGAGGGACTGCCAGAGAAGACAACTCACATTTCACGAATGGCAACACCTGTGTGAAAGAATGCGGAGATCACCCACCCTAGTTGATGGTGTCAGTTAAGCAGAAGATGGTCCCACAAATATTGAGGCCCTGACCCTTTAAACAGTGAGGAGTGCAGTGGCTCACATGGTTACAACGCTGGGGTGAAAATCTGCAAGCCGGTGTTTGAAACCTGGGTGCTACTGTGTGATGGGATGAGCTCCCGTCCTTCACTCCACTCCTGCCCATCTTGCACTTTGAAGGTGTGCAAAACAGGTAGGTAATGGATAATTATAGGTGGATACATACCGCTTCAATGGGCACAATTAACGCAGGCACTAAATGAGCCTCCAGCCGGGCATCCCCTGGCAACACTGATGTCACCAGCAAATCCTTTCAACCCAGAAGTGCCTCAGTGCTTGAAATAGCAGCAACAGTTTATTGTGCAGCAACAAACAACTCCAAAACGCACCCAGAAGTGCCTGGTAACCCAGCAATGTGATGTGGGTGCAACAAGAAGCACCAGACTAGCTGCATTTTGTACTAGTTTGTAGCTTTTGAATTGAAGGGCAGCCTTCAATGTTTAGCACATTGCGACAGCTCAGCTGAAGAAGTCAAGGACACACAAGCCATGATGAGCATTCTGCTGTCGTTTATCTATCTGGTTCCAGGAGGAATTGATCAGATATACCACCAGATGTTGTGTCAAGTCCCTCAAGGGCGCAGCTGCTACATCAGCCAGAGTTGCAAGTCTCAGATTCCATTTATGAACCAGTTTGATAAGGGGCAGTGCGATTCTATCTAGAATGTGGTTTCTTAAACTTTTTCCCCTCAAGACCCCTTCTCACTTTTAAAAATTATGGAGAAACCTCCCCCCCCCAACAGTTTTGGTTTGGATTATGTTTGTACCTGGTGAGACCAAGAAAAAGGTGGTGGCTCCTTCCCTATGGAAGACCATTCCCCCAAAGGTAAGATTGGCCCCCATCTTGCTACTTTTCAAAAAGGCCTGAAGACACAGTTCCGCATCAGGCCAGGGAACCCCAGGCTGATATGGAGCCAAGCAAGGGGCTCATGGGGATGCTGGTGTTTTGTGTGTTCCACCTTGTGGGTTTTTTATGCCGGAAGCTGCCCAGAATCACCGTGTGTGTTGGATGGCTCATCCCGCTGGGACTGAGCCTCAACCTGTCTCAACCAAGTTTCTCAGTTTGAAGGATAAGCAGCAAAAGGTTTCAAACAAAGAAGAAAACAAATGTGACTCAGCTTCCAGATGGTGGAGAACCTTCCTCGCCCTGGTGCTCCGGGAGTTTGCTTCATCTTCCTCAGGGAAACAAAGAGTCCCCAGATGGGCACTTCGGGGTCCCTTGGTCTAAGGCACCGATGGCCTTCCCAATCCAGCCTTGCCTATTTCCTCAGGACCCATGAGCTAAAGGAGTCCCACGTCTCCTCGCAAAGTTTATTGATTTTGTTCTGCTAAATTGGAGTCAAGATCTGAGCAAACGTGAGCAACATCACCATCAAACCCTTCCTTCTTCCAGGCTGAAACCGAGTGGCTGCAAATCAGCCTGAGATGCTGTGAGGGTAGAGCAGCCTTCCAGCCCTTCCCTCCACGGGGGAAGCCCAAAGGTGCGGCTGCTCCCGTGTCTGGCCTTGCCCGGCACTCCTCTTCTTCCCTCAAAACCTCCCAAGGCTTCCTCCTCCTCTGCCGGTGCCCTCAAGAGAGGCTGCTGAAGGGCAAAGCCGCCCACCAGCCTCAGCAAGAGCTGTGCCAGGATCAGCTGCCCTCCTGCTGAGGAAACAGCCACGCCCAGCTGGAAAGCTTGGGCATCCCAGGCAGACCCCCTAATTGTTGCCCTTCCACAGGCTGGCTGGGAAGGGAGCCGACTACCACAAAGGGGAGGCCTAGCAAAGGCTGTTGGTGCAATCTAACTTTAACTGCCACCTTTTCTCCCTATTTCATGCTGCACCTTTTCCCTGCCTTCCTCTTCCTTACTGCTCTTCCAAATCATCCTGCATCCCTGTTAAGGGAGCCACTCAATGGGTGTGTTTCATCTGCCTATGAATGGATGCATTTTCAGGTAGGGCTTCTGGTGAGGAACGAAGCAGCGGCTCGGATCCTTTGGATCCTCAGACGAGAGAAGCCAGAGGGGAGAAGAGCTGGAAGAAAGAGAGAGCAAAAGCACCACAGCGACTATAAAAGACAAGAGGGGCAACGGAAGGCTCTACTGCCTTCCAGAACAGTCCGCACTGGACACCTGAGTCTCGTGAAGGGAGGAAGGTGGCTGGGCCACCAGGGAGCCTGTGGAGGGAGAGGGGCAGAAGGGGGCACTGAAGCACTCAGGGCAGACCCCAAAGACGTCACACCCCCAGCGAGGCCTCCTGGCTCTTTTTGGAGTGGGGGTTGCAGAGCAGCTGCCTCAGAAGCCCCCAAAGGCGGCTCCCAGCTGAGGCCTGAGGAAGAACCTTCGAGAGAGGAATGGTTACCCAGGAGGTGATGGGGTCCCCTTCATGCCGGGCTCCAAGGGCGGCTAGAGAGCAATTCATGGGGGTCCCTGAATTGGACTTTAGCCCTCGGGTCTCTTCCCCGTCCCCCCGTCCCGCTTGCTCTGAGGCCAGGCCGCAGGGCTGCCTCACACTCGTTCAGGTGGGCAGAGGTGGGTGGATTTCCTGCCAGCCTTTCTCCCATCCCCCTTAAACTCCCCCCCCCCTAAACATGATATGTGGTGGAGAAACCGTCCGGTTCAGGCACTCAAGTTTTACTATTTATTTAGATTTAATTTAATTCTTATTATTCATTATGTGCTTTTGGTTACTGATCTCCCAGGGAACAGGTAGCCAAATGAAATCACTTCATAGGCACTATAGCACAGGGACAATCTGGGCAGTAACCCAGAGAGAGATTATTCTGTCAGTGAAACAGAAAATCAATAGCTTAAATCAAGTAAAGCACCTTCCAAAAATCTGCCCGAATGATGGATTACAAAAGCTGGTCAGAAACCCAAAGCTCTCTCAAGAGTTTGTTTTTCCCCTCCTGAAGCCATTTTCCTCTGTAAATTATAGTGTTGGAAGGGACCACAAGGATCATCTAGTCCAGTGATGGTGAACCTATGGCACAGGGTTAGGGTTGGTGGTGGCACGCAGAACCATTTGTGCAGGCACGCGAGCCCCAACCAAACTTACCTCACTGCACATGTGCGAGCCTCCCAGCTGATTTTTGGCCCACTTGAGGCCTTTTCTGGCCTTCCAGAGGCTCCAGGGAAGCCTCTGCAGCCTTTGGAAGCCAAAAAACAAGCCTGTTTTGTCACTTCCTGTATTTCTGGAAATTAACCGGAAGTGATGAAACGGGGCCAAGGCAGGTAAGGGGGTGGCAGGGGAAATCGCGCATGCATGCGCAGGGGGTGTGGGGGCCCTGCGCACATTGCCTTCTGGGTGCTGGCACGCAAGCGCAATTTTCGGCACAGGAGCCCACAAAGGTTAGCCACCACTGATCTAGTCCAACCCTCTGCAAAGTGCAGAAAAACCTTTTAGACTTCCGGGAATGGCGAACCTGCAACTTCCACAGGTAAACTCTTCTCAGCAATGGAGGCACTTTCTCCTTTTTCCTTACATGAGATCTGGGCAGCTGTAACCTGTGCCCAAGATTTCTGGGGCTACTTTCTGTGAGCACGGATGGTGGCTCCTGAGCTTCTTCCCTGGAGCTTCCGCTTGTCTCCCTGGACATAACTGTCAGGCCTCCCTGCATCTTCTTTGCTGCCCTTTGCTTTCAGGGGCGCAGACAGAGGCATCCGCAGCAGCCTTGCCCGCACTAATACTGCTGAGAATGAGTGCATGGGGTTTTTGGCAGCTGCTTCTGCCCCCAGTCATTTGGTCACGTACAGGGTCTCTTTTCTTCCCTCCTGCCCCCGTGCCCTCGTGTGCCAGGAGCAACAGGAGAAAAAGGCAGTCCTTGTTCATCAGGCAAAGTCCAACAACCCTGAAGGGCTGCATCCCTTGCTTCTATGAGAAGCAGCTGTCAATACGAACTACCCCAGCAAAGCTTGGGAATATTCTGGAATTATTAGACAAAAAGAAAGAAGGTCTAGACAGATGACCCCAAATTCTATGAGCAGCTGAGCTAATGTAAACATGATTTCAGACGAAGTGACCATGTTTTATTTTAAGAGGCACTCCTTCTATTCCCTCATGCTGAACCAAAGGCAGCTCTTGCTCACCCCACTGCAGGGCCCTGTGGGGCAGAGTATGTGTGGCCTGCTGCCCCGCTCCTCCTCTGGGGCAGCGTCGGATCGACCGAGCCAGCCCAGCTGAGGCCAGCAGCAGCAGCAGCAACAGCAGCTCAGGGGCTGGGCTGGGCTGGCAGCTGGGCCTCTAATGCCCTTCAGAGGTGGGCCCACCCACTGCCAGATGGTGCCTCTGCTCCAGGGGGAGCCTCACGGCCTCCTGGCAAGGAGTGGGTGGGGGTATCGCTCTCTGGCATTCAAAACAACAGCAGGGGGTGGGGCGGACTCCTCCAGCAACAGCATGGCGTTGAAGCGAGACTTTGGCACTGCCCCACCTGGAAGGGGAAGCCTGCCCACTGACCTTGGCAGACCTGCTCTGCACCAATCCTGCTCAGCGCTGGAACCTGTTGGGACTGCCTGCAGCAAGTCTGTGCTTGGCGACAGGCCTGGATGGGCTCCAGCTTGCTCTGCTCCAGGGAGGGCTCTCCCAGCCTGGGTGGCAAAACCCAGGCAAGTCAGGCAGCTTCGTACATGCCAAAGGACGGTGGCACAGCCTGCAGCCGGCCGGATTCCCACAGCACAGAAATGGATCCTTCTCCCAGCTCCCTGCGGGGGCCTCGTCAATGATGGTTTAATCTCTCACAGGGACAGAGAGTGCAAACGGTGGACTTCACTGCCCTCTACAGCCCCCAGGAGAAACTGGTAGCTTCTGCCTGGCAGCCACACCAGGTTTAACCAGGAAGTCAAGATTTGCACCAGGAGCAAGACCAAAAAACACCAACAACCAGATTCCAGAAGCTCCTCTCCCCCCAAAAATAGCAGCACTGGATGTTTAGATCCAGATAATGACCACAAAACGTCCAACCACACCTGCACTTCATGAGAGTAACTGGGGCCGTTTAGCCAAAGGTCCTTCCACAAGGAAGGGCAGCTGAATCCACTAACCACCGATGTTCCACCTGTCTACTTTTCTAACTTAGAAAGAAGCTCACAGGCATCTTAGGGTTGCACTGCTACAGACCAAGGAAGGCAGCATTCCACAGGCCGAAAAATAAGACCTGGAACTCATCACTCGCCCTTCCAATGAGTCCAAGGCAGCTTTGAGCTAAGCATTAAACAGGCGGAGGCTGAAGCACAGAGGCTGGCCAGGGAAGCTGGAAGCAGCAGAGAGGCTTCTGGGGCTCTGTCGGGGAGGGAAGGGTTAGGGTTAGGGACAAGGAAAAGTCGGAGGCAGATAAGCGAGGCAGGAAGGGGGTTGGGTTGACAGGGCAGCTGTGACCCTCCACAATGGTTTCTCATGGGAAATTAATTGTCCACGCTTGGGTTAAAGGGAACAAGACATCCTTTAACAGCAAGGAGTGTTCTGCTTAGGTATATGTATACACAAGGTGGGATATTCATGGTTTGGAAACAAACAATAAGTGTGAGAAGATCTTGGGGTCATTGACAATAAGGTGCACCTGAATCAATAGTGCAAGGCAGCTGTGAGAAGGGGTCTTAAAGAAAAACAAAGTCCTAGACATGTATTTAAAACTTCTTGTGCCCAGGATTAAAGGAAACTCACCCAAAGCTGTAAAATATGTCAATCCAAAGGTTTCTAGCGGCTGAAAAGAAGTTAACAAGCAATTTCCAAAAGTGATTAGAAAAGGGAGTAAACCCAGTATCCTTTCAAAGGTGCCAGTGTGGTTTGAGCAAGCTACCTATTCTCTCATCTCCCAGTACTCTAAACCCACAGGAGGCAGCGATTTTGTGGTCTCCTGCCTGGAGCACTTGTAGGCAATCTCAAATCCACTCCTCTCCAGAGAAATTAGGAAGAGCTGGTAGACTACCAGTAGTCTTTGACTTATGACAATTGAGCCCAAAATTTGTTGCTAAGCAAGACAGTGGTTGAGTTTTGTCCCATTTTACAACCTTTCTTGCCAGTTATTAAGCAAATCACTGCAGTTGTTAGATTAGTAACACAGCTGTTAAGTCAATCTGGCTTCCCCATTGACTTTGCTTGTCAAAAGGTTGCAAAAGGTGATCACATGACCCCTGGGATCCTGGGATGCTTCAATGGTCATGTGAAAAATGATCACAGATCACTTTTTTTCAGGGCCATTATAATTTCAAATGGCCAATAAAGGAATGGCTATAAGGGGAGGTGGGGTGGGCTTTACTTGCTGGCTCTTCCTTCCACTTTGATCATCAGCTCTCCTTTTAGCAGAATCTGGCTGGTCAAAGAAAGTAATGAAGGTATTTGATTTCAGCCGAGCCAGGTTCACAGGGGGCAATGGAGGGGATAGCTATGCTGGATGGAGAGTTCTGGGAGTTGAAGTCCACAAGTCTTAAAGTTGCTAAGTTTGGAGACCTCTTTGAGGTCTAGGAGAACAGACGGAAGGAATCTGGGATGCTCAGTTGGGGGGGAAAAAGAAGACCCAGGGGGGGGATTTTATGAGAAATCTATGATTTTATGATTTACAGGGACCACAATTCATTGTGGCAGGACCTACAGAAAGCACCTAAGTGTTTCGATGGATCACCAACTGGAGATGAGTCAACCATATGTTGCGAGGGGATTCAGTCTACAAGCTGGCACAATCCCAGACTGCTTCAACAGAAGTAGAACATTAAGATCAAGATCCTCTCTATTCTGGGTTGGTTTGACCACACCTAGAAGGGCAAGCGCTGCATTTCAGCATGACTGAAATGCTGTGGCATGATTAAGGGCTACAATAAAAAGGAACAGATTCTTGTAGCTAGCTTTTAGAAGGAAATGGGAGTCCTCGATGGTTACACCGATGACGTTTTTCAGGAATGAAGAGAGCAAGAGAGAAATTAACTATAAACTCAAGTCTTCAGGGCCAGCTTGTTTTCCTCCCATGTTATTGAAGGAATCAACAGACTTTGTAGTCTTTGAAACTTTGAGGATTGGTGAGATCCCAGATAATGAAAATATAATTAAATCAATTTAATTCTATGTTCATTTGGACAGGCAGAATCTAGCATGGACTTCTCTCCAACAAGTTGGGCCAGGCTTACTTATTAAATGGCTAGATCAGCCATGGGCAAACTACAGCCCGGGGGCTGGATCCGGCCTGTTTGGCTCTTCCATCCGGCCCGTGGAGCCGAAAGAGCGGAGGGTTCTCTTGCTCTCCCAGAAGGCTACGTGAAGTAATCTAACTCTGAATTTATATTAGTTCACACAAACACTCCATCCATGCTTTTGTTCCGGCCCTCCGGTCCAGTTTAAGAACCCATTGTGGCCCTGGAGTCAAAAGGTTTGCCCACCCCTGGGCTAGATTAATAAACCAGAGGAACGACACAGAAGTATTTGGATCTCACTTTCCACAACCTCCACAAGATTCTCTTTCAAAACAGGGTAAAACATGCGTTAGATGATACAGGTCATCCTTGACATATGACCACAATTGAGCACAAAATTTCTGTTGCTAAGCAAAACAGTTGAGTTTTGCCCAATTTTACGACCTTTGACACAGACATTTGTTGACTTTGCTTGTCAGGTTGCAAAAAGTGCTCACATGACCCAGAACACCACAACTGTCATAAATATGAGTCAGTCGCTAAGTGCCTGAATTTTGATCATGTGACTGTGGGGATGCTACAATGGTCATAAGTAGGAAAAACGGTTGCCAGACACTTTTTTCAGTGCTGTTGTACGTTCAAATGATCATTTTGCAAGTCTAGGACTACCTGTACCCCTCTTACACAGGTTCGGTTAGCTAAATGACCCCAAGAGTAGTTCTCAGTGGCTCCACTTCAGTGGAGGAAAGTACTGAGTAGAGAGCACAAGGCTCAGTGCTGTGTAACATTTGACAGCTGTGGCTCCTGTGAGGCCTCAGGGAGGCAACACAAGTTGTGCCAAGGCATTGTGGAAGCCCTGAGAAGGCGTCACCAAGGGCCAGGAGCTGCATTGGCAAGGCAGGCCTCAGCAGCAGCTGGACAAAGAAGGCAGCAATGGTCAACTGGGGGTGGCTGGACAGGTCAAAGGGCAGAGATGGGGAGAGAGAGGCAAGTCAGGAAGTTGAAACACCCACCAAGAAGGTAAACGTAGGCAGCTGCTAGGTGCCCCAATGCTTATTACCTGCCTTGGGGCTGCTGCAAAGGCTGTTAACTTTGATGATGATCACTACCACCTGTATAGCACCTTGTAATTTCAACCTGCCTCTGAAGGAATAGTCAGTGAGCAAGCAAGTTCAGCCTGCAAAAGAGGGAGGTGTCTGGAACACAGAAGATGGGCAAAACGTATTCTGAGTTTCCCAGACAGGACAAGACCTGGCAGGGGGTCCTACCCACAAAGGAAGCATCAGAACATCTTTCCAGGAGGACCTACCAGTGGATCAGCTGCCTTGGGAGCGGTAGACTCTCCTTCACCAGAGGTGTTTAAAAAGCAGGCAGGTGAGCATCAGCCAGGATGCTGCAATATGGGATACCTGTCCTGGGCAAGGGGCTGGACCAGGCAGCCTCTAAAGAGAGAAACCAGGAGGGTGGTCTTGGATCAAATATTTAGCCTCCATTATTGGCAAGAGTTTGTCACTCTATCCCAGGGGTCTTCAAACTTGACAGCTTTAAGACTTGTAGACTTCAACGTCCCAGAATTCCTCCTCCAGTCATGTTAGCTCAGGAATTCTGGGAATCGAAGTCCACAAGTCTTAAACTTGCCTCTATCTGATAGCCCAGAAGTACAGTTCTCATCTTCCTGTGGAATCAGTTTCCTGATCCAGTGCTGACATTAAGGTTCCTTCCAATCTTAGATTATAATTGCATGAATGGCAGGGAGAATCCTCCTCTGTTAGCAACAAGGCAACGTCGGCATTGACAATGCAACTCATGAAAGTGCAGAGGCTGTGTAGAATTCTTCAGAGAAGCAGCAAATCGATTTCCCTGAGAAATATTGTGTCTGAACTCTCCTTGGATCATGCAAATTGTCTGTGGTGTGACATGGGCAAGCACTCACTTGAAGCTGCACTCCAAGAAAGAGGAGCTAGCCTCTTTTACTCCCACTGGCCCCACCCTCTCCCGCATCCTGGAGGGGAACAAGCGTCAACACCAGCCTGCAATTCAAGAACAGGCAGCCCGCCCACCCTCCAAGTCCTGGGGCACCCGGGTTTAAGAGTGTCCCATCCCATCCCAACCCAACCACCAGCACATCAGAAACCCTCCCAAGAGAACATTTTGTTAGTGTGCACTTCGTTGCATGCTGATTCAGGGAGTGCATCAAAGTAAACACTTCCTAGCCTGTTCTTCTTGATCTTGGGCATAGTCCAAGTGCACAAGAAATGGAGACCTGGGCAAGCCAGAAGCAACTATAAGCGGCTTTTTCTTTGCTGAATATTTAACTGTGTCTTGTCCTTGGCCCTGAGCATTCTGGGAAAACTAAAAACCCAGCCTTCTTCGGTTCTACTCTTAACTTTCTGCTCTGTACTATAATTCCTCTGGGAGGAATTTACTGCCTGAAATACAGAGTTCCTCTGGAATAAAACGATACCCACCGATTTCTTGAAAAGTACTTCATGTCTTTTCATCAGAAAAAGAAAACCTGGCAACTTTATATACTCTTTTTGCAGGAAATAAAAGTTGCATTGTAGCTTAGCTATTTTTCTCAAAACAACCCCCCCTCTTTTGTCCTGCCCTTGTAGCACACGCAACTCCCTCAAGGACCTCGCCGCCCTCGATTCTTGCGCTCGGCTCCCCTTAAAGCGAGACAAAGCCGTTTTCACACCCGGCCCTTTCACCCGGGGACGGGCTGGCCTGGGGGACCGAGCCGTTCCTGGCCAGCCGGGCTGGGTGCGCAAGGCGAGCCCGGCAGAGGCCTCTGCGACTCGGGAGGGTGTCGCGGGTCGCCCAGGAAGCCTCCCGACCCGCCGTTTCTCAGGCCTGCCCGGTAGCGAACGCGCCGCCCCCGTCGCGGGTGCCGAGCTCCCTTCCCGCCACGACCGGGCAGAGGATCGCGTGGTCCGGGAGGAGGGCCGGATGCACACGGGGAGCCGGAGGGGGGGCGTTGGGCCGATCCAGGCTTCTTAACACGCGTGTTGAGGCGGCGCCGAATGGAAACCGGGACCTGCAGGATCCGCTCCCGGAGATTTCGCCGCTCTTGCGCACCCCGAACGGCGGGAGGGCGGCCGGGCCGAGGGGTCCCCAAAGCACTGAGGAGCGGAGAAGGCCGGGCCGCCGAGGCGAGCCCCGTTGCCAGAGCCCGGCCTGCAAGCGCGCAAGGGGCGCCGAGTCCGCCCAACCCTCGCCCGCTCCTTCCTTCGCGCCCCGGCTCGGTGGAGGCCGCGACTCCGCCCCGCGCCCACCCGCCGCCCGGACGCTGCTCGCCTACCGTGGCCGAAGCTCAGGCGGGGCACCGCCTCCCCGGGGGCGCCCGAGGGCAGCAGCGAGCCCAGCAGCAGCAGCGGCAGCAGCGGCGGCGGCGGCTCCATGGCGCGGGGGCCCGGCAAGCGGCGCGGTCGGCCGCGGCGGGTCGTCGAGTGCGGGCCGCGGTCGGCGCCGTCGTCGTGCAACCCAGCTCGCGCTGCTCCAGCTGGCCGGGGTGGCGTGGCGGCGCCTCCGCCTTCGGGGCGTGGCGGGCAGGCCCGTACCTGAGCAGGAGCCGCGCCCGCCCGGCCCTGGGGGAGGGCGGAGCTTGGCACCTGGCACGCACCTGCCCGCCTCCGAGAGGGCTCCGCCGTAGCGGCCGTTGGCCGGGAAAGACGTCCGGGGGGCGGAGACCCCTCGTCGCGGGCGCGCTTTGCCCCTCGAGATCCGCTAGTCGCTCCCCCGTCAGCCGCGCGCAGAACGTGCGTGTTGGAGGAGGCGAAAGTGAGGCTGCGGCGGAGCCCGCGAAGGCCTCTTTGGGGCGGGCAGAGTTGGGCCCCTTCTTATGGTTTCGGAGTTCCTTCTCCGCTCAGCCATGGTCTCGTTTTGGGCCCCGCAGCGAGTCGCCAAAGTGGGGGAGGTTCAACCAGACGTTGTGCGGTTGCTGCCTTTGGCAGACGCGCTGCCTAAGTACGCCGCCGGAGGCGCTGTTGGCAACCCCGCGAGGAGCCAGCTGTAAGGCCTGGCCTCTCCGCCAGGAAGCGGAACTCCAGTAACCTTTTAAAAGGAAACTTTTATTGGGAGAAAGTGACAGCAAGGAAGGCAAGGCAGGACCTGAGGTTCCCGCTCAGAACCGTTAGATTCCCGCTCTTCAAACTTGGCAAGTTTAAGGCTTGTGGACTTCAACGCCCAGAATTCCTGAGCTCACATGACTGGAGGAGGAATTCTGGGAGTTGAAGTCCACAAGCCTTAAACTTGCCAAGTTTGAAGAGCCCTGGATTAAGGGTTGCCTAAAACCCCTCCTCTATGTCCAGTCCAAGGGAGCCAAACCGCAGCTGCGAAGTTGTTGGGAGAACTGGAGCGGAGAAGGTGATCAGCAGCTGTGCTCAGGCACTGGCTGAGACAAAACAGGTGGCCCTGGCCCATCCCTCCCCCTCCCTCCGTCAGATGAGGAAGCTCTCCCTGTACATGCAAAGCAACAGAATCATCATCATCATGCCAATAAAAGAGGAGAGTAAAGAAGGGTAAATAGTAATATTACAGTCATATTACATGGATACCCATGTTAGACAGAACTGTGGGAATTAAGTGTTGAGCAGACTGTTGGCAGACGGGAAAACATCTCTTCCTGGGTCTGTTTTTGGTGCAAGGCTCCATAGCAGCATCCGGAGGGGAAGGAGTCGAAACAGGCCCTGTCAGGAGGTGAGGGCCCTGCGGATTATCTTCTCAACTCCCCCCCCCCAACCCACACAGTGCACAGATCGTCTATGAACCTTAGTTCCTGTCACCCCCTAGGAGGGCAGCTGCATCCCTGCCCACCTGACTGGCTCATACGTGGTGGGGATGGGCTACAAGCCACCCACTAGAGGCTGTGGAGACGGAGCTGCTTTGAGGAACAGAGCCGACCAAGCCTCTTGCAGGACCCTGCCAGCCGCCAGCCGTGGCCAGCTGGAAGGATGGCGTAAGTCTCTCCCCGTGCTCCAGAGACAGACGGACTCCCTGCAGGCAACCCTCCCGCCGTTTCCATAGCAATGAGTTCCCAGCAATAGCCATGGCAACTGGAGCCTGGGAGAATGGCCCTGGAGCCCGAGGGGTCAGCCACCAAGCTGGCACCAGCAGTGGAATTGGGGGGCGGGGGGGGCAGAGGGGTACCTTTGGCAAAAAAGGAAGGACCCTCGCCCACCCTCTCCATCTACCTCCCACACTTTGAGGGTGAACTGCCTTTTCTCTTCTGGAGCCCCTCCCTCAAGCCACCTGGAAGAGTCCAGCCGAGCACCTTCTGGGCCACCTCCTGGCTTCTCTCTTCAGCCATGACCCAGTGGGGGTCCTGCTCTGCTCTCTCTGCACCCCCCGCAGGCCCTGTAAAAAGTAGCATGAGAACATAGCCCAGGTCCAGGAGGGGCCATCTGTGGGGGAACCCTGGTTGCTGGAGCTGGCTGGCAACCGCCCCTGAGAAGCCCCCCCCCAGCCCACTCCCCTGGGTACAGGTGGCAGGCAGCACCTCTGGCTGGCCGTTGGTTGGGCAGACCTAATTGACACGTCCCCTTAGAGCAGGATCTGCCCCTGGCTGGGTAGCCCTCGACCCCCGTTCTGCCCCTCTGCACTCAAGGAGTGAAGAGACCCCCAGGGGTTGGGATGGTCCCTTTCTTTCAGGCTCTTCAATTCCATAACACAAAGCATTTCATAATTCAAGGCTATTCACTTTGTCCCTTCTTCTGAATCAATAGATGTTGATAATTGTACACTGAATTTCTTCCATTCAAACAATAACAAACATTTAAGATAATATTAGAACGTTAAGATAGCATAGGAAGCCTTTAAATGAACCTGATTAAGCACAATTTTTAATTCACATTTTCCAAAACGCCATCATGCTGCTAAACAAATAATTCTTTCAGCACTGTCCAACTATTTACAAAGTGTGCACTACTTTTACTATTAATCTTCTCCTTACTCCTTATCGCCCATCCCCCCCCACATGTGACTGTATGACTGTAACCTTGTCTCTTGGATCCTTACGATTTATACGGACTGTTTCCTAGTATGATTTGATTGCCTATTTGTACCCTATGACTATTATTAAGTGTTGTACCTGATGATTCTTAACTCTTGACGAATGTATCTTTTCTTTTTATGTACACTGAGACCACTTTCACCAAGACAAATTCCTTGTTTATCCAATCACACTTGGCCAATAAAGAATAAAGAATTCTATTCTATTCTCTATTCTAATTCTATTTCTATTCTATTCTTATTATACCCCATGACTATCATTAAGTGTTTGTACCTGATGATTCTGGACTCTTGATGGATGTCTCTTTTATGGACACTGAGAGCATTTGCACCAAAACAAATTCCTTGTGTGTCCAATCATACTTGGCCAATAAAAAAGAATTCTATTCTATTCGTCCTGCATCAGTGAAGTTGGACTATGGGAATCAGGACCACGTCCAAGAATTAGGGAGGGCCTCCCAGAAGTTTGACAGGCAAAAGAGCCTCTCCTGTGGACCGGGCCCAGGAGTACTTCTTACACAGAGGTTGCTCAATCAAGTCCTGTTTTTAAAGCTTCCAGTGTAGGCTGTCAGCATCTTGAATTAAGTCAGGAAAGCAAATGACAGCCAGAGTGGATCCTTTACAGGGGGTCCTCAACTTACAACAGTTCATTTAGTGACCATTCAGTGACAATGGCACCGAAAAAAGTGACCATTACGACTGTTTTTTCACACAACCATTGCAGCCTCCTCAGGGTCACGTGATCAAAACTCTGGTGCTTGGCCACTCATTCATGTGATGATGGCAGTGATCTTCTGACAAGCAAAGTCAATGGGGAAGCCAGCTTATGGACTGCAGGGATCCACTTAACCACTGTGGCAAGAAAGGTCATAAAACCAGGCAAGGATAATCCAACCCCCAGCACCATGACTTTGTCTCATGTAGATGTCCAATGGCTTTGCCATGAACAGATATTTACTGCACAATCCCTTGGGGACAATAAGACAGGATGAAAAGGGATGGGCCATTGCAACGGCATCATCATCACCACCAGATCTTGACCCAACTTGATGATCCCAAAAGAGATCCAAAAGGCTCAAGTCAGCACCCTCCAGTCCATAAGGGGGGCGTTTGTTCTCCTGGGCCTGTCATGCAAACCCCACAAAAGCCAGTCCAATAAGGGCCCGAGAGGCTTTATTGCCGCATTAACGTTTCTGACCGTAGCTGGGAATTGGGTGAGTAGGTATCCAGAGAGCTTGTGTTACCAAGCTCAGGCTTGCAAGGGGAGTTGTAAGCAGCTGCTAGCAGGAAGAAAGGACAGAGGGCCAGAGTGGCTGCCCTTGATCCCATGAGCCTCCCAAGGCAGGGCTGGCTGCAAGAGTCATTCCGGTGCCTGATTGCCCCACTCCTGTTCCCACTTTCCCCCTTGGTAGAAGCAAGAGATCGTTTGGACAAGTTATCTCTTCCTAAACTGCTTTTCTGTGCCAGATTAGTTAATGAGTCCTGCTATCTGAAATTGGCATGATCCTGACCAAGATTGCCCCGAAGGCTTCCTTTGGTGTTCCAAGCCAGGGGAGCAGATAAGCCAATAGCTGGCGCCAAGGCATTCTTTCTCTGCATTCACCCCATTGTGCGCTTGCTTGCTGTCTTCCCCTCCAATGTTGTAAACACAAACATTGTTTTTGCCTTGCTATTACAGCATCAAGGTGATTAGGTGAGAGCTACAAGGGGTGGGGGAGCAAGGAAGGGGGGAGAGAACATGACCTTCTCTGCTGCTGTTAGGGCTCACCTGGCTGATTGTGACACCAATTCTTTCATGAGTCCATTCTCTTTTGGTGATCATCCTGCATCTTCTGCTGCAGATTAGTAGAAGCAAACCCTAGGAACCCAAGTCTGGAGTTGGCCCTCATGGAAGGACATCGGCCAGTGGACTGCTTTGGAGGTGGATGGCACTCGGCTAGGCGTCTGCTGGCCGCTCCTCCAAGAGACCCTCTGGTTGCCCTTGCCTGGATCTTCAGAGTGACTGATGTGCTCTTGGGTCAGGGCTCGGCCCTCCGGCCCCTTATTGTCTGCATGGGGTCTCCTCTGCTCAGGCTCCTTGGCTCATTCTGAGGATTCAGGGAAGCTCTAACAGGCATCCGAAGCGCCCACCTGGTCCCTTTGTGTAGGCCAAGCCAATGAAGAGACCCCAAGAGGACACTTTCATGGCAAAGGTATAGCAGCAGAAACTTGAACGCTCCGAGAGTGTACCCACCCGTCTCCTGCCTCTCTTTCTCCTGCTCTCTCCTTTGCCAAGACTAAACTCTTGTGTACTTTCTCCGATTGGTTCTCCTAATGTTTGTTGCATCCCTTTGTCACGGTTACCCTCTAGACCAGTGGTCACCAACCAAGAAATGTCACCTGCAGAGCACCTCAAAGCAATTAATCCAGGCTGCGCAGGAACACAAGGCTGCTCCTCCCACATGGCCTGCGGGAACCCTCCCTGCCCACTCACTCCTTACCGGGCAAACTTGCCTGCTAAATTGCTATTTTTCCTTTTTCCCGCCATCAGCTGTTCTGCTGTGCCAGGAGATTTAGATTAGCTAGGAAGCAGGAAATGGTTGGATTTCTTGCTTTCTAGCTAGCCTTTAGATCTTTGGCTCTGCTTTTAAGCAGAGCCAAACTTTCCTTAGGACTGAAGGTTCTATTATTCAGTGCAGACTCACCGCAAGCAAATATCATGTGACAGACTCAGGTAGCCGATGGCAGACAGATAGATCACTGAATGATTCTGTGATTCTGTGAGCAACTCAATCTGCCTGCCTGCTTTGCCTGATTTTGGGTAAAAGTTGCTCTGTTTTTTATTAAAAAGTCTATATTTACATACATGGTGTGTTATGAGTTAATTTTGTGAGTTTGCTTGCTAGCAAATTTTATGAGTTTGCTTGCAAGCAAATTTTATGTGACAGACTGAGCTAGTCGATGGCAGATAGATAGATCTCTGAATGAATCTGTGATTCTGTGAGCAACTCAATCTGCCTGCCTGCTTTGCCTGATTTTGGGTAAAAGTTGCTTTTAATAAAAAAATTCAATATTTATATAAATATTTATAGTATTTACATACAAGCCATGCCCAGCCAGTCACATGACCACCAAGCCACACCCACAAATTAGGCCATGCCCACAGAACCGGTTAGTGGTCCCTGGGATTTAAAATTATGAGTTTGGTGGTCTCTGAGGTCCAAAAGGTTGGCGACCCTTGGAATAGAATGTCAGGATCAAAAGAAGCCCTTATTCCCCTCTAGCGTGATGTTATCAAGAATCAGAATGGTTGGCACTCTCCAAATTTTACAAATAAGCAAACAAGTACTGCACCTAGTGAGGAAGTGTGTTCCAGCTTTTTTACTGCGTTTTTGTGTTAATCCAGGCGGGTACTTATTTTTCTATTGGTCTGTCCGATGTATGTGGCAGGGCATGATGCGCAGGGGACTTCATATATGCCTTGGTTTTCCAGGTCAATTTTATCTTTGGGGTTTCTTAGGATGGCTGCTATTTTTCTGTCTGTTTTGAAGGCAGTCTTGATGTGATGCCTGTGTAGTATCTTACTGATTTTGTCTGTAGTACCTCTTATGTAGGGCAGGACAGCTGTTCCATAAGTCTGTTCATCTTCTAGGTCTCTATTATGTCTCAGTGTGTTTTTGTGGATCAGGCCTGTGATTTTGCTTTTGTGGAAGCCGTTGGTTGTCAGTACTTTGGTCAGGGTGCATAGTTCAGTCTTTATGTGTATCTTGTCTGCCAGGAGTTTGGTTCTGGCAATTAGTGTTTTGGCCATGGAGTTTACTGTGCTGGGTGGTGGTGGGATTGGGCGTTGAGGTAGCAGTTGGTGTGTATTTTCTTCTGGTATATGGTGTATCCTAGTGTGCCATCTGTTTTTTGTAGATTAGTACATCTAGGAATGGTAGTTGTTTGTTTCCGTTTCCATGGTGAATATGATTTTGGGGTGTGTGCTGTTTAGGTGTGTTAGGAAATTGTTTAGGTTTTCTTTTCCATGGGGCCAAACAACAAATGTGTCATCGATGTATCTTAACCATAGTTTGGGTTTGTGGGTGGCATTTGCCAGGGCTCTGGATTTGAATTCCATGAACAGGTTTGCAGTAACAGGTGACAGCGGGGATCCCATAGGGGCTCCTTCAATTTGCTTGTATCTTTGTCCTTTGTGAATGAAATATGTGTTGGTTAAGCAGTGTTCTGCTAGTTGCATGAGGTGTTTGGGTGGTTGGTATTTGTTTTTGATGATTTCTAGGGTTTCTTTTATCGGGACTTGAGTGAATAGTGAAACCACTTCGAAACTTACAAGCAGATCTTTTTGTTCCACGTGTAGATCTTTGATCATTTCTAAGAGGTGGTATTTATATATCCTGCCTCTCTTCCCCCATCGGGGAACTCGAGGCAGTATGAGTTTTGTACATGTGAAGCTGCTGCTTCATCATGGGGCTGTAGCTGCTTTGCTAGGTATTTGGCTAGGTTTTGTAGTGGTGCTCCTCTGTAGCTGACTATGGGTCTCAGAGGTATGCCTTCTTTGTGTATTTTGGGAAGGCTGTATAGTTTGGGGCATCTGGAAGTTTTTCTCTTGGAATGATCATCTGTTGGATACACACACACACACACACACACAATATAAATAAAAAACTGACCTCCCACCATTATCACAATTTTAGTTACTTATCACCTTCTTTTAAAATAAATTATCTCTTTTTCCCATATCCCCTCTGTTATCTATCAACACATCCATAAAACCTTGTCATTTTGGTCTTCGTGTCAGTAAAAGTCCAAAGGATACCAGAGATAACATGTATTTTAACCTTGATCAAATAAACCAACTTTATATTCGTTCCTTTTATTTCTAATAATCTTGAGCTTTAATCCCTTCAAATAATGCCTAGAACTTGATATGTTTTCATTTTTTTTGTTCCTTCTCACAAAATTCTTCAAACTTTTAACAAACCTCTATTGTAAATCCATAGCAAAATTGTTCAGGATACTCTCTTGGTTTGTGGTTTCTATTGTTCAAAAATATCCTTCAATATGTCCAATGTTAAAGTATTTTGCTTTATTCTATAACAGTAAATTGAGTTTCTCTTCTCCTTTAATTGTAATCTTTAATGTCCATTAAATGTAATCCTCTAGTGTCCATTTAAAAAAAAACCTTTAAAAAAATCAAAACAAAAGAAGTTATTGTAATCAATCTCAGCAAAAGTAGTTCTAGGTTTTGGTGATATATTTTAGATGGGACGGTGCCATCTTCTTAGTTCTGTGAGATCTCTTGGTGGCTTCCTGTACCATTGGCCCTCCGGCCATCTGTTGGAGTTAGCAATTGGATGCTCCCTTCCTATGAATTTTCAGCTCATTCCTCCACAAACACAGCTCAATCAGTGTGGTGAATTCAAGCAATGAGGCTTTCTCCAGGGGGAGAGATTATTAAACAGAGGCAACATGTAGATGAGATCCAGTTATACATCTCTTCTGGAGTCCTGACCCATGTCAGTTTGAAAAGCTCTGGCTGGAAGAGGTGGTGACATTTCAAACAAGAAGAAGTGGCTATTAATCCAGAAACCAACCAATTCTGCTACATTTCCATTCTTGATGGAATTGTGCTCCTCCAGGAGCTGGTTTGCAATCTGGGTAAAGTTCTGGACTCAGAGAAGTTGGAAGGTGTGCACAGAACAGCATGCTCAGCTTTGGCCGATGCACCAGACTAGGTATGACCCATCCTGCAACAGGGGGGATTGCCAGCCTCATGGTCTTGACACTTGACAAGATGGCACTGCCCTGAAAATCAGCTGGATGCATCTGGCCATGTAACAGACAGGATTGGCATATAACTCCAGTCTTTTGGGGCTGCATTAGCCCTGGTCTGTTTCTGGGGCAATTCAAGATGCCAGTACTGAACTGACCGTTGAGTCCTAAAGGCTGGGGAGCTGGACTTCAGTGGAATTGCTGACTCTAAACCCATCTGCCTGCCCCAGGCACACAGGGGGAACAACCCTGCCAAGTGTCCCCAGGGACACGTGGCAGAAGGGACTTGCAGGTGAGCCATTGCTGGAGTCCCCCCCCCCAAATGTTTACAGGACTTACCTCACCACTTCATGGGGCAGCCTTTGCAGCTGCTGACCGTTCGTGAGGTCAAGAAGTACCTCCTGACCAGTCCCCTTCCTTGCAGTTTTGACCTCTAGATCCTGGTCCTGCCCATCTGGAACAAGAGAACAAACCCCCTCTCTTTTTCTGCTGTGACGACCCAACAGAGAGCCTCCCTTATTTCATCCCCTCTCCCAGCCCCTTTGCTACCTCTCAGCAAACTTGCTCCACCTTCTTTCAGAGCCCAGAAGGGCTGACCTCTAACTCCCCCACTCTGGACTCTTCCTGCTAATGCACCCCAACATACAACTGTTTCTTCTGGCAGTTAGTAGCCATGATATGACCTGTATCTGCAGAATGTGGGAAGTGCCTGCCATGAGTTCTGATCTGGAAGGGGCCCCCTGGTTAAGTCCCTCTGGAAGGCCCCCTGTGCTGTGCTGGACTCTGAAGCTGTGGTCACGAGGAGGAGCGGGTCAGAGTTGGCTGTAAGCAGGCTTGCTGGCTGCCCCTCCCCCAGCCCTTATCAGGAAGGCCCCAGGGCAATCTCAGCAGTGATCCTAAATCGTATCTGGATTACCTGGGATATTCTCCCTTTGGCAGAACTCGCAGACCTCAGACCAAGAAAGCACAAGAGCAACCAGGGAGGGCCCTGCAGTGAGGAGGCCAGAGAAGAAGGGCCATCTGGGTCTGGGAGGCCAGAGGGTCTCCTCACATGGAGAGGAGCAAGTCGAGCATTCGGCCAGTCAGCACTGGCCAAAACATGACTAGTAGATGATCGGGGCGGTTCAGCATCACTGCGCACACTGGCCCTCCCCCCTTCCCCTAGTGGCAAGACTAAGGCAGCTCAGGGGCTTTCTCTCTGCTCCAGGGACAAGCAAAATCCCACCCCCCACTTACACAGTCCTGACCCCCTGCCTGTATTTCCAGAAGTGGCCTCAACATGCAGGGCCTGCCTGTCCCCAACCAGCTGGATGTCCTGATGCGCAACTTCCAGTCGTGGCAACCGCTGGCAGGAGGAAAGCCTGCCACCCTCTGGTGGGCAGCCGCCCCTGGCGCGGCGTGGGAGGCTGTTCCGCTGCCTCTCCTTGGCCAGAGCTTCTCCCACGCGGGGCAGAGTCCGGACGGAGGACCCGGGCGGCCTCGGGCCCCGTTTGGGCAGCTAAGCCCCGATCCACCAGCGGGGAAGCAGCAGGTGGGACTAGGCAGTCCTCGGCCGGCCTCTCCCCCGCGCCCGGTCCGGCCACGCCGCGCCTCGCGCCGAAAGGCTGCCAATGGCAGGAGGGACGCGGCGCGGGCGGGGAACAAAGGCGCACGTGGCCGCCGAGCAGGGACGCCCCGCCCCGAGGAGGGCCCAGCGCAGGGGGCGGCGGGGGCGGCTCCAGGGCTGCTGCGCTCGCGGTGGCGCTCGCCTCGCCTTCCCTTTCCTCCGCCGCCGCCCGCCGCGATGGCACGCTACCTCTGCTCGGGCGCTGCCGCCACCGCCGCCGCCGCCGCCGCCTGGCCTCGCAGCCCGGCCGCGGCGCTCCCCGCGCTCAGCGCTTGGCAGCGGCCCCCGCAGCGGCACTGTGAGTGGGGGTCGGGTCGGAGCGCCTTCCGCTTGTCCCGCCGCGCGCCCCCTCGGCCGCCCTGCCTCCACTGCTGACCTTGGCGGCCCGGTCCAGCCTCCGGGCAGCACAGGCGGAAGGAGCGGCGACGGCATCGGCAGCCCCGCTGGCCGGGAGAGCGCCAGTTAAAGCCGCCGGGTCCGTGGCGCTGGCCTCCGCCTGGCGGGCGCCTGGCCGGCTTTCTGGAGCTTGGCCAGACCGAGGAGGCGCCGCGCCCGGCGGCAGCCCGCCCCGACACCGGCGCTGCTCTGCTGGGGTTGGACCCGGAGAAGGGCTGCGGGCCCGGCCTTACCCTCTGGCCGGCGCGGTCAGGCCGGGGAAGGCCTCGGCCGGCGCCCCCTCCTCGTCTGCGGCCCTGGCAGCCGGCCCGCCCGGGCACCTGTTGGAGGAGGCGCGGCCAGCTGGCGCTCGGCGGGCTGCAGAGGGGCGGCCGGGCCTGCCGCTGCCGGCGTCCTCTGAGCGTGACCTTGTCCCTTTGGCGGGCAGAGGCCGCCCCTCTCTGAGGCGGGCGGCCCTCCAGCGGCAGCGCGATGTGGCAGGCGGGGGCGGCAGCCCTGGAGGCCGATGAGGGCCCCCTCCGGGGAGCGGGGGGGGCTCAGCGGAGGACTGGAAAGTGGCCCCGGATCCCGAGAGCGCCAGAGGCTCCTGGGGTGGACCGTTAGATGTCCCCAACGGGAAGCCGCCTTCCCTGACCTCCGCTTGACCCAGCTCTGCAGCTGGGCTCGGTAGGGGCCCATGTGTCAGAAGCAGCTGCCGGTTCCAGAGAGGAGCCTTGTCACTCCTGGGACCTTCCCTCCCAATCGCTTTGAACCAATGGGACTTTGTTGGACGTGAGGGAAGCTGGGGCTGTCTAGGGAGAGTCACCCTCTTGTCCCCCCTCTGATCCCCCCCTCATCTTCTCTGCAGATGCTGACCAGAGAATCAAGGTTGCCAACCCCATAGTGGAAATGGACGGGGATGAGATGACCCGGATCATCTGGGCCTTCATCAAGGAGAAGGTACCTGGCCTGCCCACCTTCCCTGCCCTGATGAGAGGGGACAAACCCCAAAGCCATTGACTCCCTGACCCAAGGTGGACAGTGTAAATGCTTGGGCAGAGTAGAAAGTGAAGGAAAAGCGGTCTGTGGCTTTGAAGCTTTGAGATGGGGAATCCTGAGGGATCTTGTTGATTCCTTCATGCGTCTTAGGCAGCCCAGGAGATCCCACACCCACTTTCCACGTGGAAGGCAGTGGCTCACAGAGGGCAACAGGGTCAAGTTCCCCTCCCTCCCTCCCTCCTTCCCTGCAGAATAGGGTGCCCTGAGGGCTTGAAAGTGATCCCTGCCCATAAACCCTGCCAAGGAGGAGGAAGCGCAGGCACGTGGCCAGCCAGGGAAAGCCTGCCGAGGGAAGGAGGGCGCCTGGCCCTGACTGCTCCTTGTCTGCTGCCTGCAGCTGATCCTGCCCAATGTGGACCTGCAGCTGAAGTACTTCGACCTGGGGCTGCCCCATCGGGACCAGACTGAGGACCAAGTCACTATTGATTCGGCCCTGGCCACTCAGAAGTACAGCGTAGCTGTCAAGTGCGCCACCATCACCCCTGACGAGGCCCGTGTGGAAGGTATGTGCAGGAGGTGAGGCCAGGCAAGGCAGAAGCTCCGCCGAGGCGCCCCTGGAGAACCTCTGTCCAAGCAAGGTGGGGGCTCCAGAGGAGGCGGGCAAGTCACTCCAGCCTCCATGCTGGATGTGTCTCCCTTGTGGCCCCTGCAGAGTTCAAGCTGAAGAAGATGTGGAAGAGCCCCAACGGCACCATCCGGAACATCCTGGGGGGGACGGTTTTCCGAGAGCCCATCGTCTGCAGGAACATCCCCCGCCTGGTCCCAGGCTGGACCAAGCCCATCACCATCGGGAGACATGCTCACGGAGACCAGGTGGGCTTGCCAGGGGGAAAGGGGTGCCCTGCAGCCAGCCCACACGGAGCAGCTTTCTTGGTGCTGGGTGTCCCGGTGCCTGTCCCATGAGCGGTTGGAAACCCCGGAGGGAAAGGCCTGTGGGGACGCCTGTGGGCCCCAGGAGTTCTCCTACTGCCAGAGCCACCTGCAGAAGTTAAATCAGCAAAGTTGCTCACGTCTTAAACAGAGGAAACCTCTGCACTTTATTCATGGTTTAATAGCTGAACGTTTACAGGACCTGGAAAGCATTAAGTGAATGTGAATGGGATACAATCGGCTGATCCAATCCAAAAACATTTTGCCCACTACCTGAATCCAGGCCCCAATAAAAATGTGGTAAAAATCTAATCATCCTCCCATTCACTGCTTCCCAAAGGGGACACAGCCTCTGTGGGACAGACAGCTTCTCCTTCAAGATAACCACTTGAATTCAAGCAGTTGGGACAAGGACCGAAGAGAGAAGCCTCATGCAGGGCAGGACACTTCCTAGTTGTGGGGGGTGGGGCAGAAGAGCTGATGTGACAGGCAGAATCGTCAGGAAAGGCACCAGGGCCAAGCAAGATGGGAGCAGGCAGCCATAATGCATCTACGTGCAGGTCCTCAAATTATCCCGTGTCCCAGATCAGATCAGAGGTTACAAAGAAAGTTCAGGAATTCCCACGGCTGCTCTGAAGCCTGAACGTGGGAAGAAAAGGCTAATTTTCTAGCCAGGCCATTCTGGAGCCTCTGCTGGACTCCCCTCCGCAATGTTCAGTGGGGAAACAAGCAGTGGTTGAGCCTCCTGGATTTTTCATTTTGCAAAGCATTACTTCTGTCTTGCAGTTCTAACATGCAACTGTTTTTCACTGGGTTTCACTGCTTACCCTAGATGGATTTTGATCTTGGTTTCTTTATAGTCTTTTGTCTTGAAGGGTAGGGTTGGCTATAATCATCTCGGGGCTCTGTTTTTCAGTACAAAGCCACAGACTTCATAGTGGATAAATCAGGGACCTTTAAGATGGTTTTCGTGCCCAAAGATGGCAGTGGTGCCAAGGAGTGGGAGGTCTTTAACTTCCCAGGCGGGGGTGTCGGCATGGGCATGTACAACACTGATGAGGTGAGGAGGAGGGGGCAGGAGGACAGGGTTCCCTGGGGGAGGCCAGGCTTATGGGGCTCTGGCCTGCTGAATGTCCCCAACGTCTCTCCTCTGCCTGGGGGGGTGGGCTCTGCAGGCAGGCTAGTGCCAGGCATGTCCCACTGAGCCCTCGGCCTGCCTCTTGCAGTCCATCTTGGGCTTTGCCCACAGCTGCTTCCAGTACGCCATCCAGAAGAAATGGCCGCTCTACTTGAGTACCAAGAACACCATCCTCAAGGCCTACGATGGGCGGTTCAAGGACATCTTCCAGGAGATCTTTGACAAGTGAGCCACTGAGCTGTGGGGGGAGGCAGCCCCCTTGGCGGGGGTCAGAGCCTGCCTACCAGCCTCTGGTACCCCTTTGCACTGGCATCAGTCCAGGGCTGACCTTGACTGTTCCCCCTGTCAGGCACTACAAGACAGAATTCGACAAGCTCAAGATCTGGTATGAGCACAGGCTCATTGATGACATGGTGGCCCAGGTGCTGAAATCAGTTGGCGGCTTTGTCTGGGCTTGTAAGAACTACGATGGAGACGTCCAGTCAGACATCCTGGCCCAAGGTATGTACAGGCCCTGCCTGGGCACACAGCCAGCAGGTGGAGTCCCTGTGCAGGGCTGGGGATGAGCGCTTGCTGAGGGACGAGCAGGACCAGGGCACCAAGGACCCCATCCTGAGCCCTTAGCATCTGGCAAACAGGGTCGCTCCTCCCTTCACCTGGTGCTGCCAGGCTAGGGTGGCACCTTGCAGGGGAAGCAGTTTGGGCTCAGGGCCCCCACTGCTTCAAGGACCACAAAGCAAAGCTGCTTCCTACAGGAAAAGAGCAGAGGGAGAGCAGGTCCCTTGGGGGTGGGGCGGGAGGCGGGCTTTTCCCTTATCCCAGAGCATGTGAAGGGGAGAACCACGGTTGCTGGCACCAGCTGGGTGCCCCGGGGGAGCTGTGCAGGACTTCGGGCACTGGGGAGCCAAGGGAGCAGTGGCCCCTCCTTCCTGGTCTGATGGACCCTGTCTTTGCCCCAAGGGTTTGGCTCCCTGGGCCTCATGACCTCGGTTCTCGTCTGCCCGGATGGGAAAACCATTGAGGCAGAGGCTGCCCACGGCACGGTCACTCGCCACTTCCGGGAGCACCAAAAGGTGAGCTTGCCTGGAGGGTGGGGAAGTCCTGGGGAGCCCTGCTGCAGGCAGCAGGCCCCCAGAGCACATGCGCTTTGCTTGCGCCTCTCCCTCAGGGCCGTCCCACTAGCACCAACCCCATCGCCAGCATCTTTGCCTGGACCCGAGGCCTGCAGCACCGAGGCAAGCTGGACAGCAACCCTCAGCTGGTCAGGTAAGAGGGGGGCCAGGCCCTCTTGGGGGGGGGGCAGGGGGTTGGCTGTGCTGGCCTTGCCCCGCTGTGGGAGGCCTCTCCCCAGACCAGGGGGGGGCTCCCTCCCTCAGCCTTCCCCTCCCTCCCTAGGTTTGCTGAGACTCTGGAGAAGGTCTGCGTGGAGACAGTGGAGAGCGGGACGATGACCAAGGACCTGGCAGGCTGCATCCATGGATTAAGCAAGTGAGGCCTGGCTCAGGTGGGGGCCCCTTGGCCGGAAGCCCTGCCCCCCCCGCCCGAGTGACCATGAGCCTCTTGTCTCCCTGCAGTGTGAAGTTAAACGAGCACTTTGTCAACACCACCGACTTCCTGGATGCCATCAAGAGCAACCTGGACCGGGCCCTGAGCAAGCAGTAGGGCAGCAGGGGCTGCGGGCGAAGACCCTGCTCCCGGGGACCGGAGCATGCATGTGGGGCTGCTCCCATCCAGTGGGAGCCCTTTGGGGCCCGTCTGTAAAGCTTGTGAGGCCCTTGGGGCCACTCTTGGGGAGGAGAGCTTGCCCCCCTCCCATTCTGTGACTGCAGATCTTGCAAGCAGGGAAGGAAAAGGGCTGGGTGCTGTAACTACCCTGGGCCTGGCCTTGGCTGCCCAAGAGAGCTATTAAACAACGGCTTCTCCCTTAGCGCGACCGTCAGTCCGTGCAATGCATCTGCAGCAGCAGCAGCACCACCACCACCACCACCCAATCCGTCTGCCAAACAATATTCATTTATTGCTGAACTTCTTCAGAACTGGAAAATAAACACAGTAGCTCTATGCACAAAAGGGGCAGCGCCCCAGGAGTAGAAGGCGGCCACCGACTGGGCAGGGGGGGCCTTGACCCTTCTGCCAAGTAAAGGGGGGCACTTTGGAGTCCACTGGACTGGGGGAGCCAGGCTTCCTGACCCAGGCTGCTCTTTCCGAGTTCAGGGCGGAGGTAGACTGCAACATGGGTGGGAGGCGAGCAGCACTTGCGGTCCAGTCTGAGGGAGGGAGACCTGCTTAGCCTCCCAAGGACCCCCCTCTGGTCCCCCAGTTGCTTCGGCCAGGACTCTCGGGGCGGGCGGGTCCGCAGGGTTGCCCTGGCCAAGTGTGGGAGGTAGAGTAAGGCAAGTGGAATCCCGCAAGGCTGGTGCCCCAGCGAGGAACCGCCAACCAGCAGAGCCACACCTGGCCAAGAGGCGGCTGGGAGGGCCGCAGGATCCTCCCTGCGCTCCCCTGTTCTGTGCAGCCCAAGCACTGCTTTAGGTGGGGGGAACACCCTCCTCCCCCTCCTTGACCAGGCCCTTCCCCTCCCAACTATAGCATGTTGTAGTAGGCGATCTCCTTCATGGTCTGTTCTGCCAAGGCAGACCCGCTGCTGGGGTTCCCCACTGCCCCGTAGTCGTAGGCATTCTCCTCGTAGTCGTCCATCTCCTGCTGCCCGTCCAGTTCCGAGGGGTTGGTGCCGGACAGTTCCAGCATGGGATCTAGGGAGGAATGCAAACATGCCAGGTGGCCTCAGGGACGCCTCTGGGAGACGGGCGTCTGGGGCTCCCCTCTCAGCCCCCCATCCCACCCCCCCTGCAAACCTTGGCTGTCCAGGTTGAGGTCCATCACGCCGTGCTTGACTTTCATATGCCGGCTGAGGTTCCCCTTCAGATTGAACTTGCTGGAGCAGTAAGGGCACTTGAAGGGCTTGCTGCCGGCATGCAGGTGCATGTGGCCCAGGAGGTTGTACATGCGGTTGAAGGACTTCCCACACACCTGTAGGCAGAGGAGGCCAGGCAGGAGTCAATGGCTGGGTGGCCGGAGCCCCTCCAAGGGGAAGGCATCCCTCCAGCAGCCTTTCCAGGTGGCCCGCAAGCTGAACCCTTAGAATGTGGCCCCAAATGGGGGGGGAGGGGGAGGTACACAAGATATGGAGCCATGGCCGTTCCCAGCCGCCCCCACCCCACCCCCACCCCTGTGCTACCTTGCACTTGAAGGGCTTGACTGGCGAATGCACAATCATGTGGGTCTTGAGCGTCTGCTTCTGCACAAAGGTCTTGAAGCAGATGTGGCACTGATAGGGGCGCACGCTGGTGTGGATCAGCATGTGCCGCTTCATGTTGGCATGCAGCGTGAACTCGCGCCCACACACCTCGCACTTGAACTCCTTCACGCCCTGAAAGAGACAGAAGTGGCCCCCATGACCTGGCTCAGAGCCCCGGGAAGGTCCGGGCAGGGCAGTGGGGGGGGGAGGTGGCTGCTGAGTCCCCATGTGGCCCCAGTGGGGCCGGCCTACCTTGTGGGTGAGCGAGTGCTGCTTGAGGTGGTGGATCTGGCTGAACTCCATGCCGCACTCGGTGCAGACGAAGGGCCGCACGTTCTGGTGCTTGAGGGTGTGGTTCTGCAGCTGGCTGCGGTAGTGGAAGGACTTGTTGCACTCGGGGCATGGGTACAGCGTGGGGCCCTGGTGCGTGGCCAGGTGGCGCTTGAGTTGGGTGAGCGTGGAGAAGTCCAAGCCGCATTCCACGCACACGTGGCAGCGGCCGCTCTCGTGCTTCCCCTCGTGTGCCTTGAGCTCGCTGGGGTAGGCAAAACCCCGGCCACAAAAGCGGCAGCTGTAGGGCTTGACGTCCGAGTGCAGCAGCATGTGGCGCTTGAGGTGGCTGGTCTGGGTGAAGGCCTTGTGGCACACCTGGCACTTGTGGGGCCGCGTGCCCTGGTGGGTGAGCAGGTGCGTCTGCAGGTGGCTGGGCTGCTTGAAGAGCTTGCTGCAGTGCGGGCAGGAGTGGGGCTTGATGCCGTTGTGCCCCAGGATGTGGGTCACCAGGTTGTACTTGGAGGTGTAGGACTTCTCGCACAGGCGGCACTGCCAGCGCTTCTCCACCAGGTAGGAGTCGTCAATCTGGACGTTGATGTCCAGGCGGTCCATGTGCACCTTCTTGCTGTGCTCGCCGGGGGCCTCTGCCTCAAAGTCCAGCGGCTCCTGCCAGGTGAAGCCTGCCCCGCTCTTGCCTTGCCCTGGGGGGGAGGCTGGCAGCTGGTTCTCCATGCCACTCAGGGACGGCAGGCCGGGCGGGAAACTGCAGCTGCTGTCCAGGCCAGCTTGGGGTGGGCCGGGGAACCTTCCCTCGTAGGCTGCCAAGGAGTGCTCTGGCTGCGGGGGCCTCCGCGGAGGCTGCAGGGGCTGAGGCCGCCTGCTGAAGGGGCCGAGGCTTGCCACCCTGCTGCTCTGCCTGGTTGGCTCGGGACACAGCTCCTCTGGGTTGCTGCTCTCCAGAACCTGCTCTTCAGGGCCCCCGGTGGGCGCTTCGGGGCTCCCCTCCTCCTCCTCCTCCCCCTCCGTCTCACCCCTCTCGCGCTTCACCTTCGGCACCAGGCGCACGGGGGGCCGCTTCCTCCTCCGGGCCTGCTTCCCAAAGGAGGCTTCTGCCTCTGGCCCCTCCTCTTCCTCCAGGGGCTCCCCCTGGGATGGGCCAGCTGGGCTGCTGCCTTCGGGCGGTTTCAATTCAGTGGCTGCTGCGTCCTCGTCCAGCTTTCCTGCCAAACTGGAGAAGATGCTGTCGGGGTTGACGGTGCCTCCCAGGAACTCATTCTCAGATACCAGACCCAGGACAGCAGCCTGGGCCAGTGACAGCACCACCACCGCCTCCGTCTGGGTCCCGGAGCTGGCGAAACGCTCCATGCCTTGCACCATCCGGCAGAGTGGCAGCACCTGCAGGGAGGAGAGAGGAAGGGAAGCCATGAGCTCCGGTGCCTTCTGGTGTGGGCAGAGGAGTGCCAAGCTTAACACCAGGCAGCCCAAAGACCAGCCAGAAGCCCAGGCCCCTCCACCCACGCCAGCCTCACAAAACCTCATTCCGAAGGAAGCCGGTGTCATTGCCAAAAGGCTGCTACGGGCATCACAACTGCCAAATAATGTGTAGTTCTCACTTAACAACTGTCACACTGACTGCTTAAGTGACCTTCTGAAGTTGCAACATCACTGAAAACGTAACTTTACAAGCGGTCCCTGCACTTATGGCCAACACAGCATCCCCCGGTCACATGACTCCATCTGGCCACAGGCTTCTGGCCATGCAAAGACAGGGAATTGGGGAAACCACATGTTCCGGCCAAGTGGTGTCTTGCTTAATGACCACATTGCTTAACAACGGAATTGCCAATCCCAACTGTGGCAGTTAAGCGACCTGCATGGCAAGTCCACTGGCATCACTTCCGGGCCCACTGAAGCATTTTTCTCCTGACTGATGGGGACGTCACTCAAGGCAAGGGCCCGGGGGGGGGGGGTGTCCAGGCCGGAGTTGTGGGCCTTGAGAACCGCAGGAACGGCCCAGCCCCCCAGGAGCCCCCCCCGCAGGGCGGCAGAGCAGGCCCAAGGGAGGGGCTGGCAAGGAGCCGGGGCTCCGTTACTGTCTGCTACCAGGGCCGGGAGGCCCTGGGGGAGGCGGACCCCCCAGGCCCCAGCCGCGCTCTTCCCGGGAAGGGGTCGGGGTCGCCCGGGTGCCACTCATGGCCGGCGAGGGTTTCACTGAAGAAGTCCCGGAAAAAAGGCACCGGCAGGCCGAGGCTGGGCGGCCGAAGGGGACTCCAGGGGGCGGAAAGGGTTGCTGGGAACCCCCATCCACTAACCCGGGTCCGAGGGCTCGCTCGCGGGACCGCCGCTCCGCTCGGGCCCCTCGCCGGGCCACCTCCCCGCCTATCCCGGGTCCACCTGCCGAGGGATCCCCCCCACACCCGGGCGGAGCAGCCCCGGAGAGCCAGGGAAGCTGCGCGCGGCCTCCCTGCCTCCTTCCCGGCGAGGGCCTCGCAGCCTCCGCGCCCGACGGGACGGACAGCCGATCGAGGGGCCTCCAGAGACCTTCCGGGAGCCGCGGCCTCCCTCCGACCGATGTAGGAGGCGCCGCCCAGCCCGGAGCTTCCGCCTCAACTGCCCCGACCGGGCGAGCGGCAGGTGCGGAGCCCCGCCCTTCGAGGAGGGGGCGGAGACGGGGCGGGGCCTTCGCCGCAGCCCCGCCCCTCCCCTCCGCTCTTGGCTCCCGCCCGGCGAGCCCGGCCAGTTGGGGCGACGGTGGCCAAATCCTTTCCGGGCCCGCCAACCCCGCCCCGGTCTCCCAGGCAACGCCCCGCCCACCTCGGCCTCGCAGCTCCCCGCCGCGGCGGCTCCCGGGCAGATTGGAGCGGGCCTCCTGGAGAAGGGGGGGTCTCTGCGACCCCCCCTCCGGCCTGGCCGGCCCAGGGTTCCAAAGCGCGTTTCAGACCACTTGCGGGGGCACTGTTCACCTCCCCCGGTCCTGGAGCCCCCTTGGGAGCAGGTGCCCGGTGCAGAGAGGCTTCTCCTCCCGCGGGGGCGGAGGGGGGGCGGGGAGCGGCTGGGGCTGGCAAGGGCTGATCCCCCAGCTCCTTCCCTCGCCCGATCCCCACTTGTCAGAAAAGCAATGCAGGCGCTTCTCGGCTTTTCCCGGCCGCAGAGATTCCCCCCTCCGCGCGCGATTCTGCCTGTGCCACCCCCCCCCCTCCCGGCAACAGGACCCTTGTCCAGACTCCAGAAGAGCATCTAGCAATGGAGCTAAAGCAGCTCCAGGACTGCTGTCCACAGCACTGTAACACAACCACATGGCTTCAACTGGCGCCTGATCTTGTTAGCCCCCCACCAAAGGCACCTGGGCTTTATGTATCACAACACACGTTTTGCTATGTTTCACCATCATGATTTCTATTGGGCAGATGTGGGTGATGCAATGTGGAATGGACGGCTGCCTGACGTCACATGCCCTGAGCTGTTTGAACCCTGAAAAAAATAGCCTATGGATCCTGTTCCTCGAGCATCGGCTCAATGCAAGCAGATCAGATTGATGTGAGGACTCAAGGGATGCGCTGCACCAGCAGACACGAACTCCGCCCACAGGCGGCCAGGCGGCCCTTCTCCCTCAGCATCGAAGAATACAAACTCCCCTCCAACGCATTGAGTTGTCAGCCCTACAAGCAGAAGGTCCCTGGGTGGAGAGGAGGGATTGCAAAAATAAAGCCATTGTGGTGACTGTGACAGCATGAGGAGGAGAAGGAGGAAGAAGAAGAGGAAGATTAATTGCCACCTATCTCACCATGGGACTAATTCTAGGCAGCTCTCAAAGGAAGAAATAAAAAGTTGAAAGAAAGCGAAAGTGAAAGAGGGGAATACATCAATAGGATCAGTAGAACAAAAGATGTGGCTGAGAGGACAGAGACAGCATCACTGGGTCAGCAAGGGGAGAACAGTAGACTATCATCTGCATGTTGATGGCGTCTCAACCCAGGGTGACGGATGGAGGTGGTGACCCTTTGAGAGCTGGGTAAAGTTAGTCTGTCTAAGGATGATCTCACCCAGCGGCTTCATGTACGGGTTAAATAGGAGAGAGCACCGAGCCCTGTGGCACCCCACAAAGTAGGGGCTGTGAGCTGGACCTCTTCCCCCATCAACACCAGTTGGGGGTAACCTCAGAGAAAGGAGCTGAACCAGCGCAAGGGGACATCCTGGTTGATGGTCTCAAAGGCCACTGAAAAGCCAAGAAAAGCAGCAATGGTTGCACAACCTCTATCTCGCTCTCGCAGAGACCGCCCATGTGTGACCAAGAAAGTCCGTGTCCCATAGCCAGACCTGAAGCCAGATTGAAAGTGATCCTGGAAATCCATTTCACCCAGGACTCTCTGGAGTTGCCAAGCAACCACCTTTCCTACCACTTTCCCTGTAAAGGAAAGATGGGAAACTGGATAAAATTATCCAGGCAGGTCAAGGGATGGTTCCTTAAGGAGAGGACAAACCAGGAATAAAAGATCCCAGGAATATCCTCTCTCGCAGCTAGGAATTGTTTACTGCAGGAGCCCATTTGCTGGTCAGTGTCTGGAGGCTTTCGGCCAGGATGGACAAGGATCTAAAGGACAGGTGGTTGCACTGACAGCACAGAGTACCCTGCCCACTTCCTTAGGGGCAACGGGGTCAAACGGATCCCATTAAGTACGAGGCGAGATGATTCCCTGAGCATCTCATAAAGACCTGCACCACAAGCGTTCCAACCTGGAACGAATCAGGCCAATTTTATCTGACATATGTTCAACCAATTCTTCTGGTGCCAGTGACCCAAGCCCCACCTCTTTGCGCTGCACCGCTTGCCAATGCACAAAAGGGGTGGGGCTTCAATGGCACAGCTGTGGCCACCACCTTGACCTTTTAACCCTTCTAGGCTTCAGTTCAGACATCACAACGGCTAAGAATGGCAAATCAAGCAAAGGGTTTCAGAAGTGAAGACAGGCTGAGATTGCAAGCAGCAATCTGTGGGCCCAGGACGAAATCCTAACTTAGCTGCAGGGGTGGATCCCCTGGCCTTGCCTGGCTGTGAGGACTATTAAGCAGTGGCCCAACCTGCCTCCAAGAGTCAGGGAGGTTTTCAGGAAAAGACAGGATGGCCATCTCTCTATGACGATAGGAGGATTCCCGCTCTGTGGGGTTGGACTAGAAGTTCTCCAAGGTCTCTCCCAACATTAGACGCTGGGACAAAATATATAACCATTATATTATGGTTGGCTGACCAACTTTATACCCAGCACGTATAAGCAGTTCTCAGTGGGACTACATCTACATGGAGGGAAGCATGCAATGGGGTACCCCAAGGTTCTGTCCGATCATATATTTATTTAATGCTTATATAATTTAGAGGCAATCTCACTCTTAAGTGATTCTGGGCCGCTTTAAAAGAATAGGAATAATGAGGTGGAGCGAAGGTCTGTGGACATTCTCAGTCTTCCAGGTCACAGTTGTCTCAAAAGGCAACTGGGCTCTTTCTTCCTTGAGGAAGGAGATCTTACCCTTTATTGGATGGGGAAGCAAAACTTCTTCTTCCTCCTCCTCAGTCCAGTTGCCTTTTCAAGAAGTACTTTTGAGACAGTGAGGTGGACCATAAGTGTGAAACGACAAGCCTTGTATGCCAACAGCATACACCCCACTGCCCTGTCTTGCACCAGGGAGTTTTGGGTTTTCAAAAACTTTCTGGACATCATCAAGATGGATCTTGAAGGAGAGAGGATGGCATTCCAGAGGGCACAAGAATAGAGAAGCTGTGCCTCCTGCACTGTGACAGATAGCATTGTTTGATTGACAGGACCCCAAACGCTGACCTCACCACTACAATTGATGGTATTGAAAGCTGCTGCGGAGCAAGGAGCGATGCTGCCACCGCCTTCTTCAAGGCCAAAGGGCTGCCCTCTCTCAAAGAAGCTGGCCCCACTTCCTGGACCCAACCGCAGATTCCTCCCAGGTATCTTCAACAACCTGCATCTAATAAAGGGGTGGCCATGCTCACAGGTTAAAGGGCCTTGTCCACTTCCTTACGTGTCAAGAGCTCAGTAACCAGTAAAACCTGCTCCAGTAACCCCACAAGTCAGCCACCCAGTTGGAGCCCAACTCTGAGCAGAGCAACTTCACCTGCCAGACATCTGGAATATCCTGCAGTGCCCTTCTGTCAGCTTATCCTTCCCCATTGAGTCCCCCTGAAGCCAACTGCTGGGGAGCCCATGCTCCCACCCGGGTCTCTGTGCCCCCTAGCAGAGTCCCTGCATTCGTCCAGAGATCCTCCTTGGTGCTTCCATTACCACTAGAAATGGGCCACCATCACCAACCTCGGAGTTCCGCTTTCTTTGCCCTGCGGTGCTCATCCTGGCTTTTCCATAATGCTCTTTAGTAAACTAGAGAAGGTTTAGCTGAATTGCCAAACAACCTCATTCACATCAGGGCTCTGTGCAGCATGCCCTGCTAACCATCAGTTTTGACCTATTTTGGTCAGTGTGTCACAAGCACAATCCATCTTTTGCTTCAGGTATGTTGTGCAGCCAGCAACTCTAATCGGAAGTCAGGAAACTATTGCACTTAATGGTGAATTGGCAGATGTAAGGAAGAAAACAGCTGTCCCCCAGCTGCAGAAATCCTTTGCAGTGAACCAGAAATGGGAGAGCCACAACTAGCCTGCTGGGTGAGCTCAGTGCCGAAAAACAATGGCAAACGAGGACAGGATGAGTCAGGAGCGGACCAAGTTTCTCCTCCGGCCCAGGCCCAGGGGCAGCTCCTGAGGCCACAGAGGGGGACATGGCAGGCCTCCAGTTGCTGGATGCCGCCCATGTGGGAGAGAAAGCCCTTCTCTCTGGCTGAGAGAGGCTTTGTTTGTTGGGGCAGATGTTCCCCCCCCCAACAGACACGCAATTTTGATTTTTAACTAAGTGTGTGAGTGATTTCTTTTTCGCAAGATTCCTTAGGGGTAGATTCTCCCTCTTTTCATTCGGCCACTTTCATTTTCTGCTCAGTTGAGAATTAACTTTCTTCTTCCCCCTGCCCCCCCCAAAGAGAGAGAACGTGAAAAGCCAAAAGGATTTTACATCTTTACACAAGGGGGGGTTTGGCACAGCCTGTGAATCCGGGCTCCTTTCTTTTCAAGCGCTCTCCTCTTTCCCCTTCCTGCAGTTCCATTCAGCCTTTCTTTTCAGAGCCCTCCATCCCCCCCTTCCTTTTTCCATCGCTTTTCACTCTGTTTCTCTCACCCCCACCCCCCTTTGAGGCTCCTTTCCCCCCTTTCATCCTTCCTCTATTCAGTTCCTCTACTGTGTGTGCGTGTGTGTGCGCGCGCACTGCTTCTTTTTAAATAGCTTTTCTATTTTCAGAGAGCACATGGAACATGTAGGGAGAGAAATAATTTCAGCAAAAAAGGAACGTGAAAGTCTCTCTTGTTATTTTAGCAGAAGTTATTCTATACCAGGTCTTTGTAACACAGTAAAGCTCTTATTCTCTTGGAACTGGGATTGTCTCTCCACAAGCAGCACAAGTGTCCCCATATTAAAAAAAAATAATCCAGCTGCCACTCTGGTGCGTGTCCTGGTGGCGCAACTGCCAGCAATCTCCCGTGGGCTCATCCGGAGCATGGCTGTTCCTGTCTCTCTCTTTTGGGCCAGTCTGGGATGGAGTCTCACGAGTGTGCCAGGCCAGAGCGGGCACCTGCAGTCACTGCCTCTTGAATTAACAGGCTGCTCTAGAAGAGACTCCTTACTCAGTGGGCAGCAGGACATCTTTGTCTGAAAAGGTGACAAAGGAATCCAGAGAGGTTTTCCTAGGTAGGGCTGGCAGCCTGGGTGACTGTCATTCTACCAAGCGAGAAGGAAGAAGTAGCCTCCATTGGGGCCATGGAAACACCCTGCTTAGCTTTTGATATTTGGGAACATGGACGGCAAAGGGTTCTTTCTCCAGAATCATCCCAATTACTGTAGCTCTGTTGCTCTGTTGCACGGCCTCTTAAGACACTCACACCCCACAGCAGGAGACCAGCAGAGAGAGGCTCACACAGAAGGCGGTGGAGCACCTGAGCGCCACTAACTAGTGAAGATGTGGCAAGGCGCTAGGAAGCTTTTTTGATAGGCTCACAATAAAGGGAAATCAAGCGCACCAGGATAGAAAATGCTAAAAGGGAGAGGCATTTAATGCTTGCTTTGCTCCAGGGTCTTGTTCACTCCAACAAGGAAGCATGCAGCCCAACAGGACAAAGAGGAGGAAAAAAGCTTGAGCTGATTGAAATTTGGGCAGGCAATAGGAGTTTCTTTTGAATGAGTTTAAATCTCCAAGGCTACATGGGGAGGTACTGAGGAATGACAGAGGACTTGAACGCTGGGCCCTGCCCAACAAAATGTAATTCAGGGGTGAGAAAAGCAAGGTTTTACCCTTAGGCAAGAAGAATCAAATGCACAGGTAGAGAATAGATGGCCTCTGGCTCAACAGTAATAAATGTAAGAGAGCTTGAGGAGTCCTAGTGGACCACCACATAAGTATGAGCCAGCAGTGTGCTGTAGCTGCCCAAAAAGCCAATGCAATCCTATTAATCCTCTGCATTGACAGAGGGAAAGAATCAATTTCATGTGAAGTGTTAGTACTACTTTATACTGCTTTGGTAAGACCACACTTGGAATATTGCATCCAGTTTTGGTCAATAGAATATAAAAAAGATGTTGAGACTTCTGGAAAGAGTGCAGAGAAAAGCAACACAAATGATTAGGGGGCTGGAGGCTAAAACGTATAGAGTGGTTGCATGAATTGGGCATTCTAGTGCAATGAAAATAAGAACTAGGGGCAACATGACAGCAGTCTTCCAATATCTCAGGGGCTGCCCCAAAGAAGAGGGGGTCAGCCTGTTCTCCAAAGCACCTGAAGGCAGGACAAGAAGCAATGGATGGAAACTAATCAAGGAGAGATCCAACCTAGAACTAAGGAGAATTTTCCTGACCGTGAGAACAATCAGCCAATGAAACAGTTTCCCTCCAGAGGTTGTGCGTGATCCAGCACTGGAGGTTTTAAGAAGAGGCTGGACAGCCACGATCGCATTTAACGTGGAAAAGTACTATATAGTTCTTCGCATAGGAAGCCAATATTGAATACCCAGATGCAGAATGAGGGCTCTCTGACTTGGCAATATGACTTGTAAAGAAGATAATGGAATTTATTATAACCTGAACCTGAGTCAGCAATGTGAAGTGGCTACAAAAAAAGGCGAAGGCAATTTTATCCTTCAACAGAGGAAGCCAACTCCTAAAGCCCCAGAGGCAAAAGTTCCACTTTATGCTGCTTTGCTGAAATCCCCAACCTGCAGGACCCCATCAGCCAGCCAGCCAGCCAAGTTGGGTCCAGGAACCTGGGACGAAATCCTATGGAGAGAGACAGATCAAGCTGAGCTTGTGAAGGCCTGAGGAAAGGGGGCTGAGGAAGGGCACAGGGTGACCCTTTCCGTCCTTCCAAAATCCAGGAGGCAGAAGAATGGGCCAAACACATATAGAGCAGAGATTCCAACTAAATGCTAGATAAACTTCCTGGCAGAAAAAGCCCTTAAAAAGCAGGACTGGTTTCTGGGGGGGAGGGAATGGGGGGGGCTTCCTTCCTTAGATGCATTTGGGTGGGTCCAGCCAGCCTTTGGGCGGCCACTGAGCAAGTGGCTAAAGCCAGAGAGAATGTTAAACCCTTCATTTGAATCTGAAGGGAACTGGGGGAGGGGCATGGGGGAGGGGCACAGGGCATCAGCTGAGATCCTGGAACTGGCGCTTCAGAAAGCCTCTTTTGGAGGGCTGGCCAAGCAGAGGGAAGGTCTGCTAGCCCCAGATTGGGCAGGCGGGGGGGGGGCTGAGGGGGCACACCAAGCCCAAATGTTAGGGACACAAACAGCCCCGAGAGAGAGGCAGCAGCAGCAAGAGGGCTGAAGAAGAGGGGGATGGCCACACGGTTGCTCCTGTGCTTAGTCTGGGAAATAAAATTCCCCATAAATACACAAAGGCAAATGCCGTATGGTGGAAGCGAGCAAAGTTGAAAGACCGGCTTTGTTCAGGACTCATCCAACAGAACAGGAGACAATCTAATGTTTCCAGCTGCACAGTAGAAAAGCCAAAGCAAGGAACAAAAATGAAATAGCTGGGTATTACAGACGGTCCAGCCCGATGGAACAAATGAAACAAAATATACCCCCCTGCCTCTCTGGTAGGTCTGACCTAACTAAAATGGCAATTCGAAAACGCTTGGCTATTTCTTGCCTATAACTCCACAATCCACACCTCTGACAATGAAATAAGCAACAATAATGGGATTGTTCTTTATGCTCACGCTTTACAATATAAATCCTGCCAAGGAAGCACTGATGACGCGACTAGTTGGATCATGTCTGCAAGGAACAACCAAATTCAGAGCACCAAGGACGCCACCGAAGCTGACAGCAAGAGTGAGAAATCAGAGACTGGGAAGAAACAATGGAGTCCCCACCTCTGGGGTCATACAGAATATTCGCCGCCCCCTTTCTGTGCAACAACTGTAGGAAAAATGGTATTTCCCCACCCCTTTCCTAGCCCCCGAGCTGGGCTCCTGGAGCTTTCCCCTTAGGGAGCCTCTTCTGAAGCCAACCCCGTTTTTCACTAGCCCCTTTGAACTGCGGTGCCCAGAACTGCAGAGAGCTTCAAAAGGGCCTGACCAGGGTGGCTGGGTGGGTAGAATGACTAGGAGGAATGTGGACTTTAGGTTTCTCATCTTTTCCTCATGGTCGAGACCCAGACTCTCCTCACCTGTTCTGCTGCCAAGTCAGGTCTCCCCTCTGCTGGGATCATCACTTTGGATCTTCTTTCTCCTTTACAGGCAAAGGCTTTTGGTCCCGAAGGAGGCAGTAATGCCGCTAGCAACACTCTCTCTTCACCCATTTTCAGGAACAAGTCTATCTCCCTTCCACAAGAGACTCCTTCAGCTACCTGAAGTCAGCTCTCGTGTCTCCCCTGGTCTAGGGGGATACCCAGCATCTCCAAGTGCCTCAGGTAAGGCTTCCTTCCAGCCTCCTTCTCCATCTTGGATGCCACTTTCGGATATGCGTCAGTGTCTCGGGCTTTCACAGAAGGTGGCACCGAGAATTAGGTGCAGTACTTGTTGGCTTATTTGTAAAATTTGGAGAGTGCCAACCATTCTGATTCTTGATAACATCACGCTAGAGGGGAATAAGGGCTTCTTTTGATCCTGACATTCTATTCCAAGGGTCACCAACCTTTTGGACCTCAGAGACCACCAAACTCATAATTTTAAATCCCAGGGACCACTAGCTGGTTCTGTGGGCGTGACCTAATTTGTGGGTGTGGCTTGGTGGTCATGTGACTGGCTGGGCATGGCTTGTATGTAAATATTATAAATATTTATGTAAATATTGAATTCTTTTATAAAAAGAGCAACTTTTACCCCAAATCAGGCAAAGCAGGCAGGCAGATTGAGTTGCTCACAGAATCACAGATTCCTTCAGAGATCTATCTGTCTGCCATCAGCTACCTGAGTCTGTCACATAAATTTTGCTTGCTGTGAGTCTGCACTGAATAATAGAACCTTCAGTCCTAAGGGAGGTTTCGCTGTGCAGAGCCGAAGATCTAAAGACTAGCTAGAAAGCAAGAAATCCAACCATTTCCTGCTTCCTACCTAATCTAAATCTCCCAGCACAGCATAACAGTTGATGGTCGGAAAAATAGCAATTTAGCAGGCAAGTTTGCCAGGTAAGGAGTAAGTGGGCGGAGCAGCCTTGTGTTTCTGTGCAGCCTGGATTAATTGCTTTGGGGAGGTGCTCTGGGGGTGAGATTGTGGCCCAGCAAAATTTTCTTGCAGCCCACCAGTTGGCGACCACTGTTCTATTCCTATTGATGCAAACAAGGATTTGGCAGTTTTATACCTACATCACTTCATTGGGTCATTTTTAGCTTCTCACCCAGATCCTTCTAACACATGCTACTACTTTGCATGTTGCCTACAATATCATTCCCATGTCCTTGATTTTTCGTCCCAAACGTATTTTTCTCAGCTGAAATTAATCTTGCTATTTTCTGTCCATTTCCCCAACTGATATATTATAATCCTCCTGAACCAAACTGCCTCCGAGCCATCTATAAACCTGCTAACCAGCACAGGACCTAGGCTAGCTTGACACAAAGGAGGCGCAACCATTTCTTGGGCACAGCTGCTCAACCACATCTGTACTGTTCTAATGATGATCAGCCCAGCCCATTTTGTCTGTCTTTTCATGCTGGATGCCTTGCTGAAGGCACCCGATTTCTGTGATCACCTAAATTCATCTCACTCAAGAGTTGAAGCTGTTTTGGCAGCCTTCGCTCTTGATTCAACTCAGGCTGGCTCTTGCAAGGCATTCACTTTTAAATGCCCACAAATGAATCTTATGTCTTCCAGAGTGTTGTCTGGCATCAACCCCAAGCTGACCCTTCCACTGCATCCTCTACTTTTCCCTTTGTAGAAGATGGAAGCAGCATTTTCTTCCAATTCTCTAGCGCTGTGCTCACCTGCCATTTATTTATTTATTATTTATTTATTAATTTGACTTGTATGCTGCCCCCTCTCCCTAAAGGACTCGGGGCAGCTCACAGATAAAAACAGGACAATAAATTAATTTAGCTAAAATAGAATTAGATTACAACAAGCCAAATTGACTAAAACCCATTAATAAAATTTAAAATTAAAAAACCCATTCCCCAAGGAGTCAGCACAGCCCAGCCTGTTCAAACAACCAGGTTTTTAGGTTGTGTCGGAAGGTGCGGAGGTCAGGGGCCAGTCGGAGCCCCAGAGGTAGTTGGTTCAACAGAGTGGGAGCCGCTACAGAGTAGGTCCTTCCCCGGGATACCGCCAAACGACACTGGGTCGCAGACGGCACCCTGAGGAGTCCCTGCCTGTGCTCTCATACAGGGCAGTGGTATTCGATGCCGGCAGTAGACGCTCCAGTAAATATTGATTTCCCAAAGGCCCAGTAGGGGTCTGCAGGCTCCTTCTGGGCCCTGAGGTCTATGTGGCTGGTCCTGGAGCCTTGATCTTCCTTGTTGACAGTAGCCAGATGCTCCTAGCCATCCCTTTATTGCTTTGGTTGCTTCCCACCCCCCACCCCACCCCCTTTGTCCCTGGTTCTCCTTCAGCCCATTTGAACAAGTTTCTTTTGGAGGCAAAAGCAGAAAAAGGGAGGCCTTCCCTTCCTGCCACTTGTTATTATCCTATTGCTGCATTTCTTTCCAGCAGACCCACCTTCCCTTTTTTTGCTACCAATACTGCAAAGACCTTTTGTGGTTTCCTTTGCCAGCCTCAATTGTTGCTTTCTGCAGTTCCTGGCTACTTGCTCTCTACCTGTGATGCTTACACTCACCTTCCAGTTCTCTTTAACTCTTAGTTCCACTGACAGCTGCATTCATAAGCATTTCTTAAGCTCTCTGCATTTTTCCCTCGGGGTAGGTGATTTAGTTCCGGTGCCAGGTTTCTGAGGCATTTCCGGCCCACCTACCCTGTCTCTGGCACAAGGAGTTCGGCTTGTGGGGGCAGCTCTCTCAACCTGGTCTCTGCTGACATCCCACATGCTCGGCTGCCTGCTCCAGTTTCTCTTTGGGTAAAAACACCCTAGATGACGTATTCGTTTCCTCCCCAAAGTTCCCACTGCTTTCAGTTCACCTGACTTTTCCCCACTGGTTAGGATCCGAAGTCACCAGCTAAGCTCTCTTCCAACTTTCTGGAAAATGAAGCGCTCAGCAAGATCCCTGAGGAATTTGGGGATCTCTCAGTTTGGCTGAATAGTTTTTCTGACCTACGTCTAAGTAGTGGAAGTTTTTGTTAGGACCATAGCTCCCTGAGTGTTCTTCAATCTGGCCAGAAGGGCATTATCTGTATCTTCTGCCTGGCCTGATGGTATATATAAATAATATATGTGTCCTTTCCATCTCCTTGTGTTGTTAATCTCTGCCAGCTGGAGGTTCAGTGCTCATTCTGCATCTCAGTGCTTATGCGCCCATCATCCTTCACACAGGATGCTCCTCCTCCCCCCCTCCTTTGCTTGGGATATTCCTATCAAATAAATGCTCCCCTTCAGTCCTTGCCCTACCAGGTCTCCCCACTAAATTGCATTCCCCTTCCTGCATTAAGACTCGTTCTGCACACTCTGCATTAGTATATGGCAGGGGTATCAAACTCAATTTCATTGGGGGCTGCATCTGCATTATGGTTGCCCTGCATGTAAGACTATGACAACTCACGGCAGCTACATGGGCATGGCTGGCTGGGTGTGACCAGCTCGTGCCACTCAGTGGGCATGGCTGACTTGGGACAGCTGGGTTGGGACGGAAAAAAGTCACACTGGCTAACTCAATGTGGGGATAATTCGGTGCCCAAGCTTCTCAGATCCCAAACTGCTGGCAGCGAAGCGTGCGCGCGCACACACACACACACTGCACCCCAAGTTTGGGGACTTTTATGCACAGGGGAAAGAGATGGCCTTCTCCCCAAGCCCAGGCATGATTGGCAGTTTGCAAGCTCAGATGTGGACAAAAACCTTCAAGCTTGGAATCTGTGCGTGTGCGCGCACACGCGCATAGCACACCAAAGGAGACATTCTTCTTCCAATGCCAGACATCGTTGGTGTCTCCCTGTCTGGTGTCCCCTCCCAACAATGCAGGAGGCGGAAGATGACAATGCCACTTATGGAAGCATGGAGGAGAAAGTTTGCAGGAAGCAATTTCCTCCAGTCCACCTTCTGCCTTGACAGAAGAGCAGGCAGGGGAGCAGCACTCCCTGGTCCTGAACGAGGGAAGCTGGCCTTTCTCGAAAGAGAATCCCCATTTCCAATGGTCTGTGGTAGGGATGCTGGCTTGTTAGGGCAGCCTTCCCTCACACAGCTCCCCCACCACCACCTCCTCCTCTCCAGAGATCTGTCAAGGCAGAGTTGGACTCGGAGGAAACTGCAAAGGAAGGGACGAGGGGAGGGGGAGAGAGTGGCAGCGCTGCCGGTGGCCATGACTTTCCCACGCGGGGGCAGGGAAGGATGGGGGCCGTCCCAGTCATAGGTTGCGGGGCCAGCAGGTGAGGCTGGGCTGGCAAGTGGGCCATGGAGGCGGTGGAGGCGCTAGTAGCAGGCACAGCGTTACTGCTGGGGCAATACTGTGCTCATGACAGGTCAGCTGTGTGCCAGCCTCCATGCATTTGCCGCCTCCTGTGCACGTGTCCAGGAGGAGCACTTGGCCAGGCTGGGGTGGGCCAGGGCCAAGGCAACGTGGGCCAGTCCCTCTCCGTCTCCAGGCAGCCCTTTGGCCCAGATCTAATCACACGGTAGGCCTTGAGTTTGATATGTCTGGTATATGGGGATCTGGAATTCTAGGCAATTCCTTCTTCTGCTGATGTTCATTATGGCATGCCCCCATATTCTCCATAACTCCTCTCTGAACAAGGACTTGAGATTGCCCTGAAGTGCTCCACAAAGTTGCTTCTTGCGAGGAGATTGAAGACTGTAATTTCCAGCAAGTTTGGAGCTCTGGGAAGCAAGGGAGTAATAGCTATCTTGCTCAAACTACAGTAGGTGTTCAGAAAGGACACCAAGTTCATATAATTCCTTTTGTAATCACTTTCAAAAAATGCTTGTTAAATAATTTTCAGCTATTAGAAACCTCTGGATTAAATTTGACAGCATCATGTAAGTTTCCTTCAGTCCCGAGCAAAAGAAGTTTTAAATACAAGTTTAAGAACTTTTTTTTTATAAGCAGCAAAAGGGTGATTAAAACTTCTACATTACAAGCAGACTAAGGATCCAGATAGATTTGAAAAAAGATTTTGGAATTAATTACAAGATTTTTTCTCATAAGAAAATGTTTTGGTTTTGAATTAATGTAAAAATCTTGATAGAGTGTCTGCCTCTATTGACAGATTACGTTTAAAAGAAGTAATGAAACAGGAAGTTTTACTAAACAAGACTGAGACTGATCTGAAAGTGGATTTAAAAATAAGATACCAAGATGCTACATTGGACATACAAAAGAAACCACTTGATGTCTTAATAATTAAAAGGGATATGGAAATAACAAAATAACAAGCCAAGAAGGTAATCTGGGTAATTTTCCTATATTGGATTTACAAAAGAGTTCTGTTCAAGCTTTTAAGAATTTTGTGAAAAGTGATAAATAAAAATGAAAAGAAATAAAAGTTCTGGGATATTATTTGAAGGGACTAAAAGATCATGACTGTTAAAAATAATATGAAGTTGGTTTATTTGATCATTTTTAAAATAAATACGATGTTATTTCAGGTAACCCTTCATGAACTTTTGCTGATATCAGGACTGAAATGATGAGGCTTTAAAATTTGTTTATGGATAAGAGATATGATATATAAAAGATAATTTGTTGTATTTTAAGAGGTTAAAATTCTTTATACTTGTTATAACAAAACAGGAAGTCATTTCTTTATATATTTTTCTTTACTGTATTCCTTTTTTTGTGTGAGAACAATCAACCCGTGGAACAGCTTCCCTTCAGAAGTTGTGAGTGCTCCATCACTGGTGGCTTTTAAGAACAGACTGAACAGTCACGTGTCTAGATTGGTATATAGGATCTCTTTGATCAGGGGGTTGGATTAGAAGTCCTTTCAGCTCTGTGATGTTCTATGTTCTCTATTTTTTCCACTTATTTTTCTCTTTTTTATTGTTTAGTTTGTATTAGGTTTTTTTCACTTTAAATATAGTTTTTAATAAAATTATTAAAAAAAGAAATTACCAGTCAATCTGACCTCAATACCCAGGGACAGTTGGAGTTTTGTAAGTATCTTAAAATATAATCAGCAAATTAATAAAATCAGCCTGGTGGCAACTCAAGAGCAGACACACATGGTTTTATGAAGAACAAATCTTATTAAGGCTAATGTGATTTAATTTTTGTTATTAGCTAGCATCCTTAATAGATTGCGGGAACGCTGTAGCTGTAAAATGTCTTGATGTGGATGATGAGGCAGAAGCATCTTATCAAATTTGCAAAATGCACAAAACTGGATGGAAAGACAGAAATAAAATTGTGCTTGTGAAATGGAAGAAAATAACAATTACATAAAAAAGGTAAATGCGTAGCAGTGGTGGGATTCATTTTTTTACTATTGGTTCTGTGGGTGTGGCAGGCGAAGGATACTGTGAAATCTCCAGTCGGAGGTGGGATTTGCTGGTTCTCCGGGCTACTCAAAATTTCTGCTACCAGTTCTCCAGAACTGGTCAGAACCTGCTGAATACCACCTCTGGTGCGTAGGTCTTCTGTCCCGAAACAGAAATCAAATGTTCAGGTCTAGGATGTGGTTCTCTGGCTTGTGCACCACTTATAAGGAAGAATTACTACAGGACACAGGGCATTTGCTGCAAAAAAGGCAAGTAAATGTCTAATTGCCCCAAGAGTGGTTTCACTTTCTTCTGCTTTGGGCAAATCAAATGTCAAGAGCTGGGCTCCTCTTCTGAGAGGAGGTTCTGAGGCTGCTTTAAAGGAGGTGTCTGCATTCAGCCAGAGGTCAGACTCCATGGCTTTGATGGCCCTTTATAGGGCTGGGCATGGAGATTAAAAGGCAGAATGAGCAGAATTTTGCAAAGGGTACTAAAGACCACAAAATCAGTCTGTGGGCACCTACAAACAATACACTGCTTCTTGGAGCCACAGGGGCTTATTACAAACAACACAAGTGTCAAACTAAGATGGGACACATGAATATCCAAGGTATCCCAGATGCCAAAATCTTCTGTTTCAATGGGGTGAAGAAAGATAAATGGACCACTGGGAATTTAGAAAAGGAAGATAACTTCCTTTAGTCTTCCTTCTTTTAGTCTTCAAGAGAGAGATAGCTACATATTAAATTTGTTAAACAAAGGTCTCTGAATAGGAAATGCCATTCCCCCCGCCCTTTGCTCTCTCCTTTTAGTTTCAGTTCAACTTCTGGAGGCAAGTGGGGTTCCCTGCACTTCCTATCCTCAGCCCACCAGGAAGCAGAGCTAGAGAATGGCTGGGGGGAAAGAGGGAGATTCTCCCAATGCTGTCAAAAAAGCCAGGAGGAAGGAGGCGTCTGGGAAACACCGGCCATCGCCCAACGAGACACGAGCGGGAAGGCTCCTCTGACTACTCGGCATGAGGAAAATGATGGGGACAGTTAAGAGAGTTAAGAGACGCAAAAGAAACAAGCAGTCCATCTGTTGAAAGTGCAAAATAACCCTCAGGTTGTTATATGTGCGCTCTCTGTCTCCCTCCCTCCCTCCCCCTCCTCTCTCTGTCTCTCTCACACACACAGGAAACACCAGGGAGACTGAAACAGGAACAATAATATGGGAAGTGAACAGGGGCATTCTTCCTTTCTTCCTTCTTGATTTTGCCTGGAATGGCCACCACAAGCAAACAGCTCCTTCTCCTGTTTTAAGTTTACACACCCTTTTATAAAATGGGGATACAGAGTAGATGGCTAAGCCACTAAAATACAACCCTCTCAAGAGATAAGGGGGATAAGCCCCTGTGTGCCGAAGGATGCTAACAGCAAGCCAAAGCTATGGGTTGATGTACCTCAGGCTCCTCAGCAACAGCCCCCCATCCCTAAAGTCCCCTCAGGGGTCTCTTCCTTGGCATCCCTACCAGGAGGCGCAATGGCTCCACTGAAGGTCTCAGCCAGGACAAAAAGCAGGAGGTGCTCCCCCCCACACACACACCTGGGGTCCTGAGCAATCATTTCACCTTTGGAGAGAGAATAACTCTTCCAGGGGGGTGTTCATACTGAGAAGCAAGGGGAATATTGGACCTGGACCAATTACTACATTTGTCTGCTGTCCATCTCGCTGTGAGGCGCTTCTGGGCAGCTTATATGGCAATTATTTACCCTAAAACCACCTGGAAGTTTTCCGCCTCTAACCACGGACGGGCCCTGCTTGGGGGATGCCCCCACGGCCTCTTCCTCCTTGATGCCCAGCAGATCCTCCCCTCCCTCACAGGGGCCTGGGCTCCCCCCAAAGGGCGCAGTTTCGGCCCTCCCCGACCCACCTCTCCGCCTGCGGATCCCACCTAACGCTGCCCGGCTGCGCCACCCTCCCCGCCTTCCCCCACCCCCCGGCCTTAATCCGGGGGCTGCACAACTCCAAACAGCCGGCCAAGAGCTCGGCCCTCCAGTCCTCCCGCGCCCTTCTCCAGCCCCACGGAGAAGCCTGAGGAAAGCGGACGCTCCTTCCACGACCGCTTCGACCTCTGATCCCTGCCAAGGGCACCCGGGGCGTCGGCCTCGAGCCTCGGTTTCCCTCGGGGGGAGCAACGTGGGCGGAGAGTCACTCCCCGCCAGCCCGCTCCGACCGGGGGGAGGGGAAGGGGACGGAGCGGCTCCGGTTCTCCTGCCTTCCGGGCAGCGGCGGCGGCGCTGCCTCTTCCAGGGCCGGGCGGAAGGTCCTGCCAAGGGCGCCCCCTCCCTTCGTCGCCGCTAAAGCGCGGCGGCGCGCAAGGCCTGCGGCCCGCCACGCCCGGGAGCCGCGAGGGAGCGCGGCGCCACTCGGCCTTCCGGAGCCGCTCTCCGGGCGGGCTGCGCTGGGCTCCGGCTGGGCGGGCCGGCGGGCAGCGAGAGGTGCGGGCGACACGATCAGCTGTTCGAGGGGAGGTTCAGCGCGCGGAGCCGGAAGGGAGGCGGGCAGGAAGGGCCGCGGCTCCGAGCCGCAACAGGTAACCCGCCGCCGCCGCCGCCTCAGCACCCGCCGGGAGCCTCTTCCTCCACCGGCCTGGCACGCCAAACTTTGCGCGGCAGAGGGAAGCGGCCCGAGAGCCGGGCGGGCGCCCCACGTGCTCAGCGGCCGAGCCGAGCCCCACGCGCCCCTCCGCCGCCCGCCCGCCCGCCCGCCTGCCTCGGCTTCCTCCTCCTCCCGCGGCGCCATCGCTGCTTCGCCGGGGCCGTGAGGGCGGCGGCGGCGGCTGCCTCTGGGGCCTGGCCGGTCGTCAGGCGCGGCGCGGCCCTCTGTGCCCGGGCCCGGCGCCTTCTCGAGCCGGGGCGGAGAGGGTCGGGGGCCGGCCGGGGCGCCGGCGAACTCACCCTGGGAGTCCCGCAGAGGGTCGGCCGTAGGACGCGCAGCCCCCGTCTGCGCGGGCGGGGCGAGGGGGCCTCCGGGGCGGCTGCCGCAGCGCTGAGCTCGGGCGGCGCTGCTGCTGCTGCTGCTGGCGCGTCCTCAGTTCCCTTCCCTTTTCTCTCTCTCTCCCTCGCAGGAAGGAAGAAGGGAATGAGGCAGGGCTGACGTGAAGGGATGCAAAACAGCCCCTCCTAACCCGGCGCGGAGAGAGAGAAAGAGAAAGGCGCAGAGAGGAGGGAGAGCCGCCGCCGCCGCCGCCCTTTTATCTCGCTTTTGTTGTCGCACTTCCTCTCGCTCAGGCCGCGCCAAGTTTTCTTTCTCTGCTTCTCCCCCTCCCCGTCCGCCTCCGCGGGGGACCCCGAGACCCCCCCTCGCTCTCCCCGGGCCAGATGGAGCTCCGGGGGAGCTAAGCCTGGCCGGCTCCCGGTGAAATAGGTGAGGAGGGAGCCGGGAGCCGGCCTGGCCCGGAAGACCCCTTATCGTCCCGGGCCCAGCCCGCCTCCAGGCCGCCTCCGCTTTGACAAGCCCAGGGTGCTGCAGGGAGTCGAGAGGGGCCTGGCCCACTGCCCCCTTTCCTGCAGCCTCACAGACCCCAAAATAAGCAGCGCCCAAGCAGGTGCTGCCAAATCAGCCTCTGGACGCCACTCCCCACCTTCCTTGTGGGCCCAGAGGATGGGCCCATTTGCACTGCTTGATGGGATCTTGTGATTTGATAGGGACCAGGAAGATGTGGGGTTGTCCCTGCTTGTCCTGGAGGCGTTAACGCATCATATAAGCCCCAATGCTCTCCCTGGCCTGTGGGTGGGTATGCCACATGTCCCCAGCCCTCATGGTTTATGGCACAATTCGCTCTAGGGATCCGACCCATCAGTTGTGGCTTGCTCTTTAAATCCATGTGTGTAGCAAAGAAGATGTCCGCCCTTACCAAGAATGGCTTTCAGCTCTCAGACCTGCCAGCTGTCAGAGTTCTTCCACACATCATTTCGGGCTCGTCCCCATTCTGAACCACAAAAATGCAGCCCTAAAGATTTAAAGCAGGAAAGGAGTCCAGTCCCTCATCAACAGCTCCCAGGCTGTTCCCGAGACCTCCTCGCCCATGACACAACCCAGGACGTACCACCCTTAGCCTGAAACTGCCACCATCAGCACCACTGCACTGCTGTTAGTCAGGTCTCCTCAAGGTGCCCCACTGTCCGCTGTCCCCCTGCAAGCAGCTCTCCTTTCCATACAAGCCACTTTCAAAAACCCACACTCCAGGAAGAGCAGAACCTCATCATTCTACCAAACCAGCATTCTGGGTTTACTGACTGATTTGTGAAACTGGCAATCATAGTCCAGAAGGTCTGAGAGTCTGGAAATAGCCTTTTGCAGGAGAAAAACTGGAGATGTCATGAATGTCGCACAGAGAAAAGCCACAGCTGCAGCCTCGGGACACCTCTCTTAACCATTTATAGGTTTTCAGGGTCCCAACTTTGATGAGGTTTTCCCCCATTCTTCTGCAAATGTGCCCCCAGCCCACCAGAAATGACCCCCTTATCAGAGCAGCACTTGAGAAGAAAGGGGGCTCTGTGCATGCAGACACCCCCCCCATAGCCAGCATTATTGGATGAGTGTTCATCCTTAAAAACAGAATATTGGCTCAGCCAGTGCCAAGCACTCAGGTCACATCCACCTTGGAGTGTCACTTGGTGCTTCAGCAGTGGGAGAAAGGCCGACGCCCTTAGGAACCCATGAAAAGAGTCCGGGAGTGCCACTGCCTGCCCTTCAGAAGATTTCGCTTTGTGCTCAAGTGTGCAAGAGCTGTGAGGCCATCTAGTCCAGCCTTCTCTGGCCACCAGGAGGCTCCCAATGGCAGGCAGGAATCTACCTTGCTCATTCTCACCCCACAGCTGCTGCTTCAGGAGGGGCCACAGACGGGCTGGTCCACTGTGAAACTGGCATGTTCCCTTTCAGAGACTCCCATGTTGGCTGCTGCTACCAGAATTGTGATGCTCTAAAATAACATGGCCTGTGGTTTATCTTGAGTCCTACGTTCAATTGCAGCCAATCCCTGGGTGATGTGGGAGAAAGGCCCTCTTGATGTGGCTTGGCAATTTATAGGCCTCTGATGCCTCCTCTTCTATCCAAGCTACTAGCCCCAGTTGCTACGGTCTTTGCTTCATTCTTCCAATGCTCTTTTTAATGTATTTCCTAAGTGCACCACATCCTTCTTAATCTTCATTGTTTCCTTCTAGGACATAAACATCCTAGGAGCTGTCAAAATGCTGACCAAAGAACATTTTGCTGCCCCATAAATCACCCTCCTCTTTTGCTAATGGCCTCTTCCCTGATGGGCAAGTCCCCTTCTGCTGAAGCTACTTCCGAGGGAGGGCGTTTCCTGCTTGCATTCCCGCCTGGCCTTGAGCACGATCTGAGCTGCTCCAGGCCAAGTGCTTGCCAGGAGCTCTGTTGGCAAGCTTCTTTAGGCAGAGGCAAGTTGGGCACCCTGACAGCCTGTGGAGGCACAGCCTGGCATGGCTGCCACAGCTGAGAGGCTGAGAATAAGCTTCTATCAGACATCTTGGGCAATTTTTTAATTTGTTTATTTGCATATAATTTTTATGAAGGATTTTGATTAGAATAGTAAAAGTTAATACAAACTATATTAGAAAAAGAATAGTGAGAATAAAAAGTGCAAGAGAAAAATAGGAATATAGTGATGAAAGAAATATATAAAGAAATAACTCCCATACTTCATCACACATATAAATTTAGTAACTCCTCACCCTCTCTTAAGATTACAAATAGATTTGTCCATATCCCATATCGCTTCCTTTAACAATAACCAAGTCCATCAAACATCACTTTTTAATCCTGGTAGCAGCAAAAAAAGTCCATAAAGGACTGCTGGAACTTTGCAAATAAATGTCTTATTTTAACTTGGATCAAATAATCTAACTCTGTGCTCTTTTATGTCTAACAATCTTAATCTTGAGTTTATTCAAATACTGATATAAGGTTTGATTTAAATTGTTTATCCAATTACACTGATTTCATCAAGGGTTTAATAAGCCTCTTTTGTAGATCCAATAAGAAAACACTTTCACATCATTTTCTTGGTTTGCCATTTGTATTTCCCCTTTAATTTTTAACACTTCAGCCAGTTTCTTTTCTATATCCAGTAAGCATCCTTTTCCAAAACATTATCTTGGAACATTTATACAGATAATCCTCAAGTTACAACAGTTCACTTAGCAACTATTTGAACTTGTGACATAGGCCCCCCCCAAAGTACTTACAGCACAGTCCCAAGGTTAAAATGTTGTAGCACCTGGCAGTCATTCACCCTTACGAACGACAGCAGAGGTACTGCAAAATTCATTCTTCCCTCCCCCCCCCCCGGGTCCCTTACTTTACGAAGATCTAGTGAGTCTTCAGTTTCTTTGCCTGCTTTGTTGCTTCAGGCCTTCAGTGCATTCGCAGGGAACAGAGGCCTCAAGTTCCACGAGATCTCATGCTACTGATCGCACGTGATCTTGCACACTTTAAGCCTCTGTTCTCTGCGAATTGAGGCCTGGATGAGATCTGCAGCAAAAGGCTTTGCAAACAGAGGGAAGGCTTCAGGGCTTCCCTCCATTCGCCGTTTCCTTACCAAAGCCTGCAGGGGGATTGCGTCCCTGTGGGCTCCGGTCGTCTTTGCAAAAAGCCTTTGCTGGCAAGAATGGAGCCCAGGAGGGATGTCCCAGCCCCCGGCTCCGTTCTTGCTGGCAAAGGTTTTTTGCAAAGATGACCGGAGCCCACAGGGACGCAGTCTCTCTGTAGGCTCTAGCAAGCCTTGCAAAAAGCCTTTGCCAGCAAGAACGGAGCCCAGGAGGGGCCAGCGGGTCCTGTCCGGGCTCTGTTCTTGCTGGCAAAGGCTTGGCAAAGTGCAAGTCGATGGGATGCTTTGAGGCAGTGTGATTTCAGTGCCCTAAAGCCTCCCATCGGCATGGAAACAGTTTGGGTGCTGAGACTAGAAGCTTCTGGGGGCCATGATGTTGCGCAACTTCAGGCACTCATTCTCTGCAAAAACAGATGGGTGCCTGAAGTTGCACAAGATCACGGCCCCCAGAAGCTTCCAGTCTCTGCGCCCAAACTGTAAGCTGATGGGAGGCTTCGCGCTGCCCCAAAGCCTCCCATCAGTGTGCAAACGTTTTGCATGCCGAGACTGGAAACTTCTGGGGGCTGTGATCTTGCACGGCAGAGAGGCTGAAGAGGATACAGCTCACTAAATCTTCACAAGGTAAGTGACTCAGCGTGGCAGGATGGGAGAGGGGAGCAGTTGTGGGGAGCATGAGTATCTTTGGGTTGGGAGGAGGCCTTGAGCAGTCTTAAGCAGGTGGCCTGTTCCATCACTAGCCTCCCCATGGCCTTCCCCAACCTGAGCTACCTCATGTGCACATAAACAACCTGTGCATTCAATTAGCAAATGTGTGGGTAAACGTAGGGAGTTCTCAGTTCTACATGATTCATTCCAATGAATCCTCGGTTTATGAATGTAATTGGCAGGCTCCACTGCATCCGTAACTCAGGAACTACCTGTATTTCCACTTTATTGCCAGACAAAATTTGGTCCACACATGTCATTTCCCCATTGACATATTTTGGACATAAAAATTGGACATCACTACTGATACTGTTGATACTGTACTAATTTCTAGTTCCATTCTTCAAAAATATTTAATATTTCCAATGTTATAACATTTTATGTCATTTGTAAGCCCCCATTAACCAACACCTTCCATTTAAAGTCTTTAGTCCCTTCTAGTTTTTGGTCCAAATCTATAAACTATCTTCTTTTTATTATACACCAAGATAATTGATTTAATTCTTTTATATTCATGCTTTTATATTGTTGTAAGTCACCCAGTCAAAATGGATAGTGAAAAGGGCAGCATATAAATTTAATAAATAAAAAAATAAGATAGCCAAAATAATTCTGATTTGTATTAGAAGCTACCAAACTTGACTCTTAATCTGTGGGTAACTTTCTCAGATCAAAATTTTAGGTAGCTTTTTATTTTAAATTCTTTCTATTTTTAGATTTGTAATTTTTTTTTGTTTAGAGTTGAAGCTATACTTACCTGCTGACTTTTCAAACTTGTTCTGAAAGTCTCTACCAGTTTTTAAATGGCTAATAGACAGTTTCAAAACGTAGGTAGAAGGTAAGGTTTGTGAACCTTTTTTCCCTCTGTTCAGTTGTGTCCAATTGTGTTGAGGACTGCCTGGATCAGTCCCTGCAGTTTTCTTGGCCAAGTTTTTCAGAAGTGATTGAGAGAAAGTGGTCAAGCAGCTGACTTTGTGCCCACTAAAACTAGAACTCCTGTTTTCCCAGTTTCTAAACTGATGCCTTAACCATTGACACCAAAGAGACTCTCTTATAAAAAAATTATGTCCTTTAGTGTAACCTTATCTGTCTAACTTTATAAGGACACTACTAATATGTCATTAGTGTCCTTATAAAGTTAGTGTCTTCAGTGCGAGCAACATGGTTAATCCATTCGTCTCCCAATGCTGATACCTGGAAAGCTTGCACACTCCTCACAAGGAGCAGCTGTCTACAGCACATCTAGATGATCCCCAGTCTTCTTCTCTGAAGAGTTTCCAAGGAACAAATCTACTCACCTGTGTTTTGGTCTTTGCTGTGGTTGTGGCTCTGCTTTCATGGCGGCATCGCCATTTTGCCATCTAACTCACAGAGGTCCATACCAGGGCAATTGGCAGAATGCCAACTTCCTGATTACTTTTCCTTAATTAAAAGAATCCTAATAACAAACAAGAAGAACAACCAACTTGGTGTCTATGGAGTTTCTCAGTCATCCAGGTCATAGTTGTTCGAAAGAGCTTGGAGTTGAAGAAGCTTCTTAGATGAGAAGAGAAATGTCTTCAAAGAAAAACCAGAAAGTCCAGTTGCCCCTTGAAAAAGCACATTTGGGATATTAGTAGTACTCTTTCCTAACCTCCAGGTGAACTTAACAACTCTCTAAAAGGATGCAAAAGACCAGGTGTCTGCAAGGAATATAAATCCTTCCATTCCCTACCATCCAGTCAGAGCTGAAGAAGATTCTTGGATGAGAAGGGAAGCATCTTCAGAGAAAAACCAGAAAGTCCAGTTGCCTCTTGAAAAAGCACCTTTGGGACAGCCAACTTGGTGGGCATAAAGAAAGGTACCTGGGCCACACTAATGTCCAGAAATATGACATTAAGTTATGCATTTGTGACCTTGTCACATGTGTTATGCATCTTTTTTTCTATAAAAAGTTGCTGCTTTTATTGATGTGTTTTAATTTTTGTAGAGAATTAAAGTGACAGAATCTATGCTATGACTTGGTGTTATTCTCAGTTTGAAATTGATGGGAGAGAGTTGGTTTCCAAGATCATGGTTTGTGTTGCTACATAACGGACAGGCTACATCTCCCAAGGACTGGGAATCTCATTTTCAGTGAAAAATTATGACCTTTGTTGTGCATCTTACTTCATTCATTTCAGCTAAAATGAAAAAGAAATGGAATAAGCTCATGGTCTTAGGAAAGTACAGTCAAATGAGTATACAGAGACCTGTGAAAAGGTGATCATGACACGAAGGCAATAATTGTTCAAAAGGAACTGAAGCAAAAGGAAAGAAAAAGGTGATGCTCAAACCAAAATATATAAACTTGGCAATGCTGTAGGCATCTGTGTCAAGATAACAGGAAGACTGAATAAAATGGTACTAGTCGGGACAACAAGGAGAAGATGGGAATGGTTTCCAAAATCAAATTGCAGACTTTCATAGTCCAGAAGTTATAAGTGATTGGGGACTTTTATACCTGTGAGAAAGAAAGTCTACATAGTCCTTCCAGGACAGTAATAGACCTTGAAAATGGTTTTCCAAGGCTCCGCAAGGTCTCTTCTAAGCCTGAGCTTCTAACTGTTTTCCAACCCCAAAGGATCTGTCCCACCAGGGAATGGTGAGGCACAAGGAAGGGGTGCAACTTACACTTCAGACTTCAGCAACGGTCCCTTCACCTTCAGTGAGATTCAATTTTCAGGTTAGATGAATTTGCATTCTGGGGCATTAAAGGAGCCACTTAATGTTTTGCTGAATTTTTCAGCAAACTTTTTGGAAGTTTAGGCCAGTTGGTTAGAAAGGAGCAAATGTCCATGTCTTCCAAAAGGTGCTCAATAAGTCTGACACAGATTTGGAAAGAATCTAAAGCAGATCACAAACAGCTATTTATAGACACTTGGTAAAACAATGCAATAATTATCAGAAGTCATGGATTTATCAAGAACAAGTCTTGCTTCACTGAACTCATCATTTTCATTTTAGCTTCCTTAATTGTGGGGTAGCTGTAGAGCATAACATCATGTGATGGGTACTCTATCGATTCACTTATTTTTCATATTCACTTTGACTATGAGCTGGGCGTCATGACAAATGTATCAACAAAGGAGAATATTTGTAGCTCAGGGTTGAAATGAAGGGTTCTTGGTCCTCTCTGAGCTTGGTTGTTTTCTTGCAATAATGAATGAATGCAAGATGAATGAATGCAATGAATGAAAGTCTGCAAGAAAACAACCAAGCTCATACCTAAAATATCTTATACAACATGTGCTCATCAATCATTCTTTGTAAATTGGGGACAGATATTGAACGGTGGCAAGAACCATCAAGTGTGTAGCCTTATATTCCAATATTTTTATTAAAATGTTTTTAATTGTTTAAATATTTATGATTGTTTTTATTGCATGGCACCTAGTCACTTTTCTGCGAGATGGTCAGCTGTGCAAAAATGGTGTGAGTGAGTGAATGACCTGGATGAAGAATCTTGGAAGGACTTGTAGGGACCCCCGGAGCCCAGCAGGTGCAGAAGAGGCCGGAGGGAAGCCCGGGGCAGCCAGGGGACATTAGGAAGAGGCTCCGAGCGGCTCCTCCCTGACTCCCAAGAGGTGGCAGGGCGGCCAGGGTCTCTTATGGGAGCTGCTCTCCCTTCTGGGGCTGCCGGGGACGCTCCTCAGCCTGCAGGCAACGCAGGATTACGAAGAGCCCTCAATGAGGGGGGTGCGGGTGCTTGGTGTTTCTCAATCTCAGCAAGATGCGCGGACTTCAACTCCCAGAATGCCCCAGCTGGCAAAGCAGAGGGAGGCGCTTCAGGGCGGGTTGCGGCTTCTTTCCTTGGAAGGCAACCTCGAAATCGAAGGGGCGGCTCTGGGCAGCCTCCCCCTCCCGCGGCCGGAGCGGCCCTGTCCAGCGGTCCCGGGCGGGCAGAGAGCTGCAGCCTCGGAAGGCGAAGGGCGGCCGGGAATCGCCCCTCAAGGCGCACAGCCACCGCCGCTCGGCCCCGGCGCTGAGGACCCGCCTCGCTCGCCAGCGCTTCCCGGGGGAGGGGTGCGACAGGCTGGAGGCGGGGCAGGGCGGGCGCCCCAGGCGAGTCTCTACCCCCCCCCCGGCTGAGAGGACTCGGCAGCCCCGCCTCTTGCCAGCTGGTGGCAACCCCCTGCCCGGCCTTCTGGAGCCCCAGTCGTCCCTCCCCAGGAGCTCTGCCAGTCCCGCCCAGCTGCAGCCTCCGGACGGAAGCGGCTGCTCGGACGCGTCCAGCCGAGGGTGCTTCGCTGGAGGAAGCCTTGCCAGCCCGCCTCGCCTGGAGCGCAACACGTGGGGATGATGTGCAGGGGGCTGTGCCGTCTCCCTCGTCGTCCCTCTTCTTAAAGCTCAGCCTGCCCGGGGGAGTCTGCGGCCTTTCCAGGGCTCCCCATCGCTGATGTCCCTTCCCATCTTACCTCTCTGACTCTGGAGGCAAACAACATTGGGAAAGGAGGCGACCACCAGCACACTCGGCTGATTCCCCCCGTTTAACTGGCCTTTACCCAAGAATTTCACAACTGCCTGTCTCTCTCACAGGCACCTCCATTCAAATGTAAGTCAGAGGCGTTCCCTGCCTCCCATGAGATTGCTTTCTCTCCACCTCAGGCCTCAGTTCATGTCTCACTGGAAGAGCCAGACAAGGTGTATCCGTCAACCCAGGTTCGGAAAACAGAAAATGATTGAAAAATGTAAATAAGACACTGGCAAGGATTGAAATAACATCTTTTGAACATACCAATCGGCTTGCCTGCAGCCCAGCACTGGTTCTTAACTGGAGAAATGAGCTTTGAAATTAAAAATTAAAAAAATAAAAGAATTATATTCCAAAGTGGAAAGTCAGACTGGAGTTCAAAATAAAGAAATTAAGCTCAAGTGCAAATAATTTAAAGAACATGAAAGAGCAAAAACTGAAGAATGGGAGGACCAAGGTGAGCCTAATAAAAAGTATTGGTTCAGTAACAGAAAAATTGGAGCTTTGAAAAGCAACAAATAACACATGAAAAAAAATGGTGGATATTCATCACTGGAGATTTTCAAGAAGAAACTGGACAGCAATTTATCTGGAATAGCATAGGGTCTCCCACTTGGGCAGCAGGCTGGAAGTTCCTTCCAACTCTTATTATTTTGTGTTCTGTAAATCAAATGCTATGAAGCACAAATAATGCAGTTTAAGCAAAATCAGCTATTTCAATTGGCAGATTCTACAAAGTATAAACAGCAATAGAAATTCTGAAAATGGAAAACCAAACAAAAGAGGAACAATCCAGTTTTGGAAATGTCTATATGGGAAACTCAAAAAGACAATAATAAAAATGCTGGAATTCGAAGATAATCTAGTATGGAACAATAACAGCAGAAATGGTTAAACGACTGAAAAGAATTAAAAACTGAACATCTCAAAATGAACAAAAGCATAGCTTCTGGTGCAAATATCTGACTATTTTACAAGATTGGCTAACAGTTTAATAACATATTGTGTAAAGACTGCATCAGTGACTGCTTAATAACTGACAAAATTTATATGATTCAAGTCTCAGCAAAATGGTCCCCACCAGAAACATATTATAGGCTGATAACGATTGCATTCAATGCTTATATTTCTCACAGGCATAAAAGTGGACAACTTCTCAGATGTTTTAGAAGAAAATAACATTCTTCCAGTAGAACAGAAAGGCAATAAAAGGAAAAACAGAGGTATAAAAGATCAACTTCTGATAGATAAAATGGTTTTGGAGAATTGCAAAAGTAAAAAAAATGACACACGGTCTGGATTGCTTATGAAACAGCATTTAATTCATTACCACATAGTTGAATAGAAAGAGGGCAGAGAAAAGCAACAAAGATGATTAGGGGGCTGAAAACTAAAACATGATGAATAGTTGGGGGAACTGGGTATGTCTAGTCTAACAAAGAAAAAAGACTGGGTGGGACATGATAGCAGTCTTCCAATATCTGAGGGCTGTCACAGACAAGAGGGGGTCAATCTATTTTCCAAAGCACCCAAGGGCAGGACAAGAAGCAACTAATAGAAACTTCTCAAAGAGATCGATAACAAAGGAGGAATTTGCTGAGGGTGAGAACAATTAATCAGTGGAATGATGTCTGGAGTTTCTCAGTCATCTATGTCATGCTTCAAACTGCTTCTTCAAAAGGCAACTAGTTTTTTCCTTGAGAAAGAAGCAGCAGCAAAACTTCTTCTTCCTCAAGGAAAAAAACCAGTCCAGTTGGCTTTTGAAAAAAGCACCTTTGGGATAATCAGTGGAATGGCTTGTTTCCAGAAGTTGTGGGTGCTGCATCACTGGAAGTTTTTAGAAAGAGATTGGACAGCTGGTTGTCCAGAATGGCATAAGGTGTCCTACCTAAGCAGTGGGTTGGTTGCCAAGATCCCTTCCAAATTGGTTGCTGTGTATTCTATCAAATGTTTTGAAAAAACGTGTCAATAATAACAGTAGAACATTTATAGAAAAGATAATGAAGCAGCTGAAAACAGAATCAGTGGTTGGAAATGAAAACTATAGACTTGTCAACATTAGGAGAGGCAACTTCCAGGGTGATTCATTATCACGCTTATTGTTTGTCATTGCTATGATCCCACTTTCAATTATTTTGTAGAAAAAATAACTGGCTACCAAACAGCAAAAAATGCCAATAAAATATCACATTTGCTTTATGATCTGAAGTTTTATGGAAAAACAGAAATCAAAATCCAGTCATTGATAAATACAAGAAATTTTAGCAAGATATGGAATTTAGCCTAAAGAAATGTATTACAGTAACGATAAAGTGGGGTAAAATCACAAAAATTAATAAAATTGAAATGCCAAATGGCCATCAAGCATGGACAAGTAAAGAATACACGCAAAGAGAAGAGTACTAAAGATAAAATTGAACACTGGAAACACAATTAAACCCATCAAACTGGGCTATATCGGTAATATATTTTACTGGTGGGGGCGGTGGTGGCCAGTGGCTTAATGACACTGGAACTGCCAGCCATAAATCGTCTCTACTCCAGCAGTTCAAGCCTGGCTCTATGAGATGGAGTGAGCTCTCATTGCTGAGTCCCTAGCTTTTGCCCACCCGGTAGTTCGAAAGCATGCAATATTGCAAGTAGACAAATGGGTACCACTGGTGGGAAAACCTAGCTGCATTTGTGTGTGCCAGGAAGGAAGCTAGCACTGGTCCTGACCAGATGCAATGCATTTTGACTGATTACATAAAAGACAGAGAAGCAGCAGCATTAATGCAAGTTAAAAATTGGAACATTGAATGTACAGGAAACAATACGGGAATATTGAAATAATGTAATGAAGACACAAACAGAATGCTGGCAAGGAAAAGTATTACATAGTCGATTTCTACAAAAGACCCAGGGGAAAGTGGATAAACATAAAAGCTGCCAATGATTTACAATTGGAACATTAAAAAATGAAACCGAAGGCTTGATTTTGGTTGCTCAAAAGCGAGCTATTTGAATTAATGCAATTAAGGGCAGAACTGAAAAATCAGATGATTCAAAGTGCAGATTGTGCAAAGCAGAAAAAACAGTATGTCATATACTCAGCTCATACAAGAAGATTACACAAACTGATTATAAACAATGACATAACACAGTTGCCAGAGTGATTCACTAGACCACCTATCAAAATTACCATGTACCAGAAATGAAAAATTAGTGGCAACATGCTGTTGAAAAGTACTAAAACAAATGAGCAGGTTAAAATATTGCAGGATTTCAAAATACAGTCTGATAAAATCGTGGTTCACAATGCACCAGATTTAACTGCTTGAAAAGAAGAAAATATGGATAATTGATGCAGTAATACCAGAATAGAATAGAAGACAAAGAATTCCAAAAGATCACAAAGTAACAAGATCTGAAAATTGAAAAATGATGGCATAAACCAGCTGTGATTCCAGTGGTTATGGGCAAACTTGGTATCATAGTAAAAAATCTTGGACAGCACATTTATTTATCACATCTTTAACTGTCCATCTTCCTCAGAGTTGCTTTTGAAGGCCAACAGCTAAAGAACTCACAGCTGCAATTTCACATTGTTGTGTACATAATAATTTATTCAATTTATATGCCACCCAAGTTAGTCATCCCCTTCAAAGGTCTGGCTAAAGAACCATGCCTTTGGGGTCCTTCAAAACTCTAGTACGGTGGAACCCATTCAAATCCCATACTACCACCTCTTACAATACTAGACAACACAGTATCAACAGTAGAGACCTTCAAATTTCTAGGTTCTATTATATCACATGACCTAAAATGACACCTAACATCAAAAACATCATCAAAAAAGCACAACAAAGAATGTTCTTCCTGCGCCAACTCAGAAAGCTCAAACTGCCCAAGGAGCTGCTGATCCAGTTCTACAGAGGAATGACTGAGTCTGTCATCTGCACCTCTATAACTGTCTGGTTTGATTCTGCAGCCCAACAGGACAGACACAGACTTCAGAGGGTAATTAGGACTGCAGAAAAAACAATGACTACCAACCTGGCTTCAATCAAGGATCTGTATCCTGCACGAGTCCCAAAGAGGGCTGTGAAAGTATCTACAGACCCCTCACATCCTGGACATAAACTGTTTCAACTCCTTCCCTCAAAACAATGCTATAGAGCCCTGCACATCAGAACTAGACACAAGGACAGTTTTTCCCCCTGAACGCCATCACTCTGCTAAACAAATAATTCCCTCCACACTGTCCAACTATTTACTTAGTCTGCATTACTATTACTATTAATCTTCTCAGCACTCCTTATCGCCCATCCCCTCCCACTTGCAACTGTATGACTGTAACTTTGTCGCTTGTATCCTTACGATTTATATTGACTTTTCTAGAATGATTTGATTGCTTATTGTACCTTATGACTATTATTAAGTGTTGCACCTGATGATTCTTGACGAATGTATCTTTTATGTATACTGAGAAAATTTGCACCAAGACAAATTCCTTGTGTGTTCAATCATACTTGGCCAATAAAAGACTTTTAATTCTAATTCTAATTTTGGGGGCAGGAGCCTCAATCCAGAGGGTGGGTGCTGCTACAGAGAAGGGGTGCTTCGGGGTTCAGACAGATGGCACTGTTTTTTCAGGGAAACTCAGAGTGTACCAACCCTGCCAGATTCAACTGGCCAGGCAGATCCTATAGAAGATCCTGTGTGTCATATAAGGTTACATAGGTAGTGACCAGCACCCAAAAGCAAACTAGCAACCAGAGCAGATCACAACGCAGAGGCTGACAGGCATGCCCATCACAGCCAGTGTCACCACATTCTGGACCAGCTGAAGCTTCTGGGGGTCTTCAAAAGCAGCCTCAATAGAGCACCTGGCAGTAGTCAAGCTGTGAAGAGGACCCCCCAATCTAGGAAAGGGGCAACGGGTGCTTCAGAACAAAGGGTGGGCAAAGACCTTCTGAGCCACAGCTGGGAGTCCAGGGGAAAAAACCCCAATGCACACTCCCTGTGATTGGGGGAAGTGCCTCTCCACCCAAGGTCAAAGATGGAATCTCCCCACACCTGGCAATCTAATAGGTCAGAGACACAATTCCTCCTCCTCCAAAGAACTGGGACACCCTTCCTGGGAGCTTGGAGAAGAAACAAGAACCTTATGATTCATAGCAGGAGCCAGAGACAAAATGGAACAGGAAGTGTGGAGGGGAGTCCAAAGAGTAGAAGCAGAGCAGAGGCAAACAGTTTCCTGCAAAAGGACAAAAAGCAGAGTTGTAACAGCTTCATGACTAAGTCATATAAGGATCACAACTGAGTGTGCGCACTGCAGTTGCTGGTCATAAAAGAGGAGAGGAAGATAAGGGATGGGACAGAGCAGTTTCCAAGCTTATCAAGGGCACTAACAGTTCCTCCTTTTGCTTAAACTGGTGGATCCTTCTCCAGCTCTCTTTCTATCTCTAAATTTAGAGGTCCTTCAACTCCAAAAGGTTATGGGCAGCAATAATAGAGAAAAATACTAACAATAATAGAGATGTCTATTATTGTCCAGGAAGTGGTGCAGGAGATAAGCTTAGGTAAACAAACTTGTACAAAAGTGGCACAAAACTTGGCCTTGGCTTGGAGCTGCCAGTGTTGGAATTGACATTGGGGTGCTTTTTAGCTTTCTGAAGCGGAAATGCCACTTTCAGAAGGCAGTGCAAACCCCAGGCTGGATGGAACAAGATGGAAAAAGACTTTAGAGTATCTTTTGAGTGGAAATCAAATTCTGGAGTTTACACACAGTTCAAGCAAACTTATGGGGTTCTTGGTGCTCTGTGAGCGTAGTGGTTTTGTTGCAGATATTCCCTGGCCCAATTAGGTAGCATCATCAATGCATTAGCTGGGTAGTGAAATGTCTGCAGGAAGATAACCAAACTCAGAGAGCACCAAGGGCAGTTTAACCTTGAGTTGCAGATATTATCTTCTACCAGGCAAGATTCTTGCCTAGGCCTTCCTGGTGGGCTGGCTTGTTGGTCTCTCAGTCTCATCCCACTCCCTCTGCTGGATCAGCATATGCAACTGACCATCTTCTGAATTGCTGGCATTCTAAGAAACCAGCCTCCTCCCTCTGTACAGTTTCCTTCTTGCTAAACATTTCCCTGTCCCTGCAGACTCTCCGATAAAAGATGGGCTGGCCATTCTTTGCAGCCCCATCTTGGTTCAAAACTATGAGTGTGTGGGAAAAGTATGTGCGAGAACAGTTGGGGAAATCCTGAAGCTGGAACAGGCAATGGCCCATTTAATCCAGCTTTCAAGCTGGAGAGGAAGGCAATTGCTGCATTCCACTCTTCCCCCGAAGAGTTGATATTTGAGATATACTGCTTTGGACTCTGGAAGCTTCACAAGGCTGTGGAAATTCAGTTTGGTGCTTCTGCTGCATTTGTGGGCTGTTTCTTGGTGAGGGGTCATCTAACAGCAGCAGCAGCAGCAGCAGCAGCAGCAGCAGCAGCAGCAGCAGCAGCAGCAGCGAGAGACACAGCAGTGTCATGCAGTCCAGACTGTAGGATGCCATCTATAATTGGTGTTTCAATGAGATTTTCCTCAGCTGTTCTCTTTCCCTTTCCTATTTGCATGTATCCCTTGCTCAGCCCCTTGAAGGGCCACCTGCTGTCCTGCTTTACATCTCTTTGCAAATTTATAAATCCCCCAAAATTGTGGAGGCCAGCCAATGCCACAATAGGACTTGCTGAATAAATAAATGGATGGATGAAGCAGCTAACACAGGGAGTCCAGCCTGTCTCAGCATTTATTAGCATCAAGAATAGCTTTTAGGCTTATATACTGCTTCATAGTGCTTTCCAACACTCTCTGAGTCTTTTACAGAGTCAGCCTCTTGACCCCGACCATCTGGGTCCTCATTTTACTGATCTCAGAAGGATGGAAGGCTGACTCAACCTGGAGCCAGTCAGGATCGAACTCCTGGCTGTGGGCAGTTAGCCTGCAATACTGCATTCTAACCGCTGTGCTACCAGGGCTGTTTGTTTGTTTGTTTGTTTGTTTATTAAATTTTCCTAAGGAGTCAGGGCCTGGGGTTTCAGATTGTGCTAAGCCATAACTCTTGTAACCATGTTTGTCAATGCAGCACAATTTACTGTGTTTGCATCACATGTAGCCAAGTTCCTGCTCACTCATACTCAGGGGTGGGCTGCTGGGGGCTCGTAGGGGCTCGGGAGAGTCCCTAGCTAAGACTCTGTGGGGCTTGGAGAGCCCCCAATAACCTCAGAAACACAAGCAGCAAGGGAAAGCTCTTAATAGGCTTAATTAAACTTCTGGGCGTTCAGCCAAGAGCATTTCACATCTCGTAAAAGTGTTGCAAGCTAAATAAACAATCCACTCAGTGCTTGCGAAGGAGAGCCATTGAAAAAGTCAGATAACATAGCCACTAGCCTCTAAGGGGATTAATTCCCAGATAATATGATTCACATAACTCACCAGAAACTCCACTAAGACTCCAAGATCCCTTTCACAGTCACTGTTATTAAGCCTGGTTTCATCCAGTCTTTTATTTAAGTATTAAATGCACGAATTAATAAACAACCTTTTGATATATAGTTTAAAAGGGAAAAACAGCCACTATCACACACTTCTCCCAGAAGAACGAAGCTGAAGACACCAGCCTGAAGATGACGGATGAGATTTCGTCGAAACGTTGCCAAGGTATTCTCAATCTTACACGGGACAAGACCCGAATACACCAAGACCTACATACCTTTACCCGTGAAAATCTACGAAAACAAATATAAATATATACCTTGGCAACGCTGACGAAATCTCATCCCATCTTCAGGCTGGTGTCTTCAGCTTCGCTCCTGGGAGAAGTGATTGTGGCTGTTTTCCCTTTTAAACTCTAGAGTTGGCTGTGTTGTTACTTCTGATTGGTTTGTGGAGTTGATGTATGCAGATTGGATGGCTTTTTCCTGAGACCCTGTGTGGCTGAGGTGCTGGCTGTGTGTCTCTCAGCCTTTTGTGTTGTAACGACCTGGGTAATGGGCTGTGTGATGACCTTCTGAGTTCTATTGTTGTGATGTCCTGGGTGTGGTGCTGTAATCTCCTGGGTCGTTGTCTGTGCTGCAACCTCCTGATGTTTTGTGTTGTGATTTCCTGAGTTCTGTGATGTAGTATTCTGGGTGGAAGTATGTATGTATGTATGTTATTAGGGCAAAGAAGTGATGTCAAGTTGGCCACACCTACCCAGCCACATGACTACCTAGCTACGCCCACCCAATCCCATGACCACCCGATCACATGACCACCTAGCCATGCCCACTCAGCCTTGCTAAAAGAGCCCAGCCCTGCTCGTTCTTGTTTTCCAACCACTTCAGGCTGGTCTTAGTCCAGTGTGGTGCCCTTGGCCCTGCCCTTCATGCCCCCCACCCTGCATCCCAGGCCATGGTTAGGCAGTCCTTCCTGCTCTTCCTGGACTCCAGGCAGAGGAAAAGCTCTGGGCCTCGTTTGCCAGCAGCCAACGCCACATAGCAAAGGCCAACCTGGATTCCCTTTGTTTCCCTTTGAATGAGATAAATTTCCAAGTGCTACAAGGACCCCTAAAACAGGGGTGTCAAACTCAAGGCCCGCAGGCCGAATCCAGCCCACGGGGTGCTTCAATCTGGCCCGCGGGGCCAGCCTGGAAATAGCAAAGGACCGGCCTGCAGTGCCTCTGCTAGTGAAAACGGGGGGGGGTACCCCATTTTGCCTGGCAAAGTGCTACAGGAAGCCATCCAGGGTGCTGGAGGAGGTGTCCGTCCCATTGCCCCCACCTTCCCCAGGCTGCCCGCAGGGGAGAACTACCATGCTGATCCAGCCTCGAAGAAATCCAGTTTGATACCCCTGCTTTAAAAGGTTGCAAATGACCAGCTGTCTGCAAGGAATATAAATCCTCCAGCTCTGACACTGTCCTATCAGAACTGAAGAAGCTTCTTGGAGGAGAAGCAAAATGTCTTTAAAGAAAAAAACCAGAAAGTCCAGTTTGCCTCCTGAAAAAAGCACCTTTGGGATTTAACAGTTACATTCACCTGGAAGGCACACAAAGTCTCTCTCTCTCTCTCTCTCTCTCTCTCTCTCTCTCTCTCTCTCTCTCTCTCTCTCTCTCACACACACACACACACACACACACACACAGACAAGGGAAAGAGAAAAGGAAAGGAAAACAGAACTCTCACATTTACACACCCTGTTCATTCTTAATCTCAGTTAATCATTGATCATAATCATAAATCCCAATTAATCTAAATTAGGAAAGGCAGAAATCTAGAAGGGGAGAAAGATCGATGTTACTATATTTTCCTTTTCTTTCTTTTTCCTTCTCTAGGCAAATTGCTTTTCCTGCTTCATCCCTTGCACAATCAGCATGCATGCTTCTTTTTCATTCCTAAAAAGCCCTTTAATCCTAGGCTTTTAGCAGTCTCCCTTACAGGAGAGACTGGCAGGACCTTGGAATCAGAGCTTCCCATATTTTCAGGCAAGAGTCTGACCCAGGGAGTTTTTCCTTTCCTCTCCTGCATCCGCAGTGACCCTCTCTGGGAGTCTGTGCCCTGGCAAGGCGACCTTTCAGCCTTTGCCGCTGGTTAGCCATCTTTTCTGTTATCCAGAGCAAGTAGAAGAGGGATCCTTCCCCTCCCCAGGAGTTTTCTGAAAGGTCACAGACCCTCCTCCTCCTCCTCCTCTTCCTTGCACCACGGTATGGCAGCAACCAACTTGAGTTTCCTCTTCCTGCAGCAGGTGGCAGCATCTGCCTGCCTTGAAATCATGGCTGATTGCAAGAAGCCAGGAACATCATTAGTACCCAATGAAAAGCACCAGAAAACCTGAGGCTTGGAAACCAGACTGGGAAACTGAAGGGAGATGCAGCGGGGGATGCAGGGAGAAAGCGGTGGTGAACTGCAGTCCTGCACCCACCGAGAGAACAACCGTGTAATTCTCACTTGCAGGGGAGTCTCTAGATTAGAAATCAGAGCTGGCATAAAGATGCTTGAGGCAAACATCAGTTTATGTTGTTGATATGCTGGGCTGGCCAAAAGGTGTTAGCCGACCAATATTGTCCATACTGTTAGCAATGAATACAGGGTGCGGGGGAGCCTCAAGAGCCAGAGGGCCTCCAGGTTCAGTATTTGCAGACCCCACTGTGATAACCACCATAGGAGCCCCTTGGGAGATGGGCTGTCAGAGGAATGCTGACAAAATAGACTCTGACTCCTGGTCCTGTCGTGGGCATGAAAGCCAGCTGAGGGACCTTGAGCAGGCTCTCTCTCAGCCAACCCACCTCACAGGATTGTGGTTGTGGGGAAAAGGGGAGCATAAAGGAGCATTAGGTATATTCTCTACCTTGAGTTATGTATAAAAATAATAAAGGGAGGCTACAAATACATACATACATACATAACATACAAGGCAGGAGTAGGAAATAATGCAGAGGATATGGGAAAAGGCGGCGGCTTACTGTTTTTTGCAATTTTGTGGGATATCACATAACTGATCTTCTCTGCTCCATCCTGGATGTGTGAAGTTGAATAAAAAGTCCTTGTTGGTTTTGCAGTTTAGCTAACAAAGCATCAGTCACCCAGTGGTGATTCAAATTGTAATCCTTAAATGCAGAGATCTATACTCCACTAACAAATCACACGGCTTTATCTTTTATTTCAGTAAATAAATACTTAGAAGTCCATGTTTTCTTAAAACTCTACATTCTGTGTCAATCTTTCATTTTTTAAATTTGAGGCCTAATAGCTAACTCAGCATTTCCTGTAGACATCTGTTCTCCACTTTACTGTGAAGGGGCATAGTTATGCACACACAAACATACCGCTATATAATTTTTTGAAAATAGTCGTTGCCTTCAAAATAAAAGCAATGCGGTTGTATTTGTGTGCATGGCATCCACTTACTTACAATTATTTTCTAATATCCATTGACCTCACGTGGGCTGGTCAGAGACACCCAAAGGGCCATATGTGTATCTGGGGCCATAAAATGCTCAGGTCTGTCTTATCCATTCATGATACAGTTTAGCCTCCAGACCCTTCATCATCTTTGTTGCTCTTCTATGCATACTTTCTAGAGTCCCAGCATCTTTTCTATATCATGGTGACCAGAACTGGATGCAGTATTTCAAGGGTGATCTCAGTGCAGTATAAAGCTCTTTTGAACAAGCACAAATGGGCAACACTGAGGACCATAGATGCAGTGGCTGGCCAAGGAAATTTAATGCAGCAAATGAATGACACATCATGCTTACTTCCATTTGACATTGGAAGATGTCCAGCAGTGCCATCAGCACAGATTTGGTGGGACCCAGTGGGACCCAGTACACCTTTCATCCAGCTGAATGCAGTTCTTCTTTGGAAGGTTCTGTAGGGGAATCTGGAAGAGGGGAAAAGGGGGAAACAGCAACATATATGTGAGGACATAATCATGCAAAGGATATGACTTACACATACTTGCATAAGATGCCCTGATCATGTAAATCATCCTTTTTGGCATCATCACCATTAGCTGAGAAGTTGCAACTTCTCATCAAATGTTCCTTCCTGCCATCTTCTATTTGCAGTGGGCCCATCCCTTCTTTTGTCTTCTTTAATAACCTATCCAAAAAAGGCTCCTTCAGCAGGATTCAGTGGGAAATATGAATGTGAAAACATCCATAATGAACCAAAGATTCTGGTATTTGTGTTTGGCAGGCAAAATAAGAGTGAATGATTTCAAAATGCATTTAAAGATTTTTAACAGAAATGAAAGCTAGCGCCAATAAAGTAATATGTGTAGCTTGGTAGAATGTCTGTCAGAGAATGGAAAATGGGTGGGTAAATTTTAAAATGGGCAAAGAGTATAGAAAAGGTCATGGCTGGTCTCTTGCAAGCATAGAAATTTTACTGAGAGGAGAGAAAGATCCTTCTGAATCAAATCTATCATCTATAGCAGGGGTCCCCAATCTTGGCAACTTTAAGATGTGCGGACTTCAACTCCCAGAATTCTCCAGCCAGCATAGCTGGCTGAGGAATTCTGGGAGTTGAAGTCTACACGTGTTAAAGTTGCCAAGGTTGGAGACCTCTGATCTAAAGTCTCCACACCATTGTAGTCTCCACACCATTGTGTGGTCTGCTAATTGAATCAGTTTCTCTTCTACTCCTTCATCATAAATGATCCAGATGAGGGGATATGAGGAGAACTCATCAAATTTGCAGACACCAGGCTTGTGGGGTTGAGGGTGGGAATAGCCAACCCTTTAGAATAATGGTCGCCAACCAGTGGTCCAAAAGAAAATTTTAGTGGTTCGCAGAGAAATGTCACCCCCAAAGCACCCCCCCTCAAAGCAATTAATCCAGGCTGCGTGGGAACACAAGGCTTGCATCACTTGCATTGCAAACAACACAAGGTAGTGAGGGGAGGGGGGGAAAAGATGGAGGAACATGCCCCACGCGCCCCAAGTGCCTCGCCTGGCCACCGGGCTGCTTCTTTCTGCTTCTTCTTCTTCTGCTTTTGGTTGCACGCAAGGAAAGCAGCAAAAGTCTTTCTCTCCCCCAAACTCTGCCAGAAATGAGTCTTTGGGACCCTGCAAGGCCTCCTGCTCCAAGAGGCGCGACAAGTCTCACAAAGACTCATTTCTGGCAGAGTTTGGGAGAGAGAAAGAAAGACTTCTGCTGCTTCTGCTGCTTTCCTTGCATGAAGCCAAACATCTCTCTCTCTCTTCCCCCCCCAAGAACGGAGCTAGAGATGGTATCCTGTGATCCCAAATAAAGAATGATCGATAGGAAAACGGGGTGGAGAATTTTCCTGCAGACTTTTTTTTGAGATTTTCCCAGGGTCTCTGGTCCGCAGGATTTAAAATTATGAGTTTGGTGGTCCCTGAGGTCCAAAAGGTTGGTGACAAGGCTGTCCGTTATCCCCATTATTGTTTGTATTGACTTTGGAAGTTTAGAATGGAAATATTAGGAAAAATGAAGAAATAAAGGGAATAAAAATAAAAAAGGAAGAATATAAATTATAAGCTTTCGCAGATTATTTGGTTTTTATATTGGAAGAACCATTGGAAACAGGCCCTAAGTTGATTAGAGAAATAAAGGAGTTTGGCAAAGTAGCAGGATTGAAAAAAAATAAAGAAAAACAAAATCTTGGTGAAAAATATGACAAAAAAGCAAAAGAAAAAATTAATGGACAGATTAAATATTCAAATCAAAAAAAAAGGTGAAATATTTAGGGATACACATGACAGCTAGATGTGGAACACTTAAAGAAGATAATTATGAGAGAGTACTACAACAGGTTGCGATAGACTTGGAAAAATGGAAAAACTTACAACTATCTTTAATAGGTAGTATAGCTACAATTAAAATGAACATATTGCCAAAAATATTATATTTATTCTAGACGATTCCAATAAGACTGAAAAAAAATACTTTGAAGACTTAAATAAAATGATGTTGAAATTCATTTGGCAGGGGAAAAAGACAAGAATTAAGACAAAATTTCTGCAGGACGCAAGGGTGAGAGGGGTTTTTGGATTACCCAATTGGGAATTATACTATCAGGCAACAAGATTGATGTGGATGAAGGAATGGATTGTATTGAAAAATGCCAGATTATTAATGCTAGAAGGGCATGATTTACAATTGGGCTGGCATGCTTTTTTTAATTTTTAAAAACAACTTTATTTACAAAAAGTTAAAAACAAACAAATGAACAAATACACAAGATAAAAATACATAAACAGTGCATAGAGCACTTTCTTCATTTAACTTTGGATATCAAATTAGATATAAGATATTAGTCAAAGATTAATTATAAATGGTGTATATTGATTAACACACTCTACTATTTATTTACTTTGGATTATAACTATTAACTAATCTATATTAGCTTCATATAACCTTCATATTGACTATATAATAAAAAGAACCATTATTATAATTATACGTTCCGTACGTCCACCTGAATATACTGTTTCCTAGGTTCATTTCTTCTTCAAAATTTTTATATTATGTTCCACCCAATTATACCATTTGTCCCATATCCTATAATAATCTGGATCTTCCTTCCCATTTAATTTAAGTGTGAGTCTCTCCATTTCAGCACACTCATACGTTTTTTGAATAATAATGTGTAGAGGTGGTAAGTTAGGTTTTTTCCAATATTGCGCTAGAGAGACCTGTGTGGCTGTTAATAAATGAATAATCAAATATTTATCTTTGAGGAGATAATCTCCTGTAATCATTCCCAGGAGAAACAGTTCCGGTTTCCACTCCAGTCTACATTTTGTAATTTCTTCTATGCACTTTTTTATTTCTATCCAATATTTCTTTGTTTCAGGGTATGTCCACTAAAGATGAAAATAAGTGCCTATTTTCTCTTTGCATTTCCAGCAATTTGGATTTGCTGCCGGAAATAATTTAGCTAATCTAGAGGGTGCCAGATGCCACCTATACATCATTTTATATTGGTTTTCCTTATGTGCTACTGATTTTGTAAATGTAAGATTCCTCTGCCAAATTTCTTCCCAATCATCCAAATGAATACTATATCCAAAGTTTTTTTCCCAAGCCACCATTGGTCCCTTCACCATTTCCCCTGCCAATTCATGTTCTAATAAAAAATTGTATAATTTGGATATCAAATTTTCCTCTGGGCCCAAAAGTATTTTATCTAATTGTGTATCTTTTGTTTCAATTCCATATTCCTTTACATCTTTGTTATATCTCATTTTACTTTGGAGATAGGACCAATTGTCAATAATTATTCCTTGAGTTTCTAATTCCTGTATTGATTTTAATCTTCCCTCATTATCTAAGATTTGGTGGTATTTAAGCTTTTTATCCATATCTATTGTATTGGGGTGAAATGTTGCCTCCATCGTTGAGATCCATCTCGGAATTTTAACATAATATTTCTTTCTGATATCAGTCCAAACTTTGATCAAAAATTTGCGCACTATATATCTGGTAAAATATGAATATTTTTTATTGTTCGAATTCCACAAAAGTGTATGCCATCCTACCTGCATGTCGTGACCCTCTAATGTTAAAATTCTTTTGTTTCCCAATTTAATCCAGTCTCTTATCCACACTAATGCGGTTGCTTTGTAGTAAGTCTCCCAGTCAGGGAGTCCAAAGCCACCCCTGCTTTTATTACCTTGTAAATAAGTTTTTTTATTCGTGCTTTTTTCCCTGCCCATATAAATTTCGTCACAATTTTATCCAATTCTTCAAAAAAATTTATCTAATAATATCGGAATTGTTTGAAACAAATAGAGAATTTTAGGTAAAATATTCATTTTAATCGTTGCTATTCTGCCTAATAATGAAATTTGCATTGTATTCCAATTTTCCAAATCCTTTTTTTTTAATTAGTTTTATTTAGTAATTAAACATAACCAAACAAACAAACATTGACATAAACAAAACATAATCAAACACAAAACATATGTTACAATCGAACCAAGTACGGCTAGGCTCATATCATTCATTGTCCATCATTTGTTAAGTCCAATTCAGAAAGTCTGTTAAGTCTTTTTCTTATCTAACCATCCATAGAAGTTGTTCCAAGTTTTGTAGTAGTCCGTTTCTTCCTTATTTTTAATTTCCATTGTCAATTTGTCCATTTCTGCGCACTCAATAATTTTCTTCGTGAGTTCTGCTTCTGTTGGAGTTTCAGTGTTTTTCCACTTTTGTGCAAAGGCCATCCTTGCCGCTGTAATAATATGAATCATTAAATAGAGGATTTCCTTCGGATAGGTCTTATTGGTGATTCCCAGTAAAAAAAATTCTGGTTTGAAATTAATCTCTACATCACAAATTTCTCGTAAGCATTTATGTATTTCTTTCCAATATTCCTGGGCCTTTCCACAACTCCACCATATGTGATAATATGTACCTCTTTCCTTATTACACTTCCAACAAAGAGAGGAAAATTTATCATTCATTTTAGATAGTCTTGTTGGTGTTATATGCCATCTATAAAATAATTTATACAAATTTTCTTTAAATGGAATTGCAAGGGTTATTTTTTTATTTCTAGTCCAAATATTTTGCCAATCATTCAAAACTATGCTATGACCAAAATCTCTCATCCAGCGTATCATTGTTTCTTTGACAGTTTTCTCTTCCAATTTAGTTTGTAATAATACTTGGTATGTTTTTTTAATCATTTTTACATCTGGTCCTAACAAGATTTCATCTAATTCCGTCCTAGTTTTACTAATACCCAATTCCTTTTGTCTTCTGCATGTTTAGCTTGGAGTTGTAGATAGGCCCACCATTCCAATTCTATTCCCTGTTCATTCAACTGCTGTCTAGTTTGCAAATCTCCTTTTTCGTCTAACAGTTCTTCATAAGTAATAATTTTATCGTATCTTAGCAGATGTGGGTGCATCAAAGCTTCTAGTGTTGATATCCAGATTGGTATTTGAATATACATTTGTTTCTTAATTTTGAACCAGGTGTGTAGAAGTGTCTGTCTTACTTTGTGTTTCAAAACGTAGCTGTGTCCCTTTAAGCTATCTTGTCTAAGAAAAAGTGCCATCCTGTCTGGAGGTTATAGCCTTCTAATGTTAATATCCTTGTATTTGTGTGATTTATCCAGTCTTTTATCCAAGTCATAATTGCAGCACTATAATACAGCTCCCAATCTGGTAGGCCAAATCCCCCTCTTTCAGTTGCATCTTGTAGTAATTTTAGTTTTATCCTTGGTCTTGTTTTTTGCCAAATAAAATTTGATGTTAATCTATTTAACTCATCAAAGAAGGATTTTTTTAATTTTATGGGAGCGTTTTGAAAGAGAAATAGAATTTTTGGTAAAATATTCATTTTAATCGTGGCTATCCTGCCCATAAAAGATAATTTTAAGTTGTTCCATCTTATTAGGTCTTCCCTTATTTGTTTAATAAGTGGGTCATAGTTGTCTTTCTTCAGTGTGCTATGTCTGGGGGATATAATGATTCCTAAATATTTAATTTTTTCAACAATTTCAATGCCCATTGTTGAGGTCAGTAATTCTTTCTGTTTACTTGTCATATTTTTAGTAATCATTTTTGTTTTCTTTTTATTTATTTTTAATCCTGCTACTAAACCAAATTCATCCAATTTTTGTAAAAGTTTAGGTCCTGAAGATTGAGGTTCTTCTAAAATGAAAAGAAGGTCATCTGCGAATGCCTGTAATTTAAATTCTTCCCTTTTTACTTTTAGTCCTTTTACATCATTATCTTTTTTAATTGTCCTAATTAAAGCCTCTAATGTCATAATGAACAACAGTGGTGACAATGGACAGCCTTGTCTCGTTCCTTTTTGTATTTGGAATTTTTCTGTAAGTCCCCCGTTAATTAAAATTGTAGCATATTGTTTTTGATAAATAGCCTTAATTACATTAAAGAATTTAGGTCCTAACTTCAAATATTTACTTTGCTGTAGAATAAAGTCCCATTTCACATTATCAAATGCCTTTTGAGCATCTAACAATAGCAATGCAGCTTGTTCTGCACTCCGATCTTCATAATACTCTAATATGTCCAACGTTACTCTGATATTATTTCTAAGATGTCTCTGAGGGAGAAAGCCATTTTGGTCAGGGGATATGAGTTTATTAAGTATTTTTTTTAATCTCTCTGCCAAGATCGTCATAAAGATTTTATAATCTACATTAAGGAGAGAAATTGGCCGGTAGTTCCCTGGTTCTGTTAGATCGGAGCCTGATTTGGGAATGAAAAAATAGAGAAAAAAGACAAAAGAAAATAAAATTACAGCAGGAATATAATGAATGGCATGAAAGACTGCAAGCCACCCCACAAGATGAACAAGTCAAATTTCAATTGGATAAGATTAAACATAAAATAAATCTAACTGAGAAGGAAGAACTAGCTCAGAAACTAAAGAGGACAAAGCAATACCAACTTGAAAATGCAAATAAACCAGGACGTTGGTTAGCCTCTAAACTTAAAAAACAGAATGAAAAAAGATGGATTACTAAATTAAGAAATGAACAAGGGGATATATGTTATAAAGAGGAGGATAAAAGGCAGATTATTCAAAAATATTATAAAGATTTATACACAGAGACAAGTCATGTTACAGAAGACCAAATTTTAAAATACTTAAAAAATGCAGATTTCACACAAATCTCAGAAGAAGATGAAAAAGCGCTAAACCACTTTATAACCCTTCAAGAAGTCTATGAGGCTATCAACAAACAAAAAATAGATAAAGTCCCAGGCCCAGATGGCTTACCAGCAGAGATTTATAAAGCACAACAAGAAATTTTAGGAAAGGAAATGGTAAAAATTTTTAATGAAGTTTTAGATAAAGCGAATTGTCCTCAATCATGGCAAGAAGCTAAAATATCCATCATTCCCAATTTTCCAAATCCTTTTCAATTTGTTTCAGTATTTTAATATAGTTGTCTTCCCGTAATGTTAGCCCTTAACCAAATACCTAGATATTTAATCTTGTTTACAATTTGTAATCCCATTATTTCTTCTAATTTTTTTTGTTTACTATTTATTATATTTTTAACTAACATTTTGGTTTTTCCCTTATTAACCTTCAGTCCTGCTAATTTGCCAAATTTATTTATTTCTTGTAATAGTATCAGTCCCAAATCTATTGGTTCCTCTACGACAAATACCATGTCATCAGCAAAGGCCTGTAATTTATATTCCTGACTTTTAATTTTGGTTCCTTTAATATCCTTATTCTGTCTAATTCTGTCCAATAATGTTTCTAAAATTGTAATAAAAAACAGGGGTGACAGTGGACATCCCTGTCTAACACCCTTCTCTATTTTAAATAAATTAGTGGCCTTTTGGGTAGCGTAAATTGCGTTAAGCATTTTTATAAAGTTGCTACCAAATTTCATCATATTGATCTGTTTTTTTCATAAAGTCCCAATTTAAATTATCGAAAGCCTTTTGGGCATCCAGGAAAACCAATGCCACTTGATCTCCTGGGTGATTCTCATAATATTCTAATATGTCTATCATTGCTCTTATATTGTATCTGATCAGCCTTGCAGGTAGGAATCCATTTTGATCTAAATTAATTTTATCTCTGAGCACTCTTTTTACTCTTTCCGCCATGACTGTCACAAAAATTTTGTAATCTGAATTCAAAAGAGATATCAGCCTATAGTTTTTTATTTGGTTGGCGTCTGCACCCTCTTTAGGAATCAATGTTATATATGCTTCCTTCCAAGATTCTGGAATTTTAGCTTCCAATAATACCTCATTGCAGACTTCTAACAACACGCATTTCTCCTAAATTTTTATATACTTTGCTTGGGAATCCATCTGGACCTGGCATTTTATTACCTTTTTGTTTTTTAATTGCCTCTTTTAGTTCACTCAAAGTTATTTCTTTGTTCAGCATCTCCTTTTTAATCATCTGGTAGCGGATATATAATTCCTTCTCTCAAATATTCTTCTATTTTATTTAACTCCATTATATCTTGCTTATACAGGTCTTCAAAATACTCTCTAACAATTTCCTTTTTTTCCTTAAGTCTGTCTCTATTATTCCATTTTTATCCTCTAATTGATATATCATTCTTTTCTGATTCTCTTTCCTCAATTTATACGCTAGCCACCTACCAGGTTTATTTGCATGTTCGAAATAATTTTGTTTTGTATATTGTAATTTCTTAATTAATTCTTCCTGTTCCAAAATATTCATTTCATGTTTAGCTTGTACTAATTCATTTCTAATTTGCTCATCTCCCAAATCTTTCATCTGTCTATTTTCCAGGTTTTATATTTTTTTGTTAAGGTATTCTGCTTTTCCCATCTTTTCTTATTTCTATTTGCAGTATATGCTATGGATATTCCCCTTAAGTATGCCTTTGTTGTGTCCCATAAGTTCTGCAATGAGGTATCTTCTTTTTTATTAAATATATAAAAATTAGTTAATTCTTCCCTCATTTTTTGAATATAACTTTCTTCTTTTAATACTTGCGAATTCAATATCCATCTATTTCTATTGCGTTCTTTCCAAATTATCTGTACTGGATTGTGGTCTGCCCTTAAGTTAGTTAAAATCTTTATATCTGGAATCTCCTTATTTAACTCACTATTTGCCCATATCATATCTAACCTAGACCATGATTTATGTGGACTGGAGTAGAAAGTAAACTGAGATACTCCTGGGTTTCTTTTCCTCCACAAGTCTTCTAGTCCTAATTCTTTGGTCATCTCAAAAAAATCTCTTCGGCAATATATTCTGTTTTTTGTATTGTTTCTGTTCGCATGCATAGTCTTGTTCATTATTTGTTATTGCACTGTAATCCCCCATTAGACAAATTCTCGGATTGCCAGTTTCTATCAATTTCTCATGACTCTGATTCTTATTGGTGGCATAAATCCCCACTAATAAAGTTTTTTTTGTTTTGTATAACCACCTCTACCATTAGTATTCTCCCTATTGTATCATTATAAATTAATTTTGTGGTGATATCCTCTTTGATATATAATACCACTCCTCTTTTTTTTCTTCTGCCAATGTTGTATATACTTTCCCCAGTTTTTTATTTTGTAAGTACGTCTGATCTTGTGTTTTGATATGAACCTCTTGGAGACATATTATATCTGCTTTTTGTTTCTCTAGTTTAAAAAAGATTCTTTTTCTCTTAGCTTGGTCATTCAATCCATTGATATTAATAGATACTAATTTTACTCCTCTTTCCATTTATCCCCTTATTTCTACCCTTTGTTAAGTTTTACTCACTGTTTGGCTTCTAGTTCTCACTCCTATCTCTTCTCTAACAAGTATTTCTTTATCGCCTTCTCTCTTCTTCTCTTCCTCCCCTCCTCTATTGCTAAGTTGTAGTTCTTCATGGCTCATATTCTGCAATTCCTCTCTACTACTCAATTCCTCCTCTGATCCTCCTAATTGTTCAAAAAATCTCTGGGCTTTGGTTAGACTATCTATTTTCACTCTCTTTTCTTTCCAAGTTACCAGTACAACTTCCGGGATGCCCCATCTGAAAGATTTTTTTTTTATTTAAATAGTTCGTAAGAAATCGATAGTCCTTCCTCTGTTCGCAGACTCTCCTTGGTACCTGTTTTAGCACAATTACTTCCCATCCCTTATATTTCATAACTTCATCTCTTGTCATCCTATATATTATGTCCTTCATTCACCTCCTGGCGAATCTAATATGAACTTCTCGGGGAAGTCTGTGCCGTCTCACGTAACTTGTGAATACTCTATATACATCATCCAGCTCTCTCACCATCTCATTTTCATCCTTTTTTAGGAGTTCCGCTAGTATTCTGCCATTACCAGAGTTAAGTTTTCATCTCTGTCTTCCTCCACATTCTGGAATCTGAGATAGTAGGAGGCCCCATCCATCTCAAGATAAATTGGGGCTTCCAGTGACGTTGCGTCATAGCAAGGTAGGAGAATTCCGATCTGCTCTCCTACTTCAGGTATTTTGCCTGTGGACAGCCATTCGTGGCAAGGTTTGTTCCTGAATTGATCACCTTAGCGAGGAGAAACTCTTGGAGCCCAGCTGGGAAGTTGCGATCCCGGGAAGGCAAAGAAGAGAGCCCGAAGTCCAGGGCAGAAGAAGTCAGTTTGCTGTGAGAGCTGACCCATGGACGCGATGACCCATTTCCAGAAGGAAGCAGAAAGAAGATATTGGATTCAGATTGGATAAGGCATTGGCGTTCGAGTTTGGTGCTGGATTATAACGTGAGGTTTGCGAACGTAACTTTAAAACGGAAGGGGGGAGAAGCGGAATGTGGCGGCAGCAACCTAGCCTTTACCCCCAGCTTTGAGTTAAAGTGGAGAATTGTTCTAACTTGCTGAATTGAAAGAAGAAGTAAGTGGAGACTGTGGAAAAGAACCTGTGGTTCTTAGGAGTTTGGGAGTTTGGAGTGGTTGAAAATACTGATTTTTCCACGAGAACTCTGAAAGCGATTTGAGGAGTGACAGCGCAATCTGTGGAGGTGGCCATTGAGATCGGCAGGAGACCTCCTGTCATTCCCCACTGAACCTACTGGAACTGTAGAACTGCATCCTACGACTATTTAAGTTAAATACTTATATTTATATTATATTTATATATTATATATTTAAACAATAGAAGATAGAAATTGACTAATTGACATATATAAATTCATTTTGGTAAGTGATATTTAAATAACTAATTTATTTACTCAATTTCTTTGGATATCTTTCACTCTTTCTTATTCTCCTTTTCTTTATTTTATATATGTGATTGAATACTGAATAATGAATTTAATATGCTGAAAAATATAATGAAAACTTAATCGATTGCTCCTATCTCTTCTCTCTTTCCTCTCCTACACACTTTCTTTGTTGGATATTAAGATTTATTGAGATTTACAATATATAAGGATATTTAAAGGAACACATTATTAGATATGAAGAAAATTTAAATGAAAAGGGTGAACTCAGAACAAAGCAAGAATTAGAGTTACAAGGGATAAAAATGAATTGGTATTCATATTTGCAAATAGGTACAAGGTATGAGAAAGATATTAAAATGGCTGGGTTTTATAAGGAATTGACTGAATTGGATAAAATCCTAACAGGCACTGATGAGAATTGATTAAAAAACTATATGGTTATTTACTAGGAGTGAAATTAGAGGATGAACAAGTAAAAGAAACAATGATTAAGTGGGGGAAAAACTTTGGATATGGAATAGACTTGGATAAATGGCAGATACTATGGTCTAGAAATTATAAATTAACTATGTCAATGGCCTATAAAGAGAATTTGTATAAGATGTTTTACAGGTGGCACTTATCCTCAATGAGAATTGCTAAGATGTTTGAAGATAAGTCGGCGAAGTGCTGGAAATGTCAGAAGCTACCAGGATCATACTACCACATGTGGTGGACATGCACAGAGACTAAAAAGTATTGGTCTAAAATACACATGTGGCTGGAGAAGATGATAAAGCAAACTATAGATTTAAAACCAGAGATATTTTTATTGGGAATTCTGCCTGAGGGTTACAACAAAGAGTTAATGTATTTGATTATTAATATATTAACAGCAGCTAGGATTGTATTTGCATGAAATTGGAGAAATGGAAAAATTCCGACAGAAGAGGAAGCAATTAAGAAAATAATTGAATGTGCAGAAATGAGTAGATTGACAATGGCGATTAGAGAACAAGAAGAAAAAGATTATTATAAAATTTGGAATTTATTTTATGAATGGTTGGATAGAAGAGTAAAGAATGGAATTATATAAGCAGAGTATAATCAAGTATATTGTTACTGATAAATAGATGAGCTAGATAGAATAAGAAAATGAACTTGAAATATATTATTGAAAGTTAATGATTATAAAGCTAAGGATAATAGAATAAGTGACGTGATATAAAGTATTAATAAGAATGATTATATACTGCTGAAAACAATAAAGGGAACACTTAAACAACACAATGTACAGTAGTTGAATGTACTGACAACAAAATCACACAAAACTTAACAATGGAAATCAAATTCATCAACCCATGGAGGTCTGGATTTGGAGGTACACACAAAACTAAAATGGAAGAAAACACTACAGGCTGATCCAACTGTGATGTAATGTCCTTAACACAAGTCAAAATGAGGCTCAGTAGTGTGTTTGGCCTCCATGTGCCTGTATGACCTCCTTACAACACCTGGGCATGCTCCAGACTTCCGGGTTGAGCCCTCTCGCTAACGGGCGGCGGTTTGCGATTGTCCGTGACCGCAGCCCAGCTCTTTCGTCTGAGAGCCCCGATCCTCATGGCTCGGGGCTGAAGCTGCCTCGTAGGGGCGGCGGAGAAAGGGAAAGCTGCCAGACAGAGTGAGGGGAGCCGCATCTCCCCCCTCTGAGTCTGGTCTTTTCCCTCCGAAGACGACAAGAAGCGGTGGTCAACATGGCCACCTTGAAGAGAAGGTCTCAACTGGATTAAGGTTTGTGCAGGAGGAAAGAAAGAAGTTGACAGCAGAAGAATCGGGAGTATTGGAAGGTAAAATCAACAAAGGTACCCCGGGACTAAGATAAAAACGAGCTTAAAAAAAAAAAAAAGAAGCGGCTCAACTATCAAGTGAAGGAAAAAATAGTAAAATATTTTTGACAGCTATAAGGGGCTTCAAACCGGGAAAGGTAGAAGCCGGCGTAAGAATTTAAGTTTGAGGCTCAAAAAACCCTGAATATTAAAACAAAAGGAAAGGGAGAAGATTTTGTGTGACAGAAAGTGCCACTCAGTGGATAAAAACTGGAATTTAAAGAAGAAGGAAAATATCTTTTCCTTTGTGGATTGGAATTGTTACAATTTTAAACAAATATTGAAACAAAAAGCAAGAACTACAGAAGGTGAAAGTTTGAACTTAAATAAAAGACAGACTGCTGGACTAGTTGGTGATATTGATACAGACTCTGGGCATGGGTTGAGATTTTAAAAAAATTTAAAGAAGAAGAAATAAGGAAAATAAAACTTTTGTGGCCATACAAGGAATTAAAATGGAATCTAAAAGCATGAAAGAACTGCTACAGGAAGTGACTGAATTAATTTGGCTCTTGGTCGAAGACATGGAAATGGCGAACAAAGAACAAGAAGAAGGAACCCTGGAAAGGGAGGAGCCAGCACAAGGGAAAGCCATCTTAAAGAGACAACTAACACAAAGATCACTACAAATAAAAGGGAAAGGAAGGGTGGTCCAAAAATGAAATCTAAGAAAGCAATTAAAAGGGGAACATTTATGGAATTAGGCAAGGTAGAAAGGCCCAGAAGAAAAGAGAGCAGAAAGGTAATGAGAAAGACAGGGATTCAAATTGGATGGAGAAGGGATATAGCAGAAAGAGGAGGAGGGGAAACAAGAAACAGGAGCAGAAGATAGAGAAATATGGGAATTATATAATGAAGAAAGAAACTCATTTACATAGAGATAATGGCTAAGGTATTAAGAAGGGGGTTCTGCATGGAGAAGATGGGTAATAAGAATATACCGTAATTATTAAAATATAAAACAATAGAGGGGCTACTGACAACAATTTTTTTAGATGAAGGTATACTCTCACTTTTACTTATAAAAAAGGTAAATGTTGATTAGATAAATTGAATTAATTGAAATAATTCTTGAAGATGTTTAAAAATGAGACTTGTCAGTAACCAAGGTTAATTATTTTTACTATTACTTTGAAATTATAAATAAATTTTAAATTGGGGGATATGTGTTGCAGAACCCGACTGAAAAGATATATAATGTTATGTAGCTTTTCTTCTCTTCTTTTTCTTATTCTATCTTTTGCCTCAAAGGGAATGATTATTATAATGTTATTATGTTAATCACTGAGGTGACACTTTCAAAGTAGTAAAGGGGGTAAGTCTAGGTTTTTAAAATTCTTTTTGTGTTAAAGCTTGTATTGATTTAGAATTATGGAAAGAATACGTGATGAAAGGGCAAATCTGACAGATAAAAAATATGTAAATGATAAAAGAACATTAATAATGTGAAGATAGTTTAAGGATAGATATGGATAAACTTTATTCTTTATATGATGAGCAAACATATTGTTATTTTTAAAAGAAATATAAATGCTTAAGAACTATTTATAATAATTTGAAATGAAATGGGGTTATATAGATTGAGATTAAGATCTGAGACTAGGATTAATTTGTTTGGCTCTTTGTTTGCAAAAATGGAATGGAAGTAAAAATGGGATAAAATACGAAGTTAAATGTTAAAAATACTATAAAACTATTGTCATATTTGCATGTAAAAGTGATGACCCGGAAATATGCTGTCTACTGAAAAGAGACTTATTTAAATTGTTAAAAATTGAATAAAACTTGTTTGGAAAAAAAAAACACCTGGGCATGCTCCTGATGAGGTGGCGGATGGTCTCCTGAGGGACCTCCTCCCACACCTGGACTAAAGCATCCCCCAACTCCTGGACAGTCTGTGGTGCAACGTGGCATTGGTGGATGGAGCGAGACATGATGTCCCAGATGTGCTCAATTGGATTCAGGTCTGAGGAACGGACAGGCCAGTCCATAGCATCAATGCCTTTGTCTTGCAGGAACTGCTGACACACTCCAGCCACATGAGGTCTAGCATTGTCGTGCATTAGGAGAAACCCAGGGCCAACCGCACCAGCATATGGTCTCACAAGGGGTCTGAGGATCTCATCTCGGTACCTAATGGCAGTCAGGCTACCTCTGGTGAGCACATGGAGGCTGTGCGGCCCTCCAAAGAAATGCCACCCCACACCATTACTGACCCACTGCCAAACTGGTCATGCTGGAGGATGTTGCAGGCATCAGAACGTTCTCCATGGCATCTCCAGACCCTGTCACGTCTGTCACATGTGCTCAGTGTGAACCTGCTTTCATCTGTGAACAGCACAGGGTGCCAGTGCCAAATTTGCCAATCTTGGTGTTCTCTGGCAAATGCCAAATATCCTGCATGGTGTTGGACTGTAAGCACAACCCCCACCAGTGGACATCAGGCCCTCATACCACCCTCATGGACTCTGTTTCTGACCATTTGAGCAGACACATGCACATTTGTGGCCCGCTGCAGGTCATTGTGCAGGGCTCTGGCAGTGCTCCTCCTGTTCCTCCTTGCACAAAGGTGGAGGTAGCGGTCCTGCTGCTGGGTTGTTGCCCTCCTACAGCCTCCTCCACGTCTCCTGATGTACTGGCCTGTCTCCTGGTAGCGTCTCCATGCTCTGGACACTACGCTGACACACACAGCAAACCTTCTTGCCACAGCTCGCATTGATGTGCCATCCTGGATGAGCTGTACTACTTGTGTGGGTTGTAGACTCCGTCTCATGCTACCACTAGAGTGAACGCACCGCCAGCATTCAAAAGTGACCAAACCATCAGCCAGAAAGCATAGGAACTGAGAAGTGGTCTGTGGTCACCACCTGCAGAACCACACCTTTATTGGGGATGTCTTGCTAATTGCCTATAATTTCCAACTGTTGTCTCTTCCATTTGCACAACAGCATCTGGAATTGATTGTTAATCAGTGTTGCTACCTAAGTGGACAGTTTGATTTCACAGAAGTGTGATTGCCTTGGAGTTACATTGTGTTGTTTAAGTGTTCCCTTTATTTTTTTGAGCAGTGTATATACAAGTTAAATATGTATGATAATATTATTTTGCGCATGAAGAAATATGTACTCAACTGACACACTGTGGAACAGAAAGGTTTTATGTTTGTTTTTTGTTGTTGTGATAAAAATAAAAACACTTTATTAAAAAAACAAAAGGTTGGCGACCCCTGCTTTAGGAGACAGGCTCAAGATCCAGAATGATCTTGACACACTTGAATACCAGGCCCTATCCAACAAAATGCAATTTAATGGTAAGAGATGTAAGATTTTACACTATTAGGCAAGAAAAACCAAATGCCCAGGTACAGAATAGATGGTATCTGGCACAACAATAGCAACGGTGAGAGCGATCTAGGTGTCCTAGTGGACAATCACTTAAATATGAGATAGCAGTGTGCAGCAACTGCCTAATAAATGAAAGCAGCCCTAGTTGCATCAAAGAGGAATAGTTTCAAGATTACATGAAGTGATAGTACCACTTTATACTGCATTGGTGAGACTATACTTGGAATATTGCATCCAATTCTGGTCATCGCCATTGCACAAAAAATGTGTTGAGACCTTAGAAAAAGTGCTGAGAAGGGCAACAATGATGATAAGGGGTCTGGAAGCTAAACCATATAATGGTTGAGGGGAACTAGGTATGTTTGGTTTAACAAAGAGAAGGACTAGGCTTGATATGATAGCAGTCTTTCAGTATTTGAGGGGCTGTCACAAAGGAGAGAGGGTCAACCTATTCTCTAAAGCACCTGAAGGCAGGACGAGAAGTGACAGGTGAAGGATAATTAAAAAGAGATCCAGTCTAGGACCAAGGAGGAATTTCCTGGCAGTGAGAACAATTAACCAGTGGAATGGCTTGCCTTCAGAAATTGTGGGTGCTCCATCACTGAAGGCTTTTAAGAAGAGATTGAACAGCCATTTGTCTGAAATTGTACAGGGTCTCCTGCCATAGTCAGGAGGGTGGATTAGAAGACCTCCAAGGTCCCTTCCAATTTTATTATTCTATGCTCTATATTCTAAAATAGTTTTCAATCAGTGGAGGAGATCCTCAGAATGAAAGAGGTGGGAAGTTCAAAGAACAAAAAGGACATGAAGTGAAGGATGAGGACAGAAAGGTATGGAGAATGGAACTCATTTTCCAGGCCAGAAATACACAATAAGAGTTAGCAAAGTTTAAAAGAAATTCCTTGCAGAATATTCTAGATTTAGCAGGCAAAAATTACATTCTATTTTAAAAATTAATTATGTCTACAGAAAGGAGCTGGTGTGCAAGTAATACAATTTTAGGAGTTTGTTTCTCATGGCTAATAAGAAGTTAGATCTATAATAGAAACTTAAGACTCCTCCTTTGGTTGTGGTTTCACATTTTTGTACCATATATGGTCCTCCCAAAAAGGCAGAACCAAGATCTTTAAGCCAGCTCCCAAAGGAGTCCCAGCATAGCAGCCTCTGAAAACTCTGTTTTCATGTTGACTATTGGCTGCATTCCAAGGGAAGATGTGTTTCTCCAACATTATTTATAACTAACCCAAGTTCCTTCTTTTATTGTCTCTTGTGAATGGTGTATAATAAAAGTCTGCAAAATAAAGTGCATTTTAGAGATATACTCTTATTTTGTTTTATACAGCTAGTGTATGAAATGGTGCATAATTGTGTATAAAATAGAGATCAACTAAATTTGCAAACCATTTAAAAGAGACAGTAAAAAAGCTCAGAAAGAAAGAAAAAGATATATCAGAATATCTCCTCTTCAGCAGCCAACACCTAAATAAGCAGAGCACCTACCTAATCAAGGAACAACCAAGGAAACCCAACGGACACAGGGGGGGGCCATTGGCTGCATGTAAACAGGAAGCAACCCCCCCTCCACTCACTTGCACTGAGGATGCTACCTAGTCCTCTAATGAAACATCTGCAGGCAAGCAGCTCAGAGAGCATTAAGGGCTCCACAGTTCAGCCTTGAGATGCACAGATTCTTTTCTATGGGAGTGCAAGCAGCTACACAAAATTAAAAAGCCAGAAGAAATAGAATAGTCAAAAGGCAACCAACCACATCCTAAGTTCCTAACCAAGGACTGGGGGGGGTTTCAGAGCTCTTTGGAACATGGCCATGTATCTGCTCTAGGGGCAGGCACTGTGGCAGAGTAGGCCTGCTTCCTGGGTCCCCAGAGAAGAGGCTGTTTGATTGAAGGGGCCCAGAGTGCACCCACTCTGCCTGATCTTACTGGGTACTCCTGATCAAGCAGGGTGGGAACCAGCCCCAAGACCTGCAGGGACCCAACACAGTGGGATAGGGAGGAAGATGTGGAGGGGCTGCTGCATATTCCTACAATCTTCAATTGCTCATAGGATTGCCAAATTTGGATTCAGGTGACTGTGGGGATGCTGCAGTGGCTGTAACGTTGGGGAGAGTCATAAGCCCCTTCATTCAGCACCATCTTAATTTCACATGATCATTGAACTAACGGGTCAATGTTAAGAACTATCTACAGTACATCGGAGACATCTTCGGACAACGCTGGCTCTTCGGCTTTGAAACAGAGTTGAGCACCCCCCCCTCCGAGTCAGGAACAACTGGCAGGTGTGTGCGAGGGGAACCTTTACCAATGCAGTTCACAGAGTAGAAGCCCAGGCCTGAGGAGATCCCTATGTCCCAGGGTTGCCTGGGCCACCATCTCCTGGGCCAGCAGCATATTTTGAGTGCTTTCCCCATGCAGAGTCTGCAGCGGCAGTTCACAAGGTGTTGCCTGAGGGGCCTTTTGATCCTGGGCAGGGTGCAGTTGGCAGAGAAGATGGATTTGTGTGAAGGCTTTTAGCCATGGCCGCCAGCGCCTCCTCAAGCAGCAGCCAAGACCTCAACTTTTGCGTCCCTTCTGAAGGGGAAAGTGAAATCTCAATCTGCCTAAGAAAAAAACTATGCTGGGCGGAATTGAGTTTAAGTTTCTTCCTTCCCACCCAACCTGCACAGCCTCCAGATACTTAGACAAAACTTTGACCTCATTGCCTGGTCCAGTTTGGGGTCCAGAGGCATAACTGAGCGCCATTTGCATATTGCTGATCCCTCATCCCACATTGACAGGTGACTTCACCCAGGAGCCTCATGAATAAGCCAGAAAGGACTGAGTGTAGAGCCCTGCAGTTTCTCACACACCACAGGCCTTGAGTGTGATTGCTCCCATGAGAGAACACAGACTGGACCCAACCACAGAGAAAGGAGAACCACCACGGCAGCACCATCCTCCCATTCCCCCAGTGGGCCAGAAGGTGATTCTGCTCAGTGGTATTTGAAACCACTTTAGGAACTAAAAGTTCCAAGTTGGTTGTATCTCCATCCTTGCTCCACCTAACTCCACCAGAGGTCATCAACTAGTATGACCAACACTAACTCCATATTGTGTCTGAGCTTTGACCAAAAGGATCCAGATGATAATCTTCCCCAGGACCTTCTATGGGGTTTTAACTCCACCTCCTTCTCAATAGTCTTCCCTAAAAATGGAAGATTGGAGACTGGGTAAAAATTGTGTGGTATAGTTGGATCCAGCCTCTTGTGGAGAGGGGTGTGCCACTGCTTTTTTCAAGGTAGCGGGAACACCCCATCAGCGAACCCAAGATTACAGAATGGACACAAATAACTGTCTTGTCCGGGGCAGTCTTCACAAGCCAGGAGGGATGAGAATCTAAGAACCCAGGTAGATCGTGGCCATTGAACAAATTAGGATTTTTGGACCCTAGTGGGCCAGTCATGGGCTATACTAGACAGATTGCTGGGCAAGGGCCCCACATATGATTGGTCCTGAGCAAGCAGGATTTGAGCTCTGGATTGCCATTTTGTTGGACAAGTTTTGAATGAGAAAATATTGTATGCCTCTAACGTAGACAGAGCTTTACTTCTGTGTAAGCTTCAGCAGAATATACTGTACGATTGCCATCTTCAGCATTGGACAATACCAGCCAACACAGTTCAAGACCAGGCCAAACCTTTTGTGTCTTTCTTTCTGCACAGTGAAAAGTAGAACTTTATAGGATGGCCCTTCCTGTTCTTGATCATGATGAAGACTCTCTTTCCAAGAGAAGAGAATCTCAGTACCTCCGAGTTGAACTGTGAAGTTCTTGGTGTTCTCTGAGCTGGGTGGTTTCCTTGCAGATGTTTCATGACTGCCCAACTAGGTAACATTGTTGTGGTGGCACACTCGGTAAAATGTGGCTAGGGTCAAGTATTGGAGGCTGACTTTGCCCACTGATAGTTTGATCCTGAGCGGATCAAGGTTGACTAAGCCTTCCGTTCTTCCGAGGTGGATAAAAATGAGGACCCCCAGATTGTTGGGGGCAAGAGGCTGACTCTGCAAACCGCTTGAAGGAGGCTGTAAAGCACTGTGAAGTGATATATTAGTCTAAGTGCTATTGCTAAGGGCTTTTGCTATTGTGAGTGCATTTAGTCCTTTTATCCACAAGCCAGACATGTGGAAGCTTAAGAAACTGGGAGAAAACTGTAGATCTGAATCTCCTGAAACAAACTCTTCTAAAACAAGAGGATGCCAGTGGATTCCAGATGATCCCACCACAGACCGAGTTCCTGGCTCCTTGCCCAGGCAGTCTTCCAGCCGGAACCCCATTGTGTCCAATTAGCCCATAAACACCAGTTCTGCAGTTCTTTTTACAGCAACACAATCACCCAACTGGTGTGGGGAAAAACAGGGTGATGCTCCTTCATGGCTGAGAAAGGTGGGTCTCAAGTAAATTTATAGATTTTACCCTTTGCCCTCAACCAGTTCTGTGCCAAGACAAGATGTGGCTCCTTCAGGTCAAATAAAATATCTTTATTCTAAAGGGTGGAGGGAATGTGCAGCCAAACTGCGTTCAGAGTAAAGGGCTAGATCAAAATTCACATGAAAATATTTGCTCTTGGCACTGGATACTTTCTAACAATAGGATTTTAAGTTTACTATATGTGAAGAGTTATTCCAGCTAGGAAAAAAAAAAGCAAAATATGAAAATGATCCAACTGCCAGGATTTCCTAGCATTCTGTTTAACTTGGATTCTGGCCTGTAGCCTATATTTAGAAGCAGTTTGTATTTGTGAGGGTCATTCTTCATTGTTTTATTGTGTAGCTATGGCTGGAAGGATCTTTTAGGAAGGTGGGTGCCAAGTCGCCCACCAATGTGATCTGGGTTTGCTATCCAGTAATACTTATATTGCCAATGAGATGCTTCTTTACAAAGTATCCAAAAAATGTTGCTGTAAGCTGTATATTAATGTGGAAATGACATAGTAGCTTGCCTTATCCTGTGGCATTTTAATTGAGTTGAAAGTCATAATCTTGTGTTCTGAAATTCTGCTCTGTTGTAAAAAAAACATGCAAGCGCTCACATGTGCTGTTTGTATGAAACCATTTCCTCTCCCCTCCCACCAGTCCACAAAGTGATCTTGACTATGTGTCAGAATGGTTGCACAACTGGCAACTCCAAATTTCAACTAATAAATGCTCTGTCCTACACATTGGCAATAAAGATCAGAACACCAAATACAAGTTGGGCGGAAGGACCTAGGAGTCCTCATCTCAAATGATCTAAGCCCCAGAGCTCACTGTAACAGTATTGTCAAAAAGGCATTAAGAGTTGTTAACCTTATTTTGCGAAGCTTCTTCTCCGGTAACATTGTTAACTAGGGCATACAAACTTTTGCCAGACCAATTCTCAAATACAGCTGGTCTGCCTGGAACCCGCCACCTGTGGTCTGATCTAAGCACAGTACACAAAATTGTCTGCTACAATGTCTTGCCTGTCAAAGACTTCTTCAGCTTCAACCACAATAATACATGGGCAAACAATTGATACAAACTCAAGGTAAACAGCTTCAAACTTGTTGCAGAACATACGACTTCAGCAACAGAGTGGTCGATGCCTGGGACTCCCTACCCGTTTCAACCCCTCACAGCTCCAACCTCAAACTGTCTACCATGGACCTCACCCCATTCCTAAGAGGTCCTTAAAGGGGGCGTGCATAAGCGCACCAGCGTGCCTATCGTCCCTGTCTTACTGTCCCCATTTGTCTGTATTTACTCCCTTTGTTCTTGTTTATGTTCATACCGATACTTGTTATCTTGTACATGTTTGACAAACAAATAAAATAAAATTTTCCTCCACTGAGGACGTTTACCAGCAAGCCAGGTGATTCCCCCCTTGCCTGGCTGGAAGGCCTTACACAGGAGCCCAGTAGAAGCATCCCAGGAGACCCAATGGCTCTCAGCCACCATCACTGCCAATTCCCCTAATGGGGGAATCCTGGAGAATCCCTGGAGGTGCATCTTGGGAGGGAGGGAGGGAGGGAGGGAGGGGGAGGAGATTTAGCAATAGGCCACTTCGTTTCCTTGATTATCATCCTTTTCCTAAAGCCACAACTTGAGTGCCCAAACCAGTTGAGCCAGCCCAGGGCTGCACCCGCAAGACACTCCTTGCCAGGAGCATTTGGGACTGAAGGACGGAGGGGAGGCAGATGGGACCGTCTCCTCCATCAGGCAAGTCCGGTTTGCCCTCTGACTGAGGTCTGTGGAGGCATTTTCCAGTAACCCTGAAGGCTCAGGTGGGAATTCAGCTGTCAGACTTCCTGTTTTGAAAATGTACTATTGGGGAGCAGATGGGGGGGGGGCTCCAAAGGGAAGTGCAGTCAGCTTAGCAGCTGCTGGGTGAGACCTCTGCAATCTTCTGCAGTGCTGAGCTCCTGGCATCTCACCAAGGGCGGGGGGGACTTGCTCTGGGTTTAGGATGGGTACTCTGAATGCATCAACTGTTGGCGGGTGAAGGCAGCGGAGCACAGCTGGCTCTAGCAACTGCGGTTTTGCAGGATGAAGGTGCCACCTTCTGCAAGGAGTGGGAGGCAGCTGCTCAGTTTTACTCCATAGCCAGTGTACTCTGAGGGAAGAGTGCTGAGCCCCCTCTGGAGAGCCCATAAAACAATCTGGCAGCACAGCAATTCCCAGCGTTGCTGGGCAACTGACTCTTCCCATCATCCCTCACCTTGAGGACACAGCAGGGTGGCCTTTGTCCATCTGTTCCCAGGGGCCAGGCTGTGCCAGGCAGGGAAATGGCAGTGCCAACTCAGAGGGGGAGGAACTGGGCAACCAATAGGCCTTTACCAGCCTCTGCTGGCCTTCTGTTTCACCTGAAGGCGCTTGGAGGCTGGGCAGCTTCTCTCCAGCATATGCAGCCACTTCTCAAGAGAAGCTCCCCAAAACAGCCTGGTGGGGGGTTTGTGTGTGGAGCTGCCTTCTGGGTGCAACTTGGACAGTGTGTTTGAATTCCAGGCTCTGGCTTCTTGTGCTCCAGTGGTCTTCAACGAGGGGTGGGGTGGGGGTTATGTGGGCCGTCATCTTGGCTGGAAGGATCTTTTAGGGTTGGGCCCTTGAACCACTAGGAATCCCAGCCTTTTCCACTCCCCACTGGCAAGCAGGCAAGGCAGGCAGGCAGGTAGAGTTAGGGTTGCAGAGGTCTGGCCCCACTTCCAGCAGCCTTGGTTCCAGATGCCTGCTCTCCTTGTGCCCCAAAGGCGGGGCCTGAGCGGGCCCCTCACCTGCAGCTCAGAGCCTCTGCTCAGCTTTAGACGGCGGCCTCTAGATCGTCTCAAACAACTGCCATCCTCAGCAGCTGCCAAAAGAAACAACCCAAAGACAGCACAGAAATCCTGTAAGCAAGTAGACGGAAGTCTAAAGATCTGGAAAAAGAGGAAAGCCGGCTTTGCCCTCCCAGCCTGCCGCTGTTTGAAAAGGCCCCCCACCGCCGGCTGCTCCCCACAGAGGGTGTGGTGGGGTGCAGGTCAGATTCGGGCTTTGCATCTGCGCGAGACTTGCAAGGGAAGGAGGCTCTAGTCGAGATCCTTTGAATCCGGGATCAGGCTCGGCTTGCTGACCTCCGCTGGCACTCCGAGGGTGACAAGCCGCTGACAGCGACGGAGCCCACCCACCATTAGGGCTCTCTAGCTGCTACTCGCAAGCGAGGAAGGGCTGGTGGGGCAGAGTCACGCGCATTCAACCCCAGCCGGGCCGAGTCGCTTTTTGCGACCGTCCAGGCGGAGAGCGAGGCCTTTTCCGCGCGGCGTCCCTGGCAAGCGGCCGACCGGTCTCCCTCCCAAGGGCGGCGGGGCGCCCGCAGATGCTTTCCAGATGTGGCGGCCTGGCCGCCGACGGGGAGGCGGGCCCAGTCTGGCTCGGCGGCGTCCGGCCGGGCCGGAGTCCCCGCCAGAGGCCAGCCCGCCCCGCGAAGTGACGCAGCAGTCGGCCACGCTCGGGCCCCTCACGCCGAGTCCCTCGCCGGCAGTCCGAGGGACGCCCAGGCCCCGTCCGGCTTGCCAGCGAGCGGAAGGCGAGCGGCTCCGGGCCCCCGTCGGAGCGCAGGCCGGCCATGGGGCGAGCAGGTGAGTGGGCGCGCGCGGCCGGCCGAAGAGGGCGCGGAGGGCGCGGAAGGGATGGGCCGGACCCGTCGGCCGCCTCGTCGGGCGAGCTGGGCCAGCCGAATCCCGGCGTCGCGGGCGGGCCGAGCCGAGCCGCCGCCGCCCTCCTTGGCCCTCTCCGGTGGCCGTGCGCCGCCCTCCCCCACGGGCCACGGGTGGGCGGGGCCGAGGAGAAGCGCCCGATGTTCGGCCGGGAGTGTCGCGCGTGGCTTTGCCCGGGGAGCCCGCGCCGCCCGGGGGCTGCGGGGGGAAGGAGGCGACCCTGCCCCAAATCCGCTTGGGAGGCCGAGGAGGCGCCTGACTCCCCGCGCGGTTCCCCCCCCCGCCCTGTTTATTTATTTGGCAATGTTCGATTGTCGCCTCTTCGCTGGTGGCCCCTCAAGGCGGCTGACAGGAAACCGCGTTGCCTCATTCCGACCCTCCCAAGTGTTTCTCAAGGGCCGCTGCCGCCTCTCAGCTGCCTGCCCGGCTGCACGTCTCTCCCCCCCCGTGTTTGTGTGTGTGTGTGTTGTAGGAGCTGCAATTCCCGCCGCGCCCCCCGTCCAGCCACGTCACTTTCCAGGAGTGCCTGCAGCTCTACCCGCGAGCCTCAAGGGCTGTGGGGAGTGTGGGGGCTGAGGGGGCACCGGGACCTTCTTCCCAGCTGGCCCTCCCTGACCCCTCGGGGCCTGAGGCTGCTGGGCTTCTTCTCTGCTCAGGAAAGGGGTGAACAAGGAGCTCCAAATGTTGCCTTCCAGTTGGAGTCTCTCTGGCCAAGCATCGCCAGGCAGGGGTGATGCCAACCACAGCAGCCCCCCGAATCACAGCGCAAGGCCTGGTTCAAGGAAGGGGTGAGGAGGAGCCCCCTCCACAAGTCCAGCACTCATGCAAGAGGACGGGGTGTGAGTGGGGCATCATTGGATGCTGTTCCTGAAAGGGAGAAATCAGCATTTCTTCCTGCCCATTGCCCCACAGAAGTGGGGGAGGAAGCAGAGGAGGCATGGTGTGCTCCCTCCCTGACACTTTGTTCTTTCATTAATCAACCTCCCAACCCCTCCTTGTTATCACAATGTGTTCCTTTCCTAATCTCATTCAATCATTCTCACCAAACTGATAATGCCCAGAGCTAATTTCTATTCTGCTCATGCCAACAGCATTTCATAAACCAATAGGAAGCTCACTTTGAAAGGTACTTTGCTCATGAGCAAACCAAAGCCACGAAAGCACCATTATAAAAGCGGCCATAAAAATACATGATTTTCTGAAGGAAATTGGCTCAGGCAAGGGGTGGGGGGAGAACCAAGGTGGGGTGGTGATGAAGACACTTTGGGCCAGTCACTCGCTCTCAGCCCTAGGAAGCAGTCAATGACATCCCTTCTGAAAAACCTCACCAAGAACGACCAGGCAGCTTTTGAGAATCAGACATGACTGAACAGAAGAAAAAATGCAGGCGGTTTTAATAAGAACTTGCTTGACATCCTGGTTAGGCAGCAGGCTAGAAATCGGGAGACTGAGTTCTAGTCCCGAGGCCCAAAGCCAATCACAACTTCCCAGCCCTGGAAAGCAGGCAACAGACAGGCAAAAACCTTGCCAAGAAACTGCAGGAACTGGTTCAGGTGGTCACCATGAGTTGAGACTGACTCAAAGGCAGACAGGCAAAAGAAAGGAAGGAAGGAAGGAAGGAAGGAAGGAAGGAAGGAAGGAAGGAAGGAAGGAAGGAAGGAAGGAAGGAAGGAAGGAAGGAAGGAAGGAAGGAAAGAAAGAAAGAAAGAAAGAAAGAAAGAAAGAAAGAAAGAAAGAAAAAGAAAGAGCCACCCAGAGTTCCCTTCAAGGAGGCCTAAAATGTCTCCTCAGGAGCTTCAGATCTGTGCATGTGGCTCTCCCCAGTGCTGCCATGGACATCATCCTGATCCTTGGCATCCTTACTTGGGCACAGCATGAGTGAAGTGGCTGTTTCCAGACTGATAGTCAGGACTCATTTTCTAGAAGAGCTGCCTCTGAGGTCGACTGGGGGCCTCAGAGAAACAGCTGCTGCTGCTGCTGCTGCTGCTGCTGCCTGGAAAAGGGCCACTTCTCTGGCTTCAAATTTGCATCTGCTCTTTCTGCCCCTCCGCCCTGCCTGCCTCTGGAAAGTGTACCTTGGGGAGGTTGGCAGTGGTCTGCTGGCTGGGAAATTGCCAGGAGGAACTGGGCAGGGCTCTGAAGCTCTGGGCCAAAAGAGGAAGCAACATGGCTCCCCTTCCTCTGAGAAACCCACCCTGGGAGACGGAGAAAGATGCAGTCAAGGAAGGCAAACGAGAGAGCTGTTTCCAGCAGCAGAAGCCTTCCTGGGTGGCTTGCTGTGTTTCTGCTGAATGAACGGATAACCCATTTCAAACTTATAGAAACATTAAGGCTGGGAGGAAAATAGAACATGGAAAACAAACACTGCACCTATCTTATTTTTTTTTCAATATTCTCTGCTACTTGTTAGAACAATGGAATAAGAGAGTTGGAAGGGACCTTAGAGGTCTTCTAGTCCAACCCCTCATATCATGTCAGACAAATCCTCGTTCAATTATACTTCCTTTTCTGATATTATAAATAGGGTTAGTTTTGCTCCAGCAAGACGAGGAAAGGCATATTTGATTCTCTGCATGCCACACAAAGGTTGGCTTTCCCTGTGGCTGAGATCGCATTTCATAGTTTCAGCTGCCACTTTGCGGATTAAAATTGCCTGAAGGTAGCCGGGGTGTTTGCTTGCCTGGCAGCCAAGGGAGGGCTGCAGGGGAGGGGGGGCAGGCGGTGAAAGGGGTTTCTTTGCAGGCGGGGGAGGGTGAATGGCCTGGCTGAGCCTGCCTGCCTGCGACCTGGAAGGAGAGCAGGAACTGCTCGCAAGGGAGGGGCATTCGCCTTGGGCTGCTTTTCCTGCCAGGAGCAATTTCCCCAGCAAAATTCACTGCTATCTACTGAAGGCCCAAGGAGGGGCCAAAGGGCAGCAGCTCCTTTGCTAACCCCTGGTGCCACTTGTGATCTCTCAGAAGAGCCGATTCAGAGCCCGGACCAGCCCCAGCGCCAGGAGCTGAGCTGGGAGCAACACTAGACCTCCTGGCTTCCTCTTCTGGCTTCTGCAAGGAGGTTCAAGTCAGAAAGGTCTTGGTGGCTTCAGCCACACTTGGCTGTGAAAGCAATGAAAGGGCTTTGGGAGCATTTAATGTGTTTCCGGCTGTGGATGAAGCAACAAGCATAACCTGGGAATGGAAGGGAGCTGTTCATAGCAGCCCATCCATGGCTTCCCTTCTCGTGGGGAGGAAGAAAAGGAGGGAAAAGGAGGGAAGTGTGCAGTGCAAGCTGTGCCGAGAGGAAGGACCTTCCGGACCGATGCAAAGAGACATGTGGAGCAAAGACTGGGGCACACTTCTCTCTTGTGGCCCCATGGAACCACCCTGAGAGTACTGAGTCTTGCCCCCTTCCATCAGGCCTAGCTAGCGCCTGGCTAATGGAGCCCAGTGGCATTGGCCTCTTCTGCTGCAGCAGCAGCAGCAGCATCACAGCAGCTGTTGAATCGGACACAAAGAGTTGCTGTTGATTGTTTTTTAAGATGTACTTGAGGTTTGGACCCCCAAAGCTTAGTTCCCCATGGGCCTCCAGAGCAGGTACAGAGATGTGATACATGTGTGCATATCGCTTAAACGGCAACTTTACAGCGCACTTAGAATAATTTCCAGAACCAGCCTTTGCATTCTTGCCAAGTCTAATTATAATTCTTCACTTATCTCTGTCCACAGTTCACAGTGGCTATTTCAGCTCCACCAGAGTCATAGGGCCATATTGAATATCTGGATTGTTGAACTTAAGAAAATGCGCACAGCATAAGTATAGACACAGACACACAGAACTAGTTGGAGCAGCAAATCCATACATGAGCGGCATCACCAAGTAAAACCTTTCACCGGAGTGTGCACAAAGAGTTGCAGCCCCAGCACTGTCTCCTGCAGACTGCACTCTGAGGTAGCTGTTCTGTGTCACAAGAAATCATTAAAATGCTGCATTGCACATTGCTGATATCAAAGTGCCTGACTAGTGCAGGGCAATTTCAGAAACACAGTTCTTACCCAAGAGGGCATTTCCTTCAGCTAGGCACAGGAACCATGCAAGCATGCCTAACAGGACAATCCTGCATCTGCGGGAAACTGAGCGAGGCACGGAAATCTTTATGGATCCTGGCAATGGGCAATATCCATCATTCTGTGCATGCTCAAAATATTTTGGGTTTTTTTTTTGGTCCCCGCCCCTGCAGATTTCAAATTATTGTGATTGCAAAGTATGAATGCAGATGTTTCCCTGCTGGATAGAAGACAGCATCACTTCCGTTTCAGAGAGGTTGAAGAAGGAGAAGGAAAAGAAACATACGCACGATGCTGTTAGAAAATGGGAATTATCTACAAATTTGTTACGTGACTTCTACAAATTTTAATTTGTATTTGCCCTCCTGAGGAAAGTGAAGGGATTCAGCTATATTTATCACCCTTGAATAACTGCATTCATCCCAGGATTGAAAGAGAAGCTCTTCCCTCCGGCTCCTTGTTCCCTCTTCCCACCAGCTTCTGGCTCTTTGCTCCAAAGGGCTCTTTCCCTTCAGCCTCTGGTGTTCCCTGCCTTTGATTCAAGCGCTCAAACAGTCACGGGGTCCTTCTGCATAGAAGACCTGGTTCCAGACCTCTTTCGGTGCCTTAGTTTTTAAACAGTGTGTGCAGCCTTCAAGAGACTGGAGCTACGTTCTCTCAACATTGCTTTTTTCTAAGAGAGTCACTGCAGCCCACCATTCCTTTTTCCTGTCAAATGTTTTTTCTCTCCTACTTAGCAGAATATCAGAGGCACCGTGGCCCCCATGCCTCTTTGTGGCCAGCAGGATGTTGCAGGAGGCATCCGTTTTGTCCCGCCCCCCTCCCCTGCTGGCGCAAAGAGGAGAGCTACAATGTTGATCTGGCCCTAGAAGAAATCCAGTTTGACCCACCCCTGTTGTAGGGCATCTAGTCCAACCCCCTGCCCAAGCAGGAGACCCTTCACACCATTTCTGACAGGTGGCAGTCTAATCTCTTCTTGAAAGCTTCCAATGATGAAGCTCCCACAAGTTGTTGAGTTGTTTTCCGCTTTAGGATTTTCATCCAAGGAATCTTTCCCAAGTTCTCTCTGAGTTTCTTAAAATCAACTCTTTTAAAATCTAGGACTTTGCTATCATTATGTTCTATTGCTTGTGTTTTTGTTATGTTGAATTCTAGTGTGACATGGTCATACTAACAAGGTTACTGTGGTTTTCATGCACTTCTGTAGCAATGTAGTGGTCCTTTACATACAGTGCAACTCCACCTCCTCTTTTACGGGGTCTGGTTTTTCTGAACAGTTTGTATCCTTCTATCAGTACGTTCCAGTCATGGGTTACAACCCACCAAGTTTCTGTTATTCCAACTATATCATATCTACCTTCATGTATTAATAGTTCAAGTTCACCCTGTTTGTTCCCCAAACTTTGTGCATTTGTATATAGGCACTTGAGAGCTTTATGTCTGACTCTGGGTATGCTTCCTATGTCTCCTATTTGGTGTCCTCCTTCCCATCCCACCTCACCTCATTATTTCACTTGTTTTCTAGCGGGTTTTGCTTGGAATTAGGTCCTGGAGTTCCTAAAGATTGGTCTCCCTCCCCCCTCAATTTTAGTTTAAAGCCCTCCTGATAAGTTGAGCCAGTCATTTTCGAAAACATTCTTCCCAGACTTTGTGAGGTGCAGCCCATCCTTGCCAAAAGCCCATCATGGAGGTCGTACCAGGAAACCAAAGTTTTTTTGGCGAGATCAACCCTTTAGCCAGTGGTTCACTTGTAGAATCCTTTGTTCTCTTACCTTTCATTGGCAGGACAGCACAGCACAGCCTCCCTTTTCTGCTTAAACATCTTAGAAGTTTCAGTTTACAAGTTGCTTATCAAGCTTTTGACTGCTTTTTTTAAAAAATGAACTTAAGTGAAACCAAGACATTCATTAGAGCTCACACTCATCAGTGGACTTTGCTAAAATGAAATTTGGCCAGAGAAGAAGGTCTCATGCTTGAAAAAGGCTTTATTTTTAGAGTGGATTGATGGAAGCGTGATTGAGCACCTCAACAGCAACTATTCCTTGAGTTACTCCTTTGTCACACTTTATGAGATAAGCTCAGAAACCGAGCAATTAATTAATAGGTTTGTGGAATATTTTATGGTTTAGATGTAATCTGCCAATGGTTATTGATGCTGTTGAAGGACCGGCCTTTAATTACGTCTTACCTCGAAAGAAGTATGGCCTTGGACTATGGCAAGCTTCTTCCCACCAACAACCCTGTGGATATGCACCCAGGGTGTGTATCTGTATGTGTGATCTAGAAAGAGTTGCAACCTGTTCTGTGGGTTTGGGACCAGTTGGAGCCTTCCAGTTCAGGCTATTAAAAATGTTGCTCTCTTGCTTAAGCTCTTCTGCTTTGTTTCGATAGTCTCTTGCAGAAGGAGAGCAATCTGAGGTACATAAGAGCTGCTCTGATCAAAAATAATCCCAATAACAATATTGTTACTGCTCCTATTGTTACTAAGAATAAGAATGAAGAACTGGGCATGTTAGCAGTTGCCTCAAACGTTTCAGTTTGGTTAGAAGAAGTGATTGCAGGGCTGAGCAATGCTCACAGCCGAGGGGTCTTTGGGGGCTGCTGCTTACCCACTTAGCATCTGGGCTGCTCAAGGCTTCCTGGCAGTCCTGGGTCTTCCTGCGCTGAAATTGCTGAGCTAAGTGGGGGCTGATGCCTGGCAGGACAGGCCAGCAGTTAGGAGTGGGGAACAAACTCTCCTGGGGAGGGGGGCACAGTGTGGCAGGGGGACCAAACGCCTGGTGCTGCTTCCACCCCAATGAAATGAGGCGACCTGAAAAAAGGTTGCTGGTGATCGGGTGGACTGAGATGTTCATGGAAGCCTGGTGAATCGTGTGATGTTTGTGAAGTCCATTGTTATTTATTTTATACAATTATATTCAATTTGTTTATTGGGTTCCAATAATTGGACACTTTTTTCTGGGTTCTACTTGACTGGTGTGAGCACTTATCAAAATTTCAGGATGTCATAGACTCACAGAACAAAGGTATGTCTGAGTAGCTGCTCCGTGGATTTGGGGCTTGGACTGCTCTAAGGTTGCTTGGAAAGGATGCTTCTGAACTTGGCTCCTGGGGTGCCCCGTGCCTGCCGGGAACCAGCGAGTGGGGTGGTGGTGCATGAATCGCAGCACATGAGAAGTCATGGGGTTCTTCCATGTGACTCTGACTGTGTTTCCCAGAAACCATAAAGGTGGCTGCTCATGCTGGCTCACATAACCCAGTTAGTGCAGGAAAGCCCCCACACACACACACACACCGGTACCTTCTGAAGGAGGGCCGCCTTGTGCTGATGCTCTGTGGGCGGCTCATGGAGAAATCCCTGCTGGACCTTCGATATGTAATGCTGGCCAATGCCTCCCGGGTTCTTTTCAGGCAGAAACATACCCATAGGGTGTAACTGCCTGGCCCTGTCTGTTCATCTCCATTCAGTATCAGTCAGTCTAGAGCTGGAAGGGACCTTGGAGGTCATCTAGTCCAACCTGCCGCCCAAGCGGGAGACCCTACACCATTTCTGACTGATGGGAGTCCAGTCTCTTCTTGAAAGTCTCAAGTAATGATGCTCCCACAACTTCCATGGGTTGGTTGCTGTCACTGTCAGAAAGTTCCTCCTTATTTCCAGGTTGAATCTCTCCTTGTTCAGTTTCCATCTATTGTTTCCTATCTGGCCTTCAGGTGCCTTGGAGAATAGCTTGACCCCTTCCTCCTCTCTGGGGCAGCCCCTCTGATATTGGAAGACTGCTATCCTGTCTCCCCTGGTCCTTCTCTTCACTAGACTAGCCAGGCCCAGTTCCTGTAAAGCAGGAGACCCTATACAATTTAAGACTTTTCAGGGATCACTTAAAGGGGCTAATTGGTTCTTCGTTCCTGGGCTGGGTGAAATATATATTTGTTGGCTGAGGAGAAACAGGCTGGATTCCCCCTCAAAGCCCTCCACCAGAGGTTCTTGACCAAGTGCTGCCTGGCCTCCTCCTCTCCTCATGCCATGAACTCAGCCCCTTCCCCAGAACCTGCCTGCCTGATTCTCCTGGGGTCTCTGCTTAGTCTGCCGGAAACGCATTCCAGTCCTCACAGTCAGCGCTGGTTTGGAGGCGATCTTTTCCCTTTCACAGGTAAGCGATCCTTAGTTCACCTGCAGACTTCTGGCCTGTCTTCCTCCTTTGGAATCCCCCAGGCAGCTCCTGTTTGCTCCGCCTATTTCTGTGTCCTGAAGGCAGAATCTGCGCTCAGAGTCATCCTTAGAGAAAAGAGTTGGAAACGGCAGGAAGGTACTTGCTAAGCAAAGTGACACAAGGTTCTTCATCTAGGAAAAGGAACCTGCCTGCACAGAAGGAGCCCCACCTGGCAATGGCACAGGTAGCCCCTACTTAATGACTTAGGGACTCACAGTCCCTAAATAACAGCTCCTTCCAACTTCCTTATGGCCAGGTCAGGCACTTAGCTTACTTTTATTTCAGGTTGCACCATTCCATAGTTCCATGACTGTGACCTAATGACTTTTTTCCAGTTTCCAGACATTGACACTGATGTCTCACAAAAAAAAAACACCCATAAGAATTACTTGCTTTATAGCCACAACATTCACTTAATGCCTGCTGCAAAATCAGATTGGTGATGTGGGTGCTTCGGACTTGTGATTTATGATGGAAATTCTGGGCTCCATTACAGTTTAAGTGGAGTACCACATGTCCTTGTGTAAAAGTTCTAGGCATAGGAAATGACCTCAGACTAAATTTGCAATGTGGTTGCAAAAATAGGCAAATGCAACCTTAGTTTGTTTTCAGTAGATTTATTGACATGCTGGGTTCCTGCCAGGCTGCGTGTCAGGTGCCTGTTTACAATAGTAGCATAGAAGACAATAATCAATAAAACCTCACCAATAAAACCAATTTCAGAGTGCCATGGGTTGGGCTTCCCATGAACATGGGTGGCCAGATGGCACAGAGCGTTTGGTTTTTGCTGCTTCTGGAATGAGGTTGGTCCAATTCACTGGATGATCCTGGAGGCTGTGGGGAGAGGTGGGGGCCAAAGCAAGGACCAAAGCTCTCAGGGCCCTAAACTTAGAGGGATACTGGCTGGCATAAGCCACGGGAAGGGCAGTAGTACGGGGATGATTCCTGGCTGGGCTGACCTGCCCCCCCATCTGCTCCCCCCCCCACTGTAGGCTCCTCCTGGAATCTGTCAGCTGCCCCACCCCCGTTTCCCCAATGGCCAGCTGGGTTGATCCCAGCCCCTCCCCTGCTTCAAGCTTGCTGAATCAAATTCAACCAGAAGAATCCTAGGAATCTGTTCAGGAGAGATTGACCCAAGAGACCATGAATTCGTTTTCATTTATTAGGAATCTCTACCTCATCTGGCCCCAAGGTTTTGCAGAACCACTTCTACAAGACAGGCAGCAGAGAGAAAGCAGAGCTGCTTAACTCATTCTTTGCATCAGCCTAGAAATAAGCAGAAACTTTCTGACTGAGAGAGCAATCAACCCATGGAACAGAAGTTGCTTTCGGACGTTGTGGGAGCTTCATCACTGGAGGCTTTCAAGAAGAGACTGGACTGCCCTCGGTGAGCAATGGTGTAGTAGGTTGTCCTGCTTGGGTGGGGGGGGTTGGACTAGATGACCTACAAGGCCCCTTCCAACTCTTAATCTGTATCTAAGACACCCTACATTTATGTGATCAAGAGAGAGCTATCTGTTGAGCTTGACCTGCTAAGCAGGGCTGCCCACGGCCCCCATGCGAGGAGGCCCTTCTGCCTTCTTTAAGGCACCACAATCTTTTCTCTTTGTTATGCAGTACTGAAAGATTAGTGGATGATTTTGAAAAAGATCAAGTATCGTTTCTTGATATTACAAAATAGAACAGAATAGAAATATTACAGAAATGCAATATCTGAAGGGTGGTAAGTGCCTATAATATTTGGCCCCTTAAAACCTAAGAGAGTTCCTGAAGGAAGCAGAGCAGAGCAGAGAGCGAAATCTTCTCAAGCTGTAAGTTCTCACCCTCTGGGCAGCTTCAAAGAGGGTCAGGGAAGATGCTGAAAAAAGAGGGAATGGGCGGGACAGTCCAGCCAGGAGGCAAAGGGCAGCCCTTTCCCACTCCCTGCAAGGCAGGAGCTTCCCTTTCCAGAAGACCCAGGATGCTGAACAAACAGAACAGAAGAATGGAGTTGGAAGGAACCTTGGAGGTCTTCTAGTCAACCCCTTGCACAAGCAGGAATACCATTCTGGACAAATGGCCGTCCAGCCTCTTCTTGAAAACCTCCAGGGTTGGAGCACCTACAGTTTCGGAGGGAAGCTGTTCACTGGTTAATTATTCTCATTGTCAGGAAATTTCTCCCTGGTTCTAGCTTGCTTCTCTCTTTGATTAGATTCCACCCATTGCTCCTAGTCCTGCCTTCCGGTGCCACCTCAATCCGTGCTTTTCAACGATGCTTCCTCCATATGCTTGAATTCTATGCTGCCTCGATGATGCAAGTGGCTCTGGACAACAGAGCACACTAGAACCATAGAGACAAGGGCACAAAATAAGGAGAAGAAGAACAAGAACAACAACAAATGAATATATATTACGATGTCAGAGAAAGAAACACAAACAAGAGTGGAATGGATTCCCAGTCTCACTGCGGAGTCATAGAGCAATTCTGCCTTGTTGACAGACCTACATCTGAAGGGCTTTCCTAAATTAAACTGCTTTGGGGCTGTGGAGGCTCCAGGATGCACCTCTCCCACAGGGCAGCTGCAACCACCAGAATGCAGATCTCAGAGTCCCACAAAATGATGTGCACTGTGCAAGACTGAATAGGACAGGCCGACATAACTGCAGAGGAGCAATCCTTCATATAAATGGGCCTGAGGCAGAAAATGCTTTGAAGGGGATTAGCACCCAAAAACTTCCTAGTAGCCAGTGTAGCTTACAGAGCAGTGTTGTTATCCAGGTAAAGCAGGAGCCACCCAGAACTGCCGCCATATTCTGGACCCTCTGTCACTTCTGAACTCATCCCTGTAGGGTGTATTGCAATAGGCCAACCATGAATAGCCATGAATAGTACCTCCCAAATTGGGGAAGTGTGTCATTAGTGCATGGTCTGGCCACAGATGCCACCTACGCTTCAGCCAAGACTTTGAGATGAGCCCCAAATTACATGCCTGTTGCATCTGGGGAAGTAGAATTCCATCAAGAAGAGAAGTTGAAAGATCCCCCCAAATGGAGGGCCTGTGAATCCACAGCCACTCAAGCCATGTTCAGCCTGAGCTTGTGCTGTCCCATCCAGAGGTCACAGCCTCCAGTCCCCAAGACAGAAGCTCAACAGCAGACATGCAACAGGGCATCCTCTGCATGTGGATGATACCTGATCACATGCCAGTGAATAACCTCACCCAGCAACCTCACATAGATGTTGTAGAAGATAACTTGGCTCTCGTTTTCCAAATCTCTGCCTGTGCAAACATGTTGGTTAACTTGAATCAAGCTGCTGTTTGTGATGAGCTCTTGTATCAACAGCTGAATGAAAACAGGTTGTCAAACAGGTTGTTATGCTACCGAGGCAAAACAAAGCTTTCCTGCTTTTGACGTGGCTTTTTGGTGCTCCTAAGCTGCCATCACTGCCACGGAGTCAGTACCTGAGCCAGCTCTTAGGCAGCTGCACTTTGCGCCTCTGCCTGACCAAAGAGGACTCCGGGATGCAGGCCTGGTCTTCTAAGAGGAGTGTCGCAACTGGGCCAAAGAGAGGACCAGCAGGTTGAGGACAAGGAGCAACTTTGTTCAGATTCCATGTGTCATGCCAGCAATTTTGGAAGCCACTGTTGTGATTCTATCCCCTCCTTTCTAGGGACCTTATTCAGAAGATGATGTAACATCCACACCTGAGTTCTTGTCATAAAGGGGGAGAGGAAATAGAACACAGAATAACAAGGATGGGAGGGACGTCGAAGCACTTCTGGCTGTCCAATGTCTTCTTGAAAACCTCCCAGTGGTGCGATTCAACCGGTGTGACAACCGGTGTAAAAATGCACACTCCGTGCGCACACTCCGCATTTAAAAGAGCCTCTGGTACTTACCTTCAACTGCAGTCCCTGTGAATAAAACAGCTGAAGTGCGGCAAACCGCTCTGCCACGCGAATCTGCTGTGCTCTAAACAAAGGGAATAAAACACAGGAAAGAGCAGGGGGGGGCACATGTTCATCGCAGCGAACCAATTCAGAGCCAGCTGATCATCAGAACAAGGGGTTTGCCTGAACTGGTCCGAACTGGGAGAATCCCACCCCTGCTCTCTTCTCTGTGAGAGCCTCTCAAGTACTGGAAAACGGCTATCGTATCACCCCACTAGCCCAGTCCTTCTCTTCGTTAGACTGTGTGTTTTAGGCTCCAGACCCTCTGTTCTCTTTTTGGCTCTTCTCTGCACTCTTTCCAGGGTCCCAACATCTTTTCTGTATCGTGGTGACCAGCTCTGGATGCAGCATTCCAAGTGGGGTCTCTCCAGCGCAGTATAAAGCAGTATTATCTCTGCCATATTGCGGAGTTTCTCTCTCACTTGATGTCTGAGTACTTAAAAAGTCCCCCATTTCTATTGTGTTATGTTTCCTGGGCACCTTAGCTAAATGACAAGCAAAAAAATTCACCTCTGCTTGGCTGGGTTGCTTGTGGTACACCCCCATGTCAATGTCATTTCCTTTTCCTTTGATTTTAACACAAATTCATTTAAGAAGGCTTTCATCCTTGGTTTGTTTTGGGGTGGGTTTTTTTTTTTGCATTTCTGTAGAGGAGTAGTTATTCTTACATATAACAGACTAACAGAGTTGAAAGGGACCGTGTAGGTCATCTAGTCCAACCTCCCACCCAAGCAAGAGACTCTACAACATTTCTGACAGATGGCTCGTCTTGAAAGCCTCCAGTGATGAAGCTCCCACAATCTCTGAAGGCAATTTCTGTTCCATGGGTTGATCTCACTGTCAGAAAAATTTTCCTTGTTTTTAGGTTGAATCTCTCCTTGATAAGTTTCTATCCTTTATTCCTTGTCTGGCCTTCTGGTGCTTTGGAGAACAGCTTGACCCCTTTCCTCTGTGGCAGCCCCTTCCTCAAATATTGCAAGACTGCTATCCTGTCTCCCCTGGTCCTTCTCTTCCCTAGACTAGCCAGGCCTGGTTCCTGTAACCATTCTTCATATGTTTTATCCTCCAGTCCCCTCATCCTCCTGGTTGCTCTTCTCTGCAATCTTTCTAGAATCTCAACATCTTTTTTACATCTCTTCTTTGTGGCAAGCCCTGAGATATTGGAAGACTGCTATCATGTCACCCCATCCTTCTTTTCCTTAAACTAGACATGTCTTCTGTCCATCCATGTTTTGCTCAGATGCCTTTCTTTCTTTCCTTTCTCCTTTCTTTCTTTCTTTCTTTCTTTCTTTCTTTCTTTCTTTCTTTCTCTCTCTCTCTCTCTCTCTTTCTCTGTCTCTCTCTCATCTTCTTCCTTCCTTTGCTATTTCCTTTGGAGAATAGCTTGACCCTCTCCTCTCTGTGGCAGCCCCTCAAATATTGGAAGACTGCTATCCTGTCTCCCCTGGTCCTTCTCTTCCCTAGACTAGCCAGGCCCAGTTCCTGCTGGAAATCGTATGTCTCCAGTCCCCTAATCATCCTAGTTGCACTCTTTCTAGAGTCTCAACATATTTTTATAGTGTGGTGACCAAAACTGGATGCAGTATTCTAGGTGTGGCCTTACTAAGGCTTTATAGAATGGTATTAGTACCTCACTTGATCTTGATTGAATCCCTCTGTTAATGCAACTTAGGATTCAGTTGACTTATGCAATGCAACTCCCATTTCCTCTTTTGTTACATCTGTTTCTTCAGAACAATTTAAACCTCTCTAGCCGTAACATTCTGGTCATGGGTTTCATCCCATCAAGTTTTGGTAATAGCCTGTACCTGCCCTCATCTATTACTAGGCCTTGAAGGTCGCCCTGTTTCTTCCTCATACTTCAAGCGTTGGTATTTAGGTATCAGAGTCCTCTTTGAATGGCCCTACATTTGCTTCCTGTTTTTTCTGTTTTGTATCTGAGGTTCCCTTCTTTCTTACAGTTGATTTGTTGTCTTGGGTTTATGTTTGGGATTAAGTTCTAAAACTTGGCCTTCAACACCTCTGATTTTAATTTAAAGCCCTTTACATAAGCCAAGTCATTTTCTAAGAATATTTTTCCTGGTTCTTATGCAGTGCAGCTCATCCCTTGCCAGAAACCTTCCCTCACATTCACACGTGTCACACAGATCATGCAGGGATTGAGAGTAGCTGCACAGCTTGGCCCTGCCAGGAACACTCACCGCTGGTCAAAAATTACCTCTGTAATGCTTTACAGACAACCCCCCCCACAAAACAAAGTGGCTGGGTGTGAATCCTGACTTGATATTTAAAATGTAGATGATTGGCTTCAGAAGAGGTCATTTGTTGAAATGGAAACGTTTTTTGCTTCAGTTGTAGCTCTATCAGTGATTTGACGAGAATGGGACAACCGAGGGAGGAAAACCACAGTTTGTGACCCCAGTTCAGGTTGACCCGGAATTCATGGAAGGGACTGCAAAAAAAGTGTTACTTTCACAACCTTCTCCAAAATTCACGAACACTACAGAGCTGTAGAGACCTTGTAGGAGGAGAGCCATGTTTGTCTCTGCTGGGAAAAATCAGGAGTGTGGGAACTGACTAGCAAATTGGACTAACTGGCGTCCCTCCATGGGGCTTGTTTCAGCCCTCTGGACCAGTTGGCAACCTACTCCAATTGGGGCATGCAATATTAGTAGGGGGTTTGTTATGGCGTCCTGGGTGCTCTCAGGACTTGCAGAAGTTTCCTTCCCCGGCCAGGTGGGAGGGAGTGTGGGGTTTGCTCCCTGTTTCTGTGGGCTCTCTCTTGAGTCCTGGCTATCAGAGGCTCAAGCCTTCCTAGGGTTGGCTTCCCCCCTTTTCAAAGCCACCCCTGGCTGCTTTTCCTTCCTCTTCACATTCCGAAGCACCATTAGGACTTGCCTCTCCCAAGTACTTGGGACAGACCTTTGTGTGCTGTACGATCTGCTAGTTTTGTTTGTTCCTTTGGCACAGAGTATATTGCAACTTCATTTTTGCTTTCTTTGTATTGGGCATTTTTGGGGGTGGTTGTTTTAATGTACTGCTTTTAATCCTCTTGCTGGAAAGGGTTTGTAAGCTACCCTGGATTTCCACAGATCAGAGGGGCATATAAATCTTAGTAAATTCACACAAAGAAAGCCACTTTAATGTAGTGGTTAAGGCATTAGGCTAGAAACCTGGAGATTGTGAGTTCTGGCCCTCCCTTGGGCATGGAGCAGCTGGGCAACGTTGGGCCAGAAAGGACAGACCTCCTCTGAAAATCCTGCCTTGCAGTCGCCAGGAGTGAAGATTGATTCAAAGCCCCACAAACCAAGACAATACCCCACAACATACGGTACAAACTGCTGTTGAAGTAGCATTTTCATCCTTATTCTGACACAACCGCAAGACATTGAAGTTTCATGCGCTTCACCCTCCAAAAGGCAGGAGGCCATGGAAAGAGCTTCAGAAGTGCTTTGTGGTTTTTCAGATGGATGAAGAGGTGACCCTCCCCTCCAGGCTCTGGTCAGTCCCATTGGCCACCTCTCTGCTCATGCCTCCCCAAAACACTGGGAGAGCACATAAAATGTAACTCCAAGGCTTAGAATCATAGAGTCACAGGGTTGAAAAGGACCGTGGATGCCTTCATCCAGAACTGGACACAATGTTCTAAAAGTGGCCTCACTACTGCAGAGTACAGTATAGAAAGTGACACTACAGAGCAGTCCTATCACTTTCTGTGATCTTGATGCTGTCCCTCTGTTAATGCGGCCTAGGACTGTGTTGGCTTTTTTGGCAGCTGCAGCACACGGCTGGCTCGCATTGTAGTGGTTGTCCGTTAAGACTTCAAGATCCCCCTTGTAGTTACTGCTGTTGAACCAAGAACCACCTATTCTATATCTGTTTGTCTTGCCTAAGTGTAAAACTTTAATTTTCTCACCACTGAATTGCACCTTGTAAAGGCCCAGTGCCCAAGTCTGTTAAGATCCTTCTAAATCTTGAGCTCATGTTAGCAATTCCCCCCAGCTTGGTGTCATCTCCAAATGTGGTGAGTTCTTCTACCTTTTCATCTAAATCGTTTATAAAGATGCTGAAGAGGACTGGGCCCAAGACAGAACCTTGAGATGCCCCATTGCATGCTTCCCTCCATGTAGATGTAGTTCCATTAAGGATTATAATGAGTGCAGTTGGTCAGGCAATTACAAATCTACCTGTGATGGTCCTGTTTATCCCACACACTATCCCAAGAAGTAGGCTGTAGTCTACTTTACCAAATGTCTTACTGAAGTCTTAAGTAAACTATATCCACGGCATTTCCCTGATCTACTAAATTAGTCACCATATCAAAGAAGGCAATAAGGTATGTTTGACATGATCTGTTTTTTCATAAACCCATGCTGATGTCTAGTAACCTTGTTGACGTCTAGATGTTCACAAACCCACTACTATTAGATTATTTTGTTTCAGGATTTGCACAGGTATTGATACCAAGCTGATTGGTCTATTGTTTCTTGAAACTTGAAACAGTATAAGTTTGCAATAGTATAGTAGAATACAATAGTGAAATAACAATAAACTGATGCACAAGTGAAAAATGATGTAATAAGATGCATTCAGATGGTTGTGTTCAAGTGGGAATAAATCTTTAAAGGCAAAGATGTTTTAGTCAGCTGGGATTTCTGAAGAGATGTATTACAAGAATGCAATCCAGTAGGGAAGAAAACCAGGAGGCATCTAAAGAAGTCAATGCAGTTAAACAGGCAGCTTACAAAGGAATTGAGATTCCAGAATGTACTTGCTGTCAATGGAAGAAAAGTCTTTAAAAAAACCTCAGCTCAGAAAGGAAGCAAGAGATCACAATGGCAAAACGCATCAAGAGGGGTTTCTCCAAAAATGTCAACAAAAGGGCTGGTGGACTCCCAGCTTCTTTCAGAAGGAGAAATCTGAACAGATGAGGAAAAAAAAAGCGGAAGAGCTCCTATCTGATTTCGCCTCTCTCGATAGGAATTGGTGGTTTCAGTGACATAGACTGCAAACGAACACAACAGGGGTGGGGTGGAGGACCCTCCCACTAATTGGAAGGCCCTGAAAAGCTGGCAGGACCTCTGCCAGTGATCACTCTGTGTGTGTGTGTGTGTGTGTGTGTGTGTGTGTGTGTAGAACTGAGGAGAAGCCAATGGGCTGGAGGGTTCTAGAGATTTCTCACCGGGGACAGAGGTAATTGCTGGTAATAAAGCAGGTGTTTAATCAGCATCTCAGTGCTGAGTGCCAAGAGTCAGCATGGTTTTCAAAAAAAAACAACCCAGGACAGGTGAATCAAATCTTACCTTTGTTTTTTGACAGGTTCACTGGTGGACAAGAGGAATGCTTTGATTATAATCTACCTTTGACAAGTTCCCCAAACATTCTCATTGCCAGGCTATTAAAGGGTGGCACTACAGTCAGGTAGGTCCACAACTGGTTGGTTAACCACATTCAGAGAGTGAGATGAAGTTGGAAAGTGGTAACTTGTAGGTTTTCTCTTGCGGTAGTTTTATGCAACATTTTTATTAATGACCTAGATAATGGACTTCATGGGCTGCTTACTAGATTTGTGGATGACATAACATCTGAGTTGGTTGCAGTCTAATCAAGACAAGTTGGAAAACTGAGATTACAGGAAGGAGGTGTATTTTAATAGGGAAGAGTCTGAGTTGCTGCCCGGAGTCCTTTGGGAGTTGGGCGGCATATAAGTTTAATTAATTAATTAAGTAAATAAATAAATAAATAAGTTTATTATATGTAGGGAGGAAAAGATGTAGAAATTAAGATGGGAGATTAATGACTTGGAAGCCTCAGATTGAAGCAGGACTTGTAGTTATTGAAAACCAGCTGAATATGAGCATATCAGGCAGCTGGTATGGAGACCTGAGAACATGTCTGTGAAGGGAGGCTGGTTGGAACCAGGGATATTCAAGAGAAATGAAGACTGAGAGAAGATCTGGTAGCCAAGGTATGGTAACTGGTTTTCACAGCTGCAGAAACTAGGACAGACAAAATGAGTATATATGGCAAGTGTCCATATTTCATATTGTAAGAAAAAAAATTACGTGGTGAGGTCTGTACAAGAATGGAACAGTCTGCCCACGGAGGCAGTGAGTGCCCCCTCTTCAGCAGAGCTCTCTTGTGGATGGTGGAATTGGTTTTCCAGGTCAGTTTGTGTCCTTTCCAGCTGATTCAGTCTCCAGGCCTCAGAAAGGATCTGCCGGCATAACTGTGGTTGGGCTCTCCTGCCTCAGAGAAGGCTGTGACAGGGGAGCTTTGGAACTGATAGAGCCTCCTTGGTCCAGTTGGGGATGGGTTAGAGGCAATGAGGTCAACGAAGACACACCACAAAAGAGCAAGTGCCGGGGCATGTTTGTGCCACCATTAGGAGGATGTGAGAACGGCTCACTGAGAAAAGGTGTAACAAGCTGAAAGAGGCACGACAGGACCAGAGCTCCGCCCTGCTTTGAGCTGCTTGGCTGTCTTCGTGGCCATGACTATTCTTAAAGTTTATTCCACTTAGATTGGCTTGGAGCCAGGTTATTTGAAGGACCATCCTACCCCACCCATCATAGCAGAGAGGCAGAGTATGTTAGGGTGTCCTCCCCTTGTAAGGAGGTCCTTCTGGTGGGACCCAGAAGAGAGGCCTTCTCTGTGGTGGCCCCCTCTTTTGGAACATCATCCCTGTGGAGATAAAATTGGCCTCCTCCACCTTGATGCTCTTTCGAAAGGCCTTGAAGACCTGGGATCAGGGTGACACCCAGGCCATCAAGTGGGTTGCTTGCTTGTTATCATGGGGAAGGGGGGTCCTTGGGATTTCTGTTTGGGCTTTTATTTGGCCACCTGGAATCATTGTGAGTGAGTTGAGCAGCCATACAAATGTTCTAAATCAATAGATTATGACTGAATAGGGAGAGTTGCTAGAGGGATGAGCAGTCCCACACCCAGATCCCACCAGTTCCTCCTGCTGCTGCTGTTGTTACGATGAGCAGCAGGTATTTTCCTGCAGCTGAAGACCAGCAGCTCAACCTGATTTTCTGACCACGTTCTGCATCCTTTGGCTGCAGCTGTAGCCAGAGACAATCCCGGCAGTGGGAATCAGTTAATCAGGAGGGTGGAGGGCACCTCAGCTCAGCAGGGGGAAAGCCCATGGAGAAGGTAAATGCAGCCACCGGAAGTCATTTGGCTGAAGTTAAACAATGGAACAAACCAGCTTGCAGAAGATTTCCTTCCTCAGACCCAGGGACGGTCTGGCCTGGATAGAACTGAGTCATGATCTCCAGCCTCCAACCCATACAGGATTTGGCACACATGTACACACTCTTATGTCTGAGCAGGTGGGAAATCTCACATGTAAAGGGTGGTGTCAGGGTTCCAAGTAATAGTCCCAAAGCAAGGAAAACTCCGAGGCAGGTGAATCCCTCAAAGAATAGCTTTATTAATTAATTATTAATTAAAAGAGAAAGTTTTCCTACAACCCCAAACAATCAGTCACATGGTCCAATCAAGATGCTGTCTGGTTGCCTGGTGACCCCACTTCTCCTTCCATGGTCCAGGTATGAGAATGTCCTTGGTTCTCAAGGGAAAGCATTTCATTTTGGCTACACAACCCCCCTCCCCATGTCTAATCCCCCCTCCCTTTCCCTCAGCTCCAGTGTGGCAACACTGAAGCTCCAATATGGCCTGGTCAGGTCACCTTCAGGGTTGACAGGTGGAGCAGACAATGCTAATTGCTTCTAAGTTTACAACTGAGATGTTCGCCTAGGACAATATTTCTGAAATGTTCTACTTGCAATGCTTTTTTAAAAAATTATGGAAGACCCCAAAAGAGCTTTTGTTTGTAGGGGTTACATTTATTGATATTTACCATATTTTAAAAATGATGCATTCATGGAATGAGCCATGGTGGCGCAGTGGTTAGAATGCAGTACTGCAGGCTGACTCTGCATTCCACTTCCAGGAGTTTGATCCTGACCAGCTGAAGGTTGACTCAGCCTTCCATCCTTCTGAGGTCAGTAAAATGAGGACCCAGATTGTTGGGGGCAAAGGGGCTGACTCTGTAAACTGCTTAGAGTGGGCTGGGAAGCACTATAAAGCAGTATATAAGTCTTAAGTGCTAGTGCTAAGTGCTTTGTTTATTTATTGAATCATGTAAACCAATGGTTCTCGACCTGTGGTCTGCGGACTCCTGGGGAGGCAAATGTCCTCACAGGCGGTCTGCAAAGGCTTGAAGAAATGTAATGATTTAAATATTAAGTCTTGGGGGCCACAAAAGGTATTTAAGGGGGGGGTCCGTGGTGAAGAAAAGGTTGAGAACCACTGATTTATTAACATAAATACAATATTTTCAAGAACAAGCCCTGTACTTTTTAAACAGATGAAAATAATAATGAGAAGGGTGGCAAAAGGCTCTTGGGGGACCCCCAGAGGCTGGACTGGCCAATTCCAGGTCTGCCTTGTGCACCCCGTAGTGCGTGTGCCGGCTGGGCTCGCATCTCACCCTGTCTGCCCTGTCCTCTCAAGGCCAGCAGTTCCTCCTGAATGGCAGCCCTGCCGCTTGGGGGGACTCGGCCAAGTGCGGAGGCAGGTGGGAGGCAGGCGGCTGTGTTGCCCTGGGGGTCCTTTGAAACTGGGCTTGATTTGCTCCACAGGAACCACATCAAGGTGCATCCAGTTCTCCATTAACTCTCTCACAAGATAAGAGAAGGTGGCCACAGAGCAGAAGTGACCTTTGCCCACCATTCCCGGCTTAATAATTGACATGTTTCATCACACTAATAAATCCCCAGAGGCAGCATCTATATAAAGGACTTGCAGCGTCTTAGCAGATCCCATTGTGTGCGAGCCCCTTCCCGGCCGCTGCTCAGCCATGGCCAAAGGATTCTTCATCAGCAAGTCCTTGGGGATCGTGGGCATTGTCCTTGGCCTGGGGGCCGTGGCCACCATCATCGCCCTCTCGGTCGTCTACTCCCAGGAGAAGCAGCGGGCAGACGATGCGGTCGCCAACCAGGGCCCAAGCAGCACCATCAAGGCTGGCGCTACCATAGCCAGCACTGCCCAAGCCACCACAGCCGGGGCCAACAGCACTATCACAACTAAGCCTTTGGAGCCTTGGGACCACTTCCGGTTGCCCAAAACTTTGATGCCCACATTTTACAGTATCTCTCTACAACCATTTCTGACAGCGGTCAGCCCAGACTTCTACATTTTCAAAGGCACCAGCACAGTGGAGTTCCAGTGCAAGCAGCCCACGGACCTCATACTCATCCACAGCAAAAAGCTGACTTACACTGAGCAGGAGACATTCCATGCATCCCTGAAAGGAATTGATGCCATCGCACCTGCCATCGAAAAGACTTGGCTGGAGGAGAAGACAGAGTACTTGGTGGTGAAACTCAAAGAAAAACTCCAGAAGGACAAGACCTATCATCTGCACACCATATTCACTGGGGAGCTGGCAGATGATCTGGCTGGCTTCTACCGCAGTACATATATGGAAGGAGGGGTAACCAAGTATGTAGAAGGGACAGAGGTGTGTGGGGGGGAGTATGGGGACAGGAAGGGGACCCACAGAGACCTGTTCCATCAATGGGTTTAACATGGTAGTCGCTGCAGTTTTCGGGACTTGGGCTGGGAGTGTGATTGGCCCAGCTGCATCTTCCTAGGAGGCAGCTGATGCCCCATGAGCAGATCCATCGCAAACTGGGTCGCTCCCCTACTTGTGTCTCAGGAAATGTTATTTCTGAGAAATAGTAATGAGACAAAGGGAACTTAGAACTTCTCGGCAGCTCCCCATGGAGCAGCGGATCCTCCTAAGTGCCTGTCCACCACCTGGGCTGGGAAGTCTTTGCTCTGCAGACGGATCCTGTCCTGTGGTTGTGTCTGTAGCTCCTTGAGAGGCCCCAGGTGGAGCAGAAAGAGCAGGGCTGCTTAACAGAAAGATTCCTGGGCATCCCGACTGACCATCTGGGGCCTGTCTTTCTCCAGGCTGGTGGCTACAACCCAGATGCAGGCTGCTGATGCCCGCAAAGCTTTTCCTTGCTTTGATGAGCCAGCCATGAAGGCCAACTTCTCCATCACGCTGATTTACTTGCCTGGATATAAGGCGATCTCCAACATGCCTGCTAAAAGTAAGTGCCTAATTGGGGTGTGGGTGGGCAGAAGAAAGGGCTTCCCCTGGGCAGTGGGGAGGACGTAGGGCCTCTCGCTCTTGGCTGTCACCAGGGCTGGTCTAAGAGGCTGGCAAAACTTCCCTCTAGGTGGAAACTGGGGGCTGAGCTGAAGCCAAGGGGGCCCTGAATGGGGCTGGGAGATGACTGACTCAGCAGGAGGGGGTGCTCTTGGGGTGGAAAGAAGACTCGGGGGCCACAAGAAATGTGGAGAGACTCCATAAGGCCAGACTTTAGGAGTTGGTTGGGTGGTGGCAAAACCTTTAAATAGGCAATTTGCCCCCTCGTGGCCATGGGTCAAAGCGACCAGAACACCCTCGTAGCCTTTCAAGGCTCTGTTGGCTCAAAGGTGGCCCCCCTCCCCATGGGGCACATTGTAGAAAGTCTGGGACAAAGGCAGCAGTGCAAGGTTTGGCCTGCCTTTCATGGCAGGGAAAATCCACCCTCTGCCTCCAAAGGCGAGGATTGCTCTGCTTGTACACAGGGCAAGTAGATCCCTCCCACTGAGCCCCCCAGAGCAGGGGTCGCCAACCTTTTGGACCTCAGGGACCACTAAGCTCATAATTTTAAATCCTGTGGACCAGAGACCCTAGGAAAATCCCCAAAAAAAGTCTGCAGGAAAATTCCCCACCCCATTTTCCTACCAATCAATCGTTCTTTATTTGGAATCTCAGGATACCATCTCCAGCTCTGTTCTCAGGGGGGGAGAGAAAGACTTTTGGCTTCATGCAAGGAAAGCAGCAGAAGCAGCCGAAGTCTTTCTTTCTCTCCCCCAAACTCTACCAGAAATGAGTCTTTGCCGCACAGCCTCTTGGAGCAGGAGGCCTTGCAGGGTCCCAAAGGCTCATTTGTGGCAGAGTTTGGGGGGGGGAGAAAAAAAGGCTTTTGCTGCTTTCCTTGCGTGCAGCCAAAAGCAGAAGAAAGAGAGAAGCAGAAAGAAGCAGCCCGGTGGCCAGTCCAGGTGTGGGGGGCGAGTGGGGCAAGTTCCCCCTCTCTGCCCTTTCCCCCCTCCCCTCATTACCTTGTGTTGTGCACAATACAAGTGAGGCAAGCCTTGTGTTCCCGCGCAGCCTGGATTAATTGCGTTGTGGGGTACTTGGTGACATTTCTCTGCGGACCACCAGAATTTTCTCACGGACCACCAGTCATCCCCAACCCACTGGTTGGCAACCACTGTCCCAGCAGCCTCTGGCTACCCAGGCCTGTCAGTGGACTATGCGAGGGAGTGAGAAGGGCCCGGGGGCCTTCTGCCCAAAGGATGATGGGGCAATTAAGGGCAAAAAGAGAAGGGCTTCCTCCTGCGGGAACTTGTGCTTGGGGAGACAGAGTGCATTCCTCCTGAGGAGGAGGGTCAGGGAAGGGGGCTGAGCTCACCCCTTCTCCTCCCTGCCTCTCCTTCCAGAGACTGAGGAAGTGACAGTGAATGGATCGATCTGGATGCAGACTGAATTTGAACCCACCCTCAAGATGTCTACCTACCTGCTTGCTTTTATTGTCAGCCAGTTTGAGAACGTGTCTGCTATCCAGAATAACACCCTGGTAGGCCTGCTGTGGCGGGGGACCCACTGCCCACCACGGGGGCATCCTCTCAGCCGCTCTGCCCTGGAAGAGGGGCCTTTCCTGAGTGTTCTTGGCTCCTCTTTCAGATCCAGATCTGGGGCCGCCCCACGTCGATCAAGGAGGGCCAGGGGGACTACGCACTCCGTGTCTCCTGGCCCATTCTCAACTTCTTCCAGGAGGAGTACAAAGTGCCTTATCCTCTGGAGAGATTAGGTGGGTGAGGAGGGCTGAGTCACAGATGGGAGTCTTGACTCTGGGCAGGGGGTGAGGGGACCTGTGTAGCCTTCAATCACGACGGGTGTCCTGTGGGCGTGGCCCTCCCCCATGTGCTTAATCTCCGCCCAATTCTTGCACTCAGCATTCACAGAGAGTCTTGAGCACTGTTGGCAACTTAGCACCACACAGAAGAAGGTCAATGAGCGACTCCCTTGCATTTACGCTCCCCGCTCCCCTTGCACGGGCATGGCGGTAGATGCTTTGAATCGGGGAGAAGAGGCTTTGATCAGGGAGGGTGGCTCAAGGTTGAGCAGGGAGTGCTGGGGGTGGTTTTGGTTCAGTTAGCAGGGACTTCTCTTCCCAGACCAAGTCGCCCTTCCGGATTTCAATGCTGGAGCAATGGAGAATTGGGGGCTGATCACATACCGTGAGAGTGCGCTACTCTTTGACTCCAATTTCTCTTCCATCGGCAACAAGGAACGGATTGTGACAGTGATTGCTCATGAAGTTGCCCACCAGGTATTTTCCAGATGGTACTTTTGGAGCAACTGAATCCCTTCCAACGTGGAGGGCACGCCAGGGAACCTCTGGGCAATCCACTCTGGCTGAACCCCTGCCACCTTCACGCCATCCCCTCCTTTTCTAGGAGCCATACCCGGGGGCTCCTAGAAAAAGTGCTTAGGGGACTAATCTCCTTCCTCCCCACAGTGGTTTGGAAACCTGGTAACCCTGGAGTGGTGGAATGATCTGTGGCTAAACGAGGGCTTTGCGTCGTATGTGGAATATTTGGGTGCAAATGCAGCTGAGTCCACGTGGAATATTGTAAGTGCCGTGTGGGGTGCTGGATGGGGGTGGGAAGGCAACAGGGGCACCCCTGGGCCAAGGCAACTGATTGGCCAAGGGCTGGAGCTGTGCAGTGCAATAGGGGAGGGGCCTTTTCCAAACTCACAGTAGCCACTAAGTTTCTCCTGGTCTGGACCAGCCCAAAGGGGCCCGTGCAGCAGAAAAGAGTTGGCCTAGGGCGAGATCTCGACTGCCTACCAGGGTAGATGTGTCTGGAGTCTGGGTGCCCCAGGAGCTCCGGGGAGAGGCCTCCAGGGCCTGCAGCCAAGAGCTGAGCACATGCTGAAGGAGGCAAATCGAGCGGAGCATCTGTGGGAGGCCAAATGGTCAGGAGAAGGGCTGAGCCAGGCAGCAGAAAAACAGCTAGTCCTGGAAAGGAAGCCCAGGCGGAGGAAGGCTCCTGGGGCTTCAGTGGTTCGTTTGAAGTCCACTTCACCCACTGCCAAGATTCCTGGGCATCAGCTCATGCACTAAGCGGAGTTCACACACAACGTGTAACATGATTACTGACTCCACTCATTGAACCCGTTTCCTGGTTCAGTAGAGTCCACTGAACCACAAACATGCCAAATTCATGTAATGGTTGGCTCTTCTCCCAGGGTAAGCATGTTGTCTGAAGGCAGCCCTAGGCCTTTAACTGACTTGGCTGAGAGTGTTTGGTGCATGTAGCCCAAGTCTCTGAAAGGCTGAGAAAACTCATCTAGATGTGCCTCTCCTGGTCCTGGAGAGAAAGGGCTTCTCCGGGGACAAAGATGATCCTGCTGGAGAGGCTTCACAGGTCTTCCTGCTGGATCCAAGGTCCCCGTGATAGTTCTAGGTGGAGGAACTGCCACGTCCTGCCCTTCCAACCATAAGCCCACTGGTGGCAAGACGGTTGCTGCCCCTGTGGCCTTTGGTAGAAGAAGGACTCGGGGCCAGTCGGGGGGGCGGGGGGGGGCTTTGTGATCTGAGTTTTATGCATTCGTTTTCAGAAAGACCTGATTGTACCGAATGACGTGTACCGTGTGATGGCCATCGATGCCCTGGCTTCCTCACACCCCCTCTCCAGCCCTGCAGAGGAAGTCAACACTCCAGCTCAGATCAGTGAAGTCTTTGACGCCATTTCCTACAGTAAGGTGAGGAGGGGGCTTGGTGAAACCTTGCCTGACTTTGAGAGCAGGAGGGGTTTGTTATCAGCTTTGCCGGGCTGCCTTCACCCCAGAGGGGATTCCGGGCAGATGCACGCCAATGCCAGGAACAGGAAAATCCATCCCACAGCAAGAGGAGTGAACTCCCCTCAACCTGCTGATGCATCCCACCAGGCAGAGAAAAGCTAAAATGAAGGGCCAAGTAAAAGGAGTGTGTGTGTGTGTGTGTGAGAGAGAGAGAGATAAGCAAGTTGGGAGGAGGGACTGGCATTAAAAAAAAAACCCTGATCAACCTTGGACAGGCTGTAGGAGTGGGAGTGCTTCCCCTCCCCCCTTGCTCCCAGGTTGCTTGAGCCCTTCAAGGAGGAGCAGAGCCAGGGGAGGCTTTGGCATTTCACCCATCACAGAAGAGGATTCTTAGTCAGGATCCATTTACTTCCCAAAGGGCCCAATCTATCAGGAGTGCTGGTAAAAGTAAGCATCTCAAGAAATATAATGAAAGTTGCCCATCTTTTGAAAGGCTTTCTACAAACACCTAGAAGCAAGCCAAGTTATAACCAGCAGCCAACATGGATTTGTGAAAACAGATCATGCCAAAGAAGCCGTATCTCATTCTCTGACAAAGTGACTAAATTAGTGGACCAGTGAAATGCTCCAGACATAGTATACTTGGATTTCAGTAAGGCACTCCACAAAGTAGACCACAACCCACTTCTTGGAAAGCTAGAAAAATGTGGGATAGACAGCACCACCGCCAGAGGGATTCTCAATTGGCTGATCAACCCCACTCAGCATGTAGGAACTGCATCTACACAGAGGGAAGCATACAGTGGGGTGCCTCAAGGCTCTGTCTTGGGCCCTGTTGTCTTCAATATCTTCATAAATGATTTAGAAGAGGAGTTAGAATTCATCAAATTGGCAGATTAGCCCAAGCCTGGGGGAATAGCTAGCACTTTAGAAGGATCTTGACAGACTTGAACACTGGGCCCTATACAACAAAATGCTATTCAGTGATGAGATTTTACACTTACTTACAAAAACCGAATGCACAGGTACAGAATAGGTGGCACCTGGCTTAGCAGCAGTAACTGCGAGAGGCATCTAGGAATCCTAGTGGCCAACCACTTAAATATGAGCCAGCCGTGTGTTGCTGCAGCTGCCACGAAAGCCAACACAGTCCTAGGCTGCATTGAATCAAGATCATGTGAAGCATCAGTACCACTTTATGATGCCTTGGGAAGACCACACTTGTAATATCGCATCCACGATACAAAAAAGGTTTTGAGATTCTAGAAACAGTGCAGAGAAGAGCAACAAGGACAATCCGCGGACTGAAGGCTAAAATGTGTGATGAATAGCTGCAGAAATGGGGCATATCTAGCCTAACAAAGAAGGACTGGAGGGCGCTTTGATAGCAATCTTCCAATATTTGAGGGGCTGCCACAGAGAGGAAGGGCTTGACCTATGCCTCAAAGCACCTGAAGGCAGGACAAGAAGGAATGAATGGAAACTTACTAAGGATGATCCAACCTAGAACTAAGGAGAAATTTCCTGTCGGTGAGAACAATTAATCTTGCCTCCAGAAGTTGTGGGTGCAGGGGGCTGGACTAGAAGACCTCCAAGGTCCCTTCCATTATTCTGTGAATTCAGAATCTGTTTACTGAGCCTCCTCACAGCTATGAGACATGGGATTTGGAGAACTAAAGAGCGATTTGCTGCATTCTTCCTCAGACGATGCCCAGGGCTGCCCACAAGAAGCCTGGGACCAGGTCTCTCCCCCTGCGAGGGGGGGGAAGAAAAGAGGGGGGAGCGGGAGGGGTGGGGGGTGGGCTGTGCTTGCCTCATTGCAGCTTCTTCTCTCCCTGCAGGGGGCGGCTGTGATCCGAATGCTCTCCGAATTCCTCACCGAGCCCGTGTTCAGAGAAGGCCTGAAGGTGAGGGGCTGCCTTCGCCTCCCCTCCCTGACTGAGGCACAAGCTAACGCACACATATTCACCCCACGGTGCCACGTATGGCAGTGCTGTGTGTGTGCGTGTGCCTGTGGGGTAAAAGGGCAGACCCCACCGTGGTGCCTCCAGGCGGCCCTTTCGGGAGAGAGCTGGCTCAGAACCACCTCAGCTTGCCACTCTGGTACACGACAAGCGGAAACCAAGAGGCCCTCTGGATTTCCTCAGCTTTGGTGGGAGGAGCAAAGGTGTCCCTCTGAGTCCTGCCCACCTCCTGCCACAGGGAGACAGGCAGGCGGCTTCCTCCCTGGACCAGCAGCAGCTCCAACCTGACTAAAATCTGAACCACTTTACTGGGGGGTTTGTGCCCCCCTCCAAGCCCCTCTCCTGGGGCCCTGGCATCTCCATGGCAGCTGCTGCCAGGTTCTGGGGCTGTTGACCTCCACATCTACTAGATAACTCCGCCAGCACCTGGGTGGGGTGCTGTGGTGGCTTCTGGCTGGGCCCCTCCTTGCCCCTCCCTGTCCTGAGTGCAGGAGAGGGAAGCCAGCCAGCTGCAAAGGGAAGTGCCACCAGCACACCCACCCGCCCACCGTACAAAAGGCACCTGGAGCTTTGCTCACCTAACTCTCCTTCCTCCACAGTCCTACTTTGAGACCTACCAGTATAAAAATACTGTTTGTGATGACCTCTGGCGAGAACTGCAGAAGGTGCGTTTTAAAGCCCATTCTTAGCTGCTTCCATAGAATTTGTGAATCCCCAAAATGGAGGGATGTTTTTCTACCTCTCTTCTTTCCCTGTCATCTTAGTTCTTCTGCCTTGCACTGCTTTCTTTTGAAGGCTACAGTGCAAAGTTCACACTAAAAGTAACAGGAGCACTGGGCCCCAAGCATGTGATGAGAGTGAAGTTCAACTGCCTTGCAAGTGGCCTTGATTCTCAGCCTTTGGAACTCCATCTTACTCAGATTGTTCCCCTGAACTTGCAGACTGTTGTGTCTGCCCAACTCCAGTGGGAACCATTTCCTCTTTCCTTCTGTGGGCCTATGCCCATGTTGCCAACAACCAGCCCAGTGGAGGAAGGGACAGGTCCATGGTATAAGAGAGAGGAGCTACGTTTCAAAGGCTGGTGGGATCTCGATCAACTTCAGGCTGCCTGGGGAGCATTTCCTGCCAGGAAGCCCAAGTCATGAAATAAGGCATTTCAGAATACCAGAGCCAGGAGCCACCTTCTCAAGTTGAGTCTCTCTGATGCTCCTGGGACAGGTGGTGACCAAGAACAACATGAATCTCCCAGACACCGTCAAGACCATCATGGACCACTGGACCTTGCAGATGGGCTTCCCGGTTCTCACAGTTAATACCGCTACAGGCACCATCACCCAAAAACATTTTCTGCTGGACCCAGAAAGTCCTGTTGAGCGACCCTCACAGTTCAAGTAAGTCAGGAGCTTGGAGCCCCTGTGGAGAGGTCAGATCTCTGGGTGGAAAGAGCCTTGTCCAGAGGCAGCGAGAGGGAGGAATTGGCTATGTGCAATTCTTGAGGATGGGGGCCCCATCCCGCTGTTGGGGAGACGAGGCTCATGCAGGCTGAGGCAAAGGGAGGATCAAGGGAGGGCAGGAGCTGCTCAACTGACAGCCAGTTTCCTGCAGTTACATCTGGATTGTTCCGGTCTCCTGGCTGAGCACAGGAAGGGAGGCAGAGATGTACTGGCTCACGGAAACTTCAGGTATAATCCATTTGTACCACCTTGGTTGTTGTACGGAGTTACAAGAATGTGCTTAGGCGAATTGATGGAGTTTGCTTAAGGCTGCCCAAGTGGCTTTTGCTAGCTGGCCCAAGATGGCTCAGGGTGTGCCCACTTAGCCTGCCCTGGCTTGATCTGCTGCCAGTAGGTGGCAAGGAGATGGCCTCCCTTGTTGCTGGGGGGAAGCTTGGTGGCCTCCTCCTGATCTTCAAAATGGAGCTTGGGAGATAAGTCATCAGTGTTGGACATTTGGAACTGTACAAAATGTCTAAGATTCACCTGTCGCCCCCCAAAGAGGAGCATGGCAGCTCTGCCAAGAGAAGGACAACCTCTCTTTCTTGTTTGCAGCTCAAAATGCCAACTTCTCCATTTCTGCTGACCCTGCCCAGTGGCTGCTACTCAACATTAATGTTGTGGGCTATTTCCGGGTAAACTATGATTTGGCAAACTGGAAGAAGCTCATGTCTCAGCTGAACGTAGACCTTCAGGTAGGCTGCGAAAGTGCCGCCTCCCCTCTCAGTCCCAGGAAGAGCTGTGCTGAAACAGCTGCTCCTGCCCCCTCCAGGCCCCGGGGGAAGGGGAGACCTCCAAGAGATATAAAGTGGGAAAGCAGGGAGCTTCCGGCTCCCACGGCATCTTTTGTGCCTCCCAAACACCCCCAACCAGCTTCTCCAGGAGAGTCTTTCGAAGGCTTCGGCTCTCGCTCTCCATTTGGGGATGAGAGGCTGCCCTCTCTCGCTCCACAGACTCACCTGAGCGACCCCCCCCCCAGTGCAGGAAGCTCTCTGCCCACACAACTGGCAATGGTCTCCAGGCAGCACCTGAGCTCGCAAGCCAAAGAGTCTCTTCTGGGATTCCTCTCTTTCAAACTCTCGACTCAGTTTCTCTGACCGCTCTGTCCTTTTGCAGAAGATCCCAGTTCTCAATCGTGCTCAGATCATCGATGATGCCTTCAACCTGGCCAGGTGAGATTCCCTTTATCTCCCCCTGCTGCTGGGGAGCAGAATTGCAATCAGATTGCCTTCCAAATCTACTGAAGCTCCAAAGATTTCCCTTCCTCACTCTGCCTAAGGTCTTACAGATAGTCCTCGAATTGTGACCACAATTGGGACTGGAATCTTTGGTTGCTGAGTGAAGCAGTCATTAAGTGAGATACCACATTACTACTTTGCTCCACTACTAATCCTAACTTCCACCTGAGGGGAGCCACCCATTCCCAAAAAGCCAACCACAGAAATGAAAGCAGCTGGCGCCTGTTTTCCCAGCAGGGAATCCGGGTTCTGTTGGGAAAGCCCAGCTGGCAGGGATTCCTTAGGCCAGCTTGGCTCCCAGCTGGAATCCCAGAGGAGACTGGCACTCAAGACTGCCCCTGCTGCATCCCTGGGCAAATCCCTGTGCTGTGCTGCAATGCTGTGCAATGCTGCACAGCAGCTCCCATCTGATAGGGGGTTGTTCCAAGAAGGAGTGACAGGACTTGTGGGAGGCCGCTGCACCCACCCAGGCCAAGTATTGAGGCAGAGAGGCAGCCAGCCCCACAGCCAGCCTCTCCGCTGCTCTTTCAGAGCCAAGTACGTGGGCACCGACCTGGCCCTGAACACCACCCGCTACCTGGCCCAGGAGAGGGAGTACCTTCCTTGGGACACGGCCCTGGACAACCTGGACTACTTCCGCCTCATGTTTGACCGCAGCGAAGTCTACGGGCCAATGCAGGTACGAGCTCCAGCCAGCCTCGGCCCTTCAGCTGCCCCCTTCCCTTCCAACAGAGGGGATCCCGGGTGGGGGTGAGAGGGCTGCTCTCCAGCTTCGTTCCGAGTCAGACCGTCCTCTTCCTCTTGCAGAAGTACATCCGGAAGCAGGTCACCCCCTTGTTTGACCACTTTGGTAACGTCACCCACAACTGGACCAAAATCCCAGACGACTTGATGAACCAGTGGGTCTCCATGGATGAGGAGGGATTGGGGGAGGGGCTTGTCTGTGCATGGCAAGAGAAAGGGGGAGGGGGTCCCTGCCCCTGAATTCATATCCCTGCCTTCTCTCCCTCTTTCAGGTATAACCAGATCCTGGCCATCCGCACTGCCTGCTTCTATGACGTCCCCGAGTGCAATGAACTGGCCTCCTCCTGGTTTGAGGCCTGGAAAGCCAACCACACAGTCAACAGGTGAGAGAGGGCCCAGGCCATGGGGCGAGGGGGGGAGGCTTGAGCACCAGCAGGGGAGCGTAGCTGCTTTCTGGGCAGGCCTTCTCCTCCTCTTCTGCAAGACTGGTCCCTCCTGCTCAGTGTTGGGGAGCAAGCAACTCCCTGGGCTAGCCCAGCTCCCAAAGAAGGGCAGCTCCACTCCCCTGGGCTGGACAAGGGGCCTCTGCCCACCTCTTCTCCTCAGGTGCTGGGCCAGAGCAGAGGCCCCCACCCTACTTTTCGCCTCTTTTCTCCCCTTGTGTCCTCTGCCTTCATCACGAATGCTCAGGGCCCCCAGATTCAGCACACAAAGGAGGGGGAAGGGCTCTCTGCTGAAGACGGCAGCCCACTAAATGCAGATGGGATTCCGTGTGTGCATCTTTCAGGCCCAAATAAAAGGGAGCAGGGGCCCCTCCTCTCAGGCCCATGGATGTCCCTGCCCCCTAACAGAGGCCAAAGGAAAAGGGGTCCCTGCCCAGCCAGCTGCCTTGACAGGAACGAGGCAGGTGGTGGATGTTCTCCCATCATCCTGGGGCCTGAGGGTTTCTGAGAGGGCAGCAATGCCCCAGCATGGCAGCAGCCATCTGCGAAGGGGACCAGGCATCCACTGCACTGCAATGGCTGCCCCCCAGCTCCCCCATTGCCCGATGCCTGCCTCTCGGGGGCTGCTGGTCTGCGAGGGGTTCCAGTCCAATGCCCTCCTCCCTCTCCCCCCCAGCCCAGGCAGCATTTGGTGGGGCTGCTTGGTGGTGGGGTGGCTGCTTGGAGGGCTAAGAGGCAGGGCTGGAGGGGGGCTTTCCACAGGCAGCTGTGCAGAAAAAGGTGCCAGGAGAAGAGGTGGGTCGGGTTTTTCAGCCTATTTTCTAGGGCCAGAGCACAGCCCCCCCTCCACATCTGGGACAGAAAAGACCTTTGGGGTTTGGCTCTTTCAGGGCTACTGCGGAGTCAGCCCCTCCCAGAAAGTTTGTTCTCTCGGTAGCCAAAGAAAATGCCACTTACATACCATCACCGGAAAGCATCACTCCTGGGCTATGGCTGAGCTGAAGGTTTTTTTAATTTCCAGGGTGGAATGGATTTGGGGTGGGCAGAAAGGCCCAGCAAATCCTCCCTCCCTTGCCTGTCTTTGCCAGGAGGGCAAACTGATCTTCAAAGGCATCGGCCACTGACTTTTCTTGGGCAGGAGGACAATCACACACACACGCACAGCTTTTTGCAGTGTGGGGGAACTTTTCTGAGTAGGGCACTTTTAGCCTCTGGCACAGCTGCCTCCCTCCCTGCTGGCGGCAGTGGCCACCCGCCCTTTTGGACCAAAGGAATACTCCTCGGTTGCAGCCCCCTTGGGGGCAGTTAATGGCAGGGATCCTCCCACCCTGCCCATTGTGCAAAACCTCACCCCGTTTTCCCCAGACAGCCCTTTAGACATGCTGGGCCTCCTTCCCAGTCAGACCCTTTCCCCCACCTGCCCTGTCTCCCCTCTCCTCCTGTGCTGCCCGTGGGGCCTCTCAGTGACGGTCTCGCTTTCAGGATCCCGCCCAATCTGCGCTCCGCCATCTACTGCAGCGCCATCAGAACCGGCGGCCAGGAGGCCTGGGACTTCCTCTGGATGATGTTTCTCCAGCCCCAGGTGATCTCCGAGGCTGACAGGCTGCGCTCAGCCCTGACCTGCAGCCAGGTGCCCTGGCTCCTTCAGAGGTGAGCCCATCTCTGCCAGGGCGGTGGGGGTGGCAGCTCATGGGGCTCCCTCCGATTTCCAGAGACGAGGGGGGGAGACGGCCGGGATTTCTTTTAGCACCAGGGCGCAGTTCAGGCAGCCCACTGACGACCCCTGGCTCTCAAACAAGGGCAAGTGGGTGATTTCAGGTGAAGGGAAGGATTGGTCCAGCCTCCCTTTGGAGGTGGGCCTTTTCCATCTCGCGGGAGTTTTGGGGAAGAGGCCGCCTCTGCACCGGAAGCTCCTTGTGGCCCCGTCCAACAACCGTACGATTGCGTGAGAAGGAAGGAAGCCCAGGCTCTTTGTGGAAGGGACGCACGTTCCTGGAGCTGCCCATTGATCCCTCGCAGGTACCTTCAGTACACCCTGAACTCCTCCTTGATCCGCCGCCAGGATGCCACGTCCACCATCAACAGCATTGCCAGCAATGTGGTGGGGCAGTCTCTGGCCTGGGATTTTGTGCGCATGAACTGGAGGACCCTCTTCCAGCAGTGAGTGTGTCCCCCTCCCCCTCCTCCCCCAGGGCTGGGTGACAGGAGGCCAGCCACTCACCCGCCCGTCTCCCATCCTAGGTTTGGGGGAAGCTCCTTCTCTTTCTCCAGCCTCATCCAGTCGGTGACCAAGAGGTTTGCGTCTCCATTTGAACTTCAGCAGGTGAGGCTGCTTGGGGTATGGGGGCATGGGCTTATGGGGGAGCCTTGTAAAGAGCAACAGCCACCTTTTAGGAGCAGCCGAGTCCTCGTTTTATGGATCTGCCCAGTGAAGCAAAGCACTGGAGAACCAGGCCAAGGCATCTCCTAAAGGTGGCGCTGCCTCCCTGGCCGGCAACTGGAACGGCTCCATTCACCTTGCTAGGGTTTTTCAAAATGGCTGCTGGGCGAGTTATTGAGTTGGTTCCCAGAAGTGCTTCTTCCTGCCCCATCCTAGTGCAGAAGGGAGAATGGGCTGGGGGTGGGGAGGTGGGTGCCAGTGTGGAGTCCCTTTGAACACTTGGGGGGAGGGGCACAGATCTGATCCAGCCCTAGAAAATCTGTGAGCCAGTAAACAGGGACGCTTGGGGAAAATGCTCTTTCTTCTTCCCTTCCTGATTGGCCGACAGCTGGAGCAGTTCAAGAAAGACAACGCGGATGTGGGCTTCGGCTCTGCCACTCGGGCGCTTGAGCAGGCCCTGGAGAGGACGAAGGCCAACATCAAGTGGGTGGCAGAGAACAAGCCGCTTGTCCTGCAGTGGTTCGAGGACAACTTGTAGAGGGAACCGGCCGGTGCTGCTGCGGGTCAGGGGTTCCGGCCAGAGCACCAGCGCCTGGGATGTGGCACCTCAGGGACTCTCCCGAGGGCCACCTGAGGGCCGAGGAGCAGGTGGGCTGGGACTCTCTGTGGCCATGGCAAGGCCCCTCTGTAACTCTGTGACCCCAACAGTGTAAATTAAAGAGTCTCTTGAATGGAGTGTGCAGGTGACTGCTGGAGAAGGGGGAGATATCGTAGGCCACGTGGGGTGTGACCGGGTGCCAGGCCTTGGCAGATTTTGTGATGGCAACCATCTTGATGCAGCGCTCTGTGTCTGCAGTGGGTATTAACAATGGAACAAGGGCTGGCACAGGATAATGGGAGGAGAAAGGGTCTGGAGGCTGAACCGTAGGAGGGACGGCTAAGGAAATGGGATACGCCTAGCCTATCAAACAGAAGGATTAGGCATGACATCATAGGAGTCTCCCAGGACTTGAGGGCTGTCACAGAGAAGGCCTTGGCTTATTCTCTGAAGCTCCTGAAGGCAGGACAAGAAGTAATGGATGGAAGCTTAACGAAGAAAGATCCTACCTGGAAGTAAAGAGGAATTTCCTGACAGAGCGAACAATAAATCACTGGAACAGCTGGCCACCTGGAGTTATAGGTGTTCCACTGCAGGAAGTTTTCAAGAAAAGATTGGACCATCATTTCTCCATGATGATATAAGGGCTCCTGCCTTGGCCGGACGGTTGGACTAGAAAGCCTCCCGAGGTCCCTTCCCAGAGCCCACCACCCGTAAGATCCAAAGCAGCTGCCTTCTGCTTCTCTCGTGTCTCCAAACGTGTCTAGTTCTAACCAAGACCCCCAGGGTTGTTACGTTTATGAAGAAGAAGATTGATCCTGGCTGTGGGATTGACACTAATCCCCTAATCGCCTTTGCTGCATTTCTCTGCACTCTAGATAAAGAGTTTCAGCCCTTTTTTTAATACCATGGTGACCAGCACTGAATGCAATATTGCAGCCCTGGTCTTACCAAGGAAAGCAACAAAGGAGATTGGGGGCAGGAGGCTAAATCGAAGGATGAATGGCTGAGGGAGTTAGCCTATCAAAGCTAAGGAATGGGGGGGGTCATGATAACTTCCCGTACTTGAGGGGCTGTCACACAGAGGAGCTGATTGACTTATTCTAAAAAGCACCAGGACAGGGCAGGACAAGAAGTGAGTGGAAGCTGGTTAAGGAGAGATCCAACCTAGGAGGAATAAAATTCTGACAGGGAGATCAATGCAATAGCTTGCCTCCCAAAGTTGTGAGTGCTCCATCACTGAAGGATTTCAATAGACCAGACGACCATTTGATTGGCATAAGGCTCCTACCTTAAGCAGGGGAATGGACTAGAAGACCTCGAAGGACCCTTCCAGCCCTATGATTCCAAGTTGCTGTGCTGGGCTGGGAAAGTCAGTTTCTATTGGTCAATTCCTGTTTTATTGTCTCCAACTTGTTCCAAAGAACATTCAGTCCCTCACAAGCTGAAAAAGAGAAAGAATTTAGATCGGGATGAAGCTTGTGAAGGGGGGGCAGGTGGTGGTGGAGCTCCTGGAACAGCCCCCCCCCGTGGGGACCTGGGAAACAGGGAACTACCTTAACTATGTGGGACATCAAGATGATCGCAGCACCGGAACCCCCCAAAAGGGAGGGGGCTCATCGCAGGGCCCATTCTGCCGGGGCCACATCACTTGGCCGGGCTCCGGCTGCGGGCCAGGAGGGTCACTAGTGCTGCTCTTTCTCTACCTGCATTGAAACGTTGCGTCACCCAAGTCAGAACACACAGTGCAACAACCACAACCGTTTCACTGTTCTTGCAAAAAGAATGCAAGCCTGCAGAGGCCGCTGGGGGAGGGCTGGCTGAGCAGAAGGCCCAAATTTCTGTAATCTTTGGGAAGAAAAGGATGAAAGCTGGACTCCAGCAATGGGTCTCCATAGAATTAATGCACAAGGAAGAGTCTATTTTTATGCAGTATTATTTGTGGTAGATGCAAAGTTTGGTCTCCTGAAGCCAACATGTTCTTCCAGCTGAAGTTGCCTGCCATTCCATTTACCCTACTCTTTGAATCTTTCTTCCATACACAAAAGCACAGCCTGTTCAGGATTTCGCTTCCTCTCTCTCCGTCTCACAAGCACAGACATTAAAATGTCACAGCACAACCTTGTAAGAAAAACTGCAGACTCGGCAGCCCCTTTATGAAGCAAGCTCACTCGGGCAGGGCAGGGCAGGGCAGGGCAGAGTGGTGGCTAGCCCTGAGATGAGAGACGGGCAGTGAGATCTGGTTGCTTCTGTTGGCTCCCTCTTCAGTGCCTGGCATGGCTGGAAGGGGAGAAGCAGCCGCCCCACGTGAGCAGGAGGAGAAGCCGCCTCATGACTGCCCTTGGCAGACGCAACAGCAGCTGCAGCCCACAACACAGCCACTTCATGCCACCTTTTTCCCTCCTCTTTTGAACAATGTATGCATGGCTCTATCGTTAGTTTAAAAGCAATAAAATAGAGAGAGAGGGAGGGAGAGAGAGCAGCCTTTGTTCTTGAGGCACCAGAAAAACAGCCCAATGGGAGTTTTGCAAGCCAACCTCCTTTGCCCCCATCCAAAGGCCTGGGTGTGCCTGAAACAGGAAGGCAGGTGTCTTGGCAGGTGGCAGGCAGGTCAGCTCCACAATTGGCTTTATCCGTTGAATCTTGTCTCAATGCCACCCAGGTCAAGAGGACCTCTGGAAAAGCTGTAAACGCATGTGGTGAGCCCTGTCAGGAGGTGACACAGAAACGTCAGAGTTATGAAGTAATGGAGAACCTGCCTCCTGGTGCTGTGGGAGGTTTTTAAGAAAAGCCTGGGCAGCCATTTGTCCACAGTGGTAGGTGGGATTCCTGCCCTGGGAAGGAAGGTGGACTGCATCATCTCCAAGGTCCTTACCAGTTCTCATCCCAAAGGAGCTTTTTTCAAAAGGCAACTGGACCATGTTTTCCTTGAAAGAAAAAAACACCCCAGTTGCCTTTTGAAAACAGCACCTGAGACAAGCATCACCTGGATGACCGAGAATCTCCATAGACGTGGATACCAATTCTGATCCTTCCTAGGATGCCCAGGGACCACAGAGGGCACTGGCCAGGCATGCAGGAGCCGGAGGGCCAGAGGTGGGGAAAGCACCTGGACCTCTGACCTGGGTGCCTTCTGAGCTGCATGTGCTCTGGACCCCCGGTGTCTTTTTCTTCCCCTTTCAGGCTCTTGCAGCAGTGGTTCCTCAGGTCTGAGCAGGGGTGGCCCTATCGGGTGCATGGCAGAGGGGACCAAACACAGCCCAGATGTTGCAGGGACTCGGGAGTCAAGAGCATCCCTTGGCCCTGGCCAGGCATGCAAGGTGCCCTGAAGCATCTCTGCCTCTCCAGCAAATGCTGTGGCCATGGCAGGGCAGCTGGAGGCCCTGTAGCTCCTTGTGCCAGGCTGCCCTCCCCCCAAAGGCCTGAGGCTGCTTCAACTGTTCTTCTGGGCATCTGGCAGGCAGTTTGTGGCTCCCATGAGGTCCAGCAGCTCTGAGAGGGAGCAAGGGCGGGGGCAGAGTGCCAGCCTTAGCCTCGGCTGCCTAGACGGACAAGGAGCTGTAGAATCCAGGCCCAGCAGCTGCCCTATTGCAGATCCAGTTGGCATGGCGGGGGGGAGGGGGAGGAACCCAAAGCAGCCTTGTCCCACGCTGGCCAAGGAAGCCGGAAGTGCCTGATGCTGCCTCTGGTGATGGGAAGCAGCCCCAAGCAGGGCTGGGCAAGGGGTCAAAGGCTCCCAGCCGAGGGTAGTGGGAAAGAGAGCCCCATTTGCAAAGGTGTGACTTTCACCACTCGCCGCCTTAATTGTCGTCACTCCGGGCTTGGGAAGTGTGCAGGCAGCAATTCACACAGCCCTGAGAGCTGCTAATGCTCTGGCTGGCCTTCCTGGGATCAGCTTCCCTGGAGCAGCCCCTCCCGAGTTGCCCCCCAGCCCCAGGCCAGGTGGACTATAATGGATTCAGCAGCCCTCCCTCTCTTTCGCCCAGCAGCCAAAAATGCCGTGTGGGAAACTGAAGAAAGGCCCTTCTCAATGGAGACCCTCTGGGAGGGGCCTCTCTTCCCCTGCCCCCCCACCCTCCCAAGGCCCAGGAGCCTTTGCCCCTCCATTTGCGGGGGGGGGGGTGTCTTCTTGGTGCTGCCTTCCTGAGCCTTTATAGTTGGATCCTCCCGCAATTCATCTCCTTCACCAATAAGACTTTTTTTCATTAACTGGGGGGCGTTTTTCATTAGCCACAGACACCACTGGAGACAAGAACATAGGCACTGATTTGGGGGGGGGTGTTCATAATTCTTTCTCCTTTCAGCTTGTCTGTTGCCTTTACTTGCCCTCTCTTTCACCAGGAGATTTTCATCTCTGTCCCTCAGGTGAGAAATGCTCCCAAATGTGTCCCAGGAGCTCAGTGGAAGCCCCACCAATGTTCCCGGGAGACCCAGGGATCCTGGCAGCCACGCTCCTCTGCCTGCCTCTCCCACTGGCCCCACAGTGCAGCCCCAGCTCTCCTCCACCCCCCGCCCTCTCCTGCTGGTCTGGACTCTCAGTCGGGGGTTCCTCGGCAGGGTCTGCAGGTGGGCTCTCCTGGCTCTCACTCACTTGCAGCCCTGCGTTGGCTCTCCTCTTTCCCCAGAGTTTCCTGCCCTCTTCCTGACCTGGCCAAGCTCTCGGCCGATTCCCTGCTCCAATTCTTTGACTGTGTCAGGCAGGCCCACAATCCAGGCAGCCTCCTCTTCCCAGAGGCCTTGCTTGTCCAAAGAGGGATCCCTGCCTTTCTCTGGTGTCCTACCAGGTTCACCAAGAGTGAGCTGCTCCCCACGAAGAGAAAAAAGGGGGCCAGGGCACCCTCTGACTCCTGCCCCCATCATCCCATGGCGACTCCTCTTCTCCGTTGGCTTCCTAATCCTGGGACAAGAGTGGCTTCCCCTTCTCTCCCCCAGAATCAAAAGGTCCAGATCTCGGGAGTGCCAGGGTAGCCCCTCGGCCTCCGCGCTCCCTCCAAAGACCAAGGGGCAGAACGATGTCCTCCAATCTTGCTCACCCTCCCTGGCAGGCCCAGGCACCCTTCTGCTCTGAAGGAAGCTGGCACAGGTTGCCCCCTTGCAGCCCTGCTCTCCCTCCCTGCAGTTCCAGGCCCAGCACCAGGAAGGGGCGCTGTGGCGAAGCACTTCTCACTGGCCCACCTCTTCATAGCCTGAAGGGCTCAATCGGTGGAAGTGGTGATTTCAGAAGCTGGTGAGGAAGAGAAGAGGCTGCCTGTCACTCTTCCTCTCCTCACAGTGGCAGCTCTTCCCCAAGGCTGGGAATGGTCACCCCTTTCCTAAGAGGCCTGTAGGGGGCGTACATACGCGCACCAAAGTGCCTACCGTCCCTGTCCTATTGTTTCTTTTATTTTCTTAAATGTATCCATGTATTTATAACTATGTTTATACTTATACCCATTATCTTGTAAGCAATTCACTAATCAAACAAATAAAAATAAAATAAAATAAATGGTGGGGAGGGGCCAGGTGTAAAACAGGCCCACTCTTGTCTAAGCACGGAGCGCCTGGTGTGAAGACCTCATCTCAAGTCTGCAGCTCCTGGGACAGGCCAGGTGTGAAGGGAGGGCTGGTGGGTGGCAGCCGCCTCCAGGCAAGCCGTGTTCCTGCTTCTGTGGGCCAAGGGAGCCCAAGCCTTGTGGGGCCCGAGGGCAGGCAAGTCCACCTGGGATTCTTCTGCGGAGACTGCCTGCCATCCGCCCTCGCAGGAGCTCATCTCATTGTCACCCCTCAGGCATGGCAGCCCCTTCAAAGCCCCTGAGCTCCCCCCGTGAGCCCAGCCTGGGTGGGGCGAGATTTCAATGGGGAGAGGAGGCCTCTTCAGAGTCTCACACACTCAGCAGTGGCGCCTGAAAGCTTCTGATCCCTCAGAGGACACCAACACCAGGCCAGCTGGGCTCTCTGACCGACTGACCACCCAACTCTCAGCTAGCTCAGAACCGCTGGGAATGTAAGAAGGTAGTAAATAGGTGGAGGCTTCCTCTTATCTAATGCACCTAGGAAGAGACCGCCCATATTTGTTATTTTTACAACATATGTGTAGAAAACCTAGCATGCCCGTGCAAAAGCATTTGAAAGAGAAAGTGGGGGAGTAGAGAGGGAGAACCTCTTCGCTTTGTCAATTCCAAACACTACAATCCTGTCACCCAGCCCTGGCGTCTCTCTGTGACCCACACCCTCTCCCTTGTTCTCACATACCTTCTTTCCTCTTAGCACTGAACTTCACAACAGCAACCGGAAGATCTCGGGTCTCCCTTGGCCTTTGCTTGTCCTTGGCACACAGCAAGTGGGGGGTGGGCTGGGCCCCATAAAAGAGTCCCCCCCCAGCTCCACAGCACAATTGCTGCTGCATTTTGTCTCAGGACCCCGACTGCCCTTCGTGGAGCAGCAGCAACAGGCCAGGGGGAAAAGGTGCAGCTTCTCCCCCACTCATTAGGGCGGGTGGGAACGCCCTGCCTGCCCGGCTCCTGGGGACTCGGGGAGGCTCCTGCAGCAGCATCGCCCCTTTTGCTTTCTGGAGGAGGCCGGGAGATCCTCGACTGCTCAGGGCCAGAGAGGGGAAGGCTAATCGGGGGCAAACTCCCGATCCAGTTTCATCCACACCCTTTCCAGGCGGCTGGAATCGCAGAGGAGCCCAGAGAACCCGAAGTGGGTCGAGGGAGCCAAAGCAAGGAGGGGCTCCGGCATGTGCTGGAAATTCGAGAGCGGCCCCTTCGTGGCCGTCGGGAGAGCAAGGGAGCTGCCAGGGCCCTACAGGCAACGCTCCCGACCTGGCCAAGCCACCCGCAGGGCTCCCCAAGCGAGCCGCCTCGGCTGCCCCGGCCAGGCCAAGCGGGGGCAGCTGCCTATGCGGGGGCCTCCCGAAGCCAAAGACGCCCCCAGCCCCGTCCGCCCTTTCCCATGGCCGGCTGAGAGCGCCCCGCCGCCCCCTCCGCGCTCTTAAGTGCGAAGCCCCGGCCGAGGTGCCAACTTCACACCTGGCCGGCATAAAGCGCTCCCCGCGCGGCCCGTCCCTCACAAGCGCCCCAGCCATGGCCCGCAGCACCCGCGGTGGCTGCCCCTCTCCGGACCTCGGCCTCGCTTTCCCGCGGCCCTCCTGCTGCCTGTGCCCGGGCTCCAGCAGCGCCTCGCCGGCCTCCTCCCCGGACTCCTGCGGCTCCTCGCCGGGCTCCCGGGCCTGGCGGGCGGGCGGGCGGGCGCGGCTGGGCGGCGGGCAGAGGCAGAGCGCCAGCCAGCGCGAGAAGCTGCGCATGAGGCGCCTGGCCCAGGCCCTGCACGCGCTGCGCCGCTACCTGCCCGCCTCGGTGGCGCCCGCCGGGCAGAGCCTGACCAAGATCGAGACGCTGCGCCTCGCCATCCGCTACATCGGCCACCTCTCCGAGCTGCTCGGCCAGGAGTCGCGCCCTCCGCCCCGCCTGCCCGAGCCGCCCCGCCGCCCGCCCGCCCAGCCGCTGGCGGAGTCCTGGCGCACCGCTCCCGCCCCGAGCTGCGGACAAGGCGGCCGAGCCGGCGCCGCGCTACTCCCGGCAGAGCCGCCCGTCGCGGCCCCGTCGCCCGCCTGCCAGGTAGGACCCCGGCCCGCCCGGCCCGCCGCCGCTACCGCCGCCGCCGCCCGGCCCTCCTGGGGGCCTTGTGGGTGGTGGCGCGGCGGGCGGCTCACCGGCTCCCGTCTCTCCCTGCAGAGTCTCCCCGACGAGCTGCTCTCCTTCCTGGAGGACTTCTTCCCGCTGGCGGCTCCCGGCCGGGACTGACCGCCGCCGCCGCCGCCGCCGCCGCGCCTCGCAGGACCAAGCCCCGCGGCCCCCGGCCGGCCCTCTCGCCAGCAGCAGCAGCGGCAGCGGAAGCAGCAGCGGCAGCAACAGCAGCGGAAGAGGCGCCCCGCGCCCGCCGGACGGAGCGGCGCGCTCTCTGGGCCGATTAGCAGCGGCCCTCGCCAGCCGAGGGACCCCTCGCCCGAACGGGCTTCCGAGCAGGCGCCGAGCGGATAACGGGAAGCGGCGCCTCCGCCCCCCGCCCCCGGCTGCGAGCGCTCGAGACCCGCTTCGGCTCCTGCGGCTCCCTCGCGCTTCGTGGGGCGGCCCGGCCGGGCGAGGACAGAGAGCGGCCCCTGGACTGGCCGGGTTCCCGACGGTTCTCCAGCCGTTGGGCAGCCGCGCTCCCCGCCGAGGTCGGCGCGCCGGAGTCGGACTTTGCGGAGCTCCGGGAGGCGCCCCCTGGTGTCGGTTTCTGCCCTGGTTTCTCAGGCGCCGATGCCCGCGCGGCCTTTTCCGGGCATTGCCCGGCTGCTCTTCGTTCTCTCTGAGCCTTCTGGACACTTTGTGATGCTTTGACAATTCTGATGGTATTTATTATGATGATGGAGAAAAATGGGGTAAAATAAATGCTTTTTAATAAGTTAGAGCTGAATGTAATGGTGTTTGCTTAGAAAACCTTTGACCCTCGAAAGCAAAGTCCAAACACAGTGAAAGAAGGCAAGGGATGGTGGGGAGGGGAGAGTCCTGTTCTCTGCCTTGGGCCACAAACAGCCACACAAAGGCTGGATTAGGAGTTGCCGGAGCCGCCCCCACCCCATGGCTACCGGTGTTTGTCCAGGTCCCTGAGGTGGGCTGGGAGCACCTTCCCCATAGCAGCAGCACAGGTGACCTAGAAGCTGCTCCAAAGGAGGGCAATAAACTGACCCCCAACCCAGCTGGGTCTTCTGGGGGAACTTCCCCCCCCCATGATAAACACACAGAAGAGAGGACCCCAAGCCCTGAGGGGACTCTGCCACTTTCCCCAGGCACCTCCAGGAAGAGGCTGCAGCCTTGCCATCCAACCCGCTGCCCCACGGCCACTCTCTGGGGCAGACCGAGTAATAACTCGTTTATTTAAATCACTTGGATTCTGACCCTCCTGGGTCCAAAAACATTTGCCTCCATGTAACTGTGTTTCGTAGAACAAGCCACTGGGCCCTTTTCCCTGCAGAGGCCATTCGTTGCACAACATGCTGCTGAAGGGGCTTGGGGTGAGGTGTGAAAATCCCCCCCAGCTGCACAAGAGCCACCTGGCTGCATTCTAGGGTGGGGCTGAGCAGACGTGACCCTGGGCAGAACCTGAGGGACGTCTGTCTGTCCAAGGGCGTCTCTCAGAGTGACCAGCCGTGACTGTCTGCAGGCCCCCTCAGGCTGCTTTCCTAGGGCTGGCGAGGCAGAGAGGAAGCCGTTGGAGGTAGGCTGCTGCTGAGAGCCCGTGGAGGGCAGTAGAGGGCTGCTGCTGGGGAGCTGCACAGGCTCCAATGACCCGCCTTGCCTCCCTTCTCTCCCGCCCAGGAAGGCAGATTCACCCCCCCATGGAGCACAACAGGAGTGGGCTGTGGGGAAGGGGCTCCTCTTCCAAAGGCCCAGAGGAGCCGGTGATGCTGCTGCCCATCTTCTCAGCTGCAGCTCAGGTCCGGGTGGGGCTCACCCTGCTGCTGTGCGTGATCTCGGCCTCCTGCAACCTGGCCCTGCTGTGGAGCGGCTGGAGCAGGCCGGCGGCCAAGGGCTCCCACGCACGCCTGCTGCTCCTGCACCTGGCGGTGGCCGACCTGTTAGTGGCCTTGGTGGTGATGCCCCTGGATGCGGCCTGGAACATCACACTGCAGTGGCAGGCTGGGGATGTGGCCTGCCGGCTTCTTATGTTCCTGAAGCTGCTGGCCATGTATGCCTCGGCCTTTGTCACCACTCTGATCAGCTTGGACTGCCAGGTGGCCATCTTGCAGCCCCTGGCTGCTGCCCGGGCTTGGCGCAGGAACCAGGTCTTGCTCTATGCAGCCTGGCTGATGAGCGCCAGCCTCTCCACTCCTCAGGTATCTGACCCGGCTTGCCCTGGCAAGGAGGGTCCCCCTCCCTGGGCTAGGGATCTGTGGCCTCGGGGCGGGGGCTTGCACAGAATCAGGCTCTGCTCCAAACCCTTTCTCCCCCCCCCCCAATTCCTGCCATTGGCCCTGCAGTTGTTCCTGTTCCACACGGTCACCATCCACTCCCCCCGGAACTTCACCCAGTGCACCACCCACGGCTCCTTCGCCCAGCACTGGCACGAGGTGGCCTACAACATGTTCGGCTTCCTGGGCCTTTTCCTGCTCCCGCTGCTGGTCATGAGCGCTTGCTACACCCGGGTCCTCTTGGAGATTTCAAGGCACGTCAGCTCCTGCAACCGCTGTGAGTTTGGCCGGGAAGGGCTGGGAGGGGCCACAGTGGGGCAGCGCCATTGCTTCCCTTCGCCTGGCAGTTCACTCATGCCTTTCAGACTCGAATGGACTCCTTCTTCTGCAGATTTAGCCTAGGGCAATGGTAGCTAGCTCTTCTCCTGCCCAATTACACACGCCAGCATGCCAGCACCCAGAAGGCAATGCATGCACCCCACTGCGCCTCCATGCATGCATGTGTGATCCCCCTGCCACCCCCTTACCTGCACTGTGCACTTCCAGTTGATAGTTGATTTGAGGTTGCCCAGAGGGCTCAAGGGAAGCCTCTGCAGCCTTTAAATGGGCTCGTTTTGTCACTTCCTGTATTTCCAGAAATACTGAAAGTGATAAAACGGGCCTGTTTTTCGGCTTCCAAAGGCTGCAGAGGCTTCCCTTGAGCCTCTGGGAGGCCAAAAAAGGCCTCAAATGGGCCAAAAATCACCTGGGAGGCACATGCATGTGCAGTGCAGGTAAGTGCCACCTGTAACACGCATGCCATACGTTCGCCATCATGGGACTAGGGCTTCTTTTGAACGAGTCTTTGGAAATACAGGTTGTCCTTAACTTACAACAGTTCATTTAGTGACTGTTTGTAATTACAACAGACTGAAAAAAGTACTTTGTGACCCCTTTTCATACTTACGACCATTGCAGCATCCCCATGGTCACGTGATCAAAATTCACATCTTTGGTAACTGACTGACTGCAGTGGTCGCCCCTCAAGCAACCTTTGACAAGGAAAACCCTTTGGGAAGCCAGATTCACTTTACAACCATGTTACTAACTTAACAACGGTGGCAAGAAAGGTTGTAAAATGGGACAAAATTCACTTAACTGTCTCGCTTAGCAACAGAAATTTTGGGCTCAGCAGTGGTCGTGAGGACTATACCCGTGTTGTTATTCATTTGGCCGGAGTTCTCTGAGAGGTTCTGGGAAAGCTGATGGGGACCCAGAAGCCAAATAGGGAAGATGGAAGAATTCCCCAACGGTCAGACTAGTTTCATATCTTTGCCAAAGGAGCTTCATGCTTGACCAAAAGCAAAATTGGTTTTTTTTTTTCCTTAACGAAGGAAATTAACAGAAAAGGCATCTATTGGAAGAAATGTCTGCCCAATATGTTCACTACGGACAGACACAAAACAGAAGCGTTTTAGGAAAAACCTGCATCCGAGCGTGCAGCTGAAGAGGCCCCCAGTCCCACAGGCTGACCAGGGCCATCGTCGGCTCCTTCGTGCTCTGCTGGACCCCTTACTACCTGCTGGGCCTGTGGTACTGGTTCTGGCCAGCAGGCATGGAGGGGGCAGTGAGCCCCTCGCTGGCACACATCCTCTTCCTCTTTGGCTTGCTCAACGCCTGCCTGGACCCCATCACCTACCGCCTCTTTGCTGGGGGCTGGCAGGGCGGGTGCTGCAGGGTAGCCAGGCGAGGGAAGCAGCTGCCCTCCCCCATCACCGGCTCCTTCCAGGGCTCCGTGTCTTCTGCTCGCCCCCAGAGAGAGGGCAGGCTGCTCCCCTCTGACACAGCAGAGGTGGCCCTTGGACCGGGCTCAAGGCCCCCCCTGAGGACCGCTGCAGGCCCGACTGGCAGTCCTTGCAGCCAGCTGAGTGGGAAGGCCGTGAGGCCAAGGCTCCTTCAGAGCGGGGAGCAGCCGGCTCTCTCGCCTGGGCCAGAGGGGGAAGGGGCTCCGGCAGGGACACCACCGCAGGCCCCCTTGTCGGGGAAGGAGCCTGGGGGCCCCGAGTTGGGCTCCTTCTGAAGTGGCTGGGAGGGGGCTTTCCATGAAAGGGACATCCAGCTGTTCCCACCTATTGCTTAAGCCATAACGGGCTTCTGGCACATCCGGTCCAGTCTTCTTTTTATGGTGCTGTGGCTCAACCTTCTCAGCCTCCTGCTCTCCTTGTGGGGCCTGAAAAGAGCCGTAATAAGGGGCCCAGCCCCATTTTCTCACGTGGGCCTTTCTGAGGGGCTGAGTCTCCCCTCGGGAGGGAGGGAGGGGCACAGGTCAAAGACTGGCTGTTCTTTGGCAGGAGGCAAGTGGGCATCCTGGGCTGAGCCAGGGGGCTTTGGAGGGCTGACCCTGACTTGCCCCCTGATGGGGGGGTGGCTGGCTGGACAGTTCCTGCCCCCGGTGGGGGGATTCTCCTGGTTTTCCTCACAAGAAACGGCTGAGCTTAGCTGAGCACAACTGGCCCAGCGTCTCCCGGGGTCTCCATGGGCTTCAACCCAGGCGGCTTCGGTGCAAGGAGACACTCTGGAATGATGGCACCCAAGGTGGCAGTTCGGAGAGCAGCCCCTGCAAGCAGCTGCAGCAGAGGCCCCTCCAGGAGGCGGCTGGGGATTCTGTGCTGCCCCTAGTGGTCCCCAGGAGAAAATGTTCACGGGCTCAGAGGAACCAGGCTCTGCCCCCCCCACCATGGTCTTTGTTGGGGGGGGGGAGGCGGGGGTCTCCAAGTGGGTGAGGCACTGCTTGCAGGCGCACATTGGCACCAGCCGTCCTGCGAAGAGGAAGCGTCTCCTGCTGGGAGCAGATCCTGGCTGCTGTGCAAGGCAGACCAGGGCAGGAAAGCCAGGCTCTCACTGGAGCAGCCACAGGGGAGACCCTGCACGGCTGGATGGGCCCCTGCCTGCCTGCCTGCCTGCCGAGAGGTTTCCTCAGGGGAGTTCCTTGGGGGGAGGGAACAACTCACCACAGTCCTCCCCCCACGGGACAATCCGCTGCAGGTCACTTTAACAATTCTGTTTAATTATTTAAAATAAATAAAAATTATTTTGATTTTTGCCATTCATATTTCATTCTGTCCCTCATTTTGCATCCTTTCTTTAATGATTCTATTTCAGCATCTCTTCAATATCAGCTTAACTCCTGTCCTGCAGCAAGAGGTGTCCGGTGCCCAGTTGCCCATGGGGAATTGTCATAGAACCGTTTCTTGACCGGACTCCGGCCCTCTTCCCTGACCATTGCAGTGCTGGTGGCTCTTCCAGCTGACCACCAAGCCCCTCCCCCACTGCCCCAGCCCCATAGTCTTGGGAAGCAAGCCAGCTGCCCTCACCCCAAAGTGTTTTGGCAGAATCGGCACCCAGCTAGCATTTGGAGAAGCTGGGGAGAGTCAGCTATATTGCCCATTTGTTCCCTCCTTTCCTGATCTGACAGGTGCCTGGTTGACAGGTGCCTCTCCCTGGGGAGAACCCATTTCTCCCCAGTAGACCTTCTTGTAAGTAAATCAATCCATGCTTGAGAATCTCATTTTCTGTTCTTGAACTATGTGCTTTCACTGGAAGGATAGGTGAAAAACAACCTGCACTCCCAGGCCCTTCACCTTGCAGCTCATGCTAATCTTATAAATGTGGGAATGTTACAGATGTAATATATCTTGATTTCAGTCAGCAAAGCACTTAACAAAGTGTACCCTCCAGTGGTGGGATTCAATTTTTTTTACTACAGGTTCTGTGGGTGTGGCTTGGTGGGCGTGGCAGGAGGAGGATACTGTAAAATCTCCAGTCAGAGGTGGGATTTGTCGGTTCTCTGAACTACTCAAAATTTCCACTACTGGTTCTCCACAACTGGTCAGAATCTGCTGAATGCCACCTCTGGTCCCCTCATCTTTTGTTTAGCAAACCAGTTGCGTGTGAGGTAGATGATATCCTCTTGGTCACATGAGAAGTTGTATCCACCCAAGTTGTGAAGGCTTCCTGATGTGGTGATCCAGTCTTGTGCTCTGGATTATCTTCCTTCCCCAAGTCAATTCAGCTTGATATTGTTTCTCCCTTTTGGGGAGAAATAATACTGGTCCAGCAGCATCACAGCAAAGCAGTTGCTGGCAGTTTAGCTCTCCAGAAAATCCATCTGCAATTATAGGTGCAACTGTAAAGATCAGAGTTGGGTGGCCAGTGGACTTAAAGAAAAAGTAGTAAACTGTCCAGGTTTTATGAGTAACAATGAAAACAGAGTGGTGGCATGAAGTGCTGTTGTTTGTAGAGTGTGAAAAAGCAACAAAGTGCTTGAGAAGAAAGAATTGCAAGGAGACAAAAGCTACCCAATGGATGTGAAGCTGACATAGTGCAACTGGAAATGCCAAGCAGCCTTCTAGGTCCCTGAGTTTCTGTGGAGGGCTGTTTATTCAGTTTAAGAACATGCCAGCTGGGAGAAGGAGCTACAAGATACAGTTTTAAAAAGCCAAGATGGCAGCCACAATGGCATTATGGAAGCTCCACCTGTTACTTTTAATGTGTGTTCTGTCCTTTAATTACTGGCTGAATATAAAGACAGACAGACAAACTCTATAAAGTCTTCCATACAAAGTTTCTTTATTGGGATACAAGGCATCCTCAAAGTATAATTCATGGTTATGTCGAGATTCATCCAATGTCCAATTCTTTGCACAGTTTGTAGTGTAAAAATACAGTGATCTTTCATCCCATAAAGATTGAGCAAAGGGTGGGATACCCAGACGATGCTGGGGTCCAAACAGGAGTAAAGAAAACTCCCCCAACCCAACCAAGGGTCAATTCAGTGACCAATCAGGATTACAGATGTGACCACATGACATGAACTACATATCCCATGATGCATTAACTACATTTACCATGAGGTATTCCCTTAAGGGGACAGCTCCCAATTCTAACTTAACTATCTCAATTCCCAATTACCTATATTTATTTATTTATTTATTTATTAATGGGACTTATATGCCGCCCCATCTCCGAAGACTCGGGGCGGCTTACAAATAAAACAACAACAACAATAAATAATTTAAAAGCAAATTAAACTAAATAAGCCCCATTACAACTACAAATTTAACCCATAAAAATTATCCTATAAAAAACTATCCCATAAAAATCATCCCATCCCAAAAAATCACAACCCGGATTGGTTAAACAACCAGGTCTTCAGGTCATGGCGGAAGGTGCTGTCTGGACAGCACAATGTGCATCAGATGTGCTGACACCCCTTCAACGTGTCACATTTTGGAATACAGTGGTGAAAGAATGCCTAATGTAAAGTGATCCCTGAATATTAATTGCAAGATGGAAATAAAACAGATTCTGGAAAGCTAGTTGGTAGAGAATCAGTTTTCCAGTCATATTGCAGATTCTAAGTATCCCTACCTGCTCCATGAAAAGATTTTCATACCCGCAGCAGAATGTGTGCTCTTGAAGCTGAGTTTGTCCACAGAACCTGCTTTTTTTCGTAGACAACTTTGGTGTCCTGGGCTTTCCACATTGCTGGGATGTGGATGCTGTTGGAGAGCAATCTGTGCCGCATCTGGCCAGCAAGGCCAGCCAATAAACAGAAGACGTTTGTGCTTGGTTCTCCTTCAGGGCATGGAGGATGACCTTGGCAGGCTCACTAGCAAAAGCTTTGTCTTCTGAAGTCTGTCCTCATGCCCAGCCATGGATGCTGAGGTATTTGTGCTTGGCAGTCCACAATCACATCCTACCCCTGATTTTATTTTTTTTATTTTATTTTTAATTACATTTATATGCCCTTCTCCGAAGACTCAGGGTGGCTTACAATTGTTTTGGGATACAACCCAATGCGCTCAGCAATAGCCTTCCTTCCATTGTATATGCCTGCTTATTACTAAGCGGCATTTTTACAAAGTCAGCTTATTGCCCCCAACAATCTTGGGTCCTCAATTTACCTACCCCGAGAGGATGGAAGGCTGAGTCAACCTTGAGCCTGGTGGGATTCGAGCCTGCAATAATTACAGGCAGCTGGAATTAAGTGCTAGGCATTTAACAGCCTGCACCACCAAGGCTCTTTTGAGGATGTGAGGAGGCTGATGAAGCTATGTAAGCATGTCTTCAGTTGAGGTGAGGGTATCATTGTGCACAGCTTTCAGTAGCAGTGGGAAACAATAGCAATAGCCCTTAGACCTATATACCGCTTCACAGTGCTTTACAGGTTGCAGAGTCAGCCTTTTGGCCCCAACAATCTGGGTCCTCCTTTTAGCCACCTGAGAAGGACGGAAGGCTGAGTCAATCTTGAGCCAGTGAGATTTGAACTGCCAAATTGCAGGCAGCCGGCAGGCAGCAGAGTAGCCTGCAGTACTGCACTCTAACCATTGCGCCACTGTGGCTCAATGCCTCGACCTTCTGTTACATTTGTAAGAATACATGCCACAGATAGAAGCAAGGTGTAGCCAGCTGTTCAAAGTCTCGTGCCTACCAGCAAGTGGACAATTGAAAGCAACTTCAACCAACTCTCTTCTGCAGCTGCTTCCGGCTCTCAGTCTCCCATTCCAGAAAGTGGCAACTGGCTCCTTGGGCCTTAGCCAAGTAGAGGAACATTGAGGAAATCAGATCTATCTATCTATCTATCTATCTATCTATCTATCTATCTATCATGAAGATTTACATATTATTGGATAACTTGGTGATACACAATTATTAAAGCAATATTGTAAAATATGCTAAGACACATCATAGCCAAAAAACGATAACGATAACATTTGTCATAAAGTAACGGGTCAGTGTTGACCGCAGTCAACAGAGAAGACTTTCCATCCTTCTAGCCGGGGGAGCTGCTCCTCATTTCAAGCACCCAGAAGAGCCCACCTCACCCTCCCTGCCTCCTCAGAGGCAACAGTGCAGGGAGGGTGGCAGGAGGGCACCAAGGCTTGTCCGCTTCCAGCCAATGTGCTCCCAGGGCATCTCGCCCTCGGGGCCCAATATTTGCAGCCCATTTTCCGGACATTTCAGGGTGGGAAGGAAGCTCCCCACATCCCCACTGCAATGCACCCAACCAGCAAAAGTGGCCCGAAGTGCTTGGCTGAAATTTGGCCAGTGAATTTCTGCAGCCCAATGGGATGCTGGCAGGCAGGAGGGCAGCTGCCTAGTCTGTTCCCAAGTTCTAGCCCTGGGCAAGATGGGCATCTGACTTCACACTGACTTCTGCAGAAAGGACAGGTCCATTCAGCTGGTGGATGGAACCCTATGGTGTCCAGAAATGAATTTACTGTTTCAGTTTTAAGACTGTCTGGCTCCCCCATGACTGGATGGCTTGCAAAAACGAAAGTGGAAGAAAAAGCAAGATGCCATGGATCAGAGAGCACAGAAGCTACGCTTGGAGAATGTCCTGAAATCTGGGTGGGCAGCAGTTCCCAGCTGCAATTCTTGATGGGCCCTGAACAGCCCCTCCCTTTGCCCGAGCCCAGAAGACGCCCGTCGAGGTCTGGGAGAGGAAGAGGAGGGGAGGCCAGGAAGGATGCTTTCCCTCCAAGGGGGCCGTCGCCTACCCAGGCTCTGCCTCTTTCCCTCCCACCAGGAAATTCTGGGGAAGGGGCGTCCCCCCCAGGCGCTCCTCCCCGGCGTCCCCTAGCTAGCCGGAGGCGGTTGCCGGTTGCCCTCACGGCCGCTTAGGAGCGCCTCGGCCTCCCTCCCTCCCGGCAGGCCAGCGAGGCCGGGCAGGTGTCAGCCGCCTCGCCTTCGGGCTCCCAAGCTCCGATCCTGCCGCGGAGGGGCACTCCCGGACCGCTGTTCCCCAGCGAGGGAGAGGGCGGGCCGGGCGTCGAGGGGGACGGTGGGGGGTTCGCCGCTCCTCCCCCTCCCGCCGGCTCTGCGCGGCTGGCCGACTCAGCGCTTTCCCGCCTTGAACTGAGCCGCCCTGGCAGGCTGACAAAACAGCCGCCGGGCACGGAGTGCTCGGCACGCAGAGGCCGGCGCCGGGCGGAGGGCACACGAGGCGAGCGCGGCGGCTTCCCCTCTGAAAGGGGAGATGGGCCCGGCCCTCCGTCTTCTCCTGCCCGAGGGCAGCTGCCGGCGCTCCCTTTGAGGAGGGGCAAGGCCAGGGTCGGCTCCGGTCAGGCCAGCTGCTCGGGGGCCCGGCGAGGCCTTCTCCGCTGGAGGGGACCAGCAGCGGAGGGAGACCCAGGCCGAGTAGCCCATCAGCAGCCCCGCGAAGCTGCCGTGGGCAGAGCCGCCACTCCCCGCCCCGACCACGGACAGCTGCCTCCGCCGCCCTCTTAGCTTCCAGGGCCGGGAGCTCCGGACTGGACGGCCCCGACCGCGCTCTTGGGCCGTCGTCTCCCGCGGATGGTTCTTCAGCTGCAGCCCGGTGGGCTCCGACTTGCTTTTTAAGCCAGCTGGAGTCGCCTATATGGAGGGAGGGACCTCTATGGATTCCGTGGATAAAAAGAGAAGGTCGCCTTCATTTTCTTCCTCCCCAGAGAAGCACAACCACCCTGGAAGCTGTACGGGAGCCCCTCTTGCCCGCCCCCCCAATCCCGCCGCCCCCAAGGCAGTCCGGATGAAGGAAGGTCGGGCTAATGGGGTGGGGGGTTGCTTGGGGTTTATGCTCTTCCAACGTTTTAGCAAGCGGAGCTGAAGACCAAAGCTCCGCAGGGAACCCAGAAAAGCGGGGGTGGGGGTGGCAGTTAGGAGGAGACCCAGCCTCCCTTGGCTGCCTGGGGACCCTCATGCAGAGTGAAAGGGCCACAGGCTCTTCCCACCTGCCTCCCCGTTTCCTAGGGCCCTCCCTGCTCCCTTCTTGTGGGGCCTCCTCTCCTCCCCCTCCCTTGCAAAAAGCCATTTGGGCCTCCTGGCTGGGCCTCTTCCCAGGCTGGAGATGCTGCAGGCTCTGTGCTTCCCAGGAAGGGGACGCCCTCCAGGACAGGACAATGCACTCACCCCACCCCTGCCCAAGTCCCACTTGGTCTCCCTTGTCAGGCGCCAAATAGGTTGCCAGGTGCGGCATGGAGGTGCTTTGCTGTTAGGGTTGAGTTGCTGCTCTGCTGGTGAACAGAACCTGGCAAAGCTTGGTGGTGAGCCTTGGTGGTGCAGGCTGTTAAATGCCTAGCACTTAAGTTCCAGCTGCCTGCAATTAGTGCAGGCTCGAATCCCACCAGGCTCAAGGTTGACTCAGCCTTCCATCCTCTCGGGGTAGGTAAATTGAGGACCCAAGATTGTTGGGGGCAATAAGCTGACTTTGTAAAAATGCCGCTTAGGAATAAGCAGGCATATACAATGGAATGAAGGCTATTGCTGAGCACACTGGGTTGCGCTCCAAAAATTGTAAGCCGCCCTGAGTCTCCGGAGAAGGGCGGCATATAAATATGAATAAAAAAAAAGCTGCCCTGGGCCCAAGCAGTTTGGCCAAGAGGTGCCAAATGATCAGGTGGACCGGAGTGCACGATCCAGTCTCACTTTCCCTGCTGCTCTTTTTGTGCTCACAGAAGAAACAAAGAATTCAAAGGAAGGTTTTAATAGGCAGCGCAACAACTGCTGCCCAGCTCCGTTGGAATTCTAGCTTAATCTTGGCCAACGTTGCAAAGTGAGTACAGTGGAAAGTTGAGGAATTATCCTGCAAGAAGGCAACCACTTCCATACTGTCGTATAGACAGTTGTGTAGACATTTGCAGTTGTACAGTTACTATCAGGAATAAGCTTCACTTGAGAGGCTCTTTACCTGCCTCCATCTTCCCCCCCCCCAAGGTGGTGGGATAAATGTAAAAGGAAGGTGCTCAGGAGTCTCAGGAGAGTCTATTCAGCACTTGAATCTTCAAAGGTAAAGTCTCCCTCTCCCTTTTTAAGTTGGCTGTTCTGTGGGTTTTTCCAAAGCTCATTTCCTGCCCTCCAGATGAACTTTAAAAAGGATTTGGAGAAGTTGGAGGAACTGCAGAGAGGCCGGGTGTGCAATTGGGAATGAATGAGGCAAGTCCCAGGAAGAGAGGAGGAGACCAAGAAGAACCAGCTCCTTCCCCCACCTCTCAACGTGCAGGACACGGGATGTGGGGTTAAGGTCCAGGCAAGCTGAATGTTAAGGACCCTAACAGCAAGAGCATCCAGGGTGCCTTCACCGAAGAGATGCTTTAATTTGGAATCCTACAGAGAAGATGCCTGATGGGATGGCCTCAGAACGACAGGAACTTTGATGGTTATTGGCCAATCCTGATTTTGTGCTGAGAATGTTTTGTGACTTGAAATAGCACTTTCAGTTTACTTATAAACGTTTGCTGTAGAGCAGACTATTACAGGTTTCTTGTCTGGAGGTGCCAGTTTTGTGACTGAATTTTGAAATGACTAAGCAAAAACTATCCATGGGTGAAATGCACGTCCTTCCCACCCAGTGGTGGGTTAAGGCTCACTGGTGCCCTAAGCACTGACAAACTTTGGTGCCCCCCTCCTTTGTACATACTGTACAAACGAAGCCATATTCTCAACTTTGTAGTGCCCCCTTTGTGCTTAATCTGCTTAATACACCACTAATCCCACCCCTGCTAGCCCCTACACACACACAAGGCACACTGCTCCTCCCATCTTCTATGTCCTTTCTACTTATTTCCCTGTTCGACAGAAAATGAATATTTGGGGAATATTTATTTGTTGAATTTCACAGATCAGAAATTGCACTCCTGATGGTCACCGATTTGTGACAAACTCTTTCCATCGTTATCAAGTACTGACCAACACATTTTTTCATAGCCATGTTTGTCTTCTGAATACTTTTTCAATTAAAAGCCAGCATGTAAGTATTGAAATAAAGAGCCAAGTCAGCCTGATTTTATTAACTTGATTACTGAATTAACTCACCTGCTCATTGTGGGTCTGTACACATCTTGCCAATCCTTGAAGAAATGCTCAGCATCTGCTGTTTGGCATACTTTCTTCCTCCAGCCTGAGAGACAAGAATGCCACTCCTTGAACAGGGGTTGCCTGCATGCACACACCTGGGTATAAAACTGGAGAGCTTGCAGGTGTCACTTTGAAGAAGTGCAGGAATTTGGATCCTGGGCTGTGGCTGTTGCACCTTCCTTTGGAACCTTCCTCAGTACAATCTGCAGTGACCTCGCAGGTTTTCTCCATGCCCACAGCTGGTTCCTCACCTAATGCACTTGCCCTAAAAGGCTCACAGGAACTTTGCGCCCCTGCAGCAAGCGAAATCCTCCATCCTTCTGGCAGCTGCTGTCACTGAGAATTATTGTGGGATTGAATGGAGGAAGGGGCATGGTGCTCAGAACATCTGGCCAAACAGCAAATGTTGATGCTATTGTGGATACAATTAAATGGAAATAAAAAGTTTTATAACTACTAAGCCTGCTGCATGAAATCATTCTATATTCCCTTTGGCGTTCATTGCAGGGGACCTTCTTTTGCAGAGGCAATAGTCCTATCCTGCATTAATTCAAAAGAACGGAAATCAACTTTCTTCTGTCCTCCATCCAGGGTCAACAGTCTGTGGCAGACCAGGATTTTGATCATCATGTCCGGAGCCGTTTTTCTACCTCTGCTACTTGGGAGACTTCTCAGTGTCTCAGCATTCTTTCCTTTTAGAGAAAAGTTAGCAAATGTTAAAATGTTTCCTTCAACCCAAATGGCGCATTTGGATTAGGATCCTGTTTCAAGAACCACCTGAGCCTCCTGGAAAAATAAATAGCATCAGGAAATTGCAATGTTTAGAATATAATGATTTTTAAAAATTCCTGACGGCAACTGTAGATTGTACTTGACAAAAAGGTTAGAGTACGATTATTGCTCAGACGTTAGAGGCTTTTCCCAAAATCTCCAAACTGAGGAGGGTCGTCTCACCTTTCCAACTGTGTTCAAGTCCAGCAAGAAAACTAAGCAACTTGCTAAAATTGAATTTGGCTAGACTCCTTCAAAGGTTTTATTTAAATATCTCTGGCTGCTCAGACATCCGGTTTGCTGAGCTACTCAAAAGAAGGCAAAAGGGGTGTTTCTTCATGTGAGCCCAACGCCCCATTAGTGCTGGCCTCCGGGCAGCCTCTGGAGTGGGTTCTGGTCGTGTGGGCCCCCCACATTCCCTTATCAGTTCTCCGTCCAACACTTGCAAGAAGAAAGCTGGCTGGAAGAGTGATAAGGAAATGTGGGGGACTTCAGGGATTCTCACGAGACCTGCAAAACAGAGCAAAGAGGAGAAGATGGAGAAAAAGGGGCCCATCACCTCTGGAGGCATCAGGAGATCTTGCCATGCCAGGAGGCTGTGTTCAGCAGCAGCTGCCTCCTGGGAAGAGAGCTGTCCTCTGGGGAGAAACCAGGGAAGGGCTGCCTCTGCCCATCCCAATGCCTTCAACTGAAGAGCTCAGCCCATTCATACATTTCATAAACATCGGTTCCCTCCTCACACTCTTGGGATTGGACCATCTATTTCCCAAAGTCTTTGTTTTGGACAAAACTTGATCTGATTGGCTCTACAGAGCTACGGCTTTGCCATAATTAGGATTGCTAAAAGGTCAAGGTCCCGCCCTCTTTCCACTTGCAACCAGGCCCTTCTAGCCCTCAGGAGCCCTTAAAGCCAACCTCTGCTTGGTTTTAAGCTCAAATCCTGCCAATCTTCTGACTGCTTTGCAAAACCACTCCCTGCCTCCCCCCCGCCCCCAGGCAAGGGGAGATGGTGGCAATCCAGCACTAGGGAGTCGGGTCCCTTTTTAAGGGAGACAAGTTCAGATCCTGCCCCAAGGCTGGTAATGCACCGTGCCCAGGAGAAAATCCTGCCAGGCGAGTCTGTCCAGCAGGCCCTTTCTTGGGGCTGGGGCTGGCTTCTCCCAAGGCCTCTGGGCTCCCCACCAGCACCAGGGATGAGCAGCTGTGTTCAGTTGCTGACATAATGTGATGGGACAGGAACCAGGTGCATCCTGAGAGCTGTGCCCACCTGGCCGGTGCCTTTGAGGAATGTGAGTGGGGCTGCCATGGCTGTGGGACTGCCCTCCCTCTGCCCCCATTGTTTTCCTGAGTTGCTGAGCTAAGGAATGTTCTCTTTGCATTGCTTCATGTTTGTTTAAGCCCTTTTCAGTCCCTCCTAGGGAGGCACGGCATGACTCAGTGGCCAGCAATGGATTCCCCCCAGGGCAGATTGCAAGAGCCTCCCATTTGGCCATGGCTTCTCTTCTCTTCTCTTCTCTTCTCTTCTCTTCTCTTCTCTTCTCTCCTCTCTCTCCTCTCCTCTCCTCTCCTCTCCTCTCCTCTTCTTCTCTCTCCCTTTTGTGTTATCCTGCCCCCTTACCCAGGTGCTTGGGAGCTTCTTGAAGTTGATTCCCACATCCGTCATTTCAATTAATCTCCGGTCTGTATTTTGTTCAGACAAGCCAATCCTTCTTGAGGCTCTGGGAAGGCTAAAGAAATGGACTGGAAGGTGAGATTTGGCTGGCTGGAGAAAGACAGCAGTGCATCATGTTGTGTCCAGCCATTTTGAATGCAGTGAGTCTCATTCACCCTCCCTGGAAAAGCCGGGGTAGTTTCTAGGGCCCCAGGCCTGTTACTTTGGCAGCTTTTCTGGATGGTTGAAGGAGCAGGAGATCTTCTGGGGTTTGATCCTGAGATGGATGACGTTTCCATGTTTTGGGGTTTTTTAAATTCACATTTATATGCCGCCCTTCTCCGGAGACTCAGGGCGGCTTACAATTTTTGGAGCACAACCCAATGTGCTCAGCAATAGCCTTCCTTCCATTGTATATGCCTGCTTATTACTAAGTGGCATTTTTTACAAAGTCAGCTTATTGCCCCCAACAATCTTGGGTCCTCAATTTACCTACCCCGATAGGATGGAAGGCTGAGTCAACCTTGAGCCTGGTGGGATTTGAGCCTGCATTAATTGCAGGCAGCTGGAACTAAGTGCTAGGTGTTTAGCAGCCTGCACCACCACGGCTCTTTGGAAGCTTTCTATCAAGGGAACTTAATGAACTTAATGTTAGCATTTTGGATCAATTTCGAATTTCCTGCTTGGACTTTTCTCATCAAACTGACCTGAAGAGTCAGCTGAATTTTGCTTGTGGGGCAAAAGGTGGGTGAGCCTGGAAGTGGCTGGACTGCTCAACCAGCCCAGAAACCAACCCCCCCGCCTTTTCCCACTCTGGGGAAGCTTGGAAAATGAGCTTTTGCAGATTCCCTCATGGCCAGTGAAGCCCCCCCTCAGCAAAGTCCTTTCCTCATGTCTTCTAGGAGCCCCACATTCCCTCTTGCTTGTGGCTCATTTCCCCTCTAAGGCCTGCCCCATGGCCCCCACTCAGCCCTTGCCCAAAGGCTCAGCTGGCTTCTGATCCTGGCCCCCTCCTCCAAACCGAGCCCTTCTTTCCTGCAAAGCCTGAGAGGTGGAAACGGGTGCCAGAGCCTCCTGCTCACTGGGCTTGACGCGATGCCCTCCCCCTCAGTGTCTGAGAAGAGCAAGCGAGGCACGGAGCTGATCCTTTCTCTAGCACAAATGAAGAATCTGGACTTACCTTCACCCCCTCCTTCTTTTGTCTAGAGGAAGCTGGAGTCCTTCAGGGATCAAGAGGAAATTGCAAATATCTTCTGGGTCCTGGGCCTCCCCCATTCTTTCCATTTCTCCACTGACTCCTTCTTTGCAAGGGAGATCCCGAGGGTTGCAACCGGCTGCAGCTTTGACAGAAGGAAGTGTCAATAAAAATGCATCACTTCTGGGGTGGCATAGAGAGGCTTGTCCGATGAGGTGGGCCCTGGACACATGTCCATTCATGGCTGCTCAGGCCCTGGACAAACCCTTTCACTTAGTACCCTGAGGGGATACAGGTGGAAACGTGGTAGCTGCTGTGAGGGGAACCACTAAATTTCATTCAATTTATTTGATTTAATGAAGCCATATACTATGGGCATCTTACCAACTGAATAAAAAAGTAAACAAGTAAAACAATTAAAAGAGTAACAGCACAGGGAATCAGCCAGAAAGGAATTTCCTCCAGATGGGCAGGACTGAAACAGCCAGATGCTCCCCAGGCAATCTCTGGGTCTTGAAATGTGCAGCATTTGCCCTTTCATGACTGGTACATTGACTGTAGTTCAATCAACTGTAGTCAAGCTCAGACAACTTGATTAAGCAAACCATTCCTTATGATACTGGGCAAACCCAACTCACACCGAAATTCACCCCCTTGACTTGAAGATTTCAGAATATCCAGTAAATAATACCTGAATTAATACCTTCTTCTTATCCTGTCTGTATGAAATATTTTATTAAAATCATCAAGATAGGCCTTCCAAAACAATTGTGCAAAAGGTAATAAGAAGACCATTAAATGTATCTGATCTAAGGGGTGACCAAGTCCAAATCCAGGCACTGAGAGGGGCTGGAGGTTTTCCTTTGCATGTGACCAGGAGGCTGCCTTCCTCTAACTACAGTCTTTTCCTCCAACTCCTGCACTCAGGAAAGAGGGGAAACTTCTATGAGACACAGAAGTTAAATCCATACAGATACGCCAGTGTTTGAGTGTGACTGTGGAGTTGACGAGCATGATTGATATGCAGACTCTGGGCATTTGGCATCATAAGATAAGCTGAGGCTCACAACCTCTGGCAATGCAAAAGGCATTTTGATGTCTGGGAAGAGTTATTTTAATATACAAACATGCCTACAGCTAAATCTCTGTTAGATGCTGCACCTTGTAGATTAAGAAAGTGGCTTCTCTTCTGAAGTCTATTTTGTTGCAGTTGCCCTGACACCGGGTCTGCTCTTCTGGCCCAGCTGCTTGCCTGTCCTGCTCAGAAGATCCTTGCTGAATCCAAGCAGATTTCTGGGATAGCCACGAAAAAGGCCTGCCTTTTGAACAACAGTGTGGAAGTCTGTGGGCAGAAAGGATGGTTGGGCCATGAAAGCTCTGAAACCTTGTGCCCACTTCTCTCAAAGCTGGCCCCATGACAGAGTCTTGGTATTTTCTTCCTTCCTGTCTATAATCTTGAAGAAGCTCTCTGAATGAAAGCCAGTCTGCTGCCCAGGTTGGACAAACATTCCCTCCTCTGGTTGCATCATTTTGGAAGAACACAAAAAGCCACAACCCACTTGTGGCTGCAGTGGCTGATGTGGAATGGGTTGTCGGCCAGATGGGTGTTTCCCTCACGCAAACCGCCTCTCCCTCTGCCACGGGGCAAAGAACCCCACATCCAAACAAAAGGATCATTTCTGGAAGGCAGCCCTGCTGCGTTGGGGTTGAAATGCCACCTTTTCTATCTGCTGATGTACTCAAAATAACCACTTCCACCCACATAGCAGCACAGAAGCTGCTTTCTGGATGGGCTCGGAATTCAGGAAGGTGTTTCCCTTCCTAGAAACATCGCTTTCAAAGTGGTTATTTCTGTTGCAACTTCTGGAAAAATAACGGGAGGCAGAGCTAGAAATAAGGATGATCTCAGCCTTTGGTTTCATCTGGAAACACATGAGAAACCAGAGGCCTCTAGAGGGCAGCACTGACCAGCCTTCTCTAGGAGAGGAGCCTCCACCTGAAGAGCCTGAGATCACAATACTGGCAGGTGCTCTGTTTGCTGCCTCGGCCATTTTCTCTGGAGGCTGACCTTCCTTGGAATCCCAGGGCAAAAATCATCAACCAACATGGGCAGAGAGATCGGATTTTGGGACAAGGGGCTGAGCTGGTGAATCCAAGCAAACGTCTCCAGCATTCTGGCTTTTAGATAGTCAAATCTGTCAATTCTCAGAAAGAATCTCCAGAACACAGTCCACACCACAAATGTTATACAGAAGGTCCCCAGTCAGGTTCTTTATGTGTTAGATTATTTATTGCCACTGACTTCAGCAGCCTTCTGTTAGGTAGAAAATAACTCTTACCTTCAGAATTAACTTATTTAAGAAGCATCTTCAGGGTGAGTCAGTCATACCTATCAGATAATGAGAAATGGGCACAGTACTATGCTGGCTTGCAAGGTAGTCTTTAGGTTAGAGATTCTGGCTTACACAAAAGAGTGAGCAGCTCGGGCTTGTGTCAACTAGCCAAATGGCCCAGTCTTGACTGCATTACGTTCCAACAAAGAAGAGGAGGATGTATCATGTTCTTCTTTTCATTGGCATGAAATGCTGCAAGTGTTGTGGCTGCAACTAAGACAGGTAACCTTGGCTCCTTTTTATTTCTCTGACTACAAAAGTATTACGTGAAAGACTTAAGGGACCAAACCTGGGATGGGTGAGTCTGGTGATAATAGGGAAGACTGCAGTTTGGAAGGTAAAAGGTAAAGGCCATGAATTAACAGATGAGATAAAAAAAATAGATATATTGTGTATTTGGGAGACAAAAAGGATGGATGTAGTAGACATGACTACCTGAGGTGGGCTTCTAAAGAGAAGTTGTAGCTTCATTTTATAGTCTTTTTTCCCCCATGGGAAAAGTTGGAATTCTCTCAGGTGGCCTCAAACCCAGAAGAATTCAGGCAAAACACAGCAATCTAGGGAGCTATGTCTGGATTATATTTTTTTAGATTTAAGATATGGAAATTACTTGCTTTCATGATAGTTGGTTCTCCCCGAGTTCTGTCACATTTTTCTTTGTACACACAGCTGAGTAGTAGCCACTGAGCAACAGTCGTCCTTGCTTGCTTGCTTGCTTGCTTCCTCTTTCCTATTTAGTACAGGAAGGGGTGAGCTTTTGGGTTGAAGGACCATTGTCCTGACCTTTCATTAAGCAGCTCTGCTGGCATCCCCAGAGGCAGAAGGAGATGCTCCATGGCGCCTCTCAGCAGGGAACAATCAACTGAACAGGACGGAGAGGCTATTGAGAGTTTCCTTTTCCCTGTGAGCTGCAGGACGAGGTGGTCATCATTTTAGCTACTCCTGAAGAATCCAGACCAGAGAGGATTTTTCCTAGGGAAGAGTGGTTGGTGCTCACATATTGGAAAGGCTGACCACAAGGAGAACACGAGAAAGATTTTGGGGAACAGTTTATGGACCCACATTTGGAAAAACTGATGGGAACAACTCACCACATTCCAGACATGCAAACATTGACAAGCATGCTTGGGTACTTACTGAGACAATTGACCAAAGCAGTAACTACAATTTTTGCATCTACATTCTAAACCTAAATTTGCATCTAAATCCAAATCTCAGAGTGTATTATCAAGAACACTTTATATTAAGTGACTGATTATGAACCATCAAGTCCTTTTCGATTCCTAGCAACTACGTAGATTTTAACAGATTAACAGAGTTGGAAGGGACCTTGTAGGTCATCTAGTCCAACCCCCCACCCAAGCAGGAGACCTTACACCATTTCTGACCGATGGCCATCCAGTCTCTTCTTGAAAGCCTCCAGTGATGAAGCTCCCACAACTTCTGAAGGCAACTTCTGTTCCATTGGCTGATTGTTCTCACTGTCAGAAAATGTCTCCTTATTTCCAGGTTGAATCTCTCCTGGATCAGTTTCCATCCATTGTTCCTTGTCTGGCCTTCAGGTGCTTTGGAAAACAGCTTGACCCTCTTCCTCCTCTCTGTGGCAGCCCCTCAAATATTTCTCCCAATCTATTCCTAACCGCTTATTTCAAGACTCCCAGCAACATCGTTTTTGCCATCATAACCAAGGCCGTCCACCTTGCAGTCATCAGCATCCTCTTCTCTTCCATCTTGGCAAGGATGCATTTGACAAAGTAGACCATAGCCTACTTCTTGGCAAGGTAGGATGATGTGGGATAGACAACAGCACCACTAGATGGATTTGCAATTGGTGGCCATAATCAGTATGTGGCTCTCAATAGAATTACATCTACATGGAGGAAAGCGGGCATCAGGTTTCGTCTTAGGCCCAGTGCTCTTCAATATCCTCATGAATGATTTAGATGAGGGGATAAAAGGAGAACTTGTCAAATCTGCAGATGACACCAAGCTAAGGTGAACAGCCAACAGTTTGGAAGATAGACTCAAGTTCCAGAAGGATCTTGACAGACTTGAGCATTGGGCCTTATTATCCAACAAGATGCAGTACAGTGGTAAGAAAAGTGAGATCCTGCACTTAGGCAGGAAATGCAGAAACTATACACCACTTTGTTATTTTTCATGTCGATTTTAAGGCTGGTTCTTTTACCTGCTGTCATTAGTTGGTATTCTTTATACATATGTAGTTTTACTCTCATTTGTTCATTGTGCTCTTTGACTTTAAATACTGGGCCTTGCAGACACCCCAACTGCTAAGTGCTCTCCACCCATCTGCCCCACAAAGGGATCATGTACATATCCTCAGATGTGATGACAGGCCTGGATTCCCAGGAGGGAGGGGGAGCATTACGGGGGACGAAGAGGCAACTCAGCTTGGATAGTTTGTGTAGGGGAAGACTGGGGATGCAGACCGCTCCGTCTGCCTAGATTTTGTTTACAGGCTTGGAACAATAAAGAAGCTTCGCATTTTGGCAAGCAAGTGAAAGGAGCAGCAGAGAAGCTGAGCTTTGACCAGCTGTGCCATTACACTGAACAATGCAGGGACCTGAACATATCTTGGGATCAGGGAAGGATGTGGGACGCTCAGTCTGGAGAAAAGAAAGGAGGGAAGATGCAGCATCAGGTGCATAAGGGAAGGTGGTTTGGAGTCAGCTGCCTCACACTCCAGGATCATATTCCACATGTGACCTCCTAGAACAGGGGTCGCCAACCTTTTGGACTTCAGGGACCACCAAACTCATAGTTTTAAATCCCGCAGACCACTAATATGATTTTTGACTGACAGTGGCTTGCTGGCGTGGGTGGGAAAGTCGGTCCCATATTCCAGAGCTGCAGGAGTCACAGGACTGGCCCTTTGGTCATCCTGGAGCAGCTGCTCCTCCACCTGGGTGCACCGGCCTGCCATGGACTGGAGCAGCTGCTCTGGGGTGACCAAAGGGCCAGTCCTGTGACTACTGCAGCTCTGGAATATGGGACCGACTTTCCCACCAATGTCAGCAAGCCACCCCAGGGCGGATTTCCCTCCCCTGCTGTTGGTTTTACTTTCTAGTTCCAGTGTGCATGGCTCTACTCAAGGTAAGGATTGCACTTGGGCGAAGGGTGGGGGCCAGTGGGTGGCGCAGCCTTGTGTTCCCGCGCAGCCTGGATTAATTGCTTTGGGGGGAGTGCTTGGGGGGGATGACATTTCTCTGCGGACCACCACAATTTTCTCGTGGCCCACCAATGGTCCCCGGCCCACCAGCTGACCACTGTCCTAGGAACTCCTGGAGCCCTTCCAGGTCAACTACTGCCAAGCCACATTGCTCCATCCTGATCTTATGCCTTACATTTCCCTTCCAGACACAAACCTCCAATTTCTCCCTAAAAAACACCCTCCTCTTCATTTCAGCCCAGGATGCCGGAAGGCCAGGTCCCTCTGAGTCTTCCCTCAAGTATGTGCCAGCTTTAGGTCCTCTCCAGTCTCAATTCTTTCCCTGAGGCCATTCGTTCAAAGCCTGAAAAGCCCACTCCCCGCCACAGCTCTTCCCCCCAAACTGGAGCTGAGACCGCTGAGCCCCCTTTGGCTCATTCAGCCCACTGGGCCTCCTTCTGGGGCCCCCTAAGAGATGCATCATCAGGCTGCCTTTCCCTCTTTCAGGGAGGAGGAAAGCTAGTGGAATCCTGCCCTGCTGTTCTGAGGGCTCCCCAGAAGGACGGAGCTAGGACGCCTGAGGCTGGCAGTTGGCAGGTGACCGGGAGCTCCGGCGGCCTGAGGGAGCCGGAGTGGGTCGCCCCGCCAGTCCCCGCGCCCGCCCCGGCCTCTCCGGGGCTCCGGGCGCAAGAGAGGCGGAGGCGCAGCCCCCCTCCCCGCCTGCGTCCTCCCGGGAGCGCCCGAGTGCTAATGAGGCATTTCCACAGGGAGCCAGCGGGGCGGCTAACTCGATCAGCAGCGCTGTCTCTCCGAGGCAGCCACTCGGCTAATCCGGCCAGGCAGGCAGAAAAGCCCGGAGCGGCTCGGCGGTCGCCCCGCCCGGCCGTAGAGCGGGGCCCTCCAGGCAGGCCCCCCGCTGCCCCGAGCCCGGCTCCCCCGCCCTCCGCTCGCCCGGCCGCCGGAGCCTCGGTCGCCTGGGAGGGGGCCGCGGGCGGGGCGGGGTGCGCGCGAAAAGCCCCCCCCCTTTGCCAGAGCTCGCCGAAGCCCTACCGGCCCTGCGGCGGCGGCGCTGCTTTTCCTCCCCCGAGGGAGGGGCCCCCTCCGCCCGCCGGCTCCCCTCCCCCAGAGAGACCCGGTTTATGCGCCGGGGCTTATGGATCGGATCTACGGCTCATTTCAGGGAGCAGCCGCTTCCGACAGGTGTAACTAAGCGGCTCCCAGAATCCAAGCAAACCCTCCGGCGTGGAGGGAAAAGGCAACCCGGCCCTTCTGCGGCAGGATAGTTGCTTTTATTACTTCCTACAACTTGGAGGCTCTTCTGAAGACTATCGGGGAATGTGAGCGTTGTTTTGCAGCCGTGGCTCCCACCCTGGCTCACGCTCACCTTGCGAGTCGTTTTAATCCTGTGCCTTTGCACAACTCCAAGAGAACCACCCTTCACCTATCCCTGTTCCCCTCCAGAGGAGAGCTTGGAAGGGCCTCATCCAGAGGAGGAAGGCACTGGCCAAGCCCCTCTACGGCTTCCTGCCCTGTCCAGGCGTCAAGCAGGAGTTGAGCTCATTTCCAGAGCTGGAAAGGAACTTGGAGGACTTCCAGTGCAGGATCCCCAACTCCCAGGCTGCAGCCCACTATGGGGCCTTGAGCCTTTTGAAACAAGGCCGCGGAAGTGGCAGGTGGGCACACGCACATCACCATTTGCACAAGCAGTGGGTGAGTGGGTGTGCGTGTGTGCACTTCATTTGCATAAGCGGCAGAACCACACGTGTGCAACCATCTCCTCTCCCCTGCACCCCCGCCAGTGCGCAAAGCCAAAAGGCTTAGGGACAGGAAGCCCTAGACCAGAGGTCTCCAAACTTGGCCACTTTAAGACTTGTGGATTTCAATTCCCATAATTCCTCAGCCAGCCATGCTGGCCGGGGAATTCTGGGAGTTGAAGTTCCCAAGTCTCAAAATTGCTGAGTTTGGCGCTCCCTGCCCTAGATCATTTCACGCGAATGGTTGTCCAGTCTCGTCCTAACAACCTGCAGGGTTGCAGCATTTACAACTTCTGGAGGCAACTCATGCCACTGATCCACTGTTCTCACTGACAGGAAATTTCTCTTTAGTTCTAGGTTGCTTCTCTCCTTGATAAGTTTCTATCCGTTACTTCTTGTCCTGCCTTCAGTGGCTGTGGAGAATAGTTTGACTCCCTCTTCTTGGGGCAGCCCCCAGGCCTGAGGAGAGGGTGCTTCAGCCGGTATGTTGTTCTGGGGCCCATGGAGCTCAAAGGTGGCCCATGAAGGGGAAGTTTTTACAAAACCAAATTTTTAGAAAGAAAAACAGCAGGATGGTGTGACAACCTGGACACCCCTGGGCAGGGGTGGGGGAAGTGGCAGTGGCTCGTAGCAAAACGCTCCATAGCTGGATCAAATCAACTCATCGGAGGGTGTCCTTCCCGCGCAGCCTGTCAAAATCCTTCATGCCAAAAGGAAGGAGGCGCCACTGTTAGCTTAGTTGGAGGATCTGGGCACACCAGCTGTGCCAAAGGGTAACTGGCAAAAGGGGTGGTAACTGGCAAAGGGTAGCTGGCAAGAGGATAAACCGGAGGAGGAGAGGGCGGGGCAGGTGAGGGAAGAGTCATTTTTCTTTCATTCGTGTAGACTAGAGTGAATCATTCTTTTCCCAGTCGGAAAAACAAATCTACTTGTGGGCTGCGCAAACGCCAACACCACTTCTTTGTACTTCATCCTCAGTCACACACCCCTGCTTCCCAATCTGCTTTGCTGCCCTGGCAGCCCCCCCCCCTTTGAAAAGACCCTCTCAGTTGTTTAGGAGTTACATCGGTGCAGGGAGTAACGCAAAATCCACAGAGTGGTGGGGAGGGGCAGGGGAGACCCTTGTGGTCATGTTAACTTAATGTGTAGGTGAGGGGGGCCCATATTAGTTTTGTTCCAGCACTTAATAACCCTCTTGGCAGCCCTGGCAGCCCCTCAAATATTGGAAGACTGCTGTCACATCACCCTAGTCCTTCTTTTCATTAGACTGGACACACCCAGTTTCTGTAACTGTTCTTCATACGTTTAGCCTCCACCCATCTAATCATCTTTGTTGCCTTTCTCTGCACTCTTTCTAGAGTCTCAGCATCTTGAAATCCTCGTCCATGAGGGCAGATACGATATCATTGTCACTACCGAAACATGGTGGGATGAAACCCGTGAATGGAATGTGCAGCTAGAGGAATTTGTTTAAAAGAAACAGACCTAACAGGTGGAGTTGCATTATATGTTAAGAAATCACTGCATATCTGCAGAAATGCACAAGACTAAAGACCCCCCCTAGAATCCATATGGGTCAATATAAAAGGAAAAAAGATTGACATTGCCATAGGTATATACTACAGATCACCCTAATCAATTAGCTAAAGTATATAGGAAGCACACCACAATAGCAATGGGGAATTTAAACACCCTGACATCAACTGGGAGACAAATGTTACACCTAGTGGAAGATCAAGCTGGTTCCTGATGAACCTGGCAGACAAGTTTTTCTCCCAAAAGGTACAGAAGGGAACTAGAGGGTCAACCATATTGGACTTAATTCTCACTAACAAGATTAAAGTTACAGGAATCTTCGGAGATTCAATATTGGAATTCAACATAATGCAAGCTCAAGCAATAGAAAAAAGTCAAATGAGACTTTAAGGGACCTGATTTTAACAAACTTAGAGTATGGGGAGAATTCCACGGATGGAAATGCTCAAGGGGAAAACAACCCAAGAAGCTTGGGAAACTTTGAAAAGTGAAATTATAAAAGTCCAGTCTAGTAGAATACCATTGGAGAAATAGAAATAAATCCCAGAAGAAACCAATATGGCTGCATAAAGAACTCATAAACTGAAAGACAAAACAGGACAAGTATAAAAAACGGAAAGAGGGACACACAACTAAGGCAGAATACAGGTATGTAGCCCAAACCTGCAATATGAAGTCAGGAATTCTGAGGTTTAGAACAAACTAAGACTTGCAACAAATGTGAAAAATAATGAAAATTATTTAATTCTTTCAACATGTAAAAAACAAGGAAAAAGTCAAGGAAATGATTGTGCCACTAAAAGAAGAAGGTGAGGTAATGGACAGTAGGAAGAAAGTGGAACTGTTTAATTCATTCTTTGCATCTGTCTTTACACAAAAGGGAAAAACAGACCAAACTATCAAAAGCAGTCCTATAGAACAGGGGTCTCCAACCTTGGCAACTTCAAGACTTGTGGACTTCAACTCCCAGAATTCCTCAGCAAGCTGGGTGAGGAATTCTAGGAGTTGAAGTCCACAAGTCTTAAAGTTGCCGAGGTTGGAGACCCCTGCTATAGAAGACAGATCAGGAATACAAATCAAAATAGGCAAGAAAATGGTAAGAGAACATCTACTTGTAACTGAGTTCAGATTCCCAGGTCCAGATGAATTACACCTCGGAGTTCTAAAGGCAGATGTGATCTCAGAACCACTGAATCTTTCAAAGATTCTGGACCACTGGGGAACTACCAGAGGGTTGGAAAAGAGCTGATGTGGTTCCCTTCTTCAAGAAAGGGGGGGAATGGATCCAGGGAACTACAGACCAATCAGGCTGACATCAATACCTGGGAAAACACAACAAATCTGTAAACACCTAGAAGCAAGCAAAGTATTACTAGAAGCCAATATGGCTTTGTCAAAAACAGATCATGCCAGACAAAGCTGATTTCATTCTTTGACAAAGTGACTCAAGTTGTGGAGCTGGGAAATGCTTCAAAGCATAGTCTACTTGGAATTCAGTAAGGCATTTGACAAAGTAGACCACAGCCTATATCTTGGTAAGGTAGAAAATATAGAATAGACAGTACCACCATCAGATGGATTAGTAACAGGCTGACCAACTGCACTCAATGTGTAGTCCTTAATGGAACTACATCTATATGGAAGGAAGTATGCAGTGGAGTACCCCAAGGTTCTATTTGGGTCCTGTTCTCTTCAATATCTTTATCAATCATTTAGATGAGGGGATAAAAGGGGAACTCATCACATTTGCAGAGAACACCAATAGCCGCCACTCCAAAAAATAGGCTCAAGGTCCAGAAGGATCTCAACAGACTTGGTCACTGTCTAACAAAATTAAATTCAGTGGTGGGAAAAGTAAGGCTTCACACCGAGGGAAGAAAAAGCAAATGTGCAGGTACAGAAAAGATGCATCTGCCTCAATAGTAGTATAGTGAAAGGGATCTAGGAGCCCTATTGGACAATTGCTCAAATATGAGCCAGCAGTTTGCTGCACCTGCCAAACAAGCCAATGCAGTCCTAGGCAACAGAGGGATAGAATCAAGACCACGTAATACTGATGGACAGCATAGAGTTCAGGGCTACATAAACATGTGGCACTACATAAACATTTCCTCCAGATCTGATGAGGAGCATTTGATGGGCTCTCTCCAAGGATGCTTCCCAAGTCATCTGTGCATCCACCCTGACAGACAATCAATTCAGCCCACACGTGATCAGCTTGATTCTCCAAGGATCACAGGGATCACAGGATCCCTTGGGCCTCTGCTGTCCTGTTTTTGCTTCCAAATACTTCTCTCTCCCTGGATTTGCAGACTTGAGACATTCATCACTTGATCAAGACTCCAGGTGGGGAAGCCTCAGCAGGGCTTTCCCAGCCTGGCCAGAAGGAAGGAATCTGTTTGGTTTGAGTCTGCCACCTGGTGGCAGAAGGAAGGAACACTTTCTCCTGTAGCGGGAACTGTTTTGGCATGAGTTATTATTGCTCTCTAAGGCTGCATGCATGACCTTGCGTCCTAGCACAATTTTGGGAGGGATCTTAGAAGTCATCTAGTCCAGTGGTTGCCAACCAGTGGGTTAGGGTGGTTGGTGAGAAAAATTTTTTGGTCCGCAGAGAAATGTCACCCCCAAAGCAATTAATCCAGGCTGCGCAGTAACACAAGGCTGTGCAACCCACATGGCCCGCAGGAACACAAGGCTTGCGTCACTTGCATTGCAAACAGCATGAGGTAATGACAGGAGGGGGAGAAGGGCAGAGGAGGGGATTGCACCATTCGCTCCGTGTGCCTCGCCTGGCTACCAGGCTGCTTTTTTCTGCTTCTTTCTTCTTCTGCTTTTGGCTGCACGCAAGGAAAGCAGCAAAAGTCTTTCTTTCTCTCCCTCAAACTCTACCAGAAATGAGTCTTTGGGACCCTGCAAGGCCTCCTTCTCCAAGAGGCTGCACCAATGCGACAAGTCTCACAAAGACTCATTTCTGGTGGAATTTGGGGGAGAGAAAGAAAGACTTCTGCTGCTTCTGCTGCTTTCCTTGCATGAAGCCAAAAGTCTCTCTCTGTCTCTCTCTTTCCCTCCCCAAGAACGGAGCTGGAGACGGTATCCTGCGATCCCAAATAAAGAATGATCAATCGATAAGAAAATGGTGTGGGGAATTTTCCTGCAGACTTTTTGGGGGATTTTCCCAGGGTCTCTGGTCTGCAGCATTTAAAATTATGAGTTTGGTGGTCCCTGAGGTCCAAAAGGTTGGCAACCCCTGTGGGGAGCCCCACAATCTGGGAACAGGTGAGCCTCCAAACACTGTTTTAGGGCCAGAATAATGTCCTTGGATTTGAAGCACAGGGAGAGCTGCGTCCTCGGTGCATGTGGCCTTTCCATTGCATGAAGCCAAAAGGGGGTCCCCAGGCTCCACTCATCCAGGTGCCCTGCTTTTCAGGGCATGATGATGATGATGATGTCCTTCTGGCCACTTCTAGAGGCTCTGAGCTCACCTCTGTTTGTTTCCCAACCAGCTGCGGAAGGAGGGTAAAGTCGGTCTGAGGTGTGAATGCGTGGAAGCAGTGGGCTCTGCAGGCCTCTGGTGCAAAGGGAAGCCTTTGGGGATGGTCTGGATGTGGAGACATTTTCAAACCCAGAGCCTCACTTGGAGAGCCTATTTCCTCTTATTGTTTGCCCAGAAGTGAGCAATCAGGTCCCATGGGTCTCCCAAGAGGATGAGGTGCCTGTGCCAGCCTTCTCCCCCATAGTGCACAAGCATTCGACTGAGGCACGTCTCTTCTTCATGGGGCTGGAAATCATTAAAAAGGGGGGAAAGAGGCCCTGCGAATGATTGGGGTGGGTAGACTTTTGAAAAACCAGGATGTTCAGGTCCAGGAAAACAGGAGCAGCCCCTCGAAGGGCCTCCCTGTTGTTGGCTAACATGGAGCGGCTTCCTCCCAGCCTTGGAAGAGAGGAGATGCACCACGGGGCTGGCAGGCACCCCAGAGGCAAAGTGGCTCCTTCTGTCTGTCCAGAGGCTGCCAGGTTCTGGAGAAGCCCCGCAGTTCCACCCGGCTCCCTTCCTTTCCGGCTGCCTGTCCTCGGCCTGAGACGACAGGCATCCCGATCCCAGAGCAGAGGAACCGGATTCTCTCAGGGGACCGGAAGGAAAGGGAGAAAATCCTGGGATCTTGTTTCACTCAACCAAAGGCCACTGGGACAACCCAGGCCCCCCAAATCCCAGTCCAGACTCTCTTGTCCAGGGGTCACAACTGGACTGCAGGAGGTCCAATCTGGCAAGAGAGAGGAGAAGGCAAGCCTGAAGTTTAATGAGCCGTGGACACACACACACACACACACACACACACACACACCTGTTACTTGGGGGAACTCCCAGCTCAGGGGCAGCAACATGGCAGGCTTCTCCCCAGTTCCTTCTAGCTGCAGTCACCCAGCCAAGGGGGTGATCTATTCTCATCTTCCTGCTGCCAGCATAACCTTGTAGCAAATGGATCAAAAGTAAGGCAGGAGTAAGCGAGTAATGAAAACACTGCCAACCTCATCCCACCACACATTCAGGTGAGAAGATAGTGGTTGGGTTCTCACCATAGTTGATTGGTGGATGATGGTGGCAGGGAAGGGAAAGGCGGGCGGAGAATGTTGTGGCCCTGAAAACAACCCAGGTGTGTGTGTGACATCCTTTGCAGCTGGAAGATGCCAAAATGTGACCAGCTGTTACCCACCAGGTGGGCAAATCCTGTTCCTTCCTTTTTACAGAAAGAATTACGAAGTATCTAGAAGGACTGTAGGGAAAACAGCCTCAATAGGCCAGTTCAATAGCCGAGGCAAGTGTTGTTGGTAGAGTCTCCTTCATTGCTTGTATTGAAGCTGAAAGAAGACATTTGCCTGCTGGGGTTTCTTCACTGATACGTTAAGTATCAATTAAATTAAAATAAAACATGAATGATATTTATTTGGATTTTTATGCTGAGCAAGTGGTTGGACTTGATGTCCCAAGCTGCCTCTTCAACTCTGGGGTTCTATTAACTCTTATTCATTGCTAGAAACTCCCGGGACCTTTAGCTACCCATTTTGGATATCTCCTGGTGTGTGATGCTGGGAGTGAGCCAGTCTTGTGGGGGACATGAGAATGAACTTCCCTGCTCCCACCCACTGGAGGATCGGCTCCTGTTCCTGCTGCTGGGGAGGGAGGTTGCCAGAAATAGCAGCCAATCACTGGCAGCCTGGAAGAGATCACAGAAGACCTGCTAGGAAACTGCAAAATTATTCCAGCAGCCCTTTGAACTGCTAAACTACTTTTTGGGAGTGTCAGCACATGGGCTGACAAGGTGATAATTGACGCCAAGGAGGCACTTCTGCCTGCTCTGTTCCAAGGGAATAGCTGAATTACAGGCAGTCCTTGACTTACGACCACAATTGAGCCCAAGCTTTCTATTGCAAAGCAAACAGTTGCTAAGTGAGCCATGCCTCATTTCATGTCCTTTTTGCCATGGTTGTTAAATGAACCACTGCAGTTGTTAGCTGAATTATGTGGCTGTCAAGCAAACCCAGCTTTCCCCATTGACTTTGCTTGTTGGAAGCCAGCTGGGAAGGTCACAAGTGGAGTTCACACGACCCTGGGAGGCTGCAACTGTCCTAAATACATGCCAGTTGCCAAGCATCCAAATGTGGAGCATGTGACTACCGGGAGGCTACAATGATTGTAAGTGTGAAAAACAACCATAAGTCACTTTTTTCAATGCCAGTGTAAGTTCAAATGGTCACTAAATTAAATATTGTAAGTCAAGGACTACCTGTATAAATTGTGAAGCTGGAAGGGTAAAGAGCATCTAGTCCAATATTCTGATTGTGCAAAAAAAAACACAAATTAAACTACCTTCAAGTAATGGCTATCCAGCCTCTTCTTAGAAACCTCCAGAGCAAGAATTCCACCCTGCCATTCTTCCTCACTGGACCTGCCTCAGGTCCCTGCTATCACCTTTGCACCCTTCTCCAAACTCTCTCCAACTGTCAGTCCCCTTCTGGGAATGGGGCACCCAGAATTGCACATATGTATATTCTCACCAGCTCAGAGTAAAAAGACAGCCAGGAGTTTGCCCACCTTGCATGGTCCATCAGAAGGTGGGTAAGTTCACCTTCCCTTCGGCTTGCAGAGAAAAAAGGCACAATTCCACCCAGTCCCAGACCCCATCCTCTGCTCCATTGGAAGGGAGCAGCAATTGAAAAATCCTCCTTGGTGAATTTAGCCTCTTTTGCGAGGCTTAGCTTTTTTGCCTTTGCCTTCCTGATTCCTTTCCTGCATTTCTAGGCTGAAATTTGTTATTTAAAAAAATGTTTAGTAGTAATTTAATAGTGTAACAATTGCAATGCCAACAACAACAAAAAACCCATTGGTGGTTATAAGGTGAGAAAAAAGTCTAAATAGTGTGGTGGCACTGATTAAAATGAACTAAAAATAATGAAAAGAAAAGGGAATAACTAGTTAATAAAAAGAAAACATTCCTTATTCTCTTTGTGTCACAGCAATGTAGAATTAATTCAATCTTTAAGCTTTTTATTCAATCCAGACCATATGGAAACATATTGCCTCCTCTTCTCATTTTTAGAACAGGAAGACTTTTTGTAAAACAGGGGACAGACTCAGCTGCCTTCCGTTTCCCTCCCGGCTCCGTCCACAACAGCTTTTTCGCAGGGTCTGAGTTTTCTTCCCAGCTGGCAGTGGTGGGCTTCAAATTTTTTACTACCGGTTCTGTGGGTGTGGCTTGGTGGGCATGGCTTGGTGGGCATGGCAGGGGAAGAATACTGCAAAATCCCCATTCCCTCCCCACCCCACTAACCTGCTTTCCAGCTCCATTCTCCTGTGCAGGGCAACCAAAGAAGACCCAGCCGATCAGCTGGGACTCAATGGGAGGCAGAGAAGAGATGGGGCCAGTCAGAGGGGGTATTTGCCGTTCTCCGAACTACTCAAAATTTCCGCTACCGGTTCTCCAGAACTGGTCAGAACCAGCTATCACAATCTATGAGGTAACTTTCAGAACCAGCACCTTGCCCGACTTAGGGTCATTAGCCACGGTCATACCTATTTTTAAAAAGGGAGACCCTAGCCTAGTAGAAAATTACAGACCAATCACACTGTTGCATCACTTGTAAAGTCATGGAATCAATTATAAACCAATCCATCACTCTCCGCTTAGAAACAAACAACTTGCTTTCTAACAAGCAGTTTGGTTTCAGGAAAAATTTGCCCTGTAATCTGCAACTCCTACACTGCAGAAACATTTGGACCTCACTTCTTGACCAGGGTAAAGCAATAGATACAATTTATATAGACTTCTGCAAAGCCTTTGATTCAGTGGTGCACGACAAACTACTGTTGAAACTAAGTTCTTACGGCATCTCCGGATCTCTGCACAAATGGATAGCTGCATTCCTGTCAAACAGGCAACAAATAGTCAAAATAGGGAGGGCCCTATCAAATCAGGCACCAGTTAACAGCAGTGTCCCCCAAGGCAGCATTTTAGGACCCACACTCTTTCTGCTTTATATCAATGACCTATGCAATCATATTAAAAGCAGCTGCTTCCTCTTCGCCAATGATGTAAAATTATTTAACACCACTGACAATGCTGCTGCCCTACAAAGCGACCTTGACTATGTGTCAGAATGGTCACGTAACTGGCAACTCCAAATTTCAACTAATAAATGCTCTGTCTTACACATTGGCAAAAAAAATCAGAACACCAAATACAAGTTAGGCGGAAGTGATCTTGTAGACAACCCTCACTCTGTCAAGGACCTAGGAGTACTTATCTCAAACAGTTTAAGCGCCAGAGCTCACTGTAACAGCATTGCCAAAAAGGCATTAAGAGTTGTTAACCTTATTTTGCGAAGCTTCTTCTCCAGTAACATTGAATTGCTAACTAGGGCATACAAAACCTTTGCCAGACCAATTCTCAAATACAGCTCGTCTGCCTGGAACCCACACTGTATATCGGACTGATCAGAGGTACTCCATTCTTGGACAATCTGGAACTGTGCCACCTGCGGTCTGATCTAAGCATAGTACACAAAATTGTCTGCTACAACATTTTGCCTGTCAATGACTTCTTCAGCTTTAACCACAATAATACACGGACAAACAATTGATACAAACTCAAGGTAAACAGCTTCAAACTCGTTGCAGAACATATGACTTCAGCAACAGAGTGGTCGATGCCTGGAACTCCCTACCCGATTCAACCCCTCACAGCTCCAACCTCAAACTGTCTACCATGGACCTCACCCCATTCCTAAGAGGTCCTTAAAGGGGGTGTGCATAAGCACACCAGCGTGCCTATCGTCCCTGTCTTACTGTCCCCATTTATCTGTATTTACTCCCTTTGTTCTTGTTTATGTTCATACCTATACTTGTTATCTTGTGCATGTTTGACAAACAAATAAAATAAAATAAATAAACCCTGCAAATGCAGATCATGCACTCAGCCAGGGGTGGACTAGATTCAGTGGTGGGATTCAGCCAGTTCGGACTGGTTCAGGCAAACAGGCAGTTCTGGAGATTAGTTGGCCCTGTCCCTCCGTGCCTGCCCTAGTCTGTCCTATCTTTCCATGTTTTGCAGCTCAGCTGATTCATGCGGCACAGTGGATTGCCACATGAATCAGCTGTTTTACTCACCAGGGCTGCAGTAGAAGGAAAGTTTTAGAGCTGAAAATGGCAAATTGTGCACTCACTGAACCGGTTGTTACAGCAGTTGAATCCCACCACTAGATTGATGCCCCAGGTCAGTTCATCCAGAAGTCCAAGGTAGCACCTCTCATAATCTGAAGGCAGGAACGTTTCCTTCACCTGTTCCAACACCTGTACTAGCAACCTGCCATCCCCTTGCTGGTCTTTCAATTTTGGCCCAGAAAAGAATGGTGGACTGGAAGCCTCTTGGTGTGATCAGGGAGAAATGGAGCCTCCTAGTGTGAAGACATCTTTGTGGTGCAGTCTACTGGGCTCAATAAAGATGGTCTGTGCAAGGATAAAAAAGGATCTGGTTCCTACTTGGTTTGTGGTTTGCACAACAGAATAGGTAACAATGGACTTCATCATCCTGACTGTTAGCCATACTTGTCAAGGAGAAATCTCTTAGCACAAGTGCTGAGGCTAGCCTGCCCTCACTCCTAGCAAGGCCCCTTTTGAACTATCAACATGAGGAATGTACAAACACCATTTCCATCTCTGAATAGAAGTAATCTTCATGTTTTAAACATATAAAACAGGTCCATCAATTTGCCTTAACTAGAAAAGATTCAGAGTACACAGGAACGGCATAGACACATGCTGGAAGTTGGCAGTAGCAGCAAATTATATTGGGAGAATATTTATAGCAGTTTTGCATATGCAAGAGAAAGTCAAGCTGCTTTCCTCCCCAAAATCACATCCCCTTGGTAAGTTTAAATATAACATCTCTAGTCCAGAGCCTGCTATGCAGCACTTTTGAAAGGAAGAGCAATGAAGGAAAGGGGGCGAGAGGAAAGCGCCCCTCTTTCCTACGTCAAAGTGTGTAGCAAACACATTCAAAGGATAATTAGACTGAAAGAAATGACAGCTGGAATCAAAATCGGAGGCCAAGTCATTAACAATGCCATATGGAGACAACCCTACTTCGTTCACAGAAGTTAAAGAAGACCTAGAATCGTTCATTGGAAAATGGCAAGTGGACGATTAAATAAGAAGGCAATGTTAACTGGCCTGGCACAGGAACTTACTGACAGGTGATGGCAAAAGGTGAAGACTCAAGAATGAAGGTGGGTGGAGACATAAGAAGACTGATCTTAAAGAGGAAGGCAATGACAGGCTCGATCCTGAAGGTTTCAACCAGGACAATGATTAGAATAGTTTAACCATGGTGCATCCAGTGAAAACTGTGGCTCTGAAAAGTGGAGGCTGAGAGAAAAATGATAGAAAGAAGACAGAATTATGAGCTTTGGAGAAGTTTATTCTGAGTGCAGCACAACCCAATACTGTAAGTCAGTCCTGGACCAAACTGAGGTTGATTAACAAGCAGACGTGTTAGGCATGTGATGGAAGAGAGGGATGGAGATGTTTGGCAAGACAGAGTGAAGAAGGGGAAGATAACAAGTATCTGCATGGACATATCAGGGATTATGGTCCTTGGCCAATTGAGATGGCTTTTGTCCATATAATCACCATCCAGAAGCCAACCCAATTTGTTAATATTAGCTAACTAAACACAAAGACAAAAGTTACACAATGGATAAACCTCTGGCACATGCACATTTTCCAGTAAGAAAAATGCTCAACTTCTGGAAATCCTTTCTATGCTATATTCAGGGACTTCAGTATAGGAGATTTGCAGCAGTCCCAGACCTCTCTGATCTCATGATTTGAGCAAAATTCAGGAGCTGTCAGCTTATTTCTGGTTCCATGGTTTGAAACTGGGGCAGTGCCCGTTTGGGAACTCCGGCCCCATGGTCACGATGAGACAAATGTGGCACATGTGGTTCCTAAAACAAGATTGCGAGTGCTGCAATTCATTTCACTTTGCCTTTGTACAAACTGGAAATGAGAAAATTGCCTTGGATCTGCAGTAGCTGGGGGTTGCACACTGATTGGATGACATTTTCTAGCACTCCTATTGGTCAACTGGAGGGGAGAATTGATTGGCTCATGGTGTTCCTTGTTTCCATGTCTATAGAAGTGAAGATGATTACAAATCGGAATAACAAATAACAGAGTTGTGAGGGGCATTGGAGGTCTTCAGGGAAGTCCAAGCCCTGCACAAGCAGGAGACCCTGCATCATCCCAGACAAATGGTTGTCCATCTCTGCTTAAAACTCTCCAGTGATGGAGCATCCACAACTTCTGGTGCCAATCATTCCTATTTCTCCCCACAGCCTTGTGAACAGAGTCAGGCAAGGGCCAGCTTCAGTCTTCACATGCCCCAAAGCTCCCCCTTCCCTCTGAATCCTCCTCTTGGGAATAGTCCTGAGTTGGCCTCCCAAGTCTGCCGAGAAAGGAAAATGCCATCAAGGAAGTGTGGCATTTGGAGAAAATAAATGTCCCAGAGACTTTGGGGCTTAAAGTGGCACATAGGGTTGCCTGAGACATCTTTATGGGTCAACCCCAAGTTCTTTCCGATGGTTTTTGCTTTAAGGCAACCTTTGCTTGATTATAATCAAAACACTGGAGGAAAATTCCCATTTTCTTTTTGATCGCACTAAACGGTTGCAAAAGTCTCACTAAGTATTTGGCCTTGTGGAAAGCCGATAAACTTCCTCCAAAAAAATGAAGATAATGATTCAGATTGTGATCAGTCCTTATAATAAATATAGTTCTTCTATATAGACAACTAGACTGGGGAAGCCCCTGGGTGCCTGAAATGAGTTTCTTAAAGAATTTGACTCAATCAGCCAGTCATAAGCCTGGTAGGGGCTCAGCTGGCCCAGAAGCAACATTTGGGCAGCAACTCCATGGCTCCTTGAGTTGCTCTGGCTGCCAGTGGGATGCAAGGGACTGCTTATCTCCCATAAAGCCAGCCAGCCAGGCTGTTGCAGGATTACCTCTCCATCATTTCTGCTCTGCCCCCAGAGCTGGTGGGAGGGCATACTGGGGGTCCCTTCTAGCAAACAATTTGTTGCCATGCTTTCTGCCTGCCTGCCCCTGCCCCACGGACTGTCTGTGTGCTCCTGACACTGGCATCCTCCCATAAGGCACCAAAGGCCTAGCTGTTTCACTGGTATTCAGGCCAAGGGCTTAGGGAGCCTTGTTGGCTAAATGTTGCTTTTCCAGGTTGGGACTACTGTTTTAACCTGGGATTTGGGGGGTTGGATTATGAAATTGTTGGTTCTTAAATCCACCCAGAGTTGCTGCTGTGGGACTGGCAGCCATAGAACGATGTTTGTGCAGTGCAGTGGCATAGCTGCAGAGGCAAAGAAGCTCCTCTAATGCACAGACATTGCCTGAACATGGCAATATTCTTTGGGGTTGGTGGGCTGGGATACATCTCATTTGCTCCCCTGACTGCCTGTTTCACACAGTTATTTCTAGGACAGAAGGACAAGGGAGAGGATTCTGGACTCTCCTAGTCGGGTTTTTGGATTTATTCATGATATATATTTTCGATCTTTTTCTGTTTTAAGCATTATTTATTTTTGTTTAATGAAGTGGAAAGTATTAGCCAAAAAAGTGATTGGCCGCTCTGACAGATATATTAAAGATTTGTTCAGTAATCATTAACAGATACTTTTATCAAATTCTTTATTTATTTGCTAATCCTATTGTTCATTCATATTTATCACTACATACTATATACAGTACTTATTTGTTTATTTGTTATTTTCAGGAATTTCATTTATTTATATAGCATTTTTCCAGAGTTCTAATTTTTTTTTACTGATTTTTGTATCATGGTTTACTAAATATTCAATTTTAGAAAGACTATCAGGAGTTCTTCTTTGTTTAACTATGAGAATTAGGTGGAAAGAAATGTTTTTTTAATGTTATTTCATACTGTAAGCTTGGAATGGCAGAGTGAGAAAACCTGAAAGCATCTGAACAGTTCTGGCTCCCTTCCCTGCAGGGGTGTTTGAGAGAACTGTTGGGCCCAGAAAAGTCCTTTCTTTTACAGACCTTCTGTGATCATGGTCCTTCCAGTCCTCCTGCTAATATGCTTCCAATCCCAGCAACCTTCCTGGTTTCTAGACAATTCCTGGATGTTACCATGGTGATACATGACCTAATTAAAGTCACTGGAGTGGTACCCACATTTCCCCATCCAAACAACAAATTCACATTATCTCTCCAACATTCTTCCAGCCTATATAAAGAAGTCACAATCTGGGTCAGTGGTAAGAAATGGGAGGCGTTTACTACCATCGGCCTGCACACACACACACATACCCCCATTTCAAATAGACTAAGGGCTAAGAGGTCGCAACTAGTTTGATGTTCATTTATCTTGCTTACATAGTTTACTGTCAAGATATCAACATCAAGTGGAGTCCCATGCCCCCCCCCAATTTCTATCAGACTGCCTTACCATTCCCAAGAGTGCCCTCATGATCTCTGAGGGTTCTTTTGAGATAAGTCCTCTCTGCGCAGCTCCACAGTACCTGTGATGACCCAGGGTGGGATACAAAATAAACACAGTCACAAAAACCGGTGAAGCCCCTTTTATTCTTTCACTTTGCTCCAGAGCTCCAAATATCCTTGACTGGAGACAAAAAACTCCCCTACAAGCAGTTACAAAAAGGAGGAAATGCCATTTAAACTAAAAATGCCTATAAATTATAAAGAGTAAAAATAATACAAACCACACTGAAGCAATTAAGGGAACCAGGCAAGATAAGGGCTTGAAGACATCCACAGATATTGGAACACACACTGGGAAGGACACCAAACTCAGAGAGGAACAACAGATTAGAGATATTTCCATGCTTTGTTTCCAGCACTGGCCCATACGCATGTCTGTCCTTTTAGCCAGTTCTTACAGCTGCAGCCCATGAAGAGGATCAAGGCCCTTTCCTCCCACCGTAGACCACGCCATTCACATCTCTCCCTTATCCTCTCCTCCCTAGGTGCCCTAGGATGGAGAGGGGGTGGGCCTGGTTCTTCCTCTGACTGCCCAGCCAGCCTTTGCCCTTCCTCAGCCTTCTCCACAACCTGCGGAGCCACACTTCCACTCCCTGTTGGTTGTTCCTCCTCTCCCTCCTCCTCTCCCTCAGAGTCAGTTTCCAACAGGGGCATGACAGTACCAATTATGCTTAAAACAGAGATAAATTTGTCTGGGTTGCCTGATTAAAACCATGTTAAGGTATGCAGCTACCTCCATGAAATTTGAATGGTGTATTTAATGGTGCATGGGAGCTTTCTGGTCATTGCACATTATGTTGTGTGTAGGATAATTTACCATAGAGATGAGTAGATCTAGCAATTTTGTTATTAAGATATTTAATTTAATAGCTGGATCAGGAAAGTGGATAATGGGCCAGAATACAAAGTTGTAGTTGATTGGTTGGTGAGTGCGGACTCCTGCATGAGGCAATCTAAGTTATGATTGGATGCTGGGTGTAAAGGGGGAGTTTCCCCTTTTTCCCGCCTTTTTCTTCTTCTGTGTGTTCTCTCTAGGCTGTTCTGTGATTTACCTCATGATTTACTTCATGGTGTAGTGATGTGCTTGACTATCTTGTCTAATGTAAATAGAGATGTTAAATATACTTATTTCTATAAAAATAAAAGTTTGTGTCAGGTTCTCTGACTTCATTGGAGCACCTGCTGTGCAATTCCCTGACAAATTTTCATGTAGTCCTGCTAAGCTGATGTGCCTCCTCCATGGTGCCACCAGGATAGGCTGCCTCAAGAGATGCTGGGGGTATTTCAAGTGAATGCAGGTGGCCCTTTCTCAGGGTGAACAATATTGTGCACTGGGCAGAGAGGCAGGACTAGGTGGTCTCCAAGGTCCCAGCCAATACTTACATTCTGTGATTTTATTGTCAAAAATCACCAAATCCCAACCCTTGAATGATCAGAAAGCATATCTTATGAATCCTGGTGCAGTTTCATTCAACAAGTTAAATCTGTTTTTCCACAGTAAAGTGCCCATTAAGAAACAAAATGCAATCTGAGCCCCCTCTGCATTACTGTTTAGGAATTAGCCAAAACGTATCAGCCTTTTAATGTGTTCATGGTTTAATGGTAGATGTGTGGGTGCTAAGATTGCATATAATTTTAAAATTGTGTTTTCATGATAATTTTATTTTTATAATTTCTGCCTTAGGCCCAGACATTTCAATATCTTCATTAATGACTTAGATGAGGGAATCGAAGGGGAACTTACCAAATTTGCAGGTGATACTAAGCTGGCAAGAATAGCTAACATCCAAGAAGACAGGCTCAAGATCCAAATGGATCTTGACAGACTAGAACCGTGGGCCGTATCTAACAAAATGAAAATCAATGCAGAGAAAAGTAAAGTCCTACACTTAGGCAAGAAAAACCAGAAGTACCCATATAGACTGGGTGAAACCAGGCTCAATAGCAGTAACTGTGAGAGGGATCTTGGAGTCTTAGTGGACAACCAGCTAAATATGAGCCAGCCGTGTGCAGCAGCAGCCAAAAAAGCTAATGCAGTCCTAAGTTGCATCAACAGAGGGATACAATTGAGATCAAGGGAGGTACTAATACCACTCTATAAAGCCTTAGTAGGACCACACCTAGAGTACTGTGTCCAGTTTTGGTCACAACATTATAAAAAAGATGTTGGGACTCTAGAAAAAGTATGAAGAGCAACCAGGATGATAAGGGGACTGGAGGATGAAACATACGATGGACGGTAGCAGGAACTGGGCATGGCTGGTCTAGTGAAGAGAAGGACCAGGGGAGACATGATAGCAGCGTTCCAATATTTGAGGGGCTGCCACAGAGAGGAAGGGGTCAAGCTATATTCCAAAGCACCCGAAGGCTAGACAAAGAACAACGGATGGAAACTGAACAAGGAGTGATTCAACTTGGAAATAAGGAGGAATTTTCTGACAGTGAGAACAATCAACCAATGGAAGAGCTTGCCCTCGGAAGTTGTGGGAGTGCCATCACTTGAGATTTTCAAGAAGAGATTGGACTCCCATCTGTCAGAAATGGTGTAGGGTCTCCCGCTTGGGAAGGGGTTTGGACTAGATGACCTATAAGGTTCCTTCCAACTCTGATTATCTTTTGTCTGTTATAATCCAGGCAACCTATTAATGGGGTGGGAATACACACTTCTCCTGGGGTGCACCGAAGCAGCTGCTGTGATTATTTTCTTAGTCTTTATGACATCCAAAGTGGTCCTCACAATGTACCCAACCTGACTCTTGAATGAACCATTCTGAAGTTTGGGACACGGCACAGAACCATAAACTGACCAGGCTGGATTTCTTCAACTCCCATAACTCCCTTTTCCCGTAAGGGCCCAATTTTACCAGCATAACACAAACTAAGTTGAGCATGTTGTCCAAACATAACCAGGTCTTTAAGAGATCTAGTGAAGCACATCCTGTTGATGGAATCCCAGTGCTAACCTTGTTCTGCCAGAGCTGTACAGAGATGTGTAGTGAGATTCCGGTTCAATAAAATATTAGGAAGGCAAAGTGACTGGCATCCTTACTTTCTTGGTCTGGAGCTCAGACCGTTGAGACTGGCTAGTGTGGAGAATTCACCCAGCCCCACGTCCTCTTGCCCAACTGGGCATCCCATCTGACTCAGATCCCCTTGCTGCTGCAAGAAGGGCCAACCGCGAAGGCTGGCGTCTTTATGATCAGAGGCAGAAGAAAGGAGCCGATTGGGGAAAGAGACGCCTCTCTCTGGCAGGATATTTGGCATCTTCCCAGGTTCTGCCAATGGGTCAGTCATGAGGCTGGCTGCCTTCTGCTTTGCCAATGACGAGGTGATGCTAGAAAGTGGGGACCCTCACGGGGCTACCCAAGAGGGCATGGACACTTTCTAAAAGAGGTTGAAGGGAGCCTGTTCAGCCGAGGCCAATGTGAGTCTGGCAGTTTGATTGACTTAATGGGGGTCAGGGATGGGGGTTTGGGAACGTAACGTCCTCAGAAGAGGCCTTGATGCCAGCGGGAAGGAAAGGGTGCCACTTCTGAACTAGAATGAGCTCAGCAGCTCTTCCTGCCGAACTTCTTGCCTGACCCTTGGATAAGAGACCCCACGGAGCCACCCGCGGACGAGGGCGCCCGTTGGGACGGACGGCACGCCGGCCACGAAATGGCCCCGGGCTTGGTGGGACCCAGGTGAGGAGGGCGAACTTCCCCAGCTGGGGGCATCGGCATTCCCGGCAGATGCGGCTGATCAAAAAGTCCCGCCCAGCAAAAAGCCGGGCATCAGGCGCGGGGAAGGGCAGGGTCCTCCTCCCCGACCAATTCCTTGGCGTTGGGAGGCGCCAGAGGGAAGCTAAAAATAAACCTCGGCTCAGGCGCGCCGCCGCGGTTGCCAAGACGGGCTTCCTTCGCCGTCCCCCGGTCGGGAGAGCGCCGGTCTGCAGGCTGCTTGGCTGCCACCCGTCCCGCCCAGCCCGGGACCGCCGTCCCCTCCTGCCGGGAGCGAGAAGGGCAGCGGCGGCGCTTCTCCTCCGCCGGGCTGGCTGGCGGGGCGCGCGCAGCCTCCGAGCGCCGCGGCGCTGCCGCAGTTTGCCGCTGTCCGCGGTGCTGAAGGCTGGTGGGAGCGCGGCGGCGGCGCTGTCCGCGGTGCTGTCCGTCCAACCTGCCGCTCAGGTGACCGCGGAGCTGGAGGCGCCCGGGCCGCGCTAAGCCAGGCGGCGGCGGGCATGCGAGAGGCGGGCCGACGGCACGAGGGGCTCCGGCCTGCTGGGGCTCTGCTGAGGCGAACGACGTTGCGGTTGCTGCGGCTGTGAGCTCCCCTGTGCCCACACTATGCAGAAGGCGCTGCGCCTGAACGACGGGCATGCCGTCTACCTGGGGCTGCTGGCCAAGAAGGACGGGGTCCGGAGGGGCTACCTCAGCAAGAGGAGCTCTGACAACACCAAATGGCACCCCAAGTGGTTCGCCCTCCTCCAGAACATGCTTTTCTACTTCGAGACTGACTCCAGTTCCCGGCCAGCTGGCCTCTACCTGTTGGAAGGGTGCCTGTGCGACAGAGCACCTTCACCCAAGCCCAAGGATGCACTGGAGAAGCAGGTGGGATGGGAGCATGATGGGGGGGAGGGAGGGAGGGGGAGGGAGCACACGGATGGAGGGGCAGAGAGAGGCTGGGGAACTCTGAGCCCTCCCAGCCCCTTTGAGGGTGCCCCTCTGCACAGGGGAAATCCTGTTGGGGAGCCTCTCAGCAGCTGCGCGGTGCATCCCCCCCATTCACCTAATAAGCAGCATTAGAAGCTGGTCCTCTCCCCTTCAGCACCCCAGGCTCAAAGAGTGGGAGCTTTCCCCTCCCCAACTTGGAGACATCCACCCAGAAAATAAGTTAAATGAAGCTGCAGGTTTCTTTATAAAATTAAGTATGATAACCCATCCAATTAATTAGTCAGCATACTAAAATGCAATGCTCCGAGTGGAGGGTATTGTAGAAGGAGAGCTCTGTTAGTCTTTGTGGCATAAAAAATAATGACAGAAAGAGTCTAATAACATCTTTTCAGATTAAGGGGGTCAATAAAAGCTTATGCCTTTTAATAAAGTCAATTAACTGGAAAAAGTGCTACCAGACTCCTCTTGATTTTCTGGGGGGAGAAAAGGGGGAGGTTGTGCTCATCTGCAGCCATTCACCCTCATCTTCCTTCAAATCTGCCTCCCCCAGCCCCCCTCCCTCCCTCAAGCAGTTCCCCACTGACTTCTCTCTCTCTTGGGGAGGGCTGGAGGCCAGGCCAGCCCAGCCCACAGGCCTGAAGTGGCAAAAAGCTGGCAAGCAGCCCAGCCTTGATGGATTCCCTAACCTCCTGGGCCCAGAGCCAGTCAGGCTCAGCCCAGTCGCTCAGGAGTTCCAAACTGTCCCCTGGGCTGCACAGTGGGAGAAACCTCAGCTCTGCACAGGAAATGCACTCCCAGACTCTGTTCCCAGCCCTGGAAGAGGCTTGAGAAGCTCCTTGAAGAACTGACCTTATAAAGGGGTGAGACAGTTGAGATTCCAGGCTGCCCAAGTCAGGTAAATCTAGTTCATAACGTGATCAGGAAAAGAACCACATCAGCACCTTCTGGAGTCAGGTGAAGAGTGGGTCACTGGATCTGCTGCTCACACAGCTTGCCTTGACAGGAACACCAGGGCATCCATTCCCCTGCTGCATGTCCTCCTTGCTGATATTTTAGAACCAGGAGGGGGAAAAAGTGGGCAGAGAAGGACCTGACCTGGGCCAATTTCCAGCATCTCCCCATTCTAGCCCAAGGGACCAGCTGCCAGACCACAGGGCAAGAGAGGTCTAGTTCAGGCCAGGCCAGTGAGCTCACTGCTTTCTTTGCACCTTCTTCCTCAGGGGTGCTTTGAGTAAACCAACTCAACTGTGAAGTCCCAGATCATCATATGTTACAGATGGTCACAATGGACAACCTGTTACTTGGGATCTCTATGGACACAATAGGCTTCCACGTCTTGGTTATTCAAAGTATGTTCCTTGTCTCAGTTCAGCACCAAAACAACTGCATTAAATTACAGATAAAGGCCTCCCTGCAACTGATTTACTATTGCAGAATCTTATTCCCATCAGCCTTATTTCTGCTCCATGTATATGCATATGTTCTGGGAACCATTTCTGAGTTTTCATGCCTTACATCATCATCCCACCTCTGCTTAAGTGTAAGTCATGAGTAGGAAAGCATTGCTACCTTTTAAGCAGTTTCCAAAGTCAGATGATCTCCACCCAAGAATGGGTGCTCCAACACTGGAGATGTTTAAGAAAAGATTGGACAACCATTTGTCTAAAATGGTATAGGGTCTCCTACTTGAGAGGTGGGTTGAAAACCTCTGAGGTCCCTTCCAACTCTGTTATTCTGTTAAAAACCAGAAAAACAGCTGCCATCAGAATAGGCAGGAAGGTCTCATCAGCCTCTGGCCCTCCGTTTTCGTGCCACAGAGGCAAACCAGATGCAGAAAGAAACACTCCAGGTGACTTCTAATTCCCTGAAAATGCATTACCATTTCTTCCTATCTCTTATTCTTTAAGAAGCCTCCCTCTCACCTCACTTTGACCCTCCTGATGTGGGTACCCAACCCATATATGCATCCATGCACTGTGTGCATGTGTCTGCCAATCTATTAGGCAGCAGCCTCAGAGGGAGGGCCCCAGGAGGAAGCTCAGTTCAATTGCTGAACACCCTGAGCTGTCTAGTCATGCACTGAGAAGAAGGCTGGGAAGCTTGAGATGGCCTCATTGCTTGTCTCATCTGCAAGAGATGATGGTCACATGAGGCATTCCTGGAGTCGGGGCTTTGTTTTCCACTTCCCATTCCAGAATAAGGAACACATTCAGATATCACACATGTTGCCTCCCAACAGCCAACAGCCAACAGCCAACAGCCAAATGGGGTTTCTGCAGCACCACAAATTCAATCATTTCATTTCCACTCCAGTTTGAAAGCAAAACCACCAAACAGGAAAAAGGGGCTTTGCTTTCTCTTGGTCTGAAGAACTGAAGGCTTTCAAAGGATCAGCGACCTCAGGCAAGCCACCGGCTGCTCAGAGCAGGGATTCCGCCTGAAGCCTCCTGGATGAAGAGCCACCCAGCTTGCTGGCTCATCCCTTCCACTTTCCAATGGCTTCGAGATGACTGTGGCTAACATCCCCTTGGGATTTGCCTTAATGCCCAGACTCTGGAACAGGAGCGGGTAGGCGTTAGCCAATGTGACCTCCTCAGGTGCTTCCGGCCTTTCTCCCCTAGTCTGGGTGGTCCCCGTGGCTCTACTTAGTTTCCAGCTCCATCCACTCTGCTTTGCTGCCCTCCCCTTTCTCTGCCTGCTGGCCATTTGCCCCTCTCTTCCTCGGAGGGGCCCCCTCTGAAATTCATACAATCAAGTGGAGGGGGGGTACACCTGTCTACAGTGGCCTCTTCAGTTGCTGAAGGTTGGAAATTATATTTTTGTTGATGCAGATTAACATTTTATTTCTGCCAGCCATGTCACTGTGATCAATACAATTACATCTTTTTAATGTGAACAATATTTGTCTATCTTGTTCCTGCACCTTTGATCTCCGTTTTCATCCATCAAGCTATTTGCAAAATTCCCAGTAGACATTCTACAGGTAGTGACCATTTAGTGACCATTTGAAGTTAAAACAGCAATGAAAAGAATGACCATTTTTTACATTGGTGACTCTTGCAGCATCCCCATGATCATGTGATCAGACTTCGGATGCTTGGCAACTGGCATGCATTTATGATACTTGCAGGGTCCCAGGAGGGGGGTCATGTGGTCACCTGTTTCAACCTTCTGACAAGCAAAGTCAATGAGGAAGCCAGGTTCCTTTAACAATGTTTTCTAACTGAACTGCGGTTCACTTAACAACTGTGGCAAGAAAAGTCATAAAATGGGGCAAAGCTCATTTAGCAACTATCTTGCTTAGAAACAAATTTTGGGATCAATTGTGTTCATAAGTCAAAGACTAGCTGTATTTAGTCCATATTTAATATATTAGCTCTGTACTTTTATAAATATGAGATAAGGTTAATCAGGCTGCACTCAATAATTCCATGTATTGTTTTAAATATTCAATAGATCAATTGTTTTATCAGATATTGATGAATTTCTTTCTCCTTTTTTGAAAGTTTGGGGTTAGGATTAGGGTCTTTGTCATCACATTTACCAGAATTTTCATAGACCACCAGCCCAATGATGAGGTGTTTCCTTCAGTGCTCTAAAGTGCAACTCAGCAGGCCCTGGAATTTTAAAGCATTTTGAAATTTCCTGATTAGATTTCTATCAGGCTGAATTTGCAGCCCTGTTTCTTCAACCTAGAAATGCCATCCTCTTCTCACACAACAGGCTCACTAAAGGGGCCAAATGTTCTGCCTTTTCTTTGCTCTCTGTTATCATTGTCTGGACTTCATTGATTTTGATTCTGCTTCTTCTTGCCTTGTCAGCAAACCCTGAAGAAGGCCCTTTTCTTCTTGTAAGCATCCGCTGCTCTTTTCAGCTCATTCTGAACACCAAAACTGTCTGACAACCTCTCTCAAATTCTGGGCCTTCCTGCTGTACTTGTGATTCTTTCTCCAGAACATGTCCTCTTCTATTCTGCTTCTTTGGCTGTCTTCCCTTTGTTCTCGTTTGGAATAGTCTGTCCTTTTTAAATAACTTTTGTCCACCATGTGCTCATCTTCTCAGTTACAACTCATTGTTCCGTAGGGATTAAAACCCACTTTCTTGTAGATATGCTTGCAAGATGAGTTTGATTTCCTTGGTTCCCACTATTACTGCTGCATCCACTGGGCTTAGTAGGATTTCCTCATTGATTCATTTAAACAAGGGTAGTTGAAGTTCTTGTGCTTTCTTCTACCTTCTGAAAGAGAAAAGTGCCAGAAAAATAGCAAGTTGGGGATTTCCTCAAAGGGCCATGCTTGGCAGAGCTTGCCTGTTAACCTATATCAGGGCAATTAAAGTCCCCATCGTTACCACTTCATGTCTGGAAAGATCTTCGCTTTTGGTAATCACGTCCATATTTTTTCCATAGTTGAATTGTCAGCAATAGATAACATTTATAAGCGCTGGTTTTATTCACCCTTCCACCTACTTTAAACAATGTACTCTCAACAGCACCAACAAGTGCTTTCCCTTGAATTGTATTGTAGATTTTATAGTTCACCCCCCCTCTCTCTTTCTAAAACTTCTTTTGAAGGTCCATTTCTTCCTTCTCAATCGTGAGAGCCATTCTAGCAAGCTCTCGAAATATGATCTCATTTGATCGTATTTCCCGTATTGTGATGGATAATGCCATGAGCTGAGTTAAGATTCCTGAGGGTTCACTGTATAATAGGAAGATATTGCTATATAATTATTCTGTCTCCTTTATTTCTGCAGGATACAAATCCTTATTTCAAATTCTTCTGGAGTTTTATCTCCAATCTTAATAGGACAACCTTGGAAGTTTTGGATACTCCATCACTGGAAGTTTTCAAAAAGAGGCTGGACAGCCATTTGTCCGGAATGGTATGGGGTCTCCTGCTTGAGTAGGGGGTTAGGCTAGAAGGTCCAAGGTCCCTCCCAATCATATGTTCTAAGATTCAATGTAAAGGCTTCTTCATCGCCATGCTTTGGTGGAAAAGCTTCTTCGTTCCCTTCCCTCCCTGCTCATCCTTTCTCCCCAGCCCTCCACTCCTCTTCTTTCTACAGCCCATAAGTATTTATCCAAGGTTTTTAGTTGGAGTTGTACCTCAAAAGATGAAACTGAACGTTCTCTTGATTAGAGTCACCACGCCTGGCCATACGTTTTTAACTACTCCTTGTGCCAATCATTCAAGACGGTAGCTCTTGAAACCAAACCTCTCCCAGTCCATAGCATTTGTCTAGCGGGTCAGTTTAACTGGCAGTTTCCCTTTTCCTTTCCAGGCCTTGATGAGTGGATGAGAAACACCTGAAACTCCAGAATATTGATTTCCTTCCAGAATCCACAATGATGCAGTTATAGCTGCTACTGCAGTATCATCTGTCCCCAAACAAATAGCAGAAAGGGAAAATGGACAGTCAGTTTGATAAATCTTGGAAATTGTTCTGTCACATTGCTAATCTGTGCTCCTGAGAGACAAACTTGTTTCATGAGATGTTGGGTTTATTATCATCTTTCGTTTTTATTCCACACTGAAGGGAATCAGCAACTTCCAAGCATGTCTTTTTGCAGGATGAAGCTGGAGCCCTCTGCCCTTCTGGGATCCACTCTCCTGACTCCCTTGCTGGGGTCTCTTTCCTCAACTGAAGATTGAGAACCTCTTTTTTTTGGTGAGGGTTGGAATTTAATTCTGAATTCCAGGGTACAAAATACTTTCTCCCTTTCTCATTTCCAGCTGTCCTTCTTGTCTCTTTTTAATAGACACACACACACACCCCAGTTCCTGTTGTTATACCTCTATTACTTCATCCAGCGTGCCTTTGCTCTCTATTATGACCCGGCAGACAGTCACTCACTGTTCCCAGCTGTCTTCACCTTTAGGCACCAGAGCCTGCATTTGCTGCAAAGGATTCCTTAGTTGTGCTTAGGAGTTGGAGATACACACCATCAGTCCTGCATGGAGGGTGTCCTCCCTCTATTTTCTCTTGGGCTGAGGAAACAGCGGTATTCCCCAGGCATATCCTATTCCTTCTCTAGGAATGCCAGAGGAGCACAGTTTCCTCCCCCTGGCTCTAGCTCATGCTTCGCACAGCCCTTCTTTCCCCTGAAGGACTGGATCTATGCAGGGTACCCTTAGGTATCCTCCGGTACAGGCACGACTGCCTGCCTGACGCTCTACCAAGTACTGTAGGTTAAGGTGCTAGTCCTGTGGATCCTTGTTTGGGAAGTGGTCCCCTGTGCAAGCATTGAGACATTTGGAACTGAACAGAAACATGCAGTCCTCTGCAATGGTCCACATTCCATCATTTTGGAAATCAGTTCTGGTTTAAGATCAGAAAGAATGGCAGGTCTTTTGCAGGATAAGGCCCTGCACAAATTGGCATGGATGCATGCTGTGATTGGCTGCCCTTCACATAATCAGCAGTACCAGTGAGAAGAGCTATATTTAGATGAGAAAACCCTCTTCTGCTTGGCCTCATCCGCAATGTTTCCAGGGTGCTGCTGCAACTGAATCCAGCAGGATGCCCTTGAAGAAGGCAAGCCAGATTGCAGGGAGGGGGGGAACAGAGACGTGATTAGAAGCTCCCCAGTGCAGAAGCCTGGCCAGAACCAGCATCATTAGAGCCACTGGCATGATCTGGCACACTTCCAGGCAGCTCTGCCACCCTTTGGCACAGCTCTACCCCTTGGCCACCCCCAAACTGCTCCGTGCTGTGCCTGATAGCAGGCGGGGTCAGTGAGAACAGGCCACCCAAAGGTCCGGACTCCCTTGGGTTGATCAAGGCAGCATTTCTAGGCTCAGCAAAGGGAGCCATGAGCTGCTCTTCCCTTCCTCTGTTGCACCTCCTTTCTCAGCACAGAACACAAAGACCTGGGGAGGGGAAAGGCAGAGTGATCCAAGCAATACGGAAAGTGGTCCCAAGCCATTAATCAGGTGGAGCAAAGCCCAGGTAAATTGGGTGGAACTCCCGCTCTGGGACCTCTCTGTGATGTCAGCAGGGCAAGAGCAGTGGGCTGCACTCAGTTGGAATGTGGCCATCATCCTTCCAAGCAGCCCCTTGACCTCTTTTGGCAAAATGCCAGCACCCCTACTCTGCGTATTTAGGAGCTCAGGAACGCGGGATGAACAGTGCCAGATGAGCAGGTGCCCAGAGCAGCCACACCGTGGCAAGAGAGGCCCCTGTGCTCGCCACCCGGCAGCCCTGAGTGCCTTGGGAGTCGGGGGGGGTGTCAATCTCTGCCTATCAAGATCTCCTCCCAGGTTGCATTTGGGGGTCTCCTCTGATTAGAGCAGTGGAAGCAGAAGGGGGCAGCCGAAGCGCTTCCTTACTTGTTTCCCCACTTAATCGATTGGATCTGTGGCCATGCAGAATATTCCGTTTCCTAGGAGACTGTAGGAAGGAGAGCAAATGAACAGCAAGAACTCTTTTGCTGGGCTAGAAGCTTCCCTGATGAAAATTAACACAACAAGAATAAATGCCAAAGGAAGCTAAAAATAGCCTGTCCTGAGTCTGCTCAGCTCCTCAACACGGCAGCCTGAAACAAACCAGGGCCTCCCCTCCATCCTTTTGGCTGAGACCAAACCTTGGGGCTTATTCAACAGGCTGACATGTCCATGAAGTCTAGAATTAAAACAATAATTAATATCTAATCAAAGCTATTTATTAAAAACTATTAAAGGCTCACAGCATGCAGGGCAATCATGTAATCTTTTGGTATTCAGTGGCAGAACAGGTCAAAAGCTCTTCAACTTAATGGCACTGGGCATTACCCAATCATACACTGAAGAAGAGTGTGTTTGTGTCCTATGCAAATCACTATATTTTCCTCCGGCTGAACAGCCCAGGGCCTGGAGCAGCACTACCTGTGCTTCCTTTCCATTTGACTGGGATGTTTGTTCTACCAGTTCAGTTTGCATCAAATGGTAGCTCAGTCCAGGTGGCTCAATCCTTCCATGGCGTGAGCAAAAGATTGCAAGAGGCTTAACAGGGAACTCTGCTTCTTGTCCAGGAAGAATTCGTGGCTTCCTTAGAGAGCTTCCCAGGCAGACAACCTCCTGCAACAATATCCGTTCATCAATAATAATAATAATAATAATAATAATTTATTATTTTTTATTTTTATTTTTTTTTTTTTTTATTTTTAATTACATTTATATGCCCTTCTCCGAAGACTCAGGGTGGCTTACAATTTTTGGGATACAACCCAGTGTGCTCAGCAATAGCCTTCATTCCATTGTATATGCCTGCTTATTACTAAGCGGCATTTTTACAAGGTCAGCTTACTGCCCCCAACAATCTTGGGTCCTCAATTTACCTACCCCAAGAGGATGGAAGGCTGAATCAACCTTGTATGCTGCCCTCTCTCCCTAAGGACTCACTCAGGGTGGCTAACAATAAAAAACTCAGTACAAAAAATTGACATTAAAAACAATTAAACAATTACAAGCCTAATAGTAATAAAATAATAAAATTAAAATTAATTAAAATAACTCTAAAACATAACCCTCCCCCCCTTGGTCAGTCCAGACCAGCCTGTTGAAAGAGCCAGGTCTTCAGGTCACGGTGGAAGGAGCGGAGATCAGGGGCCAAACGAAGGCTCAAGGGGAGCTGGTTCCACAGGGTGGCTGCTCCCACAGAGAAGGCCCTACCCCTGGGCACCACCAATCGACAATGTCTAGCCGACGGTACCCCAAGGAGGCCCTGCCTGTGGGAGCATACCGGGCAATCGGAGCGTGATGCCGGCAGGAGACGCTCCCGCAAGTACCCCGGACCCAAGCCATGTAGGACTTTGTATGTTGTTACCAATACCTTGAATCTCACCTGGAAGGCAACCGGCAACCAATGCAGGTCGCGCAGGAGGGGTGTAACATGGGAGTATCGGGGCACCCCCATCACAGCCCGCGCAGCCGCATTCTGCACCAGTTGCAACCTCTGGGTGGTCCGCAAGGGCAGTCCCATGTTGAGAGCGTTGCAGTAGTCGATTCGGGAAGTGACGAGTGCATGAGTGACTGTCCGCAGGGCATCTCGGCTCAGGTAAGGGCACAGCTGGCAAACCAGCTGCACCTGGGCAAATGCCCCCCTGGCCACAGCTCCCACCTGCTCCTCCAAACTGAGCTCTGTATCCAGGAGGACACCCAGGTTGCGCGCCCTGTCCGCGCCCCATGACCAAAGATGGTATATCCTGAGTAATCTGAGATGCCGGTATGCACAGCCACTCAGTCTTAGCTGGGTTGAGTTGGAGCCTGTTCCTCCCCATCCAGATCCGCGCCACATCCAGACAACGGGACATCACGGGGAGGGCATCACTGATATGGTTCAGGGTAGAGATGTAGAGCTGGGTATCATCCGTGTATTGGTGATACCTCACCCTGAAACCATGGATGATCTCACCCAGCGGCTTCATGTAGATGTTACACAGGAGAGGTGACAGGACTGACCCCTGGGGCACCCCACAAGTGAGGGGCCTCGGGCTCGACCTCTGCTCCCCTGTCAACACCAATTGCGAGCAGCCTGAGAGGTAGGAGGAGAACCACAGTAAAATGGTGCCCCCAGCTTCCAACCCCCCGAGCCGCGGCAATAGGATACCATGGTCGATGGTATCAAAAGCCGCCGAGAGATCTAATAGGACTAGGACAGAGGAAAAACCTCTATCCCGAGCCCTCCAGAGATCATCCATCAGCGCGACCAATGCCGTCTCCGTGCTGTGCCTGGGTCGGAAGCCCGATTGGTACAGATCCAGTAATTGGCTTCCTCCAGGAACATTGGTAGCTGTTGAACCACCACGCTCTCAACAACCTTCGCTAAAATGCGAAGGTTGGAGATAGGACAATAGTTATTCAAATTGGCTGGGTCCAAGGCAGGCTTCTTGAGGAGGGGCCTCACCACCGCCTCTTTCAAGGCGGCGGGAAAGGAACCTTCCCCCAACAAAGCATTGACAACTGCCTGGAGCCAGCCATGTGTAACCTCCCTGGAGGCGTAAACCAACCAGGAAGGACATGGGTCCAATAAACACATGATAGAGCACAGCCTCCGCATGATCCTATCCACTTCATCCAGAGAAACAGGCTCAAACTCAACCCAGATGGTATCGGCCAGACTCATCGTCACCCCATCCTCTGACCCCTGCCAGTCTGAGTCCAAGCTGGCCTGAATCTGAGCGACCTTATCCAACAGATGTTGACTAAATTCCTCCGCTCTACCCTGCAAAGGGTCCTCCCTCACCTCTCGATGTAGGAGGGAATGAGTAACCCTAAACAGGGCGGCTGGGCGATCATCTGTGGATGCAACGAGAGCGGAGAAATAAGCACACCTTGTCGCTCTCATCGCCACTAGATAAGTCCTAATATAGGCTCTTAGCTGGGCACGGTCAGATTCGGAGCAGCTCGTCCTCCACCTGCTCTCTAGGCCCCTCCTTCAACGCTTCATCTCCTGGAGCTCCCCCGAAAACCAGGGAGCCAACCAGGATCTACGGCGAGGGAAGGGCCGCAAGGGGACAACCCAGTCGAGTGCCTCCGAGGCCGCCTGTTGCCAGGCGGACACCAAGGCCTTGGCCGAGTTGTGGACAAGAACCCCAGCGCCATCTGAAACCACTCAGGGTCCATCAGGCATCTTGGGCGGAACCATCTAATTGGCTCCTCATCCCAGCAGCGTGGGACGGCCTGCTGGAAGACCAAAATATCAGGTTCCAGCAATCTTTGCCTACCTTTACAGTTTCACTAGACAACCAGTGCATAACATAAGAATATGTTATAATTATACCATCATATAATTGTAAGAAATATAAGAAATATTTGCTTATCTAAACAGAGAAACAGAATGGCCATGGATGAGCAGGAGCTGCCAGAGGGGCCTGCTGGTTGCAAATCATGGGTTGCTCTCATTATCTGGTGAGGGTACTGAGCCAAAGGTTAGGATGGGGATGCAATTAGGGAGGCTTAGGAAATCACCAAAGCTGCCTGCCTCAAAGCCTTCAGGGTCCAAGGGACAGTATGGGAGGCTGCTTCGGGCTCAGGATGGCTGGCAGTGTGACAGACACTCCCAGAGTCCTTCTCAGGCGCACCTCCCTGCCTCAGAGCCAGGCAAAGGGCTTGTCGACGGTGGGAGAAGCCCTATCAGGCTTTCTTCCCACTAGACCAGGGCTGTCAAACTCAAGGCCCGTGGGTCCAATCTGGCCCATGGGCTGCTTAGATCTGGCCCACAGGGCTGCCCTGGAAACAGCAAAGGAAGGACCAGCCCACGGTGCCTCTGCCAGTGAAAATGGAGCTCGGGAGCGCTGCACACGGCCCTCCCAGGCTCCGTTTTCAGCCAGGATGGCCTCCTGCAGCCCTCTGCCGGGCGTGAGGGGTCATATCTGATTCATCTTGTGATTCTGATTTTGAGTGTGCTAATTTTAATGTTGTCTTTTACACATTTTATTATTTTAGCCATCTTGAGTTTTTACGATGAAAAAAATGGGGCAGTATAAATGTAATAATAAATAAATAACAGTAAGACCATTTCTCTTTATTTTTATAGCATTATTTTACGGTTAACTTCAATCATGAGAACCAGAAAACTCTGGAGCTGAGAACTGAGGATGCCAAGGATTGTGACGAATGGGTGGCAGCTATCAGTCATGCCAGGTAAGGACCCCCAGCAGAAAGGCCTCCCCAGGACGGCTCCTGGCAGGCTGAGCCTGAGGGGAGGGCTGCCTTGCGGTCTCCCATTATCTGAGGGCTCCAGAATGGGCCGCAGTTCAGTACCAGGCCTCGGCCCCGGTTTGGGTACCCCTGACTTAGAGTGTCTTTCTTGGGTTTTGGAGCCTGACTCCTGAGAAGGGGAAGGGAAGGGGAAGCAGGAGCTACACCTGCCTTCTTCAGAGCCCCGAGTGATCCATGCACCGTTGGGAGCTCTCTTCTAACTTCTCAAAGGGCAGCTCTGTAAGACCTCTGAATGGTGGGCAGCTTATCAGCAACGAGGACCTGGATACAACTGCTTTAATCTGGCCTTTGGTCAGGATGAGGCAGTTGCACTCGGTGGGTAAATGGCTGCGGAACTCTGGGATCATGTGGGGAGCCGCTGCCTGCCCATTGTGCCTGGGCACTTCCACTCCAAAAATGCACAACAGAAGTGCAGAAGGTCATTTCCAGAGACTTCCAGCATTTGCTTATATCTTCAAAAGCCATATTCATGGTTACAAATGTCATATTTAAATTTTCTTCCTCCTGTGCCTCTTTTTATACCCTTTCATCTGATGAAGAATTCTGGGAAACTTAAAAGGTTTGTAGCATACATCTGACTTGATGTAAACGAGAGCCCTGGAAGTTGAAAAGAGGCAGTCAAAACAATTTAGGGACAGTTTACAGAATTCAGGAAGGAAGATTCCATTTCTACACAAAGATTTCCCCCTTAGCTATCAGAAATAAAAACACAGCATTTTTCTTTGTCACAGGGGCTGCATGCTGCCTGCAACTGGTGCAGGATGTGGAGTGCTTTTTTGTAGCTAATTCCCAGATGTTACCAAAACATTTGGGGGGGGGTTTGATAACTGCTGTTTGGTCATTTCAGATGTTTCCCCCTCTGTCCTTGGGCAGCTGTGAGATGCTGCAATCAAAGATAAAATCTCATCCTTGACATTTGCATATTGATTTTATTGTCTACCTTTAAATATGCTGTTTGTTTTCCTGGTCTTTTAATTAACAATTACAATAAGGAGGGAATAATGCCACTTCTGTCTCACAAAGGAAGTTTGATGCTGTGGAATCTTTGACTATTCGACAAATATCCTGAAAATTCCTTTGACCTCAGATTAAAGCTGGTCCCACCCATGAAAAGTACATTCTGCCTTAATCTCTTTAAGAAAAAAGAATGTTCCCCCTAAAATTCACCTCTTCCTGGAAAATTGTGATTATAAAAAGCAGCATGAGGGAGCCAGATAAACATATTGTCTGGGAATAACTATTTATTTCAATTTTGGGGCCAGTTAAATGGCACCCTAGAGTGCAGCTGAAGGAGCCGTCTGACGGTCTGGCTGAACACGTTTTCCCTGAAGAACCCTGGAAACCTGAGGAGCCAGCCATGGAAGGAGGCTTCAAAAGTGTGTGTGTGTATGTGTGTGTGCGTGCGGGGGAGGGGGGAACAGAGGATCCAGGGAAGGCTGCCCAGATCACCATTTAGGAACCTAAACAGCATAGATCAACAAAAAGCAAAAACATTCCAAATCAAGGAAAAATAATAATGCAAAATTTGGCCTCCTCAGGCAGTCCAGGCTATTAATAGTCCCTATTTTGGCCATACATTATTTCTGGCACCAGATGGTGTGAAAGTGTCATGCTTGCACTGGAAACCGGCTGTCCAGGGGGGGAGCAGAGTGGGGCAGCACCTGGATTGACCAGTCCAGTTTCTTAGTTTGCTGTAATGCAGTTTCAATCACTTCACGTTCTACTGAGCTTGTGGATTGCGCTATTCTGTGGTTTCCTTGGTTATGGTTAACTGAATAAGCCTCATCCTGGCTGAATGCACCTACCACACTAAGTAAAGCCCATTCCTATACTGGCTTTGTGTGATGCATAAACCAGCTTTATTTGTGTCAGATTAGCTGAGCCAATCACCTCTGGGGCCCATGCCTATTACCCCACAATGGCCCTGTGCTTTCTGAGTCCTCAGTGTCACGGTGGGAATTCAGTGCCAAAATACCAAATAAATTGAATGTGACTTTGAGTATTTAAATCAGTAACAAGCTTAATTAACATCCAGGTTGAAAATGATGAAAGACAGATAGCCCGGGGGGGGGGGAGGACTAGGCCAGAATCTATCTTGCATCCCCTTCTGTGATGTTGCTGCACGCTAACCATGGAGACTGAGGAAAACTATAAAAAGACATCACACAATGCAGCTTTGCATACGTGATGGAGAAGGCCCAAGGTCCCAGGCAGATGGAACCAAAGCAAAAAGTTTGATCAAGTAGATCAACTTGGATGAGAGAAGAACTCGGCCTTCGCCTTCTGGACCTCCTCCCAATCTTTGTTTCTTGAGGTTTCACAGAACTTCCTGTTTGTTTGGTTCACCGGAAATTTGAGCCTTGACATCCAAAACCACCGAAGAACAGAGATAATGGGAGAGAATCACAGCAAGTTCCTCTGCAAGGCAACTAATTGGTTCCTCCACCTTGAAGCCAGATCAATTATTTATTTCAATCAAAATAAAGCCCCTTGAAGGGACCTTTGAGGTCTTCTAGTCCAGCCCCCTGCTGAAGCAGCAGACCCTGTACCATTTCTGCCCAGTCTTTTCTTAAAAGCCTCCAGTGGTGAAGTACCACGATTTCTGAAGACAACTTCTGTTCCACTGCTTAATTGTCCTCACTGTTAGGAAGTTTCTCCTCAGTTCCAGATTGCTCCTCTCCTCGATCAGTTTCCATCTGTTGTTTCTTGTCTTCTGGTGCTTTAGAGAATAATTTGACCCCCTCTTCTTTGTGGTAGCCCGTCAAATACTGGAATACTGCTATCATGTCCCACCTAGTCCTCTAGACTGGCCATACCCAATTCCTGCAACTGTTCTTCATGTTTTTGTCTCCAGCCCATTAATCTTTTTAGTTGTTCTTCTTTGCACTTTTCCCAAAGTCTCAACCTCTTCTTGGCTCATTGATTCCAATAAGTTAAAAGACTGTTGGAAACCTACCATTGGAACCCACTCTATGCAATATAAATCCATTTTTCTGTGTGGGACAGTCTGAGTCAATGAAGAGTTAACCTTCTGATCGGGGACATCTTTTGGATATTGGAGAGTATTATCATAAGCCCATTTGGGCTTTTATATGGACCCAACTCCTTCAGGTTTTCTTCTGAATATTTCATTTTTATTTATTTATTTATTTATTTATTTATTTATAATTGGACTTGTATGCCGCCCCCTCTCCGCAAGGACTTGGGGCGGCTCACAACTAAAACACAATAATACAAACAATAAATATTTAAAAAAGAATTAAATTGACAAGCCCAATCTTTAAAACCCAATTAAAATTAAAATAATTTAAAAAACCCTGGAGGTCAGTCCAGCCTGGCCTGTTCAAACAACCAGGTCTTCAGATCATGGCAGAAGGAGCGAAGGTCAGGAGCCAAATGGAGCTCCAGAGGGAGCTGGTTCCACAAGGCGGGGGCCGCAACAGAATAGGCCCTTCCCCGGGGCACCGCCAGCCGACATTGTCTAGCCGACGGCACCCCGAGGAGTCCCCATCTGTGCGCCCGCTTAGACCCCTGATTATCGCATTGCCTTTCATGGAAGAAATTTCAGTGACTCCTTCTCAAAGTGTGGAGCCCTAATTGGGGTTTGTCCAAAGCAAAATGATTTAGAAACTGCCCTTCCTCTGGCAATGTATATTGTGTTTGCCTTTTTAGTGGTCTCATCCCACTGTTGCTTCTGTCTCTTTTCCAACCACGACTACTCAAAGGTGTTTTTCACAAGACTTGCTACTAAGCCATGGCCTGCTTCTTCTCTTCTTCATTTGGCTTCTCCAGTGAAAAAATTTGAACTTGTCTCTGTTGCATTTCATTTTGCTGTTTCCCTCCAATTTCTCCAACTCCTCAAGGTCAGTTTGAATTTGATTTGTTTTCCAAGATACCTGCACCCAATTTTCTCTTACCTTCAATGGCTTCATCCCAGTGATTAATAAAAATGCTGACTCAGAACTTGATATTTTCCTTATGTTTAATGAAGAAATGTTAATCACTTTTCCATAAATTCTAATTTCATCCAGACCCATTTAATCATTTGATGATCAAAATATTGTGGACTTGCAGTAGTCATAATAGAATTTGATAGTCTACTAATTAATCCTTTGACTTTCTGTTCTCAGATGTCGGATCTAGTTCTCCAGATCTCCTTTCTGAAGTTATAGCTGGCATTTGTCCACCTCCAGTTGTCTGGCACCTCAACTATTTCCCAGAATTTCTCAAAGGTTCAGTCAAACACTAATTCCCAGGAATTTATCAGGAAGCAATTAATCTCCTCCTCCTAAAAAAATTATATTAAACTCAAAAGAAGTAGTATTTCCACCAGCTTGTTATCAGTCTCACACTTCATCTTGCTTTTCACAGTTGCAGTTTACAGACAAATCCTTTCCTGTTGGGGAAGATTAAACCAAAATAGGAGTTTAGTAAAAGTAAAGATAAAGGTTTCCCCATTTTGGTCTCCAGAATCTCTCATTTCTGTTTCTTAGCCGAGGGAGCCAGCATTGTCTGAAGACCCTTCTGTGGTCATGTGGCTGGCATGTAGCTGAGGTGCCCAGAATGCTGTTACCTTCCCACTGAAGTGGTACCTATTTATCTACTTGCATTTGCATGCTTTTGAATGGCCTAGGTGGGCAGGAGCTGGGACGAGGAATGGGAGCTCTCCCCGTCTCAAAGTGCTTGGGTCTCAAACCGCAGACTGTCAGTGGACAAGCTTAGCATCTTTAACCACCACATCTTGGATAGGAATTAAATATTTCTCCTTTTTCTTTTACCTGCTATCATTTTGCTATCATATAGTTCTTTATTCTGAATATATCTTAAAAAGACCCTTTCCCATCACTTCATTCTGAGCTTTTACAATGTCTCCAGTTTTGGACTGTCTGCATTTTCTGTTCCTTGGCAATTTGGTTCTTTTTCTACCTACCACCTGTGTACAGTTTTGTTTAAATGTGTTCACCATGTTTGTCCTGCAGCCAGGTTGGTTTCTTTAGATGTCTTTCTATTGTTTGTAATTGTGCTTTTAGTATCTCCTTTGGGAGATCTCTCACTTGCTTTTTCATTAGCTGTATCAACATGGACACTGGCTCAACATTTGGCATCAATCAGATTGCTCTGTTTATCAAGATTGGTCTTCCTGAAATCCCAAAGTATGTGACTGACAGTTCAGCCTTTATTTATTTCTCTTACACTTAAGAATTCCAGCATGGCATTGACATTTTTCCAGAATGTCCCTACTATTTTCAGTTCCTTAATTAAATATTTTTATCAAATCAGGTGCTAGTGATCCTCTTGTACCTCCTTTCACCTTCTGAAGTAAAATGTTGTCTGCCAGACCCATCAGAAACCTTGTGGAAAGAGCCTGCTTACTGTAGATTGGTCCTCAAATTTTCGAAAGGGTCACGCAACAATTGTCAGGCTAAATCAAGTCTTCCGTTCTAGTCTTCAATTCAAGTATTCTGTTCATGCTGTTTGGGAAGATTAACAAAATTTAAAAATGCATTTAAAAAAAGAGTGCATATTTTCTCCTTTACTTGTTTTTTACTCCATCTGATACAGGTTATAGCACTGCTGAGTTCATTCACCTGGATATCTGAACAGAGATGGATATTTTTAATATAAAGAAAAAGGTCTTCCCTCTATGATTTCTGTTCTTTTTTAAGTATAGAGTTAAGCTTCAGCTGGTGCAGAATGCAGTGGTGTGGGCAGCTGTTGGGGCCCCAGGGTGGCCCATATTGCAATGCTGGTCCAAGAGTTTCATTGGTTGTCAGTTTGCTTCTGGGTCCAATTCAAGGAGTTGGTTCTTACCTTCAAAGCCCTTGAGGGCATGGGTCCAGACTATCTGAGAACCAGTGTAAGGACCTGCCTCAGCTACCTTCTCAAGAAGGTACATCGGAGGAGTGACCCCTGCGGAAGGTTTGACGTCGGATTCTGGACCTGGGGCTGTGGTTTTCGATCTTTTTTGCCACGCTGGACTTGCTTCTCTGGCTCCGAACTTGCTCTTCGGACTTGGCCGCACCTATTTCATTCTACTCCTAGACCGCAGGTTACCTACCTCCATGCGCTGCTGCTTCTGCCCTTTTGTGACATCTGGAACCCTCCTTCTGGCTGCCTTGGAGTCATTTTACCATCATGACTATTCCCGTTTTTGTTTTTTCATTCTTGGACTCTCTCCTCCCCTTTGGACCTGGCTCTTTCCCATTGCAGTGGGAGGGCAATGGAGGGCACATCCTCCCCCTGTTGTGAGGGGACAGGGGTTTTTTGTTTGCATCACCATCCCACCATAAGTCACTGCGGTGAGAGAGCAGTGGCTTGGCCGTTCCAATCTTGGCCCTAGCACCGGTGAGAGAGCTGCTTGTTGGTGGGTTGGTTGATTGTCTGGGTTTGGCCTTGGATGCCCGGTCCTTTTTGCATGTTCCATCTATGCTATATTCCGACTGTTTTGCCCTTCTTTCCCCTTTTGAATGATAGATGCTAGCCTACTCATCGTTGGAGCTACGGGCCCTCCAGACTGTTCCCCTGTCTTTGGAGTGGCCCTTTGGGTTATCGAGAGCCTACCTCAATGACGGATCTTGGGATCCGGAGAGGTGGCATGGCGCAACCAGAGGGCTAAATTTTAAATTTGGGATAAAGGGGAAGCTTTTAAAATTTTTAATTCGTTGTTTTAAGGGGTTAGGGAAGGGGGAGGGTGTTCGAATTGCGGGTCTACACAGCTCTTCCAGGCCGGCTTCTGGTCTCGGCGGGGTGGAGTGGGGTGGGGGGCCTTGGGGTCTGACGGGGAGAGGGCAGGGTTGTCCATCGACAGGGTGATCGGTTATGGCAGGGGGGGAAGGGACAGGGGGCCAAATTATGTGCCGGGATCGCGCCCCCGATGTCACGTGCGGTGGCGCGCTCCAACCCCCAGGTCGCTTCCCTCCCCTGGGGTCCTGGGAGACGTGGTCTCTGGGCTCAGACTGGTATATCTGAATGCCAGGTCCGTGGTCAATAAGTCATCCCTCCTCCGTGAACTCATAGAGGAGGAGGCTGCGGACCTGGCGTGCATTACGGAGACCTGGGTGGGCCCGGAGGGGGGTGTCCCTCTGTGTGATTTGTGCCCCCCAGGCTTCCGGATGCTCTACCGGTCTCGGGCCCAGGGGCGGGGCGGAGGGGTAGCCATAATTGTTAGAGAGACCCTGTTTCCAAGGGAGGTCACTGTCCCGCAGATGGGCGGGTGTGAGACCCTCCTCGTGAGATTGGGCCCGGGTGGTCGGTTGGGCTTGCTGCTAACGTACCTATCCCCCAGCTGCGTGGCGGCGGCCCTGCCTGGGCTGCTCGACGCCCTCTTGGAGGTGGCGGTGGAGTTCCCTAGGCTTATAGTTCTGGGGGACTTTAACTTGCCGTCACTGGGGGGGGCGTCGGGTTTAGCTCAGGAGTTCATGGCATCCATGGCAGCCATGAACCTGACCCAGGTGATCCATGGACCCACCCACGAGGGGGGGAACACACTTGACCTGGTTTTTATCTCGGGGCAGTGGTGTAGTGATCTGGGGGATGGCTCTCCATCTACCCTCCCTTTATCATGGACTGATCACTATCTCCTGCGGCTGGTCTTTCAATTGGCTGTCCCTCGCTGCTGGGTTGAGGAGCCTACACGATGGTTCCGCCCCAGACGCCTAATGGACCCGGATAGGTTTCAGACGGCGCTGGGGTTCTTGCCCGCCTCCCTCGACCACAGCTCGGTCGAGACGCTGACGGCCGCCTGGCAAAGGGCGGCATCGGAGGCGCTCGACCGGGTTGTCCCCTTGCGGCCTCTTCCCGCCGTAGACCCCGATGGGCTCCCTGGTTTTCCGAGGAGCTCCGGGGGATGAAACGGCGGAGAAGATGCCTGGAGAGCAGATGGAGGTCCAGCCACTCCGAATTCGACCGTGTCCAGTTGCGATCCTATATTAGGACCTATCTGGAAGCAATCAGGTCGGCGAGGCGTGCTTACTTCTCCGCTCTGATTGCGTCTGCCGATGATCGCCCTGCTGCCCTGTTTCGGGTGACCCGCTCCCTCCTTCAATTGAGGGGGGGGGATGACCCGTTGCAGGGCAGAGCAGAGGAATTTAGTCTACATCTGGCGGATAAGGTCGCTCGAATCCGTGCTGGCTTGGACTCTGATTGGCAGTGGTCTGATGATGGGGTGGCGGTGAGTCTGGTGGAATCTACCTGGGTTGAGTTTGACCTGGTCTCCCTCGATGAGGTGGACAGGATCATGCGGAGGCTGTCTTCCACCACGTGTTTATTGGACCCGTGCCCTTCCTGGTTGGTATATGCCTCCAGGGAGGTTACGTGCGGCTGGCTCCAGGCAGTTGTTAATGCTTCTTTGAGTGAGGGAGTCTTTCCTGCCGCCTTGAAAGAGGCGGTGGTGAGGCCCTCCTCAAGAAGCCTGCCTTGGACCCGCCGTTTTGAACAACTATCGTCCTGTCTCCAACCTTCGCTTTCTAGCGAAGGTTGTTGAGAGCGTTGTGGTTCAGCAGCTTCCCTTGTTCCTGGAGGAAACTGAGTATTTAGATCCGTATCAGTCGGGCTTCAGGGCCGGACACAGCACGGAGACAGCATTGGTCGCACTGATGGATGATCTCTGGAGGGCTTGGGACAGGGGTTTTTCCTCTGTCCTAGTCCTTTTAGATCTCTCAGCGGCTTTCGATACCATCGACCATGGTATCCTTCTGCAGCGGCATAGAGGACTGGGGGTGGGGAACCGTTTTGCGTTGGTTCTCCTCCTTCCTCTCAGGCCGCTCGCAGTCAGTGTTGGCAGGGGGCAGAGGTCGGCCCCGAGACCCCTCACTTGTGGGGTGCCGCAGGGGTCTGTCCTTTCGCCTCTCCTGTTTAATATCTACATGAAACCGCTGGGTGAGATCATCCGAGGTTTTGGGGTGAGGTATCATCAGTATGCTGATGATACCCAGCTTTATATCTCCACCCCAGGCCAGATCAGTGATGCTCTCTCCGTGATGTCCCGGTGCCTGGAGGCGGTACGGGTCTGGATGGGTAGTAACAGGCTTCAGCTCAACCCCACCAAGACGGAGTGGCTGTTCTTACCGGCATCTCGGTCTTTATTGGATGTACCATCTTTGGTCATGGGGGGAGAGGTGTTGCCCCCGTGGATAGGGCGAGAAACCTGGGTGTCCTCCTGGACTCACAGCTCGGTTTGGAGGAGCATGTGGGAGCTGTGGCCAGGGGGGCTTTTGCCCAGGTTCGGCTGGTTCGCCAGCTTCGCCCTTATTTGGACCGAGATGCCCTTCGACGGTTACTCATGCGCTTGTCACCTCTAGGATTGACTACTGCAATGCTCTCTACATGGGGCTTCCCTTGCGGACGATCCGGAGGCTCCAGCTGGTGCAGAATGCGGCCGCGCGGGTTGTGATGGGGGTTTCCCGATACTCCCATGTTACACCCTCCTGCGCGGCTTGCATTGGTTGCCGGTTGCCTCTCGGGTCGCCTTCAAGGTATTAGTTACAACTTACAAAGCCCTTAATGGCTTGGGTCCAGGGTACTTGCGGGAACGCCTCCTGCCAGCATCACTCTCCGATCGCCCTGTTCGCTCTCATAGGAGGGGCCTCCTTGGGGTGCCGTCAGTCAGATATTGTAGGCTGGCGGTCCCCAGGGCTAGGGCCTTCTCCGTGGGAGCACCTGCCCTTTGGAATCAGCTCCCCGTCGATCTCCGTTTGGCCCCTGACCTCCGCTCCTTCCGCCGGGACCTGAAGACTTGGTTGTTCCAGCGGGCCGGCCTTGAATGACCCGGGGGGGCTTTTATTCTATCTTAACTTTATTTGGCTTGTTTACTTGTTTAATTTTGTTTTATTGTAAATTTTTCTCTGTTTTAATGTTCGCCGCCCTGAGTCCTTAGGGAATAGGGCGGCATACAAGTCGAATAAATAAATAAATAAATAAGAAAGTAAAACTCTTGCAGCGGTTTGCATTTCAAAAGGAACTTTTACTGAGAGAGAGTGATTGCACAGAAGTCAGGCGGAGTCTGCAATTCGGTGGGAAGTGTTAGGCTAAATTTCTCCTTCAACTCCCCCACCCCCACCCCAATACCCATGTCTATCTGTAGCCAATAACATGCTGCAAAGGTGTTTTGGAAACTCCAAGGAGAGATGTTGAGAAGAGGTCGTCCTTGGACCACCACAACCTTGAATGCCAGACTGGAACTGGTTGAGAAGGAGCCTGTGCAGATGGCTAATTCTCCCCCCACACACACACACACTAAAAAAAATCCCAAGCAGTTACAGCAAAAGCGAAAGCATACAAAACATTCAACCCATGAAACCTCCTCTCCCCACTTCAAAATGGCAGCATTCTGACAGGGTCCTAACAACCAGCTCATCCTGATGGGATTAGCCCATTCCCCCATGCTGGCAGAAGGGGCATGCCAAGGACCCCATCAGCCAAGGAATTTTAGCTGGTGGGGTCCAGAAAAAGAGCTTTTTTTTCTGCCATGGCTCCATCCTCTGGAACATCTCCCCCCACCCCCAGTTAGATCTGCTCCCACCCTTTTAGCCTTCTATAAGAAGATATGGCTATGCCAATTAGACTGGGCCACAAGGGGTATGTGTGGCACATTGGAGGTGGCTGATGGAGTAGACAGAAGCCCACTTTCTCCCTAGGCTCACTTTGTTACCCTCCTTTCTATCCTGCTTAGTTTTATTTTAATTGAATTTTTAAATGTAAGATCTTTATATATTGTTTTAATGTTTTTACAGTATTTTATTTGATGTCTGCAAGCTGCCTAAAGTTGCCTTTGGTGAAATATGCAGCATAGAAGTTTGTTAAATAAACAAGTATGATAAATAAATAATACTATTCTCTGATTGTTATGCTCCAGTTATGGGTATCATTCAGCCAGTTCTCTATTAAAAATATTATATCCTATTTGCCTTCTTATAATAAAACAAATAACATTAGGACTGAGTAGATAACCAATTGTATTTTCATGGAGAGTTTTAACAGATCCAATACAATGAACTCATCTACAACTTAAAAGTTAAATTGATCTTTAAATTTTCTTTATTGACTTCCTTGTTGTAGGTTTTGCCTACGTAGAATTGTTCTGAAGCCTTCCTGATTAAATTTAACATACTCCAGCATTTTTATTAGTTCTTGCCAGGTATTCCATTGTCCAGTTACTGGAAGGAGGATCAAGAAAATTACACGATCCCCTGAAAATTTTAACCTTCTGTTTTCAGAGTTTGAAGTCCATGATGAAAAGGTTGTAGCTGCACTGGGCAGAGTTATTTGTCTCCACATGAAGTAGCAGAAAGTATAATTTTTGGATCTGGAAAGTGCTGAAATGCTAATGGTTTTGGTCTGCATCTGTTTGCCTCTATTCCAAGTTGTAGCAATGGCTCAGCAAGCTTCATCCTCTTGTCTCCTGGCAGGGCAAAGCTGCTTCCCTTTGGTCCTTCAGGGATCCATTCTTCACTCTCTTGCTTAGCAGTTCAAAGTCTGTGAGGGCCTCAACATATTTTCTGCATCCAGGGAAAGTGACTGTCCTTTATGTCTCTTGTTCCTGGTTGTCTTTTTTTTTCTTTAATTCTGTCTCTTTTTGATTACGGGCTGTTGTCTCTGCCAGGCCTGCTGTAGCATCTCCCTTGTTTGATCGGATAAATCTCCTGGTCTGAGCTTAAGGATAGCCATATATTGCTCCAATCTCCCACTTTTCTCTAACTGCTGCCAGCAAAGGGATCATCAGCAAGACTCACAAATCAGATGCCTCAGAAGAGCAGAGCTTGTGGGCAACAGGGCAACAGTGTGTACAAGGGTAGAACCATTTTTGTCACACTGACTAGAATGATAAGTTATTATACACACTGTTGATACTGCTACAATTTTATACCTGCTTCAAAATAGGCCAGAATATGCCGAGATTAGCCAAGAATATATTGTCCCTTTAAAGTGGTGGGTCAGGGTCTATCCTGGAAACATGCCAGTTAATTCCACTGGTCTCTCAGTTTTTCTCTGATTCTGCTTGCTGCCTTATATTCTTCTTATCACAGTTTGTAGTGGCATCTGCTTAGCTAGTGAGCCATTCTGCTCTTAGGACAACTGTGCAAGCAGCAGCTGCTTTGGAATGACTTGTTCACCTCACCTAGCTGAGCAATGGCTCAAAATATTCAGCTTTTCTGGTTGTTCCTCTCTTCCTCCTCCTGTTGCTCTCCCCACCGGGGCTTTCTGACTGTATAAGCATCTGTAAGCAGTCCACAGGCAGATGGACTTGGACCACTGGAATGTAGCTGGACCGCAGCATGTGCTCAGCCTCTAGGTGTATAGAAGTGGCGTTTGCAGGAGAAATGCAGTGGAGCACAATGGGACACTTGCACCTTCAGATCCCTGTGGGGCTTCAATAATCACTCCAATTCTTGAATGCTGATTCAACATACAAAACTGCCTTATCCCAATATCTCCCTCACTCTCTTTCCTTGATCTCTGAGATCCTTTTAACAAGGCTTTCCCTTCATTGTGATGAAGTTGAAAACATGGTATTGGGGTACCCTTAAATCTTGCATATTGGATGCGAAATTCCAGAGGAAAGGTGGCTGGTGGCAGCAAGTTCTCCGCCACAGCAGAAGCCCCTCCTGATGGGCCAGGAGCCCAATGGCCTTGGAAAAGAAACACCGGAAGTGTCATTATTCCCAACTGGCCCTTCCCTTCGGAGCCCAACATTGCTGACCCAAACCGGTCTCCAAGATTCAGGCTTGTCTAGACAGACTTGCAGGCGGAAAGTGGGGCCCCAACAGGGGACTTTCACTCTGGGGGTGGTTGATGGATCAGTAGTGGACCCCATACAGACGCATTACCTTTAACCTTATAAGCTGCCCAGAGTAGCTTTTTTTTTTAATTACATTTGTATGCCGCCCTTCTCCGAAGACTCAGGGCGGCTTACAATCTTTGGGATACAACCCAGTATGCACAGCAATAGCCTTCATTCCATTGTATATGCCTGCTTATTACTAAGCGGCATTTTTACAAGGTCAGCTAATTGCCCCCAACAATCTTGGGTCCTCAATTTACCTACCCCGAGAGGATGGAAGGCTGAGTCAACCTTGAGCCTGGTGTTGAGAAGGGCAGTAATCAAATGTAATAAGTTAATATAAATATATAAAAGTGGTTCCTGCTTGATAGCTACCTCTAAGAAGCACATATCGAAGGTCATGCCAAAGAAGGGCTAAAGAGCCATTCAACAGAGTTACTTTCATTTGGATTCCTGCAGAAAACAGGGGGCTCTGCATCTGATGGCCTCCAAGGCTGCTTTCAATCCAATTGTCCCAAAATTCTGTGATTCCATAAAACTTCTTAGTGACAGCAGCTCATCAGTAAAGACGCTGGAAGTGAATTGGCACATTGGAAAAAAATTGCTTTACAGGAACATCCTGACCTGGGAGCCCCCTGTTGCGGTGCAGTGAGGCTAGGGGCATCATGAATCCCCGGCCTGAAGGGGTTTTGGAGCTGACAGGAAGGAGGGCAACTTATAACGGCTCCTCTCTCTCTCTCTGCCATAGTTATGGGACTCTCGCCACAGAGCATGAAGGCTTAATGCAGAAGTATCTCCATTTACTTCAGATCGTGGAGACTGAAAAAACGGTTGCCAAGCAACTCAGGCAACAAATTGAAGATGGAGAAATAGAGACAGAGCGCCTGAAATCAGAGGTATGGAGCCCAGCCTCAAAACGTGCTGCCAGCTGCTCGAAGTGCGAGGGAACTGGGTATTTTGCTATTTGGGGTGCCATTCCATTATCCCTCCGGCTTCACATGCAGGGGCCATGGCCAAACGCCTGCCAGCAAGAGGGTTCCTGATGCAGATGATGCCAATGGAGAGCAGATCCTGAACAGGCACCTCGGAGGCATTTAGTGGGTCACTAGACTCCATGACATGGGCACGCAGGTTCCTAGCTCAGGGGACTTCCTGGGTTGAAAGCCATTGTGACCCAATTGGCTTTGATTAAAAAGACCCTCTCACTGGAGCTCCTGAGACCTATCAGTGGATAGCAAAAACACTGCAGCATTTGTCTGGAAGAGAATAGAGTACAATTCTGGCAGAAGGATAAAAATTGTGCATCAAGGGATTTTGGAAAAAATCTGGCTCCATAGTATCGGGAAATGTCCTTTGCCTTTATTTTGACAGCTTAGACTGTAAAGCCACTTTAAGCCCGGAAGTCCACCCTAGGAAAGTGTGACAGTTATTTAAAAAGGCCAAGCAAACTATAATCTCAACCTATTTGATTGATTATGGAGCTTCTGCATTCAAATGTTTGTTGTGCTTCCATTTGTGCTCTTTGAAGTGCAGATCAAATGGCCCTTTGTATGCATATGCAAATACCAATGAATGATTGCATTGATTGTGGAAGGAGTTGTGCTGTTTTGTTCCCAAAATGATTTGTTTAGGCAGCTCTAAATAGGCTGCCCTGGGTGCTCTCCAAAAGGCCCCTCTTGCTCTTTCCTGAGGCTGAACAGAAGGCCAGGGGAGGGGGCACTCAGGGGCCAAGCTGGGAGCTCTGGCTGAGGTTGGCCTGGGTGTCTGTCTCATCCCTGGGATAGGGGCATTGCAGGCTGTCAGAGGCACCCAGGAGAAAGCGGAGGCAACCTCTGTGGGTTTAGCGAGATGGAGAAGGCCCCTGTGATGACCCGGGGCATGGCACGAAAATAACAATGTCACAAAAGTAGATAAATTCCCTTTAATGCCTCCAACTTGGCCCCCAATGTCCAGTTATCCTCAGCTGGAGATAAAACTCTTCCAAAAACAGTCAACAAATGCAGTCTGAACTCAAAGTACAGATAAATTAGAAATAAAAAAACCAACACAAACCACACTGAAGTAATTAACATGATAGGCCAGGATAATAAATTGCAGACTCTCCAAAAGATAACGAAGCACCCACAGTTGGGAGGAGGCCAACACCCAGATAAGCCTCGACAAAGATAATGCACGCTTTGCTTCCAGCAAGGTGCTGTGTGCAAACGCCCTTCTTATATCCTGTTCTCCCAGCTGCAACTAATGAAAGGGATCAGGGCCCTTTTTTCCCCTGTAAGCCACGTTGCTCCCTTCTCCGTTCCTCCCTACGTCCCCTAGGATGAAGAGGGGGTGGCCCTGGGTCTTCCTCTGAATGCCCAGCCGGACTGTGCCCTTCCCCAGCCACCGGAGCCCCACTCCCACTCCTTGTCAGCTGCTTAATCTCCCCCTCCGAATCAGACTCCAGCAAGGGCATGACAGCCTCTGTTTAAGCTCTGTGTGTGTGAACAAGGGACTGAGCCCAAATTCCAACTGGAATACCAGGCCTGTGAAGAGGTTTATGGAAGCTGTTCCGTGGTTTCTCCTTCTTCAGCAGCAGATCTGAGCATTTGCTGCTGGGTGGAAGGAGGACTACGAAGCAGGGAAGTCACAGTACCACAAGCAGCTCCTGAGGTTTAGCAGCTGCGCTAGATCAACTTCCCTACCCCATTACTTCCTTTTTTATTGATTTTATTCTGATTTGTTTGAGTGCTGCTTTCACATTTTCAGATTTCATGTCTCGGTTTGCTTTTTACATTTAACTTTCTGGGTGAGCCTTCCAGGAGAAGCAGAAATGTTAACAGTAAATAAACTCTTTGCCGATGCCCCGTTTCCTTTCCCTGCTCAGCCCAGGCTACAAGAGCAACAAAGATCCTCTTCCAAGTCACGAAAGTCCCTTAGCTCAACCTGTGCCACTTTGTGCTGCATCCGTGGTGAAGCCCCGGCTCCTTGCAACCTTCCCTGGCCTGGTTTTTCGGCCTGGCCACTGACTGGCCAGTGACGGCTGGAATTGGGAATCTCATCCTGATGAGCCTTATTTCCTCCCCCAAAATTTATGATCTGAATGGCAGCAGCTGAACTAGCAGGTTCCTCTGCTCCAGTTCTGATTTTGCTCTGAACCAATATCTCCTTCGCAGCTGGAAGTATTCTAACTCTTTGGTATCTGATGCACAGAGTAATAGAACTTTTGGCATCTTGTAAGCATGACTCTTTATTGCTAAAGTAGTTATTAGTTATTTAAGTTAGTAGTTATTAAAAGGAGATGCAGTGTGGTTGGAGTGCAGGAATACTGGCTAATTCTGCTGACTACCAGCAGTTCAATTCTGACTGGCTCAGGGTTGACTCAGCCTTCCCTCCTTCCAAGGTGGGTCAAATGAGGACCCAGATTGTTGGGGGCCAGAGGCTGACTCTGTAAACTGCTTAGAAGAGGCTGTAACGCTCTGTGAAGCGGTCTATAGGTCTAAGTGCTGTTGCTATTCATCCCTCCCCTTTCCTGGTTTTGGGCTCACAATTCTTCATTTATTGTATCATTAAATCCCACAACCCCTACGTTGGTAATCCCCCTTTTAATAGCTGATTGGAGGGAAACTATTGTTTCAAAAATGCTTTATAAATATAAAGCCTGTTTCTGCTTTTCTCTGTCCCACCAGATTGCCGCCTTACTTAAGGACCACGAGCGCATCCAGGCCAACCAGGCCAACATGCCAAACGATGATGACATTGACATCAAGAAGATCAAGAAGGTGAGGAGCCGCTTTTACCCACAGTTCCACCACAAAAGGATGAGGGGTGTGTGTGTGTGGAGGAAAAGCCCATGTTCAGGCCCTTAAGAAGATGTCTCCTTGCCTGCTCTGAAAGGCCTCTTTCCTCTCCTCGGGGCTGGAGGGGACCCCCGGCATATTGCTGGAAGGCTCGAGTGCTCGTGCATAAGACATGAGCCCCTGTGCCGCCATCCTCTCCTGGTCGATCACACTATTTTCCAAGTCACATCCTCAGTCTAGGGAGTGAGCCACCAGGCACACGGCCCCCCAGTGAACCTCAGGAGCATTTGTTGGCTTCAGTGGTTCCCCTTGCTTCCATTCATGGCAGCCCTCTTTTGGCCATCTTCCCTACTAGAACCTCATCTTTTCCTCAGCCCTTTCGGGACATGGTCTTCCAGTGCAACTCTTGATTGGGCTGGTCTGCTGCTTCACACAGTTATTAGAATTCTTTTATTGGCCAAGTGTGATTGGACACACAAGGAATTTGTCTTGGTGCAAATGGTCTCAGTGTACATAAAAAGAAAAGATACTTTCGTCTAGAGTCAAGAATCATCAGGTACAACACTTAATGATAGTCACAGGGTACAATAAGCAATCAAATCATACTAGGAAACAGTCCATATAAATCGTAAGGATACAAGCGACGAAGTTACAGTCATACAGTCACAGGTGGGAGGGGATGGGTGATAAGGAGTGCTGAGAAGATTAATAGTAATAGTAGTGTAGACTTAGTCTGTGTTAGCCCTATCGTTGGTGGAGGCCTGGGAACTGTGACCTCTGGCATTTCCTCTGGGGTGAGCACCAGATTTGCTGTGCCACCTGACTTAATTTTCTACTTAAGGCCTTTCCGTTAAGAAACCAATAAACAGAAACTGGCCTGCTGTGCAGCCAAACTAAGTGCTGGCCTCTGGTATTACTTTGATTTGCAAAAACATTTCATATCCTGTCAACCAAACAGGTTATTTTCCAGAAAGGGATGTAAGAGGAACATTAAGGACAGCAGCAGGTTTGTAATTAATACAGCAGATTATTAATTAATAAGATTACTAATAGTATCATTAATAACAATAATATTAATAATATTAATAACAATGAAAAAGACAGCACAAATCTTCCTAGATAAAGAAAAAGCTTTTCATAACCTGCAGTGGCCCTTTTTATTTGTGGTATCCAAGGAAAGAAATCCTGGGCAGTTCGTAGCTTGGCCTGAAATTCTGTCTCAATAGCAAAGGGCAAAAATTCTGGTGAGCGACTGAATCCTTTCCACAGACTTTCCTATAAGGAAAGGTGCTAGGCAGTGGTGGGATTCAATTTTTTTTGCCACCGGTTCTGTGGGTGTGGCTTGGTGGGCGTGGCAAGGGAAGAATATACTGCAGAATCTCCAGTCAGAGGTGGCATTTGCCGGTTTTCTGAACTACTCAAAATTTCTGCTACCGGTTCTTCAGAACCGGTCTGAACCTGCTGGGTGCCACCTCTGGTGCTAGGCAAGGAATCCCACTCTCTCCCCTATTTTCATAATTGCCTGAGAAATATTGGCAGAAAAAATTGGTGCCAACAAATTCTATGGAGAGGAATACAGGTAATTCTCGACGCACCACCACAATTGAGCCCAAAATTTCCGTTGCTAAGTGAGACATTTGTTAAGTGTATTCTGCCACATTTCACAACTTTTGTTGCCAGAGTTGTTAAGTGAGTCACTGCAGTTCTTAAATTAGTAACAAGATTGTTAAGTGAATCTGGCTTCCCTATTGACTTCGCTTGTCAGAAGGTGGCTAAAGGGGATCACAGGAATGACATCAGGGGCAGGATTCTACTGGTTCAGACTGGTTCTATAGAACTGGTTGTTATGATTCTGTGCAGTTCAGAGAACCGGCAAATCATGCCCCTGGCTGGCCCCGCCCCTCTCTGCCCGCCCTTCCCCTCCCCACCCAGTCAGTCCTTGTCACGCATGCGCAACATCACATGCATGCCCGACTTCGCTGACTGCGTTCTTCCCTGCCCAGTCACTCCTTAAGGTATTTCTTTCCCCCCCTCCTGACGATCAGCTGTTCCTATGATCAGCTTGCCGGGATCCCCCTCACTGTCTTACTGCTTTGCCCAGGAGGCTTCCCTGAGGACCAGAAGGCCCCCAAAATGGAGGGGGGCTAAAAAAAGAAGTCACGCCCACCCAGTTGCCACACGTCTGAATTTTGATCACATGACCATGGGGATGCTGCAATGGTTACAAGTGTGAAACAGCCATAAATAACTTTTTCCAGTGCCCTTGTCATCTTGAACAGTCACTAAATGGATTGTTGAGGACTACCTGTATAAATGCGGTTCAGACGACGGAGCATTAAGCATCGCAGAATCATAAGCTGCATGAAGGCAGTTCATGAGAACAATGCAAGGCTTGGGAGAATCAATGTTCAAAAGCCAGAAATAAGTTCAAGGCACTGAACACAAGAAGGTTTCCTGCCTGCCTGATAATGGGTTCAGGGCAGGATCTGGGATGGCCCTGGACAGGTAATAATCTGGACTCCCCTCTCAGGTCCAGAGTTTTCTCCGGGGGTGGCTGTGCAGAAGGAAGTGGAAGACCATCATCCAGGATTACATCCGCTCCCCTCACGCTGACAGCATGCGGAAGAGGAACCAGGTGGTCTTCAGCATGTTGGAAGCCGAAGCGGAGTACGTGCAGCAGCTGCACATCCTCGTCAACAACTTCCTGCGCCCGCTGAGGATGGCAGCCAGTTCTAAGAAGCCCCCCATCACCCATGATGACGTCAGCAGCATCTTCCTGAACAGGTGAGTCGGAAGGAACCTGGCTAAAGAAAGCCACCGCCCTGCCTGGTGACTTTTAAAGCAGGTAAGGGAACCTGGGGAGTGGGAGGGCTTGGCCGGATGTGACCCACTCCTGTGCTGCTGCAATCAGGGACAAAGGGAGATCATATCTTTCTCAGGAATCTGGGAGCAGGGACTCAAGATTGAGCAGGAAAGGGGCTGGAATTCAACTGGTGTCTTCCAAGCCTCTTTGGAGACCACAGCGGAGCATTTGGAGAGACCAAGAGGGAGGGAGAGAGGGAAGGAGAAGTAGCCACATGATCCTCTTCCGAGGATCTCCAAGGAGTTCTCTCTTAAGAAGGTCTGGGCTTCTACTCTCTCATTCTCAGGGTGACGGGATGTGAAATCATGGGCTTGGGTTCAGGAAAGGCAGATTCCAGTTGTGCTTCCTAAGCAAACAAGCAGCTAGATGATGGAGGAGGGGTGCTCCCCTTCCTGCCGTGTATTTAAGGGGGAGCGTTGGCTGCTTCTGAAATTGATCATTAATCTGGATTCCTGCACACAAAGTAGGAGTTGGACTAATGGCTTTGATGGCTCCTTCCAAGACTACAATTCTGTGGTCCTATGGGGGATTGTAAATGGGGTGGAAAAGGATCAGCTAATCTGTGACACTCGGAGTCCATTGGCAACACTTTGCTACTCTCCAAAATCATACGTGGGCGGTGCTCCCTCGTGATTGGCCGCTCTCCCAGACTTTCAGATTTGGGAATCATTTTCCTTTGATTCAGAAGAGCAACGCAGAGAGCTGAGTGGGGGGGAAACTCAGCATGCATCTTGTCCTCCTCTGCTATGCACTATTGAACAGCCTGTGGGCAATTAACATTTTCTTCCCAGCAAAATGAGTTTCCATGGATGATCAGGTTTTCAGTTCCTAACTTCCTGGCCCATATTTCTTTCTCTTTTAGCGAAACCATCATGTTTTTACACCAGATCTTTTACCAGGGCTTAAAAGCACGCATCTCTAGCTGGCCAACCTTGGTCCTTGGTGAGTGTAAAGAAATTTGCTGTTTACCCTGTTGGAGATTAAACCAGACACGTAGGACCCTCAGCAAAGTGCAAGGGGCCTGGTTTCCAGGCATCCAGAGAGGTGGGGGTGTGGGGGGAGTTCACCACTCCGTTTCCTTCTCCCCTCCTCATGGCCAGGCTGCCAATCCAGGCAAACTGAGTACTCTGAGTATTCCCTGGTTTGGGAAGGGAGATTCTTCTGCAGCCAAGATCTGTTGTACTTTTCGGATCTTGGATTTCTCTCCAAACTTGGGGCTTCCTGCTCCTTTTATGCAGATGGTGCCTCTTGGGCTATAAGGATCCACACACGCACACACACACACACACACACCTGTTTGCCACTGCTGAGTTGAGTCCATCTACCCTCGACTCAGTCAGGAGAAAGTGATGCTGGCATGTTCACCACTCTTCTGGCTGAGCTCCATGGTGCTGCGCCTGAGCCGGTCCCTGCCAAATGTCACATCCAGATTTTGAATATGTTGCATGTGATAAGCAAAGTGGCTGCCCCCTCCCCACAATTTTCCTGCTCGGGTTATCAACCACCCATCACACTATTTCAGCAGGAGTGTATGTGTGGGACAGGGGAGTCCAGTGGAGAACCTCAAGATTAGAGGTGGCATTCAGCAGGTTCGGACCAGTTCTGGAGAACCGGTAGCGGAAATTTTGAGTACTTCAGAGAACCGGAAAATCCCACCTCTGACTTACAGTCTCCTTCCCCTGCCACGTCCACCAAGCCACGCCCAACAGAACCAGTAGTAAGAAAATTTGAATCCCACCACTGCCTAGCACCTTTTGCAGGTCTCCTTCCCCACCACATCCCCCTGTAACAGGGCTCAAAAAAGGCTTCCAGAAGAGATGGGATTCATGTTCCCAGGGCCCCTTCGGACTTCTCTGCCTTCCTTTCCTTCCTTTGATGCTTCCAAATGCAGCAGGGCTGGCTGGGAAAGGGGCATTATTAAGTGGTACATTATTGGTGCCAAAATAGGCAGGGGGGCAGCAGGGTGGTTCTTCTCGTGGTTCTCAGGACACTGTAAGCCCCCTCCTCTAGAAAATGATCTGCCCCAGCAGCCCCAGTCTACAGGCTGGCTCAGGGGCGCCCGTGCTGTCTCTCTCCAGGACTGAGAAAGTGGGGTCTGGAGTGGAGCTTCACTTCCTCCACCCAAGCTTTGGTCCCAGGGAGAACCAGCCCAGAGGGCAGCTGGGAGGGGAATGAGATCTTGGACTGACACCATTGCCACCCCATTTGACACTTAAAAGATGTGAAAGGACACCAATGGGGTGTGGCTTCGCCCTGCATTCTCAGTCAGAGCCTGTCCCCCACCCCACCCAACATGCAGTGCCCAAGCCCTCTGCCCTGCCAAGTGGGAGAGACTCTGCTGCCTGTCCGGCCTGCCTCCCCTGCCCAGCTGCTCACTGCCTGCCTGCCTGCCTTTGCCCACAGCGGACCTCTTCGACATCCTCCTGCCGATGCTCAACATCTACCAGGAGTTTGTTCGGAACCACCAGTACAGCCTGCAGATCCTGGCCCACTGCAAGCAGAACCGGGATTTCGATAAGCTCTTGAAGCATTATGAGGCCAAGCCTGACTGTGAGGAGCGGACCCTGGAGACTTTCCTGACCTACCCCATGTTCCAGGTGAGGCTGTGGGGCACAAGGTCAGCCTGGTCCCCCTGGAGAAAGCCCCATTCGGGGTCCTGGAAATGCCACCCTGGAGGCTGGACACCGATGCCTCAGCACAGCCCTCAGAAGGCCGGGGAGGGGGCCTTGCCTGGGTAAGCCAAAGCACCCACTCAGTCCCTGGTTCTCTTCTCCCTTGTGTCTCCACCAGATCCCCAGGTACATCCTGACTCTGCACGAGCTGCTGGCCCACACGCCCCACGAGCACGTGGAGAGGAACAGCCTGGATTACGCCAAGTCGAAGTTGGAGGAGCTCTCCAGGTCAGAGGGGCTGAGGGCTGCCTTGCGGGGAGGGGGCGGCAGAACATGGGCACAGGGCCCCTTGTACCCAGGGTCCCCTCAGCACCCGCCACCGAGGGCCCTTTGCAGAGAAAGTCCGCTCGTCCATGTCATCTCAGCTGCACAAGGAAACCGGCGAGAGATTCTGCTTAAGGAAGAGTCTTTCACTGAGGCTTTTACGGCATGAAGAACCATTTGGGTTTCCAGTTGGTGCTCGGAGTCCTGCCCTCCGACTCAGCTTACCCTGCCTCGAGTTTTGGTGCTGATCTCCATGAGGGAGTTGTGTGTTTTAACAGCTGTCTCCAGCCTGGTTCTCTCCAGATGGGTTGGACTACAGTGCCCATAACTGGCAGGCATTGGGTCAGTGTAGCTGGGGGGGGGGCACAAGTCTGGAGAAGCTGATCCAAGAAATGGTCTCCCCACCATACAAAGATCTCCATCACCTTTAAAGCATTCTGAATTTCTCACATTTTTGTATAATTATCACTTTGGGAAAAATAAGCAGCCATCTGCACTTAAGCAGAAACACAGAGTACAGGATGTGTGAAGCAGATAATGACAAGGCAACATATGTTATTTTAGAAATGCAGAGACGTTTCTTCCAAAATGCCTTTCAGGGAGAAAAAGGCTCCCTGGAGAACTTCAGAGATGCTTATTTTCATCAAGCCCCCATCACCACCACACAAAGCTGAAGCTCAGCTCCCTCCAAGAACCCTTAGGTGCCCCCAGAGCGGGCCCTGTGGCTCCCCGGCTCCCCTTTGAGGCGAGGGCCCAGGTGAGCCGCCTTCTTTGCCCCAAGGGCCGGGGGCATCTCTGGCTCTTCTCCTGCCAATCCTTCCAGCCCTCGGCTCTCTCCACTAGGGACAGTTACAGCAGTTATAAATGCATTTATATTTTGTCCTCTCACTCTGGAATGATCACTTCTTTCCATTTTATGTGCTTTCTAATCATCAAATCCCCGAATTGCAGGTTCATCCTTTCTGCTTTCAGCAAAAAGCGTTCCATAAAAGGTTTTCAATCTTTGACAAATGTCATTTGTCTTTTCCCTGATCAAAGAAGTCAATTTGGCCATCTCTGCCATCCCTCCCTCCCTTAGGGGCATTTCAGAGTCTTTCCATCTCTGGCACAAAATAATCTCGCTGCAGCTACCAGGTAGAAAAACCACCTTCAGAGGCCTTTTCAAGTTGACCGTCCAGCAAGAAAAATCCTGGTTTCAGGCTGACCGATCTCTTCCCGTGTAGGATAATGCACGATGAAGTCAGTGAAACAGAGAACATTCGGAAGAACTTGGCGATCGAGCGGATGATTACGGAAGGCTGCGAAATCCTCCTGGACACCAGCCAGACCTTCGTGAGACAAGGTAGCCTATGCGCCTTCTGGCCACCACCAGACCTCCAGAAAGAACTGGGGATACTCCAGCCCCAGAGGGAGCCCTGAGCGGGCTCGGCAGTTCCTCTTCCTCAGGTAGCCCAGGGGCCTGTCTGGAGAAGTTCAAGGCTGGGAGGGTCAGGACAAGAGTTATTGAAGCTAAACAGCTGCCTCCTGATGGACGGCCATCGAGGAATAGCCCCATTCCTTTCATGGGCTGACTGCCACCATGCCCACGGAGGAATCCACTGGGAAAAGGCTCCCCAAAGCGACATGAGGGGTTCCCCTGAGAGGAAGTCATCCTGCTGCTGCTGCTGCTGTTAATGGCTGGGAGCATGAGCAGCACACCTGCACGCTTGACCCGTGAGACCACTGCAGGAAGTTTCCAGTCTTCACAGGTTCCTCCTCCGTCCACTCAGACTGGCTCTGAAAGCCCTGGGCATAGGTTTGGGCTGCCCACCACAGGCTACCACCTGGGAGAGGAGCTGGTGCCCCCAGGGCCAAGGGCTGTGACGGCAGTGCCTCTTCCCCCGCAGGGTCCCTTATCCAAGTTCCGATGTCCGAGAAGGGGAAGGTGACGCGTGGACGGCTGGGCTCCCTGTCTCTGAGGAAGGAGGGAGAGAGACAGTGCTTCCTGTTCTCCAAGCACCTGATCATTTGCACCCGGGGCTCTGGAGGGAAGCTGCACCTGACGAAGGTGAGAGAGGCAGAAGTGTTTCTCTACTATATCTGGGAGTGTGTGGGGAACATTGATCTCCAGCCTCCCATTCTGAGGGCCACACAATCCTTCCAGAAGCAACTGCACAGTGAGGGAGGACCCCTCCCCCCCAGTCATGACTGGAGGGTGCACCTGGCAGAGGGTGAATGAGCATCTCTCGAGCCCTGGAGGAGACATAGCAGGAGGGTCAGGGAGCAGTGGGGATACGAGGGGCTCTCATGTAAGGCCTCCCCTGTGCTTTCTCCAGAACGGCGGTGTGATTTCACTCATTGACTGCACACTGGTGGAAGATACGGAAAGCACGGATGAGGACCGTATGTATCCCTGGAGCAATCCCACTCTCCCACCCACCCAGCCTGGCACACAGCTCTCCGCCCAGCCCTGCTTGCATTGGCTCTTCCCTGGTTCCCCGCTGTCCTCTGCAGCCTTAGCAGGACTGGGCTTCCCTGTCCCCCCATAAGCCTTGTGCCCTTATACACTCTCTGCTCCTCCGTTGACGCTTGAGATGAGCCTACCTCCCTGGGAGTAGGGGGTCCAGAGAGAGTCCGCCTCAGGAGGAGGTTGCCTGGCTGCCACTCCCCCATATCTATAGAGCAGGAAGCCAAGCCAAGGACAGCCGGCAGGTCTAGGAGGAGGAGACCAGCAGCCTTCACTGGTATTTCCCACTGCTAAATGAAGGCTTTGGATGCCTCAGTTCATGACCCTGGGAGCTGATCTCAGAAGCACAGTGCAAGACAGGGGCTGCTGTGGGAGGAGGGGAACATTCCCCCCCTGCTCCCTTCCTCACCCATCCCTCTCAGAATAAGAGGGACCTTGGAGGTCTTCTAGTCCAGCCCCCTGCTCAAGCAGGAGATCCTATATCATTTCAGATAAGTGGCTGTCCAATCTTGTCTTGAAAGCCTCCAGTGATGGAGCACCACAACTTCTGGAGGGAAGCCACTCCACGGGTTAATTGTTCTCACAGTCAGGAAATTCCTCCTTATTTCTAGATTGCTTCTCTCCTTGATTAGTTTCCATCCGTTGCTTCTTGTCTTGCCTTCTGGTGCTGTGGAAAATAGGTCGACCCCCTCTTCTTTGTGACAGCCCCCCAAATACTGGAACACTGCTGTCATGTCATCCGCAGTCTTTCTTTTAATTACACTAGACGTACCCAATTCCTGCAATTGTTCTTCGTATGTTTTAGCCTCTAGTCCCCTCATCATTTTTGTTGCTCTTCTCTGCACTCTTTCCAGAGTCTCAGCACCTTTTTATATCATGGTGATCAAAACTAGAAGCAATATTCCAAGTGTGGTGTTACCAAGCTACTAATACTGTTATAAAGCAGTATTAACACTTCACGTGATCTTAATTCAGTCTTTCTGTTAATGCAGCCTAAGATTGCATTGGCGTTTTTGGCTGCTGCTGCACAATGTTGGCTCATATTTAAGTGATTGTCCACTAGAACCCCAATATCCCCTCAATTACTGCTATCACACTCTTGCACTCTTGCACTAACAGCAAAAGGGTGGCTGCTGTGCATTGAAGGAGCTACCCTTTCCATCCCTAAGCGGGTGAAAATGATTTCGCACCAAAATGAGCATCCTGTCGTGCAAGCTGGAAGCCCAGCCCAGCTTATTCCCTTCCTTTCCCTTCCCCCCATGCTCTCCCTTCCCATGATCATCTTCATAAATTGTTTCTCTCCTTCCTCAAATAAAAACGAAAAGGATCTGGGCAAGATACGGAGCACCTTGACTTCAAGATCGTGGTGGAACCTAAAGACACTGCACCTTACACCATTATCCTGGTGGCATCATCCAGGCAAGAAAAGGCTGCATGGACCAGCGACATCAGCCAGGTGAGGAAAGGAGAGTTACACCGTAGAAGAATTAACACTTTCTGTCCAGGCGGGGTTAAGGATGTTAGGACCTGGGGCTGTAGAAGAATCCTTCACTCTTTTTCAACATGCAAGGCATCCTCTGGACTAAAACAAAGATGAAGAATCACGTTGGGAAGAGGAAGTAGTTGCCAAATGAACCAACACCTACAAGAGTCTCCCAAAGATCCATTGGGAAAACAAGTAGAGCGCAACTGCTTCCCGTCCCATCCTTCCTGCTTCCTGAAACCTCTTTTCCCTTTTTCAGTGTGTAGACAACATTCGATGTAATGGCCTAATGATGAACGCCTTTGAAGAAAATTCGAAGGTTACTGTTCCGCAGATGATCAAGTAAGGAATGCAGTTGTGTTTGTCTAGAGTTGTTGGAGGTATTTTTGGTGCAACCCCTAATTTATCAAGGCTTCCTGCCAATAAAGCCACTGATAACACAGGGAGTTGGTACCACAACTTCTTCTGGGTCAATTGCTCTATTTTGAATAGCAGACTGTGGACTGTGCTCCAGAACTATGGGAAGACAGGGCAAAAACTGTGGCATGTGTATCTTTTCAGGCAACACAGATGCTCACCAGTGCCCCACTGGCCTGAACCTCAGAGAGATGGAGAGAAAACTGGATGGGATGTTTTGGGTGGAGCCAAAAAGCCTTTTAGAATAACAGAATAACAGAGCTGGAAGTTACTTGAAATTATATCAATTTCAGTAGCAAATAAATGCAATTTAAAAGAAAGAAATGAATTAACTACATCTGGATTGTTACTTATTATTTAATAATGCTGTAAACCATTTTTGGATTTTCTGTAATAAGAAGGACTTCAAAACGGTGCCTCTGCACCTGGACTCGAAGCCCCAGCCCCCCCAGCCCCTTCCTCTCCAACCCTCGGAGGTTCAGGCCACTGAGCATCTCTGGTGCCTGGAAAGATACAGGAGCCACAGGTGAGGCTGGCTGGCTGTGCTTCTTCTCTCCGTCCCCCTTTATTCTCCAGGTCAGACACCAGCCTGTACTGTGACGACGTTGACATTCGATTCAGCAAGACCATGAACTCCTGCAAAGTCCTCCAGATCCGCTATGCCAGCGTGGGGCGTCTGCTGGAAAGACTGACAGACCTGAGATTCCTCAGCATTGACTTTCTCAACACCTTCCTGCACTCGTACCGAGTCTTCACCACGGCTATGACTGTGCTGGATAAGCTGATCACAATCTACAAGAAACCGATCAGTGCGATTCCTGCCAGGTGAGTCTTTGGCAGCCACATGGGTGAAGCTCAAACCAGGCAAATGAGGCTGAGAGAAGGAGAGGGAGGGAGAGGGAGAGAGGGAGAGAGGCAGACAGAGACAGACAGACAGAAGGAGAGGGAGGGAGAGGGAGAAGCTGGGGCATGACCATCTAAATTGCCAGGTAAGATAACTTCCTAAAGAAAGGCAGGCCAAATTCCATATGAAATAGACCAAACAGGATCCAAAAAGTCGTGAAAAGCAGCTCACGTCTAGAGACAACCTTTGGAGGAAAATTTCCTCCCAAGCCTGAGAGCAGCAGGCCAGTCTCTTAAGCCCCAACTCAGTTTGGCAGGAGGTTCGATCCGGCGGTTTCTTAGTGGACCAATCCCACTTCCTGAGCAGCGTCCAGCATTACAGCCCCCATCAGCTTGCAAAGCTTTTCACTGCATGGCTGGCAGTGGCCTGCTCCCTCTGGCCTGGGGAAACATGGAATCTGCCTGCAGTTGTAAAAGCTACCAGTAGCTCTCGATTTATAACCAGACTGGGATTTCTATCCCCAAGCAAAGCAGGACATCATCTAGTGGCAGCAATCCTGGGAACTCCTGGTTTGTGTTGTTAACCAGTGGTGGGATTCAAAATTTTTACTACCAGTTCTGTGGGCGTGGCTTGGTGGGCGTGGCAGGGGAAGGATACTGCAAAATCCCCATTCCCTCCCCACCCCACTAACCTGCTTTCCAGCTCCGTTCTCCTGTGCAGGGCAACCAAAGAAGACCCAGCGAATCAGTTGGGACTCAATGGGAGGCAGAGAAGAGATGGGGCAGGGCCAATCAGAGATGGTATTTGAACTACTCAAAATTTCTGCTACCGAACTGGTCAGAACCGGCTGAATACCACCTCTGTTGTTAACTGAATTCTGGCCATGGGCCCTCCTTAACCCAGGCATCCTGGCCTTGGTCCTCCCCAGCCTGAGCTTCAGTAAGGCTGGACCATGCTTCAGCTTCCTCCAGCCGCCAGGCCTGCTTGGTCAGCAGCAGAAGCACCAAGATGGCCAAGGCCAACTGGGCCAGCAGGGACCCTGGTGTGCAAGGAGTCAAAAGGGCTGGGGGAGGGAGGCTGGTGGAAGGAGCCGACTGCCCCTGTGGTCATAAGTTGCAGGTGGGCTACCAAGTGCCTGATTGTTGATCATGTGGCCACAGAGGTGCTTGCAGCAGCCATAACTTCAGGGGCTGGTTGTGAATCCCTCCATTCAGGGCCTCTATAACTTTGACTGAACAAATTGACCCCCTGCTGGTGAATCCTCCAGGCTCAGTGCTGCATCCAGTTGCAGATCTCTGGGGGGTCTTGGCCTGATTGGATCTCACCAACCTGGTGGGATGGGGGGATGAACCACAGCCCCTCAGCTCTGGGTCTACTCCATCCATTCTGCTGATTCACCTGCATCTCTTGGTGAAAGAAGAGACCTGGGGAAAGGTGGCCTTGACCTCACATTTTTGAACTAGCTCAAACTAGTTGAATTCTCTTCTAAGGGGATTTGGGGCTCACGCTCTTCTCTTGGGAGATTGTGGGAAGCCATGCGGTGTTTGTGGAATTCAGGCCATTGTGTCCTTAAGGGATGCAACGTAGAGGAGGAAGGAGGTGCCCCAGTGAAAGCTTTGTCCCTGGATGTCTTCCACCAGGTCCCTGGAGCTTTTGTTTGCCAGCAGCCAGAACACGAAACTCCTCTACGGAGAGCCCCCCAAGTCTCCACGCGCCAACCGGAAGTTTTCCTCCCCTCCCCCTCTGTCCATCACCAAGTCATCCTCACCAAGCCGGAGAAGAAAGCTGTCTTTGAACATCCCCATCATCACGGGAGGGAAGGCCCTGGAGCTGGCCGCCCTGAGCTGCTCCTCCAACGGTTATGCCAGCATGTATTCCTCCACCATGTCGCCCTTCAGCAAAACTACCCTGGACATCAATAAGCTTTACGTGTCTGGCAGCTACTCCAATAAGATCTCCGATGAGGGAGAAGTGGGCACTGAGAAGGCCGAGGAAGCACTGCTGAGCAAGACAGGTGAGCGAGCACAAAAGACAGTCAGGAGCAGTGCAAAAGGGATGGTTTCAGCTCCCGCCCTCTGCCTATCCAGGAGCCCCAGAGCCACACAGGGGGTGGAGGTCTCTCTCTTTTCACACACCAGGGTTAGTGGAAAGATGCCAGGTGGGCAGTGAGACAGGCCAGCCTGGGAAGAGTTTTGGGACGACCTTCTCAAGGGCAGGCCTGGCCATCTCAGGGCTCTGGATTCCTGGTGCTGCTTTCTGCATCGGGTTAATTTCGGTGAAGAGATCTGGCAGACTCAAGCAAATGGTTTCGACCCCAAATACCTGGGTGAATCTGCTGAAAGCAGAGAAGGGCTGACAAGTATGGAACATTCATCCCCCTGGCCTTCAATGCCTCCTCCTCCTCCCTTTTTCCTCCTCCTCCTCTTGCTCCTCCCACAACTTGCCCGTCTGGGACATTTGGGAGAAATGTCTAATGCTGCTTCTTCCGCCAGGCTCCGAAGAGTCTCCCCGAGAAGATTCTGCCTTTGAGGCAGCCCAGAGTGAGGACGTAGACCCAGAGGCATCGCCCACCAAATCTCCAACAACCCCTAAACTGGTCAGAGGCAAGAACTCTTCAGGTAAGCTGGCTGTGGGGGAGGGGCCCTGTTCTGTCTTTTAATTGCTGGCTGAATATAAAGACAGACAGACATACTCTACAAAGGCTTCCATACAAAGTTTATTTATTGGGTCACAAGGCATCTTCAACTATAACTCACGGTTATGTCGAGATCCATCTAATGTCCAATTCTTTGCATAGCTGACTTCATAGTGTAAAAATACAGTGATCTTTCATCCCATAATGATGGAGCAAAGGGTGAGACACCAGCACGGAGCTGGGGTCCAAGCAAGAGTAAAGGAAACTCCCCCAACCCAACCAAGGGTCAATTCAGTGACCAAACAGGATTACAGATATGACCACATGACATGAACTACATTTCCCATGATGCATTAACTGCGTTTACCATGAGGCATTCCCTTAAGGAGACAGCTCCCAATTCTAACTTAACTATTTCAATTCCCAATTACCTATATACTGTCTGGACAGCACACTCCCCGCCTGGAATTATAAATTCCACTACCAACTATCAATTAATTATATAATTAAGATAAACAGTAAACAGTAAAATAGCATCAAACAAAGCAAAGCATACAAAGCTTGAGGTTCAATCTTCAAGTTCAGCCTTTCTCCGCAGCAGCACTAGGTCAGTGACCAGTCTGGTGTAGAGCTTCTTGGTGAAAGTCTGCTGGTCGTAGGAAGAATCTAGCAACCTCACTATCAGGATCTCGACTTGGAGGACTAGTCCATCAGAGCTTGGTAGGATTTGATGCACAAGTCCCATGGGCCACAAGTTCCGATGCGCATCCTTGTCTTTGAGCAACACAAGGTCCCCTTCTTTGAGGTTCGGTTCTTTGGTCTTCCATTTATGGCAGTCTTGTAGGGTAGACAGGTACTCTTGCTTCCAACGGTTCCAAAAGGTATTGGCAAGCTGTTGAACTTGTCACTATTGTTGTTTGTACAAGTCCTTAGAATCAAAGTTCCCAAATGGTGCAGGACAGTCACCTGTCTTCTGAGTTAGCAAGGTGGCTGGAGTGAGAATAGTCGGATTCTCCGGATCTGAGGAAACCGGAACTAAAAGTCAACCGTTGATGGTAGCTGCTACTTCTGCCATCAGGGTGGAGAGGGTCTCATGTCTCGTCGCTGGGAGGCAGAACCGACTAGGTGGTTCTGCCCCAGGCACCTAATGGATCCGGAGAGGTTCCAGGTGGCGCTTGGGTTGATTCCTGCCCCCCTTACCCACAGCCCGGTTGAGGCCCTGGTGGACGACTGGCATACGGCTGTCTCTGGGGCTTTTTTTTTAAATTACATTTATATCCCGCCCTTCTCCGAAGACTCAGGGCAGCTTACAATTTTTTGGGATACAACCCAGTGTGCTCAGCAATAGCCTTCATTCCATTGTATATGCCTGCTTATTACTAAGCGGCATTTTTACAAAGTCAGCTTATTGCCCCCAACAATCTTGGGTCCTCAATTTACCTACCCCGAGAGGATGGAAGGCTGAGTCAACCTTGAGCCTGGTGGGATTCGAGCCTACAGTAATTGTAGGCAGCTGGATCTTAAGTGCAGGCATTTAACAGCCTAAGCCACCAAGGCCCTTTACAACTCTTGACCGAGTTGTTCTTTTGCGGCCCCTGACCTGGTGCAGATCCCGGTTGGCTCCCTGGTTTTCCGCAGAGCTTCGGGAGATGAAGCACCGGAGAAGGGGCCTAGAGAGCAGTTGGAGGTCCAGCAGGTCTGAATCTGACCGATCGCAGTTAAGAGCCTATATTAGGTCTTATCTTGCTGTGATGGGAGCGGCGAAGTATGCTTACTTCTCTGCTCCCATTGCGTCCGCAGATAATCGCCTGGCCACCCTGTTCAGGTCACCTGTTCCCTTTTGACTCAGGGGATGAGGGAGCTCATAAAGCTCATAAAGTTCTGGTTCCCCGGGCTTCAGGGTGTCTGAATGCAACACAGGACCTTTTAGCTAGGTTGATTCTGCTAACTGGGATGCAGGAATAGACCTCGTAGCATGGTTTGCTAGGTTCTGGTCTGTTGGTACATACCACCACTGTTCAGGTTTAGAAGTTCTGATCCACTCTACTCTGTTGCTCACATAGACATAGAAGCGTCTGCTCTCATTGTGGATGTAGCCCAGGTACCACCTTGCTGTCTGTGTAGAAGGTGGTGGGTTCTAGCTCAAGATCTATCATCTTTGTTATCGTATCTGCTAGTTCCGCAGCCAGCACAGCTCCGCAGAGTTCCAGGTGTGGTACAGTATGACCTTGTTGTGGTGCTAGTTTTGCCTTTCCCATGACAAATCTGACATAAACATTGCTCTCCCCACCATAGGCCCTGAGGTATGCCACGGCTGCTACTGCCTTTGTTGAAGCATCTGAAAAGACATGCAGTTCCTTTCTTTGTGCCGTGGCAGGCGAGATAGGAACATACGTGTGCTGTAGATGTGCTTGGAAACAACTTAGAAAGTTGCATCATGTCTCCCATTCTTGCTTCTGTTCTGGAGGAAGTGGTTCATCCCAATCTTTGGTGTTTTGGGAGAGCGTGCGCAATAGGAGTCTACCTTGGATGGTGACCGGAGCTGCAAACCCTAGAGGATCAAACAGGCTGTTCACCGTTGACAGTACTCCTCTCCTCGTGAAGTCAGTTTTTTGGTTTGGGGTTCTGAAAGTGAAGAAGTCCTTCTTCAAGTCCCAACACAAACTGCATTGGATGAGGGGGGCATTGCTGTCGAAATTGAGGTCTTGTAGACCTTGGCATGGTCCTCAGGATTGAAGGCCTTTAGCACTTCCTCACTATTGGAAGCTATCTTGTGTATAGGCTAAGGTTGGCATTCGCTAGCATTTGTCATGTATTCTTCAATAGGTCTATGGCTTCTGCCGGGGTGGATACAGATTTCAAGCCATCATCCATGTAGAAGTCGTGTTCCACGAAGCGTGTGGCATCTGCCCTGTATTTGTCTCTGCCCTCTTGAGCTGTACGTTGTAGACCGTAGTTGGCAATTGCAGGGGAAGAGCCATTTCCAAAGACATGCACCCTCATTCTGTATCCTGAAATCTGTTGGTTGTGCTGTATATCACTGAACCACAGGAAACAGAGGTAGTTGTGGCGATCTTCCCATATGAGGAAGGAATAGAACATCTGCTGTATGTCGGCCATAATGGCTATGGCTTCTTTTCTGAAGTGGATGAACACCCCAAGCAGCCTGTTTGTGAGATCAGGTCCTGTAAGAAGGGCCTTGTTCAGGGAATGGCCTTGGAACTGTGCGCTGGCGTCAAAGACTACACGTATTTGGCCTCGTTTCTGAGGATGGTACACTCCAAAGAATGGCAGGTAGATATCCTTTACCTGGCTCATCAAAAAATTTGTATACACCGTTAGCGGCCAAATCTAGCTTTCTTCTCCTTAGTGCCAACTCTCTTCAGAATGTTGGATCATCTGCTGAGGTGGCATAGGGGTTGTAGGTGAGGTGCATTGGCACAGTGGCATCTCCCGTTGGACTCTCGTAGACTTGGTCTGGGTTGTGTCTCAGCGACAGCTCATAATCTTCTTCCCTGTACTTCCTGAGGAGGTTGACCTGCCATGCCGTATATGATGGTTGAGCTTCATGTTGCTGGGTAAGCCGACCATGGTTATCTTGTTGTACTTCTTTGCTCGAATAGTGTTGAGGTTGTGGCAGGAACTCCACTGCCTTCGGTTTGAGCTGGGGAGTTGCTGCTCTTTGCTGAAAAATCTTCACTGTTACTGGTGCGCTAAGTTGCTTGCCCTGCAGCTCCTGAGACGTTGGGGTAGGTTTTCTATTTTCAGGAATGTCAGTTTTGTGACTGGAGTTTAGAGTCTGTGGTTGATTCTTCCTTTCAATCCCTTGGTTCTGGGAGACTGCTAACTAACTCTGCTGGTTCCACCTGCTCATTTCGTAGCGAGTGCTGCTCATTCACATAGGCCTTGCCCCGTTTATCTGGGCTCTCTTCTCCCAACTCTCCAAGGTTGAAGTTGAGGGAGGCGTTGTCGGCCACCTTCTGTAATGCTGCGGCCCATGCTGTTTTTGTTGCCATCTCCCTTTGTCGTATGAGCAACTCTAATTTGGCCTGAGCTTTGTCCATTTCTGCCTGTTGGCTGGCCTGAGCTCTGGCCATCTCTGCCTGTTGTTTGGCCATCTCTGCCTGTTGATTGGCTTGAACTTTGGCCATTTCTGCCTGTTGACTGGCTTGAGCTTCTGCTTCAGCTGCCACTGCCTCCCTCTGCTGTGTCACCTCCTCTGTTGCACGTAAATATGTGTCTGCTACTGCGGCTTTGATTTGACCTTCTCTAGCTCATTTGACATAACTCGCTGCCTTTGAGGCCTTAGATGCATCGCTGCGATGGGAGGATGCTCTGGAAGAATGGGAAGAGCTAGCGGCAGAGAATTGCTGCGAGACGCTAGAACCTGCTTGAGATCTGGCTGGCTTGGGATGGAGGGACGAGGCTTTCCTAGAATAGTGGGAGGAGGCCACACGTGATTGAGGGGCTATGTCGGATGTGGCCCTCTCCCTCAACATTTCTTCCAGCTGTAGCGTGTCGTGGAGTGCAGCCTGTAGGGAGTCTTTGCTTCTCTGAACGTAGTCCTCATGTTCTTTGTTTAGTTCCTTGAAGCATTGTATGTGCTCTTGGAGCTTTGGATCACCCAGCTTCGACTGGATGGATTTGAGATTACTTTCGCTGTCTCTCCACCGTGTGAGAAGACAATCTATCTCGGTCTCCATTGAGCAGATGCTGTCGAGAGACAACTCGCTTATGGGGGCATTGCAGATCTCCACCAGCTCTGACCATGAGTCTACGTAGCGTCTATACTGCCTGTGCCAATCCTCCCTCAAGTATGACTACATGGTCTCGGTAAGCTTCCTATGCTGTCTGCGGTTGTAGGCTTTCTGAGGTATCATAGACTCTTCAGAATTTTGGACATCCAATTCTGGGTTTTGGGAACCAAGCTCCACGTTTACATCAAGGGTGGGTGGAGGGTTCGAGTCTTTTGGTACATCAGAGACATCTGTCATGGCTGAAGACTCTGCCATGCTTTAAATTGGCAAAGGTGAATTTTGGGAAATTTAGCGGCTTTCTGTGCAATTTTTCCTGCTGCTGGTAGCTGAAATTCACTGGTTGGCCACTAGAGGGTGAGCTGCAAGGTCTGGAAGATGCTTGTGCAGTACACAGGTTGGCCCCTTGAGTGTGTTGCACTTCAGTACTTGACCCTTGGGTATGTTGCAAGGGGTTGCTGAATTTAGGAGACTCCTTTGAAATTCACTGGTTGGCCACTAGAGGGTGCGTTGCAAGGTCTGGAAGACACTGGTGCAGTACACAGGTTGGCCTCTTGAGTGCATTGCAAATCAGTACTTGACCCTTGCGCTGCATTGCAAGGGGGTTGCTAAATTTAGGACCCTTGCGCTGCATTGCAAGGGTTGTCTGAATTTAGGAATTCCTGTAAAATTCACTACTTGACCACAAAGGGTTGTTGTAGGCTAGTATATGAATTTAGAAAATTCCTGTAAAATTCATTACTTGACCACAAGGGGTTGCTGAAGCTAGTAGATGAGTTTAGAAAATTCTTGTAAAATTCATTACTTGACCACAAGGGGTTGCTGCAGGCTAGTAGATGAATTTAGAAAATTCCTGTAAAATTCATTACTTGACCACAAGGGGTTGCTGCAGGCTAGTAGATGAATTTAGGACCCTTGCGCTGTGGTACAAGTGGTCTGCTGAGTTTAGGAGCCTCCTATGAGGAGTAGTCAATGTATGAAGCAAACTCTGCTCAAGGCATTTTTCCCCTTTTATTGAGGAAGGCAGGCTGGTGTCCTTTGACTAAAGATTGCCTTTAATTCCAGTAAAAAGAGAAAATCTTCTTCAGCTCTGCCAGCAAAGATAGGCTGCTTTTCTGGCTTTTAAATTGGATTCCCTCTTTAGGGGTGGATTTATGGCCCATTTCTATGGAGATGGCTGATCCTAAGGAATTTACGACTCTGTTGCTTGGAGACCCTGTCATAAACTGAGTACAGGGGCCTCTTTATGGCTGTCTTTCATACAAGGCACAAGCAGTGGGGAATCATAAGCAACTTGAGCTAGAAAAAATGCAGTTTCTTTGTTTTCTAGGACACAAGAAAGAATTACTCAGTCTCTTCCAACTGCATTTGTAAAGGGTCTGAAGACAATAACTGGAGGGCTGCAGGGAGAGATGGAAAAGATGCCACTTGTCTGTCTCTAGCAGATGGGGGAATTTCTGGCCCCTCCCCATAATTCAAACAGGTTTTATAACTTCACTTGCTAAGAGGGAGAGGGAGAGAGAGAGAAAGAATCGTTCACAGGCAATCTGATTAACTTATATCTTCACTTTCCTTAAGAGGAGATGGAACTTATCTTTTAACTTTATGCTTTCACTTTGGGAGTTCTGATTTCATTATACTTTCATTCTTCTCACAGGAATTTGAATTGTGTTACACTGTTCTTCACAGGACTTCAGATAAAACAATATACTTTTACTTTGCGAATTCAGAGTAGTCCATATTTTCACTTTGGGAGTCCAAATTAACTGTATTTTTACACTATGAAGTCAGCTATGCAAAGAATTGGACATTAGATGGATCTTGACGTAACCATGAGTTATATTTGAGGATGCCGTGTGACCCAATAAAGAAACTTTGTATGGAAGCCTTTGTAGACTATGTCTGTCGGTCTTTATATTCAGCCAGCAACTAAAAGTCAGAACACTAAAAATACAGCCACCTTCCCTCTTGGCAGGAGGCCACTCTGGGCTGGGAGCCTCTGTGGGTGGGGCTGATCCTGGCCCCCATGGAGGTGCAAAGGGTCCATGTCAGCCCTTGGGGGCTGCTGTTTTCCCAAGTGGGCAGGGCTTCTGATCCCCCTGGGGAAGCCCACTGGAGAGACTTGCCACATGGGATCATCCCCATGAATTTCCTCCCTTCCCCCCCCCATGCAGAGTTCCCTTTGTTCTCCTACAACAATGGAGTGGTGATGACTTCTTGCCGAGAGTTGGAGAACAGCCGCAGCAGCGCTCTCTCAGCCGCCTCCGCGTTCGCCATTGCCACTGCCGGAGCCAACGAGGGTACCCCAACCAAAGAGAAGTACCGCCGAATGTCATTGGCCAGCCCAGGTGGGAGAAGAGGAAGGGTCCTCCTCTGGGCTGGGTGGTTCCTCCCTTTCCTGGGCCCCGCAAACCTTCTGGGGAGCCTTGGAAAAGCTGCTGCCTGTGGGAGAAGGCCAGGCAATGGCTGGAGCCCTCTTCCAGGGCAGGGCAGGCCACCAAGTCTCCTACAGGCCCCATAGAGCCCGACCCCTGGGTGGGTTCCCAGGCTGAATCTTTCCCCCCCTGCAGGCTTCCCTTCTGACCAGAGGAACAGCGACAAAGAGTTTGTGATCAGGAGGGCAGCCACCAACCGGGTACTCAACGTCCTAAGGCACTGGGTCTCCAAGCATGCTCAGGTACGGCTCAGGCTCCCTTTGTGATTGGAGCCCCCAGGCTGCAGAGGGCTGTGCTTGCCTGACCAGCTGGGCCTCACTGGGGCTCGTGGCAAATCTCCCCTTGACAGGACTTTGAAACCAAGGAGGAGCTGAAGTATAAAGTGATCAGCTTTCTGGAGGAAGTGATGCATGACCCAGAACTCCTGACCCAAGAGAGAAAAGCCGCTGGCAACATCATAAGGCAGGTCAAAAGGCAGAGCGGTCGTCTCACTCTTGCCACAGATGGGGGTCTAAATGCAAGGCAGGGAGGGGGCTGTGTGGGAACCTGTCTGGCCCCCGAGTGCTGGTTGCCCCAAATGCTGCCCTTCGTTGGGCTGTTGGCTCAGGGCAAGCGGCTGGTCTCGTGGCCTGACTTTCCAATGGAAGGGAGAGGGTGTTTGGGGCGGCTTTGCCTTCCTTTGCTGTGAGGGGAAGAGACTCCCGTGATCCCTGTCCCTGGGGCTCCGGATGGAGGAGCTCAGAGCCAGAGAAGCCCTCGGCTTCCACACAGGCATCCGCCAGAATAAGTGGAAGCCTCCCTGTTTTTGTCCCTGGAAACTCACGACTGCGCTTCTCCCTTTCTACCTGCCTGCTAGGACCCTGACCCAGGATGACCCTGGAGACAACCAGATCACCCTGGAAGAGATTCTGCAAATGGTAACGTCTTCTGGGGTCCCCAAGTGGGGTCACAAAGAAGCCTGTGTTGGTTTGGTTTGTCTCCTAAACTAGCAGCCCGTTGCATTTCAAAGCCAACACTGGGCTTGATAGGCCACAACGCGAGTCCATATCACCTAACAATGCAATTGTGAAGATTGGCATAAAGTTGTGGAGTTATGGATTGTTGGGAGGGGTTGTTGTCTTCTAGCCACCTCGAAAGGGAAGGTGGGAAGCTGAAGCCTTGGTGTGGCCTGGGCCCCACTGAGGCCCCAAGAGCCGTTTCAGAGGTCTGACGAGATCTCCACGATCTTCCCTTCTTGGAGCCCTTTGGGTTGCACTAAACTGCGACCTCTTGAGCCTCAACTTGAGGCTGCTTTGTGGTAGCAACCATGGAAGCAGGTCAGAAATTTGAGCAGAAGCACATCTGAATGGGAATTTGAAGTTTAGATTCAGTCTAAACTGGGCAGCACTACCCTGGCTCGTGTTTGTAATCCTAACTTTAGCAGACAGTTATTTATTTACTTATTTATGTCCTGCCTTTATTATTTTTGCAAGGTATATCACTATAACTTCCTCCTCTTTTCCATACAACAACCCTGTGAGGTGGGTTAGGCCACCTAGCTGGCTTTTATGCCTAAGGTAGGACTAGAACTCACTGTCTCCCAGTGATTGGCCAAAGGTCGCTCCATGGGCTTTCGTGGCTAAAGTGGGACCAGCACTCATGGCCTCCCACTTTCTAGCCTGGCACCTTAACCACTAGACTAGACTGCATTGGCCCCAGCACAGGAGGGACAGAGGCGCTTTGGGGGAGCATCTCAGGGCCCCAAGGGGCCATTTATTTATTACACCCAACTTGATGGGGCACCTGTTTCGATCCATTCCTATGGAACGGTGGAGTTGAGAAGACCAAGGGGCATAATGGGTGCCTTAAGCCTTCTTCGCCTGGCCCCCAAATGAGGCCATGTCAGCCTGTGTTGGAGATGTTCTTAAGAAGAGACCCGGGCTCTTCATTGCCTGCCCATGAGCCAGGATGAGAAACAGAGACTTATTGCCATGTGCATGCTCCTCTTACCAACCCTATGGCTCCCGTCTGCCAAGCGCTGGGGGAAGAGCGCCAGAGAGGCCAGCATCTCTCCTGGGCTAAGAGGCATTTGCCTCTTTGGACCAACTCCTCTTGGTCCACAGAACGATTTGTAGGCAATATCTCTCTGTCGATGGGTTCAGTTAACGGGAGCAAGAATCCATCCAGGCTCAGGAGGATTTAAAACCTTTCTCACTTCCTGGATTTGTCCTGTGCAGGACAGTCAGGGTTCCATCACAGGAAACAGGAATCTCAAGCAAGGTGTGTCTCTTTCCTGGAGCTCAGTGGTTCTGATGATCTCCTGGCCTTCTTCAGAGGACGAGGAACTGGAAGTGACTTTGTCCTGCCTTGCTTGGGCCTGATGGAGCAGGAGGTTCTCTGATTAAGGCCTTGCTCTGCATCAGCAGCTTCTGGGACTCAATTGCAAGGGAAGGGCCTGGACTCCCTCCTCTACTTCGCCTTGCCCAGCCAAAACTCTCCGCCGGGCCCTTGGTGTGGCCTTCTTGACTGGGTTCCTTGGCCTGGCATGGGTCTCAGCTGTCAGGGAGGGGATCAGGGGGCAGGTCAGATGGGCTTTTGTAGTGGAAAGTTCTCCTGGCCACAGCATGCACTTCACCTCTTAATCCACTCCCCGCACATGCACCCCCCCACTGAATATTTGGTGCTGCTTCCTTCATATATGGTCTGAGGGGTGCAGAAGTGCGGTTGGAGCTGCTGCCTGTGGACTGGAGTGTCCTACCACAAAGTCCCATCCCTTTGGGGTTCCTGGCCTGGGCGTGACTCCCTTCCCTCCCCATGAACAGGGAGAGGCTGAATCTATCAGGATCCGACTCACTCTGGCCAGCGTCTCTGAGCAGGTTCTTTGGCTTCACCTTCATCTGGGGACCCCCCTCCAAGCAGCCCCTTCTTTTCTCATTCCAGGCTGTGGGGGTCAAGGCAGAACCCTTTGAAAATCACTCAGCTTTAGAAATAGCTGAGCAGCTCACCTTATTGGATCACCTGGTCTTCAAGACGATACCCTATGAGTGAGTACCGAGCTCTTTGACGTGCATTCGGGAGTTCAGCCAAGATGAAAGACGCAACATCGCATTCAATGATGGTAGTGGGCTGTGTCTCCTGTGGGTGTTTTTGCAAATACAGGTCCGAACAAAGATGAAGATGAATGTGTTGTAGACCTGTCACCCCCATCACAATCCATGGGGGATTGTGGGAATAAGTCTGCCTCCCCCACCACTTGCAAAGACCTTATGAGGAGACACCCATTTCCTCAAGAACTTCCTGTGCAGGACAAGGTGGGCCAGGCAGGGAGAAATTCTGGAGAGGACCCAGCTCATCCTGAGACTTCTTGTTTTCAGGGAATTCTTTGGACAAGGGTGGATGAAGGTGGAAAAGAACGAGCGAACACCCTACATCCTGATGAACACAAAGCACTTCAATGACGTGAGTGCCACTGCTGTGGGTCCAAGTCTCGGTGGGGCTTTGCGGGGGCAGCTTAGAATTCAGACTTTGCCCATTTGCAGAACCTGCAGTAACCTTGCAAGGACTCTTCATCCTCTTGCTTGGCCAGATCCACCTCATCCTAATGGGTAGTTAAAGTCCCCCGTTCCTATTGTAGCATGCTTCCTGCACCCCTTAGCCAACTCATTAGCAAAACCTTTGTCTATTTCCTTTGGTTGGTTGGTTGGGTTGTCTGTAAGGTCCTGACTGTTGTTGAGGCCCCTTTAGGGTCCTGGCTAGGGCTGGGGCAGGCCATGAACCCCGAAAGACCCGTCCGAATGCACAGGGGAAGCTTTGCATGCCACTCTTTGCTGGAGCCCTCGGAGGACCAGGGCAGGCCTCTTCTCAGTGCCTCACACTCCTTTCTCCAGGAAAGTGGTCTGCTCCTGGGCATTTCATTGAGTTGGGTTTTGGGATTTGCGACGTCATCAAGAATAACAATATTTAGTGCCATTTCTAAAAAAAAAAGAAAGAAAAACTCCGATGTTGAAATTTTTATTCCTTTTTTGTGTATTTGAAGTCTTTTAAGCCCCTTTTGTATAAGGCAAAGCACCCTCAAAGGCAAGTTAAACATAGTTTACATAAACCCTACCGGAATGCAAGTTCAGGAAATGTTGCTCATAGACTCTTCGTATGCCAACACCCCACCCCACCCCCGCAAAACCAGCCTGCGCCCACAGATGTGCTCCCTTCCAAGGCCGCTGCTCCCTGTGAGTCAGAAGCTGCCTTTGCCCACGTGAATTGCTCCTGACCCTTCCCTGCTGCTCCCGTCCCCTCTGACCTGGCTCTGCAGCCACCACCACCCGCCCCGTCCAGAGCAGCTTCCTTCCTTCTCTAACTGGAGGTGCTGCCAGGGGGTGGGGAAGGTGCCTTCACCCCTCATTCGGCTTTTAGTCCCAAAAGTCTTCCCTTTTCATCCAGGATAGGTGTGCAAGAGGATTTTCACAGATCTTTCTTTATTCATGTGAGAAGCACCTACAATTTACGGACATATAACATTCAACACTATTTTAAATAAGTTTAAATAAGTTTAAAATAAGACCATAGAAACATAGTAAAAATATAAATAAATTGGATTAAATCTAGATGCCATTCGCCCAGTATCAGGCCATGTTGGCAGCACTTTCTCTTGTCAGCATGACATCTTCCTCTGTCTGCATTGAAGAGTTTCGCCTCTGCAGCAGCCCTTGTGGGGTGAATTGCTCTGCTCCACATTCAGGCGCAGGCTCTTCCCCCATCTCCTTAGATTGTCCCTTGGTCTTCCTACTCTGGTGCATACCCTGTTCAGCAATTTCCATGCAGGGCAGCTGGCAGGCAGTTGCAGGGTTGTGCCCGGAACTGGCGTCTTCCTTCTGCTGCTGGCAGAGAAGACAAGGGGCAGCATTGACCACCCATGCATGTTTCAGCTTCCCTCTGCCTGGTCTCCCCCTCTCTCTTTGGAGGCGAGGGGCTTATCATTTGGGGCTGCACCCTTCTGGGGGCTGTAATGTCCACCCTCTGCTCCCTGACGACCCCTGCAGATCAGCAACCTGATAGCCTCTGAGATCCTCCGCAATGAAGACATGGCTGCCCGGGTGAGCACAGTTGAGAAGTGGGTGGCAGTGGCTGACATTTGCCGCTGCCTGCACAACTACAACGCCGTTCTGGAGATCACCTCAGCCTTCAACCGCAGTGCCATCTTCCGCCTGAAGAAGACTTGGGTGAAGGTGTCAAAGCCGGTGAGGAGCCCACTGCCAAGGCTGTGCAATTGGGATGGGGGCCTTGGGAAGGGGGTTGTGCCGCAGGGGCCTTTCTGTACACACCTCATTCTCCTGCTTTTCTAGGAAGGAGATCCTAATCTTGTGTGTTTGCACACTTCAGGAAGCCTAGCTGGCTGGGTTTTGAGCCCCTCTGCAGCTTTGGGTTATTGTGTCCTTCTGGAAAGAGCAGCACCGTCTGCCCCACTGGACATGTTTTTAAGGGTGATGTTTACCAGCCAGGGTGTCTCTGGCTTCAAAATTGTGGTCCCAAAGAGGGAGGTTGCAAGCAGGAAGCAGTCGTGTACACAGGGGTGGCTTTACTCCTTCAGCCATCCAGAAAATATGCCAAGATCCATCTTCCTCAGCCTCCATTGAATTGCCCTGTCCCTCAGAGTGGTAAAAGCCTCCATTGCTCACACCAACAGCATCTGTGTTGCTCAGCGGCTTCTCGAGCTCTTGGCCGTGTTTCCACCCTTTCAGCTGGTGCGGAGTGTCTAATGGTCCTTTTGTGGCACTGATTCTTACAAGGCCCACTGGCTTCATTCGGGGCCCGTGAGTCTTTCTCCATTTCTCCGTTGTCCCATCTGGGCTGTTCTTCCCCGCCACTTCTAGGACTGGCCATGAGAGCTCCCACCCCCCAGCAGAGTTCACCAGTCACCTGGCCATTTCTCTTTTTCTTCCCCTGACCACAACGATGCAAAGAGCAATCAGAGCCTCTGGCATCACTCAACTCCTTGGGCAAAGCCTCTTCTTGCCAAGCTGCTTCAGGCTCCTCATAGTGCCAGGAGAAGCCCCCACCTGCAGGGCCCTTAGCAGCTCTCTGCCCACAAAGGAGGGGACTCTTTCTTTGACCCCAATGAATCCGTTGGCCATTGCATTTCCCCGCCCCCCCCTTTAATTCTTCCACTTCCTGGACTTATTGTTTGTTTGTGGCTCCTTGGTGCTCTCTGAGCTGGGTTGGTTGCTGGCAGATGATTCATCACCTGACTAGGTAACCTCATCAGTGCACATCAATGCTAGGTAACATCAGATGTTGTTTGATCATCAGGCTCTGCAGGGCCGCCATGGGCTCAAAGGCATTTAATTTAATTTAATATTGGGATTTCTATGCCGCCCTATCTCCCGAAGGACTCAGGGCGGCTCACAACAATAAAAAACAGGAATACAAAGTTTAAAAAACTATTAAATAAGAGAACCCCAATTACAAACATTAAAAACCAACAAACAAATTTTAAAAAACAATTTAAAAAACCCCTTCAGTCCAGGTTGGCCGATCGAAAAAGCCATGTCTTCAGGTCGCAATGGAAGAATCGAAGGTCAGGAGGCACCCGAAGCTCCATGGGTGGTTGATTCCAAAGGGCGGGTGCACCCACAGAGAAGGCTCTTGCTCTGGGGGTCGCCAGCCGACACTGTCTGGCCGACGGCACCCTGAGGAGACCCTGTCTGTGGGAGTGCACAGGGCGATGGGAAACCGTTGCTGGCAGTAGGTGCTCTCGCAGTTCTGACTCCCCCTTGGAAAGCCCCTTTGGCCCAGGCTCCCTTCCCCCTTTTGCTCCTCTAACTCTTCCCTTTCTCCCCAGACCAAAGCTGTGATCGATAAGCTGCAACGGCTGGTGTCTTCGGAAGGACGATTTAAAAACTTGAGGGAAGCTCTGAAGAAGTAAGTTGCCCCTGCTGCTCACGCATGTGGATCGGAGGGGTGGGAGGCTCTTGCCCAGCCTGGGCAGCTGGTGCCTGGCAGAAGTACCAGGCAGACGCCAGGAGAGGAGGGCAAAGAGACAGGCTGCACCCAGCCCTGCCCATGAAGAGGCTGCCATGGCAAGAGCCGGGCAGGTGGCCAGCAGGAGGCTGAGGGCTGGCAGGTAGGGGAGCTCCGCCTGTACCACTGGGTGCCCCGCCCGGCACCATTGGCAGGGAGGGGGAGTTGGGGGGGTTGCCAGGCCTTAGGCAACCCCCACCCTCAGACCGAGCAGGGTCCAGTCTCGCTGCAGCTGATGCTGAGGCAGAACAGGCCACCTTGGGTGGTCCAGCTCCATCCCAAACAGCAGAGGAAGGGAAGAGATGTGGGGGCTTTCTCATAGGTTTGGATGGGAGCCCCATTAACTGCTCATTTGCCTCATTTCCAGAGGGAGTTGGGGGGAGACTGACCTTGTTTGGCAAAAGCATGTAAAATCTGTGTTAGGGTTTTAAGTGACAGTGTTTCAGAGTTTCCCACTTGAAAAGATGGGGGAGCCCTAGCATGCCTTTAGCTTTTTGCAGCAATGCTTGGAGAGGGTTTGGGGGGAGATGCCCAGGGATGTGGAGGCCCTCATCCCTGCACTGGAAGATAGCAGCAGCAGTGACATCTGGCTGGAGATTCCAGAACTCCTGAAGATCATTTCAGTCTCAGTGACTCAAGCAAAATTCTGCAGAGGAGCAAATGCTGGGACTTGGCTTGCAGCTTAGATGTGGCCAAAAGAACCAGGATAATGTAAGGCAAACACCTCCTCCTGGGGCCAATTCTCCTGACCCAGAGAACATGTGGAAGCGTAGCAGTATGTCAAAGGGACAAAAGAGGCCGCTTGTCTTTGGGAAGCAGCCCTGCTGCCTTTATCCCGCCAGCTGAGCTTCTCTTTTCTGCCTCTCAGTTGTGACCCACCTTGTGTCCCTTACCTGGGCATGTACCTCACAGACCTGGCGTTCATTGAAGAGGGCACCCCCAACTACACTGAGGATGGCCTGGTGAACTTCTCCAAAATGAGGATGGTGAGTTCCCTGGCAGGGGCACCGAATTGCCCTCCCCCTGAGCAGCTACCTGCCTGACTTTGCCATAGCAGCCCCAGCATGGTGCTCCCCTGGCCCGGCCCGGCCCTTCTCCCTGGGCCTACCGCCTGCTCTTTGGCAGCCTTTGGGCAAAGGGGCCTCCTTCCTCTCTCCCTGCAGATCTCCCACATCATCCGAGAGATCCGGCAGTTTCAGCAGACAGCCTACAAGATCGAGCATCAGGCCAAGGTAGGATCCTAGGATCCTTGGGGAGGATCCTCTGGGAGAGACCCTCTTGCCCATCCTTGTTCTCCCCCGGCCTCTTCTGCCCCTGCCCTTCTCTCTCTTCCAGGTCACTCAGTACCTCCTAGACCAGTCGTTTGTGATGGATGAAGAGGGTCTCTACGATGCCTCTCTGAAGATAGAGCCGAAGCTCCCCACCTAAGAACAGAGCAGCTGCACCCACTGGCCCAGGACATGGGGGTCTGTCTTGCCTCTCCTCTCGGTCTCTTGACTTCCTCCCACGGCCTTTCCTCCCCGCCCCCACCCAATCCTTGCACTGTCCACAGGCAGGCTTGGCTTTGATCAAGCCTATTTTCCTCTCTGTTGACTCTTGGGAGCAACTGGACTGGAGGATTCAGGACTGGGGCACCGAGTTGCCCCTCTTGCCCTGGAGCCCCCGTTTTCCTGGCTTCTATACTCTGGCCCTCAGGATCCTGTAGCGTGGAAAACTCGCCCCCCAACTGAGCTACTCTGGACGTTCTTCGGCTTTTCCAGAGCAGCTTTGATGGCTTCCATTTTGCCAGGATTACTGTGTTCTCTTCGGAGCCCATGCCCAAGGCAGGCAGGGAGGCCGGCACAGCAGAAGGAACCCGTGGCTGGGTTTCCTGGTTCACACCTCCCATCTGTATTTGGGGGCTCAGAGCTCCTCCAAAGCTCCTGGAGCTGGTTGGCTTGTGCAAAGAGAGCTTGGGACATCCCCGTGAGGCTCTGGGCCTCATATGGCAGGCCTGGGGGCAGGGGTTAAAGGCCATTTGGACTTTCTGCCTTAGGCCCTGAAAGGGGGAGGCCCTCTGTCCCTTTGAGCAATTCTGCTGCACCCCCCCCCCACTTTGGCGCTTCTGTCTGTATGCTTCATTGTAGACATAGTGACATGTCTTAGTAACATGATGTACAATTAGAGGGGGAAATGGCCAGGTGTTTTTATTACATATACTGTAATCCTGTCTAACAACTTGCTAGCAGGAATATAGTAATGTAGTGCTTATTCTGTGAATATTATCATGTATTTTTTACAGTGTACAGTGTATAAACCCAAGTGAATTTTTGACTAGCAGGCATGCTCTATGGGAACTGAATTCAGAAACCTTTTGCTGTAAGCAATACCCTCTGGTATGAGAATTGTCTTTCAAGACCTGAAATATTTCAACCTGCAGCTTATTTGGAAAAGAAAATTTCCATTTTTTTTGTAAAAATATATGTTTCCTGATTACCTCTTGCTAATAAATTTATTCTATCTCAGGGTGAACCATGGCTTTGGACATGTATACAGACCAGCCCGCAGGCTAGAGAGGCAAGTTTTAAAAGGAAAAACAGAAGGTGGGTGGGAAGGGAGAGAGTTTTTGCATATCTAGCACAGCACGTTTCAATTGGGAACCTGGAAGAGGAGAGTTCCAGATTGCTGACAAAGTGGTGGACACCTCCCCATGTGGATGTGAAGCTCTGGGGGAGCTCAAGAAGAGCAAACACAGCCCCACTTTTCAAAAAGGGGGATACTCATCCCTTTCTGGGAAACCCCAGACCTGCTCTGTCCTGGGTGTGGGGTCACAGGACCCTCACCGTGTTTTCAAGTGCAGCCTCCACTTCCACCCTACTCCCAGTTGCAGTGGTTCCTCCGAATGGAACTTCCTTGACTCCCAGGACGACAGACAAACTGGCAGCCGAACCACCAGCATGGTAGCCTGTTGAGCAGCTCTTCTCACCACAGAGAGAAAAACATTCCAACACTGGATCAGAAATCCCTTATTTTGCAGCCATGCCGCTCCAAAGCCCTCTCAAACCAGGTTCAGTTAAGGGTGGAAATATGGGTAGAATCTATCAATCAATCAGATTAGAGCTGGAAGGGACCTTGGGGGTCTTCTAGTGCCCACCCCCCCCACTCAAACAGGAGACTCTATACCATTTCACACAAGGCTTCTTCAAAGCTTCCAGTGATGAAGCGCCCACAACTTCGGACGGCAACTTCTGTTCCACCGGGTAATTGTCCTCCCCATTAGGGAGTTTCTCCTTAATTCCAGGTTGCTTCCCTGCTTGTTTAATTTCCATCCATTGTTTCTTGTCCTGCCCTCCGGTGTTTTGGAAAATAAATTGACCCCCTCTCTTCGTGGCACCCTCTCAAATACTGGAACACTTCTATCATGTCCCTCCTAGTCCTTCTAGCCGAATCCAAATCCTGCAACCATTCTTCAGATATTTAGTCTCCAAGCCTTTAATTATCTTCGTTGTTCTTCTTTGCACTTTTTCCAAAGTCCCAACATCTTTTTTGTAATGTGGTGACCAAAACTGGATGTAGTATTCCAGGTGTGGTCTTACTAAGGCCTTATAAAGTGGAACTAATACTTCACGTGATTTTGATTCAATGCGTTTATACAAACAAGGATTGTATTAGCTTTTTTGACTGCTGCCACACACTGCTGACTCATGTTTAAGTGATCATTCACGTTCAGCCTCCATTCGTTTGCAGATGATGACTGGAACTAAGCCCCTGGTTGTTCCTCAAAAATTTTAAAAACTCTTGCCAGAACTTTGAGGTAAATTGCACCCAACAGCCAGAGATTATTCCCCACTGTGCAGCTTGTAAATATGTTGCACAAATAGTTTAGCCAGGAAGCATGTGGTTTCTGTTCAATATCCAGGCCTGACTCCTGATTGGAAGGGGTCCAGACAATCCATTTAATCCAGGGTTCTCTGAAGCTGCTGTGTAATTACCTTCTTTGCCACCTTCCCTAAAAAGAGGAGGTTGGATTGAGGACAAAAATGGTCTAATATGATGGGGTCTAGTAATGGCTTCTTGAGAAGGTGGACCAAGGCCTTTTAAGAGGCAGAGACCAACACTCTCCCTCAAGGATGAATTCACCACTGCCAGAACCTCCTGGACAACCTAGGCTAGCTGGGAAGGGCAATGGGCATGCATCTAAACAACAGGTGATCAAGGTCACAGTCCCAAGGACCCCATCCATTTTCTCAGGTCCAACAGGAACAAATTGATCTTGGATAATCAGGCAAGACTGCATCCCAGGAGCCTCCAAGCATCTGGCATCCAGCTGAAAGCAAATCTGAGTGATTTTATCTGAAAATATACTCCTATTCCAGGCAATGACCAAACCCCCTGTAGGACCATGCAGCAGATTCTCAGGAATAAACCCCAATTCCAAGCTTCCAGGTGAGGACCTATGGCGAGTTAGACATCCTGTGAGTGGCTTTGTGAGTAGTGACAGCACAAAGTGAATTTAGGTTCTGGCTAACAAAAATATATCCAGATGAGAAATTGGGGGGTTAGCTTACCTGCATTTTGGATAGCTGCTCCTAGTAAGAAGGCCACAGAAGTTTCTTGTAATCGATCTTAAGTTGAGCATTGTGGATGCTGAAGGTACGTCTATGTGCCATTAACTGCTGTGCAGCCTTTATTTACATGTGTCCAGCTAAAAACTAACTTTCTTAAACATATTTGGCTATAATTAATTTACGACATGAGAGATATTCTGAACAGCATGAATTGCCTTCTTTTTGGATTGGTACCTTAAAGGATTTTAATTTAAAACCAAAAAGCTTACAAAATTGTGATTCAATGAAGTTTTAAATGGATAGAGGACAATAATTTTAGAAAACAAGGATTTTTTTCAGATGGAACTACCTTTGATAATAATAAAGTTAATTAGACAAACAGACAGAATTTTTAAGGAATGCTGATAATTTATTACTAAGGGAAGTAGATAATCAGTGGGTTTTGCAAAATAAATAGACAAGGGTGGGGCTGTATTTACAGAGAGTTAAAGAGACTAAAATGTTAAAGACAGATAAAAGCAAAGCAAAGAGGAAGCTTGCCTTTTATTTTTCGCTTGTAATTTACATTCTTTCAATTTGAATCTTTCAACCACAAGAAAAGTGCAAGATTATCAGAAGGAATGAGAGATTCATTAGCACAAACTACAGATGCGGATGTTTCAGCAGATGTACTGCAGAAAAAGTTTGAGGAAGTTGGCAAGAAGATGACTACAACAGTCGCCAATAGTTTGGGAGAAGGATTTGCAGGAATAAAAAGAAGAATATGAAAGAAGTTAAGAAGACTGAAGAATCTATAGGATAATTGGCTGGAGATCTAGAGCAAATTATTGACAAATCGGTAGCCCTGAAATGTAAGACAGAAGTTATAAATAGAGAAACAGAAAAATTTGGAGATTTTGGCATTACTGGAGCTGAGAGAAACATGATGTTTAAAATTTTGAACAGTTTCAGAACAACAGAGAAAATATTCCAGATATCAGAAAAAAGATTGTTAAAACTATGTAAGTTTCTGGATTGGGAGGAAGATGATATTAAAACAAGAGACTGAGTTAAGAAGTTTCTAGGATGAATAATTTGTGAAATTAAGAAATGTTCCAAGGGATGTCCTTGTGCACTTCTCAGGAAGATGTTTTGTAGCATTTCAACACTAGACTGAGGTTGATAAAACAAGAGGTAATTGTACTTAAGGGAATTCTAATTAATAATACTATAAGAGAAAATAGGTTTTTTTTCCTGGCAGAAACCCTTGAACAGAGGAAGGGTCCGTTTAGATGGGTTGTTGGAAGGGGTGATTTCTACTTTTAATTAGAGATTCAGACTGAATTCTGAAATTTGAAGAAGAATTGGAGGAAACAAATGGAAGTGACAATGACAGAGGAGCCACAAGACATTGGGGATGATTCCATATTGGGTACTACAAGTATTGACTTTTAAAAAATCTTGGCCTAAATATTGATTTTAAATAGCAATAGCAGATATATACTGCTTCATAATGCTTTCCAGCCCTCTCTTGAGTGGTTTACAGAGTCAGCATATTGCCCCCAACAATCTGGGTCCTCATTTTACCAACCTCAGAAGGATGGAAGGCTGAGTCAATCTTGAGCTGGTCAGGATCAAACTCCTGACAGTGGGCAGAATCAGCCTGCAGTACTGCATTCTAACCACTGCGCCACCACAGTTCTTTAGTATAAATATAGTATGTATAAAGGTGTTGCAAATGAAAACATGAAGGGACATGTGAAGAAAATCTAATTTTGGGGGGATTCAGTTTAAAAATTAATATTTGAAGTCAGAACTCTTTTGATTTTTGTGCCTATAGTAATCATATTCAAATACATACTTAAATAATCTTCCATACCTTTTTTCCCAACTTCTTGTCTAGTGTAGAAAGAAAATGTTGGCATGGAGGAATAGTTGGCAAGACTCATTGACCATTAGGTCTCATCTCCTTGCAGTGGGCAGCACCTGAGAATCTCATCCTCACCAGGGCATGATCTGACCATGTTGGGGAGCCACAGAGACGTCCCCAGTTCGAGACTGTATTATCGCTGGTCCAAGAGAACTGTCATGCCCCTGTTGGAGTCTGACTCTGAGGGAGAGGAGGAACAGCCAACAGGGTGTGGGAGTGTGGCTCCGGTGGTTGTGGAGGAAGCTGGGGAAGGGTACAGGCGGGATGGGCATTCAGAGGAAGACCCAGGTCCATTCCCTCTTCATCCTAGGGCACACAGGGAGGAGTGGATAAGGGAGAAACGTGAATGGTGTGGTCTACGGGGGAGGAAGGGGCCCTGATCCCCTTCATGGTCTGCAGCTGGGAAGACTGTTTAAAAGGACAAACTGCGAATGTCAAAGTTGCTGGAAGCAAAGCATGCATTCTTGTCGGGCTTATCTGTTTTGGCTTCCTCCCAACTGTGGTTGCTGTGTTATCTGGAAGAAGTCTGCAATTAATCATCCTTGCCTGCCATAGTAATTCCTTCAGTGTGGTTGTGTTGGGTTTTTTATTTTGAATTAACTTTACTTTGGGTGTAGACTGCATATACTCCCTCTGTAAACTGTTTTAAGAGTTTGATATCCAGCCGAGGATAATTGGACATTGGGGCCAAGTTGAAGGCATTAAAGGAACTTTATTCTATTTTTGTGACTTGGTTATTTTTGTGTCACACCCCAGGTCATCACAAGAACCACTACCTCATGTGGGTCCCTGATGACCTGGGAAAGGCCCATGGCTGTCATGCTGGCCACGAACACCCGAGCCCCCTCTTCCAAGGGCAACTCCACTGCCAACCCAGTAATGGTAGGAAGGTTGTGACATAACTGGGAGGCTGGTGCCATGGCAGCAATACCAGCTGACCCCTGTGGCCCAACTCTAATGAACAGGGTCTGGCAACTGGCAGAGGAGGGGTCCTGAAGGCCCCAGAGATTTTTGGAGGGCAATTGCCATCCCGGCCCCCTTTAGCTTTTGCCCCGTGGTTAAGATTAAATGGGTGAAAAAGTGCAAAAGAATGTTGGGGAAGATTTAAGGAGGATACAGTTCCCTCTTTTTATAAACTGAGATTCAAACCCAAATTAAGTCTAACGCTATAAATAATAGGATATAGGCCAAATTAATAGGAGCCAGGTAAAAAAAGGGGAAACCATTCGTGGACCCCTCATAGAGCCCATTCCTACCGCCAAGGCCCAAGGAGGATCTGCCTCAGGCGCAACGGGGAGGCCCTTTGGACTGGTCTTTCCAGAGCCGGGAACACGACGGCTTTGGGAAGAGGGGCGAAAATGGCTGGAACGAAGGAAAAAAAGGGACGGGTTTCATTGGGATAAAAGCGGGAAAGGGGCATTTCGGGCTCTGCGTGGGAACGCCGGAAGGCGCCCCCAGCGTGGAGGGAAACGCAGCCGCTGAGCCTCGAAGGAGCCCCGGGGGAGGCACCGCTTTGGCCTTCACCGATTACAGGGACAATTTAAAAAGGGTGAGCTTGGGTTTTTGCTGGCCTGACAGAAAAGGCAAAAGTGCGGAGCAGCCGGATCTGAGATGAGGCGCCCTTGTCTTGGTATCCAAGGGACCTGGTGTGTCTCCCCCCCCAATGGCGCCCCTTCCCCCCAAAGGAAAGTTGAGGAGGGATCGGGGGGGGGGAGAGGCTGCATTGCTCCCCCCTCTCAGCCGGACCCGTCATCTTGAATGAAGATTTGTCTGAATGTCTGGCGGTCGAAGGCGGGGAAGGAGCCAGTTACGAGGCAGAGAGAAAAGCCGAAGCTGGATTGCGCGTCCACAAACGTCAAAAAGGGCGCAAAAAAGTTTCTCCGGTGCGGTATAAAACCTCGCGCCGCATTTGCCGGCTGCGGGGATTCGGCGGCAATTCGTTTCCTGAGAAGGCGGCGGCGGTCCAGGCTTCCCCCGCAGCCCCCTCCCCCCCAGCCTCGGCTTCACCTGAGCGAGGCAAGAACCGGGGAGCCCTTCCGCCCCCCCCCCCAATTCTGGCCGCCAGGCTGGGGGAGGAAGGGGGCTCTCCGCCTGCGAACAGCTACCTGGGCCCTGGGCAGGAAGCCGCCTGGGTGGTCCGGGACGGCGTGGGTCTCTCGGGAAGAAGAGCTCTCTTTTGCCGCCTCGCCCCGTTTTTCCGCGAAACCGCGCCCATCTCAAGCCCGGGCAGCGGCGCCACCGCGACGGGAACCGCAAAGCTTTCGGGGCAGACCGAAGAGCATCTCGCGGGAAGAGGCGGCGAAGCTTTCTGGGCCGAAAGGCTGCAATTGGCTGCGGGCTCCCCGAAGCCCCCCGAATGGCCGCCGCGGGGGTGAAATTCAATTTTTTCCCCTACCTGCTCTGTGAGCGTGGCTTGGTGTACTAGTAATAGCAAACCGGGGCGATTTTTTTACCGATTCAAATCGCCCCTCCCGGGCCGGGCCGAGGTGGTTGAATTTTACCCCCGGGCCGCCGCCGCCTCCCGCTCCCTAGTCGCCCCTCGCGGCCTCCCCAGGCCGGCCTTGGACTTTAGTTCCGACACCAACACGACCGCTTCAATATGAGCCAGGCGGGTGCCGCAGCTGCCAAACAGGCCAATGCAGTCCGAGGCTGCATTATTAACAGAGGGATCGCGTCAAGACACGAGACGTGATAATGCCGCTTTGCTGCTGCTGAGACCACACTTGAGATGCTGTGTCCACTTTTGGTCAGCATGATTCACAAAAGATGTTGAGAGACCCTGAAAAGTATGCAGAGAAGAGCAACCAAGATGATAAAGGCTGAATCTATCTCCCTGTGGCCTTCCTTTCTCTCCCTCCTCCTTCCCCCCCCTTCTGATATGGGGTATCAGAAATTCACAGGTAGGAAATAAAAGGCTTGCCTTCCTTGGAAAATTCAGCCATTTGTGATGAAATTAAGATTCTGCTTGATCCCGTGTTTATTTAGCTCCCTGAAAAACCAGGAGAAGCCTTTCACATCAGTGCTGCCTGTGCTGGCTGCAGGCAACAGTTCCTAAACAATCACCTGATTGTTTGCACCAGCAGGTTCAAGGACTCTCTCAGATGCAGGCCAGTTACCTGGGAAACTGGGCTTGTTTGCTTCTGGCTGAATTGAATTTTGTTCATCTAAGCTAAGAATTGTGCATGCCCAGATTTTGAACTGCAGAATTTGGAGCAAAGAATTGGTTGATAACAGAGGAAAGTAGTCTTGGTTCATCCTCTGAGTAAATAAAAGAGAGTGATGCGCCTCCATATGCAGCTGCTCTAACATCAGTTTTCAGTTAAAACGTAGCCATTATCTGTTGGATATGCAATGTCATGTGTAGCACTGTTGTCTATATTCATATGTTTTTAATGTTTGTTTTTCTAAAATGCATTCTGCATGTTTCCCAAAGCATTCCTGGGAAACTGTCAGCTATGATTTAAATCTTCGAAACTAGATTATATTAATAAAATACTTAAGCCCAATGGAATTCTACACAAAGAGATCAACTAGATCTACAGTATCTCATATTAGATACCGTATATGGGACCCAACTTGTATCATACAGTAGTGTATAAACTCATCCATGGATAAGCTGACCCTTGAATTTTTAACCAAAATATCATGAAAAATGTACTACCTGCAGAAAAGCTGGCCCATTAAGTGTTTGTATGCTATTGTTCATTAATGTTTAAGGACTAATCCAACTCTTATTCTGTTAATGGGTAATCCACAAACTATTTGTTTTTGTGGGTTTTGGTTTAAAGGTCAGCTTATTGATGGATGGGTTTATTATGAAGTATAGACGGATATACTAATACTTTTTTAAAGTGTTAGTGCACTGTAGGCATTATACGTGCAGGAATGCCCTTATCTTGGATGGCAAACCTCACATAAGGAGTATTCCTGCAGACACAATGCCGCTGGAAGATAAAAGAAGTTGCTTTAGGAAAACAAGATAACTGAGCATATAGAGGACTTTGGAACTGGAATGTGTGTTAATCCTTAAATAAAGAATAGATAAAAGCTGTGAAGCAAATAGTAATAAATAACTTGTAATACGGTTACAATATATCCAGTGATGGCAAAGGTATTGTTTAAGATGTAGATATATAGAGAGAAGGCTGATTGAATAAAGCAAGCAATTCTATTCCAACTTTGATTACGTGTCTTCATTGCTTCAGTGCACACACCCAGGGAAAATCCCATCTGCAGATAAGACAAACCCTATTTGGGGGATGGATTTTGGCATCTAAAATGCTTGGCTTATTCACAGGTATATGCAGGGGTGGGCTTCAGCCGGTGTTACTACTGGTTCAGTACTTACATTTTGCTATTTTGTTGTTAGCCTCTGAGATGCAGTTACACTCTCAATTTTTATTCCCTCATGAACTTATATCACAGGTTAAATGTACTGCTTTAAATACTAATGTGAGGCTGAAATACCCGAGTTCACAATTTTTTTTAAAAAAAAACCCTTGCTTTCTGAAACTGTTTTAATTTGTAATATTTTTGCAGGTTGTGGTTGTTTCTTGTCTCCTCTAACAACCCCCTGACATTCTTTGTGAAGTTTTCTTCCTGAGATTATTGTATTAGTTGGCATTGGCTTCTTTCTTCTTGGCAATTTCCACCATTTGTTCTGACATCCAATTTGTTTTCTTCTGTTTCTTCATCTTTGACCTTCTCTTTTCACTGTCATCCTTAACAAATGCTTTGATTTTATTCATACTTCCTCTGGTTCTCTGTGAGTAAAGTTCAGGACTTTAAAACTATTCCTAATGTTCTCCTTGATAGCTACACACACACACACACACACACACGTTTTTACCAGGCCTTTGGTGAGGGAGTGCGAGGCCTCGCTTCAATCCATTTGCCTCCTTTTAGAGTTTATAGGTTTTATTGTTAATTCTTTTGACTACATTGTCAGACAGCACACAAGTTTATTAAGCCACTAGTTATTATTCTCACATTGTGGAATCAATTGGCTTTCTTCTGCAGCTTTAGCTAGATTTGGAAATTGTGTGTGAGCAGCTTGTGATGTGTTTCATAGTTAGCACCTGGCCGGGTCTTTGCTCTTATACCTGAGCTCTTCTACTTCCTTTGGGCCAATTTGATTTTTGTGTTCACTATGTGGTGTCAGCAGGGCTTGGTATGCAGTGGCATATTTGGTGGAATATCTGGCCAATGGAGCCTCTTTTTAGGTTAACTTCCCCAAGTCATCAAGCCAGATCAATTTCTACCTTTGTTTCTTGTCTTGCCTTCTGGTGCTTTGGAAAATAAGTTAACCCCCTCGTCTTTGTGGCAGCCTCATTTGTCCAGAATGGGATAGGTTCTGAGCAGGGGGTCAGACTAGAAGATCTCCAAGGTCCCCTCCGTCTATATTCACAAGTACCTTCTAATAAAATTTGTCAAAGAATCAAAATACTTTTGTGTTTTTCCCCCATTCGGAGTAGTCTGACAGAAAGCCACCACCCACCATTTCCCTGATGCTTAATATGGCAATTTGCACTAGTTTCGTTTCATCTTTCTGTGGGTTGAGCTTCCCCATGTTCCTGCTTCTTTTGTTTCACTGTAATTCCGTCTTTGCAATTTTCAGATCTTTTCCTCTGTGGCATCATCAGCACCTAGTCACCCCAAAGGCTTTCATTGAGCCATGTTGCAAACACCGTTAATACCCTGAAAAACCCTCAGTGCTTCCTTGGCATCTGGAGGGCCACATGACCGGAGAAGCCATCAGCCAAGCACCATGCCCTCAGCTGTTTTATATTTTCTACCTGGTTTCCTTGGATCAAGATCCAGGAGTGGCTTACCGGGCCTTCTCCCACACAATACGAACGGTCACTTTTGCCACAAAAGGGACCTTCCATCCCTCCCCCCACCGCATCTGCTTCTATCACTTTTTAAAATTATTTTTAGTTCTTATTGATTTAGTGTACGGCACATGTTAGCCAGGGATCACCGAGGTGGCTGCCTGCCTCTGTGAAAGGATTTTTTTGGGCAGTTGGGGAGGCTCCTTCCTTGTCCCTATGAAGTTTATTCACCCACGGGAATCAAGCCACTGAGCTCAGTCCACTGAGCTCAGTGGTGCGCAGGCCCAGTGCTTCTATCACTGTGCCCCATAATGGGGCCTGCTGGCTTTAGCTGGGCAGCTGGGGTGGCCTTTCAGGCCTTGGGTGACCCTGCTGAAAGACACACTCTTGGTATACAGCCCTGGCCTTCCTCACCCATCCCTCTCAAGCACATGTGCGCACACACACATACATTTACTTAGTGGGTTCCTTTATGGAATTGCTGGGAATATCTCAAAGTACTTTAAGCCATTCTCAACCATTTTCTCCAGCAGGGTAATTCAGAAGTCCTTTCATGGGGAGGAAGCCTGGCTCTGACAGGGTATTTATTCCCTTCGTTCAACAGGCAACTCGGTGCTTGGTTTTTTTCGTTGAAAACCTTTTGCTTTCTCATGCCAGGAGCTTCTTCAGTTCAAGGCAGTCCAGCTGCTTTTTGGGACAACCGTAGCTGAGCCTCCATTCTGGTTTGCTGTTTCTGAGTTGCGGGGAGTTCGGGAGCCTCGGGAAGCCGTCTGCCTGCCCGGATTCTGCGGTTTCCCACCCGGGTGGCGCCTCTTCCCTTGCCGAACTAAGCGGCCGACTTGCCTTGGCCGGCTGTCCCACACGGGCCTGCAACACTCCAGCCTCCGTGGGGTCTTTGGGGGCAACACGCAGCCCTCCTTCCCGCGGGGCAGGCGGCATCCCTCATGGGAACGCCATCCAGCCCCGCGGGACTTCCGCTCTCCGGCCAGGAGCCCCTCCGCCCCGCCCCGGGAGTCGCTCCCGGCCCGCGAGAGAGCAGATCTCCGAGGCACAGGAAGGGGCGGAGGCAGCGCCCGGGCTTCCCCTTGCCTCGGCTGCCCAAGTAGCCGCCCAGCCCCTCCGCCACTTTAGAAGAGCGCCGCTCCAGCGCCCAGCACGACGCCCGCAGCCCGCCCGTCCCGCGCCCAGGATGGCCCCGCGGGCGCTGCCGCTCTTGGTGCTCTGCTCCGGGTTGGCACTCGGCCTCTGCGCCGCCAGCAGCAGCAGCGGCTCCGCCACAGGTACGCGGCAGCGGCAACCGTTGACCCGCTCGGCCCCTCCGGCAAGGCAGGGCAGGGGCTCGGCGGCCGCCCAAGACAGGGGAGGCAGAGCGGTCCCGGGGAGGGAGAGGGCCGGCCCCATGCCTGACCCACAACCGACCGTCCGGCGGAAACCGCGGCCTCCCAGCAGCGGCGGCGGTGGGACGCACGCCCGGCCCGCTCCTGACCTGCGCCTTTCCTCCTGCAGGCGAGCAGCTGTTCAAGGCGTGGGCCTCGCAGGTAAGCAGCCTCTGGCCAGGAGCCCCGGCGGGACCGGCCGCCTCCCTGCGCAGCAGCCCCGGAGAGGCGTCCTTTGCCCCCCGTCACGCGGGGCGGAGGCCGGGAGTGCCGCCCGTGCAGGGCCTCCTCCGCCTTCCCAGCCGGGCCCAAGAGCAGGAGGGGGGGATTCCAGGCTGGAGGCGCGTCCCGGGAACTCCCCTCCTGCTCGCTCCCGGCGAATCCCCGCCTCGCTTTCGCTTTCTCTTGGGCGCTGCAGCACCGGCGGGAGTACCGCTCCGAGGAGGAGTTCCGGCACCGGCTGCGCATCTTCCTCGACAACAAGCAGAAGATCGACAAGCACAATGCAGGCAACTCCACCTTCCGAAGTAGGGGCGCTGCCCCCTCCCCGTCCCCTTTCCTTTTGGCGGCTAAGACAACTGGTCCCAGGGCGGAAGCCCCTCCTGACTGCCTCCCCCGTTTCTCTTCCCAGTGGGCTTGAACCAGTTCTCAGATATGACCTTCACTGAATTCAGGAAGAAGTATCTCTGGCGTGAACCCCAGGTAAAAAGCCCTCTGGGTGGCTAAGGAGATCAGGAGGGGCACAAAACTCAGCAGATGTGGCCTTAATCCGATTGCAACCCCAATTGGCTAGAGTGGGGGGAGACTCTTGAACTTGGAAACTTTTAAGACATGCAGGCTTCAACTCCCAGAATTCCCCAGCCAGAATTCCCCAGCCGGTATGGTTAGCAGCTGAATTCTGGGACTTGAAGTCCAGGCATCTTAAGGTTGCCAAGGTTGAGAAATGAGGGGCTGGAGGTTAGCATCTCACCAATCCTGGGATAAGCCCTAGTAAAAGTGAAAGAGGGGGGGAGACCCCAACCCACTTGAATGGCAGAGCAACAAGGGAAGGCTTCTCCCCAGAATCGGAGCACTTGCAGCCTGCCAGCCCCTTTAGAATGCCATTCCTGTGCCTTTGTACCAAAAGCAGGCTATGTACCAGCCAGCCCTTCTTTACAGCTTCTCTTGTTCAGATATAGATGTGCCTCACAAAACCCCAAACCCTCAGCTGGCCCACATCAGGGGTAGCCTATTAGAGTACGGAGGGCTGCCGTGAGGGAATCAGCCCCACCCTCCCAATCCTTTATTTGGCACCACCCATGAGAAGCAGGCTAGCTGTGGTGGCCAGAGATCCATCCAGAACTTCCTGAGTGTGCCCCCCCCCCCATTCATGGCCTGTTCAGGCACGGGGAGAGTGAGATGGGCTGGCCAGTGACCGCTTCCCGCTTGCTTCCAGAATTGCTCTGCTACCATGGGTAATTTCCCCAGGAGCTCTGGGTCCTACCCGAGGGCCATCGACTGGAGGAAGAAAGGAAAGTTTGTCAGCCCTGTGAAAAACCAGGTAATTCGGTCAGTTGTACACAATCCGTACAGCCACTCCTCCCAACAAGGGGCCCGGGGCAGACAGCAGGGCTTAAAGAAGGGGTGAGCTTCCCTCTGGCCTTTGGGAGCCTTGCCAGGAAGCTGTGTGATGGGGTCTCCTCATTCCTCTCCTTCCGCTCCCCGCTTCCCCCCAGGGCCCTTGTGGCAGCTGCTGGACCTTTTCCACCACCGGCTGCTTGGAGTCTGTCATTGCCATAAGAACAGGGAAGCTGCTGAATTTGGTGAGGATGTTCGTTTGTGCTCCGTTCCTTTTTAAAGGTTTTGGCGAAGTCTGAGAGCCATTTGGTGTAGGACCTCCTCTACTGGATAAGGCCAATAGGCATAAGCACAGCAATGGGCACAAGCACAGGGGATTTCCACGGCTGAAACCCAGCCCCCCAAGTATTCCTGGGGATCCTTCCAGTCTCACAGGCCTCACTTGCACTTCGCGCTCCCCTCTTGGAGATGCCCGACCCATCACCGCCCCCCCCTTTCCAGACAGGAGGCAGCTTGTACAGGAGCAGCTAACTGGGGGCCAAAGCCCTGGCTGGGAAACCGCAGCCTTCTCCTGCCAAGGCTAGAGGGGTGGGGTGGGGTCTTTCGTGCTGTGCATTTGTGGCAGGGAGAGCAAGCAGCCCCAGCTGAGCCCCAGCTGAGCCCCAGCCCAGCAGTTATTTCTTTATATTCTGCCTTTATTACTTTTACAAATAATTCAAGGCGCTTCCCTCCCCTTATTTTCCCCTCAACCACCGCGTGAGGTTTGGTGGGCTGAGAGTGAGGGACTGGTCCAAAGTAACCTAGCCACCTTTCATGGGTATGGTGGGACTAGAACTCTGCTTCCCACTTTCTAGCCTGCTGCCTTCACCACTTCAACATGCGAGACCCTCTACATCAGTGGGGCTGCTGAGGAGCAAGGTGGACACAAGCTCTTGGCCCCGAACGTCCACCATATATGGCGGGCTTTTATCCTGGGCTTCAGTTTGATCAGGGTGGGCATGGGACGCTCTCTGGCTCCTCTGTCCAGGGTCCTGTGGGCCGCCTCGGCCCCTACAGGGGCAACTTGAGGGCAGGCTTCCTCAGGTGCCGAGCACAGTGGCAAAGAGTTGGGAGGGCTCCTCATCTGCAAAGACCCCCAGCCTCCAGGAAAGAAACTGGCATCACGCAAGGCAGGGCAGGCTGCTCAACAGACGGGCAGGAAGGCTGGCTGGCTGGGCCTGAAACAGGCCCTCAGTGCGTGGCTTCCGAAGCTGGCAGCCTTGATTCAACATGTCTCCTCTCCCAGGCGGAGCAGCAGCTGGTTGACTGTGCTCAAAACTTCAACAACTTTGGCTGTAATGGGTAAGAGAGGCCCTCAGGAAGCCCCCCCCCAATCACCCAGTTCCACTCTCACCACCCCAGGCCTCTGGGGTTCTCTGTAATGGATCCACCTGGTGAGGCCGTTCCTTCCCTCCGCAGGGGGCTCCCCAGCCAGGCTTTTGAATATATCCTGTACAACAAGGGACTCATGGATGAAGAAGACTACCCTTATCAGGCCAAGGTACTGGGGGGAGGAAGCTCTGCTCCAAGGCAAGCGGGGAGGCAGGCTGCCTCTTCGGCGGAACCACATCTGAAAAGGCTCCTTCGGTTATGTGCAGAACGGCACCTGCAAGTTCCAGCCCCAGAAGGCCGTGGCGTTCATCAAAGAGGTGGTCAACATTTCACTGGTGAGCAACTTGCAGAGGCCAAGCAGCAGCCAAAAGCCCTTTGCCCCCTGGGGGAGCAACCTTCACCTCCTGCCCTAGCAAGCAGAGGCTCATGGCATCTTCCTTGATGCCCTTTATAAAAGATTAAGAGGCTTGAAAATGGCCTGCTTCTCGCTTGGGTCTGCTCTGGCAGTCTGGTGGGAAGGCATGCCCCACTCTTTCTGCAACATGCTCAGATGCCCTTGCCCAGTAATGCTAGGCTTCTTTCTTTCCAGTACGATGAGCAAGGCCTGGAACAAGCAGTGGGCACATACAACCCAGTGAGCATTGCCTTTCAAGTGGTGGAGGACTTTGTACACTATCAGGAGGGAGTTTACACTAGGTGAGTCCCTGTTGGCGCACCCCGGTTTGCTTCATGCCACAAGGAATGTTGCTCAAGGGCCCCATAATCAGCCACCTCCCAGCAGGGCTGCCTGAAGCAGCACTATGGCAACCTCCTGCAAGAATGACCCCCATTCCATGGCCCCTCAGATCCCCACCAGAACTCTGAGGCATCCATCACAGTTCAACTGGCACATGCTGAATTGGGAGATGATCAGCTGGGCAGGGGCACTAGAAACAGGTCCACATGAAAAGGAAGTGCCCATTTCGGGCTTCACGCTTGCTCCTTAGACATTGTGCAGCCCTGGATTTTATTTATTTATTATTTGGTCTTATATGCTGCCCTATCTTCCTGGGGACTCAGGGCGGCTCACATCATAAAAAACATACAGTACAAAAGTTAAAAGAAATTAAAGTTATTAAACCCAATACGACCAAACAAATTATCTAAAACCCCAAAACATGACATTTTGTTGCTTCACTTTCTTTGATGCCTTAATTTATCAGCCATATACAAATGAGCTGATCTTATTAGCTGAGCCAGTCCGTTCCCTGCTGAATGCCAAACCTCAGCTGGGAGCACCTCTGACCATCTGGCCTCTGCTCCCACCCACCCACCCACCCAATGCTGCCCCAGGCCCCAGTTCCTTTTCCCCAGCACCTCCCACTCATCCAGAATCTGTGGCCACGATTGCCCTTTGGGACAGTAGGAACAAGCCTTGACATCTTCAGATACTTGAAAACGATATTCCTCCCTCTCATTGCTTCTTTTTCAAAATCACCCTATTTAGTTCCATCTTGGCTCACACATTTCGTCCCCAGGCCCTACTCTTGCTATCCTGTAAACTGTTCCCTAAAAATGTGGTGCCTCAAACTGGGCATAGTTTGCATTCCTGTGCAGGGGTGGGGGAATACTCTTCCTTCCTAGGATCTAGAAACTAAATACCTGATTGATCTTAAAGCTGCCTTTTTTGCACGCATATTACCCTGCTGGCACATAGTTTGCAATCAGCCACTATTCCAAACCTGAGTTTCGCCCCGGCCAAACAGCAGCCATTTAGAGATCCGGTTTCCGTTTCTGCCTTCGAAATTAAGCAAGTAAAGCAGCGAAAGGCCGAACAATCCGCCTGTCTTGTGCTTCGGCTTCTGCCAGAGCCGAAGCGCTTCCTGGAGGGCATCTGGATCGGAGCCTTCGCTGCCATCACGGCGCCTTTCTCTTGAGGGGCCCCCGGGGTCCTTCCCCGCCCTGACTGGCACAACGGCCGCTCAAGCAGGCTGACTCGCTCTCCGACCGCTGCTCCGCCTCTCTTCCCACAGCACGGACTGCCACCGAACCCCGGACAAAGTGAACCACGCCGTCCTGGCCGTGGGCTACGCGGAAGCGGGCGGCCTGCCCTTCTGGATCGTGAAAAATTCCTGGGGTCCCGAATGGGGCATGGACGGGTAATGCAGGCAACGGAGGCTGCGGGGGTCGTTCTTGGGGAGGGTCCGCTCGGGCCCCGGCTCCAGGCCCGGTCAGCGGGCGGGGCGCTTCGGGGACAGAAGCGGCCGCTCCGAGAGGCTCCGGCGCATGAGGCTCTTCTTTGTCCCGGCAGGTACTTCAACATCGAGCGCGGGAAGAACATGTGCGGTCTGGCCGACTGCGCCTCCTACCCGGACCCCCTTTTCTGAGGCGTGACGGAACCCGGCCGCCTCGACGGCTCCGGCAGCAGCGCAGGCGCACTTCGCGCTCGGCTTTTAATAAAGACTTCAAACCCAAAATACGCGTGGTGGGCGTGTCGAGGGAGGGGCAGGGGGCGTGGTCTCCCTGCTCGCCGGAAGGCGCCTGACGCCACTTCCGCGGGCGGGGCGGGGCCTACGGGCTCCAATCGGGCGCCTCCGGGCCGGGAAAGCGCGACGCTCGAAGCCTTCGCCGCCATGGCGGCCCTTCCGCGCAACAACCTGCGGGAGCAGCTGCAGCGCCATTCGGCCAGGGGCGCCCTCGGCCCGCGCGCCGCGCCCAGGACCAGGCCCGCGTGAGTCGCGTGGGCGCTCGCCAAGTGGGCAGAAAGGGGCCGGAGGGAGGCGGCGCCCCCGGTCCCTGCACGTCGCTCCGGGCGGGGCGGTTGCCGCTTGCGATGGAGGCCGGTGGCGGCGTCTTGCAAGCCGCGCCGGGGCCGCCTCAGCCAGCCTGCCCTGCAGTGCCTCTCCTCGCGTGGAGCCCCCGGCCTTTTGCGGAGGCCGCTGAGGAAACCGGGGCTGCGGCGGAGGGGCCGTGACAGGATCGGGGCAGTCCGGTTCCGTCGCGGGGGCAGCTGGTCCCTCAGCCGCCTCGGCCCGTCCCGAGGGGGCTCCCGACGGCCCCGGCTCCAGGCGGCGGCGGCAGCACCTTCCAGACCTTCCCGGACGGCCCCGCCGAGCGACGTGCGGGAACCCCTGGCCTCCCAGTCCCGGAAAAGGCGCGGCTCAAAGAGAAACTTGGGCCAGAGCATCTCCCCGCCTTCCGTGGCTGCCCCACCCGACTGGACTTGTCTCGGGTTGCCCCCCTCCCGCTTTTCTTTGCAGCTGCGTCCGGGTGGGTCGGCGGGGCTCTAAAACCCAGAACCCCGCTTAGTCTTGCCAGGGTTATGCTGCAGCCTCTTCTTCCCCGTCCAGACCCTCACAGACACCGAGGCCGCCACCTTTGGACTTAGTCGCTCCAGGTTAGAGAGGTAAAACGGAGGATCGCCCGAGGCCTGCTCGGCCCAGCGGCGTAGATAGGAGTGGGGAAAGCCTCCAACCCTGAGCTACCCCACAGAAAGCAGGCCACCGCCTGCTAGATCTGTCCTCCCCATTCACCCCAACTGGAACCAGCTCTGCCCACAACACTGCTCCTATTCCTAAACCCTGGAACCAGGCCAGAAGGATACAGTGATTTGTTATGGTATCAAAGGCACTGAGAGATGAAAGTATTAGTCCTTCCAAGTAGTCTGGACGCTCAGCCCTCAAAAATAATATCTTTATTATAAGGTTTCTGCAAAGTCCTTTCCTTTCATTCTCCAGAAAAGGGACCCAGCGGGTTCCTTCTGAAATGCTTCCCACACCCCTTTTCCTTTGGTGCTCTGAGAAACCATTGACCTGACAGTTGTCCAGTCTTCAGCTCTTCCTCCTGCCTCCCAAGGTCCATTCTCAGTCGTCATTACAGAAGGAGATTCAGGATGGACACTACCACTGCCTGACTCTTGCTAGAGTCACCCACAAATGCAATTGATGGCATTTCAGTCATCTGAAACCTGACAGAAAAGGATCCAGATAATCCATTTCTACCAAGCATGGTTTTAAAAATATTGTTTATGAAATGTATAGTGTGTCACAATTCATCACAGCATTTAGAAAATAATCTGCTACATAGATTGGACAATCAGGGTCTGTTTTGGGGGGGACTGTAGGACATTTAAAGTACAGAATGAGTATCTGCAATGCCCTAACAACAAAACGTTTAAACACTTTAGATGTCCGGTCTAGGACCAGGTTACCTGCAGGGCCACCTTCTCCCAAGAACATCTGCTTGTCCCACATGCTGCCCAGAGAGGACAGGCCCTAAGCGCCTTCTGTTAAGCGTTATCATCTTTTGGGACTACAGGCCTTCTGGAAATAAGTGCCAAAACATTCCTGTTTTCAGCCTCCAGGAGGGCAAAAATGGCCTCTCCTGGGCTCCAGAGGCCCTCTGGAAGCTGAAAACAGGCACTTCCGGTATTTCCGGAAGACCCATTTTTCAGCCTCCCGAGGCTGCAGAGGCTTCCTTCGAGCCTCTGGGAGAGCGAAAACAGCCTCAAACAGGCTGAAAATCAGCTAGGAGGCACGTGCATGCGCAGTGCAGGTAAGGGGGCAGGATGCATGCATGCATCCTGTTGCATGCATGCAAGGGGGGGCGGGGCACATTGCATTGTGAATGCCAGCACACACGCTTTCGGCACACAACAAAAAGGTTCGCCATCATTGACCTACACTATTTGAAGTGGTCAGCTTTAAAAAAAAATTTAAATATCAATTTCTATCATGATGGCATCCAGGCAGGGCACAAAGGCAAAATTGTTCCATGAATTTACAAGAGTTATTTAACTTGAGTTTAGGTGCTTGATGTTAGTGGGGTGTTGAAGCCCCCTTAGAAATCTTCCAGAGTTTATTGATCCAGGTCAACCAATATATTTAATAATAAATATATGAAAAACCATAAATATTCTGCCAATGAATCTAGAGAAGAGGTTTCTGGAGACTAGAGATGGTTTTCTGATTTTTGCCATAAAATGCTGGCATATGGTAGTAGCAATTGAGTATCATCTGGTATTGTACATTTTCTCAGAGCTGAAGTAGCTGCACAATTACATAATAGCACAGCTTCTTACAATTTTCAAACACATGTCTATAATCACACCAAAATAGTGGCAAAAGGGGCACCTTGTTGGAGTCAGTACCTTGTGGTGGATCTGACTGGCTTCTAAGGGTTCTATCATGATTGGCTAAAGTCTAAACTTACCCATTTTTGCAGGGGATTTATATTCAGAAAGATGAATTGCCTTGATGACTGCGCATCAGGATATCTGGGTGGAACAAAATCTCTGGCCTTGAAGGACAAGAATATCAATTCTTCTTTGGAAAAACGAAGTGGTATTAAAAATAAGCAAACCAAAATTAATGTGCTGTTTGAAACAACACTGAATGTTCAAGAAGGAAACAAGAGCATTCAAATGATCAACATGCCAAGAATTTAGATTGTTTTATCTCTTCTGTGAAAGAAAGTGATGCAGATTGCAAAGTGGGGGGATCTGAGATCCTGACCCCAGATAATAATTGTTTAAACAACTCATTTATTGACCTTACTGATATTTGGGAAGACATGGAAGATTTTGAAACAACTGGACCACAGAAAATATGTCCACAACTGTCTGTATCATTTCGAGATAAGCTGTCTGTAAACAACAGAAAGACTGCAAAAAAACCCTCTATTGGCAAGTCAAAGATATCTAGCACAGGAAGAGATAATGAAAAATGTAATGATGTGTATATTTGTACAAATAGGAAAACACAAACCCTTCATGAGGGACAAGAGGGAGGCAGCCTGCCTGTTCCTTGTCTTGATTCTTCTAATTCCAGTCAGAGAGATTTTTCAAATGGAGAATGTGAAGAGGAGAAATCTTTGGAGACTTCCCAGACAGAGAAAAAAGAAAAATCTTGGATTGGTAAATACTCTTTTTCTAATCAGTTCTGTAACAGGGAGGATAACTTCTGGGAATAATGAGTTTACTACAGCATGTGACCCTTAAGCTAGACTCTCAAGTGAAGCTTGCTTCCTCTTAATTTATGAATTTGTCATTAGTTTCTCTGGGATGCTTTTCAACTTCCCAGTCTAGCTTACAACCTTGAAATTCCCCATTAGGTCCCCATCTAAGAGCTAAGCAGCTCAGGGTGGCTAGTCAAGGTGATGGTGTTTGTGCAGGACTTCTGCCATGGTGCTCTTTCCACAGGAGGCAAATGCCATCTGGCTTCACATTGGCTGCATTAGGGAGACTAATCAGCCCCCCCCCCCTTGAGCCTGAGGTTACACCAAGTAACTTGGAGCTCTATTGCTGTTTGGACCTGGTTCTTCCTAGTCCAAATCTGACCTTGCTCCCCATCACATAACTTGACTAAGGAGAGTTGGGTATGTGTCCCCACTAATCAACACATCTAATACAGAAAAAAATGTACTTAATGCTTTTCCTTACCTGATTAGCAATAGCACTTATATACCGCTTCACAGTGCTTTACAGCTCTCTCTAAGTGGTTTACCGAGTCAGCCTATGGCCCTCAACCATCTGAGTCCTTATTTTATGGACCTCGGAAGGATGGCAGGCTATGAGTCAACCTGGAGCCGGTCAGGATCAAACTCCCGGAGTGAGCAGTGAGTTCGCCTGTAGTACTGCATTCTAACCACTGCGCCGCTGTGGCTCTTATTGGTGTAATCTAACTATCTTTTTAATGATTAAACACGTTCATTATTTTTCACTGGTCTTCTGTTTAATATGTGCTCTTTTTTGGTTAAAGGGCAAAATGATTCTGGCCTCCCCTTAAGTGGGAATGAAGAACCCGATGATGGAAGGGGTGACCCTCAAGTATTCAGTGAGTCTGAAGACTATGTGGACTTCATACCCCCATCCCCAGAAGTGGAGATGCTGCCTGCTTCATTTGGGCTGAAGAGCACTAGGTACACTACGATTTATCTTAAGGGTCAGTATAAATAAGCAAAGAGCATTTTTCCAGACCGGCCCCTTGTGGGAAATAGCTGGTATGTATATATATCTGAATGCTCTGCATGAGTGAATGAGCAGAACTCCCTAAAGGTAAAGCACTGAAGGAAAAACAACCAAATTGTTCTGAAAGGGCAGGTGGTGGTATTACAGTGGGTGAGCTTGGACTCTAAACAACCACAGAGGAAAGGAGATGTTCACCAGTAGCTGCCAGCATAGGATCAAGCTCAGGATCTTCCCTGGTTTTGTGTCCCCACTCCCTCCAGAAGGCTTCCTCCTTTCCCCGCTACACAAGCAGTCATTACGGCCAGAATTGTCCCCAAATTTCTGCTGTTAAGCATTGGCAATAGCACTTACATACCGCTTTACAGGCCTCTCTCAGCAGTTTACAGAGTCAGCCTCCTGCCCCCCCAACAATCAGGGTCCTCACTTGACCCATCTCGAAAGGAGGGAAGGCTGAGTCAACCTGGAGCCTGGTCAGATTTGAACTGTCAAATTGCAGGCAGCCGGCAGGCAGCAGAAGGAGCCTGCAGTACAACCCTCTAACCACTGCGCCACCAAGGTTCAGCAGGACGTTTATTAAGTGAGTTTTGCCCCATCTTATGACCTTTCTTGCCATAGCTAAGTGAATCACTGCAGTTCAGTTAACGTGGTGAATCTGGCTTCCCCATTGACTATGCTTGTCAGAAGGGCTCAGAACCGTGGGGCACTGCAACTGTCATAAATATGAGCCAGTTGCCAGGCATCCAGATTGGATCACATGACCAAGGGGATGCTGCAATGGTCGTAAGTGTAAAAGTTGGTCATAAGTCATGTTTTTCAATGCTGTTGTAACTATTGTGGTTTACCGGTAGCCTGTGCAGACGGCAGGGGAATCGGACAGTGGGGCAGAACAGGGACCAGTCTGGGGAGGACTCGGACAAGGGTCCTGTGTCTGATGCTGAGATGGGGCCAGGATCCTCTGGGAGTTGTGTGCTATCTCCAGATCCTTCGGAGTCTGGCAGCAGCGAAGCTGAGCAACAAGGGGAGCCTGTTCCCAGTGCGCGTGTACACAGAGCTGCCAGAAGGCAAGAGCATCTAAGACAAAAGGGGCGACTCAGGAGTAAGGCTTGGAGGTGATTGCCCCTCCCATAAGGTATAAAGGAGGTGCAAAGGTAGGAAAACCTTTGCAGGAAGCCAAGTTGTTCACTATGTTTGGATTAAACCTTGAAGCTCTGTGTGGACTTTGTACTTCGGTTGGCTTTTTACAATTCATTTGGCCCTTTAGTTGGTGGCAGCAATTCAAAGGAGAGAAAGGTGGGTGCTTATCTCAAGGGACTGTTTGGGACTCATTACAGGCTGGGAATGAACATAATTCCCAGCGTTGAAATAAAACGAGAGTTGTTTATGGTCTCAAGAAGCCTTGGTCAGAACAGTAACTCTGAATGGTCACTAAATGAATGGTTGGTACGTGGAGGGCTATCTATAATGGTTGGTACGTGGAGGGCTATCTATAGCTCCAGCAGTGTCCTGATACATTTTACTGTGACCTCTCAGCCGTCTTTGGCCTTCCCTACTGCCTTCATTAGTCTTTGAACGCTTCCCCCAGGTAGTGGCAAACCTGCATCGTTCAATCATGGAAATACAGCCATTAAGAGCTGATTTTACAAATACTTCCTAGATCAGAGTTCCCAAATCTTTCTGGGTTGGCGGCGGGGAGGGGAGGAGCAGGCACCTTTATGTGCACATGCGCACATGCGAACGGGGCTGTGAGCACGTGTGTGATGCGGTGATGCTAGCACAAGTGGGAGGAATGCATGCACACATGTGCACACTGGCCAGCCAGTCATGTGGCCAACAGGCCACAGCCCAGTAGTGGGCTGCAGCCCACAGATTGGGGACCCCTGTCCTAGATGATACTATGCCTTTTAAAAACAGTTTTATGTTAATTACATTTATTTAATCAAGAATAGGTATAGTCAAGCTGATATGCATTATTCTCAAGAATAAGAGAAGGGCCTTGGTGGTGCAGGCTGTTAAATGCCTAGCACTTAGCTCCAGCTGCCTGCAATTATTGCAGGCTCGAATCCCACCAGGCTCAAGGTTGACTCAGCCTTCCATCCTCTCAGGGTAGGTAAATTGAGGACCCAAGATTGTTGGGCGCAATAAGCTGACTTCGTAAAAATGCCGCTTAGTAATAAGCAGGCGTATACAATGGAAGGAAGGCTATTGCTGAGCGCATTGGGTTGTGCTCCAAAAATTGTAAGCCGCACTGAGTCTTCGGAGAAGGGCGGGATATAAATATGAATAATAAAATAATAAATAATACAGAATAGGAGCGGTGGGTGGTGCAGCGCTAGAATGTAGTATTGCGGGCTAACTCTGCCCACAGCCAGGAGTTTGATCCTGACCTCCTCAAGTTTGACTCAGCCTTCCATCCTGCCGAGGTCGGTAAAGTAAGGACCCAGATTGGGGGGCAATAGGCCGACATTTGTAAACCACTTAGAGTTTAGTAAAACCGCTTAGTCAAAGCACTGTGAAGCTGTATATAAGTCTATTATATGCTGTTGCTATACCAAATAACAGAGTTGGAAGGGACCTTGGAGGTCTTCTAGTCCAGCCTGCTGCTTAAACTGGAGACCCTACATCATTTCAGACAAATGCCTGTCCAGCCTCTTCTTAAAAATCTCCAGTGATGGAGCAGCCACGACTGTTGAAGGCAACAGTTTCACGGATCAGTTGTTCTCGTTAGCAGGAAATTTCTCCTTAATTCTACATTGGATCTCTCTTTGTTAAACTTCCATCCATTATTTTTTCTCCTACCCTCCAGTGCTTTGGAGAATATGTCAACCCCGTCTTCTCCGTGCAGCCCCTTGACTATTGGAAGACGGCTAGCATGTATCCCCCTCTTCTCCTCAGTAGGATAGAAATGCCCAATTCCTACGACCATCCATCGTATGTTTTAGCCTCCCATTCCTTAATCATCTTTGCTGCTCTCCTCTGCACCCTTTTTAGAGTCCAAGCTTTTTTGTATTGTGGTGACCAAAATTGGATGCAGGATTCCAAGTGAGGTCTTCCCAAAGCAACCTAGGGCTGCATTGGCTTTTTGGCAGCTGCAGCGGCACACGGCTGGCTTGTCCACTAGGACTCCTATATCCCATTTCAGTTGCTGCTGTTGAGCCAGGTACTACCTATTCTGCACCTGGGCATTTGTTTTTTCTTGCCTAAGTGCAGAACGCTGTTCTCCTCACTCCTGAATTGCATTTTGTTGGATTGGGCCAACAAAGTCTATCGAGATCCTTCTGAATCTTGAGTCTATTTCTGAAAGCATCCCCCCCTCCCCAGTTTGATGTTTGCGGATGTGATGAATTCCCCTTCTATCCCTTCTACCAAGTCATTTATGAAGATATTGAGTTCTGGGCCTCAGACAGAATCTTGAGGTACCCCACTGCATGCTTCCCTCCATGTAGATGTAGCTCCATTGAGGACTACCCATTGGGTGTGGTTGGCCAACCAGTTATGAACCCATCTGGTGGTGATGCTGTCTGTTCCACCTTTTTCCATATTATCAAGAAGTAGACTGTCAACTACTTTGTCAAAGGCCTTACTGAGTTACTGAAAATGTGTGATGCCTGTTTTCCAGAGGAGATGATCCAGCAAAAAGTAGTCCTTCCCTCTTGCCCTGTTATCTTCATTCTGGGAGAAGGCTTCCCAGTACTTGTTGCCTCATGTTTGCAGGTCTCCATGTGCACGTCCAGCATTCCCCCTCCCCTCCAGCTGCCTCAAAGGATGCCTTGATGAGAGATCATGGAGAGCCAGGATCAATACTATAAACCAGACTACTAGATTAAGATAATCTGCAATAATTGAAAAAAATCTCAACAAAGTTTGGTGATTAATACTATCAAAGATTTATTGTTTGTATTTATAAAGATTTGTTAATCGACTTAACCCAATAAATCAATACATCTTTTAGTGACAGGTGTATTATTGGGAAAAAAACCCTAGAAAACCAAATAATTTCTTTCTCTGGCTGGTAGTATTTAAGCAAATGGGAATAAGCACTCACTGAAAAATTAACACTTTAGAACTTCAATACAATTGTTTTACTCAAATTTAATTTCCATCAATTCCGTATTTTCCTAATAATCACTGACTATAGAAATACATACAATTTTTGTTGACAGAAATATTGTGGATGTGTGCAAAAACTCACTGTCTTGTTAAAATTCTATTTGATGTATAAAATGTATCTACTTTAATATATATGGATTTCTTAATAATTCTTAACACTGTTAGGCATTTCCCCCAAAGAACAGCTTATGAGACAACACTGAATCCTGACCTCCCGATGAACCAACTTCCAGAGTTTGGAGAATCGACCAAAAGAAGCGAAGGAAGGAAGGAAGGTAAAACTTTGTGACATATTCCAGTTATTTTCTTTTGATGATAGTCAGCCATCTTTGCACTGCTGGTGCCTTGCAAAATATGTGACTGAACCCTGTTACATTTCAGGCCAGCCCCTCCTCTGTGTAATGGAAGACATCTGCAAACTGGTGGACTCCGTTCCAGAAAGAGAGCTGAGGTGTCTGCTGGGTGGCCAAGAGCTGCTTCGGCTTAGAGATTGCAGGTCTGTTGGGAGTTGTTGCTGGTTTGGAATGTGATGAGGGCCTTTCCTTCTTTACCTTAAGAAATTAAGACGGGATAAGTTTGTCCACGTTGCAAAGTGTTCAGTCCCCTGGGATTTTCTTAGCTCTTAATGCAGGCTGCATAAAGCAGGCCAGGTATTTTTAGATATGCAAGATAACTTTTAGAAAGCAGAAGATTCTTTGTCACAGGTTATCACTAAATGGAGTCCTACCCATATTTATTTCAGAAGAAGAATTATGCAAATAAATTCCCTTTTTTTTCATCAGGATTTAGTATCTCATGATTTCAGTGCTATTCAGTTCAGGGCTGTAAAACCTCCACAGAAGTCCAACCTTGGAAAATATGCCTAGCCCACAAGGTGGAAAATTGTTCCGCATCTATTATATTAGAGAAACAGGAATGTTGTAGAACAAGAGAGTTCTTAATGATCAGATAATAGCACAGTATCATAGTTCTACAGGAAACTCGTGGGATAACAACAACAACAACAACAACAATAATAAATACTTTTTAAATGGGACAGCCTTTTATTATTCATGGCCATTGAGGGTCAGGAGTATTGATTGAATTGTTGAAATTGTTCAATTTCAGTATTGACTAAAAATGTTTCTATCACTTAGGAAAGGTTCCACAGGACAATGCATTGCTATTAAGGATAGATATATTGTAGGTAGAATATTTAGGATAATAGTATCGCTTCTGTTTATTGGCCAAATCAAAACTGTGAAAATGCTTTTATATAATACACTCAAACAGATGTTTTAAGGTCAATTACGTTTCACAGACAGGGATCTAAATTGAGTTGTGAGTTGTAAGGAAGGTAAAAGGTGAAGAAGAGAAGTTTCTGGAAAGGAACCAGCAAATTCATTGGGAAAGTTTTAAAACAATAACTTATATTTTTTTATATTCAGAAGAAAACTGTTGAGCAATCCCAGGAATGGAAACAGAACCGGTGCTGATACATTTCTAGATACAAACTGCAAACATAATTTTGACTATGATGGCTCCCACGATGGAAGTTACTCTTTCCAGCTGGGAAAACCATCTTCTCCGCTTCCTCAAGGGGCCACTTCTACTCCTGCACCATTTTCCGGCAAGCGGCTCGGTGACATTGCCCCCCTGCATGGCCTTCACCCGCCACCCCCTCAAGGATGGGCCAGTGCCGATCCATCCATTTCCGTGAAAGTATCCACCTGGGACACGTCCTCTTCTGCCGTGGAAAGTTCAGGCACATCTTGTCCCAGGAGGGAAGCCGGTGGAATAGCTGGACTCCAAAACCCAAACTTAGAAGCCGAGATGCGCTGGTGGCCTTCAAAGCTGAATGGAACAAGTTCAGAGAGCCGAAGGAAACGCGCTCCACTTATGAGCAATGTGGGAAGTGAGAATCCTTTGGCAACTGGAGGGCAGAAGTTTCTTAAGGATGATTTTGATATTGAAGATTTGGATGACTTGGATGATGCAGTAAGTGCTTCCTCAGCCAGAGACGCTTCCCAGGGCCTGGCCCAGCCGGCTGCTAACGCCTCCCCTGCAGCAAAACTGTTTTTGAAAGAAAACTCGGCGGCGTCCAAGGCAGGCGCTGATCTTCTGCATAGCAATCTTTCTTTCACAGACCGTTCTGTGAGTGGCAGGAGTTGCCCTGGTAAGTTACCCTATTTGTTCTTTTAGTGCATTCTGGGAAATGAGCTGCAGTAAGAAATCACGGTGAAGTGTGTAAATAATTCGCTTTACAAACCACCTTGCATCGGAGGCTCTTATCCACACATTAACTCAACCTTTTTGAGTGTATTTGGATTTTTAGAAACGTGTGGGCACTCACCACATAGTTGCTAGGAGTTCACAAATTGGCTAGCCAAAGGTATGTGGGCATGCGCAGATGAGGTGCTTGAAAGTTAGCTAACTCTCCTGTTGGCCCTGCTAATCTTTGTTCCTTTTTTGGACTGGGAGGCATATTTCCAAAAAGAGTCCTGGGTTGCATCTGACCATCGTTTTTATTCCATAAGGAAACATGTATGGATCCCAATCATCATTTTGTACAATAATAAAATAACAGAGTTGGAAGGGACTTTGGAGGTCTTCTAGTCCAACCCCTGCTCAGGCAAACAACGTACATATATGATACATCAAATAACAACATATCCTTGGGAAGGACTCGATGGGTGGATAAAATTCAGTCTCAACACCTGGCTGACTGCGTGACCAGCCATAATAATTGTCTTGATGTGAAAAGTCAGGAGGGAGCTGGAGGTAGAGTAGGACTCCTTGGCACCCTACGAGCAATGCAAGACCAGTAATTGCTATGCATTGTGTGCATGCACACATACATGGTCGCAAATGAGAGCAGGTTGTTAACATTTAGGCTCTCGTGTATAACTCTTTAAATGCATTAATTTTAAATAGAGGAAAAAGGATTGCCAATGCCGCCTTCCTGGCCTTACGGCTAAGGCAGGACTAGAACTGTTAAAAAGTGTCTATTTTTCTGGCAGCTTTTTGCACTTCGTCTTTAATGGTAATTTTGAACCTAGCGGCATTATGTCCAAAGTTGCTGTGTTGTAATAGGTGAAGACTGAAAGGGTTTCACTGGCTGAGCCGTGTGTCAGGATGCAAACTGAGCCCTCTCCAACACTTCACATTGTTCTGTATATTTATGGGTGGAAATAGAGTGGGAAAAACCTCCTGAGATTTAATCATAGCAATAGCAATAGAACTTAGACTTATATACTGCTTTGCAGTGCCTTACAGCCCTCTCTAAGTGGTTTACAGAGTCAGCATATTGGCCCACAACAATCTGGCTCCTCATTTTACCCACCTTGGAAGGATGGAAGGCTGAGTCAACCTTGAGCCTGGTGAGATTTGGACTGCCAAATTGCAGGCAGCTGGCAGTCAGCAGAAGTGGCCTGCAGTACTGCACTCTAGCCAGTGTGGCACTGCAGCTCATCATTGATGTGGTTTAGTAACACACTCCCTCCTCCCACCCCTGAAACATATTCAGATATTTTCATGTTTATGAAATTAATTAAGTTTCAGCACCTGATTGGCTGGTTACAAATTCTGGAAACAGCAAATATATTTTGTCTTCAGTCTCATAACAAAAACTTGCTTTCTTCCTAGTTCCTCCACTAATTAAGGATACACCTTCCAGAAATGCCACCCTGGAATCATTCAGAGGTTTAACATTTCCACATTCTAATGAGATGCTGAAGATATTCCATAAAAAGTTTGGTCTCCATCATTTTCGGACCAATCAGCTTGAAGCCATCAATGCTGTTTTGCTGGGCCAGGACTGCTTCATTCTGATGCCCACAGGTGAGTCTTCAGGCAGAATCCATCTCTGACTGGTCATCACCTTCTGCCCTCCAAGGAAAGGGGGAGGGAGATTCATGTATCTCTCTATCCCTGTTCATGGATGATTTGTCTGAGTAACTTGGTCTAGGATGCTCACTGTTTCCCAGTTGAATTGTGGTTGAGTCTGCCCACATGTTGTGTGATTACGGAATTTTCATTGTGTCTTTTGACTGTGTTCACGACTAATCTGCCTGTGTTCTACATTCAAAGTAGTCCTTGACTTATAACCACAACTGAGTTTTTTTTCTGGTTTGGTTTTAAGGTATGATTTGATTAGGAGTCATTTCCAGGATTTCAGTCAGTGTGCATAATAAGCTGAACTCATCTAATTTTTGACTGCGCTTTAAATAAAAACCAAAGGAATGATCTCCAAAATAAATTTCATAAGAAATCATCATATTTTGCCTGAATAAGTGTTAAGACCATCCAGGGATGCTTCACTCCTGCACCAAACAGGAGTTTGCACATAGTGGTTCTTTGCATCTCAGTTCTCGGGCCAGATTTTAATCTTCACAGTAGCAGAGGTGATGGAGAAAGTGTGAGTGGAAGCATTGGGCCTCCTCCCACGGTTGTGCATATAGAACTCGTCTGCCTAGAACTACTAGCAGAGTAGAACATGAGTAGAGCTTTCATCTTGTGCTTTTGCTCCACTCAGGAGGAGGCAAGAGTCTGTGCTATCAGCTGCCAGCCTGTGTTTCCGTGGGAGTCACCATTGTCATCTCTCCGTTGAGGTCCCTGATAGTGGATCAAGTCCAGAAGCTGACCTCAATGGATGTGAGTTCAAGATGGCTTCCTGCTTGATTGTCTGTAAATTGCATGAAATGCAAAACTGTTTTAAGATCATTGTACCTGTCACCAGCATGTTGATTTCTGGTCTTTGCAGTCTGACCGTGCAAATATAAAACTCTAAATTCTTGTAGAATTTGTGTTCATACAAAATTTAGCTAAAAATATAGGAAGAAAATCTGGTGTATAACTGCTTTCATCAGAAGGACAACATATAGCCTTGGCTTCCTCACAGTTAGGGGTCCAGCTAGAATTTTTACATATAATTGTTATTAAAACTTTTAAATGAAAAGATGAAAACGAAGACAAAGAAAAAGCAAAAAGTGCAAGAAAAGAAAAAAAATTGAAGAAAAATAGAAAAGTAAGAAAAATTGATATACAAAAGTGGCTTCCAATATTATTCACAGCAGGTATAAGTACAGGTCCAGCTAAAATTGTGTGGTGCCTCTTATAATTTGGTTCTGTGGCCGAAGGGACGGGCACTGCCCAACAGCAGAGCACTGGTCTGGCCTTCCCCACTCCGAGCACAAGCATTGGCCTCACTATTGACCAGTTTCCAAACGAAGCTGTCAGCAGCAACCAAGATTATCTGCAAATGGTACAGCTGCTGTCCTCTCTGTCTAGATTCCAGCCACGTACCTCACAGGTGACAAGACTGATGCCGAAGCATCCCAAATTTACATGCAGCTCTCAAAGAAAGACCCCATCATAAAACTCCTCTACGTTACTCCAGAGAAGGTTTGTATGGAGGCCTGAGCCGCTCAGCAGCGCTCCAGCTGACCCAAAGGGCTTGAATGGAGCTGGGCTCTGCCTGGGTCCCTCCGTAGGCGAGGAGGCTTTGGCTGCCGTTGCCTGCCTGATGGGGCCTGGGGGTGAAGGAGACAAGAAGGCTTGGAACAGGCTGAGCCATGAAATTGGGGCATCTGGGCCTCCTGTTGCTCTTGCTTTCCCCAGGTTTGCTCGAGTGCTCGGCTGATGTCAGCGCTGGAGAATCTGTACCAGCGGCAGCTCTTGGCTCGCTTCGTGATCGACGAGGCCCATTGCGTCAGTCAGGTGATCCGATTCATTGAAAAGGGCGCAGAGGGTCACAGTGGCGGTCTCTATTTCACTACTGGTCAAGGCACCAGGCCAGGAAATGGGAGACCTGCAGCTCCCACCTTTGGCATGAAAGCCAGCTGGAGCTAGTGCCCCCCTCTCAGCCCAGCCCAGCCCATCTCACAGGGTGGTGGTTGTGGGGTTAATTGGAGGAGTAATGGATATGTTTGCAGCCTGGAGTTATTTGTAAAAATAGTAGAGGCGGAATACAGTCATGTGATGAGGCTACACTCTGTTGGAATTCTGTGATTTTACATATCAAGACACATCCTCTTGTTCATCTGAAGTTGTGTTTACCTCCTTTAAAAACTGGTAAGGGTCAGATGATTTTTACTATGTCTTGGTATGTAGAACGAACACGAAGAAGGTGTGCTTTTTTTCACATGACTATATAAATAAATGTAAATGTAACTTTCAGAAATCTTTTTATTAGTGGGGTCATGATTTTCGCCAAGATTACAAGCGGCTTAACATGCTCCGAAAGAAGTTTTCCTTGGTTCCCATGATGGCTCTTACTGCCACCGCCAACCCCAGAGTGCAGAAGGACATCCTGAATCAACTGGAGATGCACCAGCCCCAGGTGTAAGTTGGACTCGGAGGCAGAGGGGAGATTTCCCTCTTGGGGAATTGGGAGAAGGAAATAGCTTTACTGGGATTGCTCTATAGATGAGCTCTGTAGTCATTCAATAATCCTTTTATTCAACTAAATTGCTGGTATCCTTCTAGGTTTACAATGAGCTTTAACAGGCACAACTTGAAATACGTCGTGTTACCCAAGAAACCCAAAAATGTTGCTTTAGATTGCTTACAATGGATCAGAAAATACCACCCCTGTAAGTTATCACCCCTTCTTCCTTGGCCAGTGTCTACTTGTATGGGATTATTTTAAACCCAACGTTTCTATTAGATTATAGAGAAATTCAGGTATTTGGTATCTTGGAGTTTCTTCGTGAAATATGCACAAAATAGGTAAGCTTTGTGGAATGATTCTGTAGATATCTAAAACCTGTTCAAAAATGTCCCGTGTTGATAAATGAAGTGGTGCTGTGTCTCTAATGCAAGTTTCTTCAACCATTTTGGAATTTAGGGCCCTTTAATTTTGAAAAGTATTTGGGTTAATAGCACCAATGAGCTGGTTGTAAGGGATGAGCCAGATCCAAAAGATCGGAAATGCCCCCTTTTCCTACCTTTATGCTTTTTCTGGAGTTGGAAAGGCCCATTGAGGCATTTTGCCTACTCAAGGCCAAAATCCAAATGCAGGCGTCCCAGAGAGAAGGCCGTCCCACTTCCGGTTGGAGACACTCAAGAAGGGGATAAATGATTTGACGCATATTTTTTTCAGACATGTTTTTTGTTGGGAAGGCTAGGAATTTGGGCAGGTCCCTCCTTTCTGTAACAGTGGCGTCTATGCGCTTTACATTGCATGCCCCACTTGAGAGTATCGGTTGAGGACCATGCTGAGATGTGGGCAGCAATAGCCAACATCCTTTCCAGAGCTTCATCTTCGTCATCTTGTTACGGGAAGAGGGAGAAGCCGGCTTTGGTGTTTGGGCCGCTAAGAGATGGGAAAGGACCTCATCATCTCTTACGAGGTCTAAAGGGCAGGGTAGACATGGAGATAAAGGAACAACGTCAAGTTTGACGTTTGGGTTTGTTTCTATGCAATGGTGAATTGCTACAAGCTGCCATTGAGCAAAGCCATTCAAAACGTATCTCCCTCTTGAACAGACAAGCGTCTCTCAACCTCAGCAACTTTTAAATGGGTAGCGTTCAACTCCCAGAATCCCCCAGTCAGCTTAGAGTGGTTGAGAAACACGGAAAGAGATCTTTAGACCAGTGGTCGCCAACCAGTGGGCTGGGGACCACTGGTGGTCCACAAGAAAATTTTGGTGGTCTGCAGAGAAATGTCACCCCCAGAGCACCCCCCAAAGCAATTAATCCAGGCTGCGAGGGAACACAAGGCTGTGCTGCCTACATGGCCCATGGGAACACAAGGCTTGCATCGCTTGCATTGCGAACAACATGAGGTAGTGAGGGGGGGAAAGGGTGGAGGGGAGAACTTGCCCCACTCGCCCTATGCACCTGGCCTGGCCACGGGGCTGCTTCTTTCCGCTTCTTTCTTCTTCTGCTTTTGGCTGCATGCAAGGAAAGCAGCAAAAGTCTTTCTTTCTCTCCCCCAAACTCCACCAGAAATGAGTCTTTGGGACCCTGCAAGGCCTCCTGCTCCAAGGGGCTGCACCTGCACAACAAGTCTCACAAAGACTCATTTCTGGTGGAGTTTGGGGGAGAGAAAGAAAGACTTCTGCTGCTTCTGCGGCTTTTCTTGCATGAAGCCAAAAGTCTCTCTCTCTCTCTCCCTCCCTCTGAGAACGGAGCTGGAGATGATATCCTGTGATCCAAATAAAGAACGATTGATTAGTAGGAAAACGGGGTGGGGAATTTTCCTGCAGACTTTTTGGGGGATTTTCCCAGGGTCTCTGCTGCTTTCTGCAGGGACCCTGGGAAAACGCAGAATTTGGTGGTCCCTGAGATCCAAAAGGTTGGTGACCCCTGCTTTAGAGGGCTTGAGATCCTGAACCTTTTCCTGTGTGTTGCAGGTGACTCAGGAATTATTTATTGTCTCTCGCGTTATGAATGTGACTCCATGGCCAACGCGTTGCAAGGGGGCGGCCTCTCAGCCCTGGCGTACCATGCTGGCCTTCCGGACAGCACCAGAGACCTCGTGCAGCAGAAGTGGATTAATCAGGATGGATGCCAGGTAGAAGGGAGATCCATCCACTCAGCCACACATGTCAGCAATGAAAGCAAAAGGAGGGGGCAGGGGGGCAACATGACTCACCCTCTCCGAAGAGAAGCGCAGGGAACTCTTGAGTCCGCTCAGATTCCAAGCGCTCGGAGAGGTACAGATTCCATGGACATGACATAACAGCGAAAAATGGCTTTTTGTCCCTTGACCAATACTCTGGCTTGAACAGGAGGATTTGGAAGATGGGAAGCCTTAAGGACACTTAGAATACTGCATCCAGTTTTGGTCTCCATATTACAGGCAGTCCTCGACTTACAACGGTTCGTTTAATGACCATACAAAGTTACAATGGCACTGAAAAAAGATTTATCACTGCTTTTCACATTTATGACCGTTGTAGCTCATGGTCATGTGATCAAAATTCTGACACTTGACAACTGACTCATACCATACTTAGGATGGTTGCCGTGTCCCAGGGGGTCACATGATCCCCCTTTGCGATCTGACAAGCAAAATCAACGGGGGAGCCAGGTTCATTTAACAACCGTGTGACTAACTTAACAACTGCAGTGATTCACTTAGCAACTGTTGCAAGAAATGTCATAAAATAGGGCAAAACTCACCTAACAAATGTCTCATTTAGCAACAGAAATATTGGCCTCAATAGTGGTTGGGGGCTACTTATAATACAAAGATTATACAGTGTAGAAAAGAGCAGCTAAGACGATGATTAGGGGGCTGGAAGCCAAAACATTTAGAACAGTTGCAGGAATTGGGTTTATCTAAAAGAAGGACCAGGGGTGACAGGATAGCAGTCTTCCAGGGTGTTTGAGGGGCTGCCCCAAAGAAGAGGGAGTCCAGCTATTCTCCAAAGCCCCTGAAGGCAGGACAAGAAGCAATGGGTGGAAACTCATCAACAACCTGGAACTGAGGAGAAACTTCTCGTCAGAACAATTAGCCCGGCTTGCCTTCTGTGGGTGCTCCATCACTGGAGGATTTGCAAGAAGAGGCTGGATAGCCCCTTTGTCTGGAGTGGTGTAGGGTCTCCTGCTGGAGCAGAGGGTTGGACTAGAAGACCTTTAAGGTGCCTTCAAGCTCTGTTATTCTGTTATCAAATGGGACAGGAGACGTTGGCTCAAATAGTATGCACTGCCCCGATTGGATCCCTCACACTTGATGAAGCCGTCGGTGTACTTGACTTTGCTCTCCTTGGGAGGGGTTTGAAGAAGAGCAGAAGGGAGAGAGGGATTGCCTGAAGTCCTGGCAGGCTCTTTGTGGGCTAGCAATGAGGGGTGGGCCAAGGGGCCAGCTCCGCCAGTCAGTTGGCTGGACTCTCACGTTGGTTCTTCCCTAGCAAGGCCCTGGACTCCCCTTGATGCCCAGCCACACCGGCCCACGCAGAGTAGGGAGCTGTGCGGGAGAAGAGGCAGCCAGCTCCATGGGCAGGGAATGTGCCCGAGGACGGCAAGCGCTCTGCTCAGCCTGAGCTTGGGCATGAGAAAGAGGGAAGGAGCCAGAGTTAGTCCAGTATGATAACAGGCACATCTGAGCCCACCGGAGGCAGCTAAGGCCCAAGGCGCTCTTGCTTCCCCAGCATGAAGTCAGTTCTATTGCCTTCCAGGTCATCTGTGCCACCATTGCATTTGGAATGGGGATCGACAAGCCAGACGTGCGCTTTGTGATCCATGCCTCCCTCCCTAAATCCATTGAGGGCTACTATCAGGAATCCGGCCGAAGTGGGCGGGATGGCGAAATCTCTCACTGCCTGCTTTTCTACAGCTACAGCGACGTGACCAGGCTGAGACGGCTCATCCTGAGTAAGTGTCATTTCAAGGCCGGGGCTTCTCACGGTTTGACGTGGCCTTTATTCCTTTGCCCACCCAGGATGCTGCTCGCTCCCAAAGGGCCCAGTTGGCCAACAGTGAACAGAAAACCCTAAATCGAGTGTCCAGCCGACGATCTTCTTTCTGTGCTTCTCTGTGCAAGCAGGTCTTCCCGGAGCAACACTCGCTGCCTGCCGCTCCAACAATATTCAGAGCCAAAACAAGACTGATTTTATTACATTCCAGCGTTTCATGATTTAGCTTTGACTTCTTTTATCTAGAAAGTCAGCCAGAATTAGTCTAGCTGATTATAACGGCTGCCTGCCTGGTTTCTTTTGTTTCCTGTTTGCCAGGGGATCTATGCTTCTTTGGATCCATCTTTGGGCTTTAACAGCTAGAATTAATTTTTCAAAAAATGGAAAATTCAGTACAATTGCCAGCTGCTTTTCCTAGCAAGCTTTGGGACGGTGCTTGTCACAACCTAATCTGACCCAGCAGGATCGCCTGGCAGCTGAGGGATCTCCTTGCTCCAGGAAAATGGCCACAAAAGGGGTTCCAAGGTCTGCAGGGTCTTCCCATCCTCACCAGGTTTCTCAGGGGTCTGCAGCAGTCTTGTGAAACTTGAGTCGCTTGTCCCAGGTCTTGCTTCTTCTCACAAGGGCCCCTTGTGCTGCTTGCCTTTCAGTGGAAAGGGAGGGCAACAGCCACACGCGGCAGACGCACTTCAACAACCTCTACAGCATGGTCCATTACTGCGAGAACATCATGGAATGCCGGAGGATACAGTTGCTGGCCTACTTCGGAGAAATGGACTTTAATCCTAGATTTTGTAAGGAGCACCCCGAAGTATGTTGCGACAACTGCTCCAAACAACAGGTGAGCAGCTCTGCCAGCTGAATCCAGCCCCTCTCTGAGAAGTGGGCAGTTTAGAAATATGAAATATAAATACTAAACAAATAAATCTTCCTGGGAACGGCTGAAAGCAGCCAGCTGAAGAAGTTAGTTTTCCAAATGATAGCATACCGTTTTTTCTCATTATTGCTGTTTTTCATACCAAAAATGTATGATAGTCCTATTGTAAGTTATTAATCACATTTACATTACATTTAAATGGGATTAAAATGCTGCAGTGTATTGGCTCATATGAGATACAGAATTAATAAAACTGCTCTTACTAGGTATACAAGTTGAAGAACGTGACCGAAGAAGTAAAAAACATTGTGAGATTTATAAAGGAATATTGTGGTGAAAAAGGAACTAGAAATATCAAGAGAAGTGCAGGAAGATATACCCTCAATATGATGATCGACATTTTCTTGGGTAAGTTCTACATTATACATATTTGAAAATCCTGTTTGTATTGGATGGGGGATAGGTTGTAAAACTGGCTGGGGGATTTTCTTCTCCCCAGCCCTTTTGCCAAGGAAGGAGGTGCAAGGTCTCCTGTGCAGTCATTTCCACGAGTATCAGGTGGCTGGCTTTCTTTCTTTCTTTCTTTCTTTCTTTCTTTCTTTCTTTCTTTCTTTCTTTCTTTCTTTCTTTCTATTCATTCATTCATTCATTCATTCATTCGACTTGTATGCCGCCCCCTCTCCAGAAGGACTCGGGGCGGCTCACAGATAAAAACGATACAATAAATTAAGTTAACTAAAATAGAATTTATTACAGCAAGCCGAATTAAACTAAAAATCCCATAATACATATAAAACCCTCCTTGTCCTTTTTGGGGGCTCAGAGTATAGCAGCAGCCTGTTCATATGACAGATGGCTGGGTGGAATTTGTGCCTTAGCAACGGCCATCCCTGCTTCCATATTTGCCTGTGGGATGGAGGGGGTGTGTCCAGAGATGGTATTCAGCCGGTTCAGACCAGTTCTGGTGTACCAGTTGCAGAAATTTTGAGTAGTTCAGAGAACCGGCAAATAGCACCTCTGGCTGGCCCTGCCCACCTGCCCTCGTCCTTTCCTGTTCTAAATTCCCTTGTTTTTTAGCTCAGCTGATTTGCGCAGCAGAGCAGATTACCACGCCACAGTTGAGCTAAAAAAACAGCTCCCCTCACCAGCGCTGATACCGAGGGCAGTCTTTGAGTGCTGCGCTGCGCGAAGTGCGCCCTCACAGAACCAATTGTACCACCAGTTGGTCCCGCCTGCCCCACCCCTCCCTATATATTTTGCCTTTGCCATGCGGCCCAGCTAATCTCCATGCCTCACCTGCTCTGCTCACAAAAGGTAAGCATGCCGCCCACTGACCCTTCGCCTCAGGTCCCAGGACGTGCCATTCCCCAGCTCCGGCGTTGCCCTGGAGCCTCCACCCGCATGCCTCTGCCCCCCTCTGGCCTCAAACTACGGCCTTGCAGGCCGAAGCAATCTATTTGGCCTGCAGCCTGCTGCACTAGGCCAAAGAGCCAGTGGGTGGGGTGCGGCATGGGCGCAGGAGGGCCGAAGTGGTTTGGGAATGGACCGGACGGTTCTTCTTACCTTTAAGAAGATCCATCCGGAAAGCGCAGCAGCGGAGACCTTGCAGCCGCTTCTTCCGTCCCTTGTCGCCCTTCCCTGCTTCGCCGAGGCTTCGTTCGTGGAGACGCTCCATGTGCTCCCCGGGTTGGCAGCTGCTTCTCTGTGCCGCAGCGCTTTCCAGGTGAGACTTAGCAGACCCAAAGTGGCGGCTCACAGCTGCTAAATTGCAGCCTGCTCTCCCAGCAAGAGCAGCAGTGGAGAGAAGCAGCTGCTGGCCCAGAGAGCAGAGATGGAGGGAAGCAAGCCCCAAAAGGCTGCTCAGCCAAGCCTTGCCGTGCGGCAAAAGCTACGCATGCGCAGAAGCCGTGCGTGCGTGCATGCACACACGCTCACATTTTTGACGCTCACATTGTTTATTTGAAACCCACCACTGGGGGTGTCTTCTCTCTCTTTTAGCCACAGGGAAGCCAAGAGAATTGCCTGAGGAGGGACTGGACAGTCCCTTTGGCTGCCCTGGCTACCAGTGTAGGAAGCAAGGAGGGGTCGGGCTCTCTTCCCCTTTCTATGAGAAACCCAGAGAGGGGTGCATGTTCCAGGCTGCCCAATAGTGCACTCCTGCTCATACCTTCCCAGCTGGTTATATCTGGATGTGGACCCTACTCTTTCTTGTTCAGCAGCAGCGGTTTCCAATCCTGGAGTCTGTTCTTTCTGAAGAAGAGCTGGGAACTTTCAAAATGATACGTTGGCTTGGCCATGAAAATAGGCTATACTCTCTTCCTTTTCCTAGGTTCAAAAGCTGCAAAGATTCAGCAGGGTCTCTTTGGCAAGGGAGCAGCCTACTCCCGCCATAATGCCGAGCGACTTTTTAGGAAGCTGGTGCTGGACAAGATTCTGGATGAAGACTTGTACATCACTGCTAATGATCAAGCGATAGCCTACATCCAGCTGGGGGAAAAAGCTGTTGCTGTGCTGAACGGCTCCTTGCAGGTGCGTGACTGCAGGCCCAGCTGCCCCTCAGCATGGCCTGGAGCTGTGTGGAAAGGTTCAGAAAAACAATAGTGACAGGGCTGCTGAAAAGGGGCTTTCCTGCTGTCAGCCATCAGTTGTGCTGGACTGTCCCCTCTGATCAGAGTATTGCAGTGTCAATTCAGCGCCAGAAAAGTAAACACAGATGGCTGAGGCTTCATTTAACTTCTTTATAAACATATAAAGTAAATTTTACAATACCAGTTGTAGATTTCTCCAACATGGAGCAAACTCAAACAGAAGCAGCCATGTTATAGGTTCAGAGCAGAGCAGCAACTCAGGAGCTCAGAAACAGACATCAGTTTCACTTTAGTTCAGCAGGCAAGCAAGGCCCACAGCAGAGGAGAGCAGCAGTTTCACTTTCAACAGACAGGCTCGGAGCTTAACAGAGTTGCAGAGCTGCAGAGCTTAATATAGGGCCACGCCTAGGCTACTTCTAGTTTCAGTTTCCAAACAGTCCTCATTGGCTGACTTAGTTGCTATGCCTATTCATTGGCTGACCTTGTTACCATGCTTCTATTCTAGTTCATGAATATACTCTGACACCCTCTTCTTCTCTTGCAAACAACATTTCAGAAACATTTCTTATTTATATTGTATACCAATATGCCTCTTCATGCCCTTTAGGTGAAGTTCTGTGAAACAGAAAGTGCCAGCAATATTCGGAGGCAGAGGGCTTTGGACACCAAGATGTCTCTACGAGAAGAGATGGTTAAGAAATGTCTCTCTGAACTCACAGATGTCTGTAAAAACCTTGGGAAAGTGTTTAATATCCACTATTTTAATATTTTTAACACTGCCACATTAAAAAGAATAGCAGGTAATATATATATATATATATCTTCATGAAAAAATTTATATGATATGGTTGAGGATAAGTCCTGTGTGTTGCAATAGGCGTGTTGTCATAAGTATCATATCACTGACATGCCAAATGTACACTTTCCAACACTTCAGTGCAACTCTCAGGTTATGTATGATGAATGCAACGCTTCTTCAAATAGCAATCCTTCTCATTTTATCTTCCTTTATTTGCCATCTCATCCACCTGTTTTCTCACTTGCTTTCTCTGCAAAAGTTTGAATTAGGTAAGAAAAGGCTATGATACCTGATGACATTTAAAAAATCTGTTACTTGGTAGGATGCTGTAAGAGTTGTAAAATTTGTCTGTCTTCAGATTTTCCAACTTTCAAAAGTGCCCAGTTTCTATAGCCATGCCTCCATTTAATGCAGATTCCTCTCTTTCTGTTGACCTTCAGGCAATATCGGGCTGATAATGCTCTCAGTGAAAAATCAGTCAATGTCACTGAGTCCTGACAGGGTGTTGGAAAGTCAAATCACATTCCTGAAGGCAGAGATGGCAAGATTTTTCTCTATTGTAGTGGAGTAAACAAGGATGTTCCATGTGGTCAACAGGGAGCCATTTACAACAGGTGGCCAAAATCTAGCAGCTCTTGGCTGATCTCAGAAAAGCTAAGCAGGGTTGGATGGCTAGACTTGAAATCGAGACCACCGTACTGTAGCCTAAACTGGGAAGTTAAAAAAAAATGCTTGCAAGACAGGAATGACAAGCCAGTTTGGTGTTGCAGATGCCAAGAAAGCTGTACTGAGATGTTTTTTCCCCCGCAGAGGCTTTGTCTTCAGATCCAGCAGTTTTGCTTCAGATTGATGGTGTCACAGAGGACAAATTGGAGAAGTATGGAGCAGAAATAATAGGCGTGATGCAGAAGTATTGTACAAAGATACTACCAGGTATTTAAATCACTTCATTTACGTAATGAGTATGCGCGCGAGCACCTGTATTTTAGACCCATGTCCCTCCTGGCTTGTGAAAGCTTCCCAGGAGGTGACAGGCAGGTGGACTCTGGCGGTCATTAATGCTTCTCTACAGGAGGGGACGGTGCCCCAGCACTTTAAGGAGGCTGTGGTCCGCCCTCTTCTTAAGAAACCATCGCTGGACTCCACCCATTCGGGTAATTTCCGACCTGTCTCTAATCTTTCCTTTTTGGGGAAGGTTGTTGAGAAGATGGTTGTGCAGCAGCTCCAGAGGTTTCTGGATGAAACCGATTGTCTCGACCCCTCCCAGTCAGGACTCAGGACAGAAGCGGCATTGGTCGCCCTTTTGGATGATCTCTGGTGGGAGCGGGATGGGGGTAGTGCATCCATCCTTGCTCTACTTGACCTCTCGGTGGCTTTCGATCCCATTGACCATGGGATTCTCCTGGGACGGCTTCAAGGGATGGGAGTGGGAGGCCTTGTGCTGCCTTGGTTCACTTCCTTCCTCTGCAGCTGTTCTCAGTCAGTGTTGATAGGAGGGGAGAGGTCCAGCCCTCGCCCACTGCTTTACGGGGTTCCACAGGGCTCGGTACTCTCTCCGCTCCTGTTCAACATTTATATGAAACCACTGGGTGAGATCATCCATCACCATGGACTGAGGTATCACCAATATGCTGATGATACTCAGCTGTATGTCTCGGCCTGTGGTGAGTTAAGTGTTTCTGTGTCCTCCCTCTCTCAGTGCCTGGAGGCTGTTAGGGGCTGGATGGGGAGCAACGGGTTGAAACTGAACCCATGCAAGACCGAGTGGCTCTGGGTCTGGGGTTCGTTGGTTCAGGGAGAATTGCCACCTTTAGTCTTGGATGGGGTGGCACTACCCCAAACAGACCCTCTGCGTAACCTAGGGATTTTCCTGGACTCACAACTCCTGTTCGAAGAGCAGGTGGTGGACGTGGCCTCCTGGCCTTTGCACAACTGTGGGTTGTGCACCAGTTACGCCCCTTCCTGGACCAGCGGTCCCTACTCACAGTCACTCACGGCCTGGTCACGTCCCGTCTTGATTATTGCAACACACTGTGCATGGGGCTACCCTTGAAGAGCATCTGAAAGCTCCAGTTGGTGCAAAATGCAGCGGCCCACATGGTTTTATGCAGACCCCGGTGTGCACATGTATCACCTCTCCTGCAGGAGCTGCACTGGTTGCTGATTTGCTTCCGGGTACAATTCAAGGTGCTGGTTGTCACCTTTAAAGCCCTTCATGGCTTGGGTCTGGGTTATCTGAGGAAACATCTCTTGCCAGTGACATCTACCCGACCCATTAGAGCGAGGAGGCAGGGAATGCTGCGGGTCCCACCCCTGAGGGAGATACACCTGGTGGGACCTAGAAGAAGGGCCTTCTCTGTGGTGGCTCCATCTCTCTGGAACATCATTCCCCCAGAGATTAGAATGGCCCCCTCATTAATACTATTCCAAAAGGCACTGAAGACCTGGTTTTGCCAGCGGGCCTGGGGAACCCAGAGAGGGATGGAGCCCATCAAATGGCTAGTGTGATCCGCTGTCGTTGGGGTGGGGGGTGGGAGTTGGTTTTTGTTTTGTTTTGGTTTTGGTTTTCCCAAATTTTGTTCTGTTGTACTTTACTAATTTATTTGATTCTTTTTGTTAGTTCTTATTGTTTTTGTTTTTATTTTTTGTTTTAAATATGATTTTACATTGTGTAAGCTGCCTCAAGTCGCCATGGGTGAATAGGCGGCAATATAAATCAAATAAAGAAAGAAAGAAAGAAAGAAAGAAAGAAAGAAAGAAAGAAAGAAAGAAAGAAAGAAAGAAAAGGAAGGAAAGAAGGAAAGAAATCATAGGCTGGTCACACTGCCACAGAATCTTGCTAAAATGTTAATTTCTGTCCTGTTGGCTCTTTTCCTTATCACTGACACAGCTCAATTGCTTTGGTCTACACAAGGTTCTCAGCTATTTTGGTGACAGTCATGCCAATGGGACCCCTGAGGCAGAAATGCTGTCCAAACTAAGAAAAAGGAATTGTGTTTTTCTCCACAGTGGAAAACAAACCTCTCGCAGCCACAGAGACTGATGGTAGCAGATGTGGCAGTGAAGATGAGGAGGGAGAAGCTATGTCTACGACGTCCAGCTATTTCCAAACCAAAAATGGCAAGGGGAGGAAGAGGAAGAAGTCTCATTTTTTTAGAGAATCGAAGAAAAAAAAAGGATCTGGGAGACAGCAGGCTTATTCTAAGAGGTATGTTTTCCGATTCTTCATAAAGGGTGCATAAAACGGTGACACAGTGCTAATGAAGCACCTTTTAACTGTTCCACCATGAAAAGTTCCTTGGAGGTAACCTCTGGTAGGCCTGCGGGTTGAATTCCAACATCGACAATAACTTTGGAATCCTTTAACATGACCAGTGTGTCAGGGCTCCAACAAATCCACCCCCATTCAAATCAGAAGTCTCTAGCCGCATCTCTCAGATTAAAAAAAGTGATTTATTAGGAGTGGTCATGTTGGCGTTAGCTGGGTGCAGCCGACACTAAAATACATCATTCATTTCTCCCTTGACCCTGGTCTTCCCCCACCCCCTGGATGTATATTCTCCAATGGGACACATCCATAGCCAAGAGTCATCAATCATGCTCTCCAGTAATATTCTTGCATGCAGACAGCTTTGGGCTGCCAAGGCATTTATATTTGAGGCATTTAAGGAATGCACTGCTTTCCCCCACTGCCTTTCTGCTGGCAACTAAAAAGACCAAAGGAGTATTTTTTAGTTGACAGTGACTGTCTGTGCCTCTCCTTCCCTACCCCCACCCCCGTTGTAACAGCCACACAAATATAAATACCATCTGAGCGCTGAGGATTCAGAAAAAGTGATGAGGATGAAGCTCTCACTTTTCAAACTCAGGAAAAGGAGTCTCCTAGCTGGTGTCACTATGTTTCCTTTCTCCCTTTGCAAATGACCTTTTAAACTGGCAGAAGCCCATGGGATCTTTTTTTGAAACAAAAGATATATGAAGGTGACACATTTATAACTGTCTCATAGCCTACTTGTTCTTCTCTCTTCCTAGGAGTTACAAAGCCTGCAAAAGCGCATCATCCGATTCTAGAAGTTCTACTTCTTGTGTTTTTCCAAGCCAACCAGGAGCTGGCAAGAGGCCAGGAATGATGGCACTGCCAAAGCCGCAAAGCAGACAATACCTTAAGCCTTCTTACATGCTTTTGTGATGCCCTTAAAAGTTATTTTCATTTTTATAAATGTTATTCAGCATAAAAATATTAAATTTTTCATTGAGTTTTATATGGAGTACTCGTGTTTCATGATTTGCTTGTACCTAAGTGAAACGTTTCAATTAAGCCACTTCTTGTGAGCTGCTGCCTAAGAAAGCTTTTGAGTGGTGGATAGGAATCCCCCAAACATGAGATGAATGAGGCCGGGAGACATTTAGCTGGTGGAGATTCAAATGCATCCGTAAATTGGAGTGGCAGCTATCAGCAGCCCTTTAAAAGAGCGAGAGCTTCGCAAGAGATGGGGGGGGCTCTCCAGGCCCAGAACAGCCAAGGATTGGGGCGGGGCTGGAGGCAGGGGTCAGGGAAAGGGTCAAGTCCAGTGAGAGAAGGGGGCGTCCTCCGTTGGAGGCTGCCTTGCGGGGGGTCTGCCTGCCACCCTGCACCCCTGCTCTCCTGCTTCTCTTCCACCGTCCCAGGAAGAATCAGCGGTCCCTGTGGCCCATCAGGCAGAGGAAGGAGGGGACGGGGGTCCCGGGGGCGGCTGGGCTGGGCGGCCGAATGGCGGACAAGTGTTTTTGCAAAGTGCCTTTTTGTGCGCCTCCCCCCCCCCGCATCACAGGCGCTTCAGGCGAAGCAAAAGTTCTGCCTTTAATTGGGAGGGGGGAGTCTTTATCGGAGTATCTGAGGGACAGAGGCGATCGGCGCCTCCGCTGGCTACGGGGGAGGCCCCGAGCAGCAACCACGTGAAGAAGCGGCCTTGACTGGCGGAGAGGCCGGAGTAGGCCGCGGGACTCTCCTCCCCGCTCCCTCCTCTCCCCCCGCCCGCTGCAATCACTAGGGCGGCGCAGCTCCCAGCAGACCCCCATCGGTTGGGGCCTCTGCGCATGCGCGCGCTGCCTGTGGCGGGAAGCGGGCTGGGCGGCGAAAGTGGGGAGGTCAGGCGGGCGGGCTAGCTGGCCATGGCGGGGTCCTCGTCGGGCCTCCGGGCGGGCGGAGCGGAGGGGGAAGAGGCGACCGGAGGCCGGCTGCTTCCCTCCCGGCAGGGCGGCGAGGGGCGCAGCTGTCGGCCTACGAGAGGAAGCGGCTGAGCAACATCTCGGAGAACGCCCGGTTCTTCGCCTCGCTGCAGCTCTTCGAGGTCGGTGCGGAGCCTGCGCCCCCCCGCTTCTGCCTCGTGCAGCGCGGGTGTAGGGCCGGACGGGCTGCTCCCTGCCCGGAAGGCAGCGGGGCAAAAGCTTGGCTGACTTGCGGGCTCTTCGCGCCGGGACGCGAGCCGGGCTTGGTGGACGGAGGAAAAGCCGCCTGGTGCTGAGGGTTGGCTCGGGGGCAGTTCGGATGTAAAAGAGCCTGTTTGGTGCCAGGCGCGGCTGCCCGACGTGCCTGGGCCGCGCGGAGGAAAGAGGCCTCGGTCCATGTATACAAATCACCCCATAAGGCCAAAGGTTCGCCTTCTCTGGGGCTCCGTTGCCAGCTGCCCATGCAACGATCTATGTGCTGGCCTTGAAAGCGGGAGACTCTAGCCCTGCCTTAGACAAAACAGGCACCTGGGTGACTCTGGGCCACTCCCGCCCTGCCTCAGGCCTGAAAGCCAGCTGGGGGACTGGGCCATACCCTCCCCCTCACCCCCCCCACATTACTAGGTGGTGGTTGTAGGGAGGAAGGAGGAAGTATTGGGCCTTGAGGTATTTATAAAAACAAAAAAGATGGGATTAAAATACCATAATTTAAAACAAGTGCATGGAAACATTGAGAGAGCATGCTTCTCTGTTCTTTTTCTCCTTCAAGTCAGCTGACAGACTTCATAAAATGACATTGAAAAGGAAGACACAAGGAATAAAGAGGTAAAAACTATATTGTGTGTACATTGACGGATGGCAGAGGTCACCAAAAATTAATCTAGACACACCTGCCACAGGAAATGTTCTTGTTGTCCTGTGACTGTGACCCAGTGGTATCCGTGGAACCCAAAATTAAGTAAAACTTAAACTTAAAAAAATTACACTTTATACAGTTCTTAAATCTCACAAGACAAGTATAAAAATGGTTTATGATTGGGGTAAGGTAAGCAGTCTGAGTACAAAAGGAATAATCAATACTGCAGAATTTTGTTAAGCTGGTGTAGTTGCCTGAAGAGAATGAATTATAAAATATGACGAAAGAGCAAATAGGTTGAGAGGAAGGGAAAGTAAAGTTCATTACATGAAGTTACTGAGATGCTCAAAGAGGAGGAGGTAAAGATTGTGGAAGTAAGAATGGACTGGGGTAAAATGGAATGAACAAGTGCATCACATGGGTAGAAACGAGATAGAGGCATATTTCCCTTCTCTGTTGCCCCCAAACTGCCATTTTTATGTCTTGGCATAATGATGCTTACAAGAGAATGATGTGAATCACATGAATGTACTCAAGTATATATGCTGGATTTCAAAAAATGAAAGGATCTCACAGCAGGACAAATGACTAGGAAGCAGCACTCATGATGTTTCTTAAAGGCAGGGAGGAAAACTGGAGGAAAAAGGCCAAAAGTGGCTTAATAAAGCTAAAAAAAGTGGGGGAGGCAGGGACAAAGGGAGAAAACTATCAGTAGACTGGAAGTGTATTGGTGGCATTAGGAAATCCAGGAAAAGAATCACTCTACTGCTTGCTTAAGGTGGGCAGCAAAATGCTCCCTGGTAACAAACAGGTCCTTACAGACTTTTTAGCAAATATTGGAACTCCTGGGTTGGTTTTAGTAGCTGTTACATCTCATGGTTCTGCAGGTGATGGATTGTTCTAAAAAGCCCAAACTCTTGTTCACCTCAGTAAACGGCTTTCTTCAAACAGGTGAGAACTGTAGAGGAAGGTCAAGCCTTGTTCTCTGTCAGGATTCTGGAGTGTAAGATACAGAATATCAGATATTATATGGAGGCAGATATGAATTCACTGTTAGGAAAGCAAACAACAAGAGGGATTCTACTTCAGAGAGCTGTTGGGTACCTTTCATTGGATGTATTCAAGGTGGGTAGCCATCTGTGTGGGAGCCTGAGTTCTGCTTACCAGGGGACAGAACCTGGTGACTTCCCTGGGCAGCACTTGCAACTCCATGCCCTTTTAATCCTGCAGCTCACAGTGAAGAACGCTTATAGAGTAGCCAGAGAAAAAGAGTTACTTAGAGAGAAGCACAAAAGTATAGATCTGTCCAAGAGACTTTTGAGTGCATATTTTAACCTCAGATCTCACTCTTTAAGAATTGTGAATGAATATTTTGAGCAGCATCAGCAATACTATGTTAAGTCTGTTTTCTTCTTTATGGTTCTGGGTATTGGCTGGAGGAAAGCATTCGCTTTCTAGGGAGGACCACATCCTGTGTTGTAACCCAATGGAAACGATCCACACATGCATCTGTCTGCTTGGCCAGTTGGGGAAGAGCTGCAGGGCTCTTGGTCTCCAGGCTCATCTAGCCAATGTTCATACTGAGTTCTCATCTTCAGATTGTAGCACAGAGCAGCCTGAGTGATGTCAAAGGGAGGAAATGATAGTAGAAAATACAATGAGAATTAAAACAGCGAGAACTCAAGTAGTTGAAAATACCAACAGGGCATAAGCAAATGTTTTCATGACATGAATGTATTCTTGAAGCACAATATTTTAGAGGTGCACTTGTATTGTCTCGGTAGAGTTAAGTCTCCAAAGGCAGAAACTAAGACAACTTGTCGAAGATCCATGCGTTTGCAGAGAATAGATCCACTGGGCATTCCCCTCCAGGAGTCAGAAGCAAAGGTGGAATCTCCTGTGGAAGAGGAGCATGTAAGAGGACCACAGGGGAGAGGGCAGGTTAAGGTGCGCTTGTGCTTGGCCCTCTGGGTGATTCAGACACATTAGGGGCTTCTGCCCTTAGCTGGCAAAGCTTTTCTGATTGAGAGTTACCCTGTGTAGGGATTTCCGATCCTAACGGGTTGGATTTCCATTGCCACCTCACTACTAATACGCATGCAGTTGTGTTGAGCGTGAGCTTTGCTCAAGTGACTTGGATTGTGCAAACAAAGCAAAATAATTTGATTTAAGAATCTGTATTTCTGCTTGCTGCTTTTTCTGTGAACTGCACTGATAATATACAACGCAAGTCACTGCTTTACACATCTTTTCCTTTTTTTGGAAAGGCCCGATTGCCACCTGGACCTCATCCAATGGTTGCTACTGTTCAGGAGCCAGAAACTGACACATTTCTCAGCATGTGGGCAAAAATAAGCCAGGTATTTGTAGAATTCACTAGTAGGTTTGAAAGAGGCTGAATACTTAATGTAAATAATTCCTGCATTGTTTTCCAATCATTAACTAGGTGGAAGGAAAGAAGAGTGAGAAGAGCTCATGTAACGTAGAAAGGTGACTCTGAAATTAATTCTAACTTGATTTTTTAAAATGCATTTGCTTTGTGTTTAAACTAACGTATTCATTGTTTTGGCCCAGTTACAAAGCTCGTCTCCATGGGATGGTCCTCAGAGAAGAACATGTTGCAAAAGTGGTGACAAGTCGGATTTGTTCTGTGGCTGTCCATCCATCAGAAAGCAGAACTCTGGTAGCAGCTGGGGACAAGTGGGGGCAGATTGGTCTCTGGGATTTGGTAAGTACTTCATGATTCATTGTCTTTGCATCAATGTTTTCTTATGCTTTCAGTGTAGCTTCCATGTAAGTTATGTTAGGTAGAAATAGTTGAATGTTTAGAGAAAATAAGAAAAGGTTTTTGGCTGAGCAAGTGAATATTGTCAGGCAGAAAATGAAACTCAGATGTGGCTCTCCTGCTATTCAGATGAGTCAAACTGCTCCGTTTCCCTCTCACTTGGCAGGATTTTGATAGCCAGCAAAGAGGTTTGAACTTTATTCCGACAGTGTTTTTCAACCGTGGCAACTTTAAGATGTTGTGGTTTGTTGGCTGGGGAATTCTGGGAGTTGAAGTCCGGACATCTTAAAGTTGCCAGGATTGAGAAGCACTGTTCCAAGAAATGTAGGTTCTGCGATTTGGAAAGAAATGGAGAAGTTTAAGAAAGGCTTGCACACTTTTTCTGATTTCCTTTTGCTTCTGACAAGCAAAGTCAGAAGCCATATTGACGTAACAACTGTGTTACTAACTTAATAATTGCAGTGATTCACTTAGCAACTGTGGCAAGAAAGATTGTAAAACGGGGCAAATCTCACTTAACAAATGTCTCACTTGGCAGCATACCTTGTGGGCTCAATTGTGGTCGTAAGTTGAGGACTACCTGTATTATTCTGGAGAAATCCAGGAAGACTGGGAAGTGACAAATCATTGAAGGAGAGCAAACATCCTTCAGTAACTTCAAAAAGATAACGAAGATAGAAGAACTGCCAAAGCCTGTCTCTGCCAGCTTTCTCTGCCTTCGTTAAATCAGAACCCTGGGAAGATCAATACAAAAGGCTTTTTTGTTTTGGTTTACCCAAGTTGGAGCATTCTCACTTTCTGAGAGTACCCATGTTGGGCCCAGATGGGGCCAGGGGTGGGCTGCTACTGGTTCTCACCGGTTCGGGCAAACCAGTTGTTAATTTTATGGCCAGTTTGGTGAACCAGCAAATCCCATCCCTTGGCTCGCTCTGCCCTGCCTCTCCCAGGAGTCCCCATGTGGCTTATTTTGTATCGCAGGTAAGTGCAGGGCACTTGGGAAGGGTAAAAAATGGGTCCCCTGGAAGCTCCAGAGAGCCTCCAGAGCCTGGGGACAGCAAAAAACGAGCCTCCCAGAAGGCCAGAAACAGGCCCGTTTCCAGCTTCCCGAAACCAGGGAGGGCAAAACACCCCCCCCCCCCGTGGACCGTTTTCACTCCCAGGGTGGTGCAGGAGGCTGACTAGGCCACGGCCACCCAGCAGGCGGGCAGAGAACCGGTTGTTAAATTATTTGAAGCCCACCCCTGGATGGCGCCCTCTGGCTGCAGCATGGCATTTGTGTCGCTATGTGAGAAAGTATTCCTCTTCTTCCTGATGTGGCCCTTGCTGTGAGTTCCATTAAATGTGGTATTGCTCTGGTTTGTGTTTTTCAGGACTCCAGTTTAGAAAATGGAGCCTACGTCTTCATACCCCACAGCCAGGCAGTCAGCTGTTTGCACTTTTCTCCTGTTAATCCTGCTCATCTTTTATCTCTCAGTCACGATGGCACATTACGATGTGGGGATGTAACCCGGAGAGTTTTTGAGGAGGTAAATATTTCAGCCATTCAAACAAGGAATCCTATAATGCCATGTTTGGGGATAATCTTTGAGGCCTCTGTCTGCTGTTACAGGAACCTTACACTTACCTATTTTTTAGGGAAAGGCTGCAAAGTCTTGACAGCGCTGTTCCCTTAGCAAGTGGAGCATAGCTTGAGTCGGTCAAGTACAGTGGAGTTTGGGATGGGCTTTCCCATTCCTGCCCTTCTTCCCTATCTTGGAGGCAGGTGAAACTAAAAAGAAGCAATGCTCTCTCCCATCTGCCTGGGCCAGCCTTTGCCGCTATCGGAAGGAGAGCACCACAAGTCGAGGCCTGGGGCTCTGGACAACATCACAGGCTACTTTGGATAGTTGTGTTCTAAGTGACAATTTCCAGCTGTGCTTAGTTTTTTCTGAGTTAGAGAGATAATATGTGTTTAGGAAACTCAACTGTCTTCAGGAAAAGCTGCTTTTCTCAGGCTACTTTTGACTGCTATAACTGAGCCTTGAAAATAAATGGAAGTTTAATTTCCAGCTGTTATGAAATGCAGGCATCTAGTCTGTAGCTCGCACTGAATAATACCTTAGGCCTAGTCTTAATGGAAACCTCTTTCCCATTCACAGATATACCAAAATGAGAGCCACAGCCTTTCTTCATTTGACTTTTTGGCAAGCGATGCCTCTACGTTGGTTGTAGGAATGTGGGATGGAAATGTAGCCATAGTGGATCGGAGAACACCAATCCCATCCCCTGAGATCTTGGTAGATCTTCATTCAAAGACGAGGACGGTCCACGTTCACCCCATCAGTAGACAGTACTTTGTTGCTGCTGGGGAAAGGTAGGTTCCCACACAGGTGCAAAGGTGTACTAGGCTGGTAGCAATGGGGAAGCAGCAGCCACCCGTTTGATTTAGAATAGAATCTAGAGAAATAGAATCTGAAGAAAAATGTTTTGTATAATGAATAAATAATTGGTTGAAAAGAGTCCTCTAGGCCTACTGACTCCCCAGAGCCATATTTGTTAGAGTTTTGCAGCGATAATTCAGCGCCAGAAAAATAAACACAGATGGCTGAGGATTCATTTAAATTTCTTTATAAACATGAAGTAAATTTTACAATATCAGTTGTAGATTTCTCCAACAAGGAGCAAACTCAAACAGAAGTAGACATGTTACAAGTTCAGACCTTCAGCAGCAACTCAGGAGCTCAGAAACAGACATCAGTTTCACTTTAGTTCAGCAGGCAAGCAGAGAGAAGCAGTTTCATCTTCAATAGACAGACTCAAAGCTTAACATGGCTTCAGAGTTGCAGAGCTTAATATAGAGCCACGCCTGGGCTACTTCTAGTTTCAGTTTCCAGCCTAGGCTACTTCTAGTTTCAGTTTCCAGCCTAGGCTACTTCTAGTTTCAGTTTCCAAAACACTCCTCATTGGTTGACTTGGTTGCTATGCCTATTCATTGGCTGACCTTGTTACTAGGCTCTGTTCCAGTTCATGAATATACTCTGATGATATTAGCTTTGAGGTCTTAGTAAGTGCAAGTAAAATTCTCTCCTAATGATCTTTGTTATCTCACAATACGGAGCAGAATAAAAGAGGAAGGAGCTTGCTACTAATGCTCATGAGTACCCCCAAGTGTGAGTATTGGTTGACTGTCTTTTTGCTCCTTCCCCCTGAAGCACATTTTCTGAATAGAGTACAAGCACTTCCAGGCAGTGTATACAGTATAATTTGTAAGAAGTAAATGATCTAGAAGGAGTGGGATTCAGCTTGACTGAAATGATAGCAATAGCACTTAGACTTCTATACTGCTTCACTGGGCTTCACAGACTGGCTTATGAGTCAGCCTATTGCCTTCAACAATCTGGGTCCTCATTTTACTGACAGGCTACCTGGGCTGTACTTTGCAACAGGGCACCTGTCTTATTAAGTATCCCACCTTATCTATTGGAAGTTGTTTTGCCCCTTACCTGGGGCATGATTGCTGCGCCAATAAGTTTAACCTGCTGATGAGATGAAGAGTGCCAAGGCTCCAAAGCAAGGCCCTCACCAGATCCTTTCCTCCCTGCCAGCTCAAGGCCTGCTAGAAGAAGAGATGCAGGGACAAAATCATTGCTCCTCTGCTCTGTTACGAAATAAAAACTTACATGGAACAATCCATTTAGCCCCATCTCCCAGAAAAACCCACTTTTGCGCAACATGTTTTCCTTTCCAGATCAAGGTTCCCACAGTGGGGGCAATGTGAACCTATTACAAACAGAATCAGGAGCATAACTGAGAACTGATGGAATCCTAGAATGGGGAAGGATCTTTGAGATCTTTGTCCTGTCCCTGCCAGAGCAGGAACCCCCAAGGCATCTCATGCAAATGGTGGTCCAACCTTTGCGTGAAGAGATTCAGTGATGGGGCCTCCTTGACTCCAGGAAACAGGCTGTTCCATTGTTTAATAGTTCTTGCTATCAAGAAATTCCTCTTTATATTAAGTTTGGATCTCCCTCTGTAAAGCTTATGCCAGTAAGTTCTTGGCCTGTCTTTGGAGCTGAAGAATAAATCACCAAGTTCCCCTCAGCATTAGTCCTTTGCTCCCAGGCTACAGAACCTTTCTGCCCTCTTCCACTTCTGAGCACTCAGTCCTGTGGCTTTATCCAAAAGCCCTCAGTCCAGCTGGGAGCGCCATCACATACATCAATGTTTGTTTAACAAGGCTGGGAGTGGTGATGCAACACGCCAGGAAAAGCACAGACCTCATGTAGGCTGAGCAAGTGATGCACAGGAAAGTAGGAAAGAACCAGTAATGAAGTTCTAAAAAATGGGTTCAAGAATCCTCTTGGCCATTTTTATCTCTGAAATCCTGTTTCTTCCCTCCCAGAACCCAGAGACTCTTCCTGAAATGCTTCCTTGCTTAGATTCCCCACAACTATGAATATGAACTTGAAGAGAGGAGATGTGCATGCTAGCCTTAGTGCCGCTTATTCAGGAGTGATGGAAAGGGATTCCCTATGCAGGGTCTCCTGATCGTTAAATGTCCTGTTTCCGTTGCTCTTACAGAAACGTCAGTATTTATGATGCTCGGCACCTGAAGAGCAGAAGCCAGCCAGTAGTTGCTCTCAATGGACACAGCAAGAGTGTTGCTTCGGCTTATTTTTCACCTGTGACTGGAAACAGAGTAGTGACAACTTGTGCTGACGATACACTGAGGTATGTGTGAGTTGGCTATGTATTAGATTTTGCTTTTGGGAGTTTGCCTTCTAATTTTCTTCTCCTGCAGCTCTTTGCAACCAATTTTTTTTATTTAGCAGGACAAAAGGTCCAGGGAAATTGCCTAAGTAGCCTTCATATCAGATGTCTATTGAGGCAGATTTGCCCTCACAGGAATTTCTCTTTTCTTTGCAATATGTGCAGAATAAAGGGAGTTTGCTGGGTTTTGTGTAAAATGGGGATGAGGCAGAACACTGTTGAAAGGGCTGGGGAAATGCTAGAGGACTCAATATACATACCTTTATATTCTTACTGTAAATATTGTGAGGAATTGAGCAATTCTGGTTCTACTATTGACCATCAGATTCCACAAACTGGAAAGTCCAAATGTGAGTTCACAGAGAGCAAGGGGTACTCCAGTTCACACACACACACACACACACACACACACACGGCTGGGACCAGTTGGCACCTGCCCCAAGGGAATAGAAAAACTGCCGGGAGCAGCAGCTGCCTCCTTCTCAAGCATCTCTGGAAGGACCTGCACAGACTCTGCAGCTGGGGAGAAGAACCAGTTGCCACGGTGGGGGCCCACATGTCAGCATAGGCTGCTACTCAGTGTTGGGGTTCCCAGTTTTCACCAGGATTGTTGCGCTCTCATCAGCTGCTCCAAGAAGCCTGGAGCCAGCAGGGATTGAGAGCTTAGAAAATATTTTGACATCAATCAGGATGGAGACTGAATTCCATCAGGGAATGGCCAAATGCTCAGAAAACTCGGGCAGTGGGGTGGACCATCTTAAGCGGATCCTTGGCTACACAGAGATCAAGGGTGATCTGCTTTCTGGCTAGAAGGGGATCAGAGCACAGCAAGGGACAGGTGGCAACCACCCTAACATCCACACCAGGTTTCATCCGCTTGGGAGGGGAAACTAGACCCAGCCTCTGCTGGGGCCACACCACGAAGCCCCAGGCCATGCTTGATCACAAAACCCCTGCATGGGAAGTAAAAGCTGCACCCGTGTGATGGCCCCCTTCTCCAGCAGCCCCTTACCTGTCTTCCCTGCCCATCTGGGCTTCGGGTGTGCCATCCCAGAACTGAACTCCAGCCTTGCCCTCCTCGCTTCCCACAATTCACCCGAGCTGGCCAGCTCTGGGCTGCCAGGTGAGCACCGTTTTTCAGGTTTAGATGCACTCAAGTGTCACAGTTCCTTCCCAGCACCTACTTGCTTTGCACTAATCCAACCCCAGGTTTTCTCCAGGCACCTTGTACATCTTTGCTGTTTATACCCTTCCTGTGGGGACAGGTGATCCCATTCCCAAGGCTGCGCTCATCCTTGAGAGAAGCCAGCCTTTGAAAGCCTGCTCAAACCTCTCTCTCCCCTTGGCTGGATCCTGGCCTGTCAAATCCATGCATTCAGGGTTCCACTTGCTTCATTCCAGGGGACCAGAGCAGCTTCTACAAACGTGCAGAGATCAAATGTGGCCTTTCCCAATGCTGCCCTGCCCCTGTGGCATTGGCGGTGGGTGGGGGCTTTGAGGCTTGGGAGGTTGCCTCTTGTGCTAGGTCCGTGGGGGTCCCTTTTCTGGCTTTGCTGTCATCCTTTTGGCATGCCCCGTGCCAAGGGCAGGGGGTGGGTCTCCACCTGCATTCTTTGGCTGCTGTGTCTGCCCCTTTTCCCACCCTCTTGGGGACTTAACTCTAAATAATAATGGGGGGGAAACATCCAGGAGGGCAGAAAGCTCCAGAGAGGAGAAAGCCCTTGGTGGTCTTCCTCCCCACCTTCCTTTTTCCCTGTTTGTCTCCAGGGGTCCCAGATCCTGCGAGTGTCTTCTGCTCACAGCCTCTGGGTCTTGACTGCAGCCTTGCATTCATCTGCTGGATCTGTTTTAGTCCTTGCTCATTCTTACTGATTGGCTATTCATTGGATCAGGAGGTTCTGGCAGGGAGAGGGCACTCTTATTGCCTGCCTTTCTTTCATGAAACCCCTCATGGCTGACTTAATGTGCCAGCCTCCTGGCAGCCGTTCTCAGGTCCTCTCTCCACTTCTGATGCCATCCAGAGCAAAGCTGCTTGGGCTGATCTGGCCCTTCTGGGAGGTTTTCCATCTCCATGCAGCGCAGGGCTCTCTTGCTGCTCAGCGTCCCAGCCAGAGATCAGTTTGAGCTGCCGGGATTTGTGCGCAGCCCCCGCAAGGTCCACTGCCCCGATTTCCCCCTCCTCATCCAGGGTCTGTGCACATTCCCCTGTCAGGGACTTGGTCCCCAGCCCTAGAATCAGCTCCAAGTTCTCACTTCATGTTCTCTCTGAAAGGTTTGAGGAGTTTAAGGCATTTGGTTGGATGACGCGTAAGCTGGCTAGGTAAAAGTGGGAAGAATGGGGGAGCAGCTTTCCCCCAGTTGCATGGTGGCAAATGGAAGGCAAGGAGGGGCGAATGGGTTACCTGGGGGTGTGGGGGGAATCGGCTCTATAATATGCACTTGTGGCATGCAACAACCAAAAGGTTAGCCATCACTGGCTTAGGCCATCTTTATGTAAAGCAACAATTCGTTTTTTCAGATCCTCAAAGAGTTCATTACTATGAGGTGCCATGTTGAAATTCCAGTGACCAGGATGCGAGAGTGAGAGCGGTAACACCAAACTTAAGACACCAGCTCCCCCCTCACACCTGAGACCTTGTAACCCTAACAAGTCACATGACACCAGGGAGGGAAACCCGCTACTTGGGCCCCATTTAGACATTATCACTTACGGGTGTATTCGCTTTTGTTGCGAGGGGTTTAGACATTAATGGCTGTGTTTGGCTGTGTGTTGTGTTACTTTGAGGTGATAGCACTCTTGCACTGTTACACAAGCTGTATACTCACTACTTTACATTGTAGCCAAGTGTCATTTCTTCAGTGTTGTCACATAAAAAGATATACTTAAATATTGTGATGGGGTGTACTCCTGTGATATACTGTTCATTACACGCACACACCCCAGAAAAATAACAAGGCCTGTATCATAAGATCTAGATAAGAATATTTATCATAGCATAAAAATGATAAAGGGGGCCATGTAAGACAGCAGTTCATGATCTTGGGGTTTGGGTCCTACTCCCTTAAAACCTAATCCAAAGGCTGGGATTTGTTGGGCTAAACCCTCATTTTTGCCTTACAGGATCTTTGGAACTCACTGTTTATCAACTTTAGCTCCTGTTCTCGCAACTATTCGGTGAGTTAAGACAAGGAGATTGACTTGGGACCAAAAACTTCCATTGCTGAGCAAGACAGCGGTTAAATGAGTTTCACCCACTTTACAGCCTTTCTTCCCACAGCTGTTCAGTGAATCCCTGCAGCTGTTAAGTTGGTGTCAGCCAGAGGCAGCCCTGACAGCTAGTAACATAATTATTAAGTGAGCCTGGCTTCCCCATTGACAAGGTTACAAAGGGGAAATCACATGACCCCGGGACCCTGCAACAGGCGTAAATGCCTGCCAGTGGCCAAGCACCTGGATTTTCATCACGTGATCACAGGGATGCCTCAGTGGTTCCAAGAAGGGTGAAAAACGGCCCTCAGTCACGTTTTTCAGTGCCAATGTAAGTTTGAACAGTCACTAAATGAATGGTTATAAAAGTTGAGGGCTACCTGTACTGATGAGAATAAAATTGCCTACATGAACCCCACTTTCCACAGTGAACAGGTCTCGGCCTCCAAGAGCCATTCAGGAATTTAAAGGGCAAGTGGGCCAACCCTCATCTCTTTTCCCCTCCTTTTCTGAACAGGCACAACAACAACACAGGTCGATGGCTGACCAGGTTCCAGGCAGTTTGGGACCCCAAAAGGGATGACTCCTTTGTAGTGGGGAGCATGACGCGGCCGAGGCAGATCCAGGCCTTTCACGCCAGTGGTGAGCTGCTCTACTCCTTTCTGAATGAGGATTATCTCAGCTCTGTTTGTTCCATCAATTCCTGGCACCCCACCAGGTTCCTGGTTGCAGGTGGGAATTCCAGTGGCCGCCTGCATGTCTTTAAAGAGTGATAAGTGTGCTGAAAACAAATCAGAGTTTAGTGTTTAGTTTAGTTGCACCTTATTTTGCTTCCAGGCAAAGACAGCTACAGACCAATAAATTACACATCTGAAGAGATCCTCCATTGCGATTAAGTTGGGAATTAAGGCTTAGGTTTGTCATTGTGGGACTGTAACTTTTTGAACAAGTTGTGAGAAACTCTTGGTGCCAATTTAATCACAGGGGCTTATAAATCTGTGTCAAACTCTGCAATAGATAAAACCTAATTTAGAAGTTAAATTGCTGATACTTTTGTGATAAGAAATTTAAATGTGTGTTCAAAAATGAATAAAAAGCATATTTTGATATTTTTATTTCAAACGGCATGTTTATATTGTTTATTCCTAGTATTGATTGGAAATTATGAATACTTTGATCAGAAAAATGACTTACAAATCAGTGGGGGAAATGGCCCCTGTGTTCCTAAACATTTTTAACGTACAAGCAATCGTATAACCCATGTTAGTGATTCATGTTTCTCTTATAAAGCCCCTTAAACATACTTATGTTTTAGTAATCATTGTACCCAATTGTTTCCCAATTAAATTGCTCAAAAGGATTTTTTTTTCATCATAATTAAGTATTTATTTAAATTTGAAAATACTTTTATATGGAATCAATGGTTTTGCACTAACTACAGGCTGAATATGTAGAAAAATTTACATCTTTGAAGGAAAAATGTGACATATAGTATTTGGCACATGAATTAACAACAACTATATTATGAAAATGAAAATTCACATTTTCAGGTAATTGACCTTTTCCTGCTTCAGGTAGCACTTCAGTCTTCATTCAGAGTCTGTTTCCTCTGATACAGCAACCTGTGGAAATCCCCCAAGTCATACACAAGTTGTGATTTGGAACAAATGAGCAGTGAACCACGAAACAGAAGGCCGAAGGGTTGGATTGGCAGAAACAGCTCAGTCCCCCAATGCATTCTGAAGTGCACAAGAGAAAGTGTTCTTGATTGGGCCCAGGTTTGTTTAGGGTCAACAGCTACCTAAGAATGACTTGCCCCCATCAAAGTTTGCATCTTGTCTATTTTAAAAATGTATTGCATGGAATAGTTACAGGTAGAATTGGACAGGTTTGAGGCATGAGAAACACCACCAACAATTAACATGTGAACATTTGCATCTTTCTCTGGAATGGAGAATACGACATGAAAACTTTTCCCTCACTGCATAGAAGCATTTACTACAGACTGAGGTAGGTCCACCACACTAGAAGTTTTTGTTGCTTTGTTGCATAAAACGTTATAAATCCTTGGATATGCCCCTCCATCATCTCATAGATGATACAAAGTGTAATGCATCCGTTCCTCTTGCAAAAGCCACAATTGCTTCTGGCTCCTGAGAGGCTGGTCATGCTATTTAACGGCTGACTTTTAGGTGAGCCCCTCCATTGACCGGGATCTTCCAACGTGCATGCGCCACATCTTGAGTGCAGCAGAGTCGTGCCCATTCCCATGTATTGCTAATGCTGTTAATTGTGCTCTTTTTTTGAATGGCGAATGACCAGCTGTGGAGGAAAAGTCATTGCACGAAGCCCCACCTCCATAGCCTCCTTCCCATTGGTTCTGGCAGTGCTTCGGTTCTGCTGAATTCGGAGGGCCTGTGCGCATCCATATGGCTGCCCGGGCAGAGTCCAGGTCATGAAACCGGCCTCTTGGAATATTTCTGATTAGATCCTCAAATGACTTGAAATCTCTCCCTGAGATGAAATAGAACCCTTGCCAGTCAGATCTCGTGCTCTTGCTCTCTTCCCGTGTTTTATTGCTCCCTGTACAAATGAGCTGCTTTTAGAGAATGTTCTCTGAATCACAAAACAAAATACAAAAAAAGTCTGGATTCCCTTTGCTTTGGAGACAACGTTGGTTTGACTGGTTTCTTCTCAGTGGTTACTTGTCATTTCTCCTCATTTTCATTTTAAACAGCACAAAATAGCCCACTTTTTTTAGAAACTGTGGATGGTTGATGCAGCGTTAACACATTGCTCTAAAACATTTGTAACCTTGTGAGTATCTCCGTCACTTGATACCCGACACTACATTTATCCAATTTATAAAGTAAAAAAAGGTTTGGTTCATTAACAAAATATATTTTTTTTCTTAAAATATAGGTTGAAATAAGTTCTTTCATAATACAAAAAATTTACAGTTTACTGTGGCAGAATCTCATTCAAAGAATCCAGACCTGATGATTACTACACGACAGCAAGATTTCAAAAACCACCATCAGGTACACAGACTGACTCTTCCCGCCTACACCAACTCCTGTTTCCTTTGGCACCCAACTATCCTAAGGAAAGGTCTCCCTGGGATTGTAAAGGCCAAGGGTCGAAATTCACCAAAGACAGGTATTTAATAGCCGTTGCAGTCCATGCTAAGGGAAGAAATAAATTTATGCCTGTTGACTTCCTCTCGTAACAATCTTGCTTGAAAAGAATTAATAATGCTAGATGATCTCACAATATTGGCATTGGTCCTATCATTGCCCCCCCCATAAAGCCTGGCAATTGGTAAGAAAATAAAACTGCCCTATTTTCAATGTCCATGTCCAAGATGGTAGTGCTATGCACAGTGACAGTTTTAATAAAATAATACTATATTATTAAACTTACAACTCAGTAGCACCATTACAAAAGCTCCTGCATAAAGTAACAGTGGTCTTCGTGAACTGGTGTCCCGGCTGAAGGCTGGCATTTAGTCCAACGTTAGTAATAATAAAATAAGCTCTTTCTACTTGGAAGTTTCTGCAGTTAACACCTCTAAGAAAGCAAAACTAAATTTGAAGAGTGCAGAGTGATTTGAATGTCGGAAAGCAGAACTCTGAAGGAGCTTCTCCCAAGTGGAGCTGCAAAGGAATTGATTGTGTGGTGGGTTTGCTCTGGCATGAGCCTGTCCTTATCTTCGGCTGGGAAACGGCCCTCCTGGGCCGAATCATGAGAGGAGGAGGAGGACTTAGTTTATGTGCTGATGGCGCCACGATGAGCTCCGTTTTCTGGGAATGGGCAGCAGGGATCTTCCACAGTCCGCCCAGCTAGTTACTAGGAGGGCAACTGCCTTCAGGTATCATTGAGCAGGCTGAGTATGGAGCGGATTTTGCAGGCAAACCATCGCCTGAGGGGACAAAAGTATTGATAATGGAATTGTTCAAACTCGGGGGTCTGGCGAATATCACGGAAAAAGGCAACGTCAAGGTCAGACTCCGTAAGGATGATCAGGAGAAGGAGCAAAACCAAGAGGAGTCCGACTGTCACAAGGAGCAGACGGAGGACACTTAAAACAAACTTATTCACCTGTTCTGCTTGGGCTCCTCCACTGCTGCACAAGGCCCGGAGGTCCCTTCCCAGCTCCTCCGCCTCCCCGGCTGGAGCGCCAGCTTCCGACTCCTCTTCCTCTATGCTGCAAGGGGTGCCGTTAACCGGCCGGGACAGCAGCATCAGTTCCAGGCTCTCTTCGGCCACCGGAGTGGGCAGCACGCTGTCCGATGGGCTGTAGACCTCGTCTGAGATGATGGCCACGCGCTCGTTGCTCTCCGCCCTGCCGCTCCGCGAGTGGAGCAAGAAGGCGTCGCTGTGGGAGGTCGACCTGACCGGGGTGGAGTGAGCGCTGTCCCGCAAACACTCGAGGCCTGGAGGAACAGAAAGAAGAGTCTCATTGCAGAGCCACAAAAATGGTTTCGTCCAACTTTTTTTTTTAACATTGCAACTTTCTGTTTGCAGGAGGCCCTGTAGGAAAACATCAGTATTGCAAGTTTTATTAAGGACAGGCATTGATGGTTTGGTTTGGTCAACAGGAGGTACTAAGAGATGCTGTGGATTTTGTGGCAAAGCCTTGAACCAGGAGGGTTTTGGAATTCAAAGGCCAACAGCCCCTTCCTCCCAAAGTTTGTAGGGCAGGGCAGTTGTCCCCTGCTTCACTCTCTTTAAGTCAGTCGAAGTGCCATTTTCAGCTAACTCCTTTTGCCACTGAAGGCCAAGTCTGGAACATCAGCCAAGCCCTATCCAACAAAATGCAATTCAGTAGTGAGAAAACAAGGTCTTTTAGGCAAGAAAAACTAAATGTGTACATATAAAATAGTACTTTTTGGATGACAAAGTTGTCAGCTAGGCTTGTCAGGAACCAATTTCTTCTACCGAATACAGACTTCCTCTTCCAGTTGATGTCAGGGTAGTTAAGAGTCCCAATTACTCTACAGTGGTGTGTTTCTTGCGTATATTAGTTAACTGATTAGCAAAAAGTGCACCTATTTGTTCTGCTTGGCTGGGTGGCCTATAATATACACCTTGATTGATTGAATTGATTGAATTCTTTATTGTCATTGTACGTATACATACAGTATAAATACAACGAAATTCACATAATAAACCTATGGCAATGTCATTCTTTTTTCCTTTTATATTGACCCATATGCATTCAAGGATGCTTTCATCCTTGGTTTCAATGTATCTCTGTAGAGAGATAGTAATTTCTTATTTATAATGCAACTCCATCTTTTGTTAGCTCTGTTTCTTTTGAACAGTTTATATCCTTCCATAAGTGCATTAAAGTCATGAGTTTTATCCCACCAAGTAATGTTGCCATTACCACCAGGTAATGGCAACTATATCATACTTGCCCCCATGTACTAATACTTCAAGTTTACCCTGTTTGTTCCCCAAACATTGAGCATTAGTATATAGGCATCTGAGTCCTTTATAGTTGAGCCTGCTCTTGCTTCCTGCATCTCCTGTTTTATATCTGAGTTTTCCTTCCTTCCCATAACTCCTTACCTCTTTCTTTGATTGAATGTCTTCTGGCTGATGCTTGGGATCAGGGGGTAAAGATTGGTCACCCTCCCCCCTCAGCTTAGTTTAAAGCCCTTTGGATAAGCTGAGCCAGTGGTTTTCCGAATACATTCTTTTCCATTGGTCAGCCCATCCCCTGCCAGACCATTTGTCTCCACGTGGAAGAGAAGAAAGGGATAACAGTCTCTGGGCTTGACTATTTTTTAAGGCGCTCAAGTCCCTTTGATTTCGCTCCTAGGAGCAAGATACCTCCCTAGATTGTCGGTCTACAAATTGCTGCTTCCATTCCTCTGAGAAGTGAATCTTCTATCCTCAACATAAGCTTGTGTGTCTGTGAAGTCTGAGCTAATTTTCTTGCTGTCGCTGGAAAGCGTGATGATGTCCTCCAGCTGTCTTCATGCGGTTTTTCTGGGGCAGGATATGAAATTGGTTGCTCAGCTCCAGCAACACGGGACTGGATTGGGCTGTCCTTGGTTATTGTTTCCCTCTATGAGTGACACGTTGCCCATCGGTTTATGAACAGGTTCATTTCTTCTGGTAGCTGGCAAAATATTCAGCAAATGCATGAAAAGACCCTCGGCTGCCCCCATTTTGGAAAATGCTGAGCCTTCTTATAAAGCTACTAAAACAACAATCCACGAATTGCTTTGCGTGGACTGTCTCCCTCTTCAGGATACGCTTCCCTCTTCCAACCAGCAAAGAAGGATGAAGTTCATGCAGAGTCTTTGGTCACTGCAATTTTGTACTGTGAAACTGAAGCCTCATCGCCTGAGCACTTTTTTCAATACCTAGTTCCAAAACTGATTAAAATCTATGACAAAGACACCTGAGCAATCTAACAAAATGAACTCCAGTGAACCAAAAGTAGTGTGGCTCCTATTGTTCCACAGTCCTTGTTTAGCAACCATATGCAAAAACAAGTGATGAAAAAGTAACTTTATGGCCAATCCTCACATCTTCAACCTTCACATGCCTGCAAAGCAAAGTAAAGCTGAAGAAAGATTGTAAATACAGTCAGGGTTTCAATGGTTAGCAATGGTTTCTCTTTAAGAGATGAATGACCAAGTTTGTATGGTTAATGACCTAAATATGTGGTTGCTGAATGAGGATTATCACCAGCAGGAGCAGCCAACTCACCTTCCATGATAGAGATGTGGACAGCCCTCCTCCTGGTCCTGGGAACGCTGCTGAGCCGGGGTCCGTGGGGGATGGAGGGGCAGCTGCGGCTGGGAACCAGTCCAGCCCTGCGAAAGGAAGGGAGGAGGCAGCATTCTCTTCCCATCAGAAGGGAAGAAGGTCCAGCATGGTCCTAATCCCACCACCCCATCTTTGTCCTTCCTGCTCATGGTGGCCCTGTGACCCTTTCGCTCCTCCATAGCTGCCTTACCTGTGTATTTCCGGAGGCTCCCTCTTAATTTTGGCACTGGACTCCATCACTTCTTTGGCAACGCGGCCACTGAAAGAGGTTGGAGAGCAGAGCAGGTGACGAGCATGGCCATTGCCCAGCCTGAGATTCTGCTGGCAAACTCCCCCCATCCTGAAAGTCAGGAGCCTGCCGGTGCTTCTCCATCCTGAGCAGACTGGATCTGCAGCATCACTCAAGGCTAAAGCTTTTAATCCCTGGTAGTTACCAGATTGGGTACCTGGAAAGGTTTTGACTGGATGCCCAGCTTGGCAAGAGTGCCTGGTCAGCCTTGCTTATTCTGGAAGAGCCAAGTGGCGGTGGCTCTGTGTGGCATTGGGAAGGGGCACCTCAGAAAGGCCAGGACTGAACAGGTCCAGCTCAACTCGGAGGAGACTTTGCTTCTCTACTATCACCCCCCTTAATCAATTCTCAGCATTCACGCATCCAGGTGTGCGTCAAAACAGATCCAGCAACAGATGCTTACAGTCATCATTTACCTGTATCGGAACCGGCTCCCTTTGAAAAATAAGTTGCTGCTGGAAACGGTGCGAACTTGACTGGACTTCTCCAACCTGAAGCAAGAAGCAGAGGTGGGGAAAGGGATCGAACAAGAGTTGCTTGGCCTTGGAAAGGGCTGCGATGGGAGCGAAGGGGCGTTGGGGAAGCTTCTCACTTCCATGTGCTGAAGATGAAGCAAAGGCTCCGAGAACTGGCAAGAAAGACGCCCCTGGCGGAGCCACCAGCCTCAGTGCTGCTAATGGCCGTGAAGCCGAGAGGATGGTTTCTCCTGCAGGAGTGGCACCTGTACATCGGCGCAGCTCAGAAGCGCAAGGGAAAATGTGTCCGGCTTTGGGCTTACACAACGCCCATTAGGGACATGTGGCTGCCTTGCCCTGAAAAGGATGTGCCTTCTCCTCAGAACTGACCTGCCCAGGTTTCATGGCACTCCTGTCTTCATTACTGGGCCAAATTGCTTTATGCAGAGCAACAACCCACCCAAAAGTTGTGGTTAAAGGGCAGCCAGCCTGGCTTCTGCAAGGCCCCCTGTCTAAAAGGGGAGGGTCTCCACCTGTGAAGCCCTTACACTTTTCACTGCCCTGCAGCGGAAACCTGCCTGGCGGGAAGAGCCGCAATGGAGGCCTTTCCAAAGAGGTTCCTACTGCCAGAAGCCTCTTGCTTGGCATACAGGGAGGGCATCGCCTGCACTGACCCGGCCAAGAAACGCCCTGCTTGGGGACTGGCACTTTGCCCAGAGACGGTTCTCTTACCAGGGTCATCACTGCTAATTTCAGTATTAATCTGTTTTCTGTTAATTTTATGTTAGCCATTTTTTCCCCTCAACACATGAATGGAGGGAAGGCGGGGTAACTGACCTCTTTCCCTTCTGCAAATCTCTCTTTGAGGATTTTGGTTTGGCAAGGCAGGGAATGAGGCGAGTTTCACTTCTTCCAGGACATGCATCAATCCCAAGCAATTATTGTGAGCACTTTTCAGCCCCTTTCTAAAAAACCCAGGGGATCTGTCTATGCCAGGAGTCTTCAAACTTGACAGCTTTAAGACTTGTGGGCTTCAACTCCCAGAATTCCTCCTCCAGTCATGTTAGCTCAGGAATCTGGAAGCCTTAAACTTGCCAAGTTTGAAGACCCTTGGTCTATGCTTCCCCTCTTAGCATAATGAAAAAGGAGGCTGCCTGAACACAAGATTTCCGAACAGGTCCAGGCAGCACACAGAGCCAAAGGAAATTCACATGCTACAAAAGACAAGATGACTTGAGATGTGGACACAAGACACTTATGGACAGCAGATGCTCTTCATGAGAAATTCTTTCTCACAGATGCCTTAATTTCTCAGACTTCCGTGCTTCGTCTGGGAGACGGGAATAATTCCCAGCAGAAGCCAGAGGGATCACCAACCAGATTAGGTGCCCATTTGCAGGGCAAGAGGTGGCAGCAGCAGAGAAACCAATCCTGGTCCAGGTTTCGCTCTGCATTGGCAACGGCTGCTGCAATTCCTTCCCAAGGACAGAAAGCAATCCTGGAAAATACATCCTCTACTCACTTATAAAAGGCTTGATTTTCAATCCCACATTTCCAGAGATGCTTGCAGGCTTCAGGAGTTGGAGCAAAATAGGTCAGAACAATTTTCTTTTCCTGTCAAAATCCCAGAAAAATCCTTACAGTTAATTTACAGGTGTTCTTCATATTGTTTGAAAGAAAGCGTGCAAAATATAATTAAGCTAACAAAAACATGGATGGTTTAGATCCAGTTCTGTAGTAGCCAGAAAAGGGAAACCAACTCTATGCTCACAGTGTGGCTGAAACTGCTTTGATTAAGGTGGGCTCTCAGAACCGAATTTTGCCACTGTGGTTGTGAGGTTCCTCCTCCTTGTTACGGTCCAGTGAATCAGGGGAGGAGCCTGAGCCATTTCCAAATGTTACTTGGGCATTGTAGACTTCACAGTTGCTTTAGTCCCTTTTGCCTGGGGCTCTGATTAGGGTATCCTGCATAGCATCCTTCATCATCTTCTTCACCTTCCCTATTCCCTACATCATGCCATCAAAGTCCCACCCTGGTAGTTTATGTGTTGCAATGCATATTAAACAGGTGGCCACCACCGTGGCTTTCTGATAAAGCAGACAGCCTTGCCTTACTGGACACCAAGAACTCCCAACCAGAGTCTGGGAAAGCAGGCTTCGTTTAAGTACCTCAACTGGGCAGGCCTTCCTGGACCCCAGTATTTATTTATCTCCACACCCAGCACTGCCCTGAACTACTACTCATCCCTCTGCCTCCCCACCCCTTTCCTGGCCTTTGGGAGGTGCAAAATGTCTGCCGGGGGGGGGCGTTGATCTTGGAAAGTGGTGGAGAAAAGGATCAGCTATTCCCTCCGCCTGGCAATAAATGCCGCCCTTCAGACCCCAAAGATCAAAAATTTTCCAGTGCAGATTCTGGCCTCAGCCCCCTTATGGGGTTGAGGAGGCAGACCTCCCAAGTCCCACGAAGTAGCCAGAAAAGTCCCTGGGCCTGGGCCGTGACCCTCTGTCCAGGTAATTCACCCCCTTCAATAAGAACCCCAAGGCAGGCATATTCCTCAAAAAACATTTTATTGGGACCTGTCAAATTGGCCCAGGCCTGGTGGAAATCCGGCTCTAAGCTCCCGCTGGTTTTACACCCAGTTAAAAGTAAAACTTTGTTACTTCCCCCCAAAGTCACCAGTCACATGGTCCAATCAGCATGTAGTCCAGTTGCTAAGTGACCTCAGTCTCCACCTTTCGAACACCCGCACCAACGTCCTCGATTCCCAGGGGAAAGGATTAAAATTTAGGCTGCAAAGCTCAGCTATGTCTACACCCCCCCGCGGCCCCTTCGTTCCAGGCTGTGTCAGCCCTGAAGCAACGCGAAGAGAAACCTCCCTAAAAGAAAATGGCCATGGTTAGGCCAGCTTCAGGGGTGACACCCTCCTTGCAAGGATGAGAAGGCTGCTCCAGGGGCCCAACAATTTGGAGGGTCCTGCTGCTTGTTCAGGGGGAGGCCTGGAAGCCTGAGAGCTTTTTCTCCAGCCAGAGAATGCTCAGCAGTCAACAACCCAAGTGGGTGGATCCATCCACACTGGCCCCATCCCTTTTGACCAGCAGACCATGGATCAAGTCAGGTCTGCTTGGGCTGGATTCCTCTGGGGTCCAACAGAGCCTAGAACCAAGGAAGCTCTGCTAGTCCATTTGGAAACACTCCAGTTTCTCAGCCTGATGGTTGCTTTAATAAGGTGATACGGAGTTTAACCTGGATCCAGGCAACTTCTTGAGGTCTCTTGGGTGGTCAGCAGGCAGAGATACCACTGGATTTGTTTGGTCTCATTAAGCAGATCCCTTTGGAAGGCACTCACCTCTTTCTGACTTACGTATAAATAGAACGTCTTGCCTTCAAATTTCATTTTGGCCACTTCGTTCCTGCAAGCCAAAGAAAAGCACTTCCATGAAAGAGGAAACTGCCTCAACCCCTCCTGCGTTGCATGACAAGGGCTGGCCCAGATACAGCATGGAACAGGCTCTGGCAGAATGCAGAGATTTTAAATCGAGCTGCATAAAACACAAAGTTAAAGTGAAACTTCTTTGGGAAAAGGAGAGCAGTTGCAGGTCTAAGTTGAACATTTATGGCTCAGGGCAGGGGGCCTCCGGCTGAAAAGAGCAGTGGGGGTGGAAGGCATCTTGGCCTCAGGAGGGGCAGCAGCACCTGGCAGGATGAACGGAGAGAGCCACGCTTGGCTGATGTGGGCAGAGGAGGAATTCCCCAGCGAGCAGTCCAGGCGAGGGGCTCTTTAGGTGGCTGTGCCGAGAACATGGACAGTGCAGACAAATGGACAACAGGTTATATATCTGGGGGCACAAACTGAATATTGAGGGCACAGATTACATGGAACAGTCATGCAGTGTACTGACCAGGAAAGGGGTTTAGGGGATATTGTAGAAAAATCCATGAAGCTCAGGATGGAGCTGCAGTAAAAAGGGCAAACAGGATACTGGGGCATATCAACAACGGGCTACAAGACAAAGCAAGAGAAATGACACTAACTACGCATCACATGGACCAGTTCACCACCAGATAGTTCCCAGGGGAAGAGGTGGCCCTTAGCCGGCTCCTGCCAAAGAAGTGCCTACAACAGCAGCACAAGCCCCTCCACCCACAAGGACCCCTGTCCTGAGCAGCACAGACCCAGGGTAGCCCCCAGCGGCTCACATCCATTCCCCTCCCTCTAATGCAGGAAGCCTCATTCAGATTTCGGTTGAAAACTTCATCCCTTCCTTCAGAAAGCCAGTTCTTTCGAGGTCTGTGGCCGGCCTTGGATCCCTCTTGGCGCAGTGATGCCCGCTTGTGGCAGGAATGGGCAGCCCAGCCACCCGCTTCTTAGCCTCCTGTTCCAAGTGCAGGGGTGCCAGTTTTTTCCCAGAGCAGACTTCACACTTCCTGAAGAGGGAAGCTTTTCCTGTCTCTTCTTCCTGCACCTGCAAACCTGGGGAAATTATGCCTCCTTTTTTGTGGCCCTGGGAACTCTTTGGCTAAAAAGACACGGAAGCCCAAGGCCAGAGATATTGAACTCTCTACAGCTTGCTAGGCTTCCAGTCCAGAGTCTTGTCTACACACACAGGGAGTGACAGGGTTGCGCTTCACAATCTCTCAGTCTGGAGTTGCAGCTGCACAGAGAACTCTCCAGGACTTCTCTCTTCCCAGAACTGACACTCACTGGGCTTCAGAGCCTGCCAGCTTGCTTCGTTTGACCCCAAGCAAAGCAGAGACACCAGATGAGGAGGGAAGACACAAAATCCCTTTGGTATCACAAGGCACTCTTTTTTCCCTCCTAAAATTGGGAGGACTGGCCGGAGGGAAATCACATACTGAAGGATTCCAGGCTGACCTGGGAGACAGAAACGTTCCACATCTGACAGCCAGGAGATTAGGGTCCTGCCCCTTCTACCAATTTAAGGGCCAGCTTTTGATCCCAGAAGCAGAGGCTGCCCTGGCAAGGAAGGCTGATGGATGCCAGTCCGCCATTCCTTCCACACTGCCTGAAGGCCAATGGGAGGATGTACCTTAAGTGTTATCAGTTGCAGAGAACATCATCAAAGGAGCCAAGGAAGAGCACGTTGCTCTTAAAGAATCAAAAGTAAAAATGCTAACTTGTGTGCAGCTGAGCGGATGGAATTCTGGAAGGAGTATTTTGAGAGATTTGTATGGACATGTTAGTGATATATGGAACAGGTCACTGCGATGCTAACCCTGTAATGCTACTACAGCTAGTCCTCAACTTACACCAGTTCACTTAGTGACCGTTCAAAGTTACGACAGCACTGAAAAAAGTGACATGACCATTATTCACACTTATGACCGTTGCAGCATCCCCATGGTTACGTGACTTACATCCGGATGCTTGACAACTGACTCATATTTATGACGGTTTGCGGTGTCCCAGGGTTACGGGATCCTCCCCTTTTGCAGCCCTGTGAGAAGCAAAGTCAGCGGGGAAGTTCACTTAGCAATCGTGATGCTAATTGAACGATCACAGTGATTCATTTAGGAAATGTGGCAAGAAAGGTCATAAAGTGGGGCAAAGCTCACATAACCAATTTCTCACTCAGCAGCATAAACGTCGGGCTCAACTGTGGTCGTAAGTTGAGGACTACCTGAACCTGTATTCAAGAAACGTCATGAACAAGAAGCAAGAAATAGTAGCAGAAGGTGGAAAAAGGTGGAAAGGCTGCAGGAGCAGATGACCTAACTGGAAGAACCTTAAAATGTTGGTGTGGTTTGTTTAATGGGTGCAACCTGTTTAATGGGTAAAGCATTTGTGACTGTCCAGTTGTGCCCTTTACAAAGGGAAAGCCAGTAAGAGTGAATGCGGAAACTACAGGCGGGTTAATGTGTCAAGTGGGAAGAGGCTGACTGAATTCTGAGAAAAAGGCAGCAATGAGCAAAAGGTAGAAAGTGCAGAGTAGATTTATCACAACCTTTTGGTTGTTGGAAGTATTTATGGATGCATGTATAAGGAATAGTTGGGATGAGATTACAGGATGTGGGTTGGAAGTGTGAAATGCTTGTGGACTTTTGTTTGCAGGTGAGGCTGTTTGGTGTTGAGAACCTGAATTATTCACAGCCGATATTGGATGGTGAAATGAGATAAGGATTGTGGGTCTGAAAATTAATATAGTAAAGTCCAAGGCAGTTTCAGAGTGGAGATTTGGAAAGTTATATATAAATGGCAGAAATGCTTCAGTATATACTGATGATGAGAAAATACAAAACTTTTTAAGATATGAAATGCCTATTGTAAAATGGTGGGCAGCGTGTGGTTTGTTGCAAGGAATGGGTACTTATCAAGAAAAGTGCAAATGGCTGTGCCTATTTAACTGTTTCTATGAAAGGGATAGTTGGCTAAAATGAAGGCAGAAAAAATGGAGAGCATAGCAAAACCAGAAATGTTAAAGGAATACAAAAGTGAATAATCTATACCAAGGAAGTATAGGGAGATGGCGAATTGGTCGTGCAGAGATAATGGATTATCGTTTTACTTCCTTCTTAGCTTTTTATTGACTCTTTTCAATGGTGCATAAATATGGTTTATTTCTCTGGGCCTATTGATAGCCGATGTCTCTGAATGCCAGGCTGCCAGGAACTCCCTAGCAGTTTTGAATTTAACTTGGATTGAGCTGTGAGCTAGGGTGATCAGTTTCCCAACTATGGCTGAATCTGTCCATGTGTTGTGACACGAAGGAGTTTTCATCAACATCAACTAGCAATCAGAAAACTCCTTCATCTCACACCATATAGACAGGCTCAACCATTGTTTCAGACAAATCAGCCATCAATAGCCATACATTAACAAAGAGATTATCTGTGATGTATAAAGGTATATCTAACTACTGTTGAAAATGTGAAGAGTATGAATGTTTACCATATGAACATGTGAAAAAGCAAAAAAAAAATTTACTGGATGCAAATACAAAATGCGGACAATTTTAAAAATTAATATTTAGTGGAAATCTGAATTTTCCTCATTAGGACTGATAGACAGGCAAGTAGAAAAGACTCGGGGAAGATTGACTGCAGTAAGGCTGTTATGTGCACCAAGATGGGGAAAAGGCAGAATAAAAGGAAGAGAGGATCATAAAGATGGAGAAATACGGAAATGGCTAAATTGACTTGTTTGGTTAGGGAAGGAGTCACGGCTACTTTTATCAAAGGCTGGAAACCCTTTATGGACTCTTCACTGAAAATGTATGAAAATGAACTGGTGATGAAGACGGGCTTTATGGGAGAAGAAGGGAACTGGGTCATAGAATTTGGGAGGGTGTCCAGACAAGTCCATCTCTCTATCTATCTACTGCAAAGACAATCAAAAGTCAATTCTTAAATATTTCTTTTCTTTCGTTCGTTTTTTGAATCTATAGTGTTCACTTTTTTCTGTGTTTCTTTCTTTCCTATCTTTCTTTTTATATCTTTTCCACTTTCCTACATTCTTTCTTTTATTTTTCTGTACTGTTTAATTTTGTGAATTACTTCTTCACAAAAAAAAGACAAGGAAATAATGAAGTCTGCCCTGGAGGGTGAGGCCAAGCTGAAGGGGGCGGGGTGGTGGTGGTCAGGCAAGATCAGGCACCAAAACTCCTTACAGGAGTGGTCTTGGGGGGGGGGTTGGGAGAGGCAACCACTGTGGCAGAGGCCACAGACAGACATGGGGAGGGGGCTGGAAGGGGATCTGATGATGTCACTATATTTGGGGAAGCCTCCCTTCCTCCCGTGTAACTAGAGGAACAGGATTCAGGCATAGAACTCACCATTTGATGAAGTGAACTCGCTTGTTTCCCTGCAGGACCACAAATCCAAACGGGGTGAAAGCCAGAAAAGCAGCATTCCCGGACACGTCCTGCAACACACCAGCAGCTGCTCACCGAGCGATGCCATGGTTGAAGGCAAACTCAGCAGTCCAGCCTCTTTGGCCACCAGGACTCTGAGTCGGGTGCCTGTGTTGAACACTGAGGCTCCGCAGCTCTCGAACCCTGGACGCCACTTCCCTTCCACCTGGGGAGGCAGCTGCCCAGAGCTTCTGGGAGCCCATCCAGCATTTGGCCGTTTCCTGGCCTTGACCCGAAGGGGCCGCTTTCATGCCCTGCCGGGAGGCATCAGGGCCCTCTTCTCTAAGCCAGCTGGGAGGGTTTATTTCTGGGTAGGGCCAGCATGCGTGGCTGCAGGTATGCAGCCACACGTGGTCCCAGAAAAAGAGCAGAGTCACACATGCAAACGTTGCTTTTCTGTAAGGTTACAGTAACAGAATCCTCCAAACCTGACTATGTCCCGTCCCTCCCCTTATTTTTTGAGACACTTTCTCACATTACCTCCCTGCCTTGGACCCAAATTTCTTTTCCCTGAGCATCGCTTTGGCAGCTGCCCTTCCTTCCATTTCTCAAGGCTGTTCCTACTGCCCAATGCAGGGGCCCTTTTGTGCCCCACTGGGACCCGAGAAAGTGTCTAAACTAACCTTGAACCTTAAAAGTAAATTTCAACATGAACTAGAAACCATTCTTAGATTGAGATCCAACTGATGGCCTGATACCACATCCGACGTTTGGGTTTATTTATGCATAGAATCTATATCTTATAAGATACCCAAATTAAAATAAATTCTAATAGTATAGATTAAGCTCTACCCGTTCCGCAGGGAGGCTGGGCCCATTTGATTGGCCTGCCCTCCCACCCCCGGTGGCTAATAGACCCAATAAGGTTCTAAGAGAGCTGGGGGAAATCCTGCCAATCTGCCACTCAGTCCTGCAGAGGCCCCGGCAGCCGCCTGGAACAAGGAATCTGCTGGGCGCTCACTAGGATCCCGCTTGTGCGCTCTCTCCTGGCCCATCAGCCCCGTTTCTTCCCATGGTTCATGGAGGAGTTGAAGGATACCCAGAGCGCCGCTGGGAGACAATGAAAAATGGACTTTGCTGAAAAGGAGTTAAAGCTGCTGCTGCTGCTGTTTATCTGGTGATGGCAGGGGTGGCAAAGTGAAGCCCTACTTCTCTGTCCTTATGGCATCCACAGAAAGCAGCCCTGTTTAGGGTCACCCAGGCCCTCCTTGGAAAGGCTGAGCCAGAGATCCATCCACAGGGCCATGCGGAGAAATCTTCCAGGCACCTGGAGGATGAAATTGCCCGGATTCATTCCCAGGGTGGTGCCGGTCCCATGGAGACGCTCTGGGAGCAGACTTACCCAGTTGCCTGGGAACAGTTGGATTCTGTTGGACCTGAGGAAGGGGACAGGACCCTGTGGAATGCAAGGCCACCTCCTGCGTGGTAGACCTGTGCCCCTCTTGGCCAGTGAAGGCCACCCAGGAGGTCCAAGCAGTGGAGAATTCATCCTTGTTGGTGATCCCAGCTCCTTTCGGAGGGGCGCTGGTGCCCCCCGCTCAAGAAGCCAGTGCTGGAGCTGACCACTCTTGTCCAGTCTCTATCTCCCCCTTTTAAGGAAGGTGATGAGAAGGTGGTGGCGCTGCAACGACAGAAGATCCTGAAGGAAATGGATGGTCGAGGCCCTTTTCCATCAGGTTCAGGGCCAGATATGGGACCGAAACTGCCTTGAGTCCACTCCTGGGTGATCTCTAGCAGGAGTGGGATGAGCATCCTGGCTCTTCTTGACCTCTTGGAAGCTCTCAGTGCCATCAACCACGGTATCCTTTTGGGTCAATTTAAGGAGTTGGGAGTGAATGGCCCAGTTGTGTGATGGTTCACCTTCTTCCTCCAAGGCCAGTCCCAATCGGTGTTAATAGGGACAAGAGGTCCAGCTCACAGCCCCTGCTTTGTGGGCTCACAGCGTTCTCCGCTCCTTTTGAAAACCTACATGGAACCGCTGGGCGAGATCGTCCATCACTACGAAGGAGCAGGCAGTTGTGGGGTTGGTTAGGGCTGTGAGAGCCCTTCCTTTACCTTTGCCAACTAATTTTACAGAGTTTCATTATTATTGCCTCCTTAAAATTTTTTAAATGTTTAAATTTTCTAAAATCGTAACTCTAACATTTTAATTTTATGTTTTATGTTTTGATGCTTTTACGTATAATCCCAGTAGTCCCTCTTTATCCATTATCCAGAAGCTGCTGCCTGAAGTGGGCCCTGGGAGCCAAAGGAAGGATTGGGGAAGGTTCCCTGGGCACAAAGCCCATCGGAGGTGGCATTCTGGAGTGGCACCACCTGCTGCGGGGATGCAACCCAGCGTCCCCACACCAGGAAGGGTCTGAAAAGAGAATGGAGGAGAAAACTTCGCTCAGTTGGGTTGGGTTGGGCGGGGGAGCTCTCAGAGACCCCGGGCAGTAGGAAGTGGAAAAAAGGCAGCAGCAAAGCAGCTCCCTTCTGCTGCCACATAAAGGGACAGGAATGTAGCCATGATGGCTCCCTCATGAGTCCCTCTTATGCTGAGCCACATCAACGCTTGAAGAGCACTTGGAAGCGACAGCTGGCGGAGCGTGTGGCCATGTGGGCAGCCTTTGGGGCCCCTAGAAAGGCCCATATGTCGCCTGCTGTTCCTTGAGCTGCACTGGCTGCCAGTTTCCATCTGGGTGCACTTCAAGGTGTTGGTCATTACCTTTAGAGGCCTGGGGGTGGGTCCAGTTACCTGAGGAGCCATCCCATCCCAATGGGACGGGCTCGCCCCACCTACACTGGCAGAGGAGGCAGGCTACGGGCCCCCTCGGTCAGGGAATTCTGGCTGGTGGGGCCCACAAGAGCCTTTCCTGCCATGGCTCCTGCCCTTTGGAGCATCCGCCCCCCTCCCCCCAGGGTCAGATCTGCTCCCACCCTCCTGGCCTTCCATAAAGGCTCAAACACCTGGCTCTGCCAATGGGGAGGATGACGCTGGGGGGGGGGGTTGGTGGAGAAATAGTAGACCGCACCTCAGCCCCTGCACACATCTTCCCTCCCTCCCCACGTTTTGCCACATTTGGGTCTCCCCGTAATTTTATTGTTACTGGATGTGTCTGTGCACAGTATGCAGAGTGTGTGCGCATAGCTTTATTGCTTTTGACCTTGTCAGCTCGCTTTGTGGCAAAACGGGTGGAAAGAGATTTAATAAATTAGTAAATAAAGAAACTTCATAGTTGATTTGGAGCACAAACGACAAGGCAGCAGCCTGAAGACTTGCCCTTGGAAGCTGCTGAGGTCTCTGCCATAGTTGGGTTGAGTGGTGTGTCCCCTGCCAGCTGCTGGATGGAAGGCAAAGTAGAGAGGGAGGGAGGGAGGGAGAGACAGAGAAAGAGAGAGAGAGACAGAAAGAGAAAGAGACAGAGACAGAGAGAGAAAGAAAGAAAGGGAGGGAGGGAGAGAGAGAGAAAGAAGAGAGAAAGAGACAGAGCGAGAGAGACAGAGAACAAGAGTGCTGGCCAGCATTTTCACAGCTGGATCCTACCCAAGTCTGAGTTTCAAGTAATCAGTGCTCACCAGCCTTAAATTATGGTTGTGTTACATAAATTATATGTTTAAGTAAGTGGTTTGAAAATTGGAGCGAATGAAGATAATGTCAAAGACGACAACAATTAAGGCCCAGAATGAGGCCTGACCGTAGTAGAAGGTCTGCCCCTCATCCCTGCCCTCCATTTTGGGAAGGAAGGATTTTGCCCCTCCCCCCCCATCTGCCTGCCTTTCTCATCACAGAGTTCTTAAACTCCTCCTTTATTTCTAAGGGTGGCCAGGCTTATTCCATGGCAAGGAAACTGCCACTTGCCATGCAAAGCAGCAGCCCAGCAGGCGGGAATCCCACTGGGAGAGCTGGACTCTATGTGGGCCGCGCTCTGGCCAGGTGACAGGGAGCTCCCTGAGCCAGGAGACGCCGTGCGGCACGCAAGGAAGCCTCACAGCACCAAGGTGCTGGTTGTCCTTCTTGACATTGACTTAAATACTAAAGACACGGCAAGAATTGATCCGGCTGACCTGACAAATATCTTCCTGCCGCAGAACCTTCTTAAACTGCTTTTGCTGCAGAATTTCCTTTCAAATGTTTTGATTTGCGGTTGGCATTTAAATGCAGCTGGATCCATTTCTCTACTCACTGCTGACAAAGGGGGGGGAGGAGGAGGAGGCAGTGTTGCTTCCGCACCTGAGCAGATTGCTGTCCATCAGCAATTTAAATCTGGCCCGACAGGGGAGCCCTACAAAACCAGCCGGGGGGGGGGGCAGCAGAAGAGGGCGAAGGTGCTCGAGGGAGGGGAGGGCACAGTGGCGTTGTGGAGAGGAGAACTTGGGCGGCAGGTGAGGGGCTGCCTGTCTTCCATGGCTATTTAATAGCCCTTTCAGGGGGGATTCGGCCTCTCCCAGCAGGAGGATTTCATGGCCGATGCCAGGGCTGGCAAAGGCAGCCATTGCCCCATTAATGGCTGCCCGTGTGGGCCGTGAATGCAGAAGAAGTCAGGGAGCAGATGGGGGCCCCCACCATGTACCTTGCAGGGATGTGGGTCCACTCCATACGTCTCCAAGGTCTGTGCTTTCCTGAGAAAGTTCAGCTCTGCCGTCGCGGGGGTCTGCCCACTGGAAGAGAAGAGGGGGGAGGGCAGTCATCCCATGGCATCAGAGCGCCAAGCCCCACCTGAAGAGGCCTCCAGACCCGAGCAGAGCCACTGCAGCCTGGTTGCCTTCGAAAGCCGCAGCTACCCAAGGGTGTGCTCGGGGCGAGGCACCTGCAGACGGGGGACTCCTCCACCCGGGGCCCAGGGAAGCAGCCCAGTGGCCACAGCAGCTCTGTGAGGGCAGGACGAGGCACCATATTGTATTGGGGCAATGCCAACTTTGTACGCCTAGTTTGGTATTCTTGATGGTTTTCATTTTGCATTGTTAATGGCTCCTGCCAGAGAACCATCAGGATGAAAGGCAACCTTAAATATTCTGACAAGGTGCGAATTCAGTAAATAGCTAGAAGTGCTTAAATATGTGATTTCTTAAGAAGCCTCTTGAATCATGTGAAATGCAACCTTCTTGCACAGTAATACAACACAAGAGGTAACAACGCAGCAGAGAGCAGGAAGATGGGGGGGGGAGGAAGTCCCAATCCTCTTGCATCTGCTTGAGTAATTTTCCCCAGCAGGGAGGGGCCTGGAAGCCAGAATGTCACCTGCCAAATGGGGTAAAACTTAAGGGGTCTGCAGGCCCAGCTCAGCTGAATTGTTGCAAACTAATTCTTAGATTTACAGTCCAAACTGCAAAGTAATATTGGAATTATATGGGATTAAATTGCAATCTGGCTATATTTGCACCTGCTGGACCAGGCCATTTGCATTTGAAAAGGGCCGTTTCACCTGCACACAAGCCAGGTGTTCTCCTTAGCTGGCTTCTCGCCACCCCAGAGATGCTTCCACCTATTCACCAACCTTGCCCTGTTCTGCGTTCTCCTTCCTTGGATCAAGCAATGCACTGGAGTGATTCATGAACAGCCCTGCCTTTTATTAGTGAGACCATCTTCTGGCCTGACCTCAGAAGTGTGACAGAGCTAAAGTTTTTAGCTGCTCCTCATTCTAGGTACGCCCTAGAGCCAGGAAAAAATATTTGGAGCAACTAAATCATGTTTTGTTTTGGAAGGCGTCCACCAGGCTGCCTTCCAGTCCTCTGAGGAGCCAAAAGGAAGCAGGGTGACCGACCACGTCTCTTGGGTACAGCTTTAAAACCAAGCATCCCTCTTGCTGGGAAGGCCTGTCCCACTAGCTGACCACAAGGCAGAGTTGATCCACTTGCAGGGCAGCTTCACCCTTGTGGTCAAGCACCGGGCAATCAGGTCTCACCTCCCCTGCTCTGCCAAATGAGCAAAAGCCAAGATCGAAAAATCTCCCCCTTGAACAGCTCCAGGCACACATTTCCCCTGCCTTTAATGATGGCTGTTCTAAGGTCATCCAAATTCCCCTCCAGCAGCGCTGAGCTGGATTGCTGAATAGCAGAGATATTGTCCTTCCAGACTTGCTACAGGAGGCTTCAGGAAGCTGCTTTTTCACAATCTAGGAAACAAATGAACATGCAGAACAGCTACCAAGAGAGTCACCTGAGCTCAATTTTATGGATCTCGGCAATTTTCCTCTCCAATTTCTCAGAGTGTTTGGGGAAAAACTGGAACTTGGAACTGTATCCCTCTGGGTGTTTTCCAGGATCATAGTCACCAATTTCAGCTGAAAGAAAGAACAGAAATCACCAATAATTATTGACTTTGGCAAATGTAAGCAAAGGGGATCCTTGGTGGGTCCCAGCTGGGGCAGTTGTTTTAGAAATGTCCCCTTAACCCAGAGGTCTCCAAACTTGGCCACTTTAAGACTGGTGGACTTCAACTCCCAGAATTCTCCAGCCAGCATAGCTCTGGAGACCTCTGACTTAGAGCATGGAGTGAAGTTTAACCATTGCTTTTATTTTTTAACACTTTTTAACCTCAAGTTCTCTAAAAATATGAATCCAGAGCTTCTTTCTAAGCTCAGCCAGTTCCTCCTGTCATCTTCACTTTCCTTCAGAAACGCTGCTTTGCCTCTCCTTCTGTCTCTAGATACAGAACGAGTCATATTCTTCGTTCCATTTGCTCATCTATACTTCCCTGCCCCCCCCTCTTTTTTTAGAAAGGAAAGTTTTAGCAAATGTTGAGGCAAGTTTACACTGGCAACAAAGCAGGAGAGATGAGGATAATGAGGAAAACAACATGCAGTATCATAGCAAGAGGCCAGTTTGCTTTCATCAGCAACCAGCATATAATAAGCCATCTCCAAAACCTGTCATTTGTCTTCATGGCATGGGCATATATAAATAGCCGGCTGGAGAATTCTGGGAGTTGAAGTCCACCAGTCTTAAAGTGGCCAAGTTTGGGGCAGCCCTGCCTTAACCAAATACATTCACTGGGAAGCTGATTGGCTGCAATGCCTGATGTTTATTTGCAGGATCCCTTTCAGCCCCAGAAGGGTTGCCAGAAAAAGGCAGACGTGCCCTCTTCTCCTCCTTAAACTATTTTCCCTGGGAAGAAAATGGCAGGAGCGATGGAAAAAATGAGTCGAGGTGCAAGTAAAAGTCCACTGAAGAGCCCCTTCCCCTCAACCTGGGGGCAAAAGGGCTTAAAGGCAGCTGGGCTTAGCTCTGCTACTTGGGGGCAGCTTGCAAAGAAGCCTTGGTGTGGGGGGGGCATCCCTCCCTCCCAAAGGTCTCCCTACCTTGGAGGATGTAGGCGGCCAGCAGAGCAGCGTCCGAGGTCTTGCAGAGGAGGCGCCCGTGATACAGATCTCGCTTGATCTGCAAGAAGACGAGATACCTGTCAGGGGAACCAGAGCGAGAGGGATGAGTGCCTTCCTTTCTTCCTGCACCTTCCACAGAAGCCGCTCGGGGCCTTCCTAAATCCTTCCGGGGCCTCTTCCGGTGGCCGGTCCTCGCCAAGCTTCTCCCTCCCAGGTGGATCTGAAGAGGGCTCCATTTCTGACCACCCTGATCCCTGCCAGGGAGCCTTTCCATGCCTCTCTTCCTTTTCTGACCTGGATGCCTCAGCCAGCCCTTTCCCAGGCTCAGCTAAACACCACTGCAACCGCTGGGCTGCGATAGTTGGGTTGAAGGCAGCGGAAGACCACACAAGCCATGATCGGGGGGCGGGGGAGATAAGGAGCAGGGAAGAACCTGGAATGGGCACATGATCTAGGGATGCCACCGAGGGATGGACTAAGTACAGCTGGATGGCAGCTGTAAAAATGGAAGACCCACCACTTTTGCTTTTGAAGCCATCTCAGCAGCAGCCCGTGAGAAGAGAGCCCCACCTGAAGCCACCACAGTATCCAGTAGCAAGGGGAGACCGACCCCCTAATCTGTCCCAAAGTTCTCATGGATCTCCTTTCTACTTCCACATCAACAAGCCCACCCCCATCGTTTCCAGCAGGAGGCTCAGAAGCAGAACCTAACGCTCCCTGGAAGGTGTGGCTGGCAAAGGGAGCCCTGCTGGGAAGTAACCTCCACTTTCTTTTCCTTCCATCTTTCCTTGCTGTCATCTCTTCCTCCTGCCTCTCATTCCCCACTGAGGTATCGAAGCAACAGGCAAAGCCAAGCGCCTCCAGGGCTCTCAGGCTCTCGTCCCATTCCCAGCAGCTTTGCCTCCGGCCAGCCCAAAGTGGGACAAGGCCCCTCCCTGCCTTACCTGGTGATCTCCTCTTTCAGAGCAGCTGGGTCGGTGGGGTAGAACTTCACTCGGAAGCACATGGTGAAGGGGGGCTGAGCTGCAGAAGAGAAAAGGGTCTCAGGTGGGCTGGGGAGTCTCCAGGAGCCCATCAGCCCCAGGCCCAGGGGAGCCTTCACCCTCCTGGTGCATCCCCAATCTGGCTTAGCAAGTCGGCTTCATCCAGAACAAAAAGAAGATTTGTGTCGGTTGGAAAGGAAAAATTGAAAACTGCTCATCAGAAACCGGAGAATATAATGTTCTATAAAGAGGAAGGAAGTCACTTCGAGGAACCGGCACAGATCTTATTTGTAGCTCAGTTACAAATCCAGCCAGGATCCATTTGGAAAAGCCAGAACTTCTTTCAACCCAGTGGATCCCATCAAGTCAAGAAGATTGAGTGGAACCAGATTCCTCTGGTTAAGCACAAGACTACCAACGCACCACGTTGAGAGCGGTCCAGAGGGCACCATGGAAGCTTAGATCCCAGATGTGTGAGTGGGAGTTCCCAACCCTACCCACATGCAGAGTAGAATCCATCACATATTGTGTGATGCACTACAGTGAAGTTTCCAAATCTTGCCACTAGCTGTGACCCTCTGAATGGGATCACCGAAATGGCCTCTAAATCTCCTGAGGAACTTCGGATACTTGCCAGTGTCAGGTCGTTGCCTTCTATCAATCGAATGGCCCATTTTGCTGCTAACTCCTCCAACAAGCTTCATAAAAAGCTCACCCTGGCCTGGCCAGTTGGCTCTTCTGTCCATGAGCATCTCGCACTGAGTAAGGAAGGTGCTCAATTGGTCCATGTCCTCTCTACACTCCTTCAGCCAGCTGCCCCGGGAGTGCACAAGGACTGGCTGTGCTGCTGTTGTCAGTGTGGCTACAGCTGCTGGACATTTTGCCTGGCCTGCTGCAACAGCTGCATCATTGTGGCTTACGAAGTATTGACCTGGGCATCCATCTGCTGCTGGTGCTAGGGTAAGACCTCTGCTAGCTGCTACGGAGTTACCAGTGTTGTGGATCCGTGCCCATGCTTGAGTTCCCCTCTCTTCTGGGGGCAGTAAGAGGCTGGCAAGATTGATGTCAGGTGCAGCCCAAGAACAACATAACACAATCCAGCCAAAGTTTATTTGCTTCCACTCTATAGACAGAATCTTGCCAGACTAAAACTAGAAGACTCTAACCCTAATGGATATATTCTGGGAGATTTTTAGGGAGTGGCCGACCTAATTCTCTTCCTCTGTCTCCTATCCAGCGGCCTCTCGTCTCCCCACCACCATTCAGCAGGTACTTCCTCCCTCTTTGGAAACTGCTGCTTCACTGTAGTCCATCCCACCCCTTCCCCCTTCAGAGATCCAGACCCTCACAGATTGCCAAGTTAGAGGCATGCCAGCTCACTGCATATAAACAAACATTTGAAGATAAATAAATAAAAGATAAATAAATACATGAAAATAAATACTTACATCGCATTTGCTTCACAACAGACTTCGTGAATTCCAGCCAGTGCTGAAGCGAAGGAGAGAGAGAGATTCAAAAGCTAGCAAAGAGGGGGGGCTGCACTCTCTTTCTCCCTGCCCCCCCCCAAAAAAAACTTGACTTAACAAATGATAACATTGGGCTGGCTACAAAGTGTTTGGGGCTGAGCAGGAGCTGTATAGAGATCTAGTAGAGATACTTGCTATAGCTTGTTTTCAAAAGACTAGAATCCTGATCTTTGCAATGAGAGCAAGATTTGTGGCTGTAAATCACTGGACACCCAAGCAAGCAAGTGACTTGGGATTTCCCCCACACACACACCTGCCTATTTTGCCCCAGAAGCTCAGCATAGGACCGTCCCAAAGGGGTCCCAAGGGGGTGGATTTTTCTGGCCAGCCTCACATTTTGATGCCCAGGCAGTGTCCCAAGGCTGATAATGCAGCTCCAGAGTGTGTCCTGTCCAGCTTTCTAGCAACTGCCTCCAGGCCCCTCTTGGAGCAGGTGCTGTGACCAAGGAGGGTAAGGCTGGCGCTGGGCTCACGGCCTCCAGGCGAGATTCCCCTCTAGGGAAAGCAGCCGTCTGGGCGGCGCAATTGGCATCCTTGGGGATTTCTTGCTCCTCGTCTCGCTGGGCAGGCAATTCTACCCCGGCAGCAAATGCTGGGTCCAGACTGGAGGAGGGCACCTCAGCTCCCTTTGATCAACATTTTTTGGCCTTTCACAAACTTTTAAAATGGGGAGTTTTGGAGGACAAAGCGGTGCCATCGAGTTTTTCTCGCGGGTTGTGTGTGTGCTGCTCTTTGATTTTGACTGCTTCACCATGCCGAGTCTTCTCTAAGGAGGCTGCCTTGCACTCCTTCCTATCACCCAGAGCCTTTGAATCGCACTGCTGCAAATCCAGTCAATGCTGAAAGTGCTGTACTGTGGAGGGTCTCCATCGGCAGCAGAGCTTCCATCTCAAGCGGTTTCAGAGAGCAAGAAAGGCTGCTCTCTCGGTCCACGTGACAGACACACACACACACAGAGCTCCTTCTCTGACCTTGGACCATCGCTTAGCAGGCCACTTCTACTGAGCGTCTGCATTGGACAGAGATGTCACCAAGGCTCTTAATTCCCCATTATTCCCAAGCTGTCTGTCTGCTTCTTCCTCTTCTTCCTCTTTTATGAGAGTGTATAAGATTATGCACTCTCCTTAATTTAGAAAGGTGCAGAATATTGTTTAAGTCCGTGGATCAGATAAGGACTGTTCCTGTCGACTGATTACCTGTGATGGTAACCCTAAGCTGGTCCTTCAATGTGCCCACAGCTGCACTGACCAAAAGCACCAAGCCAGGACTCACCCTCTGCTTGTCAGGATCAACAAAGCGGATCCCAAAGTAATCCTTCTCCAGGAGGTTTAAATGATGGCACAGCAGGTCAAACAGGAACTGGCCTTTGGCATCTCTCTGCAAAACAAGGGCTGGAGTCAGTCAGGGCAGCAGCCTGAAGCAGGCAGGCAGGCTGGGAGCCTGGGGCAGGAGGGTTGTCTGAAGGCTCCTCCTTCAAGGGATGGACCCAGACAATGCAGCAGCTGCAACAGCAGACACAACTTTCCCAAAGGTAACACGCAATAGATTTTCGGCATTCCCTGAAAGTCCCTGCCAGGCTACAAAAGCGAAAGATACACTGAGCTCACTTCATGTTCCTCACTTACAGACAGAAATTTTGCTAAACCGAAGCAGGCGCCTTTAAACTCCCATTAAACACAATCTCTGGGAATGATTAGGGGGGACACATCTCTTCATCCCTTTTCTCCCACACAAACTATCTAAGCAGCTCTGCCTCTTGGTCCTCTGGAACGGTGGTCACCAACCAGCGGGCTGGGGACCACTGGCGGTCTGCAAGAAAATTTTGGTGGTTTGCAGAGAAATGTCACCCCAAAGCAATTAATCCAGGCTGTGCGGGAACACAAGGCTTGCATTGCTTGCATTGCGAATAACACAAGGTAGTGAGGGGAGGGGGGAAAGGATGGTGGGGGGGAACTTGCCCCGCTCACCCCATGCGCCTGGCCTGGCCACTGGGCTGCTTCTTCACGCTTCTTTCTTCTTCTGCTTTTGGCTGCACGCAAGGAAAGCAGCAAAAGTCTTTCTTTCTCTCCCCCAAACTCCGCCAGAAATGAGTCTTTGGGACCCTGCAAGGCCTCCTGCTCCAAGAGGCTGCGCCGGTGCGACAAGTCTCACAAAGACTCATTTCTGGCGGAGTTTGGAGGAGAGAAAGAAAGACTTCTGCTGCTTCTGCTGCTTTCCTTACATGAAGCGAAAAGTCTCTCTCTCTCTCTCTCTCCCCCTGAGAACAGAGCTGGAGACGGTATCCTGCGATCCCAAATAAAGAATGATCAATAGATAGGAAAACGGGATGGGGAATTTTCCTGCAGACTTTATTTGGGGATTTTCCCAGGGTCTCCGGTCCACAGGATTTAAAATTATGAGTTTGGTGGTCCCTGAGGTCCGAAAGGTTGGCGACCCCTGGTCTGGAAGGCAACCCCTCCCTCCCTCCTGGGAATCCAGAGTACTTTCCACTACAATCTGTCTTCCTGACTTGGGACTGAAACTCTAAACGTCCTCCTTGGGAATCAGCCCACCCCGATTGTTAGTTGAAGAACGATTAATGAGCCAACAAATGCTGCTAGGCCCCCTATGGCATTGAGGCTCCCTTGGCACCATCCTCCAGCCTCTCTGGTTGGCTTCACTGCTGTGTAGCAGTAGGGAAGGGGGAGGGTCCCCTCCTGCTTGTATTGGGGCAGTCATGCCACGAACCCTGCTGGGCAGCCAGCCAAGAGCTCTTGGTGAGCAAACAGGAGCTAGAAAAGAAAGGGAGGCCTGCCTGGGCAGTCCGCAGACAATGGCCCTGCTTCCGACTCTACTGCTCTGGAGAGTGGGACCGGCCTCCCTCGAGAGCCCAGGTGCTCTTCACACCACCCAGAACAGCCTTGTTTGCAAACAGAAGCAACTTCCAAGTTTTGCAAGAAGGATCCCCACAGTCGTGCCAAGAATAGGGAGGTGCAATGTCTTCTTTCTGAAATCTCCAATTTGGGATGTCTGAAGAGCAGCTCTTGACTGACCCTTTGCAGAGTCCCGCCCCACATCAGCCAGGGCCTTGCTCACTGGGCCTCCCTCCTAAAAGTCTCGCTTGTGTCGTCAGTGGAAAAAGAACCTGGCATTTCTCAAGGGCAGCGACATCCTTCTCCCCACTTTTCCAGGAGTCCTTTGTGAGCAGGAAATATCACAAAGGAGATTTTTGTGACCGCCCAAGGCAAAGGTCTCCAATCTTGGCAACTTTAAGCCTAGCGGACTTCAACTCCCAGAATTCCTCACCTGGCTGGGGAATTCTGGGAGTTGAAGTGCCGCAGACTTAAAGTTGCCAAGATTGGAGACCCCTGGCCCAAGGGCTTAACCTGTGTCCCCTCCTCCTCCTTCTGGAGCCAGGATCCATGGAAACCCCTGGCTTCAGGGAGCAGGGCGGAAACAGGTGGCTTGGGGGCTTCTCCCTTTGGTTGAAATACATCTTCTGAGCGGGGGGAACCGGTGGGGGCCAATCTGCTTTGTGACACTTGACCCCCATGCTGCTCCTCAGACTGGGCTGAGAGGGTCATTTCAGCTCAGAGGGGCAGGCCCAAATCCGAGATCTCCATGGGAATCACACACAAACCAGCAGTGGGAAAGAAAGCCAAGCCCTGGGAAGCCATTCCCAAAATCGAAATGACTGCGAAGATGAGAACATGAATGAACTTCAGTGGAGACAAAATGCAAATAAATTCTGCTCTAGGATCGTAATAAAGCTTTGATTTCATTTCATTTCCTTTCCTTTGATTTGATCTGCAATGCTTTGGGGTATCTAGAGTTAAGAGATAGTCAGTGGAAGATCTAACTCAATACGGGTCCAGAAATTGAGAAAACCGAATCTGAAGGCGGCAGCAGTCACAGCAGCAGGTGAATGCCAAGCAAGTCCCACCACAGCTGACCCCCAGCCCCCAAATCAAGAAATGGGGATGGGTGGGGTATTCTGGGAGGGAGCCAAGGGAGGCCAGATGTTCTGACCAAGGCTTCTAAGACCGTAACTACACACATGCTTATTTTAAAAGCAAGTCTTGTTTTATTGCAATGCTGGGAATTATTTTCATTCCCAGCCGGTAAGGAATCTAAAACAGTCCCTCGAGATAAGCACCCACCTTTCTTTTCTGTGAAGTGCTGCTGAAACAGAAGTGTCAAATGAACTAGAAAGAAAACCAACCGAAGTACAAAGAGCTTCAAGAATGAATCTGAACCGAACAACTTTGCTTCCTGCAAAGTTTTCGTCATCTTGGCCTGGCTTTTATGCCTTATGGGAGAGGCAATCACCTCCCAGCCTTATTCCTGAGTTGCCCCTTTTGTTTCAGCTGCTCTCGCCTTCTAGCAGCTCTGTGCACACGCACACTGGGAACAGGCTCCCCTTGTTCCTCTGCCTCACTGCTGCCAGACTTCGAAGGCTCCGAAGGTAGCACCCCACTCCCAGATGGTCCTGGCCCCATCCCTGCATCAGACGCAGGACCCTTGTCCAAGTCCTCTCCAGACTCCCTCATGGTCCCCTTTCTTCCTCACTGTCTGATTCCGCTGCCATCTGCGCACAACACCAGAGCCACAGAGAAGGCAGAAGAGATGGGGGCAGGAGGGGGACAAGCATCCTTCACTGGACTGTGAAGCCTCCAGTGAAATGGACAATGGAGCAAGACCGTTTTCTGCTGCTCCAGAAACAGGATTCAAAGGAAAAGATCTTAAAAAGGCAAACCAAAGACTAGGACAGAATTGGTTTGCTTAGTGTTAGCTAGAAGCCTGGAGACCCCGAGTTCTAGTCCTGCCTCGGCACAAGGCCAGCTGGGAGCCCCTTAGCTGGGGAGGGTCCCCCAGGCCTTGGATGCAGGTAAAACTTGCCAAGAAAACTGCAGAGATCAGGCCAGGCAATTGCCAAGAGTAGAGACTGACTAGAAGACAACACAAAAACAGATAATACTTTCTGAGCAAAGGAACGGGCTACTTTGAAAAGGGAAAGGTATTTTTAATTTAAATGACTATTTTAAAGCAGGCCCTGGATGTCCCTTATGAGGGACATTGTATCGGTGCCTCAGTAGAATGTTATGGGCTGTGCCAGGATGCCCTTTTGGGCTGGCCCCTTTGTCCCTCCCACCCCAGCAGAGTCTCTATACTAGGAATCCCCAAACTTGGCAACTTTAAGACTTGTGGACTTCAACAAACCTTAAAGTTGCCAAGTTTGAAGACCTCTGCTCTATACCGAGGACCCCAGATGCTGATGGACCACTGTGGTGGTCCTAGAGCCGGTGGTCCAGTCCCCAGGGTTACCTAGCCTGAGGTTGCCCACCAGTGGGGGTGGGCAGGCCCTCTCTTACAAGTTGTGGGAAACGCCCTTGTGTCTGCTGAAGTCCTCCGCCTTTGCGCATGTGGGATGGTGGCCAACTTCTGCTTTCGTTTTCCTTCCATACGCAGTTTTGTATTTTATAGTTTCATAATGGTTTTGTGTAGCAAATCGTGTAAAAATATAAATGAAAGAATAATAATCTAATTTTTGTACTTTGCCATCTCCCCCCTCCCTCCGCCAAACACCACCCTCCAGTGCGGGAACAGTGACAGAAGCAGCAGCAGCAGCAGCAGCAGAGATTAAATACGTATTAGCAAATTTTGATCCAAGGGAGAACACAATGCAAGTGGTTTTGTGCTGCATTTTCTGCTGAGCTCACAGCTGCAGCATCGACGATTCTGTGCCTGCATCCAGAGAATCAGAATCACGGGGCTGGAAGGGGTCTTGGGGGTCTTCTAGTCCAACCCCTGCCCAAGACAGAAGACCACATACTATCTCGGACAAGTGGTTGTTCCATCTTTCTTGAAAACCATTTCAAGTAGCATTTCCTTCCATTTACATAAAGATTAACATTAGGGGACCATCCTAATTGGCCTCCCAGTCTTGGCTGGTAGAGTGACAACCTGAACACAGCAAAGAACTTAACAGTAAGGGCCTCCCTATTCAGCCAGGTAAGCCACCAAGTGAAGGGAAGTGGAATGTGTGACAGCCTGGATGAGTGGGGCAGACCCAAGGTTCCCCCAGAGGTCTGGTATTTCCCAGCTGGACCAGAACCTTTTCCCTGAAGTCCCCTGGCATGAAAACCTGCGGAGGCTCCGACAGCAGAAACCCTGCTGCAGGACGGGGAAGGCCTTCCTTCCATTGCAAGGTTGAAAGAACCGCTGCAGAATTCTCTGCTGACAACGCACCCTGGAGTTGTCTGAAGTTTCCCTTTTCATATGGACTGAATAAAATGTCACTTGATGGCTTGATGGGCAAGGGGAATTGCATTCATATTTTTGAGTACAACTGTGCTCTGTAAAAATTAAAGCATAAAACAATGAGGAGCTGGTTGGTGTCACTGTGGTATTTCACACACTTCTGCCAACCAAGACGGTGGGGGTTGACATCCCCTTGTGTGGAAGCTGCTCTCCCTGCCTCCCACCCAGGTCTGACAGACACTCCCCTCCCACTCCTGACCCAACTGCGGCAGCCTTGCCAGGCACTTGGCTCCCTGCTGAGCCCCAAAGAGAGCCAGGCGGCACAGAGCAAGCCCAGTTTTGCAGTCTCAGGACAAAAGAGATTTCAGCAGCTGATGGGAGCCATGCCAAATCCAGAATGCCTGGCCTCTGCATCCTTAAACCAGGGCGCAGGGGTTTGTGCCAAGTCTCTTGTAGGTAATGGGTCCTAAGTGTGACACCCATCTTGTGTGTTTGTGTGGTTTTTATATCATTCCACACCAGTCAGAAATTCAAAGGCGAATGGGATGAGGGCAGCTTCTTGAGTGTAATCACAGGTTGAAGTTTAACCCGACATCTGCAAGATGGATCCATTGTACCCTTTGCTGCAGGAGACATTTTAATCTCCTCTATTGTGGAATCTTCAGCCACATATTTATATAATCCTTCTGGAAGAGGATTTGTGGAGGAGAAATACTTCTTCCTTATGTCCTGAGTTCTCTTTTATCTCTTTAAAACTGAACTCAGGCCCTAGTTGCTAGGAGTTGGCCCTGCAACCATCACCTGCAGCTAAACCAGCTGTGCAGAAGCCAAATGTTCTCTTTTCTCCTGCACCTCTGGGCAAAAGCCCAGCCTGTCACTTTCTGCTTGCATCCTCCCTAAAACTGAGCAACTGAAGCCCAGTGAAGTAGGGCTAGTACCAACAGGGAGCACAGGACCTCTTAATAGAGGATGAGTGAGAGAAGAATGCAAGCTAGAAAGGTTAGGGGAGGGAAAGGGGAGGGGAGGGGAGGGAAAGGGAAGAGGGGAGGGGAGGGAAGAAAAATTTCCATCCAGCTGAAGCAACTGGAGGTGGTCCCTCTTCTGTGCTTCCACCCAGGCCTCTGCAAGGGGAACCATCTGTTTTCTCCTCTTCACATCAAAACATTCTCCACATCAAACGTGCCTTAATGAGCCACAATTAAGAACAAGTATGAGACAGGCTTGTGTGAGAACAAACCACTTAACACCATTCAAATATTCATAATGAACTGAACACAAGAGGAATTCTCCACGATGCATTTTTGAAAGAAAGGAGCCCTCGTGCACACAACGGCAGCCTCCCAATGGCCTGTGCTGCTGAGGGGCTTCTGGGGATGCAGCAGCACCCATCACGCTCCACTCTATGGAAAGTGGGACTAGGAAGCATCTGCTCTGCTCCCCGCCTGTTCGAAGGACGTCGGGATTAATCCAGGCTGGATGCCCTTCCTCCTCCCAAACTGCAATTGGACAGGTCAGGCGAAGGGAGAACTTCACCTTTGTTGGGAAGACGAGTCACCCAAGGCCTCTGGCTCAGTGCTCACCTGGGTTTCTTTGGGATCTGGGTAAAATCCTCACTGCCTAAAAGAATTACTTCAATTACTTCAATTGTGAATCCAAGAATCCTATCCACTTGTAAAAAATGGCTAATGTGATGACCCAGGGTGGGATACAAAATAAACACAGTCACAAAAACAGGTGAAGCCCCTTTTATTCCTTCACTTTGCTCCAGAGCTCCAAATATCCTTGACTGGAGGCAAAAAACTCCCCCACAAGCAGCTACGAAAAGGAGGAAATGCCATTTAAACTAAAAATGCCTATAAATTAGAAAGAGTACAAACAACACAAACCACACTGAAGCAATTAAGGGAACCAGGCAAGATAAGGGCTTGAAGACGTCCACAGATATTGGAACACACACTGGGAAGGTCGCCAAACTCAGAGAGGAACGACGGACTAGATATATTTCTATGCTTTGTTTCCAGCACTGGCCCATACGCATGTCCACCCTTTTAACCAGTTCTCATAGCTGCAGCCCATGAAGAGGATCAAGGCCCTTTCCTCCCCTGTAGGCCATGCCATTCACATCTCTCCCTTATCTTCTCCTCCCTGTGTGCCCTAGGATGGAGAGGGGATGGGCCTGGGTCCTCCACAACCTCCGGAGCCACACTTCCACTCCCTGTCACTGTTCCTCCTCTCCCTCAGAGTCAGTCTCCAACAGGGGCATGAAAGGTGGGGAAGGGTGGGGATTCATAGCCAATTCTATGCAACAGAAGCAGAGTTACCTGAAGCTGTGAACACTTTGCAAGGACAGAGAAGAAACTCAGAATATAATTTTAAAAATCCCAGTCTTGTGGCATTCACTATACTGCAGCCTCCCTGCCAATCCGAATGCCAGACAGGGTCCAGATCCAATACACATTCACCTGGTAAGATCTGCCACTTGGCAGGTGGGCACCAAGAGACCCTCCCCTGCCCCTCTTCTCTTTCCCAGAGAGGAAAAAAGCTTTGTCTATAATTCCTGTGGCTTCAGGATTAACGGTCTGCGGTTTCCAGGGGAAATGGAGATCCAAGTGAAGAGAAACAAGAGGAACACCTGTTTCCAGAGATGTATTTCTGGGCAAATAGGTCTGTGTTTTCACTGGGAGCACCTTTTCCAGCTAATGACCATTATTAAAAGAGAGGAGCTTTTGTAGCCCAGAGTGGCTGAGCTGATGGACAAGGATTTCAATTAGGTTGAGTGGGAGGGGGGAAGATAGGGGGGTATTCAGATGCAGGCTACAAACAGGGCGGACAGTAAGCATCTCGTCGATCAATTCACCATTGTAATGTGTTAAAACCTCTGTGTTTGTTGAGACCTGAGATTGCCAGAAACCTTTTTGGTCAGCAACTTCTCACTCAGGGATGGAGTTGAAAAGTGGAGGCAGGATCCCCCAGGCGTCTCCACCATGTCCTGCTGAAAGAGGCCCCATGCCATCTTTTGCTCAAAGGCCTTTTGCCAGGGGTTTCCATGGCGGCTCAGCTGCCTGGCCAACTTAGGAGGTGAGCTTTGGGCTCTGTGGCCTGAGAGGGAAATGTGATGACCCAGGGCATGGCACAAAAATAACAAAATCACAAAAGTAGATAAATTCCCTTTAATGCCTCCAACCTGGCCCCCAATGTCCAGTTATTCTCGGCTGGAGATAAAACTCTTCCAAAAACAGTCTGCGAAGGGAAGAAATGCAGTCTGAACCCAAAGTAAAGAGAAATAAAGACAACAACAAAAACCACGCTGAAGTAATTAACACAACAGGCCAGGATGATAAATTGCAGACTTCCAAAAGATAACGAAGCACCCACAGTTGGGAGGATGCCAAACCCAGATAATCCTCAACAAAGATAATGCACACTTTGCTTCCAGCAAGGAGCTGTGTGCAAACCACCTTCTTATATCCTGTTCTCCCAGCTGCAACTAATGAAAGGGATCAGGGCCCTTTCCTCTCCCATAAGCCACGTTGCTCCCTTCTCCATTCCTCCCTGCGTGCCCTAGGATGAGGAGGGGGTGGGCCTGGGTCTTCCTCTGAATGCCCAGCTGGACTGTGCCCTTCCCCCATTTCCTCCACAGCCACCGGAGCCAGACTCCCACTCCCTGACAGCTGCTCAATCTCCCCCTCAGAATCAGACCCCAGCAAGGGCATGACAGGAAATGAACCGCATGTTCCAGAGGCAAGTATCTTTTCAAAGAGCTTTACTCTCCCTGTTTTGCCATAGCCTTCATTCTCTTAAGCCCTTCAGGGTAAGATGGGCAGGTGAGCAGAGGCCGTCCTCGCTCCGGTACTTAGGATGTGGCGATGGCTACTCCCCGTCCTCCTTTCTCCAAGCCAGGCAAAACCTGCAGCCTGTTGGAGATCCACTCCACTGTGGTGACCCTTCCTGGATGCTGCCCACCTCACAGAGCCAAGCAAGCCCCTGTTGGGGTGATGGATGAATCTCCAACTGCAAGGGGAGCCCCAATGCCAGGCCCTCCTTTCCCAGAACCCATCACCCAGAGGGAGGAACAGAGGATCCAGCAGAGCCCAAGTGCCTAGCAGCCTTTTCCTCCCAGTCATCCTCATTGGCTTCTCCTTGGCAGGCTTTGTAGCAAACTCTAGGCAATTTCTTCAATATTAGAAGACACTGGGTACTTAAGGCCAACTTGGCCTGCAGACTTGCAGTCTCTAGGTACACACACACACACACACACACACACACACACACACCAGCTCTGGCCTCCTCCTGGAGATATTTTCAGCCTGAGCTTCTTTCTTACGTAAACCCCAAGCGTTGGGAGTTGCTTTTCATGACAAAGGCTGCTTCCCTTCTAAAGCCCCTCCCCCAGAGGCCTTCCTAAGGCTTCCTGCGTACAGCTGGGGACCCACCCACGGCTCAGCTGCCACGAAGGCCTTCCCTTCCCGGCAGCTGGCAGGCACAATCAGCTCCTCTCCTTTTCTCTCACCTTCAGTTCTCCCATGAGGAAAAGACCAGATAGTAGCACCAAAGGTGAAGTCCCAAGGGAATAAAATGTCTGGCAACAAAGGGAAGCCTTACCTGCAACAAGGATGCAGCAGTAACACAAACACAAGGCTTGGGGGGAGGGGGGAGGAGCAGCGCGCGTGCGCACACACACACACACACACACACACACACACACACACGGGACTCTGTTGCTGAAACCCCAGAAAGGTCTGAGTTCACCTGGGTGCCTCCCCTGGTGCCCTGGGCCCCCTCGGGTGAGGATCTGCAGCACTTGAATGCGCCAAGGAACTGAACCACCTCCCAAAATGCAAGGGGGCTTTGTTTTATGTGGGGTTTTGACAAGAGGCCATGGCTAAGGGTCCCAGGACTGCAAAAGGAATCTGAATCAAAGCAAAGCGACCAATGGCCATTTGATGAAAAATGTCATACTCAGAGGCCACCTCCGTCAATGTAAGATCGCCTTGAAACAGTCTCTCCGCTGAAAAAAACTAAAAAGGCTGGCAGAGGAGACTAGAGGCACAGAATTCCAGAACTCTGCGTGCATCTCCTGTGGTATCCCCATAAATAAAATGAAACAAAATGAAAGTGGCATTCTGTCAGGACTTTTACTAATGGAAAACGAAGGAGATAAGAAGGGATTGATCTGCTGCAAATGGGAGACTTGAAGGTCGTAAACTAGCCTCCTTCCTTATTCCAACAGAGGCCATAAAAGGAAAAAACACGCCTGCGCGCTCTCCTCCTCCTCCTCCTCCTCCTCCTCGCCAGATCCTTCTCATGCCATCTAAAGAAGCCATCATGGCTGGCATCCCCCCAATCAAGTAGGCTGATGAGCTTGGGAGCTGCAAGGCCTTTTGTGCACAGTGTCGTGATCTCTTTCTCGCCCCCATCCCAACCAGCAGGGCAACCTGAAATACCCACCCAGGCTGAGTTCTTCCGAGTCTCCGCACTGATTTAAAACTGTCACTGAAACCATCTTTAAGCTGTTCTTTGTCTCGCAAGGGAAAGCGTAGACTATGCTGTTAGGGGCACTTTTGTGAATGAGAGCCATTCTCACGCCCAGGAATTTACCCTCTTGTGACTCTGAGCAGGCCCTGCTTTTCCACTCTGCTCCCTACCAGAACTGAAACTTTTGTTCTCGCTGGTCAGCGCCTGGTCAGATCCATCGAGGAAAGAGCAGAATTAACATTTCTTCCCCCCTGAGACAAGCAGTTGAAATACTCATCTATTTTGAATGGTTTTTCCCACATTGCTCCTCACCCTAACCACGCTGGAGGCTTCACAGTCCAGTGAAGTTGGCGCCACTCAGAGTAAGTGGTGTCACTGTCAGATCCTTCACCAGCTCCAGATTATGTACCAAGAAATGACAGAGCTCCATCCTGTGGTGCTAAACCAATTCTTTACAAAATAGCCCAAAAGGGTGAAAGGGGGAGGGAGGTAACAGCCCAATAATCTGTTCCACAAGAACACAAGGAAGTCCTCCTCACCTCAAAATCACTTTCTTAAATCATTTGTGAATGTTTCAGAACGCATATTTTTAACAAGAATTCTTGGGATGCGATAGATAGGACAGGACAGCCAAAGCAGTCGTGGGTGAAAGGAATAAACCGATAATGGGCGAAAATGAGAGGGCAAAACTTCTCAACTCCAATTTTATGCCTATCTCGTAGAGGGAAACGGAGCCCCTGAGGGTCTTTACTCTGCCACTGGGGGAAAGAGGGATCTCAACTCAGGACAAATGAGCCAAGGAAAACAAGAACTTAGCTAATTGAAAGCAATGTAAGTCTCCACTGCCAGGTGCAGTCTACCCTAGGTTACTGAAGGAACCAGTGGACTTGATTACAAAACCCTTTTCAGTAATCCTGGAAGATCCCTAGAGGACTGGCATGGTCCCAGAAGAATGGAGGAGAGCAGATGTCACCCCCAGCTTCAAAAGGGAAAGACAGAGACTTGGGAAATGACATCTTGGTCAGCTTAATCAGCTGAGAGGAAGGAAGGAAGGAAGGAAGGAAGGAAGGAAGGAAGGAAGGAAGGAAGGAAGGAAGGAAAGAAAGAAGAAAAGAAGGAACCCAGCCATCCCAGGGAGAGTGTCTCATCCAATAATTCAAGACTTAGCAAACCCTCCCATTGCCTCAATTTTTCTCTTCCCGGAGAAGTGCTGCACTGAGCAATTAGTAGGGATTAGAACTTCTATTTGTGATAGGAAAGTTCCATTTTCTTCTTTGCTCCAGAGGCAGGTGTCTGACTCAATTACATCTGCCTGGGCTAAAGTGACATCATTTTCTCTAATACAGTCAGAAGCGGCAGGCATGTCTTTGCTGAAGGGCAGTGGCTCTGCCATTGTTTGGTGGCATTAGCAGCCTCCCCAGACAGAGCCACTGTGCTGCTCTCTCCGAGGCTGCCACACAGCCGGCCTGAGACTCTGGCTTCATGGGGGGCTTGGCACGAGGCCTCCAGCCATTTGATTTCCCAACTCAGAGCTTGTTCTTGGCGGAATCTTTTTCTTGGAAAGAACACCAGCCCACTGCAGCGGGTGATCGGTGAAGCCGGCCGGCTGAGCTCAAGGTGGAAAATGAAAACGGTGCAGCTGGAGAGAGAAACCAGGAAGCTGCCAGATCCAGGTTTCCCGGCTCAAATCTTTTTTTTTTTTTTGGTTCATCCTATTTATTTATTTATTTATTTATTTATTTATTTATTTATTTGATTAGTCAATTGCTTACAAGGTAATAGGTATAAGTATAAACATAGTTATAAATACATGGATACATATAAGAAAAATAAAAAGAAACAATAGGACAGGGACGGTAGGCACATTTGGTGCGCTTATGCACGCCCCCTACAGGCCTCCTAGGAAAGGGGTGAGGTCAACAGTAGACAGTCTAAGGTTAAAGTTTTTGGGGTTTGGGGAGGAAACCACAGAGTCAGGTAGAGTATTCCAGACATTGACCACTCTGTTGCTGAAGTCGTATTTCCTGCAATCAAGATTGGTGGGGTTAACCTTGAGTTTGTATCTATTGTGTGCTCTTGTATTGTTATGGCTGAAGCTGAAGTATTCATTGACCGGTAGGACATTGCAATGTATGATTTTATATACTATACTTATCTCCGGAAGGAAATCTCCGGAAGGAAATCTCCAGAAGGAAAGAAGCAGCAACAAACTCATCTCAATGGTCACTTAAATAAGCACTCATCAGACACTCATCAGAGAACAGAGGACCAGATCACCAAAGGAGAACACATGCAAAATGAGCAAAAGAGACTAAGAACAGCCACCAAAGAACCTCTTCAGATACGGTCAACAGAAAGCAAGCCAAAAGAACTGGGACACCAGAACATACAGACTCCTAGAGTAAGTGGCAATCGAGGCGAGGAGGGTCTTTATACAGCCTTGAGTGGTGTGTCACTTGCACCCATTCCTGGATCAGGCGCACCCCCTGCTCAGTCTCACATGCTCTGGTCACACTGCACCCCCCTCCCCTGGTATGGACTGCTGCAATACGCTCTACATGGGGCTGCCTTTGAAGAGCACTTGGAAGCTTCCGCTGGTGGGAACTACAGCAGTTATGTGCAGAACTAACCCTGTGCCTGTCACACCACAGTTTCCCAGGCTGTACTGGTTACCAGTTTGCTTTCAGGTTTAATTCACGATGCTGGTGATGCCCAATGAAGTCCTTTGTGGCATATTGCCCCGTCATTTGAAGAACCTCTTCTTCCCAGCTTCTCTCTTTCTCATCCCTCTTTCTATACATCCCATCAGCAGGAGGGCATGTTGTGAGTCCCATCGACCAAGGAATGTCATCCAATGGCACCCACCGCACCTACCCTAGTTTGGAATATCTCCCCCTTCATCCCCACCCCAGTTGAGACTGGCCCTAACCCAGCTTTGCCCTCTGGCCTAGGGGTCGGAAGGTGACCGTGCAGAGCCTATAAAACGGTTGAAACGTTCCTAAATTGACTCAGTTGCCCCGCTGCTTGGATTGCTCTAAATTGTCGTCATGCCTTAGAGGCCACAGCCTTGCTCTGCTCTGCTCAGAGTCTTTTGCAGGTCTTTGGTGGGAAGTCCAAAGGTTGCTGTTCTGTGTACGGGCAATGAAAGATACTTTGTGCGGCGGCTGTTTCCAATTACTTTGATTCCTAATTTAAGGGGCATTTTCCCCACAGCAGCCCCACTTACTATTCCTCCTAGGATACTACTTAGTCGTTACTAATATTTACTACTACTGAAGGAAGAGCATGGCTTTCGTAAGGAGGATATAGTAAGGACAGGGCATGGTCCCAGTGTAGCCAGTGGCCAAATAGTATCAATTAAGCTTCATGGACAATCCTTTAATATGATGATTATCCAAGCTTACGGCCAAAGCACCAATGCAGAAAGAGGAGATGAAGGATTGTTTCTATGGTTGAGCATAATCTGAAATAATCAACAGACCAGGCAGGCGAGGTGTGCAGATTCTGGTGGAGAACCAAGTGCCCTAAGAGGGAAAACCCCACTGCGCTGTATGGCTGGCCCTGATTCCTGGGCTGTGGCTGCTGCCCTTTCTGAGCCTGCCCAGGACCCCGCTGGGTGAGAGACCCCGCTTGGGAGTTCTGGCTGTGGGATCAGAGGGGTCTGTGTGCGAGTTGCCTTCCTCCCTGCAGGGTAGCAGCAGCCCTTTCCAGAAGGATTGCTGCCAAATGAGTTCGCCTCATACCTTTTTGCCTTTCATTTCTCCCACCCAACTTCCTATTTCTTTTTATTAGATTCCATCCTATTTGTTTCAACTCCCTGCTCAAGCTTGCCCAGCGATGTTTGAATTCACTCTCCCCTTGAGTCAGTTGAGCAGGCAGCATATAAATGGCAGTCAATAAAATAAATAAATGAAAACGCATTAAGAAGCAACCTTCCCAGCTTTGTGATTGTAAATTTGAGAAGCGTCACTACAATTCCCTCCTCTGCATTACTGTTAAAACATTGAACTGCACAACCCAGGGTGCTATGGCACCCCATGTGACTTTTCCCTCTAAGCTGAGGCAGAGCCATGAATGAGCAAGCTTTGAATATGGTCATTCAGCCAACGGGGAGTCCATCTAGTAGTAGTATCATCTAGCCCAGGAGTGTCAAACTCAAGGCCCGAGGGCCAGAGCCGGCCCGTGGGGCCACTCTGAAAACAGTGAGGGACCCGCCTGCGGTGCTTCCACCAGGAAAAATGAACTCCCGAGCTCCGTTTCCGGCTCAGACAGTCTCCTGCAATCCATTGAAAACAGAGCGCGGGAGGGCCGCCGAGCTCCGTTTTCAATGGCAGAGAGTTGCAGGAGGTCGGGAGCCCATTTTCCCTGGCAGAATGATCAGGCTGCCACAGGTGACATCGAGCAGGCCACGCCCACTCTGACCACGCCCACCCCAGACCCCTGAGATCAAAAACAACCCTGATGTGGCACTCAATGAAATCAAGTTTCACACCCCTGATCTACCCCATATTTCAGAGTATTATAAAGGAGAATAACACAAAGCACCCTGTTGAAGTGTTCACTGAGATTGAATAACCTACCTCTGTAGCACAGCCTTGGTCTGCTGCGTTAATATTGCTATTACCTTAGAAGATAAGGATGAAGTGCTTATGGCTGAAGACAGGCATTCAAAAACTAAAACTATATGAACAAAAATACAGTTAAACGTCCATTTGAAAGCTTGGGCAACAGAAAGATATGTGTTGTTTATTAAATGTGCATTCAATTTAAATTGAAACGCCACAATTCTACATGTTAAATGTGTTGATTGCAGAATTGTTTCTGGCAATCTTTTGAGAATTGAGGAGGGCAGGCTATACCACCCCCACTTCAGAAAAATGCCCCCTGTTAATTGTAAATGCCAATCGAAACAATTCGAAGCCTCTCACTTAATCCTCGGTTCAACAGCGTCCTCGGTACAGAGGCCAGTCTCAGTTCCTGGGTTCTCTTTTTCTACTTTTCTGAAGAAGGGGTGATATAGCCTGCCCTCCCCAACCCTCAAAGACTGCCAGGGACAATTCTGCAATCAATACCTTTAATATGTAGGGCTGTGGAGTTTCAATTTAAATTGAATGCAGCATTTAATAAATAATAAATATCTTTCTATTTCCCAGGCTTTCAAATTAGCTTTCAATTGTATTTTATTCATATAGTTTTAGTTTTTGAATGCCTACTGGTACCTAGTTTATTTTGTATTTGCTTTGATTATATTGTATATATTTTTGCTCAGATTATATTTTTTGCGCAAGAGCTTCAGGTATTGGATAGTACAATATTTTAATAAATAAAAATAAAAATAATGAATTAAATACATTCTCTTATACCCATTCCTTGGATGTTTATAACATCCTCTTTTCCTTCCTTCCTTCCTTCCTTCCTTCCTTCCTTCTCCTCCTCATTTCTTTTTTGTCTTTCTTTCTTTTCTTAACTGGGTCATAGAATTTGGGAGGGCATCCAGACAAGACCATCTCTCTCTGTATCTGCTGTAAAGACAATCAAGTCAATTCTTGACATTTCTTTTCCATTTTTTTTCTTTCTTTTCTTTCTTTCCCTCCCTCTCTCCCTTCCTTCCCCCTCTCCCTCCCTCCCTCTCTCTCTTTCCTGCACTGGTGACTGACTGTAATACAGTATTCATCCATTCCTATATACACACATTCATTTCCTTCTCGTCTGGACATCGTGAATTCGGCGGTAATAAGGCCATTTTCCTAGCAAGGGGCCAGTCCCCTTCAGGATAGCAACTCCTGGTGTTTTCGTCCCACTGGTCATCAAGAAGGGACAGACTCTTTTGTTGGGCCCCTGTCTTTGGGCAGAGATGGATTCCCAGCTGACACTGCAGACTTGCAATTCCCCTTCTCTACCCGCCTCTTTGAAAGCCAGATCTTCGCAGCCAGAAAGGCCTACAAGAAACTTCCTCAAGGCCTTTGCCTTCTTTCTCTGCCCTTCTGTTCCTCTGCAAGAGCTGTTTCAGCTGGATTTCTATGCTCCAGTTCCTGGATTTCTATTTATGTAAACTTCAGTGCTCCCTTCTGGTCTGTTGCTCCCATTCCTTTTAAATAAGTTATAGCTTTCTGGGCTATGTGTCCGTCACGAGTGTCTTTCCTTCAAATTCCAGGGATGTCTTTGACACCATACTTGTCTTCCTGAGTTAGGATCTCCAGTTTTCCTGCTTATTTTGCTTGGTCCTGAAATAGCTGAAATTTGGAGGGCTCTATTTAGGGGCTACTCTGTTGTAGCTCTTTCTAGGAGGAAAGGGCCAGGCCTTCCAGCTAAAATACTGGCAGAAAACCCCACCGGAAACACATCTTTGCTAGCCATCAACTGTCTTAATCCAGCTGCCCAATGCAGGTGACCCTCCAGCACTGCAACTGATTGTAAGTCATGGCAATATGTGGGACACCCAAGTGAGCCTTTCGGCTGACCTCCTTTTACCTGTCCACAACAGAAAGCATCCTCTCACTTATTGCATTGAGGTGTGGGATGCTGGCTTGACAGCCATGGATAGAAAAACATTATAGAGGGTGGTGAGCACAGCACAAAACATCGTGGGCTGTTCCCTGACACCACTAGATGACCTTGCTAGGGCTCGCTGCCTTAGAAGCGTGAGGAAAATCCTCAGGGACAACTCACAGCGCGGTCAGCCCTGCTTCACTCTCCTGCCATCAGGTGGGAGATAGAGGAACAGAGCCAGCCACACCAACAGGCTGAAGAACAGTTTCCACCTGTGGCTGTCAAGACTCCTGGATGGAAAATACCTTCATGTCAACATAATAGGACAGACTTGTGGGGCTGGCGCATTGTGCAACAAGGTCACATGGTGTAATAAGATTGGGTCTGGGTTAGGGACTTCTGTCCTCACTGTGAATTGTGTTGGGTGGGTTGTGCATGAAGGGAAGCTCGGCCAACTTCATTGTACACAGGTTGTACTCTGACAATAAAGGCAATAATTATGAGAGAGTGACTCTTTGGGGCAGCAATAAAAGCAACCAGGTTTTTTTGTACCCAAGGAAAAAGAAACCCTCCCCTCCAATCCCACTGCCACTTTCTCTCCCTTCCCAAGTCAAGGGGCTCCACAAAGTTATGATCTGCATGGTAGGCAGAAACTCAGGGGTTCAGCTTGCCTTCATCTCCTCATCTCCTGCCCCCTCCCCACCTCCCGGAGTGGCTTTCGTGCTGCCCACCTAGGCCAAGCTCTTTTTGGCCTCAGACCGCTATGCAAAGCCCTTTTTCCCGAGGCCCTTCTGCTGTTCCACCACTGCACCTGACCTGCCCCAACCCTTTTTGCCACACAAAGGGGCTGCCAGTGCTGGCTTTGGAAGCTGTTGACGGTCTCAAAAGGAGCACAAAACCCAGCCCAGCCTTTCCACCAGCTCCGGATTCTGGCATGTTCTCGTCTTCTGCAGCAGAGAAAGCGATTCATTCATCTTGCTGGTCTGAATCTCCTCCCAGAAAATACTGAACAGGCTGGCTGGGTGGCTGGTTTATTGCGGGAGTTTCCAGTAATGGCAACTGGTTAACTGGAGCAGCTCAGCTTTGACCTTATGCTGAGAAATTTCTTTGAACAATTCATCTCCCTGAATCCAGAATGATGCTATTTTTTTCAGGAATGAAGAAGCGAGTGGGACTTGTCCACAATTCCCATAGATGACCGCTGCTGCTACTGTTGCCTTTCTCCACAAGGGCCCCACACCTCCTTCCCAAGGTCTCCATGGCCCACAGCAGGACAACTCAGGTGCATTGGCCAAGAAGCCATCAGACCAGAAAATTTCTTCCTGAAGGTCAGCAATGGCCAAGAGCTCCAGGCCACAACCTGCCCCAATGATGAAACTTCAAATGAGCCAATGTAAAAGGAATAGTTTGATTAACTATGGCTTGTTGAGTAACTCTCAATTATTGCTATGGCTTAAATCACAGCTTACCAATTGTTCGTATTCACACAGCACACTAAACTAAAGCCATATAAACTATATGGTCTTCAAGCATGAAGGTTAAGGCCAGAGGCTGGAGCCCAAATCTGACCTGGATTAAGCCACCCACCGCTGATCCCACAGCACCTTGCAGAAAGGCAGAGCTTGTTTGGGGGATGAAGTGGGGGCTGCCTACAAAAGAACACCGGCCCCTTTTCTACCAGCTGCCTCAGAGCAGCATCCTGGCTGTCCTTCACGAGGCTGAGCTCTCACAGGATGACCGTCCGCGGGTCTCTTCCGCTGGCTCGCACGGATGCGCAGGCAGCCTCCGGGAGGAGGAGGACAGGTTCTTGCTAATGCTTCCTGACAGGGTGGAAACTAACTGCCATCAGGGGGAGCCACAGGCCACGCCAGGAGGGCTCTTTGGCGGCGGCTGTGGCACAATGTTCAAACCTGTCACTTCGGATCACATCGCCAAGTCCATAAATAAACTCCGGTCTCCACTTAAGGGTAGGGAGCCTTCAACAAAGTCTAATCTGAAGATGTTTCCCCCTAAAAACCAGGCTCAGGAACATCTGCCCCCTCAAGGGTAACAGCCAAGACCAGAGCTCCAAAAACCAAAATGGGGAAGAGGCATCCTGTCTGCTTCCTGATTTAGTTCAGTCAGGGAGGCATTTTAATGACAGCAAAAGAGTTAAGAGCGATTTTGCCTTGCTTTCTCCCAGCTTTATGTAACTGAAAAAAGTTCACTAAAAATGAAATCAACGAAGAGAAGGGCAACTATTAGAAGTGAATAAAGACACACTTTCTCCAAAAGAAGTGGGAGGCAACTCGCAGAGTTGAGTTTTTTGGGGAGGGCTCCTGGGTGCTGCAGCTGAGATCTTTAGAGTTTAAACTTTCTTATCTTCTCAAGTCCCCAGGGCGAGCGGAGAGCAGACACTCAGGCCAGACGTTGCTGCCCTCTGGAAGGCATGAAAAAGGCCTGAAGCTGATCTAGGAACGGTGATTCCTTGAGGGGTTCCTCAAGTCCGAAGCAATTCTCCTGGGTGGGGGGCAAAAACAGAGCCTAACTGAAAGCCAAGCAGAGGACAAGGGACTGCAAAGCTGCCCCCAGGGAAACCCTCAACCAGGTCTTCCTGAAGGCCTCTCTGGACAGACCAGAGACATTCCCCAAGGGGCAACAGGCCAAGGAAAGGCTCAGGAACATCCACCTGGCACTCTTGGCACGAGGTGGGCCTTATGAGCCTGCAAAGGTGAGGGCTCCCTTTCATGGCCAGGGCTTGTCCAGAGCAACCTGGAGCTGGTGACACACTGGGTGCAATCAACCCCCCTCCAGAAACGGATGGATGGCGATGCTGCAGATAAGACCAAAGAGCAGAGAGTGAAGTCTTCCAAGGACCTTCAAACTAGGTTTCAAAGCAGCAGCAAGAGGACACAGCAATGTTTCTAATGCAGCTTTTAAACATGTTTAAATCACTTGGAAATGAATACAAGATCCTGATCGTCCTGCTGGGAAATAATTAATCAGATTCCCTATTCTCTAAGCAACTGTTACAAAAATCAGAGAAATGAAAAGACTCCGTTCAACTTCCAGCTCAATGCAAAAATTGCAGTGCAAGACAGAAACGAAGCGTTTCTGTCAGATAGACAGGCAGGAATGGAGAGCTCAGCCCTTTTCTAAAGTGCTTACAATTCAGAAATTTCTTGTATTTAGCCCAAATCTGCTTCCCTGCCATTTCTATGCTTTGGAGTCACAGGGAACACGTCTCCTCCACCTTCTGCTAAGCAAAGCTTTAGAGTGGCCTTCACGTCACTCCCTACTAGCTCCCCTTGCCAGGTGTCCCTTTGTTCTGTGCGGTGCCTGATTTGCAAAGACTGTGCTCACTCTATTTGCTGGGCATCTCAAGGTCCTTCTCCAGCAGGGCCATTGCAACAGGAACAGCCCATTCTGCTTCACGCAGAACGGAGCTGGGATGCCCACAGGATCTGCCCAGGCCCCAGCCAGCAGCTACATGCCTCTGACCCACTCGGGCACATCATCAGAGGGGCCACAAGGCTGAGGGCTGGGCCGGGATGGCCACCCAGGGCATGGAAAGTACCAACTGGGGAGAAAGAGCAAGGGAGGCAGAGCATTCTTTCTAGGGGAAAGAATGGAAGTTCAAAGCTCCCCAAAGGTTGCCTCAGCTGGGCTGCTGCAGGAAGCACCCCAACAGGAGCCTTTGGGCAATGCAAGGGGAACACTCATTTTGTTGTCCCTTTCCAAAGGACCAGGGTGGCATAAACAATGACGCTGGGCACAGGAAAGCCCCTTTTGCTTCTGCCTCAGGAGTGCAGCTTGGAAGAGGCGGCCAGCTGCGCCCCGGCATGTCCTGTTGCCTGGCTCCTTTAAGGAACAGCTGGGCTGGGGAGAGACAAAGTGGGGGCTGCATTCAGAAAGGGAGCCCAGTGTGCCATCTCTTCGGAAGGAGAGGCAGGCTCTACTAGGCAACTTCTGCTGAACTTATAATCTTCCTTTGCCAGGGAAGAATTTGAAGGTGCTACAACTTCAGTCAGGGAAGATGTGCCAGAGTTTTCCTCTACCTTAAGTATAAAAAGGTACTATCACTTCATGTGATCTTGATACGATCCCATGTCCACAGCATTTCACTGATCCACTAATTTAGTAATTTAATCAAAGAATGCAGTAAGGTTTGTCTGGCGCAGTCTATTTTTGACAAACCCATGTTGGCTTCTATTAATAACTGCTATTTTTAAAACATTCACAGATCCATTGATTACCTTCTCCAGGATCTTCCCAGATATTGGTGTCAGACTGATTGCTCTGCAATTTCCTGGATCCATTTTTCCCCCTTTTTTGAAGATGGGAGCCACATTAGCTCTTTTCCAAATCTCTGGTGTTCCAGAACCGTTGAAAGATACAGTTCAGTGCTTCCAAGATTACACCTGTCAGCTCCTTCAGAACCCCGGGAGGCAATCCATCTGATCCTGGTGATTTAAACCTCAAAAAAGTTCCTCTGTGAGGTGCAGCCCCCCCCACTGCCAAAAGCCCCTTCTGCCGCCCCCCCCAGGCAGGTATTGTAGTCCAGGGTCTAAAAATCCACCTTTTTCTTCTTAAAGAAGTCTGCCCTGCTTTTTCTCTGTACTTGGTGCACCTCTTCTGCAGGTGTCACATCCTGGACATAAAATTGTTTCAATTTCTTGCTATAAGGCATTGCACGCCAAAACAACCAGACAGAGTTTTTTCTCTCTGTTAAACAACCAATTCCTACAACTCTGTCTATGCCCTGGGATGTCAAACCACCCAGTAGGGCTGTATTACTTATTATCCTTCTCACCTGTCCTATTATCTATTTCCTGAGAATCTTATGACTATAACTTGTTGTATCTCATGATTTATGTTGATGCTTTTATTTAGTATCCTGATTTATGTTGATTGCTTTAGTATCCTATGACTATCACTGGGTGTTGAATCTATGATTTAGGATGATTATATTTTATTATTATGATTATCACTTGTTGCTTGTATGCACACTGAGAGCTTATGCACCAGAGACAAATTCCTTGAATGTGTTCAACCACAGTTGGCCAATAATGTTCTATTCTGTTCTGTTTTTTGCATTTTTATTTTATTATTGTGAGCTGCCCAGAGGTGGTCTGAATTTGGGCAGTGATGGACTTGATATATATAGATGGATGACTTTTCTCGTGACTTTTAATTAGGTGAAATAGTGCATGACCTTAGACTGGTCACTCTCCCAATCCAACTGCCCTCACAGGGTTGTTTTTGTCGGGAAAATAAGAGGAGGGAGGTATGTTGGATATGTTTGCCATTTTGAGTTATTTGTAAAAGTAATAAAGGTGGAATATAAACAAACAAATGAATCCTAGGGCAACAATTTTTGAACGAGGATACCACCAATAGGCTTACAGATTGTGTCCAGATTGTGTCCAGGGTATACTCAAGGGTAAGAAATGTGGGAAAGCTGGGGCTGCTTCAGTGCTATTGGCTGCTGCGGTCATGTGAACATTTTCATTTTCAAAATTCTCCATTTCCCAGACATTCTTGCTAAAGAATCCTTTGCTTCCTGCCCCATCCAGCAGCAGCCACTTACTTGCAGGATGGGAAGGGAAGGGAAGGCAGAAGGGAAAGGGAGCTTCCCTGCCAGATTCCCACAAGGAAACTCAGTGGGGAGGCTGGCAGGAATTTGCTCCTGCTCTTCTCAGTTCTTCTCTACCCACCCACCTCCATTCTGTTTGTCTGTCTGGTAAGGAAATACCCTGAAACGATGACCCAAGGTTGCCTAGTAGGTAGACAAAAGTATTGGTGAAAAAGATCTTTGGAATAGTGGTTGTGTGCAAACTGAAACGCAGCCAGAAGAGTGATCTGACTGCAAAACATGCCGTTTCATGCTGCATCTATGGAAATGCAATTAACAAATTAGTCTATTACACTAAGTTCAGATCCATGAGCCACCCTATCAGGAGGAGTCAGAGAAATTGGCACAGGTTGAAACAAGGGCAGTGAGGAACATCTGAGGATAGATGCCTTAAGTACGATGGAGAAAGGCTGTTCATGCAGTAAGGCATAAACACAAAAATGCAAGGCATCGTTGGGACATGCCTTCTGCTCTGCCGTGAGCAATCACCCTGGCAAGACGGAGGCTTCTCGGAAGAAATCAAATATGGCCACAGGGAAACATTCCCATCTGCTGTTGCTAGTCGGCAGCTGGCGTTTACATAGCTGAAGCATTCAATAAAGAGACGACAATGGCAGCCCTTTCTATGCTGCAGCCTGAAAATGGAGGCAGAGCCCGATGGAAGGGCTGGCTTGCCTTGAAGGGACCCCTGCCTGCATTTCGCCCCGCTGCCCTTGTTTGGAGAAGGAAGGAGAACCGAAAGGTAACCAGCAGCCGATGGGTCAAACTCACAGGGCTTCCTCCCTCCTTGGGGGTCTCCTCTCTCTGCCCAGGGTCTTCTCCCTGGAAGAGTCAGCCATGCAGTCCAGCAAAGGCCCTGTCTGAGCGGGTGGGCAGCCAGCTAAAGCAGCACAGGAAATCGCTCTCGTTCAGCTGTGATCAAGCTGAAGAATAGATTCCCATCTTGGTACTGGAACGCACACTCAGGGAATTGTGAGTTGCTTGGGGTCAGCTCAGCTCTGTGGCTTTTTTAACAAAGAAGAACATGGGGTGGGGGGAGATTTAGAAACGAGTAGACTTCCATCATAATTGATTCAGAGTTAAGGCTCTGGCAGTGTCCCAAGAAGGCCTCTTCTTGCTGCCATTCACAAATGACCACCTGATGAAGGTGAGATAACCAGCAGATCTCTTCGACCACCTGGCCAGGGAAGAGTGAACAGCACCCCCAAAGAGTTACAAGGGTGGGAAAGGCTCAAAGGCCTCCTGGATGCCAAAGGGTCAAAAGTCTCTCCAGCCACCCCGAGGGAGCTGCCCAGCCAGGCACCTGGTGTCCTCCAAAGGCCTCCCTCGTAGCCATGGAAACAACACACGAATGGAAGTTCAGCTGCAAAGTGGAAAGGCGCAAATTTCATCAGACAGGGATCCCCAACTGCTGGTCCGTGGGCCGGGACCAGCCCACAGCATGCCAGAAACCAGTCCACGCAAACAAGCGAAGCCCCATCCGCGGATGCTGGCAGTGCACAAAACCACGTCCCCTCCGATCCCCAGGGAGACCTCTTTCCATGGAACTGGTCCCTGGTGGTGCCCAGAAGGTTGGGGGCCACTGCTCTCAGTAACCCTACAGGAGACTACTGCCACTTTGCCAGCAATTGATTTCTTCCCACTCACACACACGCTTGCAGAAATACGTTGGCTTGATTAACTATTGATAACCCTGGCTTGTTCAAGCACTCATTTGCGGTCTATTTTTGTGATGTTTCCTTTTGTTGCAAATGTCCAACGCTTGTGTTGATACAAGATCCCTGCTGGGATGGGGGGGGGGGCCTAATGATGCATTTTAAGATGAGCAAAGCAAATCATCCATCCCAGGGAGCCTTCCACGGCTTCTCTCATTCCCTGGCCTCATACTGCATTAACTTGGAGGGAGGGGAGCATCTTCCTTTGCACCCCAGGAGCCTTGGCGGCTCTACTGCCCTGTGTAAATTGTACATTCAGTTGAACTGCTAAATTTCTCTGCAATGAATGCAGACGAGCCTTTGAAAAACCCTTTACTACCATTAATACTTGCCAATTTAATTTCAGATGGCTTGTGCCGTTGATGTGGATCATTTTTACCCTGAAATTTACCAAAGAGAGTACAAAACCGCGTGGAATGACACAAGCACGTGTTTTTAATGCATAGATACAAGGAAGGGTTTGCTGTGCATTCACTCTTTCAGACTCAGGTCGACAAATAACTTCTTGCTCTTCCTAGCATGCCTTCTGCACAATTATAGGTTGTGTTAGGTTTTGCGTGGCCCTTGTCTAGTTCGTGCAGGCAAGCCAGTGATGAAATGATCTGTTTTTTTGGCTACTCAATGCTGACTTAGAGAGGGTGGTCAGAAGCTACCAGGCAGTTTGGGTGGTCGAGGAGGAATTAGAACCGGGCCTCCTTCCTCCTACGTTTTCTTCTATACCAGAGTTCCCCAACCTTTCTGGCTTTGCGGACTGGTGGGAAGGGGAGAAGGGATGGTTCCACGCATGTGGCCAGCAAGCAGACACGCAAAGCTCCATCTGCATGAGTGGTGTGCACACATGCCCACTGCTCATGCAAATGGAGTCCGTGTGCATGCACTCGCCCACTACTCGTGCAAGTGGGGATGTGCGCACGCACACTGCCCTGCCATTTCCACGGCCCGGCTGCAAATAGCTAACAGCCCACTAGTAGGCTGCAGCCCAGAGGTTAGGAGCCCCTGTTCTATAACACTCTGGCTCTCTCCATGGAAAAGCAAATCTTTGTCTCACATACCTTTAGGAACATATAATGAACTCTTCCCATCTATCACAGGCTCCATATCTATGGGGCCATCAGGTCAAGCGCCCTCAGCTGCACCTCTCTGCTTGTAGCCCATCTTTCACCTGAGCCCCATCGCTGGCCTTCCAGGAGCCCCTGACCTCCTCTCCAGTCCCAGAGGGGCCCTGGAGCCCATTGGCTGCAACCTCTTTCATGCAAACCAATGGAGCAGTTGCACAATGGAGAGAAAAGGCAGGCTATGCAGACTGCTGTAGCGGAGAAGCAGCAGTGATTTACCACTTGCCTTCTGGAAGATCCCACAGGTGAGGCGAGGCGAGGGCAAGATCCTGGCACTTCGCGAAGGGGGCAGAGAAGTCCTGGCACCGAGGGTGGCACAGAGGCTTCCTCAGCAGAGCCGCATCCCTTCCTGATGCCACCCAGAGCCACAGAAGAAAAGTCCTTCGCTTTTGCCATGGCAACAAATGGATTCTCCAAAAGAGGCTGTCAGAAATGCTTGACATTTTGAACAGAAATAATCACCAGTTGCAGAGATCTTACGGGCGCTTAGCAAGCCAACCAGCCAACCAGCCAACCGAGCGAGCGGTATTTGCAAGGGTACGCTAGGAGGAGGTGAGGAGATTGATATGAGACCGCCTTTCCCGCAAGAATTATCCAAGCCTCTGTTTTAAAAAAAAAGTTCACTTCAATCCTGCTGCTTCTTCCTCCTGGTGACCCAATGTCCCTTTTTTGGACAGCTGACTAGTTGGCCCCATACACAGTTCTTTGGGAGCCAGAATGGCCCACTGTGGCCACATCGCCCCCTCTGCTGACCATTACATAGCTGCTGCTTCCAGGGCAGCAGGCACCTCTTGGGGCCGGTCCACTCTCTTCCCCACCCTGCATTGCCTTGTTCCTCTCTCCATTTTCTTTCCCGGGGGTGAAATTAGTGACCCCATCATCCGCCCAGAGTATAGCAACACACTCTGGAGATTTGCTTGATGAAATACCCAAATACCCCTTATTAAACTCTAGATACAACTAGATATCAATTCTGCAAGGATACTGTTTAAATTGTTGATTGGGAGCCACCCAAATTTCTGTATACAATGGGCGGGGCATATCATGAAATCTCACAAAACATAGTTCATACGAGCGTGCTGACTTTCAAGTAAGCTAAAATGCAACAATCTCCAACAAAAAAAAATACACGTAGTCCTCGACTTATAACCACAAATGAGCCCAACATTTCTGTTGTTAAGTGAGACATTTGTTAAGTGAGCTTTGCCCCATTTTAGACTTTCCTTGCCACAGTTGTTAAGTGAATCACTGCAGTTGTTAAGTTGATGACACAGTTGTTAAAGTGAATCTGGCTTCCCCAATTGACTTTGCTTTGCAAAAAGTGATAATGTGACTCTGGGACCCTGCAACTGTCATAAATATGAGTCTGTCATGCCCTTGGTAGAGTTGGACTCTGAGGAAGAGGAGGAACAGCTGACAGGGAGTGGAGGTGTCGCTCCGGAGGTTGTGGAGGAGGCTGGGGAGGGGCAGGGGCCGGCTGGGCAGTCAGAGGAAGAACCAGGCCCATCCCCTCTGCATCCAAGGACACGCAGGGAGAAGGAAACAACTTGGCTTGCAAGAGAGGAAGTGGCCATGATCCCCCTCATTGGTTGCAGCTGGGGAGAATAGTATATAAGAGAGATGATCACAATACAGCATTGCCAGAAGCAAAGTGTGTGTTATTTTGGGCTGAAGTTATCTTGGTTGCGTCCTTCCAACACTGTGCCTTGTTATCTCCTTGAAGTTGGTAATTACTCATCGTGGTCCGTTGAGGAATTTCCTTCATTGTAGTTTGTTCTGGGTTTTTTATTTCACCTCTATCTGCTCATTAAGTTTGGACTGCATTGCTTTCTTTTGAAGACTATTTTTGAATAAGTTTTATCTCCAACTGAGAATTATTGAACAGTGGGGCCAAGTTGGAGGCATTAAAGGACATTTATTTACATTTTGGATTTTGTTATTACGTTTGTGTTACACTCTTGGTCATCACAGAGTCCTTATTTTGATCACATGACCACGGGGATGCTGTAATGGTCATAAGTGTGAAAAACGATCATAAGTCATTTTTTGTTCAGTTGTAACTTTCAGTACAGTTGTAACTCTGAATGGCCACTAGACGAAGGAATACTTGCACAAACAAAAACCTGACGTAAAAGGAATTGCTTCCCTCTATCTGTGCTAGAGCGAACCAAGGAGAACCAGCTGCTGGTTGGTGGGTGGTCCACTACTGGACTATTGTGCAGAGGGGGGGCTCTGCTGTGGCCCCCGTGGCCATTGTGCACGTTGCTCCTCCATTCATTCACTCCCAGGAGCTCAGGATGAAGCCTCGACTTCCGCTCAGAAGCTCCATACAAGAATGAGGTTGGCTGGGCCAAGAGACCTGGAGAAAGGACCACACAGGTGCCCACCTTCTACCTTCTCAAAGCAGCCAAAGCAGGAAATTGTCTTAAGGATCCCAGAAACCTGAAACAACACGGCCAGGCCAAATCTTGAATGCTACAAACCCCTGTAAATCTCTGGCCATGAAGGGTAATTTCTCAATTTAATCTTCCTTGGGCTCAAATCCCAAATCTCCCCCCCCCACCTTCCCCTCTGTGGAAACATGTTCTTGCCTTGCATGTCCCAGGCCTGCTGAAGGTGCCCGTGGAACATCCCCATTGCCCGTGTTCCTCCCCTGGGAACTTCCAGCTGCTCCCTGGCAGCTGCTGGCATCCACGGCTGGGCAGGGCTTTAGATGCCAGTTTGCAAGCCCTTCGCTGTGCTGGCTTTCAAACCAGCCCCCAGGACAGCTTTCTTCTTGGCTCAACTCTCTTTTCTTCTCTCTCAGGGTGGTCACTGAGGTTGCCCCGAGGGGGGGCGTCTGCAGCGGGGTCTCCAAGGCGCTCTTTGGCTGTCTAGCATTTCCCAGTCTGGCTCTGACTCCCAATGGGCAGAACTCAGCTGCACCTCCTCTCTCACCGGCTCATTGAGGTGCTGAGCCCGAGCAGCCCAACTTGGCTCTGCCAGCAGCTTCGGTTCCTCAAGGAAAGGCTGCCACACAGAGCAAGAATCACTTGGCCCACAATCTGAAATCTGCTTCCAAGGAAGAGAGGCAAGAATGGACCCAAGAATGCTTGGCTGTTATGCTGTTAGAGCCACATTTTAATGGAGAGCAAGTCCATCTGGCAAGCTGTGGAAGGAGTCCTTCCTTATGTGCCTTCTAGAATTTTGGAAAAGAGCTTCTGCCGCAGGATCCGACCCTTCCAGGAGTTCCCCCACTTGAACCAATCTCCAGTCCCGAGGCCAAGGGAGACCGGGAGGGCAAGAGCCACTCCTGGCCTGCTGTCAACACTCAGAGCAGGCCAAGCAAGCCGTTCTTGGGGCCTTACGAGTAAATGGTCCAGGATCTTCTATCCTTGGCAGTGAAGACGTGAAGCATTCCGGATCTTGAGGGGGAGGAAAGAGCAAATGGGAAGCTCCTGGGAGTCTGCTTAATGTGCCTATTTCTTCAAGATAGAAGCGTGCGAATAGATATCAAGAGCGAGAGCAAAAACAGTCACAGGTAAGCGCATTTTCCTCACAAATCTCTGACTTGAGCTCCTGCAGAGGCCCAACAGGTTGCTCCCTCAGCAGACACTCTTGCTGTGTCTCTGCATTGCAGCAGCAACGCCAACTGACCGACTGGAATCTGTTGGAAGAAAGTGAGACTCTGCAGGATCCTTCTTCATCGGCAAACTTCTCCTGCAGATTCCTGGCACGGTCCATCCAGAAGACCATCCTGCACAACAGGGAGAAATCCTCCCCTTCAGGGCTGCTGTTGGACTCAGGAATCCCACAGAGCTCACCCAGCACGGTTCCTTGCAAATTCTTTCAACAGACAGACTCAAGGGACCCTCAAGAAAGAATAAATGCTCCTTCAGCCTATCGGAAGAGGGCAGTGCAACCAGCAACTCTACACAATATGGAAGAGGCTTCTAAGGAAGAGGTGAACCCAGCAGCTCTCCCACTCTGAACACACCTGAACGTTGTCTTGTTTCACTGGCATTGAAATGCGGCATGACAAGGTGTTGTGGTTCACCGGCAGCAGGTGCGGATGGCTGAAGTCTCGGAGAGGGAGGACTCCGATGAGGGGTCTGTGTGTGAGGCAGGGATGGTCAGAGGTGGGATTGGCGAGTTCTCTGAACTACCCTAAATTTCTGCTACTGGTTCTCCAGAACTGGTCAGAACCTGCTGAATTCCGCCTCTGGGCTGTCATAGCAATCTTCTTGTACCTGTGTGAAGATGGACATTTCCTTATTCAGACACGCCGGTTTCTCTTCATATGGAGGAAGAAACAGCACACAGGAAGGCCGCCCTGGAATTGCTGTTTGGTCGAAGGAAGGCAAGGGCAGGTCCTTTTCTGCTGCTTGTACTGGTGGACTCTGAAACTGGGCCAGGTGGCCAGGGGAACAGGAAGACGAAGGAGACCCTACCAGAAGCACAAGTGGGCCCCTCAGTCACTTAAGACCAGCCCCCTGCCCAGCCTTCATCACACATATACCTTTCAAAATGGAGAATGGTAATGAAAATAGGACAACAAAATTAGCACTTTGTTGAAAGGGAAAGCAATCTATTTCTAAGTTTGGAGAAGGAAGGAACATTCATTTCGAGTTTATGACGTCACATCAATAAAAAGAACAGGCTGACTTGACAGGATACAATGGAGATGCTTTCAGCAGTTGGAAGGATTCAGAACTATAATGGAGGGAACAGACCATTTTATCTTCTGTTAATTAAAGGAATCCAAAAATGGCTATCCTTCCTCCTGTCCTGATTTTTAATTCCTTCAGCCCTGACACGTCCGCACCTTGAGGAGACGGGAGCTCCATTCCTCCTGCTTCAGCACTGTGGGGCCATAAATCATTCTCCAGAAAATGCTGCTGCAGAACAAGCCTAGCCATGATCTGAGCAGGCACCACCATCCAATCCATGTTCTGTCCCCAGGCCCTGCCTCCAGCACAAAAGGAGGATTCTCCGCAGCGCCTTTTTGGTGGGAATTTGTAGAATAAGGACCTGGTCATTTCTATAAGGGAATCTGTGCCCACCCAGGAAGGTCACGGAATAAAACCCTGCAAAGTAGGAGAGCCCATCTTCTGAGGAGAGATTAAAGGACTGTCAGGAAAGAAGAAGCAAACCCAGAACTGAAGCCCCAATGCAGATTGATGTCACCAGGCCTTCTTGCTCAACCACAGCTGTTTCTGAAGGAAGGAAAAGCAGAGTGGCATTTGTGGGGTGCGGAAATAGCTACGAAGTTCAACCACCCACAGCGAGAAGCAGAGAACGGCAAAGGGTCAGGCATCCTGAGCCTTCCTGGTCGGAAAAGACCTGTTGACAGGTGAGAGCTTGGCCCAGCCTTCTGTGCCGAGGGCTCCAAAAAGTGCCACGAGATAAAATTGGGCCCAGGAATTTACGGTACCTTGTAACCCTCCATTCCTTCAGCCATCAAGGGGGTCCACCCACCCTCACAGCACTCCCCCACTGTTCTGGGGCCCCCAGCATCCGTATCATGACTGAAACGCAGCACCACGCCTGAGTCTTGTAACATACCCAAAGCAAAACCCTGAGCCACATTTCTTGGCCTGGCTCAAGATCATGTTAGAAAGTTCCTGCCAAACAATTTCCCAGAAGGGAAGATAAAAAAGCAAAACAGCTACAGACAAAAGTCTTTCAAAACCAAAACTTGGCTGGCTCTTTGCCAACCTGCCACCATGCGTCTCCACTGCTGCTCCTGGCAGAGCTGCAAGACCCTCTCAAGTGCTGGTTACCATCCTTGGTTAGGGGGTGGGAGAGAATGGCAGACCTGGAGGCGGAGTGAAAAGAGGACTCAGCCTAGAATCCCTATGTAGCCAAGGAGCGGACTAAGCCCAACCTAACCCCCAAGCACAGGCTGACCTCAGTTAAGAAGATTCCTGTGCACAGGCTTCTAGCAATAAATCAGTTTAATGGGACCTTCACATGTGGACCTGGGCTTTGGCACCTGAGACGTGCAGACTTTCCACTTCCCGGAGCACTTGCACTCTCTCCAGGAACAGAAGAAACCAATGTGAGCCAACCAGGATGAAAGCCCTATATGAGCCAATTGCTCTACATGGCGATCTCAGATACTTTTATGGCCTCGAGGTAACAAATCTGATTTGAACTTTTGCTTCTGAACATGTCCTATTGAAAGACAGCAGAAAGGATAATCACAGAATCCTGTTTCTGGGAGGGATCAGAGTCCAACCCCTGCTCAGGGCAGGAGTCCAAATCAGGCCACTGAACCGAAGACCCACTGAAGAGGGGCTGGGGGTTTTATGTTAGCATTCAGTTAAGAGGCTGCCTCCCTCTAACTTCAGTCTCCTGCACTCCCGAACAGCAAATCCTGGGAGGTTTCCACAGGACATCTTTTCAAGTATCTACCGACCAAAGAGGGGCAGCCAACGTTGACTCCCCCCGCCCCACAGCCTTCACAAAAGCCTGGAATAGGACAGGCAGCTCAAGGTGGAGCCTGACCAGAGAGGAAAGGTGGCTGCCCACAGGAGAGCAATTCCTTGTTCCACAGACAGCTGTGAGGAGCGGCGCAGCAGAGCTCTCTCACCACATGGAACACTCATTCCAAGGAACAAAAGTTCTTTGCTTGGTTCAATTATAGTTCTGTTTCTATTTCACATCATTCCTGATTTTTAAAAGAAGTTTTCAAGGTGCCTTTTCCAAGTTTAGTTTAGTTTTGTTTACTTTATTGTCGTACAAAGAAATTAAATACCATCTTCAGTGTACATTATGACTATGAAAATGAACACACATATCCTTCACATTCTGTACACTGAATGGAAAACCCGATATTGCATTAATATTGCACTATACGGTAGAATTCAGTAGAGTTACTTCCTTTTTTGAACTATGCTACCCAGAACCGCACACTTTAGCCAAAGTGGGGCCTGACCAGGCCAGATGGGAACCAGTGATGGGATTCAAAAAATTTTACTACTGGTTCTGTGGGCATGGCTTGATGGGTGTGGCAGGGGAAGGATACTGTAAAATCACCAGTCAGAGGTGGTATTTGCTGGTTCTCTGAACACTCAAAATTTCCACCACTGGTTCTCCAGAACTGGTCAGAACCTGCTGACTACCACCTCTGATGGGGACTATTATTTTCCATGAACTGAAATTTATATTTGTCCTTTTTCTGCATACCAAGAGTTTCTTCAGCCATCGCATAGTTGTTGGCTATGTTTAATTTGTGGTTGGGAGGGGAAATGAATCCAGAAGCCTACAGACCAATCAGCCGGGCATCAACACAATGAATCTGCAAACAACTTAGGAACAAGCAAAGCCAACCTTTTTGCTTCTAGCCTGACAAACCGTGCTGCATTTGTTGACAAAATGACTAACTTAATGGACCAATAAAATGAGGTGGACGCAGTATATTTGGATCTCACTTTGTCAAGGCACTTGACAGAGTAGACCACAAGCTACTTCTTGGACACCATTACCACCAGAGGGCTGACCAACTGCACTTAACATGTAGTCCTTAATGGAACTACATCTACATGGAGGGAAGTAAAGCAGTGGGGTACCCTAAGGTTCTATCTTAGGCCCAGTCCTCTTTTTTTAAAACGACTTTTATTCAGTTTTCCACATTTTAACATCTCTTCTTAGTGAACAGCATGATTACAGGTTTCATGTATACATACAAATATGACTATGGTTACATATTCCAATTTTATATCCAATTCCTTATCTTAACAATGCTTTTATACATTTTCTATTTTATTATATTATTCCAAATATTTATCTCAGTATTTAATTCACATGATAACTTCATAATCATTATACTTCAGTACTTTTAACTGTCACATTTGTATATTTCATCTTAGATTCTAGTTAAAAGAAAAACCACTTAGGCCCAGTCCGCTTCAACATCTTCATAAACGGTTTTGTTGAGGGAATAGAAGGGAAACTCATCAAATTTACAGACAACACCAGAAATAATACCCAGTGCTTTAGAAGATAGATTTAAGATCCAGAAGGATCTTAACAGCTTGGAACACTGGGCCCTATCCAACAAAATGCAATTCAGGGTGAGGAAAGTAAGATTTTACACTTAGACAAGAAAAATCAAATGCATAGGTATAGAATGGGTAGTACCTGGCTCAGCAGCAGTAATGGTGAGAGGGGTCTTGGAGTCCTAGTGGACAGTCACTTCAATATGAGCCAGCAGTGTGCTGAGCTGCCAAAAAAGCCAATGCAGTCCTAGGCTACATCAACAGAGGTTGCATCAAGATCACATGAAGTATGCTGCACTAGAACCACCATGCTTGGAAAACTGTGTGCAGTTTTGGTCGTCGTGTTACAAAACAGAAGTTGAGACTCTAGAAAGAGTGCAGAGAAGAGCAGGAAAGATGATTAAGGGACTGGAGGCTAAAACATATGAAGAACAGTTGCAGGAACTGGGTATGACTAGGCTAGTGAAAAGGACTGAGAGTGACACATGATAGCAGTGTTTGAATGTTTGAGGGGCTGCCTCAGAGAAGAGGAAGTCAAACGATTCTTCGGAGCAGCTGAGGGCAAGACGAGAAGCAATGGATGGAAGAGAGATCCAACCTAGAACTAAGGAGGACCTTCCTGACAGTGAGAACAATTGATCAACGGAACAGCTTGCCTCCAGAAGCTGTGGCTGCTCCATCACGGATGTTTTCAAGAAGAGATTGGACAGCCATTTGTCCAGAATGGTAGAGGGTCTTCTGCTTGGGCACGGGATTGGGCCAGAAGACCTGCAAGGTCCAACGCTGACATTCTGTATTCAGCAGTGAGAACACCCAAATCCTTTTCACACTCACTGCCGCCAAGCCAGGTCTCCATATCCTATTCTTGTACTTTTCATTTTACACGCTTGGATGCGAAATGTCGCATTTCCCTGTTAAATTCCATTCTATTAATTTCAGTCCATTACTGAAGCCTGTCTAGACTTGGTCCAACTATTTCTTTCTTCTCTAAAGTAATAGACACTTTAGCAGGCAGCATAATGTTGCAATAAATAAGGTTAATAAATAAAAGTCTACCCTCTCCCTTGCACCAGTTTTGAGGGCAGGCTTGGATGGATGGATGATGAATGGATGACAGTCATTCTTCCCAGTTCTGCCTCATCTGAAGACCTGATAAGTGTAGCCTCAAATTGTTGGATAGAATTGTTGAACTGCAAAGAGCCCAAGACTGAGGCCTGTTGTCCTCCCCAGCAAACAGAATAAGAGATGTTCAAAGGGCCTCTGGAGGTCTTCAGGTCCAAAACCCTGCACAAGCTGGAGACCCTGTACCAGTGATGGCTAACCTTTTCAGCACCGAGTGCCCAAAGCAAGCAAGTGCACATGTGTATGCACGCATGTGTGTGCAAACCCCCCAACTGCAATGTGCAACCCCCCCAAATGCCCCTGCGCATGCACCCCCAAACCCATGCGCCCCACCCCCACACCTGTGCAGCAGAGACCTGAAGACCAGCTGGTTGGTGGGAGCCGCACACGCATGCGCAGTAAAGCTGAGCTAGGGCAACGGCTCGTGTGCCCACAGAGAGGGCTCTGCATGCCACCTCTAGCACACACACAGGTTCACCATCAAGGCCCTGTACTATTCCAGACAAGAGACTGTCCAGTTTCTTCTTAAAAGCTTCTGGTGATGAGAACACCCACAACTTCTGAAGGCAGCTAAATATTCTGTCAGGAAATGCCTCTACAATTCTAGGTTGGATCTCTCTTTAATGATCTTCTATCCATTACTTCTTGTCCTGCCTTCGGGTGCTTTAGAGAACAGCGCCTCAAATATCAGAACACTGCTACCATGTTACCCCTAGCCCTTTTTTTCACTAGGTTAGCCCAATCCAATTCCTGCAACTATTCTACATAGGTTTTAGCCTCCAGCTCCCCAATGATCTTTGTTGCTTTTCTCTGCACTCTTTCCAGAATCTCAACGTCCTTTTTTATAATATGGTGACCAAAACTAGATGCGGTATTCCAAGTGTGGCCTTGCAGGCTTTATAAAGCCCTCAGTTGCTCTCCTCCCGTCTTTTGGGACCCCACCAGTCCTCCAAGGAATGTTCAAAGATTAAAGAGAGAGGTCACCTCTGCTAGTTCCTTCAGTATCCTAGGAAGGGAATCATCCGTCCCCTGAGAGTTGGATTTCTTTATATTAATTCATGTCTCTCTTACCTTCTCCTTGTCTGTCCTAAGCAACAATCCCCCTACCCACCTCCACAATGACAAAACCACAGTCATGGGGGCTCCATTTTCATTTGAAACAAAATTCAAGCAATCATAACTGGCTAATCTGCAGATTCTTTTCATTTCCATTCAACAGATAATTCACATGGTGCAGACATCCCTTCCTCTTCTTTCAACACAAATCAAAAATCTGCTTTTACCACACAGTACAAAACTTTGCAGAGGAAACATCTAAGCCTCTTTCTAAATCCTTTTTCCATCCGGGCCTTTTGCAAAGACATAAAAGAGCCCCTGATAAAACACTAAATGTTCTAAATGTACAAAAAGCTAGGGAGCCACTTTCAGAGCACATGACGCACAATGTACTGATGAGGCACTCGTCATTCCTGACCTTTGTAAAAACCTCAAGGATTTTTTTCTCAGCTGAGTCAAATTCATTTGCCTGATTAGATTATTACATTCATTTTTCGCTGCATGATTTTCTGGTGGTTTTTGAACATCTCTGTTTTGCTAAAAACGGATGGCAGATGCTGCATTCTGGGAAACGCATTATATCAATGTTAAAGATCTTGAAGACAGGCAGCAAGCGGAGAGATGAACGCCAGCAGAAACAACTGAAAGAGCAAAATCAAAGGCGCAAAGTTGGACAGAGATGGTCCATACTGGGCAGCAGCAGCTGCAGATGCAAGAAGAATCCAGATATTTTGGTGGCTCACAATCTTGAGCCAAAAAGGGCGACTCAAGGGAGCTTAAGATGAAATCAAGAGAGGAACTAATAATAGATGGACAGAGCTGTCACGGTTTCCCCATTTACAGTTATCAGAAAGATTCAAAATGGATTGAAAGACTTATGGCAATGGGGCAAAGCAAGATAAAATTTGAAGAACAATTGTGCACCAATGATAACATGTAATTGCCAAAAGGTACACATGGTTTTGATGATTAGATCAGCCAGATTATAGAAAGTATTATGATGTAACTTTAGAGAGAGGGGTTAAAATATATTGCTCTTTTACTGCTGCGAAGAATATCAGAAGTGTCTGCTTTGTATTTTTTCTTCCTTTTCTATTTTTTAACTTTTTTTATTCTTGCACTTTCTGCTTTGCTTTTCCTTTTCTCCCTTACTTCATATTAGTTTGCATTAGTTTTTATCTTCTTAAAAATAGTTAAAATTGTACATATCTGTGTGTGTATAAGATTCTCCTCAGAGTGGGCAAACAGAGACACAAACACTGAATCTCCAGGCATTTGACCGGATTCCCGCAGGTTGGCACCAAAATTTCTTGATTAAATATCGGCATGGAAATGGAAGTGCTTGAGATGTAATGCCAAGGGAGAAAGGTGTAAATAGAGTTTTCCCCATCAGAGGCCTTGAGAGCTCGTTTCCTTGACGCATACATACACACCCATATTGCGGTTTTGTTTCTTGCCAGAGGTGCATCCCCACTGCTACCTGAGCCAAAATATCCCGTCTTCCAATGACCAGCAATATTGGCAGTTTCAGTCGATAGGCAGCAATGTGCACAGCTGCTGTGAGTGTTCCTGCCCCTTTCTGGCAGGCGCCCTGCTCCTCGGGGCCCGTTTGGGAAGCGTCTTCTGGAGGCAGCTCCTCCTGAGAGCAGCCCAGAAGGGCACTGCATTCAGGGCAAGGCTGGCACCTTGCAGCTGGGCTCTGGGGTGGCTTCTGCCCTGCCTCCTCCCAGTCCTTGCCGTGACCCAGAGACATCTGCAGGCTGAGGGAAGCGACCCAAGGCTCAGGACTGGGCCCCTTCACAAAAGAGGCTCAGTGCCACCCCACAATAGCCCCTTGTTGTAGGCAAGCTGACAGCCCCGGCCAAGGGGCAGCCTCAACACCACACGGTTCCCGTAGCTTAGGCCACAAAGCAAGCTGCCCTCTCAGCACCTGCCTGACTACAGCCCCAGGCTGGTCCTCTCCCGCTGTGCCACTTCCAATTTCTTCCAGGCTCAGATGTCAAGCTGACTGGGGCCAACCATCCCATTTGGCACATCCAAAAAAAGAAACTCCTGGCATGCAGGAACTGCCAAGAGTAAAACTTTATTGAAAGATGCATTTAGGCCCAGCAGATGCGAAGTCAGCTCTAAAGTTTTCCCTTGAAACACTGGTAAAACCCCATTTTCATCCCTGGTTCATTCTCCACCAATTACACCCAGTACTTTTGTTTTGGGAAAAGAGTCTTCGCTGGGTGGTAGCTCCGAGAACTTGACCTCAGTGGGTATCTCCTCTCTGGTGGCAGAAGGCACCTAGGCATTCCTCAGCCTCCCCTGACCCTAGGAATTTACCCCCCAAAAACCCCCACCATTTTTGTTTGGAAAACTGTGAGCTGGAAGTTGATGCAGGCAACGAAGAAAGGGAGTCAGCCTGGACATGCCGACGCTCCAGAGGAATGGTAGCCCTAGAAAATAAACATAGAGGTTCTTACCTCGTTAGACATTCTTTGCTTTCCTCCTCACTGGGGCCGACCCGGATGTTCAACATGAAATCTACGCACTAACCTAGTTGCCTTCACATCTGTCGCTGCCACCATTCTGCATCGGCTAAGGGATAGCAGCAACGATTGCACTTTCCCCGTATGGTCCTGGGAGTCTAGAATCTCCTGGGTTTCATAGTGCTCCTCTCCTTTGACCATGATGGGAGGGGGAGGCACCTCTGTAGCCGGCCTTAATTCCGAACTAAGGAAAGTCTTCAATGGACTGCAGTGAAACACTGGGCACCCTCGCCTGAGGCGTTTTGACAGCTGCAGCTCTGCAGTGACTGGATTTATGATCCAGATAAGCTGGGAGGGAGGGTCCTGTGTACTTTGGGCCCAGCATCTTACAAGGCTGCCTCAGGTTAAGGAACTCGGTAGACAGGCATACCTTATTCCCCCACCTTGAACTCCCCCCGTGGGCTCTTTTCTTGTCCACCTGCCTCTTCTGCATTTCCCTAGCTTTTTGCAATGCCCTGCATACCACCACCCATGTTTCCTTTAACGTTTCCATCCATTCAGCCAAGGATGCTGAGGATGGCTACCATGGTGCAAACTCTACTCCACTAGCTACCCAAAAGGGGCAAACTCTATACTACTGTGCATGGAGTTATTGTATGCCACTTCTGCAAAGGAGAGCGGTTCAGCCCAGTTGATCTGTTGGTAGCTGATGTAACACTTCAGGTACTGCTCCCAAACTGAGTTCATACATTCATAGGATCCATTGGTGCTAGGATGATACGTGGAGCTAAGGCTCTGTGAGGAGCCAATCAGGCTGAGGAATTCCTGCCAAAATGTTGACTTGAACTGCATCCCTTGGTCCAAAATGATGTGTTTTGGGGCTCCAGGCAGCTAATAGATATGCTGCACAAACATCTTGGTGGAGGGAATCTTTGGGCAAGCTACAAAATGTGCCTGTTTGGAAAATAAGTCTGTGGTGGTCCAGATTTCAGTATTCCCTGCAGTTTCCAGCAAGTTCACGATAAAGTTCATAGAGATCTCTTCCCAGAAATTCATCGGATCGGCCACTGGCTGCAATAGACCAGGGCGCTTCCTCGGTAGCCATTTCACTGATGCACAAGCAGCATGTCTAGGTTCTTGTGGTCCGTCCAGACCTCAAATGGGACCTTGCTACCCTTCAAGAACTATCTCTACTTCATGAGAGCCTACCTGACGCCTTTCAGTGTTGGACAGCTTGCGGGATATGTAGGCAAAATGTTGCAATTGCCCTTTGGCTTTCTTTTGGAGCAGGACTGCCCCTATTGCTGCATCACTGGAATCAGCCTGTATTACAAACAGCTTCTCCAGGTCAGGGTGCCCTGCAGTGAACAGGCATTTCAGCTTTTTAAAAGCAGCTTGGCAGTCAAGGGACCAATCCAGGGGTGGGTTGGATTCTGGTTTTGCACACACGCCCCTCCCGGTTTTCAGCAGACTGGTGATTGGCAGGGCTCTCTGGGCGAACCTGGTAATGAATTGGCAGTAAAGTTTGCAAAGCCTCGGAAGTTCTGTAACTGCCTCCTGGTTTGCGAGGACTCCCATCCTGGTGTGGCTTTCACTTTGCTGGGGTCCATTTCCACTCCCCCATCAGAGATGCAGGTAGTCCAAGCGAGGTTTGTGAAACTCACACTTGGACAGCTTCATGTAGAGTTGGGCTCTTTTGCAGTTTCTTTACTGCTTCATGCACTATTCGGTGGTTTCAGTGTACATTAACATTTTGTTCAACTACACCAAGTCCCCTTTGTATATCCCTGTGGCTCTTGTAAAAGGTTGGACCTGCTCAGGTGGCAGTTGGAGTTTCCCCTTCCTCACTGGACTGGGAGAGAATTCAATGGCCTGCTGCCCTGTGCGTGTCTTCTCCTTCAGCTTCGCATGGGGCCTCTTCCTTCTGGGCTGACCGGCAGGTGGAGGAGCAGATGCTGGTCATGGTGCAAGGCACTCGGCTGCTCTATGGCCCTTCTTCCCACAGTGGAAACGGCCTCCTGGATTCTGGCAAGGCTTGCCTCCTCTGGCTGGGGTTGCGCCCCCTTTGCTCCCCCAGGGACCCCGCCATTGTTGTGGCATTCTACGGGGTTGACTATCCTGCATAATGTGCTCTTGGAACTCTATCAGGTCCATCTCTACCTCGCTGGAACCACACTTGTAGGTTGCGTGGCACCCCTCGGGGTATGCAGTTTTGACATAGCTCTCGGTTCAGCCCCCCTCGAAAGTCGGAAGCCAGCATACACTTGGGCCAGTCCAAGTGACTAGCTAGGCTGCATAAGTCTTGGATGTACTCTATAACCATCTGCTTTCCCTGCTTAAGGGTGGAGATACAGGATTCCGCATGTTAGGCTGCCACTGGATCCTCAAACCATCCATGTAGGATCTGCATGAATGTGTCCAGATTGCCCAGCTCCGGCACTCTGCTATTGTGCAGGGACCATAGACATCTGGCAGCACTGCCCTCCAGACTGGATGCCACTGCGTGAACCCGGATATATTCCCCCCATAGCACTCCATGGGGTGCCACATCTGGGCCAAGAAGTGGGCCAGCTTGTCCCTATTGAAATAGATAATTGGGGGGAATGGGGGTGGCCATTCGTCTCTTACTATGATGTACCCAGGCAACAGGACCACTGCTGCCACTGTTGGAGGAGGAGGTACCCCAGTTGCTGCTGCAGCCATGGGAGCTGCTCACTGCCACACCAAGGAAGAGATGGTGGAGCCCGCTGCTCCCTGCACTGGGGACCCAATCGTCCTGGCAGGTGCTGGCACCACTGGCTGCAGGATGGGAGGAGATGGGGTGGTTAGCGATTTCACTCCCCCCCTTGTCCCAGCCACTGCCTCCGCAGCACTCAGTGACACTGCTCCTTTGATCTCTAGCCCACCGAACATTTCCCCATTTGCTCCACTGATGGGCTGCAGGTGGCTGCTGTAAGTTTCCACTAGATCAGCTCATACCACTAGTCCGGCCACCTCGCCTTCCTCTTGCTCCCTGGGATCACATTGACTTCTGAGGGGATTAGGGGGTCTTCCCTACATTCTCAGCCAAGCGGGCCTTCAGTCCCTGATAGGGGCATCTTTCCACAACTCCCTTAAGCTCATTGGCTGCGGCTTCTTGGCTCTCTGTTTGAGTCGTGCACATGCTGGCTGCACCCCTACCCTGGCCTGCAACACCACCAGAGCTTCTGGAGCCAGGGTTTCTCCCAAATTCTCCTCCTCCTCCTCCAACTCATTGTCTATTTCCAGCATCTCTGGGATCCTGACCTCCTGGGTGGGGGTCCAGGTAGGCACTACTGTGAGCTGACTTAATATCAACCCTCCCATTCGGCACATCCAAGAACTTGGTGGGTCTCTCCTCTCCGGTGGGCAGAAGGCTCTCGTGCATTCCTTAGCCTCCCTCCACCCTAGGAATTTAACAAACCCCCTCCCATTTCTGTTTGGAAAACTGCAGGCTGGAAATTGATGCAGGCAAGGAAGAAAGCGAGTCAGCTTTGACAATTGGTCTGTAGGCCCTCGTCCTCCTGCTCCTCCTCCTCCGCTTTCCTCCTTTTGAGCCTTCTGGGTGTGTGGTCATCAACTTGAGTGCAGGGCATCCACACTTCCCCAGGCCTCAACTGTGTCCCTGCCCCCTCCCCCCACACATGGAAGCCCCTCCAGTCACCCAATTGCTCAGGTTGAGCAGTTTGGCAGTCTGCATTTCCAGCCTCCTCTTTCCAGAAATGGGAGCCATTTGAAGACCTCAGCCTCACCAACTGAAGGAAGCAGGCGGAGGTGAGAAGCAGTGTCTTGCTTGGGCTGAAAATGGCCATATGCTTCAGCTCATCCACTCATCCGGAGAGCAATGCCTTTGGCATCGAGAGAGCATTGTCGAGGAAATGCAGCGGCCATTTATCCCGTGTTGCCATAGTAATGCTCAGCCCTCTAAGCCACACAAAGGCCCCACAATAAAGACAAAGGAGCAGGGGGGAAGGGGGAAGGGAAGGCAAAGGGTGTTCAGCATAACCATTTGTCCAGGATGGTCCAAGGATTCCTGCCCTGACGGAGGTTTCTGCTGAGACCCCCCCAAGTCCCACCCATTCCTATCATCAGCTGTTCTCCATGCTCAGAACTTCAACTGGTATTACTGGACATGGATTCCAATCCAGTCACACACGGGAACTTGATGTCCCTGGGATCAGTCATCACTGGGAATAGATCCTGAACACCTACAAACTACTTTAAGGTAATTTTCTGTAATTTGGGTAGAGAATAAAAATATATTTGGAAGATCAAATTTCATTCCAATCCCCTTTGAATATAAGTATGAGGTTCAGATGCTGGCCTAGAAATCAAGAGATTGTGAGTTCTGGTCCTGCCACAGGCATGAAAAACCCTCTGGGTGCCTTTGGGCCAGTCCCTCTTTCTCAGCCCAAATGTCAGGGTTCCAGAAAAAATCAACTCCAATTAAAAACTCACCAAACTTAACCGCACCAAACTTGATTGCAGGAAATACGACTTCAGCAACAGAGTGGTCAATGTCTGGGATACTCTACCTGACTCTGTGGTTTCTTCCCCAAACCCCAAAATCTTTAACCTTAGACTGTCTACTATTGACCTCACCCCTTTCCTAAGAGGTCTGTAGGGGGCGTGCATAAGCGCACCAACGTGCCTACCGTCCCTGTCCTATTGTTTCTTTTCTTATATGTATCCATGTATTTATAACTATGTTTATACTTATACCTACTATCTTGTAAGCAATTGACTAATCAAATAAATAAAATCAAATAAATCAAATAAATAAAAACTCCGAGACAGGCATTTTCTCAAGCCACCTCCCAGGAAAAATAAAGAGGAGGAAGAAGGAGTATTTGGTATGTTCGTCATCTTATTTACAAAAAATAACAAATGTGGGATAAAAAATATCTAAAATTAAAAACTAATAGTAATAAATAAAATGTCTCCCATCCCCTCAGTAACTGGACAAGGAGCTGTGCTCTTACAATTTTATTGTAGGACAATTTAAGAGTGATGAATTCCTCTGGCATCATTTTTACCCACAGCCAGCCTCACCAGCCAGAAGGGGAAAAACCGCACAACTGTATCGATAGCTTTCTTTGTTAAGGTGGAAAAGGGTTGGTGGCCTGGGGGACAAAGGCTCAGCTCAGCCTCTTTTCAACTAGCCAGGATGCTGATGATGGGATGCTCCTCGCTGCTAGATGGATCATCTCTGAACAACATTCCTCTGAAAGACCATGGGGTCCCCATCCAAAAACCATCAGGATTAGAGGGGGACAGGAGGGGATGTGCAGCGAAGCAGGAGCCAGTTCACAAGGTACACTGGGAGAATTTCCTTAACAAGTCCTGCAGTTTAGAAAAGTTAAGAAACGAGAACCTCAGTTTGTGGAATGATCTATGCTACAGGTAAAACAATGAAACAGACTCTTGAAGATTTCTCAAAGCAATTCTCCAGATCCGTGTTTCTCAACCGCGGCCGCTTTAAAATGGGTGGACTTCAACTCCCAGAATCCCCCAGCCAGCATGATTCTGGGAGTTGAAGTCCACCATCTTAAAGTGGCCTCGGCTGAGAAACACGGCTCCGGAGAATTCATACTTTGCTGTAATCAAAGGAGGTTACTCTGAGCCTCTGTTTCGCTTTGCTCCCTTTCCTGACCTAAAGGAAGCTTTCGGCAATACCTCATCTAATAATGGATTTGCTCTTTGCTCTGTCAGGGCCCGTTAGCCACTCTATCCCATCTCCCCAGCCTCATCCCAGGCCCATTCTCCATGCCATCAACTTCTTGGCTGGTCTATTTTGGGACACAGATTTACTGCTCCTCCCGTCCCTTGGACAGATGCTAGCCCAGAGTCTGGAGACTATAAGGAATTAGATGACAGCCATCAGATTTGTATTAAATCCCTGCCAGATAGAAAAGCTGCTCAACTGGATCCAGTCCAATTCCAGGCCTTAGTGATCCGCAGGCCACTTTCCTCTACCCGTGTCGACCTGGGAGGCTGTGTGCTTGTGCCCCCCTCCTTCAGAGGACTGGAGCACGAACCAGGCTTTTCCACCAGCAGCCCCAACATCTTGGGATGCTCTTCTCCCTGCCTTGCCATCTCCTTGGGAAAGGAGGAAGCGGCCCCTCCTTCTCCAGGGTCTGGAGGTACGTCAGTGCAGAAGGTGCTCTTGTTTCAGGTCTACATAAAACGTTTTTATATTGATGTTACGCGTTTTATCTTCTAAGGCACGTTGTATATTGATTATCATGACAAGCTCAATTTTTTTGATAGGGGCAGCATTCAAATCGCTATGAAACAGAATAACAGAGTTGGAAGGGACCTTGGAGGTCTTCTAGCCCAACCTCCTGCTCAGGTAGGAAACCCTAAACCATTTCAGACAAATGGTTGTCAAATGTCTTCTTAAAAACCTCCAGTGTGTGGAACACCCACCATTTCTGGAGGCAAGTCATTCCTCTGATTAACTGTTCTGACTGTCAGGAAGTTTCTCCTTAGTTCCCGGTTGCTTCTCTCCTTGATGAGTTTCCATCCGTTGCTTCTTGTCCTGCCTTCAGCGGCTGTGGACAATAGGTTGACCCCTTCTTCCTTGTGGCAGCCCCTCAAATACCCTGGAAGACTGCTATCCTGTCACCCCTGGTCCTTCTTCTCATTAAACCTGCCATTCCCAATTCCTGCAACTGTCCTTTATATATTTTAGCCGCACAACAGCTGGTCAGGGCAGGATGGATGAAGCAGTCTCACACACAGCTTGCCTTCAGAAGTTGTGGCAGCTTCATCAGTGGTGGGATTCAAATATTTGTACTACCGGTTCTGTGGGCGTGGCTAGGTGGCGTGGCAGGGGAAGGAGACTGCAAAATCTCCAGTCAGTGGTGGGATTTGCCGTTCTCTGAACTACTCAAAATGTCCGCTACTGGTTCTCCAGAACTGGTCAGAACCGGCTGAAGACCACCTCTGAGCTTCAACACTGGAAGTTTTCAAGAAGAGACTGGACTGCCATCTGTTAGAAATGCAGGGTCTCCTGTTTGGGCAGAGGGTTGGACTTGATGACCTACAAGGTCACTTCCAACTCTGTTCTGTTCTGTTCTGTTCTACTCTGTGGAAACTCTGGCCCTTTTACGATCAGTGAACCTCAACTCCCAGAATTCCTGAGCCTAGGAGGGGTGGTATAGGCAGCCTCTTTCGCTATACATGAAGGTCCTTGCAGTGGCCACCAAATTCGGAATAAAACGGTTCCAAGTGGGAGATGGTAGAGAACAGTAGGAGATGAGTCAGGAGGGGATGTGAGCCCAGTCATACCCAATGAAGCCCCTGCAGTGCTTCCCTCAGAGCCTGGATCACCACCTCCTTCCAGGTAGCTCTTCTCCTCATTTGAACCAACACCTGTATCAGGAAGTGAAATGGATTCACGTCCTGAGCAGGCCTGGGTGGATGAGCTGGATGGACATGCGGCTGGTGGCTGAGGAAAGAGCCCTGCATCTCCTTCGGTTTGCAAAGGTTCCTGTTAGGACAGAAAAGTGGGCTTACAAACTGCCTCTCGGTTGCAGACAACGGGAGAACTTCTCAAGCACAGTCCAGGAAGACACAAGTGCCCAAGTTTGTCTCCTCAGCTCAACCGTTCACCTGCTTGCCCCAGCAGTTCCTTTGCAAGGATTTTGTCTGGGAGCAGAGGCGGCCATTTCAAGCCCTCCCTGCAATTTTTCAGCTTTTCTAAAATGGATGCTCCGTTATACTTCCCGTTATGGATGCTCCGTTGCCTTCCCGTTATCATTTCATTCCTTATTCTAAGCAGAATTGCTTGTGATGGAAGCAGATGGGACACAGCTGCCTCTTAATTAGGCCAGTTCATGTTGCAACGTGGATCCAGATTCCTTGGGGAGGAGGCCAAAACAGGTTCGTGGGTAGCGATGTATGTAATGGCCTCCAGCAGAAACCCCTGGGATTCAAGACACTTCCAATCAAAATATTACCACAGAGAGGCTCCACCCTCACTGCCCCATTCTCTCCTAGGGGCTCTTACACAACCCTTCCTTCTGCTTGACATCTTAACACTCTCAGAAAGAGTCTACAGGAGGTTTTGGGTACATCCATGACCTGGTGGGCCATGACCTAGTTTGAGAGTCCTTGGGATCTGTCTTGGGAGAACTGACCCAAAGTGATCCCTGCCAACTATGCTTCCCTCCCACAATCCTTGGTTTGGTGTGGAACAGGAGGAAGAAAGGGCACCTCAATGCCTGGGCAAGGTGTGGGTCAGAAAGGTCCCCCAGGTCTTCTTCTGAGAAAGATGAACCACCCCAGTGTGTAGGGCAGAGGTCTCCAAACTTGGCAACTTTAAGACTTGTGGACTTCAATTCTGGGAGCTGAAGTCCACAAGTCTTAAAGTTGCCAAGTTTGGGGACCCCTCCTGTAGGGCTAAACCAGTGAATCTTGTCATGGGAATGCCAGTCTGAAGAGTGGAAGGCAGGTCAGGAAACCCCAAGAAATGATTAACTCCGAGGGCTCCCCAGCCAAGGGCCTCCTCCTCCTCCTCCTCACCTGTCCTCCCCTTCCTTTGGGGAAGATACAATTGACCTTCATTCACTTCAAAGCAGCCCAGGTGATCCAGTGGCACAAATAGTTTTGCATGTTTCCTTTTTAATACTTCTATGCTGCCTTTGTGGAAAAAAAGCACAGGCATGGCATCCTATAGTACAGAGCCCTAACCGTAATAAAAGGCCACATGTAAACAGATTCAATTCTGAAATGACTGCAGAAAAAAACACCTTCCTTGTCCTTCAAAGGAACCCTCTGCAGGTACAGGTACACTCTGACATCACCTGTTCCTAAGCAGACTTAAGCTTCTAAAGGGACAACTGGCAATCTGTCTAGGTCTTCTGATGGGGGGAAATGCCAAACACAGAACACACGCTGACCTGCCACACTTTGTGGCAATGGAAGCTTCCAGAAGCTCTCCAAGAATAGTCCTACTCGGAGCAGACCAGAGCACGGATAACAGGAGCTACATCAGAGGAGGGTCGTAGCTGGTGCACCCGCTGTAATTCTGCCCATGCCCATCTTGCTTCCTCCCCCCCAAGAAGCCCTGAGGCAGCAGAAGGCCAAGAAGGCTTTACAGGCGCCCAGCGTGATGCACCAGAGGTCCTTCTCGGACAGATTCAGTCCCAGCCCTTCGACCCTCCTGGCTGCTGCTGAAGAGTGGCTCCCTTCTCCAGGTTGAACTGGAGCACCTGACTGCCCAAAGGCAGGAGAAGACAACGGTGGAGAAGCCAAGAGCAGATGCCACAAAGCCCTGCTGCTCCCAAGAGGGGGACAACCTACTAAAGGAAAGCCAACCAGCCTGGCCAGTAAAAAGGTCCTCCCTCACCAGAAGAAGCCAGGCTGCTTCCTACATCCTCTGACCCCCCCACCACAGACCCCCTTTTTTTGGCTGGACAGGGGCATCCCTCCCATGCAGAGCCTGGACTCTCACTGCCCCCATTTTCACAGCATGCCGGGGGACAATGGGTCCCAGACGGTCTTCTGGAAGTGCGGATCCTCTTTCACACTACATTCCAATTTCAAATTGGAGATTTAAAACCTACTAAAGGTAATGGTGAGGGGGCCGGGAGAGCCTTCCCTCCTTTGTCAGTTGGCACAGTGCTTCTCCTGCTGACAGGCATCCCGCTGCTCCTTGGAGCAGCCGCGGAGAAAGAACGAGAGTCTCCCCAGCAGCATAATAATGGCTGCTCCCTCCAAAGCAGGGGCGAAGCAGGCAGGCAACTCAGCCGCCCCAGCTCACCCAGACAAAAGCCCTGGGGGTGAGGGACACAGGGAGCTGCTGGCATGTCTGGAGGCCCCTCACGCAGCTGGCTGAGATTCAGGCTCATTGCTAGGAGGCCGAAACCTAAAGGCCTGGTATTCCGTCTGCAAACAGATTATGCAGGCGTTGAATGGGGCCATTGAGACCACAAAGCCCCCTCGTCTTATGCCAGTGTCCAAAGAGCCACATCAATGGCTGCCTGTCCTCCACTTGGACACGTCCACTCACTGGAGGAGGTTGTTCTGACCCAGGCTTTGTCAAACGTAATTAAACACAAACTTGTTTTAAAAGCAAACCCTATTTTAATGCAACGCTGGGAATTATTTTCATTCACAGCCAAAACTAACTTAAAAGAGTTCTCCAAGATAAGCACACGCTTATATAAGCCAACCAGATACAGACGCTGGGGGGAGGGGCTTACAAGGATTTGTGTCTACATTCACACACACACCCCAATTCATATACGATCCAAGAGACCAGGGCAGCCATGTTCATCTACTATTATCTACTTATTATCCAATGGGGGCTTAGTCCTGGCTACTCTAGGTGGGCCTCTGCACAGGAGAAATGAGAATTTAAATATTAACATGATTGGAAGAAAATTGCAACGATAAGGTACCATAAAAACAGCCACTCCTAAAATAGCTGCTGGATGGAAAGACAGTAAGTTTGTTTGCAACTGTTGTGAAGAAGATCAGAAGATGCTTCTTTAAACAGTTTTTCCTCCTTTTCCCTTTTTCTATCTATCCTGCTTTTTGCACTAGGGGGGACATGATAGCAGTACTCCAGGTATTTGAGGGGCTGCAACAGAGAAGAGCGGGTCAACCTATTCTTTAAAGCACCAGAAGGCAAGACAAGGAGCAACGGGTGGAAACTAATCAAGGAGAGAAGCAATCTGGAATTGAGGCTTCCTAACAGTGAGGACAATTAAGCAGTGGAACAGAAGTTGTCTTCAGAAATCGTGGTTCTTCATCACTGGAGGCTTTTAAGAAGAGACTGGACAGCCACTTGTGTGAAATGGTACAGGGTCTCTTGCTTAAGCAGGGGGCTGGACTAGAAGACCTCCGGGGTACCTTCCAACCCTATTTTGATTGATTTTTCTTCCTTTGTCATATATTTTTTTCATGGCTATTTTTTCCTCTTGTAAAAATCTTTCATAAAAATTATTTTTAAGACAGCTGTTGGACAGTAACACTGACATCACTGAATATCATTATGTCTATTTGTTGATGGACACCCAGAATTCTATGTAACATGGGTGATTGTAAATGAAATATACTGATCACTGGTGGCAGCTGAATTTCAATCCCCTCCACCCCTCCCAGGTGTAGAGTTGTGTTCAAAATCTCTGGACCCCTTGCCCCCCCCCCCCGGGCAGAAAAACGCTTTGTCTTTTTAACAAGACAGACATTGACAACGGGGGCAGGAAAGAGAAAGGGGGCCTTTGCCCAGCAGCCTCAGAGCTCTGAGAATGAATGGAGACTGTGGGAAATCAGGCAGGCCGCCACCTTTGAAAGGAAAAATAGAGAACCTCTGGTGTGGAACATTGCATACAATTACTTTAATTCAGTTGTGGGGAGGGAGTTGGTATTTCAGGTTTTCTGAAACTGTCCAGTAAATGGGGTGATTTTAAATTGCACAGAGTTGCACCAGAACCAGGAGCTCAGCACCAGTCAGGCTCTGTCAAAGCTTTGTATTTCCCTGCATGCTTTTTCCACTGAAGGTTCCCCGCTGCTTTTTATATCCATAACTGAATTTATTTTTTAAACTGAGATGCCACCCATCTATCCAAAGGCAACTCTTTGACTGAATGCTTTGCAGGTCACTATTTAAAGGTAAAACCCATAGACGTGTGTATCGTTTCCTTTCAATAAAGTGACAGTATTTATACCTTGTGCTTTTACTATAATTGTCTATATGACTATGAGCTGTTTGGCAAGAATGTTTAAAAGTGGGATCTAAATTACGACAGCCAATAAGTTGACCTTGAGTTGTGACCTTTTGTGCAGTTCTCGGTGGCTACAAAACTGCTGCTCCATCTGCCAGCATCAGTGAGGCAGGGGAGCTCTGCCGCTCACCTAAAATGCTGGAATTCTGCTTTTCCAGACGTTGCCTTCCTTTCGTCTTTCCTGCCTGCATTTTAAGATGCTAAGCGGCCGCCTGGGCCGGTTCACTTGAGGACTTGGGGGGGTCCGTGCCTGCTACTGCCTGCCCCCCCCAAGGCAGAGGAAGACGCCTTCTGGAGCTGGCTGATACTGGTTTGGAATAACACAAAGCTGTCGATTCTGCAGAAGGGGGAATGGAGCGGGTCACTGAGCACTGAATGGCCTGCCCTGGGACTGGGCTGCTCTCCTTCTGGGCATGCAAATCACTCTCTGGTGCCACCCTGAAGACTCCCAGAAAAGAGGCCCTGAGGAAGGGGCAGCTGAGGCTGGGGGGGCAGGTAGCAGCCAGAGGTTGTTTGGGTTGACCCAGGCAGCCAGGGGACAGCTCCCCCTGCCCTCCCCTGTGCCAGAGCAGCAGCAGGGGACTCCATGGGGACGGTGGGGGATGCCAGCTGCTGCCACAGCTCTGCAGTCTCTTGGCTCTCCCAGAGCTGGCAAAGCTACACCAAAGAAGCTACATGAAAAAAAAAAAAGAGAGAGAGCAGACACTGGCTGAGGTTTCTTTTCTCTTGCAGGAAGAGCAGGCAGGACTGGGAAGAAATTTAGAGGAGAGGCGAGCTGTTCCAGAAAGGAGATCTGCCTGGAATAAATTGGGGGATTCGTTGACACAGCATTTATTGGCAGAGGTGAAGGAAAAGGAGCATCTTTGTCAACTTAGTTTTTGGAGGATATGAAGCTACACAGAGAGGAATCCTTCACCAATATTTATGGAAGCGGGGCGGGGCGCAGGGGAGAATTCTCAACTGCTCCGACTGGGACTAGAAGATGCCAGAAAATCCCTATTCCCCAAAGATCCCGGTGGCTTTTACTCAATGGAGTTGATCTCCGCTGAGCCATTATGGCCACAAGTTACAGACAGGCTCACTCTCCTGAGCTCTCTCTGATGACCGTCCAGTCTTAGAATCTTAGATGGCTGTTAATCCTTCGGTTTAGACTCCAGGCCCCTTACCATCTTTGTTGCTCTTCTCTGTTCATTTTCCAGATGTCTCAACATCTATGAACACAGTATTCCCATCCTGGTCTCACCAGTGCAGTATGAAGAGGTACTAACAGTCCTCGTGATCTTAATGCTATCCCTCTGTTGATGCAGCCTAGGATTGCATCGGCTTTTCTGGCAGCTGCAACACACTGCTGGCTCATAACTTCAGTGATTGTCCACTAGGACTCCTAGATTTCTCTCACAGTTACTACTGTTAAACCACAATTGTTGAGCTACCCTAAATTTGTGCAATTGGTTTTTCTTGCCTATGAATCGGACTTTACCTTTCTCACCAATGAATTGTGTTTTTGTTGCACAGGACACAGCGTTCAAGTCTGCAGAGATCCTTCTTGATCTTGAGCCCATCTTCTAATCAAGTGTTGGCAATTCCCCCCAACTCGGTGCCATCTGCAAATCTGATGAATTCCCCTTCTATCCCCTCATCTACATCATGCATGAAGATGTTGGAAGAGTACAAAGAATCCTCAAATTATGACAATTGAGCCCAATATTTCTGCTGTTGACATTTGTTGAGTTTTGCCCCATTTTACAACCTCTCACCACAGTTGTTACATGAGTCACTGCAGTTATTAAGTTAATATCAGTAGCACTTAGCCTGCAGTTTACAGAGTCAGCATATTGTCCCCAACAATTTCGGAAACACGGTTGTTAAGTGAATCTGGCTTCCCCCTTGACTTTGCTCATCAGAAGGTCACAAAAGGAGATTGCATGGCCTCAGGAAGCTGTAACCATCATAAATATGAATCAGCCACCAAGCGTCCAAATTTTGACCGCATGACGATGGGGACGTTGCAACAGTCATAAGTGTGAAAAACAGTCATGTCTTTTTTTTCACTGCCATTGTAACTTAAAGCAGTCACTAAATGAACTGTTTTAAGCCAAGTACTATTGTACTGGGCCCAGAACAGAACCTTGAAGTACCTCATGCTTCCCATCATGTAGATGTAATTCCACTGAGTGCAGTTGGCCAGCCAAATACGATTCCATTCTTGGAGGTGGACAACCAGCTAAATAGGAGCCAGCTGTGTGCAGCAGCAGCCAAAAAAGCCAATGCAATCCTAAGTTGCATTAACAGAGGGATACAATCGAGATCATGGGAGGTACTAATATCACTCTATAAAGCCTTAGTAGGACCACATCTAGAGTGCTGCGTCCAGTTTTGGTCACCACAATATAAAAAAGATGTTGAGACTCTAGAAAAAGTACAGAGAAGAGCAACCAGGATGATGAGGGGACTGGAGGCTAAAACGTACGATGAACAGTTGCAGGAACCGGGCCTGGCTGGCCTAGGGAAGAGAAGGACGAGGGGAGACAGGAGAGCATCTTCCAATACTTGAGGGGCTGCCACAGAGAGGAGGAGGGGGTCAAGCTATTTTCTAATGCACCCAAAGGCCAGACAAGGAATAATGGATGGAAACTGAACAAGGAGAGATTCAAACTAGAAATAAGGAGAAACTTTCTGACAATGAGAGCAAACAACCCATGGAGCAGAAGTTGCCCTTGGAAGTTGTGGGAGCTCCATCCCTGGAGGCTTTCAAGAAGAGACTGGACAGCCATCTGTCAGAAATGGTGTAGGGACTCTTGCTTGGGCACGGGGGCGGGGTTGGACTGGATGACCTATACGCCCCTTCCAACTCTGATTATCTGTTATCTATTATCCATCTGGGGGTGAAGCTGTCTGTCTTGCTTTGTTCTAGCTTTGTGGCTGACCTGCCCCAAAAAAGTCATGGCAGCACAGGAGATCTGCAAACATGAAGAGTCTGGGGATCAGGGCGGGGAGAAGTCCAGAAGTCCTGCGGCTGCCCTGCACCTTCCGTCCCCCCGCCCGCTCATGTCTGCCTTCCCTAAAAGGAAGCTTCTCCTTTGCCCCGGAAGTGCTGCACCAGCATGTTGTGTGCGGAGGGGTGCTCAGAGCAGAGTGCCTTGCGCACAGCCGCAAAAACGGAATGGAGCAACCCAGGAAGGCCTTTGTGGTCGATGCCAGGGGCCCAAACTCTTTTTGGGGACTGGGCAGAGGTGAAGAAGGGCAGCAGCTGGAGAGGCCCCTGCCTTCTGCATGTGACCCTCCCCTGCTCAAGAGACCCCCCCCCCACTTGGCAACTGTGCTGGTTCAATCATTCCTCCACTCAAGGCCCCAGCCTGGCTAGAGAAATGCGGCCTCCTGCAGAGAGCCAAAGGAAAGGGGCTGCTGGAGTCGCCTCCCTTTCCCCTTCCCCACTCGGGACCTGCTCCAAGGACCCACTAGAGCAGGGCTCTCCAACCTTGGCCACTTTAAGCCTGGCGGACTTCAACTCCCAGAATTCCCCAGCCAGCTGCACTAGAGGAATGGGGGCTTAATTGAAATGGTGCCTGGATCATTGGAGTTCTCTCTCTCTGCTGGGAGATGTGTGGCAGACTGTATTAAAAGGCATCAGCTTCGATGGGCTGCCGGTTGGAAAAGGTCCTCCAGACGCTTTGGGCCCAGCAGTGCTTTTTCCAGTTGCTTTAGGGTTATTTCAGCTAAACACGCATGGATTTGAGAGTCAGGTGTTCTGTTCAGAATCCAGTTCCTCACATAATCAAGATAATGAAAAACCCATTCTAGGAAACGCACACGTGCGCCTGCTTGCTTTTAAAGGGCAACATGCAGCCTACTTTAAAAGCAGCAACCCAACAGAATCACAGCCTCAAGTCAGGAAAGAGTTGTGTGTTGCGTGTTTCTCCCCCAGAATGACCTCCAGAAGCCTCTCTCTTTCTTCCTCCCTGCAAGCAGTGGCTCTCAGGGGAAATTCCCATTTTGTAGATGTCATTTACTCCGGGTCAGAAATGTTTGGAAAGGAAGAGTTTGGGGAGCAGAGAACTCTCCTCCCACCACCCACAGCCCTGGAGGAGGGTGAGAGCCCAGAGCCTTTGCTTCTCCATCTCTTTCCCATGAGACAATTCAAGCCATCAGCCCAAGCCTGGGCAGCCTAGCACTGCTACCTTCCAAAATTCTGCTTGCAGTTCCAGCCCCTAGAGAGCCGCACTATTGGCACAGATCAGGGGTCCCTTCAAGCCACAACAGCAGGACCAGGAGCCGAAGAATCCTGCCGCAGAGGCCCATGCCTCCCACTACATCTCCCAGTGCAGCTTGCAACCTAACACTAACCCTGCCAAGGGTTACGCTGTGTGGAGTCCGTGAGCATTTGGCTGAGGGAATCAGGAGTTCCTGACAGAGGGGCAGACTGTGGGGCCATGGCTGCTGTGAAGCCTGACCCTGGCTCAAGAGGGGCCACAGCCAGGCCCCTTCTGCAAAACTGCAACCAGGATTTCCATGCATCTCACCAAGTCCAGTGCCCCAGTTAAGGCACAATGGCCGCTAGGACCATCCCTCACACTATGCAGTAAACCAGACTTCCTGGTGGCAGGAAGCTGAGAGCAGAAAACCACTGCTGGGACTATCCCCCACCCCCACCGAAGGGTGCAGGGTCCCCGGAGCTCTTCCAGCAGCACCCGCAGAACCCTGAAGGGGGGAGATTCCTCATCCGAGGCCTTGAAGCTGAGGCCACAACTAGCCTGGACTCCGGAGCCTCCCCATTGGGGCGCCTTTGGGCCCTCAGAACATTTACGGGCCCCAAGATGAAGCCTCTCAGCCCAGCAAAGGGCGGCGTTTTAGCAGAGGCGCTTCCTTCTTCGGGGGAAACGTATCCCCCCCTCAAACGCAAAGCCCGCCATTCTCTCCAACGGGCCACCGATCACCCCCATCGCCCTGCTGGTGGCTGCGGGGGGGAGCAGGCAAGCGACCGAGCCAAACGCCCGACCAACCGCCATCCCCAACGCGCGCCGGCCAAGGGCCCGCGGCTAAGAGGCGAAAGGCCGACCCGCTCAGGAACTGCCGCTTCCCCGGGCCGGGAAGGAGCCCCCCTCGGGCTCCGGGCACAGCGCTGGAAGAGGCGCCCGGTCGTGGCCCCGCAGCCCGCCGGACCGCACCGTCACCCAACGCCGCTTCTGCCGCCTCTCCGGAACCGGCCACAGTCCCGGGCCGTCTCAGGCCAGGCGCAGAAAAAGGCGCCTCAGACCTCCGGAGCCGAGCCGGGCTCAGCCTCGCCGGCAGCCCGAATCCAACCCGGCAGCATCTCCGAGGGGCGCCCGGAGACCACGGCGCCTCCCCCGGTCGCAGCTTCGCCGGCCGGCCCAAACTGCCTTCCGACGTGACCGCTGCCTAGCACGGGGCGGGGGTTCCGGGGAGGGCTCGGTCGGCGGAGATGCCCGGCCCGCCTCCCGTCGCGCCTCCCCGGACAGAAGTTTCTTCCCCGCCGCGTTTCGGCAGGCAACGCCGCCGGGCATGGCCGGGCTCCGCGCCCGCAGCCCCGGACCCCCCGCCTGGCCGCAGAAGAGCCAAGCCGCCGCCCCTCGCCAGCCGAGCCCTCCGCGTGAGGCCGCCGCTCGCCAGGCCGCCCCCGGCGCGGCGTTTCCCGGCAGCGGCAGGCCCGGAGAGCAGCCCGGCCGCGCCGCAGTCCCCACCTGGATGGTGCACGAGTACTCGTTGTCGTCGAGGAGGCGGACGGTGCAGCTGTAGTCGCGGTCCAGGCTCCTGCTGCTGCCGCTCATCAGCCGGCTCAGCATCTTGGCCGGGGCAGCAGAGGGGGCGGCGGCGGCGGCGGCGGCGGCGGACGGGGGCTCCGAGCCGGCTCCCTTCACATGGCCGGAGCAGGGGGCTCCCTGGCGGGCGAGGACGGGTGCCGCCACCGCCGCTCCCGCCGCCGCCTGCCTCGGCTCGCCTCGCACAAAGCCCGGCTAGGAGGGAGCGCGCCGGCCAGGCGGTGAGCGGCGCGGCTTTCGGGGACGGGAGGGGCTGCGCCGAGCCGAGCCAGGCTTGCGGGTTCGCGGCCGGCGAGGCCAATCCGGGCCCGGCGCCGCCTCTGACGAGCTCGCGCGCAAACCAATGTGCCGCTCCGCTTGGGAAGGGGCGGGGGCTGTCCGCCTCTCCGGCGGCGCCTGGGAAGCTGCCGCAGCTGCAACCGCTGCGACCCTCCCCGCCTCCCCCGCGGCCCCTGCAGGGCCAGAACGCCCCCCCTCCGCGAGGAAGTGGCGGACGGGGAGCAGCAGCCTAGTTCGGACTCGGCCGCGGCGACCGCCCCGGAGGCGACGCTCCGTGGAACCGATCCCGGGGAGGGGGGCGGCCCCTGGGCGCCTCGGGGAGAGGCGCCCGCAGCTGGGCAAAGGGCGGGGAGGGCCGCGGCGCCGGGGCTGCGGAGGGGCTCCCAGTCGAGGCCGGGCGCTTCCAGGGGCTGGAGGAGGGCAGGGGGGGGGCGAGCCCTGCTAGTCGCGAGTTCAGGCGCGCAGGTGAAATGCTGGCAGGAGCTTCTCGGGAGCCTCAGCAACGACGGTCCCCTCCCGGCACGGCCTCTCCCGCCCCAGCCATCGCAGGAGCTCAGCCTGGAAGTCCAGACAGGTGTCTCGTCTCCCCGACCTCAACGGCGGGCAGCGCTTTTTCACCTGGCCTTACAACTTGAACGGGTTATATGACCCGGTCCGAGTTGATCGCCGCTTGCCACTTCCAGCAGATCCAGCAAGCAATGGATAAAAGTAGCAGGTAGGAAAGGTATTCAGGCAGCTAAACAGGGGCAGAATTGTCAGAGAACCATACAACTGAGAATCCAAGTGGTCATCTAGCCCAACCTCCTGCTTAGTACAGGATGCACTAAGCCTGTCCAGCTGGTGATTCTATTCATGGGGCACTTGTTTTTTTGGGGGGGGACGGACACTCGAAGCAACATGAGTTGCTTTGTGGATTGTGACTCTGCCTGAAGAGAACCTAAATTCTAGACTGCGTTCTGGAACTGCACCGTGTTTCCTCATTGGCAGAGAAGTCAAAGGGCTTGAGAAGTTTGGGCATTGCAGCAGCTCAAGGAAGGTGATTTTAGGAGCTAATTCCAAACACAAATCTTAGGCCAATCAACCAAGCAGTAAGAAAGAAGGGGAGCTCAGATACAAAACAGGAGGAGCAGGAAACAAATGCAGGTTCACCCCAAAAGGACTCAAATGCCTAAAATACTAACACTTGAACTATGAGGAGCAAACAGGATGAACTTGCAATCCTAATCCATGAGGGCAAGTACCATATTGTTGATATTACCAAAAATTAGTGGAATTAAATCCATGACTGGGAAGATACAGTTACAAGTTTTCAATTGTTCAAAAGAAAGAGGCTTAACAGAAGCTAAAACTCAGAGTGAACTAAATGTTGCAACAAATGTCAACAATAATTAATAAAACTTCTTTCAACATATTAAAACAAAAAAGTGGTAAAGGAAATGATTGCTTCATATTGGAAGTAGATGTCAAGGAGGAAACAGGCAGTAGGAGAAAGTAGAACTGCTTAATTCTGTCTTTGCATCTGTCTTTACACAGAAGGAAAAAATAATCCGTCCTATTAAAAAATCATACTGTAAAAGACAAGTCAAAATAGGCAAGAAAATGATAAGATAATACCTATCTACTCTAGACCAGTGGTTGCCAAATGGTGGGCCGGGGACTACCGGTGGTCCATGATAAAATCTTGGTGGTCCGCAGAGAAATGTCCCCCCCAAAGCACCCCCCAAAGCAATCCAGGCTGCACAGAAACACAAGACTGCGCTGCCCACATGGCCCGCCCACCCGCTGGCCCCCACCCTTCGGCCAAGTGCAAACTACCTTGCGTAGAGCCATGCAAGGTGGAACTGGAAGGTAAGACCAACGGCAGGAGAGGGAAATCCGCCCTGGGGTGGCTTGCTGACGTTGGTGGGAAAGTCAGTCCCATATTCCAGAACTGAGTAGTCACAGGACTGGCCCTTTGGTCATCCCGGATGCAAAAAATGCATCCAAAAATAAGATTATTTATAATTTTGGATATATTGTCAAACTCAAAAGAAATATATATAATAGCCGGCCATTCACCCGAAGCCAAGCCGCACTAAAAAACCCCAATACAGGAAACACAACGTTGCCAGCTAATCAAGACCAAAAAATGCTACAAAACAGACAAAAGATATTAGAAACACCAATTAAGCAGATGAGATTCTGCCGAAACGTTGCTACAACTTTAAAAGCACAACTATAATGACGTGGGAAAATACCCGAACAAAGCTGAATACCCTGTGTGTCTGTGTGTCTGTGTGTCTGTGTGTCTGTGTGTATGCAGTTGCTGTTAGTACAATCTTGTCAGCTTCTATCAATTTAAGAGTTCACTATGAAAAGATTACGGAGAAGCAATTTCCCACAATTAATAAGTTTATTTTGGATTTTCTATTGTATTTAATGAGAAAGAAAGAAAAAGAAAATGGAAAGGGGAGGAAAGGAAGGGAAAGAAAGAGAAAGAAAGAAAAGAAAGAGAGAGAGAGAAAGAAAAAGAAAGAAAGGAGAGAGAAAAAAAGAAATGAGAGGGTGGGAGAGAGAGAGAGAGAGACCCAATTCCCACATAAAACACTGGGAGCCACAAAACCTGGGTAGGCGTGGTGGTGGGGGGGGTCATGTAACTGGATGGGAGTGATGTTGAGTTGGCCACGCCCGCCCAGGTTTTGTGGCTTTTGGTGTTTTCTGTGGGAAACCGGTCCAAATGGCTCTTTGAGTGTTTAAGGTTGCAGACCACTGTGCTAAACCATATTTTTGAAAGATCCTGGAGCATCGGGAAACTACCACAGGACTGGAAAGAGCTTATATGATTCCCATCTTCAAAAAATGGCTGTGTGTGTGTGACTACAGATGAGCTACAGACCAATCAGCCTGACATCAATACATGGGAAGATCCTGGAAAAGGTAATCAAGCAATGTATTACAAATACCTCGTAAGAAGCAAGCAAGGTTATTAGTAGAAGCCCACTAGAATTTGCCAAAAATCGATCATGCCAGATAAATCTTACTACATTCTTTGACAAAGTGAGTGGCAATAGCAATAGCACTTAGACTTATAAACCACTCCATAGTGCTTTATAGCACTCTCTGAACAGTTTATAAATGTAAACCATCTGGGTCCTCATTTTACTGACCTCAGAAGGATGAAAGGTTGAGCCAACCGTGGGTCAGTGAGGACCAAACTCTTGGCAGTGGGAAGAGTTTAGACTGCAATTCTGCATTCTAACCACTGCACCTAATTAGTGGACCAGCAAAATGTTGTGAATTCTTACTTGGAATTCAGGAAGGCATTTGATAAAGTAGACCACAACCTACTTCTTAGTAAGATTTTTAAAAAAGCAGCATCACCACCGGCTGGATTTATAACTGGCTGACCAACCATATTCAAGGTACATTGAAGAGCTTCTTAAAGGCGATACCCATTTTTAAAAATGTATAGAATAAGGCTATAATTTTGCAGGAACATGGTCTGAAATAATTCCAGCTATTTTATCCATCATCTATCTCTTTTATTGCTAAGGAGTGAAACACCACTAAATAATGGAAGTGTGTGTGTGTGTGTGTGTGTGTGTGTGTGTGGTAACGTGGTACAGCTGGGCCTTTATGGACCTCCCTTTCCATTTCCCTGCAGTGGGGCCTCTTCTTGGAGACATTGCTGTGACTTCCTCATCGAGCCCTCAGCTGCAGAATGGTCTCCCCTTCAGATGCCATCTCTCTTATTGTGGAAACATTAAACACGGTTGTCCATCTGCTGCAGAGCGTTTGTAGGAAAAGAACCTGCCAGTCAAAATCCCAGGCAATTTGCCACTTCGAACGCCACGGGTTTTCCCACTTGGCCTTTTCATAAAGGCTGCTTCTCATTAGGAAACATAGCCGTGAGTCTTTTGCAAAACCAAACCGAAAAAATGCCATTTCAGTTACCATCTTTTTGAAAGATTGCTTAATAACTTGTCGGGACTGAGCTGCAGACTACGAGAGACTGCAAAGCAGGGATGAAATGGGCCTTAGCACTCAAATGCTGCACCTTCTGAAGACAGCAGCTGGACACAAGCAGCCCAGAGGGGCCGATCTGTTTCATGCTGCAATGCCACCATTCCGGCTTAGCTTGGTGGTCTTGGATGCATCTGCTGAAGGTGCCAACCTTTAACATTCACTGCTTCAAAGGACCATCCCATAAAAAATACAGTGAATGTTAGAAATCGGGAAGAAGTAAAAAGGCAGATGCTGTGGTCCTTTTGAGCAATGGAGCAATTCCTCAGTAAAATGAATTCTTGCTTCTAAATTCTCTTCCTCCAGCTGGAAAAAGATTAAACCTCAGAGAATGTATAGGTCATCTAGCCAAAGTAGTATTTGTCATGCCAGATTTAATATGTTGAAAACAGTACAATAAATGTATCTGTGCTGTGATTGCAATAATATGCTGTATTGAACCATGGAATCATAACACTGGATGGGGCTTTGGAGGTCTTCTAGTCCAACCCCCTGCTCAAGCAGGAGACCTACACCATCCAGGGAAAATGGTTGTCCAATCTCTTCTAAAAACCTCCAGTGATGCAGCACCCACAACTCCTAGAGGCAAGCCATTCCATTGATTAGTTGTTCTCACGGTCAGGGAATTCCTCCTTAGTTCCAGCTGATCTCTCTTGTGTGTTGCATTGCTGTTGTACTCTGTCAGCTTCTATCAATTTAAGAGTTCACTATGAAAAGATTACGGAGAAGCAATTTCCCACAATTAATAAGTTTATTTTGGATTTTCTATTGTATTTAATGAGAAAGAAAGAAAAAGAAAATGGAAAGGGGAGGAAAGGAAGGGAAAGAAAGAAAAGAAAGAGAGAGAGAGAAAGAAAAAGAAAGAAAGGGAGAGGAAAAAGAAATGAGAGGGTGGGAGAGAGAGAGAGAGAGACCCAATTCCCACAGAAAACACCAAAAGCCACAAAACCTGGGTAGGCGTGGTGGTGGTGGGGGTCATGTAACTGGATGGGAGTGATGTTGAGTTGGCCACGCCCGCCCAGGTTTTGTGGCTTTTGGTGTTTTCTGTGGGAAACCGGCCCAAATGGCTCTTTGAGTGTTTAAGGTTGCAGACCACTGTGCTAAACCATATTTTTGAAAGATCCTGGAGCATCGGGAAACTACCACAGGACTGGAAAAGAGCTTATATGATTCCCATCTTCAAAAATGGCTGTGTGTGTGTGACTACAGATGAGCTACAGACCAATCAGCCTGACATCAATACATGGGAAGATCCTGGAAAAGGTAATCAAGCAATGTATTACAAATACCTACGTAGAAGCAAGCAAGGTTATTAGTAGAAGCCCACTAGAATTTGCCAAAAATCGATCATGCCAGATAAATCTTACTACATTCTTTGACAAAGTGAGTGGCAATAGCAATAGCACTTAGACTTATAAACCACTCCATAGTGCTTTATAGCACTCTCTGAACAGTTTATAAATGTAAACCATCTGGGTCCTCATTTTACTGACCTCAGAAGGATGAAAGGTTGAGCCAACCGTGGGTCAGTGAGGACCAAACTCTTGGCAGTGGGAAGAGTTTAGACTGCAATTCTGCATTCTAACCACTGCACCTAATTAGTGGACCAGCAAAATGTTGTGAATTCTTACTTGGAATTCAGGAAGGCATTTGATAAAGTAGACCACAACCTACTTCTTAGTAAGATTTTTAAAAAAGCAGCATCACCACCGGCTGGATTTATAACTGGCTGACCAACCATATTCAAGGTACATTGAAGAGCTTCTTAAAGGCGATACCCATTTTTAAAAATGTATAGAATAAGGCTATAATTTTGCAGGAACATGGTCTGAAATAATTCCAGCTATTTTATCCATCATCTATCTCTTTTATTGCTAAGGAGTGAAACACCACTAAATAATGGAAGTGTGTGTGTGTGTGTGTGTGTGTGTGTGTGTGGTAACGTGGTACAGCTGGGCCTTTATGGACCTCCCTTTCCATTTCCCTGCAGTGGGGCCTCTTCTTGGAGACATTGCTGTGACTTCCTCATCGAGCCCTCAGCTGCAGAATGGTCTCCCCTTCAGATGCCATCTCTCTTATTGTGGAAACATTAAACACGGTTGTCCATCTGCTGCAGAGCGTTTGTAGGAAAAGAACCTGCCAGTCAAAATCCCAGGCAATTTGCCACTTCGAACGCCACGGGTTTTCCCACTTGGCCTTTTCATAAAGGCTGCTTCTCATTAGGAAACATAGCCGTGAGTCTTTTGCAAAACCAAACCGAAAAAATGCCATTTCAGTTACCATCTTTTTGAAAGATTGCTTAATAACTTGTCGGGACTGAGCTGCAGACTACGAGAGACTGCAAAGCAGGGATGAAATGGGCCTTAGCACTCAAATGCTGCACCTTCTGAAGACAGCAGCTGGACACAAGCAGCCCAGAGGGGCCGATCTGTTTCATGCTGCAATGCCACCATTCCGGCTTAGCTTGGTGGTCTTGGATGCATCTGCTGAAGGTGCCAACCTTTAACATTCACTGCTTCAAAGGACCATCCCATAAAAAATACAGTGAATGTTAGAAATCGGGAAGAAGTAAAAAGGCAGATGCTGTGGTCCTTTTGAGCAATGGAGCAATTCCTCAGTAAAATGAATTCTTGCTTCTAAATTCTCTTCCTCCAGCTGGAAAAAGATTAAACCTCAGAGAATGTATAGGTCATCTAGCCAAAGTAGTATTTGTCATGCCAGATTTAATATGTTGAAAACAGTACAATAAATGTATCTGTGCTGTGATTGCAATAATATGCTGTATTGAACCATGGAATCATAACACTGGATGGGGCTTTGGAGGTCTTCTAGTCCAACCCCCTGCTCAAGCAGGAGACCTACACCATCCAGGGAAAATGGTTGTCCAATCTCTTCTTAAAAACCTCCAGTGATGCAGCACCCACAACTCCTAGAGGCAAGCCATTCCATTGATTAGTTGTTCTCACGGTCAGGGAATTCCTCCTTAGTTCCAGGCTGGATCTCTCTTGAATGAGCTTCCGCCCATTGCTTCTTGTCCTGCCCTCCAGTGCTTTGGAGAAAAGGCCACCCCCTCTTCTCAAGTATTTTGAGAAGATAATTCTTGCTTGGGACGAGACATCCCTTCTGTCCTACCATTCAGGTAGTGAAATAATATAAAGGGGTAAAATGCTTCTTTTAACTTACCCATTTTAGAAATAGCCTTTATTGTCATCCTTACAACTGAGTGCAAAAATTTCAAAGACTGAAACTGTTTAATGTAAATCTTTCTGGCTTTTCAGTTCTTGGGAGAAAAGTCTAAACTGTTACATCAGTTTTCCTCTTCTTCATTGGCTTCAGAAATAAGAGAGTGTATGATAAAGTGAATAGGCTTGAATTTTGAGGTTCTATCATATCACAAGACCTAAAATGGACACCTAACATAAAAAATGTCATCAAAAAAGCACCAGAAATCATGTTCTTTCTGCACCAACTCAGAAAGCTCAAACTACCCAAGGAGCTACCGATACAGTTCTATAGAGGAATTATTGAATCTGTCATCTGCACCTCTATAACTGTCTGGTTTGGTTCTGCAACCCAACAAGACAGACACAGACTTCAGAGAGTAACTAGGATTGCAGAAAAAAACAATGGCTACCAACCTGCCTTCCACTGAGGACCTGTATCCTATACGAGTCCAAAAGAGGGCTGGGAAAATATCTGCAGACCCCTCACATCCTGGACATAAACTGTTTCAACTCCTACCCTCAAAACGACACTATAGGGCACTGCACACCAGAACAACTAGACACAAGGACAGTTTTTTCCCCAACGCCATCAGTCTGCTAAACAAATAATTCCCTCAACACAGCTCAACTATTCACAAAGTCTGCACTACTATTGTAGAATTTGTCTTGGTGCAAATGCTCTCAGTGTACATAAAAGAAAAGATACATTCGTAAAGAGTCAGGAATCATAAAGTACAACACTTAATGATAGTCATAGGGCACAATAAGCAATCAAATCATACTAGGAAACAGTCAATATAAATTGTAAGGATTCAAGCGACAAAGTTATAGTTATACAGTCACAAACGGAGGGGATGGGTGATAAGGAGTGATGAGAAGATTAACAGTAATAGTAATGCAGACTTTGTAAATAATTGGACAGTGCTGAGGGAATTATTTGTTTAGCAGAGTGATGGCATGTGGGGAAAAAACTCCCCTTGTGTCTACCGGTGTGCAGTGCCCTATAGCATCGTTTTGAGGGTAGGAGTTGAAACCATTTATGTCCGGGATGGACAGAGATAGGTAAATGTGCTCAACATGAATGCTATTTTTAAGATGTTATTTGTTTGTTTGCCTGTAATATTTTTTTTTACAAATAACTCAAGATGTCAAACATATGCAATGCACCTTCTTCCTCCTATCTTTCCCATAGCAACAACCATGTGAGGTGGGTTTGACTGGGAAAGAGCAACCTACCAGACCAAGCTGGCTTTTATAGCTATAGTAGACTTGAACTCATGCCCGCCCCCCGCTCATGTTTCTAGCCTGGTGCCTTAACCACTCGACCAAACACTATATTTTTTGTGGAGTTTCCTTGCCTGGATAGCATGTTAAAAGCTCAGTATACCATTCTATAAATCCTTGTGAACGCCTTAAATTCTGAAGCTATCATTTTAATTCTTAGCTAAGGGGTGGAGGTTCAAGTTTCCCGAATCTGATACTATATTCTTATGTTATTGGTATGGATTATGTTATTGTAAATAAAAGTAACACTACTGATATCATTAAGTATGCCTTTTAACAAGCACTGCATTTTGGACAACTTACTGTGATACCTAAGATACACTCTCTTTCCTTGGATTGTTTGGAATATTCATGTACAGCGCCTCTAATTAATGGATAATGTCAACTGTCCAGTTGGTGAATCTAGAAAAAGGAACTCCTGGGACATTATTTTACCAAGAGTATAAAACTTTACTGAATAAACCACATTGGCCGAGAAGAAGCAAAACCACCTCTGGATTTCCCATGAAAAAGCAAGGGTAGACAATTCCCCCTTTTTCCCTATGGGCCACTTGCAGTCCATAATGTCCACCAATCACTCCTGTTCATTTTGTTATGGGAAAGAGTCAGCCATGCTGGGACACCTGCTTGGTGTGTCCTTGAGATGCCAGCAACGTCTCACGGAAGATGGTGAATGCTTGAATACCTCTCCCGCCCTTGCATTCCATCCACCCTCCTCCCTGTTATTGTCAAGCGACTGAAGGAAAAATGTAGGTGAAAGTGTGAAGTTATTTTTATATTTCATGATAATATATCCCTTGCTGCTATGTCTCTTATCAATTTGAAATGGTGGTATGCCAGTTGTATAAAATAACATTTTGAATTTTTTCTTACACAAAAATGACACGGCCAGAGAATATACATCTCAAATATGATTTAAAAAAAACTATGATATGGAAGATTTAAGTGTTGAGATTTTTTTCTTTATCAATAATAGGACAATAATTTCCTTTGTTAAGGGATAAAAAATGTCATTGATTTGTTGCCCCCCACTGGCTGCATTAAGAACTGCATGGGGTGGGTGGCATCTTCAGCTACAAATCCACTACAATTATTCGATATACGATCGCTAAATCTCAGAATCCCCACATTAATTATTAAAAATACTTTTTTCATCAATCATTAAATTTGATACACAGACTTTAAAGACCGAATGGAACCACAAATTGGAGATTCCCATTTCCCCTACAAAATGGGAAAGTGTCTTAATCAAAAATGTGAATCTCATTGTCTAGAAAAGGAATAGTTGTTGGATGCTATGAAAATAAGGCTTATTAAACTATTTTGCAATTTCCTAAAATTGTTATGTTTTGAGAAGATGTCATGAAACATTTTAATTTGATTTTGAGATGGGGACTTTGAAGTATTTTGGATATGCTTTTGAATTATATACCTATTACTAAAATGGATTGTGGAACAATGGAAATAGATTTAATGTATGGATACACATGCATGGATGATTATAAAGAAATTTGGCCATTGTTTACTGAAACTTGTGTTAAACTTTTAGGTCAAAGTCTTCATCTATCTGTCCCTTGCAAAGCCCTTTTCCACTACAATAATAGCACTGAAGAATAGTACAATAATTTCAGCCTTCAGCTATCCAAATATTTCTGGAGTCACTCTTTAGTGATACACAATAGCTGCTAAACAATGATATTTATTCAGATTCAAACACTGTGTAGAAAAACCCAGAAGTTCATCTACATGCCATTAAACCTGAAGCAAGTCTCACTTTATTACAAATAATACAATGGGTGACCAAACCTTGATGAATGCATGTTGCAATTAACAAAAAAACTTCAGCAACTTTCAAAGTAAATTTGCTCCAATTTCAAAAGGCAAGCAACATTAAACTATCAGGGTGAGGTTTTGTTAGAGGAAAAAAACATCGGAAAGGAGCATGAGCTCTTAAATTCTAATATGATTTACATAAATTTATATTAATTATATTTAACTATACATATAATACATAAAAATAAATAGTTCCCTATCAGATTTCCCGGCACTTAGCTAAACCAGTGTTTTTCAACTCGGCAACTTAAAGTCGCGTGGACTTCAACTCCCAGAATGCCCCAGGCGGCACGCAGGAATGCCGGGAGTCGACGTACAGCACGCTTTCCAGCCGCCGAGCGGGCAGACGGGGGAGCTTCGCCCCACCCGCACCAAATGCCGCGCCCCGCCCTCTGACGGAGCGGCGGGGCGGGGCTGCGCAGGCCGCGTCCCTCGCAAACCTCGCAGCAACGGCGCGCGGCCGCTCTCTTCTCGCGAGAGGCGTGGCTGTGTGAACGGACGGCCGGGCGACGCGGAAGTGGCGGAGAGGCGGGGGCGGAGAGGCGGAAGGGCGCCGTTGGCCGCCTGGCGGGGCTTCCCACTCCTTCCTTCCCGGCAGCCGCCCAGCCTCGGGTTCTTCTCCGGGGCCGCCGCCACCGGCCCGCCACGACGCTCACCTGCCCGGCGGGAGCGGCAGCCGGCATCGGGCGGGGCAGTCTGGGCTGCAGCTACCCCGGCCTCGCCCGGCTCTGCCCGCCGAGCGCTGCGGTTTGCCCTTGAGAGGCTCCCGCAGCAACGGCACGGCCGGCGCGCCCTTGGGCGGCAGCGCGCCGGAGCCCTCCCGGCAGTCCCGCGGCCCCTCGGTGCCGGCTGAGAGGCGGCTCCCCGGCAGCGGCGCCAGATCCGGCGCGCGGAGCCTGCGACTGTCCGGCGAGGAGTCCCTGCGCCGCCGGCGGGCCTCAGCCCGGGCCGGGTCGAGGAGGCGGCGGTGGCCGATGCGGCAGCCGCCCTTCCGCCCCGCCAGGCGCTGAGAGAGCCCCGGCCTGCCCCATGGTGGGCTTCGGCAGCAACCGGCGGGGCGGCCGCCTCCCCTCCTTCCTCTTCGCGGCGCTGCTGCTGGTCATCGCGGCGCTGGCCTTCAATTCCTGGAGCTCGTCGTCCCGCCAGACGGTTCTGCGGGAGGAGGTGGCCGAGCTGCAGGGCCAGGCAAAGCGCGGCGACGTGGCTCGGGGCCGCCTGGAGAAGAGGAACTCGGAGCTGCTGCTGCAGGTGGAGGCGCACAAGAAGTCCCTGGAGCAGAGGGAGGCCGACCACAGCCAGCTGAGCGGCCAGCTCCAGGCCAAGGACGGCCAGGTCCGCAAGTGTGAGGACGGCAAGGTGAGGAGGGTGCTGCGGCTGCGGTTAGGAGCCGTTCAGTCCTGCTGCCAAGGAAGGCGGTTCTTACTGGCCTTTGAGAAGATTAGAGGGAACATAAAGGTCAGGGGTCCCCAAACCTGGCAACTTTAATGGACATTAAAGCATAGCTGGCTGCAGAATTCTGGGAGTTGAAGTCCATAAGTCTTAAAGTTGGCACAAGTTTGGAGACCTCTGATCAAGGTGGAGGCCAGAGATGCCTTGAAGCCTTTCAAATACCGAGAGTGTCTCCCCTGAAGGACAGGAAGTTTCCTCCTCTCTATTTCATTGATATAGCCCCCATCTCAGAAGCAAGTGACTTTGGGCACTAAAGCCATGTCCAAAATCATTACCAAAAATAGACAGTCCCCAACTTACAACAGTTCAAATGCTTCAGAAGGATGGAAGGCTGAGTCAGCCTTGAGCCTGGTGAGATTTGAACTGCCTGATTGCCGGCTGCCAGCAGTTCGGGGTCTCACCAGGCTCCAGGTTGACTCAGCCTTCTGAGGTGAGTAAAATGAGAACCCAGATTGTGTGGGGCAAGAGGCTGACTCTGTAAACCACTTAGAGAGGACTGTCAAAGCACTGTGAAGCGGTATAGAAGTCTAAGTGCTGAGGGAGGGGGGAGGGAGGACAACTGAAGAAGGGAGGAACATAGGGGAGGGAGGGGGAATGAAGGACAGAAGGGGGAGAGAGTAGAGAGAGAGAGGATGGGAAGACGGAAGGATGGGTGGAAGGAAAGAAGGAAGGGCTGTGGTGGCACAGTGGTTAGAATGCAGTGCTGCAGGCTGACTCTGTCAACTGCCAGAAGTTCAATCCTGACCGGCTCAAGGTTGACTCAGCCTTCCATCCTTCCGAGGTGGGTAAAATGAGGACCCAGGTTGTTGGGGGCATGAGGCTGACTCTGTAAACTGCTTAGAGAGGGGCTGTGAAGCACTGTGAAGCGGGATATAAGTCTAGGTGTTGTTGCTATTTAATGACCAGAGTTACAGTGGCACTGAATCAAGTGACGTACGACCATTTTTCACAGTTACGACCTTTGCAGTATCATCCCCACAGTCAACGTGATCAAAATTCAGAGGCTTGGCAGCCTATTCATATTAATGACAATTGTAGCGTCCAGAGGTCACATGATCTCCTTTTGTGAACGTCTGATGAGAAAAGTCAGTGGGGAGGCTAGATTCACTTAACAACATCAATGATTCATTTAACAACATCAATGATTCACTTAACTGCAGCAAGAAATGGGGCAAAACTCACTGAACAAATGTCTCACTTAACAGAAATTTTGGGCTCTTAAGTCAAGGACCACCTAATTAAAATGCTATAATAAGCCAACAAAATGAACAGAGGGTAATGCAGCTGGCCCACCAGCTGACCCCTGGGGTCCCCAGCCTTGCTTACATAGTTCAGTATACGCTTCTGTTCGTTCTTCTGAAACAAGGGTGGCTTGTGGGATTTCAGGCCACACTTCAACTCTAGGCCTCTGCAGGGAAAGCCTACACTGCCTTCTGCAAATTACCTCTGGGGAAACAGGGTATGAGGTGCCAGCTGCCCTGACCAGTTTGAAATACCTGCCTCTTTTTAAGAGGCAAGCCATACAAAAACAGCAGCATGTGTTTCCTAAGACATTAAGGGGAATACTTTTGTTTAAGCCAAAGAGAAAAAAGGGGATCTAAAAGCCTCATCCCTCCAGGGAGGTCTTATGCTCTCACCCCATCTCTGAGGCTCTCGAGTGAGGCCAGAGACAAGGGAAGATGGCCTGCCCCTAGTCGGAGCTGCCTTCAGAATCCTAGAGAATTTTATTCTTGGAACAGGAATCTGTACTACTGCACTACTTATTTTTTTTGTTTTCAGGTCAAACTTCAGAGCAACATATCATACCAGATGGCAGACATACGTCGCTTAAAGGGTAAATGTTCTTGGTGCAAACACGATTTTATACCTGAATAACATACAGCAGTGAAATGTAATTCCAAGTAGGCAACATGCTCTCTTGACGTTTTGGAAGAACGCTACAGGTGTAACCTCTCCTACTTTTTGTCAACTGTTTAATTTCTCTTAAATATTTGACTACATAAATATAAATTTACTACCGTAGAATCTGAAACATTAAAAATAGGCAGCATTTCTGAAAAATATCCATTATCTGCTGGACTTTTTTTATAAAAGTATAAAAATAACAGCCTTTATTTTTGTAACAGTAGTTATGGAATAAGGATTCAGAAAGGTTTTTTTTACTTCAGTAAACATTTATATCTTTATTACTATTGTGGAAAATTACCCAGCTGAAAACAAGGCTAAGTTTAGAGTATAGAGCACTTTAAAAAAAATTGTTCAAATGTTTTTACTTTGGCTTAGAACAACTTGCAGAATTGCGTCAAGAATTCCTAAGACAAGAGGACTATCTTCATGAATACAAGAAAAACAATACACAACTCCTTAAAAGATTGGAGTATAAAAGGTGAGGGATTAAAAGTGAATAAACATAACCCAGTTATAAGACATTTTATTGTTGCCAGGTCAGCTCATTTATTTATGAGCTTTAGGATCAGTGTGGAGTATTATTTTAACCATAATGTTCTTTCGCGGTTGTTGTATAAAATAGGTGAAAGATGTTTGGCCTCAGCCATGTTGTTTGATGGGTCAGTACAGCTTTATAATTATTAAGGAGGAGGAGAATGGAACACGTTTTGCTTTGCTTGTTTGTAGCAATAAAATCTGCAAGTAGATTGCAGTTCTCCAAAGTCAATAGACAATGTAAAAGGGTCAGAGAGTGTTGTAGTTGGATGCCACCCTACTTGGATTCATGACTGATCAAGATTTTTGTGAAGGAGTTCCTTAAAAACGTTAGAGACCCCATCCGTCTGTCTCACAACTCCCCTGTCTGTCTGACCTTTATCTGGGTGAAAGAGTGTATCAAAGGGAAACCATTTTTGAGCAAAGATATCCCAGGTTGGGCTAACTTACAGAATGCATCCAAAATCTGGGACCTATGACTCCTATCGAATTGAAATTTGGCAAATTTTTATAAAACATTTTATGATGTAACAATTATAAAAAAATTTATGACATAATGCAAAATATCAGAAAACTTTCCCTGTAGTCAAGTGTTGATCTTAGTGTTCATCATAGCCCAGGGGTCTCCAACCGTGGCAACTTTAAGACTTGTGGACTTCAACTCCCGGAATTCCTCAGCCAGTAAAGCTAGGAGTTGAAGTCCACAAGTCTTACAGTTGCCACGGTTGGAGACCCGTGTGGATATAGCCTATTTTCAAGGCAGATACTCCCTGAATTTTGAAAGGAACAGTTCAAGTGTGCTAGGACCTCTGCCATTTTTGATAAGCATTGAGGAATCTGGTAAGGAAGTATCTCTGAAACAATAACCCCGTGAATATTGGGTTGTCTGGTTTCCTATAAGGGCCTTTTAATATATTCAGTTAGACTAGGCAGATCATAAATGATTCAGTGGGAAGCCTAGAAGAACCGTCAATCTCAGTTCTAAATTCCGTTCTCCATCTTGGTTCTAGTTTTCAGTGTGGGCAACAAATCAAGGAACTAAGAATACAACATGAAGAAGATATAAAAAATGGAGGAACAAGTTATGCAGGACCAGAAGGTACATATTTCTTTTTGCGAGGGGTGAATCCAGGGGTCTTCCGCCTGGTTTTTGCTTCCTCCCAACATGGGTATAAGATGGGACTAGCAAGGAGCGGACTTGGCAACACTCGTTGCTGTATTGGAGTAGAGTTTTTATTTTGTTACACTTGGGCTGTAGGAAGTAGGTGAGGCAGAGGTGAAAAGGAAGTCGGATGATTTCTGTATGTTGATCCCAACAATGAAATATGAAGCATTGGATTAAGTGAAAGATAAATGAATGTTTTCCTTGTAAGTTTAGCTTTTAATCCTTAAGGAACATTTTTACAGCAGGCCACCCATGGGAACCAATTCACCAAAGACATTGAGAGAGGATTGAGTGAGAGTCCAAAAACAGTGAAGGCAACTCAGAAACTGAGTGAAGTTAAGAATGAAGCACCATCGACCAACAATATATCAGATGGCAAAGGTCTGTCTGGGACAACTGTGGTAAGGCATCAGGGTCCCTTTGGCACTCATGGGAGGATGGAAAATACTTGCCTGGCACATTACCTGGCACATTACCTGGTGGCACTGCACAGTTCAGTCAGCAGAACTTGGGGGGATTAATCTGACTGCAGCAGGAGGTTAGGTGAGGTAACTTTCCTTTGTTACCATTCCAACTCCCTTCCCTGGAACAGTCTGAAGGCACCTGTTCTTAGAGCTTCAGTGGATGGTGAAGCAAAGGGAAAAATATCTTGTTTTGACAGAAAAGATTAAACCCGGAGATGACGCAGGCATGCCTGGAATAGAAGAGAATGACCCTGCCAAAGGAGAAGATACACTCACTGGTTAGTATCTCAAATCTGATGTTGGTTTTTTCTTGCATTTCTGCTCACTCCATAGACAGATATTTGAATTGATAAATGGGACCCAGGATATTTAAAAATACTACTCTGATAAATGTGAATAAAAAAAATTGGTGATGTTTTCCTTACTCATGCAGTAAAATACACTTGCAGTGTTGTTTCTGGCTTCTTAATTATGTTGTTTTCAAGTTGGTGTTCACTAACTGCTTAATGTCCCACCCTGATCTGAAATATGAGAGATGTGAGCTGTAAGGCAGGACTTCTTCATGGAAGTCCTGACACTGGTTAGGAAACATTCTAAGGCCTTCCTTTTTAAATGGGTTGTAGTAAGAAGAGCCTTTTAAGACACTTTTTTATCCTTAAAACTGGTGAGAGTGCTATGTTGACAGAGGACTTCTGCATACCATCCAGTCCCAAGTTTGATGCAAGGTATATTTGTTAATAAAATAATGCAGTGTTTCTTCTACAAATCTGGAATTGCACATGTTTGTTCATTGGTTGTTGATGCTGGTAGATGCTGTAATCAGCAAACCCTTCAGGGCTATTAGGATAGAGACGCGATTCTCTGATTTCCCCAGGAATTGGCATTATGACAGTTATAACTAGGGAGGCTTATGGGGAACATCTACATTTGCTTAGAGCCACAGCTGGACCTGTAACAGTCTGTCTCCTGTTGCAAACATTGGCCTTTAGCAGAATTTGTTTGCCCTCTTTGAACCAAGTGCTAAATAATTGCTTGGTAATATGTTCAATTAGTATTTACAGATGTGAGTCATGGTATGAATTTGTGTTTTTTAGCTTTGAAGAAGCCACTTTTTTCAACTTCTCAAAATCAGCATCAACATGGTGGAAATGTTTACACAGAAAAAACCCATACTCTAAATCTGGCTCCAGGTGAGATCATGTGACCTTATTGATTTGCTATCCTGAGTTTTCCTCTGTGTCCTTGAACTTCGGCTTTGTATTTTTGTCTGCTCCAGGTGCAAATGAGGGTAATACTGACATGGTAAACCAGGTACCACCAAACTACCTTCAGCGGTCAATTCCTGATCACACATTGGACGTTCAAAAAAACAAAAAACAGCTTGCAAAACAGACTTCCAAGGAGAGAGTCAACGACTTTCAGAGAATGAAGCAAAGTGAGTCAGACCATGATAATTGAGCATAATTGCATGTGTTATCTCAAGTTCATTAAAACACCTAATATCTACCAGCTGGCTGTTTTAAGTATATTTGTATTCAGATGGTTTTGTTTTGTTTTTTAAATCTTAGCCATTAACTGCTGCACTATAAATCCATCTCAGAAGCTCAGAGTTCTATCTTCTAGCCTTCCTACCCCCAGACTCCAGAAAGCACATTGCTACTCACCTCGAGTTTGCCAGAGAGCACTTGGGTGACCTAGCCAGCCACGGGAACGTTTTGTGGGCCAATAAGGAAAGAACTTATGAAATTCATTGGAACCAAGAAACATAATGTTTGAAGAAAACCAAAACTGCATTTCAAGGAAAGAACCTTGTCCTGGCTGTGAGGTGTGGGACTTGGAGAATCAAAGCCTGCACCTGCTTGGCAAAATCAGCAAGATTTTTCAGTGGGGACAAATTCAGAATCTAAGCTTTGGGTAGGGAGAAAAAAACAGCAGGTGTAAAATGAGGAAGGCCCTATAGGGCAGCAATCCAGGTCAAAAAATGATCTGGTTGTTGTGGTGGTTCACAAGCTGAATATGAACTAGTTTGCTACCTTGAGTTGTTTTTATAAACAACTCAAGGTAGCAAACGCATCCAGTACATCTTCCTTCAATTTTCCGCACGACAACAAACTGGTGAGGTGAGCTGAGGGAGAGTAACTGGCCCAAAGTCACCCGGCTGCCATGGCCAAGGCAGGATGTGAATTCAGAGTCGTCTTCTTAGTCTAGAGCAGTGATGGCAAACCTTTTTGTTGTGGTGTGCCAAAAGCGCGTGTGCGTGCCAGCATCCACAGTGCAAAGTGCCCCGCCGCTCCGCGCATGCAACACCCCACCCCCTTACCTGCACTGGACATGCGCGCGCCTCCCAGCTGATTTTCGTCCTGTTTGAGGCCTTTCTCACCCTCCCGGAGGCTTGAGGGAAGTCTCTGCAGCCTTTGGAGGCTGAAAAATGGGCCCAACTTTCTTTGCGTGCAGCCAAAAACATAAGAAGAAAGAAGCGGAAAGAAGCAGCCCAGTGGCCAGGCCAGGTGCGTGGGGCAAGTTCCCCCCTCCACCCTTTCCCCGCTCCCCTCACTACCTCGTGTTGTTTGCAATGCAAGTGATGCAAGCCATGTGTTCCCACGAGCCATGTGGGCGGTGCAGCCTTGTGTTCCTGCACAGTCTGGATTAATTGGGGGTGACATTTCTCTGTGGGCTACCAAAATTTTCTCGCGGACCACCAGTGGTCCCTGGCCCACTGGTCTAGACTATTGTATCCCATTCTGGGCACGGCATTCAAGGAAAGACTTGGACCCATGGGAATATACCAGGTACTGAGCAGCGAGGGTGGGAAGGGAACATGGGTGGGAAAAACTTAGGAGGAATGGTTGAAGGTGTTGAGTATAGCCTGGAGATACTATGCGGAGACGTGATTTATGTCTTGAAGTATTTTAAAGAGGTGCAAGTAATAGGTACAAGGAAGAGTTTAGTCATCCACATGATTAACCCGATTTTACAACCTTGTTTACAGTGGGGATTAAGCGAATGGTTTGCTGTGGGTGTGTTTTTGCTGGAAACCGGAAGTAAAGGCCTGTTTTCAGCAAAACCAGCATAAAGCATGGTCATGTGACCATGGGACACTGCAAATGGCCACAAAAGAGGCCCAGTAGCTGAGTATCAGAAGTGCAGCCATGGCACCACGTGATGGGGGGAACCGTTGGAACTTTGAATCCACGGCTGTAAGTACCCCAAGAGAGGTCTGTCATAACTTCAAATGTTCACTCAATGACTGGTCATGAGTTGAGGATTACCTGTAAGTCCTGTTCAGCAATGGAAGAGGTGCCTATTAAAGAGAGGCCTTTAAAGAACCTGGAGGGCCCCCTCTTTGGGATGCTGTAGAAGTGGATTCCCGCACTTGAGCAGAGCATTGGATTGGATGACCTCTGGGTCCCTTCTACAATTACATTCTGATTAACAAGGGCTTAGAGAAAGCTCTGATCTGAAGCTCAGCTCTTGAGGCCTTATTTATTTATTTATTGAATTTATATTGCTGCCTATTCGCCCATGGTGACTCAAGGCGGTTTACAGAATGTAAAACCATATTTAAAATAAAAAAAACAATAAAAACTAACAAAATGAATCAAATAAATTAATAAAGTACAATAGAACAAAATCTGGAAAAATACATAAATAGGAAATCATCCCCCAACTCCCATCCACCCAGCCCCGACGACAGCAGAGTACTGTGCTGTCTTTGAAACATAAAATGCCATGTTTGTATACTTGAGTAATAGTAGTAATAAGGTCCTTGGGAAGGACTGAATAGGTGGGCAAAATTGTCAAATCCAGTCTGAACATTTGGCTGACTACGCAACGAACCTTAACAGAATACAGAGATGGAAAGGACCTTGAAGACCACCTGTTCCAACCCCCTGCTCAAGCAGGGTATGCCATTTTGGATAAATGGCTGTCCAGTCTCTTCTTAAAAACCTCTCGTGGGATAGGAGATAGAATAGAACGGAATAGGAATAGGAATAGAATAAGTTGGCCAAGTGACACAAGGAATTTGTCTCTGGTGCATAAACTCTCAGTGTGCAGACAAAGAACAATGTGATACTCATCGATCATAAATCACAAGTTACAACCATAATCATAAGATACAAAAACAAGTGATAAATCATAAGATACTATTAGGAGAAGATAGTAGGAAAGATGAGAAGGTGAGAAAGTTGGGATAATAGCAATACAGCCTACTACGTGGGTAACTATCCTTAGGCATAAGAGTTAGGTGTTTAGCATATGGGAGGAAACTACCTTTGTGTCTAGTTCTTTTGCCATACAATGTCCTATAGTGGCATTGCATGCCAAAACAACTAGCGTAATACTGGAGCATTCACAACTTCTGGAGGCAAGTTGTTCCACTGATTAATTGTTCTAACTATCAGGAAATTTCTCCTTAGTTCTAAGTTGCTTCTCTCCTTGATTAGTTTCCATCTGTTGCTTCTTGTCCTGCCTTGGAGAATAGATTGACTCCCTCTTCTTTGGGGCAGCCCTTTAGATATTGGAAGACTGCTATCCTGTCACCTCTAGTCCTCCTTTTCAGACATACCCAATTCCTGCAACTGTTCTTTATATGTTTTAGCCTTCAGTCCCCTAATCATCTTTTGTAACTGGATGCAGTATTCCAAGTGTGGTCTTACCAAGACGTTATAAAGCAATATTAACACTTCATGTTATCTTGATTTTGTTGCTGTATTAATGCAGCCTAGGATTTTGTTGGTTTTTTGGGCAGCCGCCACACACTGCTGGTTAGGACTTCAATATCTCTCTCAAAATTAGTACTATTGAGCCAGTGCACTGGGTTTTTCTTGCTATTTTTATCACCATTGGATTTAATTTTGTTAAATAGGGCTCGATCAAGTGTGTCAAGAGTCTTCTATATCTTGAGCTGATCTTCTGCAAATTTGATGAGCTCCCCTTGTCTAAATCAATGAAGAAGATATTGAAGAGTACTGGCCCCAATACAGAACCTTGGGATACCCCACTGCATCCTTCCCTCCATGCAGACGCAGTTCCATTAAGGACCACACACTGAGTGCAGTTGGTCAGCCAGTTGTGAGTCCATCTGGTGGTGATACTGTCTGACCCATGTTTTTCTATCTTATCAAATAGTAGGTTGTGGTCGACTTTATCGAATTTATTATAATAATAAATAAATAAATATATATATTAGTAATAATAAATCCCAGGTCTTTGGGAAATTGAATAGGTGGATAAAAATGCCAAATCCAATCTAAATATTTGGCTGACTGTGCCACAAACCATAATGTATAGTCTATAACCAACATAATTTATTTCTTCTAAACCTCCAACCTCCAAATCAACACTTCTTAATCTGAACTGTTGGGTATAATTTTGTATTTCTATGATTTTTAATGATCAAATTGATAGATAGACTAATTCAAACATATTGTGATTCTTTTGTTTGGGTGGGGGATATCTGATGATTAAATGGTTTATATCATTAAGACTTGAATACACTTCTCAGAAATAGAGACTTGAGTCATGCTCCTATGGGATGGAAGAATCCTTTCCCTTCATTTAAAAAGTACTTTGAGCATTTGTAAATATCCTGCTGTAGTTCAGGACATAGAATGTCCTAAAGAGGGAATGAAATCCTCTTCTTAAACCCTCTTTTAATTTTCAGCTTTTGTATTCGGCCTCTCCTTGCATTTTCAGTCAGTTGAGGAATCAACAATTGAATGTTGCAGTCTTATAAAAGTAAATGCTGGAAGTGCAAAACAAATTGCTAAGTCACGCAAAGGCTTTCTTGCTCGGGCCCTGGAACAAGAAGCGCAGAAATTGACGTATTCAGATTCATTGTTCCAGACAACAATATTTTATAGGAGATTCCTGTTTCTATTTCTGTCTCATTTTTTTTTCCTTTCTTTTCCCCAAGGTGTCAATGTTGTGGTTAAGAATTTTTCAGAAGTAGCTTCTACTTACAACTCATGCTCAATCCTGCGTTCTAGGATCCTCATAAATACACCTAAATCATACTTGGCCTTCTGAAACTTGGTGAAACCAGATTTCTCCTGCAAGGAGCTAATTGATCTGGATGCATTTCCTGGGCTCTAGTGGGCAAGCAGCTTCTGTCAGCAAGTGGAACTTCTTATAAAAAGCTCTCCAAATATTCTTAGCTCCAAAGCCTGCCTTGTTTGCAAGGTTAAACTAGTATTGAAAACTTAGAAAGCTAGCAATTCTTTGCTGCTGTTATTTTTATTACAGCTCTTTGGGTTTCACAAAGCAGTTGGAGTTTGACAATTCTACTTACCCAGAGCCTCCATACATGCACCAGTTTGCCCATTCCTTTGGCTGGCTTCTCGGCCTGCCATCATTAGGCAGCCCATCTGCTCTCACTAGAGCAGGGGTGTCAAGCTCAATTTCATTGAGGGTCGCATCAGGGCTGTGGTTGACCGGGGAGGGGGGAGTGCTAGCCCCTCGCGACTGGGTGGGTGTGGCCAACTGGGTGGGTGTGGCCAGCTTGATGCTACTCCCCAAACTGCTGGCATGTTTCCTCTTCGCATTGGGTAGACCAGGACAATCCCGCGGGCCCGATCCGACCACATTGTGGGCCGAATTCGGCCCATGGGCCTTGAGTTTGACACCTCTGGACTAGAGGATGAACAAAAAATGATCCTCAGAAAGCAAAATGATTCCCACTCTTATGCAGGACCTGCTAAAAGAGAGCATATTCAGTCCTGGAAAGAGCATCCAAAAGGCAGGAACCATTTTAATGCTTCTGCTTTTGGGGCCCACCTGCTTTAGGCTGGAGCAAAATACCCCAGCCCCCCTTTCCGAATAGGGCATGTCTGGAGATGTTATGTCACCCCAGCCTCAAAACTCAAGGCAGGAGGCTGGCAGTGGTAGAGCTGCAGAAAGAGGCGGGTAAAGTTTTTTAACTTTCCATTCTCATAGCTTCCCATCAGTGGAAGCATCTTTCCTCAGTTTTTGTTGTTTTTCCAGATAGTAAACTGAGAACTTGAACAATTAGATTGGTTTCTGTCTTTGCAGGTAATTAGAAATAAAAACGACATATTTACCACGAATGTTCATACAAAATTTATGAAATTCATAGCACGTATGCCCCTCTGCTTGAATGTTTCTGTATGTATGCAAGAAAGGGGCTGGACTCCAATCTTAGCTGTATTCAGTGGTGAATTTGTGAGAGATGCTTTGGAGGAAACCCTGGAAGGATTTGTAAATTGATTTCTTCAGCAACCCCAGCTGCATCTTGTATTCTTTCACCATCTGAAAATGGGCACAGGGCTTCAGTTCATCCACTTAATATGGCACAGATTTTGCCATTCTTGCAATGTACGAGAAGTAGTTTTCTTCAGCTTAGTTTGTTTTCATTGTGAAATTTTGTTTCACAATTCGTCCTTTTCTAAAATATTGGGAATTTTTCTATAGGTTGGAATATGTTAATTATTGTAAATTTAGTCCAACTGACCAGGCGTTTTCATCAGCTCGGATAAATGGAAGTCAAGGTATGCTTGAAAAATATTCAACCAGTATAAATTGGTTATTTGCCTTCATTTGAATCAAGCATTTAAAATCTCTGCATGAAAAACACAGTAAATTGAGCCTTGGAAAATAACCATTCTGTAACAAAACTAGGATTTATACAGTATGTGAGATTTTGGACCAATCTTTCTAGTTATTTAGCCAAAAAAGTGATAGCGCTTTCCCTCGCAACAGAAGTAAGGATTGTGTAGCACGAAGCAAAAGGTCTACTCATATTGTGATTTTTTTTCCTATGAAGTTCTGTAAAATGAATATTCACCTTTTTGGGGGTTTCTGGTGCTGGAGAAGCTGCAAGTTACCTTTCCACGACTTTCCGCCCAGGTGACATTGCCTGCCCCCTCCTCCCTCCTCCTGGCTTCTGACTGATCCTTTGCCTACTTCACAGGCCGGTTCTTTGATGAGAACGAGTCCCCCGTTGATCCTCAGCATGGATCTAAACTGGCGGATTATAATGGGGATGATGGGAACGTGGGTGAGTATGAGGCAGACAAGCAGGCTGAGCTGGCCTACAATGAGGAAGAGGATGGTGATGGTGGTGAAGAAGACGTCCAAGGTGAGCTTGGGCCTTGTCTCCATCCCATTCACTTAACTTCATCACGTAAAAAACTCTTGGGCTTTTGTGTAGAGTGCCATAATTTAGCTGATAGGAAAAGACTTTTGACACCTGAGACTTGACCGTTGTCTTTTTTTGTACGTAGTAGTTTTAGGGTGGAATGTTTCCAAACTTGAAGCTGTTTTCTTGAAACGGCTTTTTTTTAAAAAATCAGATTAAGTTATGAAGTTTGGCTTTGTGTGCAAAGGGGCAGATCTAGCACCAAATCTTAAACTGGATTATGCAATTGAACTTACAGTACTCTGCTTTGGAGAAACTAGCTGGGATTTTGAGCCCATTCTAGCAGAAATCTTTCAAAGCAAGCAAGGACAATTTGATTGGTCTTCAACGTGCCACAGAGTGCATTTGCTGCAGAAAACCCCTGTGGGCCTGAAGGATTATCATTTAACCTAGGGGGCAGATGTAACCCAGTGATTCACAAGTATTCAAGGATTTAAAAATCCATCAACACTGACAGAAAAGAGCAAACTTCGCTCCCCCCTAGCATTGAAAATTTTATAGCTAGTTGGGTAATAAAATCTCTGCAAGAAAGTAACCAAGTTCAGAGAGCACCAACCCTGAGCTTCAAATATTGTCTTCTGTTGGATTTAGAAAGGATCTCTCTAATAGGATGAGAGGGGTACATTAAATGATGAAGTCAAAGGTGAGGTTATAAAACACAAGACTGCTGAAATCCACTTCTCTGGAATGTCTGGCCAAATCAGGGGTGAGTAATCAGCAGGTGGCATGTGCCTCACCGCAGCCAGAGCAGCTGGGTCTGAAAATTGGACCCATTTGGGAAGAAGCATGTAAGGAAAAGGTGTGTGTGTGTGTGGGGGTCAGCTTTATAAAGCAGCCCTGGGCTTTATTATCCCCTTAAGCCAGAGGTCCCCAAACTTGGCAACTTGTGGACTTCAATTCCCAGAATTCTCCAGCCAGCTATGCTGGCTGGAGAATTCTGGGAGTTGAAGTCCACAAGTCTTAAAGTTGCCATATTTGGAGACCAGGCAGGGGACATCTCAAAATCATTTGCTCTGGGTCATGTGACTATGAGGCTTCGGATGGAGAAGCTGGCCATGTGCCAAATCATGGCCCCTCCCATAGGGGTCATTGGGGGAACTTGGTCTGCCTTCCTTTCTGGTCCAACTTCAGACAGACTGTTTCTTTGACCAGCTTCTTCCTGCAACCCCACATTGCATCCGATTCTGTTCAGTTTTTTGAATCAGATAAAACTGAGAAGTCCCAGCATCCTTTACATAATTTATTGTTTTATTAGATCGGAAAGAAAAAAAAAACCTCAAAACCAACTGGTCCAGTTTTCTGTTACAGACAATCCTAATTGGCAAAGTGGGTGCGTTATTTAATTCCCAAAGGGAGGTGCGGGGAGGCCCTGAGAAATCTGGACTGATTGCATTGATGTTGCAGGAGTGTAGCACCCCAGTCCCACCCAGGGGTGAAAAGGGAAAGGCAGCCTTTGCAGCTAGGCGTCCCTCCGCGTCTCTCCTCTTCTCCCCCATTTGTGGGAGAGAAACTGAAGATTGGTTTTCGCCCTTGCATTGCAGATGATGAGGAGAGGGAGCTCCAAATGGATCTGGTGGACTATGGGAAGCCACGCTTTAATGAGGTCCTTTAAAGCCCCGATGGCTTTCTTCTGGGAGATTGTGCAAGTCTTCAGCGCTTGGTGCAAAAGACCCCGGAGACCAGAGACAGTGCGCTGTTTGACCTGGAACCTTGGAAGGAAAAGGTAAAATGAGGCGATGTGCGTATGGTGGGTTCCAGCCCTTTGCCAATAAGAGAGATGCTTTGTCCTAGAAGATGAGCCGTGAGTAGAGTTACTGGACTGGGCTGCAAGACTGTTCTTTATCTGTAATCTTTGTGTTAATAATTAACATTGCAAAATAATTTTACATGTTTCTGAAATAAAGTGAACGTGTACAGTTTGTATCTCCTACAGTCATGACTTCATTGCAGAAAAAAATATATAGATGGAACATTGAAACAGCAATGTATTTAATTCATGCAAGCAAATTGTTTTCTCTCGTCTTGTGACTTGTACTTTATGGTAACAATTCATTTTGGAAAAAATAAGACTGAAAAGACAGGATACGTGTTTATGAAGGAACTTTGTTTAACACAATTCTGCAAGGTCTGTGGTGGCAGTGAAACCAAACGGGAAGTTTGCCCTAAGAGAATGACTAACGTTACCCATAGCAAATGTTTTGCAAAGTATTCTCATTTTATATATTTTTTCATTAGGCTCTGAATCGACAAACAGTACTTCGAGCATTCAAAAGCTAGTTTGCTAACCCACGTTTTTCTTTACAGCAGTGGGCTTTGATTGTATGCAATGATAATTTATTTGAACTTGCTTAAAATTGCAGTCTTTGGATCTTTTAAATTCATTCCTCTCTAAACCCATTGTGTCCAGTTCCCGAGTGATGCTCCATTCTTTTTTAATGGAAGTGCTGCTGGAGGGATTCTGCATGAAAACAGAAAAGGGGTCAGGCATGTACAGTGAAGGGCACCTTCCCATCTCCTGGGTAGGGCAGGGCCAGATGGATCGAGCACTTTGGGATGTTCAGGGCAACGTTTACATCCTGATAGTGACAGGCTATTAACCCAGATGATTTTATCAGCCAAGGGCTACTGGAAATAAAATCTTTTTAAGCCCTTTACGACAGGGTTGTCTTTCACTACAGATCATTCTTACTTAATGACAGTGGTTGGGAGTGGAAATTCCCAATGCCGTGGCTAAACAATACAGTCATAAAGTGCAATGTGACATGAACCATGCTACTTAGAATGGGAGCCTCAACATTTTGGGTTGCCATCGTTAAATGAGTTCTGTGGATGGTGTTAATTGCAATTCACATGGTTGCCCCTGGTAACCTCCTCCTGCCTTCCCAGTTGGCTTTGATTGTTGGAAGCCAGCAGCAAAGACCACACATAGTGACTGCAGAACCATGGGATGTTGCAATGTTACAATTGAGTCAATTGCCGAACACCCAGATCGAGATCACACGACTGCAGGTGTGCTTTGACCATTTTAAGTACAAGGACCGGTTGTAAGCACCCTGGCTCAATGCTGTTGTAAGCCAAGTTACTGAATGAGTGGTCGTTAAGTGAGGACCACCTGTATTCCTGTGCTCAGGGTAAAGTTCATTTTTGATGAATAAGGTCCATTTGTGATCACTTCATTACACTGAATTTCATTAGAAAATTATTCATTTCTGACAAAAGTCTCTACCTGGGATTCTTTTGAGCCATAAGACGAACGCAGGGCCTCTCAAGAATTGTTTTGCCTGCAACTTTTCTTTCTATGCTGTAAAAAAACCTGCTGTGTTTACACACCAATATAAGGCTGAATCTGCAGCCCTGTCCTGTTCTTCGTAACCTTCCCCTCCCCTCAGTCTGTCTTTATGTTAGAACTGATGAACTGACAAAACTATTTCCAAAGCTAGGTGTAATTTTGTTAAGAATCTGCTGTTGAAATTGAACATTTAATAGGGTTTAATAAAAGCTTAATATAGCTTGTGTCTGCCTTTGTGTTCCTCTTTCCTCTTGGCAACGCACAGTGAAGGGAAATGAAGATTTCCCACATCTTCAACACAATTTTGCTTCTAACAGTTGTGTATGTGTATACCTTTTCTTTAAATACCCCTTACATTCCTCTCTGTGAAAGAATGTTTTGTTCCTCTCTGCCCAGTTTCCCAACCTCTCCAGTTTAATTACAATCCTCATTCCCCAAACTTGATAAGCAGCCCATCCATCTCACTGTCCTGCTCACTGGAAGTGTTGAATGCTGGCCCCGAGATTGAGCCCCACCGGTCTCTCCACCTGCAGCCATTAACGTTGCCCTTGTGCCAGACTGCGGGCACTCTGGTACTGGGAGGCTGTTGGCCACACATCGTGCACGCGCAGCCCCTGCCTGGGCATTTAGCGGTGCCTTGGGGACCCCCTGCTCCCGTTTCTGCCCAGGAAAGGAGCATCAGACCCAAGGGGACCCCGAGTGGAAGTCATCCAGGTCCAGAAGAGAGGCGACCCCACGGCGTCCCCGGGTCTGCTGGAGCAGCTCCCTGCCGAAGACGCGCGGCCTAACTTAGCTCGCCCCTCCTTTCCTGCTGAAACCGCCCCGGGAGCCTTCGCCTTTCTCCAGCCCTACGCTCGCCGCCCCTTCCGCCTCCCCGGGCAGCGTCTTCGCGATGCCGTCGGTGCGCTTCGGCGGGCAGCCCTGGGGGCCAAGGCGCGACCCGTGCGGCCGAGGGCTTCTCCGGGACCAAGTCCCCGGCCAGGAGCCGAGGACAGAGGGCCGCCTTCCTCTCTTTCCCTTCGCGCGCGGCCACCAGGGCCTCCAAACGACCGGCGGCCTCGTGAGAAGCGCCTCTTTCACCAGGACGCCCCGCCCCGCGCGCGCGCCTGCGCAGTGACGGCGTCGGGCAGGCCACCGGGCTCGCGCCTTCCCTCCCCCGCCAGCATCCGGGTCCTTCCGCGCGGTGCAGCAGGTCGGTAGGCGGGAAATGGCGACCGGCCGCTGCTGGGGCTGCTGAGCGCGACCGAGACCCGGCGGCGGCGGCGGCGGCAGCGGAAGCGGCGGCGGCGGCGCTTTGTGCGAGCCGCGCGGCGGGGGAGGCCTGCCGGGCCTGGGCTGCCCTGCCGCCGCGGGGCCGGTCTCCGGCGGCGGAGAGGCGCCCGCCTGCCCCACCTTCCCTTCGGCGCTTCACAGGTAACCGCCGCGGGCGGCGCGGGAGGCGGCGGCGGGTCCGGGGATCGCGCCCTTCGCCCGGGGCTCCCGCGCAGGCATTGGACCGCCCCCCGCCCGCCTAGGCCGAGCTTCCCGCCGCGGGCGCCTCTGTTGCTCTGCTCGGCGGGCGCCTCTGGGCCGGGGCGGGCGAGCGCGTGCCGCCTCCGCCGCGCCCGGGGGGGGGGGTGTTCCGGCGGGCACTTAGCAACGGGGCCGGCCAGGCGAGCGGGGAGCGGCGCTCCAAGGTCATCCGCGCGCGGGGAGTGTCCGACGGACGATCCCGGCTGGAGCCCCCGGAGGGTCCGCCGAGCCCCGGAGAAGCGCCCTTGGCCCCCGGGCGGCGGAGGGGAGGCGCTTGGGACCGGGGAGCCGCCTTTGTTCCCCGCGGCGCAGTGCCGGGGCGGCGGTTGGCACAATGAGCCCGGGAGTCGGGGTGCCTGGGATGGGCTTTCCCCTCGGCGGGCGGGGATCGCGCCATCCCGGCAGGCGGGGAGCCCGAGACCCCCGGAGGTGGAGCCCCTCTCGGGCCGCTCCACCTGCTTGCCGTCGCGTGCCGGGACGGACGGACGGACGGGGAAGACAACAGCCAAGTCCGTAGTTTCAAAGCGCTGCCTCGATTGTGGGTCCCAGATTTGTCCCGGCTACTTATAATACCTGGGCATTTTATTAAATACACAAACACACAAAAACTGACTATATTTAAATTTTGGCACGATAGAAACGGAGAAGAAAAGTGTAAACAGGGAAGGAAGGTAGCGCTCCTGCAATGGTTGAGGCTTCGGGAAGACAGGTAGGGGCGGGATGTGGGGAGAGTAAAAGTCTGCCTGGAGGATGAAGACAGGTTACGTGTAGGGGGAGTTTACCTTTTAAAAGGCCTCCAGGGCTGAGGAAGCAGAGGTTCCCTTGGGGTGCAAGTGCAGGACAGTTGAAAGACTCTCCTAAGGTGCTTTCAAACCTATTTGCTCATATGAATTATTGCTTGCTTTTACTGGATGGATAATTTAATCTCTCTTTTCCATTTCTCCCCTAGTAAAATGGGAATAATTCATCACAAACTGCTGGTGCTGCAAGGGTTAATTACTTAATGTTAATAAAGGGATTCGGAGATTAAAAAGGCCCTACAAGTAAGTTACTATAAGTTCCTATTAGCTGTTGAAGTGCAATAGTGATTTTTATTTATTTTATATTTGAAGAAATGGAGTCACCACTCACTGTGATGAATGTTGTTTCTGGGTGGGAGAAGAATAAGCACTGTGTGTTTTGCCTTTCCTGTTCGTCGTAAGCATAATTTAAATGTTGCTTTAGTGACATGCATGCATTACGCCTTCTCGCGAGCTATTACTTAACGCTTCAAGGAATGGTTTTTATAAATGTAGTCATCAGGGGTTTATGAATTTTCACTTGGCACGGTAGCTGGCCATAATTTGTGGCCATGAGTAATCCTTCCTCACCACCATATCCTCTGTGTATGCCAGATAACTGGGAGTCTCTCAGTTTGCTCTGGGCATTGGAAGAGACAGAGGCTGACTAAAGCTGTTGTACTTTCTGCCTGCTGTCAAACGGAATAGAAAAAAAGCATAAGCTGCTGCTGTTTTCTCTCCTAAACTTACTTGAGTTCTGTCAGTGATCCCTTGGGCCTAATCCAGGTTAGCCATGCCCCAGTATCCCACTGGAGGGCATTGAAGGAAGATAGTCCCCTCTGAATGAGAAGGGATGGAGGTTCATAAGGAAGGAAGGCAACTCACCAAAAAGGACTGATGGAGCCTGCAGATTGCAGTGCAGAAATGCTGGATGTCATAGTGGCCAAGGGATCCGAGGGCTGTAGGACATACAGTGCCACATCTTTTGAAGCACCCAGATGGGGAGAAGCTCCAGTGGACAAGAAAAAAACTAGGTTTTTCTCCCCTAAGAAGGAAATTAGACCCAGAAAAAAAAACTTGGAAATCTGTGTTATACTAGATCAGGGGTCTTCAAACTTGACAGCTTTAAGACTTGTGGACTTCAACAAGGGCCTTGGTGGCTCAGGCTGTTAAATGCCTGCATTTAAGTTCCAGCTGTCTACAATTACTGTAGGCTGGAATCCCACCAGGCTCAAGGTTGACTCAGCCTTCCATCCTCTTGGGGTAGGTAAATTGAGGACCCAAGATTGTTGGGGGCAATAAGCTGACCTTGTAAAAATGCTGCTTAGTAATAAGCAGGCATATACAATGGAAGGAAGGCTATTGCTGAGCACATTGGGTTGTATCCCAAAAATTGTAAGCTGCCCTGAGTCTTTGGAGAAGGGCGGCATATAAATGTAATTAAAAAAAAAAAACTCCCAAAATTCCTCCTTCAGTCATGTTAGCTCAGGAATTTTGGCAGTTGAAGTCTGTAAGTCTTAAACTTGCCAAGTTTGAAGACCCTTGTGATAGATGATAGATACATACATACATTGATAGATGATAGATAGATAGATAGATAGATAGATAGATAGATAGGGAGAGAGAGAGATGATAGGTAGGTGGTAGATCAGGGGTCTTCAAACTTGACAGCTTTAAGGCTTGTGGACTTCAACTCCCAGAATTCCTCCTCCAGTCATGTTAGCTCAGGAATTTTGGGAGTTGAAGTCTATAAGTCTTAAACTTGCCAAGTTTGAAGATCCCTGTACTAGATCATTTACATCAGTTTTACTGTTCTGCTGGCAGTGGCAATCCAAAATCAAAATGCCAACTCTTTCTCATTAACTCCTATGCAATTATATTACTCGGCAATTAACTCCTAGACCTTTTGCATGTGCCTCTGTCACAGTTTGGGTAAAAGAGGTGAGCAAGTGCTTGAGGAGGTCTATTGGTGATGTGGATTTATGCTTTGAGAGTATTGTGTGTTTCCTTGCTGAGCACATGTAAAGGACAAGGGCACGTTTTATTCGCTTTCTTACAAACATTTGTAGCCTAGCTTTCTTAACCTTGAGGTACCCTGTACTCTTAGAGGCTTGGCTCATGGACTGCATGCCAATTAGTTCAATTAACCAGGGTAATTTTTTTGATTCTTTAGACCAGGGGTCTTCAAACTTGACAGCTTTGAGACTTGTGGATTTCAACTCCCAGAAGTCCTCTTCAGTCGTGTTAGCTCAGGAATTCTGGGAGTTGGAGTCCACAAGAATTAAACATGCCAAGTTTGAAGACCCTTGCTTTAGATGTTTTGTTCTTTGCTAGAAAACTAAACATTCTTAACTTTTTTGAAACTCCGGGACACTTTATTTTGGTTGGTGAATGGTTTTATTATTATTTAGAAGTTACTGGAACTGATTTTTTTGAAATCTTATTCTAGTTCAGCTTTTTTAGTAACATTGTACTGCGTTAATGTACTTAGTTTCAATCATGTCAAAAAATAAATACACTCCATGTAAAGTTGCTTTCTGTTTTTTAAGAGAAATATTCTTTAAAATATCAATATTTTATCTTCAAAGAGTATATAAAAGGCAAAGATAATATACAGGCAGTCTTCCATTTACAACCATTTATTTAGTGATGCATCAAAGTTACAACAACACTGAAAAAAGTGACTTATGTCCATTTTGCAACACTTATGACTGTTGCAGCAGCCTTGTGGTCATCTGATTAAAATTCGGGTGCTTGGCAACTGACTCATGTTTATGACAATTGCCGTGTCCCAGGGTCACGTGATCCCCTTTTGTGACCTTCTGACAAGCAAACTCAATGGGGAAGCCAGATTCACTTAACAACCGTGTTACTTAACAACTGCAATGATTAACTTAACAACTGTAGCAAGAGGTCATAAAATGGGACACAATTCATTTAACAACTGTCTTGCTTAGCAACAGAAATATTGGGATCTATGGTTGTTGTAAGTTGAGGACTACCTGTAATTGAAGGAAAAAATGAAACACTGACTTTGCAATTGTTCAACAAAAAGAATTAAGAAATACGTCATTTTCTTCTGTAGAAAAAGTAAGCAGACTCTTGACTCTTAATACCTGATTGCCCCTATGGCAGAAACAGCCTTAAATACCTGTTGCTGGAAAAAAATAAACCTGTGATTTGTGGAGTTGGATGATTAGAAAGAGTGAACAGTGAACAGAAGAAAATTATGTAGGAGTCCGAGGCATTCGACTCCCATTTCAAGGCCATTCCATTGAGTCAGTGCTGCTACCTGAAGATGTTTCCATCACAGAACGCAGTTGCCTTCCCACCGAAGTACCACCTGTTATCTACTCGAGGGTCCATGCTTTCAAACTGCTAGGTTGGCATGAGCTGAGTGAGGACAGTTGTTGTCACATGGAGCTTGGCTCTTGAACCTGGGCTGCTGACTTTCCAGCCGACAAGCCTAGCCTATTAACCTCTGAGCCCTTGTGCTGCCCAGGTAATCTTAGAGAAGGTAAAATATAAACATAACTGCTGTTAAGAAGGAAAAAAAGCCCACTTCTTTATAACTTACTCCATTCTACCCCCTTTTTACATTTTACTTGCTATTTTCCTTTGTGTTGTGTTACCAAATGTATTTAATGCAAATTATATATAGGAAAAGAAACATCCTTAAGTGGTCAATTCTTTTCTTTTTAAAGAAAGTTTTATTTTGACAACAAACATAGACAGACACAAACATAAAACATCAAATGGAATCATCTTTCCATTATACAGTGTGTCAGTTGGTACATATCTCTTGTGTACAATATTAACAATCTTTCCCTGCTAAATTTAAATTAAGTTTCGTATTGTGTAGATCAGCTATTCATATCATATTATATAGTAGTCAATTCTTATAAGTATCTACTGGTCTCTGTCATGCACTAGGAGGAATATTTTCCCTTTCAGTGCAGATTTTTTTCAACTGTGCAATGTTTGTAGGATCTCTTGAAACTAGAGACTAGTGTGTAGGTAATCATACTTAATTTCTGCCTCAGACCAAATCTTTCCCCCTCCTTGTCCCAGTAACTGTGAGGGGTGACTTTCAATCCACATGAAAAAAGACAGTGGCAGACTAAAATCTCATTCCTAGGCTTCTCTCCAGGTCTTCTGCTCAGCGTGGGACAAGACGAGGCCAAAACACTCATTAAACAGCATGTAGCAGGCAGAGTGCCAAGTGGACCTAGCCAGGTCCCCAGCCTTCATTTGCCAGCGAGCCCAACCGGTTTTATATCTTCCTGCTGCTCTCTGATGCCAACTTCCTGTATAACATGGAACGCTACAAGGCTCTGTGCAACAGCAGTTTAAATATGTCAGACGGTGACCTGTGTTACAAATGAGCTTTAATGAGTATCTAGAATGTGGTGGAATATTTTGTATTATGGTAGATTTGCTTTGCTTCCTTACACTCCCCTACTACTCCTAGCCCTCTTCTAAAATTCTTTTTAGATTTTTCTTTTTATACTTTTTAGCTTTTTATGTTTAATTTTTATTCTCTTGAATCTTTTATGCATTTTACCCCACCCCTTTTGTGCTGGTCTTTGACCCTAATAAACGTTTTGATTTGATTTGATGTTTCTCCAGCCAGAGAGTCTTACATTCTCCTCAAGCACCCGCTGGTACAGTGATGGATTCATAGTGAATTCTATGATAGTGAGTTGCCCGATAGAAAACTTTGTCTTGCCTTGCCTTGTAGTTGGTATTGGGTTCTTCTAGGGAAATGCTAGTTTTGGTTTTCCCAGAACGTCAATAATGATCAAATAACTCTATATTTGCCTTGTCTCTCCAAAGCCAGAATTGTCTTTTCTCAGGCGTTGAGTCTTGCGCTGAGGTTCTTTCTGGTCAGTAAAGTTTCCTCCTGGCAGCCTTCCCGTGAAGATCCAGTTGGTGCTGTTTCTTTCTCGTGGTATTTAACATCAGTAGAGGCAAGAGCTCCCTGTAGGCCACTTGATGGGATTCCAGGGTTCCTAGAGACTTCTTTCAGCATCTTGGTCTCTACTCTCAGGCCAGATTGGTTGGGAAAACCTGGCCTGGGCAAGTTGACAGTTTCAAATCTTCTTCACTTGTAGATGATCTTCTGGACAATGGAATAATTGATGTCTACTTTTGGTAATCTTTCATCATCCCTTCCTGGGCATCTATAACCTTTCTAAAGGCTTAAGAGAGCTCTTTTGAACTAAGCATGATGATCCCCTACACTAAAGCAAATCAAACTAAATATCTGAGATTCCAATAACACATGTGTTTGTCCCAGGTCCTTTCTAACAATCTTCTGGTCATTCGAATCATCGTGATTCTGATTTTAGGCATTTGAGGAAGTAGTTAAAGGGTACTTACTTTTTCCACATGCATGTTGTGCCTTTATATCTTACTACAGGATCTTACAAAGACTACAAAATGTGAATGGTGCAGATATTTGTTAAACCATATCCCATTTATCTGTTAGTATTGTTGAAATAAGGTTAAATATTTGTATGTGGAAATATTGTTGAAAAAGTAAAAAAAAAATTCAGTGGCGTGCACTCGCTTTTTATGTGATTGTATGTACTTCTCTCTCCCTGCTAATGTAATTTCTCACCTCCTTCAGACTCGTGCTGTGTCCACCTTAACTGCTCACACGTGCCGTAGATTCGCCATTATGGTCCTAGCCCATCCTTAGACCTGAAAGCTCTCTTGGTGACAGCCTCTCCCATTACAATCTACCTCACAAGGTGGTGACAGTTCTGGGGAAAATGAAGAGGAGGGAAGGTTACACTCCACCTTGAGTTCCTAAATGAAAGGCAGGATAAAAATCTAGCTGTGGAATTCTGGCAACGTTAAGATGGGTGGGCTTCAATTCCCACTTAGTGACCATCACAACTTAGAACCAAAAGGATCAAGTGAGGACTGCCTGTATCCAGGATTATATGGGAACTGAGGAAGAGAGATTATTGTCGTATAAACTGCTTTTATTCTTTTTCTTATTGATCAAATTTATACCCTGCATAAATATATGCATTTGGTTGACTTCCATGGCAAACAGAGGTGTGAATTAAATAAGGTCTTGGCTCTTTTGTGCATCTGAAAAGATTTCATCTAAAAGAGGACAATTGTGCTAGGATTTAGTATTACACATTATATGTGTGTTTTCCTTTCCGATAGTAGACTTTACTGCCAGTACACTGGACTGAAATGAATGAAATCAGTGTATGAGCACACCTTTCCTTTTTGACTTGAACTGGTGTTTTGCACACATTATGCTAATGCAAGGCTTCTCAAATTTTGTAGCACTGCAGCTTTCCAAAATGCTGAACAAATGTGTACACACATAATGCATCTTAATTTATAGGCCATAGAGGACCGGGTAGTATGGCAACTGCGTACAGCTTGCTTGTGCAGGCAGTGTTAAGCAGAACTCCCAGAGAGAGTTTTGACTGAGAAAGCCCCACCCCTCTTCTTTAAAAAATGTCACCTCTGCCCTGTAGTTTATGCATCCTTGGGCATCCAGCCCCACATGGTGGATTTTAGGCACAATTGTGAACTGAGATTCACTCATCATGCAAAACCAATCTTTCCCAAAGATGAAGACAGACTCCAGGGGAGACATGTCTTCATCTCTGAAACATTTTAAAAAAGTAAAAACCTTTTAAAAGTTTAGTTTGTTACAGTAAATCCACCTTTCCCAAAGTTTTATTGTTTTTTCATTGTGTTTATTTTGCTGATTACACTTTTAGTGGAGGTGTATATATTAAGATTATACTAAAGGAAGATGTGATGGCAAAACTGTTTAGGAGCCCCTGCACTAAGCCATTAATCATAATTAGACAACTACAATGATTGAATTTCCAAACCATGCTAAACCAAGATAAAAGCTAATGTTTGGGTATGAAGAGGGAGCCCTGTTTTAACAAAAAGAAGCAAACTCTTATCTAAATCCCAGGTATTTTTGACCAAATGATTGGTACAAGTTCCTGCTATGAACATCCAAATGAAAGCTATTTCATTCTAAAATTGAATTTCATTTTCTGTTTCCATCATTTTCCCTTGTTAGTATTAATTGTCTTATTAATTTCCCAGCTATAAATTTTTTTAGAATAAGATTGAAGCATGCACAAATATATTTCTGGATAGATTTAATTCTGAATATATTTTGGGAAGAACCTCCTAATACAGAATTCACTAAACTATACATTATTCTGGACCCTTATACATCAAGTTCTTTAGTGTTTCTAACTTACATTATAATTTTGCTCCATAATTGATAAACAAAACCTTTTCAACTTGAGGATAACTTATCTTCAAATAAAAAAGTCCCTGCGGATTTTACTCTGCTAGTCATAGCTGATTCTAGGGAACAGTACTCAGTTTCAAGGCCATTGATTCAGCGCTGCTGCCCGAAGGCATTTCTGCAGTCATTGGGTCAGCATGATGCCACAGAGCACTGTTACCTTCCCACCAAAGTGGTATCTATTTATCTACCCGCATTTGCCTGCTTTCGAACTGCTAGGCTGGCAGGAGCTGGGATGAGGACAGAAGCTCACCCTGTCACGTGGCGTTTGGGTCTTGAACCTGGGCTTTCCAGCCGACAAGCCCAGCAATTTAATCGCTGGCCACCATGCTGCCCTCTGTACAGCAGGACCTTGTATAATTATTTCCTACGTGTTTAATAATCTTCCTTACCAGTCATATTTCAATTTCAGTTTGATACCTACCTTTAATGACACCCTGGGGTTCCATTTAAGAATGGAGGGGCTTGTTATGTATTAAATATTAAATACTGTTTGATATTGGGCAGTATTATAAACTTCAGGGTTTATAATGATTGTGGTCTTGACAACAGATTTCCTGGTGTTAACCTGTTTAGATTACAATCATTTAAACTCTGAAGCCCAACACTGCCTAACAGATGGACTGTGAAAGACTAAACCAGAATATTTAATATCTTTATCAATTTGTAACTACTGTTTTTGTAAATGGATACTGTTCCTGACATGTATAATTTATACATTTTATACCAATCTGATTAGTTCTGTATTTCATAGTTTTCAGCCCCCTGATACTGTTTCTCTATGTGCCTCTGTTTGTGTGTATATGTAATATCTGAAGCGTAACCTAAACTTTGGCAATAGATTAGTGAATTTTAGTTCAGTGAAGATAATCATATTGAATCTGTGAGTTTTAAAGATGTGATAGGGTTGTTTTCCTAAAACTTCAGCAGTTTAACTGCTGGATTGCCTGTTTCTTGTTTTTCTCTTTTCTCTCCCCACCTCAGATATAGTGCTATCTCTTCTGAATGTGAACAACAGGTATCTGTGTCAGCCTTCAAGACTCCTTCTTCTGCTTGTCTTTCTGACTGTCATAGAAATGGGGAAGGGAAGATTAATTGGGCTTTGTTGGGGGGGGAAGAGTGCTGGAGGCTTGAGAGGGTGAACTGTAAAACTTGGGAAAACTTTCTTGACTATGCTTACTTGCTTACTGCACAGCTGTAGCCTCTTATCTATTCAGGCCAAGGCCACAAGCACCACCTGAAGGTGCCCCACATGACAATATACACTTCTCAGACTGGATGGCCAGTTTGAACTATTGGGGGTGGGAACATTGGCATAACTTTCTATATGTGAAAGTTTATCCCTCCTCACCTGACATTTTATCCCCAGTGGACATTCTGTACTTAAACAGAAATAAGCTTGGCTTTGCCATTAAAACCCCCAAGGCAGTATATATATTTTATTATAATACCTATGTTGGGTCATCCTTTGAGAGAAAGGTAGTGCAGTCTGATGTGATTAGAATGAACATTAAATTGTAAGCTGACCATATTTGTTTACCCCAATGCTGGAGGGACCCATAGATCATTGATGAAAAGTATATGTCATAAATAGAAAAATAAATGCAGTGGCAAACAAACTTTAATATTGTCAAAATTTCCTAACCTAAACAGAGAAACCGAATGGCCCTGTGCAGCCAAAAGGCCCTGGGAGTGGGAGTGACTTCTGATTTCCTGCCTGCTTTCCTGTTGACTGCTTGTGGGAAGCTGGCAGGGAGTTTTAGAAATCAGGATCTTCAGATGGGTCAAAATCAAGCTGGATAGCTAATCATTGGGGGGGGGTGATGATAAGCTAAAGAGCTCTAGTTAAAATAATGGAATCAAATTTAAGAGAAACAAATTAAAATTATTCAGTTAAAAAAATTAAAAGCAGAGGTGGACAGTGGTGACTTAAAAGTAGAGGTGGACAGAGAAGATGTGGGTGGCACAGCTGGTCATGGAAGTCTCTTCTCCTTCTAGCGAGGGGGGGGAACTCCGATCGCCAGCAGCCGCAACCTGGTCTTCTATGAAAGTGACAGCGAAGGGCAGGACGATCCGATGGTAAGTGGAACCATCGCCCCTGTCAGCATTCCAGCAAACCTCCATTCCAATCAGCAACTCTGAGACAAGCATAATCTCAAAAGTACCTTTATTAGTAGACTAGCACCTGGCACATCTGTGGAATCTCGAAACTAAAAGTTTCCTGGACTTCCCACAATGTCCCAAACTACAGTCCATCCCCTTTTTACCATCATCACATCACATGGACCAATCACGATCCGTCCCAGTGAAAGATCCTTCTTCCATCCTGCGCCACACTTAAAAACCTTGAAGTAAGAAAATAATTTTATTTTGTCTATTTAGAACTACTCAGTTAAATCCCTCCCACTTTCTCAGGCTATGTGGCAGCGTGGAATATGGCTTCCAAAGCTGACGGCCCCTCTGACTGCCCGGGTGGAGATGCTAGTGCCCCACTCGGGGGCAAGAGGGGTCTTCACGGCCCTGGTAGACTCAGGTTGCACCTGTTCCTTGGTTAGCCTGCGAATTGTGGAAAAGATGGGACTGAGACTTAAAAAATTGAGGCAACCTAGGAAGTTTGAGAAAGTCAATGGCTCCCTTACTCAGGAGTTGCCATCCACGTGTCCAACCGAGCCAGTAACCCTGAGATCAGGAAGCCACGAGGAAACTATGCAGTTCATAGTGGCCCTGAAAATGTCAGGCTATGATGTTGGGGTTGGCGTGGCTGAAGAAGTGGAACCCAGCGGTTGACTGGAAAGACAGCAACTGGCACTGGAGGAGTAGAGAAGGTGGACTGCAATGCATAAAGGTGAAGTGCAGAGGTAGCAAAACTCTGCTGGTGGGGAGGGGGAAGATAGAAGCCATCAGTTAACCACGGGCAGCCAAGGGGGAACCAGTCATCCCAAAGGAATATCAGGACCTAGCGGAAGCATTCGACGAACGGGAATTAGACGTACTCCTCCTCTGCCCCACTGACTGTGCCATTGAGATGCTGCCAGGGGCAAAATTACTCAAAATTACTGCTGCTGGCAGAATATGGGCCATGCCTCATAAGAACCAGGAAGAACGGTTTTTAAATCAACTGGCTTGGCTTATCCAAAGGGCTTGAAACTAAAACGTTTTAGGATCTAATCCTAACCATAAACCTCATGGCAATCAAACAAGTGGTATAAAAAAGGGGAACCAAGTCGTTGAAAAACAGAACTCAAATCCCAAGGGATTGAAAGGAAGGGGAACTAGAGGGTCAGCTAGACTGGACTTAGTCCTTATTAACGGATGAAGTGAAAGGCGGTGCTGAAGTTGGGGAAACATTGGGGGAGAGGGACGATGTCATATTGGAATGCAACATAATGCAAGTGGAAGCAAGAGAACAAAACCAGTCTGGTATCTTAGACTTTAAGACAACTGATTTCAGCAAACTTGGGGAGCTTGGAAAGGATTCTGTGGATGGAAATCGTAAAAAGGAAAACAAGAAGCATGGGAAATTCTGAAAAAAAAAACAAATACAATTGAGAATGAAAAATAAGAGACACCAGATGAAACTGGCATGTTTGCCCCAAGAACTCTGGGATAAACTGAAAGACAAAAAGGATAAGCATAAAAAATGGAGAGGGGGACCCATAACTAAAGCAGAATACCAGCAAAGGTGATGTCAGGAAACCTAAGGCCCAGAATGAACTAAGCCTGCAACAAATGTCCAAAAAAACATTATTTCTTTCAACATGTAGAAAACAAAAAGGCACCGTGACTCTAGAGTGCAGAGGAGAACACCAAAGATGCTTAGTGGATTGGTAGCTGAAGCGTACGATGAACAGTTGTGGGAACTAGCTGTGTCTAGTCTAGTGAAGAAAAGGACTAGCAGGGAGATGTGATAGCAGTGACCCAGTGTTTGAGGGGTTGTCACAGGGAGGAAGGGGGGTCAACCTATGCTCCAAAATACCTATGGGCACAACAGAAGTAATGGATGGAAGCTTATCAAAAAAGATGCACAATTATTCAGTGGAATGGCTTGCCTTCAGAATTTGTGGGTGCTCCATCACTGGCGGTTTTTAAGAAGAGACTAGACAGCCATTAGTCCAAAATGGTAGACGGTCTCCTGCTTGACCAGAGGATTGGACTAGAAGATCTCCAGGATCCCTTCCCATGGTTATTCTGTAACTGTATACTCCCAAGTAATTATTCTTGAAGTCCTAGGGAGCTTTTGCCAATCAGTGACACAAGGCAGTTTCCTACAGGCTTACCATACCTGACAGAAATAGGTGGGATAAATTTGCTTCCACTACAGCTGTGTCAAAAGTTAGGTGCTTTTCCTTTAGCACCTTTTTCCTGCTTATCCTAGAAGGCTTTTTATTCAGAAAAGCATATATGAATGGAATGCAGAAAGACAGGTTTGGGAGAAAAGGTTCCATGTGCTACTGTTTGCTTTGTATGCATGACACCTGAATTACAAACAGTCTGGCTGATTCACTGAGTTCTCCGATTTTCTTAGGGCTGATTGTGTAATAATGTAAAGGAAAGTTTTGTAAACAGTGCCTTTGTTTCTTAAATTCCTAGATACCAGGCTTAATTTTTGAATACCTAGAATCCAGTTATGAAGGTGATAATTGTTTATATTGATTGCAGAATAAACTTTTAATTCTACCTTTAATTAAGTACTGTTTTTATTTTAGGCAATTAAAAATGATTTTTAAACTTTTTAAAACTTAATTTATTTTCTGTTCTTGTCTTACATAGCTTTACATGTGATACCATCAAAAATGAGGCTGAGAACACGGAAGGCTTCTCAGCAGTCAAATCAAAATCACACCCAGCGTGCATTGAGAGTAAAGAGGAAATACTCAGATGTGGAGGAGAACATAACTGTTGGCGGAGGAAAACTTCAGAAAAATGAAACTGGCTTACTATCTTCAATTAAGAAGTTCATTAAAGGAAGTACCCCAAAGGTAAATATTCAGGAACCACTGTTACATTTTGACATGCATAATATATTGGAAAATGGTTTACAAATGCAAACATTTAAATAGCAATCATTAAAACATTTGGAATAAAATCAGTTGTAAATCTGTTCTGGAAACATGTGAAAGAGCTGTCTGAAGACAGCAAACATTTTCCAAAGTACTTCAAGTATGGCTAAAAAAGTTCTAACTCAAGTTAATGTCAGGCTGATGCCTCCTAGTAGGTCAGCTTTGAAGACTTTTGCTTATTGGCTGTCATGTCAGCATCGTCATTTTGCCCAGGAATAGGTTGGTAGCCCTTGTGGGATCATTATAATGCAACCTGGTTATCTGGCCCCTACAGAATACTCTTGTCGTTTGCTGAGCTCTCTCTTAAGTCTGACTGGCTCAGCCAGTTCAGTTGAATTGAATTGTTTAAATTCCAAATTTTCCCTTTTAAGGGAGCAGGAAGTACTTGGCTGATCTAAAAACCAACTGAGGGAACAAAAAGAAATAAAAGAAACCCACTGCTGAAGCTAAAGCCAAATGTGGGGAACTCCCAGTCATGACCTATAGTGCCTGCAGTGCATAAGCATAGCAGTTCTATCGGAAGCAGGCACATTTCCTGATTTTTGAAGGAAAGGTCACTATTTGAGCAGTGAGGGGGTTCATTTCAGTGGAGAGGAAATAGATTTATCAAATCGAAAAAAGGAGATTCTATAAGACGCCGACTGGAAAAAGCCATTTTCTATAAGGAAGCCAAACTAAAGAGCAAGTTCACTGGATGAGAGACAACAAGAAGCAAACATGTACAACAGTGTTTCTGATCCTTGGCAGCTTGAAGTTGTGTTGACTTCATCTCCCAGAACTCCCCAGACAGCTTTTCTTTGCTGGCTGGGGAATTCTGGGAGTTGAAGTCCACACATCTTCAAGCTGCCAAGGTTGAGAAACATTGATGTAGAAGATATTCTACACCACTTGGAGATGGTTTTGAGGGTTAGGTTTGAGGGGGGGAAATGGAGCCTTTAAGGGGGAAAAGGAAAAAGATGCCACCGAAGACAGAAATGGGACAATGGATTTCTGAAGTGAAGCAGGAAGGCAGTTAGTGTCTCATTAACATTAGGAATTGCTGTTTGACTGATCCATCATCTGGGCAGTACAGGTAGTCCTCAACTAGTAGCCTTGGTGGTGCAGGCTGTTAAATGCCTAGCACTTAGCTCCAGCTGCCTGCAATTAGTGCAGGCTCGAATCCCACCAGGCTCAAGGTTGACTCAGCCTTCCATCCTCTTGGGGTAGGTAAACTGAGGACCCAAGATCGTTGGGGGCAATTAGCTGACTTTGTAAAAATGCCGCTTAGTAATAAGCAGGCATATACAATGGAAGGAAGGCTATTGCTGAGCGCATTGGGTTGTATCCCAAAAATTGTAAGCCGCCCTGAGTCTCCGGAGAAGGGCGACATATTTATTTATTTATTTATTTATTAATTCGACTTATATGCCGCCCCCTCTCCAAAAGGACTGGCTTACAAAATAAAACACACAACAATAAATTAGTTAAAACCAGATTAAACAATCAAGCGAATTAACACTAAAATTGCAGAGATAAAACTCTAAAAGACCACCCCACCCCAGGGTCACAGCCCGGATTGGTTAAACAACCAGGTCTTCAGGTCACGCGGAAAGTGCGGAGGTCAGGGGCCAGGCGAAGCTCCAGGGAAGTTGATTCCACAGGTCAGGGGCCGCAACAGAGTAGGCCGTCGTCGGGGACCGCCAGCGGCACTGTCCGGCTGAGGACCCCAAGAGCCCCTGTCTGTGGGATCGTACAGGGCGGTTGGTGTTCGATGTCGGCAGCAGTCGCTCCCTTAAATAATAGGGACCCATGTGGTGAAGGACTTTGTATGTTAAGGATAGAACCTTGAACCTCACCGGAGCGCAACCGGCAACCAATGCAAGCCCGCAGGAGGGGGGCAACATGGGAGAACCGGGGAACTCCCATCACCACCAGCGCCGCTGCATTCTGCACCAGTTGCAATCTCGGATGGTGTGCAAGGGCAGTCCTAAATAGAGAGCGTTGCAGTAGTCGAGTGCGAGGTAACAAGGGCATGAGTGACCGTCGCAGGGCATCGCGGTCCAGAACGGCGAAGCTGGCGAACCAGCGGATCTGGGCAAAGCCCCCTGGTGGCGGCTCCACCTGCTCCTCCAACCGGAGCCGTGCATCCAGGAGGACCCCCAGATTCCTAGCCCTATCCACAGGGGGCAGCACCACTCCCCCTATGGTCAACGATGGACATTCCAAACTGGACCGCGATGCCGGTATGTATATAAATATGAATAATAATAAAAAACAACAACTTGCAATAGTTCATTTAGTGACTGTTCAAAGTTTAAAATCGGCACTGAAAAAAAGTGACTTATGACCGTTTTTCACACCACCATTGGCAGCATCCTCATGGTCACTTGGATCAAAAGTCTGGTGGCAACTGACTCATATTTATGGGGGTGGTGTCATGTGATTACCTCTTGCAACCTTCTGACAAGCAAAGTCAATGGGGAAGCCAGGTTCACTTCACCAACTGTGTTACTAACTTAAGAGTGCAGTGATTCACTTCACAACTGTGGCAAGGAAGGTTGTGGAATGGGGGGAAACACACTTAACAAAATGTCTCGCTTAGCAATAGAAATTTGGGGCAAATTTCTGTGTGGGGCAAAGCATAGCAGTATAATGAATTTTGAAGATTTTAAAGGAAGCTTAAGACTCTGTTTTTAAGGTAGTCTTCCTATCCCTTGTTCTGCCTGTAGAAAAATCTCAGGTACCTTTTAGACCTTTGCAGGAAATTTTGGACTTTCCAAAGTACAGTCGTAAGAATGTTGGAGGAAAATGACTATGTAAAGTTGCAGTTCCTTTATTTAAGGGAGCCCAAAGCTGAATATAATTGAATGCATATACTAATTTAAAAATCTTTGTAATAAACTTAAAATGATTATACATAGGAATTCCTATCCAAAGCAGCTGTCGATAAAGGGATCCAAGATAGGTGAAATTTCCTGTGTAATAAGAGATTAAAATCATAACTGCAAATTACATAAATTCTTAAGGCAGGTAGAAATGAACAGATCACTAAAGAAAAATACATCATTAAAATGGGATTGAAATAATGGCTAAGGTTCAATCTTTTTTCTTGGACAAGAAGGTCACCTGGCTGGAGAGGACAGCTTTCTTTTCATAAAGGTAGAAAAAGGAAGAAATAAAGATCACTCAATCTGATACCAATAGCAATAGTGCTTAGACTTGTGTACTGCTTCACAGTGCTTCACAGCCCCTCTCTAAGCGGTTTATAGAGTCAGCATCTTCTTGCCCCCAACAATCTGGGTCCTCATTTTACCCACCTCGGAAGGATGGAAGGCTGAGTCAACCTTGAGCCAGTCAGAATTGAACTCCTGGCAGTGGGCAGAGTTTGCCTTCAATACTGCATTCTAACCATTGCACCACCACAGCTCTTATAAATTCTCAATACCTGGGAAGACTCTAACCTATTAACGTATTCCCTACCCTCTTTGGGGGTGTGTGGAATTTGGCTCTTGGAACAGAGAAAATAGAGAGGGGCTTTTTGAAAGGGAGGCCAGGAAAGATGCTACTCCTCCCAATTTTAACCTTAAACTTGGTGGCCTTGGTGGTGCAGGCTGTTAATAGGCTAGCACTTAGCTCCAGCTGCCTGTAATTATTGCAGGCTCGAATCCCACCAGGCTCAAGGTTGACTCAGCCTTCCATCCTCTCGGGGTAGGTAAACTGAGGACCCAAGATCGTTGGGGGCAATTAGCTGACTTTGTAAAAATGCCGCTTAGTAATAAGCAGGCATATACAATGGAAGGAAGGCTATTGCTGAGCGCATTGGGTTGTATCCCAAAAACTGTAAGCCGCCCTGAGTCTCCGGAGAAGGGCGGGATATAAATATGAATTAAAAAAAAAACTTCATTACAAAAACCTTACGGTCCCCTTCCAGTATCTGGGTCACATGTGCCTTACTGAGGGCCCAACTTTACACCTTGCAGGCCATCCCCTCAGGTATTTTAAGAAGAGATTTTGTAAGTGTCCCTCTAAGTCAGGGATGTCAAACTCAAAGCCCACGGGCCACATCCAGCCCATGGGGTGCTTAGATCTGGCCCGCAGGGCCACCCTGGAAACAGCGAAGGACCAGCCCTCAATGCTTCTGCCAGTGAAAACAGCTAGAGAGGGCTGCGTGAGCTCCATTTTCTCTGGCAGAGGGTTGCAGGAGGCCATCGCAGCCAAAATGGAGCCCATTTTCGCTGGCAGAGCGTTTGGGCCCCCACAGGCACTTGCGACGTGAGTGATGTTGAGCTGGCCACCCCCTCAGGTTAAACATAAGCCTGATGCAGCCCTCAGTGAAATCAAGTTTGACACCCTTGCTCTAAGTGGTGGTCAGGTGGAGGACATTATTTATTATCCTCCACTGCTCCTATGACAAGTTGGTCAGGACGACACTGTTCCTGACAGTGAGAACAATTGGTCAATAGGACAGCTTGCTTCCCAGCTTTGTGGGTGCTCGATTGCCGGAGGTTTTTAAGAAAACCCTGGACGGCCATTTATCTGGGATGAAATAAGGACTCCTACCTTGGCCAGAAGGTTGGGCTAGAAGACCACCAAGATCTTTTATTCTGTTTCAGTATCGTCTGGCAAATGTGCTTCCCTGTTGTTAGTCAGACTGCTACTTTTGCTTCCTCATTTAAACTCAGAAATTTGTTCTGTTTCATTGTATTTTCTGCTGTGCTGTATTGTTCTGACATGTGATTACAACTTTTACACTGTCTTTGATACTGGAAAAGCAATTCAGTTTCCAGAATAAAATTAAGGATGAACTATGGGTGGAACAGAAAAAGTAATTAGTGTGGCTGACATTTAAAAATTGGGCAGAGTGATTTTTCTATATGGAACATACGTTTCTTTGTTTATTTCTATGGGCTTTTTATGGGTTCTTTCTAGCATGTTGAAGCAGTCAAAAAAATTGGAACAAATAGTATGAGTTAAATATTTAGGAATTTAAATTTGAATTAGGTTTTTTTTTGGCTTTTGCTTTTATGACGTATGTTCTGCCAAAGGCCTATGAAGTGAAAAGGGTGAAATATGAATGTTGGAAATTTGACTTTCATGAAAGTAATACAAATGAACAGAGAAAGTTTGCTAGTAAAGATAAGGTGTAATTTGGTGTATTTGTTTTATTAAGGATGAACGAGAACACCCTGCAAAGAGAAGTAGAATTGAACGTGACATAGATGACAACTTAATTACATCCACTCCTCGAACAGGAGAAAAGCCGAATAAACAGCTTTCTCGAGTCAGGCGGAAAAGCCAAGCGAATGGAGGTTTGTAAATATTCCAGTCTTTAGCTCAAAGGAGGAGGGCCAAATCCTTCCGCCACGGATTCTTCTGACCTTGGTTTCAGAGAAGAAGAGAACGATTGTAAAACTGCTGATAGTGTGATGAAGCTTACTTTCGTTTTTTGTTTTAAACATTTTTTCCTTATTGTGCAAAGTAATTATCTTAAACCTCTGATGATGCCTGGTTTGTGGATTGGAAATCAATGCTTAAGAAAGTGGTGTCCCCAGAGCACAGAGAAAGAGAACGGAATCCTCATGTATGGACACATTATTTTCTTTACACAAATTAATAGGATAACTTGCTCTTTCATGGAAATGGGCTTCCCTGTAAAGCAGGGGCCCCTAACCTTTTGGGCACCAGGGAAAGGTTCCGTGGAGAGAGGGGGGTTTGGGGGGGTGTTCATGTGCTGCCTGCATCTGTTGTGGTTCACTGGCAGCAGGTGCAGACGGCTGAGGCCTCGAAGAGCGAGGACTCAGATGAGGGACCTGCGTGTGATGCAGGGATGGGGCCAGGACCATCAGGGAGTGGAGTGCTGCCTTTGGAGATTGTGGGGGCTGGCAGCAGTGATGAAGAGGCCCCCGAGGAGCCTGTGCCCAGTGCACATGCGCGCAGGGCTGCTCGAAGGAAAGAGCAGCTGTAGCAGCACGGGCGACTCGGGAGTAAGGCTGCAAGGTGATGGCCCCTCCCATAAGGGATAAAAACCAGCCCTCAGAGGTGGGATTCTTTGCAGGAAGCAAAGAAGTTCTTGCACTTCAAGTTAGTGTGGAAGTTCAGTCTATCCTGGTTTGTTTTCGGAGACTTTCGGCTTTGAATATTTCCTGGCAATTTATCTTGTGTTCTTGGCAGCCTTGCACAACCTTGACAGGGCTTGCTCTTATCTGGGACAATTAGCTTTAATAGTGTTTTACTGTGAATGAACGGAATTCACAGAGACTCATTAAAAAGGTGGTGCTTTTATCTCCGTTTTGCATTTGTTTGACTTGAAGGAGGCTTGAGTGAGAACGGCATCCCACGGATGGGGCTTTGCTTGCTTGTGTGGCTCGGTTTCTGCCATGCTGCCAGTCTACAGACCAGGGTTTGGGGAGCCCTGCCCTGTTTTTCCTTTGCTAACTATGTACGCAGTTCTACTACCTGCAAGTTCATAATTACCTATTAAGAGTTACCTGTTATCACAAACCAATCTAATAAGCAATATATTTATAACAATATGATGATGAAAAAGAAAACGATACCAATGTCAGGTTGATTTACAAATATTTATCTGCATGTTTGTCTATTTATATAAAATTTATTGGCTGCTCATTTTACCTCAGGATAGCTTAACAAATATTAACGAATAAATTTATTTTATTGATCAAATATAGTAACTGGCATCTCCCTTACAGAGGGACTGATCTTATGATCTGAATTAACAATTTACAGTAAAAGACCTCTGCTGCAGCTTTTAGCTCACTTTCTTAAAATATAACATTCTGTGTGTTTCTTAAAGATTTCTGTATGGCAAAGTCAGCCAATTGTGAATCTTCATTGCCTTGGAAACCGTGAGCCATAAGTGTATCAGCCTTGTGGACATGCCAGCTCGGGTATGGCTTTCTAAGGTTTAATTCCTGCAGTACATCTGTGCGCATCTAGGAATCTGATCTTTAATTGAAACTTCGTCACTCCAACCTATATTGGAAAAATCACACTAGAAATTTAGTGCACTTTTTTGTTTGTCTGTTCCAGAAGCTGGGAATTACGAAATGGCAAACCAGCATGTCCGGCAAAATGGAAAATTGGATGATAATCCCACCAGCTGCAGCCCCCCAAGGACTACATTATTGGGGACCATATTTTCTCCTGTCTTCAATTTTTTCTCACCAGCAAATAAAAATGGCAAGTACTGCACAAAACTGCATTTAGCTCTTACATGCATCTAAAACAGCAGTCCCCAACCTTCCCATCTTGGCAGCCCGGTCGGGGGTGGGGAGTGGGGACAGGGGATGGTTCTCTGTGAGCAGCAGCATGCGTGCAACTCCATTTGCGCATGCAGCGGGCACGTGCCCTGCTGCTCACAAGTGGAGCTGCGCGCATACTCCCACTGCTTCTCCAGCCCAGTTCCAAACAGGCCGAAGCCCATTAGTGGGTGGCAGCCTGGGCCACCCCTGATCTAAAAGACATCAAATTTTTATTATGAAATAGTTGTTTCCTATTTGGAAAAAATGGCAGATAGGAATATGTTCTGTTAGGTTTCTTTTTAGACCTTAAATCTAGAGACAGAAAAGTACTTGCAAATGCCGCTCTTCAGTTGAGAGCGCTAGTATTAAGCCAGAACATTATTTATTTATTTAATTTATTTATTTAATTTATATTGCCACCTATTCGCCCATGGCAACTCGAGGCAGCTTACACAATGTAAAACCATATTTAAAACAAAAAATAAAAATAAAAAACAATAAAAACTAACAAAAAGAATCAAATTAATAAAGTACAATAGAACAAAATTTGGAAAAAATAAAAAAATCACCCCCAACTCCCACCCTCGGAACCCGAGCCCTGCGGAACCCCGTAAAGCAGTGGGCGAGGGCTGGACCTCTCCCCTCCTATCAACACTGACTGAGAACAGCTGCAGAGGAAGGAAGTGAACCAGGACAGCACAAGGCCTCCCACTCCCATCCCTTGAAGCCGTCCCAGGAGAATCCCATGGTCAATGGGATCGAAAGCCGCCGAGAGGTCAAGTAGAGCAAGGATGGATGCACTACCCCCATCCCGCTCCCACCAGAGATCATCCAAAAGGGCGACCAATGCCGCTTCTGTCCTGAGTCCTGACTGGGAGGGGTCGAGACAATCAGTTTCATCCAGAAACCTCTGGAGCTGCCCCGCGACCACCTTCTGAACCATCTTCCCCAAATTATTGTTGCAGGAACAGCAGGCTCGGACTCTCCCGGCCAGGCTGTGGAGGCTGAAGAAATCGTGAAGCAGCTGGAGATGGAGCAGGTGGATGAGATTATTACCAGCACCGCCGTCTCGGCCAACGGAGGAGCGCCCTACGCCAGCCAGGCAGCCCAGGTCCGAACGGCGATCAGCACCGTCTTGGAGGAAGTGGAGGACGTGGCTGACTGTGATCTGCCTCCGCTGACTGGTAAGGAGAAAGCCCTGTGGGCAGCTCCAGCCTGACACTTCCCCCTGCCTGCCTGCAGGTGGGGCAGCCAGAGAGTCAGGAGACATGGCAGCCCCCAAGCTGTTGGGAGCAGAGAGAACATTTGGGCCACCGTGTCTTTTCTCCTGATTCAGTCCCTTCCCTGTTTTTATCTTATAAATGCCTAGAGTCCTTAGGGATTCAGCAGTCTCTAAATGGGATTAACAAATGAGAAATAAATGGTTAATTGGAAACTACTCATTTATATCTACAGGTAGTCCTTGACTTACAACAGTTCATTTAGTGACCATGCTAAACCATATAGTGAAGTTACAATGGCACTGCAGAACAGTGACTTATGACCATTTTTCACACTTAGAACTGTTGTAGCATCAGGGGTGGGATTCTACTGGTTCGGACTGGTTTGCTAGAACCAGTTGTTACACTTCTGCGCAGTTCGGAGAACCGGCAAATCGTGCCTCTGGCTGGCCCTCCCATCTCCACCTGCCCCTCCCCTCCCAGTCAGTCCTCATCACGCATGCGCGACATTGCTGGCTGCATTCTCCCCGCCCCTCCACTCCTTACGGGATTTATTGTTTTTCTTTCTTCCTCCCAACGATCAGTGGGGTGGGATCCCCCTCACTGTCTTACTGCTTCGCCCAGGAGGCTTCCCGGAGGCCCAGGAGGCCAAAAACAAATAAAATGGAGCACGGGGGGAGGGGTGCTGCAAAAAAAAAAGAAGCCACGCCCACCCACTCACATGGCCACGCCCACCTAGCCACGCCCACAGAACCGGTAGTAAAAATATTTGCATCCCACTCCTGTGTAGCATCCCCTTGGTCATGTGATTTACATTCAGATGCTTGACAACTGACTCATACTTATGACGGTTGCAGTATCCCCGAGTTGTGGTCCCTTTTGCGACCTTCAGATAAGCAAAGTCAATGAGAAAGCCAGATTTATTTAACAACCATGTTACTAAGTTTAACAACTACAGGCATTCACTTAACAAATGTGGCAAAAAAGTGTAAAATGGAGCAAAACTCACATATCAAATTTCTTACTTAACAACATAAATTTTGGCCTCAACTGTGGTCGTAAGTTGAGGACTACCTGTACTCACTTTACTTGAGTGTGAATGTATTCCAACAAACAATTGCCTTGTGCATTATGCTTCATCTACACATGTACACAAATACTACTTCCAAGCCAAGGGCAGTATCACTCTGGCTAATAAGCATTTAACTTGATAATATTGTTTTCTGTTTAAGGTCTGTATTTATTTACTTAATGGAACATTTATACCAGGCCAATCAGATGACTATCAAAACAGAATTCCATAATACAATAGGACATCATAATATTGCAGTGTGAAAGAAAACAGATTGTAACCTTCACACTTAGTAGGCACTTAAACTGCCAAAAGTTTGGTTTTAAAAGATTCATATTTGACTCTGCACATAATTTTTATCATGTTGGTAACCTGTGAAATTATACCTGGCCCTCACCTGCAAATATTCCTTTTAGAGCTTAATATGTAAAATAGATATATTTATTTTAAAAGTCAAATTATAAGCCTTAAAAATATTGATAATAGTTCTTAAGAAAAGTGGAAGACAAAACATTCCATACCAAATAGAAATACTTTAGTAATTAAATGATCAACTTCACTGTTAAGAGAAAATTTCCCTTTTCTTGATGTAAACTAATTAGGGATTTTTCTGTTTTGTTAGCACCAGTATCTCCAGACAGTGGTTATTCATCAGCTCATGCAGAAGCCACCTATGAAGAAGACTGGGAAGTCTTTGATCCGTAAGTTCATTCTCAGATGTGTGTTTGTGTGTGGTAAATAAATTAAAATATTTATGATAATGAATTCAGCTGGTACCTGCTGGCAGAACAGTAGCTAAGATTGGCTCTCTGTAAAACCAAAGAAGGGAGAAATAGCATACTTATTTAGGGCTATTTAGGGAGAAATAGCCTAAATCTGGGGGGGGAAGACAAATATTTATAAGAAAATAGGAAAAGGAGTGTTGATCTAGAAGATGGAATAGTTAACTTCTATACAGAAGCTCCAGTTCTGTAAACAATTCCTTTCCCAACTAACTGTATGTGACTCATTTAGTACATCTGTGGGTAGATTTATTGTTATATAGGCCTTTATCATAGTTTAAGAGTAAAGTATTCACTGTCTGACAAATGATCAAACCATGATGTGACTCACCTTTAGGTACTACTTCATCAAACATGTTCCACCGCTAACAGAAGAACAACTTAATCGGAAGCCTGCTCTTCCACTGAAAACCAGAAGTACACCAGAGTTCTCGTTAGTTCTGGACTTGGTGAGAAAAGCCGATTTGGTTGCTTGCTTCACTATAAATTCTAGGGCTATTTCAGAGAACACATACTTTTCTGTCCCTCTGCTAAATTGACTCATTTTTTTTAAATTATTTGTAGGATGAAACATTAGTCCACTGTAGTCTGAATGAACTGGAAGATGCTGCACTCACGTTTCCAGTCCTTTTCCAGGATGTTATTTACCAGGTAATCCAAATCATGTTAAGGTGAAGTGGCTCCTAGGAAGTTAAAGGAAAAACATTATGTATCTGATATCTTTTTGCTCTCCTAAAAGGTTGGTAATTTAGTGGCATTGGTTACATTCTACGAAACATTGTTAAGCAAGCCATCAGATCTTCGAGGAATTTGTGGCATATGGATTACTACTTTATTTCCATATAATTCCATTGTAAAACTGTCATCCATTAAGAAGCCAGAAGTATTGCTCTTAAGCAGCTTTCCTCCTTGCCAGGAGGTGAGGAAAAAGGCCTTCTAAATCTATATGGTTATCTGATAAAACAAGAGCCTGCTGCAGACTTAGGTTCTTAAGGGGAAGTCAGCCTTGGGAATGAGTTGCTTTTAGATCCATTCCTCCATTCCTAGTCAGGTGCCGTTATGTGGCCAGAGTTGCTTTGTTGATGACTGTCAGATTGCTAGCTGTTGGTTGTTGTGCTTCGCAACGTATTCTTTGCTCTCATCTATGGTGCATTCAACAATTCTGCCAGTGAAGAACAGGGGAAGGAGGAGGAGAGGTGTATTCCAGCAACTGCCAAAGATGCTGCACTGACCCCGGCTGTTGTTCTCAGGTCCCTATTGTGTGATGTACCTGGGAGTAGCAACAGCTTCCCTCCATGTAGTTCGCACGATATTGGACCCCTCTGTAGTAACTTTGGAGAATGACATCAGACATCTTAAACGGACACTTGTCCAGGTAAACTTGTCTTTTGTCTTTTGTTTTATTTACAATCCTTCAACATCCTGAAACATGCGATCTTCCAAAACACACACAAACATGGGTTTCTTATCTTCTCTCTGATGATGGCAGTAGTCAGAATTCTCTTCATTTACACACACTTAGAGAATGTAGTTACCCATTCTGGATAGTAAGAGTGATTATTGATATGTGGATTATGCCTTTTTTTCTGTTGCAGCTAGAATGTTTTTTGATCTCTTGCCTATGGTATATGTTATTCAGAATAACCATGTCTTTCTGGGGTTATTTACAAGAAATTACTTATTTTGAAATAATAAAAAATGTAAAATTTGCACTTGTCAGACCCTAAATCTTGCTGGAAGCCTATCTTTGATTCTTGGCACCTTTTTTTCTTGATAAGTGCAGGTGTTGCACCATACAACCTAACTTGGATATTCAGGGACATTTTTCTGGGAATGTGCTCTCCAAACCCTCAACCTGTTTTCATCTGGGGCTTTTTAAATCACTTCTCCAGAGTAAGCTGCAGTGGTGAACGTCTCAGAATCAGTCCCAGTATGTCACTGTGGAGCTCAAGACAAGTGGCCATATATGGTAGAGTTTCCTGGAAGCCAGTGTTTGAGTCCCTGTGCTCAGGGCAGGATTTGGTTATCATCTAAGACCAGAGGCAGCACTGAGGATGCCTCTGAAGAGTCTGCTCCTGGCTGAGTTGGGGAGGGGGATTGCATCAGCTTTGATAAAGGCCTAGCTCAGTTTCAGATCTTTCAGTCATATCCTTTTAACTTATTTTATCTTAGTGTCTTGTTATTCTTGTTAACTCTTGAAACTTCAGGTTCAACAATCTGAAAAATGGTTGAATACAGGAAGAAGCAGTGTCAGAGTTTTTAAATAAATCCACAAACACCCTGTTGCAAATGCACTTATTTCAGCAGGAGTCTTGAGTAATTGAGCTACTATGTTAGCTGCATCTTACCTTTAATATAAATAATAGTAGCAGTGATCAATCAGAGTGCTAAAGTATTGCACCACTACAACCTGTGTAACCTGAGAGGAAGGCGCAATTGAGAAATGACCTCTGGTAAGTGTAGGGTAGGGATGGAGCACGGTGGAAGGTCTTCAGTTGTTTTTCATGCACTCCAAGCAGTATTGAATGTGTGTGTCTTAACAACAGAGGGATGACTTAAAATTCTTGATCACAAGTTTTCTGTTTTTGCTCTCTAATATGCCTTTTAGAATTATTATGAAGGCCAAGGTTGGTAACTGAGATGTATGTAGCTATTGCTTAATATGAAGAACTGATATCAACAAAAGAATATTTGTAGCTCGGGGTTGAACTGAGGGGTCTTTGGTGCGCCCTGAGCTTGGTTGTTTTCTTGCAGACATTTCATGACCCAAACTAGGGAACATCATCAGTGTGGATAAGGCATGGGGCTTGCTCCCAATTGATATTCTGGTGGCTTGCCCTGTCGGGATTAGTGCGGGTGGTCTCGGGGGCTCCTTGGTTGGGCCGTTCACTTGTTTGGCAGGTCCTTGATTGGGTTATTGTTTGACTCTTGATTGTTGGCTTGATGTTAATCCTGGTGTTAATCTAGTAGTCTCATCTGAGTTTTGATTGCTGGTGGGGAAGTGTTTTGGTCTTTTTGTTCCCTTTCAGGCTTGTTAATTTTGCACAGTGTGTAGGTGTTGTCTACCATCAAGAATAGATTGGAATGGAATAGGAATAAGGAGTTGGAAGGGACCTTGGAGGTCTTCTAGTCCAACCCCCTGCTCAGATAGGAAACCTGATACCATTTCAATCAAATGGTTGTCCAATCTCTTCCAGTTTTGGAGCATTCATCCAACTGGAGGCAAGTTGTCCCACTGATTAATTGTTCTAACTATCAGGCAATTTCTTCTTAGTTCTAGGTTGCTTCTCTCCTTGATAGGTTTCCATACATTCCTTCTTGTCCTGCCCTCAGGTGCTTTGACCCCCTCTTCTTTGCGGCAGTCCCTCAGGTATAGGAACCCTGCTATGATGTCTCCCCTAGTCCTTCTCTTCATCAGACTAGACATACCCGATTCCTGCAACTGTTCTTCATGTGTTTTAGCCTCCAGCCCTCTAACCATCTTTGTTGCTCCTCTCTGCACTCTTTCTAGAGTCTCAGCATCTTTTTTACATCATAGCGACCAAAACTGGATGCAAATATTCCAAGTGTGGCTTTACCAAGGCCTTATAAAGTGGCATTAACACTTCATGTGATCTTGATTCTGTCTCTCTGTTTATGCAGCCTAGAACTGTGTTGGCTGTCAAGGTTCCGACTAACGAACCCAAGCAAATCGGAGCTCTTGAGGCCAGACACTTCCTCAAAGAACTTCTTTATTGGGTAAATCATATCAGCACCCTTGGTTGAAAACCAACTCTGAATCTTTCCTGCAGTTTCAGCATAATTAAAATCAGTAATCACCCCTTCCCTCCAGTGTTGGCCCATTAGATTAATTGGCAGGCTCCTCAAGGCACTCTTCTTCCTTTCCCTCTGTCACCTAGGAGATGGCCTTGGTTCTCATGAGAAAGTTCAGCGTTGTATCTAGCAGCGCATTCCAACCTCCTTCCTCCTCCCATACAGTGTGGCAACAATGAATCAGGAAAATGGCCTCTAGCAGGCCCAGTTCAGCGTTGACATTGGCTTTTCTGGCAGCTGCAGCACACTGCTGGCACATATTTAAGTGGCTGTCCACTAGGACCCCAAGATCCCTCTCACAGTTACTACTATTGAGCAAGGTACCACCTATACTATACTTGTGTATTTGGTTTTTCTTGCCTAAATGTAGAACCTTCCTTTTTTCACCACTGAATTTCATTTGGTTAGATAGCACCCAGTGTTCCAAGTCTGTCAAAATCCTACTGTATCTTGTATCTTCTGGGGTGCTGGCTATTCCTGCCAGCTTGGTGCCATCTGCAATTAGATGAGTTCCCCCTCTATCCCCTCATCCAAGTCATTGTTGAAGAAGTTGAAGAGTTCTGGGCCTAAAACAGAGCCCTGGGGTGCCCCACTGCCGACTTCCCTCCTTGTAGATGCAGTTCCATGGAGGGCTGCACATTGGGTGCGGTTGGTCAGCCATGGACGAATCCATCATGAATTAATGGTCTTTTCACACTCTATAATTAAATACCTGTAGTCCTTCACTTATGACCACAATCGAGCCCAAAGTTTATGTTGTTAAGTGAGATTTGCCCTGTTTTACGATCTTTCTTGCCACAGTTGTTAAGTGAATCACTGCAGTCAATAAGGTGGCAACTTGGTTGTTAAATGAATCCGGCTTCCCGATTAACTTTGCTTGTCAGAAGGTCACACAAAAGGGAGACTACCACAGTCGTAAGTATGAACCAGTTGCCAAGTGCCTGACTTTTGATCACATGATCATGGCGATGCTGCAAAGATCATAACTGAAAAATGGTCATAAGTCATATATTTTTCGCTGCCATTGTAACTGAACAGTCACTAAACGAACTGCTGTAAGTTGAGGACTATCTGTAAGGTCTCTCTTATTCTTTGGGCCAGTTGGGTTAATTTACTAGCATACTTGGCAGAGGTCTTTGTGATGAGATGCTGTTCTCTGTCGCTGGGGTCACTTTGAAAGGCAAGAACTGTTTCCCTTAGCCAGGGAAAGTGCTCAGCATCTCACCAAAGCAGAATTGGCCTTCTGTGCTTCCTTAATCCGTGGCCTTCTGTAGGTGTTGTCAAAGGGAAAGAGTCTTGAAGTTTTCACAGCCATAGTAGACTCACTTTTTATTTGTATTTATTGTGTCTGTGTGTGTGTGTGTGCGCGCGCGCGCGCGCGCAGATACAATCCTAGGACCTTTTATATAGTGATCATGATCTCAACATCAGATGCCTAAGAATAATATTTCTCCTCAACCATGTATTTGCTGGTGACTTTCTGGTGGAAAATGTAGACAAGAAAAAGTGTTAACCACATAAATGAATTCAATTGACTTTTGGGCATTGTACTTGAAATTCTGTTTAGTGTCATAAGAAGAGCTTTTCCTGGGAATTCTGCATTGCTTGGATATAAACATGTTGTTTCTGATAGTACTGACTTGGTCAGATATGTCCTTGTGGGTGAACTAATCAGTCTGATGAAGGTTCTGACTGAAAAAGAATCTTAAATCGCAAAAGTTTGCATTTATAAAAGATTATCTCTGTTGTGTTTCTGTTCTAAGCAAAAAGCTGCTTCTGAAGGCTTTTATAGCTATGTCTTTCTACAAATATGCTAGTTAGTATTACTTTTTCATAGATTGTTAAAAAATTAAAATAACAAATAATGTTAATATATTAAACAGTGTGCCTTACTCTGTAATTTCTGAAGTCTCTGCCATTTGAAATAAACCTCCTTTGTGTTTCATAGTTAAAGTTACTGTTTTGTTTTCTCTTTAGGTTTATGTGCGGTTAAGACCATTTTTCAGAGAATTCTTGGAATGTATGTCCCAAATTTATGAGGTAATGGAAGATGCTTAAAAATTTTGTGTGATATTCAAGTTCTTTACTTTTTTTGATAGAATGGATTGCAATTGCTTCTCCCTTTTTTTCTTTTAGATCATTCTTTTTACTGCTTCTAAAAAGGTCTATGCAGACAAATTGCTGAATATATTAGACCCTAAAAAGCAGCTGGTCAGGTAAGCTTGAATAGAAAGTTATCATGTGTTATTTACACTTTAACCAGAATAACAAAATAGGTATATTTAATGCTATTTTAGCATTACAGTAATACCTAACATGTAGTCAGGATAAAAAGCTGTTAAGAGTCTTCGTGTGCTTAAAAATTTTCAACCTGAACTTATTATTTTTCACCAGTATCTGACTAAACCCTGCAGTGTAACTCTAGCCCGTAATACTGCTTTTCTGGATTTCTACTTTTCCTCCACATACTAGAAATTCAGGGAGGCTAGCTAAATATCCTTCCTCCCAGCAGGCTCAATATTTCAAGTGATGCAGGCCTGAGAAAAGGCTTGGTTGCTTTAAAGTGTTTGCCACTGGACTAGATCCTTGCCCCTGCTTGTCCAAAGACTACCCAGCCCTCATTAAGGTAGTTAGGAGCAGGCCCATTCTGATTGATATGCCCTTTGCTTTATGTCTCCCACAAACTTTCAGGTTAGTTCAGTGAAATAATGAGAGTATTTGGAAGAGGGGAAAAAACAGCTAATGGGGGTCAGGGCCCCTAAGCTAAGACCCTATTGCATTACCATGGCTAGGCAGCTGAATCGTTTAATTGGGAAAGAATTGATCTTGGCTTTTTTAATCTCCTTTTTAATAACAAAGCTCTGTTTCCAGAAGATTGTTCGTAATGCACAGAATAGGTGATGGGGTTTTGACTACAGTATTTTCTCTGTCTACACCTGTCCGAATGCAACCTAAATGTGTTCTTAACTATAGGCATCGACTTTTCCGTGAACATTGTGTTTGTGTGCAAGGGAACTACATAAAAGATTTAAATATCCTTGGTAGAGATCTCTCAAAAACGATCATCATCGACAATTCACCACAAGCCTTTGCCTACCAGGTGAGTTTATTTCCTGTAGGTTGTGTTTCAGATTTCACTACAATACTAAATAAAGTCTCCTTCCAATCATTCTCTGCATCTGTTGACTTTGAAGGCATTTTTAAATTGTTTTCTTGGCAGCAGTATGGAAGGCATCTAGCGATGCTTCCATGGTGATTTTGAACTCCCCACTGGAGTCCCCAGCTTCAGCTGGTCTTCGCTTCAGGGCCAGTCCACCCTCTGTGCTCTCATATGCCCAGAAAGCAATGGCAAGACAGTGGAAGAGAAAGGTGTGTGTCCCCCCTCCAATAGATGCAGCCATATTCCTGCAGTACCATGAACTAGAGTGCAATCGAAGCATCATCCATGTCCCAAGAAGAGAGATTCTGGTAGAGCAAACAGCACACAAACATTGCACGGTGCCAGGTTTGTCTTGAACACCTGAGCCAGCCAGCATTGCCCTTGGGGAAGAAGGATGAGAAACCCCAAACTGATGGTGGCGATCCAAGGGACCAGACTCTTCGTGACAAAGATTTTGGAAGTGAATAATGCCCCTATTAAATAAATCCCTGCAGATTTCAGAAAAAGGGCTTTCCTGCTCACCTGACCAGAAGAACGTTGCTGCCTATCTCTAGTTGGCCTGCAGAGGAATAGGCCAAAAGATCTCAAGTCAGTCTGTGCAATTGATTGAGAGGTACAGAAAAGCTTTGGTTGAGGTCACTACAGTTCAGCTAAAGTTTTGCAGACACTTTCCAGAGCCAATGCTGGCTCTGTGTGCTTAAGTAAAAGCTTGCCATGGTGCACAGCTTTTTGTGTGGTTTGCTTAACCAGAATCTCCATCAGTTAATATAACTTGGAAGAAGTCCTGAGCGCATGGTAATACCAGTAATGCACAATTAGGGATATTTCCAAAGGATCCACAAATTTTGTTCCTGCCACATTTAGGATCGTTTTGTTTGCAATTTTATTTTTTAATGTTACTTGTTTTTTAAAAGTTTTTAACGCTTTCTAAACCGCCCAGAGTTGCTGAATCAGGCAACATATAAATTTATTATGGTTGATTGCCCAGCAAGCCAGAGGTTTAGATGGGATTTGGCATTTTGATCCACCTGACTCCTTCCCAAGCATCTGGGATGCGTAGATGTTTGATGGTATCCTCCCAGGATGTAAGCTGTTCCAAGTAAAGCTGTCTTTTGCAATTGACTCTTGGTGAATTTGTCAGTATCAGTGGTGCTCAAGTGGTGATCCAGATGTTTTATGATGGAACCCAAGGTGCCTATTTACTACTCGTAATCTTTGATTTCTTTTGTCAGAGTCATTCTCCTTTGCAGGTCTTTTTATTTGCATTTTGTGATTTTCTACAGTTCTTTTACTTCTGTTGTGCTGTCTCTAGGTCTTGCAGTGTCCAGGCGTTTTTTTTTCTTTCTTTTATCAACAACTGTTAATGTCTGGGGTATTATATGACAGGTGGTTGCCCGTTTGAATTCCAAATTCCCACAGCATTTTAGCTTCTTCATCTTCTATCTTGTAGTCCCAGTAGTTCTTGCTTCTAGGCAAGTGGTATTTCTTGCAGATATTCCGGCGTATCACTGTTGCTACTTTGTCGTGCTGCTTGTATTGAGTCTTCCTGCAGATGGCCCACTGTTCCTTCAGCTTCTTTGTAGAGGTGGCATTTGTTGTCAGTGTCTTTTCAACTCTTGCTTTGCTTGCAATTGTTCTGCAGGCTTGTGCATCCAGAATTAGCCCCTCTGTCTCTTTCTTGAACTTTCCCAGTTCTTAGACAGGCCTTGTTGTTAATCTTCATCGCCTGCTATTTGTAATGTGCTTGTGTAATACTTCTTTTGTTTTAATTACATTTATATGCCGCCCTTCTCCGAAGACTCAGGGCGGCTTACAATTTTTGGGATACAACCCAATGTGCTCAGCCTTCCTTCCATTGTATATGCCTGCTTATTACTAAGCGGCATTTTTACAAAGTCAGCTTATTGCCCCCAACAATCTTGGGTCCTCAGTTTACCTACCCCAGGAGGATGGAAGGCTGAGTCAACCTTGAGCCTGGTGGGATTTAGCCTGCACTAATTGCAGGCAGCTGGAGCTAAGTGCTAGGCATTTAACAGCCTGCACCACCAAGGCTCTTCTTTTCCTTGCCATGTCTCTTTTTTATCCTTCATTTGGTCTTTTTTATAGGCCAGTATGGTCTCTCTGACACTCAGTAGGCCTTCCTGGTATACTAGCTTCAGTGCATCCTCTTCACTCCTTCAAATATTCTTCCAAAGCAGTTTTTTTGTTCTTCAACTGGTGTACTTGAAAATTTCATGTCCACCTGTGCCTGTAAATAGAGCCTGCAAGCATTGTTGCATGGATGTCCTCATTTTCCTGGTCTTCCTATCCAGGGCTTTTAATTCTGCTTCTGTCCACAATTCCAGCTTTGTATCTAATGACTGGAATTGCCCAGGTGTTAGTCCAAGCCCCTGGTCAAGCAGGAGACCCTCCCCCATTCCAGACCAGGGGCTGTCCAGTCTCTTCTTCAAAGCCTCCAGCCATGGAGCATCCGGAACTTCTGGAGGGAATCTGCTCCACTGGTTACTTGTTCTCTCTGTTGGTCCTAAAGATTGGTCACCCTCCCCCTGCAGTGTTAGTTTAGAGCCCTTTGGATAAATGGAGCCAGTGGTTTTCTGAATACGTTTTCCCCGGTTCTTGTGAGATGCAACCCACCTCCTGCCAGAAGCCCTTCAAGTTGGTAGTACAGACTGTGGTCTAGAAATTGGAGGTTGTCTCGACGGCACAATCCCTTAAGCTAGTGGTTTATTTCTGCTCCCTTGTTGGATGTTGACCTTTCGTTGGAAGTACAGATAAAAACACCACCTGTTCACCTAACTCCTTCACTTTCCTGCCTAGTTGCTGGTAGTCTCAATACTGTTTTCAGGTTTGTCGTTTCATTTGTCTCCAGAGTTTTTAAAAACTTGAATTAATAAGGGAACTGCTGAAAAAGAGATCTTATCTCTAGCAATCATTTTACCTCTTTTTTAATTTTTTTACTGATTTAGCTTTCAAATGGAATTCCTATAGAAAGCTGGTTCATGGATAAAAATGACAATGAACTTCTAAAGTTGATTCCTTTTCTGGAAAAACTTGTAGAACTGGTAAGTAGTCTTTACATATATATTTTCTTCTTCTTAAACCTTCATAGATTAAACTAGCACGATTCAGGATAGCGGTTTCTGACTTGGGAAGCGCCTTCAGATGTCTTTGCATTACCTTCCTTTAGGGAGTGCTCTCTCTCTGCCTTTTATAGCAGCACAGTTTCCCTGATCTGTCCAAAAACATGTTTGAATAAAACTTGTGTAGCCTCTTAAAGGTCAGTCCTCTGTCCAGGGTCAAGCAAGATGATGTTTTGTAGAGGTTTTAGGGTACGGGTAGTCCTCAACTTACAACAGTTCATTTAGCAACTGAAGTTGTAACGGCACTGAAAAAAAGTGATTTACGACCGTTTTTCACACTTACGATCCTTGCAGCCTCCCCAGGATCACATGATCAAAACTGAGGTGCTTGGCAACTGACTCATATTTATGACAGTTGCAGTGAGCCTTCTGACAAAGTCAGAGGAAAGTCAGTGGGGAAGCCAGATCCGCTTAACAACCGTGTTACTAATCTAACAATTGCAGGGATTAATTTAATAGCTGTGGCAAGAAAGTCCGTAAAATGGGGCAAAACTCACTTAACAACTGACTTGCTTAGCAACAGAAATGTTGGGCTCAACTGTGGTTGCAAGTTGAGGATGATCTGTAATGGCTCATCTCCTGTCCGTATTCAACATATGAGTGAATTCTGGTTTTTTTTAGAATGCACATTTTAATCAGAATTATAAGCATGTCAACTAGAGCTGAAGGTTTCATAATGCAGCCTCCCAGAAGTGTCTCCAGAGAGAAACATTTGGGGGCATGGAAGATATCTATCAAGTGCTTGGTAGCCATTACCTGGGGTGAGATTACAGAGACCAATAAAGCCACATTTCTTGACAAGCCCAAGGTTGAATTTGGGAACAATTAAAACTGGTTCACATTGCTAATTGCCAGTAGAACTAACTTCACTAAATAGAAGTTCAGTAAGAACTGGCAAACATTTCAGTAACCCTAAGCTAGCATAAAATATTGGATGCAGATCTAAAATCGTTACAGGAGGGACGCAACAGGAATCCTGATTTGGAAGAAAATGGAAGAGGATTTTTCAGCCCCCTGTGTCTTGTTTTCTTTGAATGTAGTGACCGATGGAAAATAAAGGCTTCAAAGGGTTTCAAAAGCTGTGGAGAGGAGGAGTTCAGATGGGATTTCAGCCTTTCCACAGGCTGTGATCCTCTCTTGGCACCCTTTCTTCTTTCTTTGCAACAAAAAGCAGAAGCTTCTGACCGTGGTCCTAATTCCAAGGGTTATTATCACAAATTAACTTTACTCTGATACATGAAAGATGGTGAAGTTTTGTTTTGCTCTCCCCATCTCTAGAATGAAGATGTTCGACCTCACATCCGAGACAGATTTCGCTTGCATGACTTACTGCCCCCCGATTAAACTCAATCTTTGGTCAAAGAGCTGAAGGGAAAGAAAATGCAGGATCCTTTTTCTTTTTGGACTAGAACAAAAACATTGCCATTACTGTTGAAATTTTTGCATTTTTGTACCCTTTCTCGCTTTTCTTATCTCTGGTGCCCAACAGTAATAAAAGGGTTACAGAAGAACTTTCTATATCGCCAAATGGAAAGATGTGCAGTATCCGTAGGTAGACTAGAACAGAACAGTCTTTAGATCTAGTGCAACTCCAGTGATTTTTAATGTACAGAAGAACACCTGCCGTTTTTAAAGAATTCTGTTTCTGCCACCAGCAGTTTATCCTATAAAAATACAGGATTTATGAAATCACAGAGATTGAAAATGGACTCTCGTTTTCTCTCTGTTTGGTGCTCTCTTAAGTGGGTTTGTAGCCACTTCGTGTTACTTTTAAAATTCTCATTTCAACAGGAATGGCCAGTAATTTTTTTCCTGTTAAGGTTTATAACCTTTTTACATTTTTGATCTGTATTCAATTTTAGAATTTCATTATGCATTCCTTTTAGTTCATATTTTTCTGGGAATAGCCAAGTTTTATTCATTTTTATTATTCGATTGAATGGCCATTTTCCTGCTTTGTCTGCCTGCATACTGTATATTTGTTTTTAAAAATCATCTAGTTTTATTCTGTGTACGAATGTGTGTGTGTGTGTGTGTGTGTGTGTATACACACACACACATACACACACATACATTCATTCATTCATTCATTCTACTGTAGTGGAAATCTTTTTTTAAAAAAATCAAGAGACTGGCTAGATAAGAAATATAAGAATTACTAATATGCAGAATATTTAAACCATCGTGATGGCATGTACTGTGGACAGATGATTTCTTGTGGTGGTGTGCACAGCTCAGAGAGCGAGACAGAGAGATTGGTGCCCCAGTCTCCTGTCCGTAGGAGTCCTTGAGAATTTGCTTGGTGTAATGGCAGCTCAGCTTTTGCCGCACCAGGATCTCCACCAAGGGGAATAGGAAGAGTAGCCAAGCCTTGCCTTGGTTGGCCCTCTACCCTGCAGGTTGCGCCAGCCCGTTGAAACTTCCGTGTGGCTCAGTCTGTGCGCCACCATTACCCTGCCTGCTCTTGTGGTCCTGGACACTCCTTTGCTGCACGCGCAGCTGATATGCTATCATAGTGGTTTTCTATATTATATGGAAATAGTTTTCAAGCCTTGGTTCTCTAATGCAGGTTACACAAGAGGCTGATATTTTTTTAATGGAGTGTACTCTCCTTTTTTGGAGGCTTTTTATGGAAGGGAAAAATTTGTAGAAGTTAGTAAGCTTTGCCTCTAAACCGCATAGACACGCCATAGGCTTGGGCTGTTTTTATGTAAAGGATGTTGCAGAATGGCACTTTTTCTAAAGAGAAGTTTGATATTTTGTATGCTTGTTAAAGAAAGAACAGTATTGGAAATTAAAGGTGGACAACTGATAATTGAGAAGTATGTCAATTAATTTTTTATGTATATTACCTGTTTACTTGTACAATTTTATTGTACAAATTACACACAGCTTCATTTTTGAATGAGTCCTTAAAATAAGGAAAATCTTTTTAGGAAAACATTTAATTTTTGTATTTTTTGATTTTAAAAGGCATGAATTATATCAACTTTTTCCAATGTATTAATGAAGATTTTAACTTTTCATCAGGTTGAGTGTTTTCTTACTATATTATCTGTTATATATGTAGCTAGCACATGTGTCACTGAACTGTTAAAAAGTTAGCATGTAGAGCAAGCCTGCTTTATGGGAAATCATTCATTTAGCACAGAATTATGGTGAATTTTCTGTGAAAAGAGAAAAAAAGGCATTTGCTATCCAGAATGCTGACTTTTTTTTGTATTTAAAGAAAGGTATTTTGCTTGCGGGAAAATGCTACAGATTCATTTTAATGAGAATCTTTGAATTGTATTTATCTTTAGGGCATCTGGGCATCTTTACGCTGTTTTGTCTTATATGTCTTTATTGAAATAAAATGTACATAATGTTACTATAATATATATATAAATATAAATATATACATACACACACACACACACATTATGTATAATGTAAGTAAGCGTGTGTATGTGTGTTTTCCCCGAGGTTATCCCTGTAACCACTTTTTCCTATTTTGCTAGTAACAGCTTTATTGATCCTTTTGATTTTGAAATGTTTAAATGCTCAAATCTACGAAAGTGGATTATTATCATCATTATGAGTCACATGGGAGTGTCCTTGACTCAGATTATTGTAGATTGAAGAGAAGGGGTAACTCTAGTAATAATTACTCCCAGCTGCTCCTCTGTGGCTTTTAATGATGATAAGCTCACACCTCTGCCAGCGGTCTCCAGAAGGTCACTTGGGCCCATGGAGGGGCCAGACGGCTCCGGGTCCCTGTGGAAAGCCACCCATTGATCTTCTCCAGCTCCAAAAGACAACTGTGAAGAGAAGGCGGCTCTTTGGAGGAACCGCGGATGCCGGCCCTGTGGGATTCTGCCGGGGGATAAGAGAGCGAGTGCGTGGTTTTCTTATTGCTACGATGGTTTGCTTATGCTGCATTCAGAGATTATTTTCTGCAAATCCACTAACAAGTAAATTGAACAGCAGTCCTTGCCTCGAACAATACAACGGACATTTCTCTGCTACTATTTCAAGGGAATTGTACAGCATTCTTTTTAGAGTAACTTTTTAAAGCAAATGTGCGTTTTCATGAACAAAATTAATAAACCCGCTTTTTGTTAAGGTGGAATACCGCAAATAACCACACTGGTCCCTGAAGAGGAGGAGGAAAAAAAGAAGGAATATGAGGTTTTAAGAGTCTAAAATGATTGGTAATATGGGTAACTTAATCCTACTTAGGACAACCAAATCAACCGCTGCAGGCTGCTCTGTAAATACTTATTAAACTATCATTTTGTAATTTGGTGCAAGTCTGGTTTTTAATTTTCAGTAGAGATGTAAAATGGTTTTGATAAATGGCGGCTCGGTCTTGTATTAGAATATTGGCCGAGTGGGATTGGAGGCGCAAGGAATCGTCCATAAGCTCTCAGTTTAAACCAGGGGTCCCCAAATTTTTAACACTTTAAGACGTGTGGACTTCAACTCCCAAAACTCTCCAGCCAGCATAGCTGGCTGGAGAATTCTGGGAGTTGAAGTCCACACGTCTTAAAGTGGCCAAGTTTGGAGGCCTCTGGTATAAACACACGAGCCTATTTATACTTGCGCTGAGGTAAAATTATTACGTTTTACTTGGATATAATTGGGGGAGGAAACACTAAGGGAGAGCCACCGAACGGCCTTGGGAGCCCGGTTGGCAAGCAAAACACTCGGGATTTCGTCCAAGAACAGGCCGGTGTTTCCACGACGAAGCCATCGCCCTCCCTGCGCGCGTGGAAGACCACGCGACCTCTGGCCTCGCCCATTGACCCGGTTCGCCTGGTGGGCGGAGCGACGCGTCGGCTGGGGCCTCCCTCCAGGAGAGCCCGCGGGCTGCCCCCCCCAGCTACTGACAATGGGGGCGGGTTTCCGCGGCTCCCGCCCCGCCTCTTCCGGAGACGCTGACGGAAGCAGGAAGCGCGTTTGGGGGCGGGGCGGAAGTCCCGTCGTGCCGCGCGCGGCCCCTCCTGCCTGCTAGCCTGGGCGAACCGCGAGCGAGAGGGCGGCAGGGAAGATGGCGGGCGAGGCGGACTCCTGGGGTAGGTCCGGCGCCGCCGCCCGCTCCCTCCCCGCCTCCGGCCAGGCCGGCCCGGGCCCTCCGCTCACCTTTTCTCTGTCCCCGCAGACGCGGACACCTTCGAGGCGCCGGACCGGCTGGCCGGGCGCCTCGGGCCCACCCCCGCCGTGGTGACCAGGGATCGCTGGGCCGGCGAGGACGAGGACGACGACGTCAAGGTGGCCGGGAGGGGGGCGGGTGGGCGCGGCGGCGGCGGCGGCGGGGGGGCCGGGACCGTCCCCCGGTGCGTTGCGGGAGGCGGGCGGGCGGGCGGAGGCCTCCCGGCGGCTGACCGGCGCTTCTGCTCTGCCCCGGCCAGGACAACTGGGACGACGAGGAGGAGGAGCAGCAGCAGGAGGACGAGAAGGAGTCCGAGGCCAAGCCAGGTGAGCGGCCGGGCGGCGGGTCCCCGGGAGCCCCGCGCCGCCCGCGGGAAGCCGCCGCCGCCGCCGCCGCTGCTAACCTCGTGCCTCTCCGCAGAATCCAAAGTTTCCGACAAGAAGAAAGTAGCCGAGAAGATAAAGGAGCGGGAGAAGCTGCTGCGGAAGAAGCAGGAGGAGGCCAAGAAAAGGGTAAGGGGATGGGCGGGCGCGGAACGGCTGCCTCGCCCCGGCGCCTGGGTGGCCTCCGGTGGCTGCAGCCCTGCTTTGTCTCCCTTTTGAAGTTAGAGGAGTCGGAAGACTCGAAAGACCTGACGCCGGAAGAGCAGCTAGCAGACAAGCTCCGGTTGCAGAAACTGCAAGAAGAGGCGGACCTGGAGCTCGCAAAAGAAACCTTTGGTGAGGGGGGGGGGGCAGTGGCTCTTCCGGCGCGTCTCGTTTGCTCGGAAAAAGGCCAAAGACTGTTGGCCTCACAATCCAAAGCGCCTTTAGGTCCTTGGTCGTTGTTAAGCCTGCCAAGGCGTCCCCAGATCAACGTGTTTGAGAATGTCAGCTGCTTATTCTATGTGGTTGAGCAGCCCTCCCCATACATGGCTCCTTTCTTACAGGTGTAAATAACATATGTGGAATAGATACTATGAACCCATCCTCAAAAGATGATTTTACGGAATTTGGGAAATTGTTAAAAGAAAAAATAACACAGTACGAGAAATCTCTATATTATGCTGGATTTTTGGAAACATTAGTTCGAGATATATGCATTTCGTGTAAGTACATTTAGTGAAATACTATTGTTTGCACCCTGCTTAGCTTGGAAACAAAGAACATATTAGAACAATTCTCCAGTGAAATAGATCAGGCTAATGGGATTGAATTCGTTATTTATTAACTCAATCTAGAAAAGGTTTTGTAATGTCTTCTATGTTCTATTTTAATGCTGCTGCTAAGATCCTTTATTTATTTTACAAGAAAGGCACCTGGGTGATTCCCAACATGTTCAGCATTTTTCAAAAATATCTAAGTATACATTACCTCCTTAATTCAGAATCATTTAAAGAGAAAAATCTCTGTTCACTTTCCTAAATGGTTCATCATATTTAATATTTCTGTCCATTTGGCTTGCTTACAATTTCAAAGCTTTAACCAGTTACTGTATTCTATAAAGATGTATTTTAACTTCATAAAGTTAAAACAATTTCTAATAACTTGTGCTAAAAATGCCTGTAATATAAAATTCACTGAAGAGAAGAAAGCCTTTTCCAATTTAATATACGCTTAAGGACTTTTTTTAATGATGTGTTATAAAGCTTAGGATTTAACCTACATCTGATAAGCCAGAAAGGCCTTCTTAAATACTGTTTTTCATTGGGAAACCAGGGCTGGTGGTAGCCCTCCATTTTTTAACGTCTTAGCCTGTGCTGACTTTATTACAACAGAATTGATCCAATTAACTATTGGTATCCCATATGGACATTCACACAAATTGTTCATTTCTCCTTGATGCTTTATAGGCTACAGTAATAATCTCAGGTTGATAGCAGATGTTAAATGTGTTGTAGACAGCTTTACTTCTCAAATATTTCCATCAAGTCTTGGATAATTTTAAATGTTAGGAAAAGCAGCAGGGAAAGAAGGCATACTCAGTTAAATGAATATTAATTTTGGCACTTAATAGTTTGCAATGAAGATTGAGAAGGAATCTGGCCAGGAAAGCATTTTGTCTTCCTGTTCTGGTTTTGGGAAAGGAACAGGACCCAAGGGGCAGCTCCATCTGGAGGCCTGAAGAAGCCAGGCCAGGCACTGGGGAAGAGCTGTGGCGTAGTCATTGGGGATTTCTGGGTTGGTGGGGGGGGGCTGTCTGGCCTCAAGAGCCTTTGGAGTTACAGTCCAGATCATCGGAAGTGGGAGGAGGGGCTTTTGAATCGAGGCTCATTTCAGATACTTATAGGCTGCTACAACATTTTGAACAAGTCGGTGGACAGTACAGAGGCCATCTTTGGCCTGCCAAATAAAACATTCAGAAAAAAATGAACATTTTAAAATTATTGCTCAACTGTGGATTTTAATTTTTTTCTACAAACAACATAGCTAATCTTAGTTTTCCATGAAGGAAGGTAGACTGCTCATAGAAGAACCGGACAGTGGTTGATCATATGACCTTCCCTACAACTGTGTGGTGTCTTTTGCCTGCCCATAAACTGCCAGCTTATCTGCATTTTCCCTAAACATATTTTCCCAGATATTCCAGAGATTTTCTTGTGACGCAAGATTCCTTTGCAAGCTGTAAATAATCCCCTCCCCTCCTTGTTCCTCCTTTAGTGGAAGTCGATGACTTGAAAAAGATCACCAATTCCTTGACGGTGCTATGCAGCGAGAAGCAGAAGCAGGAGAAGGTGGGTCGAGGGAGTGGGGGGCAGTTTCAAGCTTTGGCAGCCACTGTGACGTTCTGCTTGACCTGGGGGAGGGACCAGTGGCTTGTGCTGAGAAGGCACCTGGCAGCTCTTGTAGCTTCCTTCTACTGGCTCCATGAAAACATCTCCTCCTTTTAGACCAGAGGTCTCCAAACTTGGCAACTTTAAGATTTGTGGACTTCAACTCCCAGAATTATAGGAATTGAAGTCCACAAGTCTTAAAGTTGCCAAGTTTGGTGACCCCTGTTCTAGACTTTCTACAATTGAAGAAGCACCTCTTGTCTTATTCTGGCAAGCTGGTTAGTTGCTTGACCCAGCAGTCTGTAAACGCTGATCAGGGTCCTGATGAAAGTAAGTACTCCCGTTGGTTACACAACACCGCATGTCAGAATAAACGCAAAGGGGTTTTTTTTTCTTGATTTGGTACCTTCCACACATTCTGGATTTCAGCTTTCATCAACCCTGGGTGGTTTCTTGGTGGGGAAACGAGCACAGTGGTTTGTAAGGGAACTGATGCTTGCTTTTCCCTTTTCTAGCCCAGGATTGGCCAGGTCCACTTGTGTTCTTAAATCTGAGCTGTTCCTTTTTCTTTCCAGCAAAATAAAGCCAAAAAGAAGAAAAAAGGAGTGGTGCCTGGTGGAGGTCTAAAAGCAACAATGAAAGATGACCTGGAAGACTATGGTGGCTATGATGGTGGCTACGTACAAGACTTCGAAGACTTCATGTGACCCATTCTTTCCGTCTGTTGGTTTGCCCAAACTCCCCTAACTGTAGCACAACTCCTTTCAATTCTGCCAAATGCAACAATCAGAAATGCAGTATCTTTGTGCTGTTGGTTATCCTGTTACAACTTGACACATTGGAATGCCTGTCTTGATGCCGAGGGAATAAAATTATGAAGCTCAATTTTTTTATTCAGATAGGAAATAACGGAATCTTGAAGAGGTGTGTCTTCATGGCAGCGAAGCAGCACTAAATTGGACATTAATTTTGACCTGGCCGAAGTCATATTATTACCAGCAGAGTTAGTAATAACAATCTTAACTGTACCTTTTTTACAAGAAACTACCCAGAAAACAAAGGCAGTTTGCAGCAAATGCATGGGTTTGCAGTAGTATTAAAATGGCTTTTCTATTAGAATTTGGTTTTTCAGTGGCTTGAGGGACGTAGCTATAAATTTCCCTGACTTCCAAGCTTGAAAGGGGCAAACGGGCTGTTTCTCTTGCCCCGGGAGGGGGACGGAAGGACCTTCTCCAAGCAGTTCAGCTGACACTTTGCTGATTCTTTGGGACAGTTTCCTGTCACTGGTTTGGTGGCTCTCACAAGACTGCGGGTTTTTTTTTTCATGTATAGGAATCCTGCTTAGCAAACTGCAACAGTTACAATAGTTGGGCAAATTGTTATGTTCAGAATTATGACATCTGCAAATGTTTTATAAAAGCAACTAATTTAATAAAATCACTATTGTGAGGACTGAGATTTTTGGTCAGCTTGTGCTTTTCCCATGGGCAATAACAATTGCTGACAAGGGACCAAATTGCCAAGGGAAGGCAGGCCTCTCTTCTCTCAACCCACTCAAGTGACCGTGAGGATTGTCCAGTTCTGGCCACACCTTCCTCTCTTCAGTCTGAGGCTTCCCTCCGGTCAGTAACTGGAAAGATTTCTCCAAAAAGGGGGTGGGAAAGGTAATTTCTCAAGACATGAGCAAATCCAATAATGGCTCCTCTTCCTAAACATGCAAGTGGCTAAATTGTATTATTTTTAAGGACAGGACAATAATCAGTTGGTAGCCACAACCATGGCATGGCTTCCAAACTCAAATCCCCATGGTTCTGGAGGAAGGGGCATCCTCCTTTACTGCCATGGCTTCCCAGGGCAGGAGGGCAGGATGTCTAGCCAGCCTTAGTTACTAGACCTGCGTTTAGCGTCCTCTCCCAGTATCTAAAGTATCTAAAGCTTTCCCCATACTCCAAACTAACAGAACACCAGTATTTTCTGGTTCTTTGAGCCACTGATATATGCCTTGCACACAGCTTTCAACACAAGGTGGAGCTGCCCACCTTTGTAAGTCTCTTGAAAGTGACACATAGAGCTGTAATACTTTAACTCCCAGGCTCTGCAGTCACTGAAATCCCAATATAGGGCCAAATTCACATTCTAATAGGTCCAAAAATAGATCTGAGAAGCTACTTGTCTTCTGGTATAGAAGAAAAAATAATTCTGAAATACTCCCAGGTCGAATTCAGATATATTTTGCTCTCTGGCCATGAGATAATTCAAAACTATCTCTAAGCTTCAGCCAAGGAAGTTGATCTTCAATGTGAAGTTCGTTTAATCCAATGGCAGCAGCATTCCAGTCTGACTTCAGAAGTCTATATATTTGACATGCAAGTCCCAGATTAATAATCCTGTATTTTGTGCAGATCACGGCATTTGAAGACCAGCATCTTTTCTTTTTCATCTGCATGACTGAAAACGTAATTCCCTAAGGTGTTTCTCTCCCCCCCTGGCTTGTCTAGTTTGTTTGCAGTTCTACTTTGCCCAGTTGGGATGAGCTAATTGGCCAGCAAATCGTTGAGACAGCAGCCTGTTTGGGCGTCATTCAAGAGCATGTTCACCACATCGTAGAACTGGTTGTCGTAGGCGAGCTTGTAGTAGACATAGATGTCCTCACAGTAAGTCAAGAGCTTCTTCAGGTTTCTTACAGCAGACTCGTTTGCTGCGTTCTGCTTGAACCTGGAAGAGAAGGCCTGCCAGTTAACAGAGCCCTCGCTCCTCCCCAGCTCCAAAAGCTTCTGCCCCATCGCTTCCTCTTGGCTCCTGGAGAGGGAAACGCGGCAGCCACAAACCGCCTTCCCAGCTGCACGGAACAGGCCAAGACTCACTTGTGGGCAATCTCCTCGAAGGTGCCAGTCCTGAGCAGCCCGTGCTGCTTGTGTTCCTCCAGGTAGTTGAAGTCGCCCTTCAGGATCACCTGCTGGTAGAGCACCTCTGACCAGTCTGGAGTGAAGTCGTAGGCCTCGGCCACCACCGCTGCCTGGAGAAAGAGGGAAGGCATCCAGAGGGGGTCCCTTTGGGCCACAGCCTTCCAGCTCCCAAGGCTGCTTCCCCACTGCCAGGGAGGAGCAGTTAGTGGTGTTGCCCAACGTCCACTGAGGCTGGAGGAGAGCCAGGGAGCCTGTTAAAGCATCAGGCTTTAACCTGGAACTGAAAACAGCAACGTAGGGAAGCGAAGAAGCAAAGAACTCAAGAGCTGCTTTGTACAGATAGTCCTCCAGTTATGACAGGTCACTTAGCAATGGTTCCAAGTTATGACATACACAAAAAGTACTTACGACCCCACCCCAAAGTTAGTGTGTTACAGTACCTCTGTGGTCATTCACCAGGCCTGCTGCAGACGCAATGCACACAACCCGCTTATTCTCTCACCACTTCGTGCCCCACCGGTTCCCCCAGGGAATGAGCCTCCTTTGCTAGCTCACCAGGTTCCACAGCCTCCTGCCCACCGCGTCCCCCATTGCTCACCTTTCAGAGATTGCCAAGAGCTCAGGACGCTGGGATAGGCAAGGAAGGCAGGCCGCTCCATCGCTGGTCCACGTGGCAGAAAAGCAGCACAACCCTCTGTTTTTGGCAAAACTCTTCCCCCTCCTGGTACGAAGGTGGCCGCATGCTCCCTCGTCCAGGAAACTCGCGTGGCCAGCCTTCCCTCTTTCTCCCAGTGAATGCGCCAGGCTGGCAAACTTTTCTCTGATGCTGGGAGAAAGTTTACTGGACAAGGGAGCACGCGGCCACCTTCGTACCTGCGTTTGCAGGACAGAAGAGGCAAGAGTTTTGCTGACAAGAGAAGGTGGTGCCGCTTTTCTGCCACCTGGACCAGCAATGGAGCGGCCTGCCTTCCCTTCCTACCCAAGCGCCCTGAGCTCTGGAGCTCTCCGAAAGGCAAGGGAGCCATCGGTGTACAGGGTGGGGGCAGGGACTGGGGTGGAGGAGGCCCAAGGGACTGTGGGGACCCCAAGAGGTAAGAAGTGGAGCATGGGGCATCTCAGTGGGGGGTGGTCTTGGGAGGTCAGAGGCAGGTGGTCGTCTTCCTACACTGGCCCACCATTGTCTCCTCCACCCAATTCATTCATTGATGAACAAATGTGCAGGGCAGAGCCAGGATGGGGCTCATTCGTTTAATGTGAATCACTTAATGTCCTCCTGACTTCTGAACAGAACCAGCAGGCTCCATTAGTGTCATAACTTGAGGACTACCTGTACACTGGTCCTTCTAGCACTTTCTTCAAAGGAACCTGGCATCCTGATTGGCAGAGGGATTCTGGTGTGAGTGTGTTCCTGCCACCTGCATATTTTACTTTCCTTACATTTCTCTGTTGCCACTCCTGCGGGGAGTCAGAAGGTATTGGGAGGTGGTGCCTTAACCGGCTAGACAAAACATCGGCCAGCCTCAGCGTGACAGCCAAGGAACCTCTCCATCTGCTGAGGCCGAGGGGGAAGCTGCTGACGGACTGATTGGCTAACATGACTGAAGACCCCTGAGGGGGTTGGGAAGCTCCCAGTCTTTTAACTATCCTAAATGATGACTTAGAGCTAAGCTTCAACTTTCTAGGTGACCATGTGATGTACTCCATGAAAGGTCTTTTGACCTGACGGAAGCCTTAGATCAGGGGTCTCCAACCTTGGCCTCTTTAAGACTTGTGGACTTCAACTCCCAGAGTTCCTCAGCCAGCTTTGCTTGTATAGCTTTGCTGGCTGGGGAATTCTGGGAGGTTTTTTGGGGGCAGTTGGAAGTCCTCCAGGCTTAAAGTTGCCAGGGTTGGAGACCCATGTGTTATACAACATTATAGATAGTCCTCGACTTAAAGCCACTCGCTTTGCCACCATTTGGACACACAACAGCCCTGAAAAGAAAGGAAGTACAACTGGCGCTTCCACTTAACGACGTGCAGCATCTCCATGGTTGTGTGATCACAATTCAGGTGCTAGAAAACTGGCATCTATTCCCCGTGGCTGCAGTGTCCCGGGTCATGTGATCACCACTTGCAACCTCCCCAGCCAGCTTCCAACAAGCAACGTCCATGGGGGGAGCTGGATTCACGTACCAACGGCACTGACTCACTTAGCAACCATGGCAGAAAGGGTCATAATATTGGGCATGACTCAATCATCTTATTTAGCAAATCGTGGTCTCGCTTGTGGTCGGAATTCAAACATGACCCACATTTCAAAAATGCTATTCATAAGTAATAAGCCTCCCTGTTTACGACAGAATCGGCGCCAGGATTGCCGTTGCTAAGCAAGGTGGTCATAAGGTGTGACACCATGTGACGTAGCCACAGCAACCCTGGCAGTCTCGGGAAGTCGTAACTCTTATTAAGCTTATCAAGGGGAATGGCCATTAAGCGGGAAGCCGTGGGAGCCCCAGGGAAAGAGGGCATGGGGGGGGGTGTCTTCCACGAGTGGGGAGGGGGGGAGACCAGGGAGGGGCTGGGGGGAGAGCCCAGGGCGAGGTTAGGAAGGCCGGCCGGGCTGATCAGAGCGCCTGGAGACTTTCCCTGTCGGCTTCCCCACTGACTTCGCTTGGGGGAAGCTGGCAAGTGCTGACCCCGTGGTCCCAGGATGGTCCCAGGATGCCCAATTCGTGACCACGTGAACGTCAGAATGCTGCGGTAGCCAGAACTTCAAGAACTGGGTGCAAGTTCAGCCCTGATGCAATTTTGAGTGGTGTAAGAGGCTTGTTTTGTATTTATTTATTTCTGTAATTTATTTAATTAATTAATCAGCATTTCTGAACTGCCCATCTCCCTCAAAGAGGAATGATAGGAAAGAGGATGCCTCCTGGCATTTTCCTTCTCACATCTTAACAGATAAAGCCAACCTTCTCTTCCAAAAGGGGTGAAGGCCATTCTCACCTGGTAGAACCTGGGCAGTGCCAGGATGCAGGGCAGCAAGCTCTTCCGCCTCAGGTTGATCAGCTTGGTTTTGTGCAGAGTGGACAGGAAGTGGAGCTGCAGGGTGATGAGCCTGGCCAACCGCTTGCAGCGCAAGGACTGGCACACGCAGAAGTCCTAAAGGCAGGAGCAGAGAGGCTTCAGGCGGAGGAGTGAGGAGGAGGAGACCCTCCCCCCCCAGGAGCAACTGCCTGTCCCACCCCAAACCCAGAAGGGAGACATCAACATCCACCCTGCAGCTTCAAAAACATTTGAGCAGGACTCCTGGCAAACCAAAGGAGACACTACTGGCAACTGGCTTGCTGAAAGGTTATACTGTGAGTTGATCATGTGAGGGAAAAGGGGAGCATCCAAGTGGATCCAGTGTCTATGGTAGAACAGCTGGGAGGCACTTCTTAGGCTCCTCTTCCCTGCTCCAAGGAGGAATTCACATTCTGCAGGTGCCTTTGTCCATCTTCCTCCTGCCTTCCTCTGTTTACAACACTCCCTGTAAAGAGCACCCACCATACGGCTACCCGAGTAGTTGCACTGTTCCGACTATGTGAGGGTTTTATACACTGGTCCATAATTTAAACCTGCTACATCTATGTCCTGTTCTTCAGGATAAGAGAAAGAACCTTCTATATGCAACAGAAGAAGAAAAGAAGAAAAAAGGGCTTTGGAAGAATATCTGAAGGACAGTGAAAAAGATGCACTGAAAAACTAGTATACCAGGCTTACAGAGTACTGGAAAGATTAAAAAGGCCTATAAGACCAATCAAATATTACATTACAAATGACAGTAGAGTAATTTAGGCCCAGAGGGTGCAATGGCTTAGCCGTGAAGGCGCTGAGCTTGGCAGCCTTAACGAAAGATGGCAGCCCAGGTTTGCAATGGGGTGAGCTCCTGCCGACGTAGCAGTTTGAAAGCATGCAAATGTGAGCAGATAAATAGGTACCACTTTGGTGGGAAGGTAACAACATTCTGTGCGCCTTGGTGTGCAGTCATGCTGGCCACATGACATGGAAGCTTCTTTGGCCAACGCCGGCTCCCTCGGCTAGGAAACGGACATGAGCTTCTAAAGTCATGACTGGACAGGGGAAACTTTTAAGTCTTTTAAAATTCAGCCCTGCAATTATGGTTGTAGGTCATGATGGTCGTAAAGCATGTGACTGGCCTCAATTTCATGTCCTTTTTTGCAGTGGCTGATAAGCAAATGTGGTAGCTGTAAACACCAAGTGAACCCCAAGATCGTTAAACAAACTCACTGTCCACAATAAGGTGCTTTTTGCCCAAAACTTTATCACTTGCCGTTACGTGATGGTGGGGCTCTGCAAACAGCCATAAATGAGGGCTGGTTGCCAAGTGCCCAAAAGGCGCCCATGTGACTGCGGGGGAAGGCCTGACGTTGTAACTTTGAACAGTCACCAAGCAAGCATATAAACTGAGGACTCTCTATAAATAATAACAAAAACAATAACAACAATAATAATAATAGCTGGCCAAACAGGTAAAAATGTTATTGCCCCCAACATGCCCCCATATGTTTTAGCTGATGGATTGGATGGATGGATGGATGGATGGATGGATGGATGGATGGATGGATGGATAGATAGATAGATAGATAGATAGATAGATAGATAGATAGATAGATAGATAAATAAATAAATAAATAAATAAATAAATAAATAAATAAATACCAAGATGTGATAATGGCTGAGAAGAAGACCTGAAGGGAGGCGGAGGGGCTAATTGGTCTCTGGCTGCACGAGACCAAATCTTCAGAGCAAAACTCTACTGCTTTTCCCCTGAGAAAAAGGTGCCATGAGCCTGGAGAGAGTGCAGAGAAGAGCAAGGAAGAGGGTCAGAGGCCTCTGGGGGCCGAAACAGAGGCAGAACGGTTGCAGGAGGTGTCGAGCCTAATGAGAAGCAGCAGCTGTGGCGTGAGAGCTGTCGTCCAGTATTGGAGGGGCTGCCGTAGAGAAGACGGGGTGGCCTTTTCTCCAAAGCACCGGAGGGCAGCACAAGAAGCTGTGGGTGGAAGCTCACTGAGGAGAGATCCAACCTGGAACTAAGGAGGAATTCCCTGACCGTGGGAATCAGTGGGGCAGCTTGTCTCCAGACGCTGTGGGGGCTCCTTAACGGAAGGTGTTCAAGAAAAGGCTGGACAGCCATTTGGGAGGGGGTGATATAAGGTCTCCTTCTGTATAGGGGGGTTGGGATTAGATCAGGGGGCTCCAACCTTGGCTACTTTAAGCCTGGAGGACTTCACCTCCCAGAATTCCCCAGCCAGCTTTGCTTGTATAGCTTGTATAGCTTTGCTGGCTGGGGAATTCTGGCAGTTGAAGTCCTCCAGGCTTCAAGTGACCAAGGTTGGAGACCTCTGGACTAGATCACCTCCAGGCCCAGCCCTATGATTCTGCCTTCCATGAATTCCAGAAGATGGCAAGAATGGCAAGAAAGAAAAAGAGAAAGGCTGTGGCTCTCCTTGCCCAATGAAGGCTCGTGGGGGGGAGGAAGAACCGGGTCTCTGTGCCCCTTTTACACCTCAGCAGAGTGGGGGGTGTGTGTGTGGAATCTCCTGGATCTCAGTGGGAACCTCGTCCCAGAGAGCAGGCGTCCTTTGGGTATGAAAAGGAGGGCAATCCTCCCTCCCTCAGTCTTTGCCAAGCTAAATATTTCTAAGTTTTTCACTCATACTTTTGACAGGGAGAGGATTTGGGGTGTTTGCATATTGTCTTACTGTTCCTGCTTTCTTTCTCATGACCTGTTAAATGCATTCCCTTGCATACAAAGGAAACCGCGTCACAAAAACCCCAAACACAAATATTTGAAAACCTTTAACTTAAGAGTAGTAGGCTTAGTGTATAATACAGGAGCAAACAGAGGAATGAAGGAGGGAAACTCCCGCTGTCCTTCCTGTATCCCCAGCAAAGAGCCTCGGTGGTGCAGGCTGTTAAACGCCTAGCACTTAGTTCCAGCTGCCTGTAACTATTGCAGGCTCGAATCCCACCAGGCTCAAGGTTGACTCAGCCTTCCATCCTCTCGGGGTAGGTAAAGTGAGGACCCAAGATTGTTGGGGGCAATAAGCTGACTTTGTAAAAATGCCGCTTAGTAATAAGCAGGCATATACAATGGAAGGAAGGCTATTGCTGAGCACATTGGGTTGCGCTCCAAAGATTGTAAGCCGTCCTGAGTCTCTGGAGAAGGGCGGCATATAAATATGAATTAAAAAAAAAGAGAGAAGGGAGAACGTGTCAGGAAAGCAGAAAACTGGGGTCTACAATGGATATAGAAAGTCTACACACCTTTGTTAAAATGCTAGGTTTTGACAGGAATCTGCCACATTTTCTTGAGAACAAGCAGATAAGGGAGCTCAGCACTCCATCGCTTCCTGCCCTGCAGGGATTCAAGCTAGCCCCTCTGAGCTCCACCCCTCCCTCAGCCGCAGAGTGTCCCCCATGCCAGGGACCCCCATGCATCTTCTTATTCTCCACCTCACCTTGGAGTAGCTCTCAGCAGCATCTAGGAAGAGGGTGAGGGCTTTCATCAGGAGCTTCTTCAAGCTTGGCAAGTCCTGAAGGCTCTCCTCTGGAAGGAAGAGAGCAGCTGATGATCGCCTGGGGCCGTCCTGGCAAACCCCCCCCCCCCAGGGTTGTGGGATGAAAAAGCCCAGGCAGAGGGGAGAGAGGCGGCAGCAAGTGACCCAGAGCTGCATCACAGGTATTTCACCAGGCCCAAATAACAACAGCTGCCTCCCTCAAGCTCCTTTGGACCAACCTCTCTCCCTGGAGCAGGTACAAGGTGCGATGGTCCTGCCACCCCATCTAATTGGATGAGGACATGCGGAGGAAGCTTAACAGAGGACACAACAACAGAGCCCTTGGAAAAGCTCAGGCCTGAAGGGGCTTCCTTGGAAACACTCCGGAGGACTGAGAACTGCAACAGAAGCAACCTCACGTTCTCACCAGTTCACCCCTGGAGCTGCAGTGGGGAAATCTGGCTGGCACAGGACTGGCATCAAGCAAAAATGGGCCTTTTCTGGTGTCTGTCGGGTCCCACCGATTCCTATAGGGGCGCTGTCATTCTGGGGGGAGGGGGGAGGCTTGGGGGGAACCTCCGTACAGGTTTCCGTTTCTATTTCTTGCTTTGCTTTGCTGTAACTTTCAGGACCTTGGGAAAGGGAAAGGAAGGTGCCTTATCTTGCCTCCGGAGAAGAGCAGCAGCGTTGCCTTGGAGACCACCGGTTATCACCTTCTGGGCTGGCGTTTCCCATGACATCTTCACACCTCGGGACTGGCTGGAATGATGGACTGGACTTTGGGAGGGGCTCTGCCTGCACTGGTTTAATCTAATGTTTCCAGCGGGAAAAGCTAATTCCTGCCTAGATCTCTTGCTTTTATAATCTTCCAGTAAAAGTTTCCTTTTGAAATGACTTTTGTTTCAAGAGTTCTGCTTCCTTGAGAGGACTGGCCAGGCAGGGCCTCACAATACCACTGAGTCCAAGCTGCAATAGTTTGCACAGTCCAGTTGTGTTGCAGTTACTGCTGGAGGCTGCTTGCCCTTCCCAGCGGCTGCCAAAAGGCAGCTTAATTTGCAGCTGTGCTGAAGCCCAGCACAGCTGACTCCACAGGAGGCGCTTGGCTGAAGGGGCACCTGTGCCAGCTCCCCCCTCCCTCATCACTGGACCTTCTGCCTGGGAGTTTAGGTCAGCAAAACACTTGGGGGGGGGCACTAGAGAGAGCCAGTTTCTGAGGAGCGACCGGCTCTTGGTAACCCAGCTGGGGTCTGTGCTGCCCGTCTGGCTGGTACCAGCCAGGCCTATTTTGTCCCATTCCTCAAAGCCTGAAGGACCAAGAAAAAGGAAGGGCCCTTTGCTTCCTCAGGAGAAGCAAGATGGAGAGCGAGCAGCCTCGACCAGCCCGAGGGATCCCTGAGTGCAGCCTCCGTCCACCCAGAGTGTCCGCCAGAGGGCTCGGCCTGGGCAGGGGAGTCCTTACCCCACGGCTGAGATTCAATGAGCTTCAGCTGGACATTGGCAGCAGCCTCATGGTTCTCCCCGATCTCCCGGCACATGCTGAAGCAGAGGGCAATCATGTTGTGCTTCTCACTGTCTCCCGGCCGGCAACGCTTGATGTAGTCTAGCAGGGCCGTCTTGAGGGTCCCGTTCTGCCAGAGGGAGAGAGAAAGGGGCACCTCACCAGCTAAAACTCTGCCACACTGGCCCAAGCAGCCACTCCCACCGGTCCAAGTGGCCCAGGCCTCCCCACCTCCACTGGTCAGGAGATGCCCTTCACAATGGCAGAATCCCAGAAAAAAAAAGACCCAGCTGCAGACTGAGCCCATCCCAAATTGGTGACTGCTCTCTTGAACGTGTTCACCAAGCAGCAGCTCACTCTGGATCAAGGCCTCCACTGCTGAACTGCTCAAAGCAGGAAGGTTTTCCCTAATATTGGCTCAGAATCTGCCTTCCTTTCACTTCCAAGTCCAATATTCCATGTTCTGCAATTTGGAATGAGTATATTCATGAACTGGAACAGAGCCTGGTAACAAGGTCAGCCAATGAATAGGCATAGCAACTAAGTCAGCCAATGAGGACTGTTTGGAAACTGAAATTAGAAGTAGCCTAGGCATGGCTCTTTATTAAGCTCTGCAACTCTGTTAAGCTCCGAGCCTGTCTATTGAAAGCGAAACTGCTGCTCTCCTCTGCTGTGGGCCTTGCTTGCCTGCTGAACTAAAGTGAAACTGATGTCTATTTCTGAGCTCCTGAGTTGCTGCTCTGCTCTGAACCTATAACATGGCTGCTTCTGTCTGAGTTTGCTCCATGTTGGAGAAATTTACAACTGGTATTGTAAAATCTACTTTATGTGTTTATAAAGAAGTTAAATGAAGCCTCAGCCATCTGTGTTTACTTTTCTGGCACTGCATTTATGCTGCAAAACTGTGGACAAAAACGGGCCTTGACTTTCTTCAAGGCAACCCACTTTGAAATAATTGGAAACTCCAGGCAGTTAAAACTTTCCTTAGTTATTAGCAAATCAATTTTTTCTCAGAGTTTCATGTTAAAACCTCTGATTATATTTTAGGCTCCTATGTCCTTTGCGATTTGATGTTTGGAATGCTGCTCTCCAAAGTTCCAAAATAGTTTCTGCTCTCCTTTCTAAAATAAACTTTAAATGAATAATCCTCTGTGTAGATAATCCTACTGAAAGGAGAAACTTCCTTTCTTCCAGCTTTCCCAAGACGTAGTCAAAGCTGGACGATAAGAACCGTTGTGGTTGGAGGTGGTGGTGGAATTCTGGCTGCTGCCCAGAATTATGCAATATAAAAGCATCAAATCCAATGAAACATTATCATCCTTTCCTGCAATCCACTGTGCCATGGCAGGAAGAGAAGGCAGCAGTGGTGGGATGATGGTTCCCAAGGACTTCTGAAGGAGCCCTCTCCTCCACCCGCCCAGGAGCCCAGGGCCTTCCGGCTACAGAGAGAGATCATAAAAGAGGAGGAAGTCCGTAACAAGCCCAAGTTGCTTTGCCTTGTTCTTAAGTCCTTAAAACTTTATGATCTGCTCTAGAATCCTGCCAGACAGAAAGGCCAGAACTACCTGGTTGCTAGTTCCTCTTTTGGAAGGACGGGACGGGGCTGGGAATAAACTCAGAACTGCCCCCACTTGGACTCGCGGTGACATAAAGGGAAGGGAGCACACAGGGCATCGATGCCAAGTCAGGACTGGGCTGGGGAAAGCCGTTCTTGCCCACAATGCCTACCGGGTCCAGCTTCTTCCTCATCAGCACCTCAAAGTAGTGCTTTTCATGCAGCAGGTCAAAGATGTAGGTCATCTCATTGTATCTGCCAATGCCAGTGAGGAGGCGAACCTGCGGGGAGAGAGGAGCATCCGGCTGAGGGAGGTTGAAGGGCCCCGTCCACAGCAGTGCTGTCAGGTGAGGCTCCGTTCGAAACCCAAGAAAGAAAACCTTACGACTCCATGGCTCTAGAGAAAAGCACTTTTCCTGGAAATTGAAGTGGTGGCATCGGAAGAAATACAAGAGCTGAAGCAACAGGCGCAAAAATCACATATGCAAAGTTATGCCCATGTTCCCACCCCCAACAGTTCAAGCTGGCCACCCAATCTGAGGTGTGCATAATGTCATGTGGGGCATCTTCAGGTGGCGTTTCAGACATGTGGCACGCCAAGGCGGTTGACCTTGGCCTGGATAGATAAGGGGCTACATCTGCCCGGTAAGCAAGTAAGCTTAGTCAAGAAAACATCCCAACTTTTACATTTCACCAACTTAAACCTGCAGCGCTCTTCCCACCGTCGCCCGAAGCCCAATTATTCTTCCCTCCCCCCATTTCTATGGCAGCCAGAAAGACAAGCAGAGGAAGGATTCTTGGAGGCTGACAAGCGCCAACCTACGTCGCTGGGGAAAGTCGAGCACCCACAAGGCCTCCAATCCTTCCATGAGGGGCATGATGGGGTCTCTGCCACTTCCTGATATCCAGCCAGCTGCAGAAAGGGGGTCTTGGAGTCCCAGTCAATACAGGTAGTCCTTGACTTACAACGGTTTTGTTTAGTGACCATCCAAAGTTACAACTGCACTGAGGAAAGTGACTTACGGCCATTTTTCACACTTAACGACCATTGCCAGCATCCCCCCCTGGTCACGTGACCAAAATCCAGGTGTGTTTCATATTTACGAGGGGGTCACTCTTTTCTGGCCTTCTGACAAGCAAAGTCAGTGGGGGACCTGGATTCACTTAACAATGGTGTTGCTAACTTAGAAACTGCAGCGATTCACTTAACAACTGTCTCGCTTAACAGCAGGGATTTTGGGCTCAATTGTGGGCGTAAGTCAAGGACAACCTGTACAGGTCTCCACTGAGAAGCTGAGAATGAGCAGAGATTACGGTCAGATGAGGATGGCCTCCTTCTACCGGTCCACAACAGAAAGCATCCTCTCACATATTGCATTGAGCTGTGGGATGCTGGCTTGAGAGCCGCGGATAGAAAGACGCTACAGAGGGTGGTGAGCACAGCACGAAACATCGTGGGCTGTTCCCTGACACTGCTAGATGACCTCGCTAGGGCTCGCTGCCTTAGAAGTGTGAGGAAAATCCTCAGGGACGACTCACAGTGCGGTCAGCCCTGCTTCACTCTCTTGCCATCGGGTGGGAGATAGAGGAGCAGAGCCAGCCGAACAGTTTCCACCTGTGGCTGTCAGACTCCTGGATGGAAAATACCTTCATGTCAACATACTACGACAGACTTGAGGGGGCCAGCGCCAGTGGTGGTATTCAACCAGTTCTGCCCGGTTCTGGAGAGCCGGTAGGAGCGATGAGCAGTGGAGACCGAGCCGGTTCTCTCTGCTTCTCTGCTGGCTCTGCTGTTGGGCTCCCAAACTCACCTTTATCCACTGAATTTGAAGCACAGCTGCTTTGTGCGGCACAGAATAGCGTTGCGCAGCAGTTGTTGAAGCAACCGGGATCATGCAGGCTTGCAGAAGGCGAGTTAGAATGCCTCTGCGCCTGCACAAACACCTCTGTGCCTGCGCAAAGTGCACATTTAGCACGTGCGTGCACACAAAATGTGCGCACGTGCGCAAAGCGCGCCCACCAAGCCACACCCACCAAACCGGTGGCAACAATATTTGAATCCCACCACTGGCCGGTGCACGAAGGGGGGCTCAGCCAACCTCATTGTGCACATGTTGCATTCCGACAATATCGGTTGGTTGATTGATATTAAGGTCTCTCTGCCCTGGAAGGAGCTGCAGCCTCCAGCTACCAGCCCCGAATGCTTTGCGCCTGGGAAGGGCGGCTTCCTGCTCCACAACGGCCGGCTCCAAGATCCCAAAGGGACCCAGCAACCGCAGCCCATCCAGGCTCTGGGCAGAGTTCACCTACCACAAGGCCGTACTCCTCCTTTGGCGCCAAGTGTTCATCCGTGAGCAGCCGGGCAGCTTGGAGGACGCGGGTGATGCCCTCCATGTGGCACGTCAAGCTGAAGCAGTTGTGGGCCAGAACCAGGAGCTCCACAGCTGAGGAAGGAGAGGGGCTCCCGTGAACAAACACTCGTGCTGCACCCTCACCCGTGCGGCTAAACTACAACCCCCGGCCTTTGTCCAACACAGACATTACGAGGGACGTCGGGAGCTGCATTTCAGCCAATCGGAGCACCGGAGTTCCCACCTGATCCAAGAGAAAGCCAGTGTGGTTCCAAGGAGGGAACCAACAACACGGCTGCTGATCCATCATTTGCCAAATGAAAACAAACAGGTATTTTGTCCAGGTCTTGTGAAGACAAAACTAGTTTTTCCTAGTTCTGCCACTTTGTCTCTCTTGGAAACAAACACATCACTAAAGAACGCCCCCCCCCCACCTCCCAAGGCATGGATGTACAGCAGGGAAAAGCATGTAACCAGCGGCTTCTGGGCTTTGATCCTCAGGGACACGATGGCAGAGTTCCAATACGTGTCACCAGGTTGTGTCAATATGGACGACGCAAGAAGAGTGAACAAGAGACACAATGAAGATGAGGTCAAGGAGATCCAGATTCCCCTGGCCAATCGATCCTCATGAGACCTTTTGGACTGGTACATATGTTGGATTTCAGCCTGAGATTCAGAAGTCCTCACAAACCTTGGATTCCAACCTCACAAGGACCCGCTTTCTATCCACCACGGACTTACTACAGGCAAGCTCCCCATGCGGCACGGAGGAAACCTTATCCAGCAGCTTCATGCCAACAAGCGTGTGGTCCTGGCAAAGCTTGGCCAGTTGCAGGAACCTCTGGCTCTCCTCTGCAGGATTCAGGGCTGGGCTCTGCTCTGGACATAAAATAAGATAGGCTGCATCTCTCCTCTGGTCCGATCCTAGGAATTCTATTCCTTCAGTAGCATGACATCGTTGGGTTAAATAATGATCAGAGGAGCTACAGTCCTGACAGACGTTCAGTTAAAAAGGCAAATGCAAACACAGTGCAGCAACCATAGAACACAGAACAACATAGCATAGTAGAGTTGGAAGGGGCCTTGAAGGACTTCTAGTTCAAGCCCTGTCCGAGCAGGGGAACCTATCAAAACCCATCAAATGACAGCAGGGCCAAAGTCCAGGAAGCAGCAACTGTCCAGAGCCAAACCCATTTGTCCAGCTTTGTGTTCCCAAGCAGAGACCGAGAGTGGACTTACTGCCTCTTCCTTCAGAAGGCGCCAGCAGCTCGCGTGTGATTTCCTCTGCCACAAGCTCAGCCACAGCCTCTGGCTCCAGGCCCTGGTTGGTGATGAAGGCCTGGGCCCTCTTGTACCAGTCTGGCTGCTGTGAGGACAGGATCGCCCGAAGCAGCTTCTCCGAATCATGGACGGTGATCTCACTGAAGGAACAGCCCAGCTCCTGCAGAGAGCCAGGAGGGGGTGGGGAGAAGAGTCACATCAACTTACCTTCCCGCCTGATGCACGGGGGCTGCTGGTCCTTCACCCCCGGACTCCAGATCCCAGCGACGTACTTTGGAGAGTTCGTAAAGGTAGAGAGTCTGTCGACAGTAATTCCGACCATGCACGCATTCTGCAACTAAAGCCTGCAGGCTGCTGACAACTCCGCTATCCGGAGAGGAGCTCCCCATGGAGGACCAGGAATCAAGGCTTGTGGCTGAGAACAAAACCAAGATCTCGGAGTTGAGCAAACAGCCAGAGCAATAGACCGGGAGAGGAGAACATGACATAGCACCTTAGGGTGCCAGCAGCACCACAGTCCATCAGGACTGGATCCAGCTCTGTTTAGAGAGCCAATCCCCGCTCCCTTGGCACGCTCACAAACTCTGAACCCACAGGACCTCTGGACCTGCCAGTGAGCTGCTGCTGAAGGGCACCATCCTTCTCCACTTATTTCTAGAGGGGGGGAAATGGCACAAATGGTCCTTGCCCTACAACAGTCATTGGGAATTTCTACTGCTAAGCGAGGCGACAGTCCAGATCCCGCCATCTTTAGGGGAGGAAACTTCCTGCTGCCAGGAAGTTGCAAGCAGGCCAGCTAGCAGGTAGCAAGTGGCTGCTGGCGGGTGCGGGAGGGTGCATGAGATGGCAGCCAGGGCTGGGGAGGGGAGGGGAATGCATTGGGTGCACAAGGGTGCAAAGGTGGTACCATGAGCCTCGGGGAGGGTGTACAGGGGAGGCACTATGAGAAGGTGTGCAGAGTGCACCAGTGGCAGGGGAAGGGAGCTTCAGCCAAAGCCCAGAGGGGTGGGTGAGGGGCCAGCATGGGGCAAATGCAGAGGGACTCGGGAAGGAGGAGACTTACCCGCATAACTTGCAATCTTCTTTGCCAGCTTCCCCACTGACCTTCTGAAGAAGCTGGCAGGGAAGGCTGCAAGTGGCATAACGTGATGCCCGGAGCCACAACCATCCTAACTGCAAGCCGGTCACCAAGTGCAGAGATATGTGGTTCTGGGGAGGCTGGGACACTGAGGACCAGTTCTAACCCCCATTCATTCAATGCTGCTGTAACTTTGAATGGCCTTAAGTCAGGGACTCCCTGTGGTAATTTTAAAATGTCAGAAGGGCAAAACTGAAGCAGGAGGCCTACATCCCCAGTAGAAGGGGCCCAGCATAAAACCCCACTGTCACCCCACTCACCCTGCCCCGCTACAGAAGCAGGCTGGCAAACAGAAACAAATGGGCTATAAGGAGCCATGGGTGGCGCAACGGTTAGAAGGCAGCCTGGCTCTGCCCACAGCCAGGAATTGGATCCTGACCGACTCCAGGTTGACTCCGCCTTCCCTCCTTCCGAGGTGGGTAAAATGAGGACCCAGATGGTTGGGGGGCCACAGGCTGACTCTGTCAACCACTTAGAGAGGGCTGGAAAGCACCACGGAGCTGTTACATAAGTCTAAGTGCTATTGCAGGGGTCCCCAAACTTGGCAACTTGAAGACATGTGGACTTCAACTCCGTCCACACGTCTTAAAGTTGCCACGTTTGGAGACCTCTGTGCTATTGCCACGAGGAAAGAGCACAAATGGCCTGTGGGAGAGGAACTGGTCCTGCTCAGATGTTTCACCGGGGATGCAACTTACAACTCTTCAACCGCTTCTTTTCGGGGGCTTCTCTCTGCCTCTGGCTGTTCTCAGCTGCCAGGAGGGCCTGGATGTCTGGGTGAAAGCAGCCCTGGGCATCCTCCCCCAAGGCCAGCATTCTGCAATGCAAGATCAGCGCGACATCTCTGCTGTAGAAGTGGAAGTAGCGGCAAACCCGGGCAGCTTCGTGCACGCTCCCTTCATCCAGAAGGCGTCCAATCAGCAAACTCAGGGATGCCACTTCAGCCTCGGAAAGCGTCACTGGGGCTGCATCCTGGGAAGGGAAACCTCTGAGCTCCAGATACTTGGGGATGTTTAAAGCAGCCACCTTAGAAAAGCAGAATGTCTTGGCCAGGGAGTCGAAGGACAGCTCACTACTGATGGAAATCTGGTGAGAACCTCTGGGCTCGACCTGCCCTGTGCCTTGGCTGAAAGTCTGCCGTGTGATGTGGCACCGCCAAATCTCCCTCTCTATCTTTTCCAGATCATCAACAGGGACCAGGTCGCTTCTGACCAGCCAGTGTCCAGCTAAAGTAAGCAGGAGTTGCCTCTCTAAGATGCTGGGTGCCCTCTCATCCTCCGAGACCAATTCTGCCTGAGCGGAGAAGAAGCCGGAGGCAGCTCGATTCGAGATGCCATTTTGCACGTAGTTCTCATGGCACTTTTTCCAGAACTCAACTCTTGTCCGTTTTTGAGTCCAGTGGCCGGCCTGTTTCAAGAGGAGGAGGTTTTGGAGCGCCTGGAAAGGACACAAACAGGCATCAGAAGCCAAGGAACTCCACTGCACAGAAATGCTCGTCTGACACAGAACTTCACGATCCCAGGGATAGCTTGCCCTCCCTCCTGCCCCCCAGTGCTTCTCCCACCCTTGCTATTCTGTCCCTCTTCCTGGCAGAGGTTCAGGGAACTCTGGAGAGCCAAGTGTGCCTTGTGAAGGCCAGTGTCAACTCCTAACATATTTCTATGGTCTTTTTAGATTTGTCAACAGAAAGGGAGGGGGGAGCAGTGCGGCAGTTGCAAACCAAAACTGCATTCCATAAATGTTTTCAAAGATAGTAACTAGGTGACTGAAGTTTCTGCCATGCAAAATTCTAACTGGAGAGCAGGATTGATGACTCTGGGCTATGGATGTGTCCCATTGGAGTATATGAATTATGATATATCCAGGGAGGTGGGGGGAAAACCAGGGTCAAGGGTGACAGTGAATTATGTGTCTCAGAGTCGGTTACACCCAGGCAGTGCTGGCATGTTAACTCCCAATGAATCCTTTTGAAGTTTTGGAAGTTTTGCTCAAGACGCATGATTTAAATGGGGTTAAGTGCTGAATCCTGACAGCCAGGCTGCCTCGGGCTGACTGAGGTCCCAAACAGTGCCGGGAAAGCAGACTTCCCACTGTGCCAATGCAGATCTGGACACACAGCTGCATCAGACGTGTGGTAGGGGAAAGCAGCTTCCAACAGCTGACAGGGATGACACTAATTTTCCAGTAGATGAAACACAATGAGCGGGAATAAAAATAAAAAAGGCTTGACTCCAGGGTACCTCCTGAATGACCACATTGTCTACAGGCAGTGCTGCCAGCTCCGCGACACTGCGAGCCACAGAAAAAGAGCTGCTCTCCTGCAGCTGCTCCAGGATCCTCTGGCACTCCTCCTGAAACTTCTCCAAGCTGTAGTCACTCAGCAGACTCCGACTGATGGAGGTGGGCGAATCTTTCAGGAGGGTACTGAGGGCACTGAGCTTCTTCAGATCTGGTCCTGCACCCAAAAAGGAGAAGGGCAATAGCGACAGGATAGGGACAGCCTGTCGCTGAAGAAGGAGGCAGACTTTGGGAATGGAGTTCCTTCCCCCACCCCCCCACCCCCACAGGGCTGCATAGCTGAGGCATCCCAGTTGGCAGAAAACCTAGCATCAAAACCAGAGAAGCTCAGCCAGCAGAGCCCACTGAATCCAGCATCCTTGTTCTCCAACACGGTCACCTGCTGTCACATCAGCAGGAAATTTACTGCCACCTGACATAGGTAAGGCTATCTTGAGCCCCCAGGCCCCCCTGAGCCCCCTCAGCCACAGCAGAGAAGATAAGGAAGGAGTCCTTGCCATGGAGAAGAGCAGTTCCTGCATCGGCCAGCAGCTCGAGGAGTTTTCTGAATTCGTACTCTGTCCTGCTCTGGTGCAGCATCAGGTTGAGAAGGAAGGAGGCCTGCGTCTCCAGCCAGGGCCCAGGGAGGACGGGCAGCCACCTCTCACACTGAGTTTCAAGCTGCAGGAAGAACAGGGCAAGGCTGGGCAAGGCTGTTTCCAAACCTTTCCTCTGCAGCTCCGGTACAAAACCAAACCGCTCGTATCAAAAGCCCCTCAAGCAGCAGCAATTTTGGTACCTGGAAACTCTGTGCACAAAGAAATATTTGTACACACAGCCGGACGAAGCCTCCGTCGGCGGAAAAACCTGGTTTGCTGAACAATGCCTCTTCCTTGAGAGAAAGCCCCCTTCACTCAAAATGCACAACTTCCCCCAACATTTGTTCCTAAATCAGGAGTGGAATTTACCCTTCTCTTTCACATTGGTTCTTCTCGCTGTTCTGACCCAGGCCTTGTCAAACGTAATTAAATACAAACTTGTTTTAAAAGCAAAACCTATTTTATTGCAACGCTGGGAATTGCTTGCATTCCCAGCCAGAACTAATCTTAAACAGTTCCCCAAGATAAGCACACACCTTTCAGTTCTGTGGAATGCTGCCAAAAACAGAAGTAGCCAATTAATTATAACAGAAACCAACCAAAGTACCAGAAAAAAATGACCAGAGTATACAGAGCTTCAAGGAGGACTCGGAATCTATCGAACTACTTTGCTTCCTGCAAAGGTTTCATCATTTAGGTCTGACTTTTATCCCTTATGGGAGGGGCAATCACCTCCCAGCCTTACTCCTGAGTTGCCCCTTTTGTCTTAGCTGCTCTCGCCTTCTAGCAGCTCTGTGCACATGCGCACTGGGAACAGGCTCCCCTGGGTCCTCCACTTTGCTGCTGCCAGACTCCGGAGGCTCCAGAGTCAGCACCCCACTCCCAGATGGTCCTGGCCCCATCTCTGCATCGGACTCAGGACCCTCGTCTGAGTCCTCTCCAGACTCCCTGACTGGTCCCCTTTCCCCTCACTGTCTGATTCCGCTGCCATCTGCACCAGCTGCCAGCGAACCACAACACTCGCTCCCTGGCCTACTGACAAGCACAAGTGGGCCACACTCCTGTGCCCCCATGTGGGACATGCATGATTCCAAAACAGTCCTTGTCCTGAATAGCCAAGTTTCTCCTTTGGCCACAAGAACAGGGAGGAGATGGAGTAGATACAAGATCCCTAATGGCCCTGCTTTTGAAGGTCAGAATACAAGATGACAGCCAGTGGGGTCACCACTGGGCATCCCCACCAAGTCAACAGATGTGAGAAGCGCTCCACATCTTTGATCACATCAACAGGGGCTGAAAAGGCAGAAATCCAGGAGCCAAGAAAGGAGCAACCCTGGCAGGACCCCCGGGAATTCTGACCATCTGGGAGCCAGGCTACCTCCAAGGGCACGAAGAGGGAAACCTGCCTGTTCGGTTTGTTAAAAAGCCACGGGGAGCAAATTAAATTTCTGCTTACTTTTGAAAGGCTCTCTTGAAATGTGAGCAGTTTGATCTTGGCTTGGCTGTAGTTTTTATAGTCCATGCACAATTCATACACTTCCAGCATGATCAGCAAAGGAGAATCCTGAATATCAGAAGAGAAATAAAGAATTGTGTGCCCAAATTCTACCCAGGGTGGGTTGCACATCTTTGGAAGGAAAAAAAGACGAGGGCACAGCAGAGGGGGAGGGAGCAGAATCCCGCCTCTCATCCGCTTCTGAGGGAGAGGCGAGTGCTCATCTGCCAGGTGGCTTCAAGCCGATGTCTGGGCAGCCGTCTAGTAGGAAGAAGGCTGCCATCCAGATCCTTCCACGGAGCCCGAATCCAATCTCAGGGCCTCCCCCAAGTCCAGGATTCTGGCTCTTCCTCATCCCTCCCTCCCCAGCACTCCATGAGATGGGACGATCTCTGCGCCCCCCTCCCCCCAAGAGACATGTGCTTCAGTGACACCTGCCAGGAGACCGACTCCAGCCAGCTTACCTCCAGGAAGAGCTGGAAGCCATGAAGGAGAGTGCTGGCCTTCTGCCTCTTCAACAGCCACTGCCAGAGAAGGGCCAAGTCTGGAAGGCCCCACTCATGGGTTTCAGCCATGCCTTCGAGGTGCCCGATCACCTCACTGGTGGCAGAAATGTCCAGGGAAGTTATTATCCAAACACAGAGACAATGGAGAAGGCTGGCATCCTGCCCGACGTGTGGATGTGAAGGAATGAAGAGAAGAAAATCAGTATTTTAAAAAAGCAGAGAGCGGATTTAATAATCCACACACCAAAGTCCAAACCAGGGGTCCCCAAACTTGGCCACTTAGCTTAGCATAGCTGGCTGGGGAATTCCGGGAACTGAAGTCCACAAGTCTTAAAGTGGCCAAGTCTGAAGACTCCTGGTCCAAACTATGGCAGCCAGCCTGGGCCCGATGCACAAGGCCTGGACTATTCTAGAGTCAACTTCCAGCCACCACCACCACCCCGTCTCCCCAGGAGCCTGGACTCCCATCCTGGAGAACTCATACCTGGAAGCAAGCAGCGAGCACGCTCAGAACAGGCGTGTGGTGCTTCACTGAGGCAGCCAAGAGGTATCGCCAAGGGCACGGCTGCTCCTGGCTCTGGAACAGGACTTGGAACAGGCCCTGCGGCTTCTGCTCTGGCCCCTGCAAGCCCCCCTGCCTCAGAGGCTGCAAGGGCCCCAGGGCCAGCTCCAAGTGGTCCCGCAGGGGCAGGGGGAAATCCCGGAGGAGAGGGATCACCTGGGAGAGGGAAGGAAGCAGCTCCGTAAAGCTTTGACCCAGAGCCCACCATGCCAAGGAGATGAGTGGGGTGGGGGTGGGGGGGACCCTGGAGCCCAGCTTGGAGAATTCAGAGTCAGGAGAGCCCTTGGAGAGTGGAAGGATGGACAGGAGTGAGTGGGCCTGTTTCCGCTCCCCGCAGCCCCTCTGCCCACCTCCTTTTGCACCTCATCTCTTTGCAAAGCATTGTGACTTCGCTATTCCGTGTCCTTGCGCTGCTCTTTTGGGTGGTCCCTCCTCCACCCAAACCTCAAAGGCCTGCGGCTCAGCTCAGCACCCAGCAGCTTCTCACCTCCGCTGGCTGGTAGCCGTGCATTTGCGCTTCCGTCACAAACTGCAGCCATTCGTTCGAACGCGCACAAGCCCTCAGGTATGACGTGCTCAGCTTGATGTGGTGGAGCTGGCAAAACTGGATGACCAGGGACCACTGGCTCCTCGCCTCGCTTGACGTCCTGAAAGGAAGGAGCCTTTAGGCCTTTACGTGCCTCTCCTCGCCCTGCCCCGCCACAGCAGCAAGCCACGCTGCTCTCTCTCTCACATACACACATACACGTAAATAAATAAGGAGACCCAGGAAGTGAGCCAAAGGGTATAGGGGAAGGCCCCACAGCTGATCTTTGGAGTTATTACTTATCCTAGACCAGTGGTCCCCAACCAGTGGGCCAGGGGACCACTGGTGGTCCATGAGAAAATGTTGGTGGTCCACAGAGAAATGTCACCTCCCAAAGCTTCCCCCAAAGCAATTAATCCAGGCTGTGTGGGGAACACAAGGCTGCGCTGCCACATGGCCCACGGGAACACAAGGCTTGTGTTGCTTGCATTGCAAACAAGATGAGGTAATGAGGGGAGGAAGGAAAGGGCGGGGGGGGACTTGCCCCATTCACCCCACGCGCCTGGCCTGGCCACCGGGCTGCTTCTTTCCATTTCTTCTTCTGGTTTTGGCTGCATGCAAGGAAAGCAGCAAAAGTCTTTCTCTCCCCCAAACTCTGCCAGAAATGAGTCTTTGGGACCCTGCAAGGCCTCCTGCTCCAAGAGGCTGCGTGGCAAAGACTCGTTTCTGGCGGAGTTTGGGAGAGAAAAAGAAAGACTTCTGCTGCTTTCCTTGCATGAAGCCAAAAGTCTCTCTCTCTCTCCCCCTGAGAACGGAGCTGCAGATGGTATCCTGTGATCCCAAATAAAGAATGATCGATCGGTAGGAAAACGGGGCAGGAAATTTTCCTGCAGACTTTTTTGGGGATTTTCCCAGGATCTCTGGTCCACGGGATTTAAAATTATGGGCTTAGTGCTCCCCTGAGGTCCAAAAGATTGGCGACTCCTGTCCTAGACCATAAACGAGGAGGAAGGAGGCAGCACATTCAGGCCAAACGTGATTTCTTCTTTTGATTGATTGACTCTAACATCTCAAACTGTTAGCTGGCAGAATAGCAGCAAATACTTATACCATATTTCCCTGAAAATAAAGACTTATTACTTTTGGGGTAGGTTAACAACTAACTAAACAGCAAGTGAAGAAAATACAGGTACATACTCTTCACTTAATGACTCAAATTGGGACTGGGACTTCCAAGTGAAGCAATTGTTGGGCAAAATATCGCAACTGCACTGCTTACTGATGGCAGTTTCAGTTGTCTGGATTGAGAACGTATTTTTCAATCCTTCGGTCAAGTCCTTCCAAGCAGTTTACTTTAGTTTAGTTCACTTTATTGTCCTTGCACCTCATACAACGAAATCAAACACCATCTTCAGTGCACATCATGACCATGAAAATAAACACAAACACACATCCTTCACCCTCCACACATTGAACCGAAAACCCCCAACACTGCACCAACACTGCACTAGACAGCAGAATTCAAAAGAGCCACTGCCCTGGGATAGAAGCAGTTTTTCAGCCTATTTGTCCCTGCCAGATGGTAATAGTTCCAAAAAAAAGGTGGGGGGGTTTACCCAGGATGAGATGGATCTTTGAGGATGTTTTGAACTTCCTTAAGGCAGTGGAAGCTATAAAGCTCTTCCAAAGAGGGGAGAGGACAACCCATGATCCTCTGGGCAATGACATTAACCCTCTGGAGTGCTGTCCTATCTGCCCCTGTGCAAACAGCCCCAGGCCTAGAAGGGGCTCCTCCTACAGTGCAGCACTCAAACTCTTCCTTCTGGCTTGAAGGTGAAGCCTCCAATGGACACTCACTCAACCGACATTTGTCTCCATCCCAGGGAAGCCCAGTCCAGCCTAACTAACGTCAATTATTCCAATTCTCCACCTTCACAAAAAGTAATGCGAGATCTCAGATTTTGTAATGACTTTCTAAGAGTCTTGTATGAAATGGCAACTTCTGCTTTCCAGGGGTAAACATGACAAGTTGTTTTTCTTGCTCTCTTGGTTGTCTTGAGACCAACCCACGCCATATTGAACCACAAACTCACTTTTTTATCTCTTGATGGTCAACCTTATCCCAGACGGCTTCCTCCAAGCAGACCAGGAGATCTTCGGCCGCAGTTTTTTCTCCATCAGCCAGCTCTCCTAGCTTTTCAACTGGGAACAGAAGAGGCCAGGCATTTTTGCTAAGGCAGTGTCAGTCCCACAGGGTAGATCACCCCAACAAACCATTGCTCAGGACTATAGGCATTTTGTTTCTTTAGTGCAGGGGTCCCCAAACTTGGCAACTTCAAGACTTGTGGACTTCCAACTCCAAGAATTCTCCAGCCAGCAAAGCTGAGTTGAAGTCCACAAGTCTTAAAGTTGCCAAGTTTGGGGACCCCTGCTTTACTGTATCGCGTCTACGGAGGTCATGCAATCACTGGCATACAACACTAATAAGACACATTATATGTACAAAAGCATTTATAAGTTCAAATAAGGGTTATGCGAACAGCCAGGGCAACGGACTCTTCCGAGTCTGAGGGGGCTTCCCCCCTCTCCCACCCCTCCTCTTCCTCTGGGACTTTTACTCAAGTGAGTTGCTTTGATCGCAGCTCTTCCTCCTGACCCCCAGGGGCCACTCATCTGCCCTCCACAGAATCTACCTGCATTCGGCAGATTTTTTTTTCATCAGTTAGGCATCTCCTTATTAGCAAGAATAATTCAAATAGAAAGGCCCATAAAGCAGATTCTGCTTGAAATGTTTTCCATTTACCACTCTGACACCCCCGTGGAGATGGATTTCTTACGCACAGCCTTTCTAGGAACACTTAAGCCAGGGAGCCCAAGGGAGAGCAACACTCCTAGGCTGGAGACGTATTTGCAAACGTTACCCAAGGACTGTCTGATGGAGAGGTGCTGTGGCTCCTCTTTCCTGGACATGAAGCTCAGAATCACGTTGGCGGCTTTAACATCCACTCGGAGTTTCAGACTCTGCAGGCCCAGCATTTCCAAAAAGCAGACCGAGGTTGCAGCAAGAGAAGGGGCATAGAAAACCGAGAGGGCCACGGTGTAGGCTTCGTTAGCCACTTGCTGAACCCTGGAAAAGGCCCAATTTCGCTCTCAGCATGGATTCCATTCATCCCGATGAAGATGAGAGGCAGGCAATTTACAAGAGTCCCAGCAGGCCAGCCAGTTTCCCCTGAACTAAGCCATGACCCTTGGGCTGGGTCTCTCTGGGTCTCTTTCTCGTGGCTTTTGGATGATGGAAGAGGAGGAGGCAAGGAGGGGTCTTCTGAGATGATGGACACCCTCACTGTGGGCTGATTAGACAACAGCCTCATCCACAGAGTATCGCTCTGAGAAACAATGCTTACCCAGAGGGTATTTATGGCAGCACCTGGGTCTACAGTACTTATTACATTCACTTCTATTGTTGAGGGTCACAAGTACTTAAATTGGTAGGTGTTGCTTCAGGTTAATAGAATGAAGACAACTGTGGTGTGAGCACAGACGAGGACCTGGGAGATCCAGGTTCAAGTTTTCTCTCAGGCACAGCCTTCTCTCTCTATCCTGACCCACCAAGGGACTGTTGGGGAGAAGGGCAGGCAGGAAGGTGTGCTACACTCATCTCCAGGAAGAAACACAGGACATGAATCAAACAGGTAAAAGCTAATTTTAATCGTGATTACTGTAATAGAGTCACATGTGCTTCTTTTAACTACTTACAGCTTCTTTGGGAGATCGCTCTTCGATAGCTGCTGAGATAAAAATGCTCCGAAAGCAAACGAGGGGCGCTCATGATATAAGTAGTAGGAGAAGTCAAGATGCTCTATTATAGCATGCTTGTTTACGAGAGCCGAGCACGAGAAGTGAGGCAGGTCATTGCAAATATCTGAAAAGGACAGAAAAAGAGCAGAATTGCAAGCAATTGGAACAAAACAAAGCAGCACCTGGCTCTTAGCCCCAGAACAGGAATTCTTGACGCTAAAGCAGGGCTCAACTGCTACTAGATTAGATTCCGACTGTATGTGGAAGTTTACTTACCAGGAATGGCCAGCGTATTTGCTGACTGCCAGCCAAACAACTTGGTGGAATCAAATGGAGCCAAGCACTAAAAAAGGAAACATTCATTTCAGACCGTGTAGCACAGGGGTGTCAAACTCAAGGCCTGGGGGCCAGATCCGGCCCATGGGGTGCTTAGATCTGAGATTGCCTAAGAACTGCCCACCTTGCTTTCGCCTGGGGCTGCCTGATGACAGAGCTGCAGGGTTGGGGAAGGACCATCCAAGGGGGGCACTGCTTCTGAGGCTGTGCTGCCTGGGTGAGTCCTGGGCCTGCCCAAATTAGATCCACTACCGTGCCCACACTTTCCGGGTGGCATTGAACCCTACCTGAACAAGGTGATAGAGAGAAAGGTCGGACGGTGAGATTCCATGAGGAGTGACCTGCGGGAAGAGGGCAGCTCTAAGCTTGGGGTAAGGAGCAAGTGCCATCCTGAAGAGCTGCGCATCCACCTTCTCTCTTCCGTCTCCCTTCTGGACAATCTGCAACAGAAAAAGCATGGAAGTCTGCTTGCGCCACTGGTTTCCTAACACTCCCTATTCCAAGTGTTTTGAGGCAGCGCAATGGCCGACCTCTTGTTTCTCCAAAGAGGGGCCAGGCCAACGTAGCTGGCTTGTGGCTGGGAGAGGGGATGTTGGGTGCAGGGAGCCTCCTTCAAGCCTTTAACCCTTTGTAGAGGGGCTGCTCAGCTGCCAGCCTTCTGCAGTTGGCATACCTGGTCAATCCCTCCCCCTGCGAACATGGTCGTAGCCAGGGCAAGAAGGGTTCGTCCCTCCAACAGCATGCTGCTCACGCTGGCCTGGTTGCTGGGAATCAAGATCTGGGCGTTTGCTAGGCTAGCCTGAAAAATCTTGTCTGCATCTGGGGCAGGAAGGGAAACAAAGGGAGCATTATCCAAAAGAAAACTCAAAATAGATTTAGCATAATCAACCAGATTAACCAAAGCTAAACATCCTTTCGATACACAGATACTCAACTCTAGTGGGTATTTCCAAAGGTCCCATTCATGACCCAAGCAATTTTCCTCCCTCTCAAACACCTGCCAAGAAGAGCAGTGTGCAAATGAGGGTCTACCAACTCCAACTACCCTCCACTCAGCAAGGAAGAGAGGCTTCTGGAATCAGAGGGCACGCTGACCCAGCTGGCCTTTGAGGGTCCCCAAGGGCTGGAAAGCACCACAAGCAGACCCCCCAAAACCCTGAACCTCTCTGTCACCTCTCCAGGGCTCTTCTGAAAGTTCTCCCCCCCCTCTAATTTTAAATCTGACAGAAGAGGGAAATTATTAAACACAAAGAAAAACCTACCTATTTTTTTTCCACTTATATTGTTGTTCTAGAGAAAGAGAGGTCAATCCACTCTGTCACAGGATCTAATGATCTCTTGGCTCTCTAGTATGTAAGTCAGGATATTTTGTCCTGATGCTGCCTACTTTTTTGGGGGAAGGGCAGCCCACTAGCCAGCAAGTCAAGGGTGCAAACAGCCCTTGGCCTGAAGGATGACCACACACAGGGCTTACTTATAGCTTTACACATCAAAATCAGTTTGATCCAGAAACCAAGAAGAGTTGAAAATCCACTAGATCACAAAGTAGATTTGAGTCACTGAATCCCGAGACTGCACCATTCCGGACTGTTGCGGCTTCAAGCCCATTTCAAAGGTGGGCCAAGAAGACAAACTACAGTGCAAGGGGTCACCGGAGACTGTGAGAGCGCGGACAGGCCTCTCCTTCCCCGAAATGGAAGGCAACCAGCCTGCCAGGTGATGCCCTTGAGGTCATTTTGCCCCATAAGGAGCAAAAAGCGGTTACAGAGTCAGGCCAAGGACTGCAACTGCCCCGGGTAAGTCCTGGGCCTGCCCAAATTAGATGCGTCCACTACCGTGCCCACACCTGCTGCGCTTCCTGACAAAGCAAAGGTAAAGGAGTCCTTGCGGAGTCCACTTGGCTAATTGTTGCCGTCTATAGGGGCCGTTGCTCATCTCTATTTCAAGGCCACCGAGCCAGTGCTGGTTTCCGTGCAAGTAGATAAATAGTATCGGCTCTGCCGTTCCATTAGACGATTCCAGTGGCGCGGAGAGGGGGGACCTGCTCCTTGGGTAACAGTTTAATATCCTCCATATTAAATTGCCCAAGCCTCGTGCTCTGGAGAGGACACTCCAGCTTTGCATACAGCATGGAAACAACACGGGAAGTGGCAGGTATACCGGTTTCATAGCACGATACCATCGCCTCTCTCTCTTGAGACCGAAGGATGCCAATTCAGGATAAATAGGTACCACTTAGGTGGGAAGGCTTTTCGACAAACATTTGTCCAAATGAGATGCAAAGACGCCACCTACCTCCAGGACTGTTGGCAATGTCCCAACACTGCACTAAAAATTCAAACCAAGGGTGTGCTTCACGCAGATCTTTATCATTCAAAATGAGACAGTCGGATGAAAATAAACTGAAAATCAAGAACGACATTTCCTAGAATTACCAAGGCAAAGCAAGCCTTCTCTCTCCAATCCAATGAATACAATCAGTTGTATTGTGAGGAAACTGTCCCGCCTCCCAGGCCTTCTTGGGGAGGGCAATTGCCAGTTCCCACGATCCCACCAGCACGACTCTCTCTTTCCCTACTTCTCATGGCTGCCCAGCGCAAGGCACTTTCCTTCTCCCACCAGGCACAATGGAGACCATTGCAGGAAAGACAGACATCACAAAAGGAAGTGCCTGGCCTAGTTTATAAGCAATACCAACAGCTGAGCAGTCTCTGAAGCCCCCCCGCACCTCTTTCACAGAACCTGCTGCTCCTGTCACTGCTACCCAAATGCGTCACTGGAATCATTTACGGCCATGCCCACCTACCGATAGTAATCCACGTAGGAGTAGAGAAGGTGGTCCAGCCCCCGTTCTAAGCAATAAAGGATAAAGCATGTGTGAAAATCTAAGCCGCCTGCAGAGACGTAGCCCGGGAGAGGATGTGGCTCCTGCATCACGCCTCCGGCACAGGCCGTCCTTTGCAGAAGGCCTTCGAAGTCTTCCAGTTCTGCGGGCACAAAAGTCCCATTTCTGTCAAGGAAAAAGGCAGAGCAGAAACAGCAGTGATCCACTCAGCAACCTTCTCTCTCTTTTTTTTTTAGAAGAGTAGGTGAAAAACCGGATGAAAATGGAGACAATAATATGGACAAGGCGCCTACCTAGCTAGGATGTCCAAGACTTCATTGCGCAAGTAATGGCTGCATAACGCACTTTGTCCAATGGCTTCTAAAGGGAGCGGGGGCCAGTTTGCAGGGTCGCCTTTGGGTTGAGAGTCAGAAATCCACAAACTGATATTTACCCAATCGTGCCAAGAGGACAAATACATCCAGAGGGCCTCAGGATTATGGAACTTAAACTCTAATTTTTAAAGAAATGAATACATAGAGTTAAATACAAACACATTGGGTGGACTACTCTGCATACATGGAGGGTGGCCTTCCTCAGGCCGGGTGCCTTCCAGAATCCCCAAATCCCCTGGCCGACGTGACCCACTGCAGACCATTCTCAAGCTGATGTCCACAGGTGGAGCTGCTGCTATTAGTGGGAAAGGAACTAGCCGGAGGGCTCTGTCCAACTCCATCCTCCCTGGCCTAACCACATCCCAGCTGCAGCTGAGCCAAAGCATTTGGAGAACCCCCTCCCCATGCCTCACTCCTCTCTTTCTGGCCAGACCTCCACCCCCACCCCCACCCCCTTGCTCCTGCTGAACTGCTCCCCCAAGAGATTTATGTCTATGGATTCTAGAAAAGGGGCCGGTTTTTATTCTGTTCTTTTTACGCTTTTAACGTGGCTATCCTTTAACTGCTGCTGGACCCACAAAGGGAAATAAATGCCAGCTGTATTTCTAAAACAAACTTCCAGAAGCTAAATCATGTTTCTGTGTGTGCACGTGCATACATGTGTTGATCTGAAACAATTTGGACAAGTTATTTCTCTCACGAAACGTTTTTCATCATTCTTCCATCAACACATCCAGAATAACAAAGGTCTTCCTCCTGCTCCCCATTCAGGGGGCAACTTGAGGGCTGCTTTAAGCCCCCCTTCAATCCAGCCCCAAATCAGAAAATTCAGGTTGATTTCTGGGGGGGGGGGTGTTGCACAGTCTTAATTTTGCTTGTAAGCCCATCAAAATGCCACAAACCCTGCTCTCTTGAAGGAATGCCTGGGGGGCACCAGTAAGGGGGTTGAGGTCTCCCTGCAAGTCATGGAGTCGCCCACCCTCGACTGTTTCAAAAAATAAAGCCGTCTGTGATTGAGGCTCCAGGCTAGACAGTGGGAGCCTGTTCAGTTCAAGCCCCGTCCTCAAGCGTGAGAGCCAGCTGGGTGACTTTGGGGCAGCCAATCTCTCTCAGTCCAAATCACCTCACAGGACTGTTTTTTTGGGGGGTGAGGAAATAGGAGGAGAGGGAGGTGTGTTCATCGCCTTGGGGTATTTATATCACTAATAAAGGTGGCATAAAAGTAAAGTGAACAAATGAATAAAAAGCTGCAAATCCACGCTCCCATAGCAACCACTACTTACCCCCTTCCTGAGCTCTCGCAGGGAGAAGGACCCTTTCCCGTATAGATGGATTCCACCACTCAGCCCAGTTTAGCATCACCCTGTGTTCCCGGTTATGCATTCTGTCTTGGGTGCAATTCAGAAAGGAATCCAAAGAAGTAACATCGACACAGTCTGGTTCTTTTCTCCAAGATCTGGGAACGGTAATTAAGCATTTCCTTGGAGGCAGGGTATTGATTCTTTCCAAAACTTCTTACCAAAGCATCAAACCCAAACAACAAAATGAGCCCGTATTCAATAGCAAATACCCATCAGATTTACCCTGGCCAACAGCTCAGCAACAAATGGAGGCAAATATACGTGTCCCATGATAATGTTGCAGGATCCAATCTGGGTGGGTCACTGGGAGCGGAGGTTTAGTCTTCTGAGCTTTCCGATTCGTGCTGGAGCTCGTCCTCAGGGAAATTCTCTCTCATCAGAATGTGTGCTATTCGACATGCAGTATTTATGGGGTGCCAGGTTGTGTGTGGGAGTATCCCCCACCTCCAAATAAAAGATCAGTTGGAGGTGCATTGCTAGGATCGTTGGAGGTGGGAAAAACTTCTAATGTAATCTACTGGATCCCCTGCATGGATTGCCCGTGATTATAAAGGAGAGACAGGGAGGAAGCTAACCACCAGATTGCAAGAACACAAGCGAACGGTCAGATGAGGAGACCTAAATTATTTAGTAGCCTCACATTGCAACGAACAAGAACATATGTTCAATTTCACAGCTACTAAGATTGTTGACCGAGTAGGTACAAAAACAGCCAGGGAAATTATTGAAGCCTGGGAAATGGGGCCCTTTTCAGTCAACAGGAGTGCTGATTTACCACCAGTTTATCAGGTACTTAGGAGCAGGAAACAACAGCCAAAGACTTAATAATTGGCCATCAACATCCCAAATCCACACAACCAGGTACTCACATAAATACTACACACAGAACAGCCCAAAGCACACATTCTGGTGAGAGAGAATTTCCCTCCAGCATGAGTCCAAAAGCTCAGAAGGCTAAACCTCTGGTCCCAGTAACTGACCCAGACTGGATCCCACAATAGCTCACCAATCTCACTTTCCCCACACCATAAAAAGGTGGACAAGGAGGGAAAAGGTAGCTCATCTTTGTTTGGCTCACATGTGGGAATTTGGTTCATCCCAGGGTTGCTCCCACCTGTAACTGAACGGATGATGCATTACCTGCAGCAGGCTGCGTTCTTTTCCTTTCTTTGGAAGGTGCCTGAATAAATATTTTCTACCTCATACACAAAGTCTATCATTTCCTTCTCTGTTTCAGGAAGAACATCTTCATCTTGTAGCACGAGCACCTGCAGAGTCAAAACAAAACTTTCATTAGTTTCCTTTCCATCCAAAAGACCCACACACATTTTCAAGTTTCCTTTAAATGAAATTTTGAACAGGGTAAGGAACAAAAGGACAACATTATAAGGGAAGTGCTGCCAGTCCCTCACGTAAGATCAAAAAATGATGTCAGTGCAACTGAATTTCCACTTCAGCTATTAACACTGGAACCCATTTACATTCTGACCATTTCTGAAATTTGAGTAAAAATGAACAATCTGAGGAGTTCACCACAATATTGTTCTGACTTGGGCTTCACAAAATCACGAAACAGACTCCTTGTCCCGACAAAACCCCTTTTTATTATTAGGCTGATGTGAATTCCTATCATTCACATCCAGCGAAGTCCCGGCAAACAGTCTTTCAAGGGTGAATTGCAACCACAGACCTTATCAGGCTTGGAAAGCTGCCAGGCCAATAGCTTCCAAGCGTAATGCTGTACAAGAAAATACTTGGCAAAGAGTCTCTGAGAGTCACAAACAAATCTTCACACTAATTAAACAAACTAATTGTCTTCTGCAAACACCACTCCTCTTTTGCTCATCTTTATTCCCTATGGGAGGGGCCATTCACCATTCAGCTATGCCTTTACTCCCGCATCAACCCTTGTTCCTTAGCTGTTCCCTTCTCCTGGCAGCTCTGCACACGCGCACATTGGGAACAGGTTCCAGCTGTTCTTCTGCCCCACTGATCTCCAATTTCCAAGGCAGCTGATAACTGTCGGACAGCCGTGGCCCCATCTCTGCCTCCGACGCAGAGCCCTCATCAGAGCCTTCCCCAGACTCCAGGACTGGCCCAGGTTCCTCCCCAACCTCCTCGCTGTCCGAGTCTTCCGCCAACTCCGCTGGCTGCTGGCAGGCCACAACAAATACATGGGGAAAAATACAATTAACTGAAATCTTTTCATGGGCAAAGGTTTTTGTTTAAACTTACCAAAAAGTCCCGGACATGGTAATCTGTTGTGTAGAAACAAATTTTGTGCAGTTGCTGCTTCACATTGAGGCCCTACCAAAAGGAAAAAGAAATTCTCCTGCAGGAATGTTTGCAAAAAACATGCATAAGGAAAAGTCTTGCCCTAGTTCTCTACATTGGTGTGAAAGGAGCTGAGGCCTTGGCTAAGGGCCTTCTGTGGTCAGTAAACAGTGGCTCAAGAAGGCAGAAATATCCCTGGATATTATGGATCACCCTGTCCCATTTAAACCCTAGCCCAGAAGATCAAAGGAGAAATAATTATGCTCAGGATGCGAAGATACAAAATCTATGTATGTGAAAATACAGCAAAGATTTAAAATGGAGCTCAGTGGGGTTGCGATGTTACTCACCATGTTCCTTAAAAGTTTGGAAGCTTCATTTATGTCATCCTTCAGGAGGCTTTTGTAGGCCATCTCCAGACCTATCCGGGTTAGCTGCCCAAGATCCTGGGCAGGGTTGTGAGTCAGACGGAAAAAGACTTGTGCCTCTGGAACTCGGTTGCTTAGAAGGGCTTCAGTAACAGCTTGCTAAGAAATAAACGATGAGTGATTTCAAGATTCCCTCCTCTATCCACCCTGAGTTTTGTATTCTGTTTTGAAAGGTTGAGGAGAGGCAAGGGAAGTGGGGATGGGGGTAGAACAGAGGAATTCTGGATCAAAGCGAAGAGGTGCAAACCAAGTGAAGCCAAATCCATCCTTACAACCTGAAAAGAGCTGATCAGGGCAATGTTCCATTAGGTCTGGAGATGAGCAGCAGTTCTGCTGAGTGGCACACTGGGGTGTGTGTGTGTGTGTGCGTGTGTGTGTGTTCCAAAACGGCTGGAAGTTACTAGCTGATCTGATAGTCAAACTAAGCCCACGGCACAGAGGTTAACAGACCTAAATGTCTTCCTAAAAAGACCACAAGTCTGTATTCAGCAGCCAAGACTACTCCATAGAGAAGGGGGTCCCCAAACTTGGCAACTTCGCATAGCTGGCTGGAGAATTCTGGGAGTCCACAAGCCTTAAAGTTGCCAAGTTTGGAGACCTCTGCCATAAAAGCTGTTGAACCAGTTAGACTGAAGAGAAGCCATTAGCCAGCCTCTCCTCTATAAAACCGCTGCTGCTATTTAAAAAAATATTTAAGCTGATGATTATGAAGACGTTACCTGATCATAAATTCCACGAAGGGATTCAGGTCTGTGTAGAAAGCACTCCCTTTGCCCCTGACCCCTCCATTTCAGGAAATGTCTCCAAGCTTAATTCTGTCGAAGGAGGACGACCACAAAAGCCTACGAAGCCAGAGGCCTTCCTGTATCCTTTTGCAGCTTAATTATTTATCCTTCTACGAGACAATGCCCGGCACAGATTTACCTTTCCAAATGATTTTAACACAAACCAGGATATTTACATAGCTATATCACCATTCTCTCTCTCACACGCACAAAATGCTCTCTTGCTAAAATAATTACATCCCCACTCTGCTCCTTCCCACTGAAATCAATTACTTTCAAGTGCTGAACTTGGAGTAGGCTCTATACATGGCTGCAATTTGGTGTGCATATGTGTAATAAGGAAATGGTTTAATAAATTGAGATCACGGGTGAAATATATTCTGATATTTAAGCTACATTCTGCTTACCTCTGTGTCCAATTTTTCCCAGTGGTTTTGCTCCATTTGGGGTAGGTTATCTTCGGAATCCCAGGGCTGGCTTATGACACCCGATGGCTTATGAGGAAACCTGATCATAAATGTCCTGAGTTTAATGATGTAGCTGGTGAAAATGTCAACACACTGGAGCATATTTTCATCCAATTCTGTGAAGAGCACCAGGAAGACAATCAAGTAAAGCTACTGAAAAGGCTGCTTGGGGAGAATGGCAACTATAGAAGTTGCACAGTTATCCACCACAACAACCACACAACCACTACACCATCCCCTTTGAGAGGATCCAGGTTGCTTGCAGCCGTTAGTCAGAAGGAACAGGATGCTGCTCCCTGGGTACTCGTCCTGCTTCTTGGCTGGAAATGGCCAGCAGAAAGGAATCAGGTCAGCTCCATGGAAAGGGGTGGGGGCAGCAGGCTCTCCTTCTCAGAGGCCCTGAGGATTCAGGTAACCACTGTCCTGCAGCAGCTTCCCATTTTGGGGAAAGGGGATACAGGAGCTGTGACACCTGGCTAAATACAGATGGGTTTGAAAAAAGCCAACCTGAATTCTTGTCAGTCTGGCTTCAGGCCTACTGCTAACACTGAGGCAGCCTCATTGGTGCTGGCTGAGGAGAGAGGGAAACCTGCAGGACTGATTCTACTGAATTGTTCAACAACTTTCATCCCAACGATCATAAGATACTTGTGGAACTCAGGTACACGCTAGTCCATGGGTCTTCAAATTTGGCAAGTTTAAGACTTGTGGACTCCAACTCCCAGAATTCCTGAGCTAACATGACTGAAGGAGGAATTCTGGGAGTTGAACTCCACAAGACTTAAAAGTGTCAAGTTTGAAGACCCCTGTGCTAGTAGGTAGTTCATTCTTATCTTTAGGATCGCTATTCAAAGCTGTCGGAGGATAAATTTTGGTTTGTCTTTGCGGTTGGAGTCTCCCAGAGCAGCATTTTCTTTGTTCTTCAGTATCAACATGAATATTCTGGAGGAAATCATCCCCAACCTACCCACAGTGTTTCTGGATGTAGTAACTCTAGAAGCCAGCAGATATTTTATTTTTTTAAACAGACTTTTAAAAAAGCAATTAATATGATTTTATTCAATTTTGAGTAGACTTGACAAGAGTAATTGCAGGTTGTTACACTGTTTTTCTGTATGGCTCTGAATTTTCTTTGGTATGCAAAAAAATGCATAATGGTAGTAATAATTCTTAGAAAAAGAGTATTTCCAAATAAAGCAGGAATAAGTGGCCTTTCAAGTGGCTGGCACTATCAACTAGTTTATACAATGTCACAGGAATCCGCCCATCTATTTTAAACAATTCAAATATAAAAACTTTTAATAAATTATACATGGCTGAAATCTGGGGAAATCGTGATGATCCTGCAAGATTTCAGCCAGCCAGTAAGTAAAATATTATAATAGATAAAAAGTGAGTGTTAGTGGTACTCAACTTACAACCACAACTGAGCCCAAAATTTCCGGTGCTATGAAGTGAGGAAGTTTTATGTGACTTGCACCTTATTTTAGAACTATTTTTGCCAGTTGTTACGCGAATCACTGCAGTTGTTAACTGAACTATGTGGTCATTAGACAAATCTTAATTATGCAAATGGCTTCTCCCATGGACTTTGCTTGTCGGAAGCCACCTGGGAATGTTACAAATGGTGACCACATGACCCTGGGACACGGCAACTGTCATGAGTACATGCCAGTTGCCAAGTGCCTGGATTTTAATCACATGACCAGGGGGATGTTGCAATGGTCATACATGTGAAAACTGATCATGTTACTTTTTTCAATATTGTTGTAACTTATGAATGATTGTAAGTCAAGGATTACCTGTATTGCAAAGCTTCATAATATATCTTTAGATGCTTTATAGACACTTAATACCCACTGAGTAAGTGGGTATGTAAGTGGGTATGCATGCTGCCCCATTTTTGACTTTCTTCCTTCATGATTTAAGGAGCACAACATTTGTAAATAAACCCATTGCAGAAATAGAAATTTTGTTCTTAAGTGATGGCACAGAGAATACCAGTTCAAGTAAAATAGATACATCATACCAACTCTACCTTCTCTGTGCGTAAAGATCTCCCGGAGTTGTTTGTTAAGAAAAGATAAGGTGAGGTTCAACAGCTGCTCAGAGAAATGCTTGCTCTGGGTTTCCACATCATTTTCTTGAATTGCCTTACAAAGTAAATCCAGTGCTGGCCTCAGTTCTTCAACGCCTGTAGAAGAAAAGGGTTAAACCAAGAAAAATGGGAATATCACTTTAAGAAACGCACAAGTTTGCATTTGTCTTCAAAGTGATATATGCAATTCATTCCATTAAGCATTCTGAAAACCCCTGGACCTCTGATTCGCAGGTATCTGCCCTGACCTCTCTCTCTGCCTTCAATGCATTCAGTCAAGTGACACTTCTTTTGTGTTTATACTGCAATTTGTGAAATGTCAGTGTGAACATTCATAGTTTACTTACTCTTCAAGTAAAAATCTGACATAGTATTTGCATGCTGATCTTGTACAGAGGTTGCCGCAGACAGACTGAAAAGGTTCTCTTTATTCTTTAGGAAAAAATCCACAGTGTCCAACTGTCGGTTCTCCAAGCCAGCCTAAATATAAAAATATATATATTTTATATTATATTTATACAAAAACCCACCATCGATTCTCTGATCTCTCTTAATTAGCACCTGGCCTGAGTGTCCAAGAGAGCATCAAGCCATGGATTGTGCTTCTCACTTCCTGAGTTCTCTTCTTAAGAGGTCTGGCTGTCACAATATCGAGACAATCACACAGGCATTTCTTCTTGAGAAGTTGAGTTCAAGCACCCTTCCTCTGCTTAGACACCTTAACATGAATATGATCTTTTCTAAGTAACATATTTGTTCTGTATATTTGAGTACACCAAAATAAGTGCTGGATGATATGTTAATTACAGCTTATTTTTACATAGATTTGTAACTTAACATTGACTGTAGCCAAGGAATAGTCAACATTTCTTTGTAATATAGAACAAAAAGGACCAGTGGTTTATGTAAGGTTTGGGATTCTTTAAAGATAATAAATAATAGATGAAATATGCAGACGGCACTAAAATACAAATGGTAATACTTAAAAAAAAACACAACGATCTTCACAATATGAAAAAATTGTGCTGGAATTAATCAAGTCAGTTTCTTGTCTTGTCAGCAGAAGATCCTGTGTCTCCACTGGCTGTGTACCAGAACCATTTGGAGCAAAAAGTTTGGGGAATCAATCTTGCTGTTCTAGAATGGATGGCCGGGGCCTCACAGCCTCACAGGCACCAGGGAAAGAGTTGAAGTCGTCCAGAAAATCCTCAGCAACAGAAAGACGCTGCTACCCCCAACCCTGGAAGCGAGGACAGCCCGGGTTTCTTTCCTTACCTCTAAGGCATGTACAGGAATCGAACACCTTCCCCACCTGTTGAGGCTGCAAAGAGAATCTACAGTGCTGGCGCTTCCGTAGATGATCAGTCTGTTCAGGAATTCCTCTTGGGTAAAGCCAAACAGGAACAAGAAGAGGCCAGTGTCTAAGGATCGTCACAAAAGGAGAGAGGTTATTTCCATATTGCTCATTGTTTAGTGACTTGAACACAACTCCCTCCTAATGTCAAGCAAACGACTTCAACTCTGAAATCTTCTAGAGGTAAAATATTGATCTACAATTAAAATCAAAGATGCTCACCTGAAAGGACGAGCCATAGTGGTTCCTCCCTGGTATATTCCACAAAAAAGGAGTTTTTCCCCACACAAGACTGTGTGACGTCCTGGGTCACCAAATCCCACAGGACAAGAGTCAGTCCTTCACTTTCACTTGAGGCAGTGAACAGCACGTGGAAACCAGTCACGTGTTTACAGTCAAGATTACCATGTTCCTCTAGGTCACCTAAGTGTATATTCTTCCATTGCCTCTCCTCAGTGCCTTTATTATCTTTCCCCCTGGAGCTTGAAAGAACAAACGCAACCTCTTGAAACAGGGACGCAGCGGAAGTGTCCAAAGTCTTAGAGTTAAGAGGTTCTAAGTTCAGAAGATGCTGATACCAAGGCAACTCAACATTTGTACACAAAAGTGGAAAATAATTGTGTATATGTGTATCATTCAAAGGTAGTACGTGTATCTTCCATGATCTGGAAAAAAAAGTGGGGGGGGAAATCTTAACATTTTCAGTGATATATAAAATAAAGATGTAAGAATTACACTTTTCAATGAAATAACTCTTATCGTCACCATAAAAGTACCTTTTGCCAACTAACCTGTCAGTCTGAAATGAAGGTTGCAAGAACTTCATGCTGTAACTTGAACTATTGAGGCCATCTTCATTCACCCCCTCCAACTGCTGCACAGGAAGATTCTCAAAGCTTTGCTTGCAAAATAAATGGTCAGGATATTCTCTGTGGGGGATTAAAAGATTAACAGAATTGGAAGGGATCTTATGGGTCATCTAGTCCAACCCCCTGCCCAAGCAGGATACCCTACACCATTTCTGACAGATGGCAGTCCAATCTCTTCTTGAAAGCCTCCAGTGATGAAGCTCCCACAACTTCTGAAGAAAAGCTGTTCCATTGGTTGATTGCTCTATCAGAAAATTCCTCATTTCTAGGTTGCATCTCTCCTTGATCAGTTTCTATCCATTATTCCTTGTCTGGCCTTCAGGTGCTTTGGAAAATAGGTTGACCCCCTTCTCTCTGGGGCAGCCTCTCAGATATTGGAACACTGCTATCCTGTCTCCCCTGGTCCTTCTCTTCAGTAGACTATCCAGGCCCAGTTCCTCTAACCGTTCATCGTTATGTTTTAGCCTCCAGTCCCCTAATCATCTTTGTAGATGGTTGGATGGATGGATGGATGTAGACAGACCTCAAATAAACAAATGAATCCATAACATTATACTTTTACATTGATTGAGGAAAATGATCCAAAGCTAGATTTGTCTATGGCCAAAGCATGGAAGCCCTAGGTTCATTTGAGAACTGAGTCAGGTGTTTTAATCAATAGGGTGAAAATCAGATGTGAGTATGGGAAGTCCTGTCTTATTTAAAAATGAATTGTGGGTATTCACTATCAAAGTCCAACAGAAGTCTGCCACAGTCTTTCGGGATAAGGCTGATAAGCACCCACCTTTATCTCCCTTGAAATGCTGCCAACAACTAAATTGCCAATTCGCTATACAAGGCCAAACGGAACACAAAGTCAACAAGGAGCTTCAGAGTGTAAACCAACCAGAACGAACAAACTTGCTTCCTGCAAAGGCTCATGTCCCTTTGTTCCTGCTTTATGTCTTATGGGAGGGGCCAATCTTCTCCAAGCCTTACTCCCCGAGTCGCCCCTTTTGTCTTAACTGTTCTTGCCTTCTGGCAGCTCTGCGCAAGCGCACACTGGGAACAGACTCCCCCAGTTCTTCTGCCTCACTGATGCCAGATTCTGGAGGCTCTGGAGTCAGCACTTAACTCTCCAATGGCCCTGGCCCCATCTCTGTGTCGGATGCAGATCCCTTGTCCGAGCCCTCCCCAGACTCCAGGACTGGCCCATGTTCCTCCCCACTGTCCGACTCTGCTGCCAGCTCCACAGGCCGCCAATGGACCACAACACAGAGGGCATTCCTTCACACAAAGTGCCGCCTGCATCCCAGGGGAGACCTGGATGGCCCCAGCCCTGTTAGCTTAAGGCACTGAAGACCTGGATGTTTTCCCAGGCATTTGGGTCAAGAGATTAGATGAGTCCTGCTGCCGTTGATGTGGGGGTTATTGTTTTATCCTTGGGCAGGAGGAGTTATATGTATGGTTTCATGCTTTTAATCTTTATAAACCACTCAGAGTCACTCAAGTGAGATGGATGGCCGTATAAATCATGTATAAAATGAATTTTATACTGGAAATCAGGCAGCCTTTGAGAAATAGCCTTCAAACATTTTCATCCACCTACCTGAAGTACAAGTTGAGGTCAACAGCAGCCACACAACTGGAGCGGCTGACAACCACAGCCATGCTGAGATCATATGATACACTAAGTCGCACAAGAGGAAATGGCATGTCCTGGTCTCCCTCTTCTTGCCCTCGTGACTGATAGAGAGCGACACTGATGTGGGCCAAATAGGCACCATCGGTAGCACCAAATATATCTTTGCAAAAGTTAAAGAATTTCACAGGCTGTTAAAATAACAGGACAAAAAGAAACATACCCTTCAAAGATCACGACTGTATTCAGATTAAGCCTGCTTCAGATTAAGCCTGATTGGGCAATGTCATCTTATTTTAGAGTAAATGTGCACAGGAAATCAAGTAAGCTATAAATTCAATAGAACTTGCTGGCGGGAAAATACTACAATTTTTTTTAAAAAAGCAATCTTTTTATGTTCTGTAAAGGGAAACCAGGATGCAGCAATTAAAGATCAACTGTCAGCCAAATGACAGGGTTATTTTACTGAATTCCAGTCTAGGGAAAGATGACACAGCCGGGGTCACAACCTCCACCACAAATCTAATTATAACAAGAAATACTCTTTTCTTCACTTCTTAAGTCAAGTCTTTTAACAATTGCTGAAATAACTCCCCATCCCTGCTTTCATGGAAACATATTACTGCTGTATTTTTAAGTCAATGAAGATGTATAATTAGTGTGCATAATTTCCCACCAGAGACCTGGAAATGAATGCAAGGATTTCAAACATTTCACTCTTTATGTTTCTCTATATGCCACTGATGAGTCTTAGGAGGGAAAATTGTTTGTTTTATGGTAACCCGCTCTTCTAGAGTGGATTCTTGAAGGCTCTTGTGAGGTCAAGGAAGGGCCCCAGAACAGAAGCTGTGGGACAAATACAAGAGCAGTGTGGCTGGGTTGCCCAGAAGCAAACGGTAACCTAAAGCAAGGGTGAACACCTCACAGAATACAAATCATGGGATCTATAGAGCCCCCAACCACCCTTCTGTGTCCTCCTCACTCACCCTGCAAGACCCCTTGGATCAACAGGGTACTTTTTGCCTTTCTCACAGTAAAGCTGTGCTAAATCTCTACTAGGTCAATTTTCACTCTTAGATCTCAGCATTACCCAACCTGGGACATGGCCAAACAGTCCTTGGAAGCTCATCCAACACCAGCTTTATATTAAAGGATACGGATCCATCCGGTCTCATCCAACAAAAAGAGAATACCTCTGCAGAAAGTAACATTCACTGTCATTTCCAAAGTTTGTGGGGGCAAATCAAGTCTAAAGCAGCCTTCCAACTCTTCCCCCAGTTCTCCTCCAGGAAAAACCAGATGTGCAATCACACAATTGTTGAGCAACAGAATAGCTCTGCCATTTTTAAATGACAGCACTTGCAAAGAGGAAATAGATAGTAAGCCTGCAAAAGAGGATATAGGGAATATTTCATATTTTGTAAAGGAGAAATAGCATGCAGACAAACACTAATTAAAAAAGCATGTTCAACTAGATCCGAGGTCACACCATACAAAAGAGACAAGGAAAGTACTAAGAAGAGGGGAACAGATCCTCTCCACCATTCCAAACAAGCAGGAATTAACACCAGGCAAACAACCAAGCAGAAAACAATACCCTAATCAAGGAAATACGGATGAGAAAACCACACCCCAACAACACTGGTTGGGAATGACCTTGGGAAGAATTGCTGCCTAGGTAACAATCAAAGGTAAAAGTTTGTATTTTCAGACTTGTAAGATCCTGTTAATGTCGCCCTACAATAAAGCAGAATTAGCTCATCAGCTTGCTAGAAGAAGCAGTATTTCCATCTTACCTGGATTCAGATTCAATGCATTCTCTCTCCTTTATCATATTATCAACCACAGGTAGGCATATGGGGAGAGCTAGAGGATATGATTAGGTAAAGATGGCCCAGAGTGACAGGTTTGGATGAAAATTGGCAGAACCTAATTTGTAATCTCCAGCCAACCACAGTGTGTGTTTATCCATAAAGGCTATGGGGCAGAATGGAGCCCTAAAGACCATCTAACAGTCGCTCCGATTCTTGGGAATGACTGTCCTTAAGTGGCATCATCTGAAAAATGGCTAATGCAGGGGTCTCCAACCTTGGCCATTGGAAGCCTGGCTGGGGAATTCTGGGAGTTGAAGTCCTCCAGGCTTCCAGTGGCCAGGTTGGAGACCCCTGCATTAGAGCAAAGCTGGCTGGGGAATTCTGGGAGTTGAAGTCCTCCAGGCTTCCAGTGGCCAAGGTTGGAGACCCCTGCATTAGAGCAAAGCTGGCTGGGGAATTCTGGGAGTTGAAGTCCTCCAGGCTTCCGGCGGCCAAGGTTGGAGACCCCTGCATTAGAGCAAAGCTGGCTGGGGAATTCTGGGAGTTGAAGTCCTCCAGGCTTCCAGTGGCCAAGGTTGGAGAGACCCCCGAGCTAAGACATGGACCTTCTGCAAAACCCGAGGGTGCCATTTCGTCCTTGGATAGAGACCGTCAACCTCAGCTCTGCAGTTGCTCGGAAGCCGGACTGAGAGGCCTGGAAACAGCACCTTTCCCGAAGGGAGAAAACCTCCCCCGCCCCCACAGGAAGAAACTCAGAGGCAGCCCCTCTTCCCCCCCTCCCCGCCCCCCGGGGGCCGCCCCTGCAAGGAGAGACTCACCTGCATCCCGGGCGGCCACTAGGCCCCGCAGCCGCTCCTCGGGGACGCTCCGCAGGAGGGTCGCGCCCCACTTCCCGGCCTCCGGAGCGACGTCGTAGAGGGAAAGCGCCCGGCTCTCGGCCACGGCCAGCAGCTGCAGGCGACCCCCCGCCGCATCCTCCGCCTCGCATCCGCTGCTCCACACGAAGCTGCAAGAGCCGCGTCGGCCTCGGGTCAGGGCCTCCGCTCCCCCCCCCCCAGGCTCCTCTCCGCTCCGCGGTGCCATCCCACCCCCGACCGGAGCCCCCGCCGGCGATCCCCCTCGGGAGTCAAGGGCGGGATGGCGACCGGGCCGGACTCTTCCCGGGGAGGGGCACCTCGCGGGACCCTTGCCCGCCCTGCCTCCCTCCCTCTCTCAGGCCCCGCTTACTCTTCCCAGGCGCCCGGCAGAGAGACGCCGGGCAGCCGCGCCGAGGTCAGCCCAGACAGGCGCAGCTCGGCCGGCCCCGCCACGGCCAGCGCTCCCCGCCCGCGGCTGAGCTTGGCCCGCAGGGGGCCGGCTGGGGGCTCCGCAGGCGGCGGCGGCAGCAGCAACACCCGCAACTCCTCAGCCATTCCCACCGTGAGACCCGCGCCCAGCTGAGGGGACGCTGGACCCAGGTGTTGCAGCCCTCCGTTGTAGTCCCCAACGCGCAGCCGCCGCCCCGCCCCCCGCCGGAAGCACTCGCGGGCGCCGACTTCCGCCCGCCGCGAATGGAGGCCTCTCTGCTGACGGCGGCTGTCTTGCCGAGGAAGCCCCGGGTCGGCGGAGATGCTGGCGCTGGGGCTGCTGTGGCGGGCGCTCGGTAGCGCGGGCTATGCGGACGCGGCGCGCGGGGGCCAGAGCGGGAGGGCCGCCGCCATGGCGCAGGAGCAGGAGCGGGCCCTGGAGGTCTACGGTGGGTGCCGCGGGGGGTCGGGCGGCGGGGGTGTGGGCGCAGGAGACCCTCCCCGCTCAGCCCGCGCGCCTCTCTTTGCCCCCCGCGCAGATCTCATCCGCACCATCCGCGACCCCGAGAAGCCGAACACACTGGAGGAGCTGGAGGTGGTGAGCGAGAGCGGCGTGGAGGTGGCCGAGATCGGGCCGGGCGAGAGCCTGATCACCATCCGGTTCACGCCCACTGTGCCCCACTGCTCGCTGGCCACGCTCATCGGTAGGGCTCTCGCACCCCGCCGCCGCCGCCCCTGGGGCGCCCTCGGCCTTGGCCTGGAGAAGGGGCCGCCGAGGCTCTCCCCCTCGGGCGCTTGGGGGCCTCCGGCGAGCCGGCTGGGGGATCCAGAGCAGCCCAGGCACCTCCAAGGGGCCAAGGCCAGACCCAACGGGGAAGCCCTCGCCTTTCTATACCTGCCTTAAATCGTGATTTTTCATCAAAGTATAAACCACGCGGGGTTTTTGGGAGGGTGCATCTTTTGGGGACAAGCAAATTGTATTTTGGCTTTGTGCTGCCCTTGAAACCAACATTATCAATAATAATAATAATAATAATAATAATATCCTCAATCTATGGCAGGGGTCTTCAAACTTAACAGCTTTAAGACTTCTAGACTTCAACTCCCAGAATTCCTCCTCCAGTCATGTTAGCTCAGGAATTCTGGGAGTTAAAGTCCACAAGCCTTAAAGTTGCCAAGTTTGAAGAGCCTTGGTGTATGGGAAGATTTCTTGCTTCAGGAGATCCTAGTTTGAATCAACAAGGCAGCTTGCAAGCATTGGAGGTCAGGGCTCTTGTGTTTGCAGCACCTCCTTGTGCCCTCTGCTGAAGGGATTTCTAGGAAAATGCTTGCTTCCCTGTTTACACCAAAGCAGGTGCAAGCCCTCACTGAATGTAGCCTAGGTCAGGGGTCTCCAACCTTGGCCACTTTAAGACTTGTGGACTTCAACTCCCAGAATTCCTCAGCCAGCAAAGCTGGGAGTTGAAGTCCACAAGTCTTAAAGTGGCCAAGGTTGGAGACCCCTGGCATAGATGACCTCAAGAGAGGTTCTTCCTAAGTGAAAAACATTCCAGTGGGTTGCAAAACAGCTACTGTTACATGTTATTTGCCGCCTGAGGAAAAAAATGGACTTTGCACAGTTGTTTATCTTTTTTAAATGAAGGAAACCAGGTCCTCCCAAAATGTTTTTTTTTTTTTTACCAAAAGTTAGACCAGGTTTTTCCCCTGCGTGGCTCTTGGTCAGTTGCTGTTCTGATAAAAAAGATAATTGAGAAGCAGAGGAAGAGTCTTATGTTTGAAAAGCAAACTGAAGTATTTTTTCATGAAAATTTAGGGCTGTGTTTGAGGATCAAACTTCAGCGATGTTTACCTTTCAAGCACAAGGTATGTCGTTTGTGTTTTTCTCTACATTGAACTGTGAGGTAGGTTCTCCCGGAAGACCCTTGTTGATGGCACTGCTTGGGCTACATAAGAATAGAAGGGTGGCAGGTGACAGCTTGCATGTCCTCATCCCACAGGAGAGAAGTTGTCTGAGAGAAGGGAGAAATGGTGTTCTGACCCAAACCCTTTTCCAATAAAACAAACACGAACCAAGGGGAACAGACACCTTTTAATGAGTCTTACGAATCCCCGGTTAAAAGGCTGCTGCAAACTAATTAACTTTGATAAGCATGAGCCTCGCCAAAATTGTGTGAGGCTGCCAAGAATAATAGATAAGAAATATTTTACAACACAAGAGTCTTCAAATACCAACATAAGATACTGCAATGTCCACGAGGCTCGAGTTTCAAAACGTCTTTGCTTTCTGCAAAGAACGTCCACTTTTATCTTCTTGAAGGAGGGGCCATTACCTTGCAGCCTTACTCCCGAGTTGCCCATGCTGTTCTAGCTGCTCTTTACTCCGAGCAATCCTGTGTGCATGCGCACTTGGCACAGGCTCCTCAGGAATCTCCTCATTGCTGCTGCCAGCCGCCACAATCTCTGAAGGCAGCAGTCCACTCCCTAATGGTCCTGGGCCCTCATCTGAGTCCTCGCTCTCCTCAGCCGTCTGCACCTGCTGCCAGCTAACCACAACAAATGGAGAGGCCTAAGGTGATTCTAGTCAGCCATCACTGATATGCACACTAGAGAGAAGTGATTCCCAGACAATGGCCTGGGATGGCCATGTAATTATACCCTCTCTACCTACCTACCTACCATCTAGCTATTGTATCATCTATCTCATTTATTATGTATTAAATATTTATTAGATTTATTGCCTGCCCATCTTACCATAAGTTAACTCTAGGCAGCCACCAGTCAACATAAATTAAAAGCAAGAATTAAAAATCAAGGGCACCTGGGGTGGGCAGGGGCGGAATGGGGGAATGGGATCTGTTGTCACTTGATCAATCACTTCCGTTGTACTCTTCCCGCATTGGGGCCCCAGCCAACTGGCAGATCCAGGTTTTAAGGTGCTTACAAAAGGATAGGATTGGGGGCCAACCTCACATCAGAGTGCAAAATGTTCCAGAGGAACAACATTTTATTTTATTAAATGTATTTGCCACCTAAATCACCGTGGGGCTACTGTAGGCACTGTATAACAATAAAACAGAAATGAAAAGTGGAAATGTACAGTAGAATAAGCAATGCAAAAAACCAATGGGAATATAGAGATATGAGAACGGGCAAGTGGGGAAGCAGGGAGTGGAGAGGGAGGTGTGGCACTCCCCTGTTGGGTCCCCAATAGTTGATCCTCCCCAGGCCTGCCTGCTTGCTTAGAAGAGCCAGACCTCTGCAAGAGCTTGCTGGCTGCTTTTGCTCCACCTTTCCCTGATCACAGCCAGGGATCAGTAGCTTTCAACAGGTTTGTGGCAGTGCGCAAGGGGCAATGCGCCCATCCTCATGAGTGAATCATAGAAATGAGAGCTCAGAAACAGGCATTAGCTTTCACTTGGCTTGTGCTGTGTTGTGCTAAGCTGAACTGTGAATTCACACAAACAACTCGAAAGGGTTTAAACTGAAAATGACAATCAATAGAATTTCACTGCATTAGAAACCCCCAAGCCTCTTGGGATTCAAATTCTTGACCAGCACATTGTCCTTTGAAGAGTAGTTATGGCAACACATAAAACAATTCAAGCGGTATTTAAAAGTTTGTATCAATTTGTTTTGAGTTCAAATTTGGTTTAAAAGGGCCTTTAAAAAGGGAAGGAAGTACTTGCACAATTACCATACTCATTCAGATATGTAACCATTATAGTATACATGAAAAAGAAATCCCTTCCTTTTAAAGCAGACATGCTGAGGATAGGTTGTTTATTCAGCATAGTTGAATAGAGAGGGAGAGGGAGAACAATGTACAGATTCTTCATGGAGCACTAGGTGTTTCTAAGCTGACATTTTTCTATCTCATCTAGCTGGAAATCTACATATCAGAGGGGGCACATTCTATTGAGGAAGACAGTAAGTATACCTTCAGGTTGTGCTTAAGAGTGAAATATTTTCAATGGAAAAAAGCACCTTAAAATTGATCACCTCCATTTCTCCCACAATGAAGACCCAGAGAGGGTTTACATTGACAGTATTCCATGCTTGGGGTGGGTGGTTAAGGGTGGGAGGGTAAACCCCAGATCTCCCTGGTCTGGTGTACCAAATATTGCGTACAGATCCTTATTAGAAGAAGAATTACATTGCTAGAGGTTGGACCTGCACTGCAGGGAACTTCCTAAAGTCATGCCCTCCAAGTTGTCCCTTAGAAGAAAGTTCCCTCGGGGAGTAGGGCAGGTAGGATTTCCACCAGGGAGGAGCTGATGCATTTAAGTGAACCCCACTGTAAGACATTTGCTTCAGCTTTTATACTGTTGCAAAACATAGATTAAAAAGTTGCATATTTTTGACCTTACTGTTGCATTATGCCACTGCATGTAGTAATTATGTTGCTCGCTATGCGGTGGCTCAGTGGCTAAGACACTGAACTTGTCAATCAGAAAGGTTAGGGTTTGGCGGTCTGAATCCCTAGCGCTACGTAACAGAGTGAGCTCCCGTTCCTTGTCCCAGCTTCTGCCAACCTAACAGTTTGAAAGCACGTAAAAATGCAAGTAGACCACTTTGGTGGCAAGGTAGCAGCGTTCCACACGCCTTCGGCATTTAGTCATGCCAGCCACATGACCACGGAGACGTCTTCGGACAGCGCTGGCTGTTCGGCTTAGAAATGGAGATGAGCCCCCTAGAGCCAGGAACGACTAGACTAGCACGTATGTGCAAGGGGAACCTTTACCTTTACCATATTTTTTCATTTAGAGGAAAGTTGATGGATAATACTTCCTGAGAAAAATAAAAAGAACAGTTCTAGACCCATTAAGAAAGGTATGAGGAGAACTTCATGGAGAAAACTCTGTGTACTGTATGTGGGTGCTAATAGTCAATACCAGCTTGATGGCACATAATCAGTGAAAAAAACCAGCCTGTCCCTCTTGATCATGCCCTCTTAGTCCCAAAGGTGCTTTTTCAAAAGGTAACTGGACTTTGGTTTTGCTTGAAGAGGTTTCACTTCTCATCCAAGAAGCTTCTTCAGTTCTTATCTAAGAAGCTTTTTCAGAAACCGAAGAAGTTTCTTGGACGAGAAGCGAAATGTCTTTAAGCAAAAAAAACAAAAAGTACAGTTGCCTCTTGAAAACGCACCTTTGGGACAACCATGCCTGAGAATCTCCATAAACATTTTATCTTAGTATGAGGCAGGTTGCAGTTGATGATAAATCTGCTTGGTTTCCAGTCAAAAGCTTCTTGAGAATTTTTCCATTGTGTTGCAGTCAACAAACAAATCAATGATAAAGAGAGAGTTGCAGCAGCCATGGAGAATCCCAGTTTGCGGGAGATTGTGGACCAGTGTGTGCAGGACCCCGACTGACTTGGAATATCTGCCTCCTTTGTATCAGCTTCTTTCTATATAACATTATCTTGAATTTAATACTAAAAATTACTTTGAAGGCATCATTTTGAAAGCATCCAGTTAATTGCAAACAAGAGTGAGCAGGCCTGATCAACCTCAGACGAACTCTGTAGAACGGACAGTTAATATTCTCTTAAAGTTGATATTTCTAAATATGAATAATTTTTATTGCCAGCTTATGAAAAAGAGATTGGACAACCAGTCTGGAATGGTATAAGTTCTCCTGCTGGAGCAGGGGGTCAGATTAGGAGGCCTCCAAGGTCCAACCCTTCTATGTTCTATTAATGTGCGTTGTAATTTTTAAAATGTGATTTTAGTTGATTTTTCCACTTCCTTAATGAGATATATGTAAATAGCTACTCTGATAAGGGTGAATAAAATACAGAATTGTTGAGAAAATGTTTATTTTTTTGATATATCATTGCTTTTTCCCTAGAAAGGGGAAAGGGTGTGTCCAGATAGATGAGGAATATGCCAGAAAGCACAAGGGCAAAGTTCATATAACCACATGGTGGCAATGCTGTTGGCACTTGGCAGTGAAATAGCCAGACAGCCATAGAGCGAAAGGCTCTTTCTGGGTCACGGAGAGCTTGGTGCCATCTCCCACCAAGTCCCAGGCCCCGACCTCAGCCCTGGCACCACTGCAGCCCCTCACAAAAGCTGCCTTGTGCCATTCCCCCCAGCCTGGTGCCTGAGCCTCGTGGCCTGGCGGCACTGCCCCACAGCCCAGCACTCTCCGGGCTCCCCCACCCTCCTCTTCCCTTCAGGCCCTGTAGCCACCAGGAGTTTGCTCTGGGTCGCGTGAGGCCTTCGCTCCTGAAGCAGCTTCCAAGAGGCCGCTGAACACATTGCGGAAGCCCCCTGGCCCTGGCATGGCTTTTGAAGGCCACGAATGAGCCCATTCTACTCTGGCGTTGCCTCTGAAAATCTCGTGAGAGGGGCATCCTTTCAAGAGCAGGCGTTGGGCGTTGGCAAACGCTGGCATGCCAACTTTGATGTGTGTCTAAGTTTGCCATCGCCACTCCCCCTTTTTAAAATGGCCAGGGAGGGGGGCAGCCATTCCTGCTCCAAGCAGGCTCCCTATTGGAGCAGCTCAAACCGTCAGAGATCCCCTTTTAATTTCACGCTTTCTCATGCCCGCAATTTCTTCCCTTCTGGGGCTTCTCGGCTCTTTAGATCAGGGGTCCCCAAAGTTGGCCACTTTAAGACTTGTGGACTTCAAGTCCCAGAATTCAGCATATCTGAGCAACCCAGTATATGGTTTTTAGACTACTAATTGTAGTTTGTGAAGAGTTTTCAATGTCAGGCCTTTGCACTAGATCAGGGGTCTCCAACCTTGGCAACTTTAAGCTTGACAGACTTCAACTCCCAGAATTCCCCAGCCAGCATAGCTGGGAGTTGAAGTCCACCAGGCTTAAAGTTGCCAGGTTTGGAGACCTCTGCTTCAGATCGTTCTGGCAAGCCAAATAAGCTGGGCCCTCAGACTGCTCCATGTAGAGGGCATGTCTCTCGGATCAGAGTGTTTAAAAAGAGATTGCGCACAGCAACTTGTTGGAAGCAAATTGTGAGTTATCTTTTATTGTCGTGGCTTATCTGGGTTCCTGGTGTCTTCCCAACTGTGTGTTTTGTTGGCCTTTGAAGTCTGCAATTCCTTATCTTGCCCTGTTGAGTTAATTGCTGCAGCGTGGTTTGTGTGGATTTTTATTTACAATTGTACTTTGTTTTCAGACTGAATTTCCTCCACTTAAGGACTTTTCTAAAAACTCTTCTAAAGAGTTTTTCCTCCAGCCAAAGGTGACTGGACATCGGGGGCAAAGTTGGAGGTGTTTTCTTACCTATGTGACTGTGTTGCCTCTGTGCCACACCCTGGGTCATCACACCTTCCCTGAGTGGAGACCATCCACCAATATCTCCCTCTGCCCATCCCACTTTTGTGTTACCTTCTCCATCTGTGTGTGTGTGTGTGGGGGGTCTTTAACTGGGGTTCCTGCCCTGAGCAGGGGCTGACTCAGTGGTCTGAATTTCAGCTGAGGGATTAAAAGTTTTGAGGGGATCACCAAAACATTTTGCTTTAAAGCAAAAATGAGTAACCAGACTTCAGAGACTACAAAAATTGTCACTAAATGCTACTTAATGTCATACAATTAGAACATTATTTGATACTTAAGTGGACGGCGATCATACTCGCCACATCTGAATTTATCGCAAAGCTTCCCCCAAAAGAAGACAGCCTAGAAAACATTGTGCACCTTTGATTTAAGGGTTGTGTTCAGAATCACCTCAGTTCAACTTGTCTAAACAATGGAGTCCATAAATGTCTTCAGCAGTATCAAAAATTAGGGTATGTTGCACTGCGGAGATTGAAACCCTTGGAGAACATTTCTTCTATGACAAATTAAATCCAATGATAGTTCTAAGAAAGCTTCATTTGTGTTGCTAATGGGAGGAGCTCAGGCGGAGCCCACTGCTGTCCCATAGCCAGGGGTCACAAAGACCGCTTCAAAACAGTCTGTCTCTGGTAGGCACAGTGAGATCCACACCGTCCAGCAACTGAACTTTCGATCTGGAAACTGTTGTGATTTTGGAGGGAGAAAAAACGATGAGAAATACAGAATCCGTTGGAACTGTTCGGGGAATTCCCCTCCCTTCACCTCATCTGACTGATGTGCTTCCAGGGCCAGATAACACTTTTAACAGCTGGGCTTTAAAACTCAGAAAAACAGACCACCACCATAATCCTCTCAGCTGAGGAAAGGGAAATATTTGAGTCTCCCACGCTCCTGAGTTAACTTTTTAAAACACTGGTTTGTTACTTATTTGATTCCACTAACGTTTCCAGCAGTGCCTTTGGTAGGGATTCCTTTTCTGGATGAGATGCAGGGCTCGAGGGCCTCTGTGCGAGATGAAGCTCTGTTTACATCCCTTGCTTGGAAAAAACCCCATTGCTCTCCTTCACTATCTTTCCCTGTTTCCTGCGGACACAGTGTTTCAGCGGTCAGCTGGCCACCAGCTTTGCGCCTGGGCTTGGGGCCACGCAGCCTGTGAGTGTGGCTGAAGGCTTGGCCCAGGGCCTGGATGCCAGGCGGCCAGGGAGAGCAGGCAGCAGTCTCAGAGGGATGCCATGGCCCTGGGCCAGGAAGCACCTGTTCCTAGCTGCAGCTAATGAAGGGAATCAGGGCCCTTTCCTCCCCTGTAAGCCATGCAACGCATGTTACTCCCTTTTCTGTTCCTCCCTGCGTGCCCTAGGATGAAGAGGGGGTGGACCTGGGCCTTCCTCTGAATTCCCTCTGCCTTGCTCTACCTGTCCCCTGCTCTGCCCAGCCGGACTTTGCCCTTCCCTGGTTTCTTCTACAGCCACCGGAGCCACACTCCCACTCCCTGTCAGCTGCTTGGCCTCCCCCTCCAAATCAGATTCCAACAGGGGCATGACAGAAGGTCTATTAGAGGCCATTCCTATCCCACCCACCTCTTGGCTCAAGAAGCAGCAGGGCTTGGCGGCCACACTCCCTGGTTGATGCCCTTCGGTAGCTGACCACTTGCAAGTAGGCAGGAGGACAAACCTGGTGTCTGTTAGATTGGCTAGGCTGTGGGGTGGGACCTTCCAGGAAAATGAAGCATCTGCACCGTTAAAATCCCATTCACCAAGATGTGGAGTGGGATCTTTGAGGAACAAGAAAACCGGCCCAAATTTTGAGCAGCTCCTGATTGACTTCCACTGCCTTCCAAAGCCACCTGGGAGGAGCTGGATCTCACTGAGTAAACACAGGCATGATACACTCTGATCTTCTGAGTGGGTTGTAGCCACACTAAGCAAGCACACACAGACTAAGACAAGATGGGTACAATTTTAAAAATTTAACAGAAAAAAAATACAACAGGATTAGATGTAACTTTACTATTGCAGTTTAACACACTTGAGAGCTATAGCCATTAAAATTTTAGAAAGGTATTACAATACTTTTCTCTCAAACAATGTTCAGTTTTTCTGATAGGTTGATTGGGAAATTTCATTTGGTATTCTGAAGTGGACAAACTGGTCTTAAAACTTGGCTAAGTCTGCAGAACTGCTGAGCTCCAGTTTGGTCTCGTGGTGAAGGCCTGGAGGTCATGGCTTCTAGCCCTGTCTGAGGCACCAAATGCAGCAGGGCAATTACAGGCCAGTCCCTCTCTCTTAGCCCTAGATAGTGGGTCAAAACACATCTCAGAAGAAACAAGGGCAAATTGCTTCCACAGCCTGCTACAAACACTGCACGGCCCTGTCCATGGAGCCACCAGGAGTCAAGATTGACCCAAAGGAAGCACAACCCCCTCCCCAGACAGACAAATAAGCCAAGCCATGCCATCCTTCTGTTAAAACAGGGTGATCTTTTATGTTATCTGAAGATTACACAAAGTTTAGATGTGTGGCCAGTGCAGACTTTGAAGGGGACTTCTGCACCATTTCTCCAATTTCAAGGTGCAAGTAAGAAAGCAAACACACAATTTTGAGTCAGATGTATTTTTGCCAGTGTGACTAACAACGTAAGTTACAAATGCAGAAACTGTAGATCCGATATCAAGCGTTCTTAGTTCACAAAGAAAGGGAATAAAGTTTCTGGAAGACCTGGTTGTGCAATGAAGGGAGGCAGAACAGTTGTGTAGTCAGAAAGTTTCCATTTAGTCCCTTACCTGGGCAATCTTAGGCAGGTTGGCCTCTGTCCTGCACCAGCTACAGGCATCCTTTTGGCTTGCAAGTCTCAGGTGGCACCAGATGGCAGATCAGGTTGGCACTGGACTGCCAGCCCTGCTGGAGGAACTACTAACCCACCCACAGCTGGGCAGGGTAGAAACACCTGACCGTCTCAAGAGCAGTAGCACCATTTGTGTGTGTGTGTGTGTGTGCAAGCATGCACAGTCAGCACCAGGATATTTAACTTCACCGTCTGAAGCTCCTCACACCTATAGCAAGAAAAATCTTTGTAGTTATAACACAACCAACTGATCGAATTACATTCTGTGGAATGCTACATGCTCATTTGCATAAAATATAAAAATAGTTGGCTTTATTTTTTAAATCACTCCTCAGGAGTTTTGTGCTGGCCTGCCAACACTGAGTGACTATGACCAACTGTAGACCAGAGAGATTTCTGAGGTGGCTTCCAAAAGCTGCTTTCCTGAGGCCAGGATGCATTGGCCCCCGCCGGTTCCTTCCTGGGCTGAGGGTGCAAGGCTTCTCTTCGGCTGCCCAGAGTACAGCTCAGCCACAGGATTGAGCGCCACGCCAGGCAGAAAACATTGGCTGGTTCCCGAGTGGGCGGAAGAGCTGGCCAGCTGAAGTGGGTGCAGCTCTTGCCCACCAGAGGTTCCTGGGCACACAGAGGCGTTCACTTCCGGGAGGAGTGCTCGTCACCCCGGTCCCGATGGAGCAGGCCGTGTGGGTGGCAGGTCTGGCAGCACTGGACACGGACTGCAGGGAGGTGGCATCTTCCCAGCCACAGCAGGGTCTGGCAGAAGCCAAAGGAGAGGTGGTCACGCTCGCAAGTGAAGCCTGGGAGAGAAGAGAAGGCAGGAGCCTCTGTCATGGAGGGCCAGTCAGCCTCTTCAGATGTCCTGTTCTCCCCTCCTCAGAAGGCAGGCTGGGAGGGGCACGGGTGCTGTCTCACAACAGACTGATACGGGTGTGTGTGTGTGTGTGTGTGGAGTTTACCCAATCTCACTGAGTGACAAACATTGGTTTGGTTTACACCTACTTTTCTTGCCTAACTGGGTCAAGAGGTTCACCCAACCTACAGCCCCATCATTAACCCCCACTGAGTGTGTTGCATCTTTCTTCACAATAGCAATAGCACCCAGGATGAGTGGGATGACCCGGGGCGTGGCACAAAAGCAACAAAGTCACAAAAGTAGGTAAATTCCCTTTAATGCCTCCAACTTGGCCCCCAGTGTCCAGTTATCCTCGGCTGGATAACAAACTCTTCAAAAAACAGTCTACAAAGGGCAGAAATGCAGACCGACCCCAAAGTAAAGATAATTAGAAATTTAAAAAAACAACAACACAAACCACACTAAAGTAATTAACACCACAAGCCAGGATGATAAATTGCAGGCTTTCAAAGGATAACGCAGCACCCACAGTTGGGAGGATGCCAAAACCCAGATAAGACTCGGCCAAGAAAATGCACACTTTGCTTCCAACAAGGAGCCATGTGCAAATGCCCCACTTATATCCTGTTCTCCCAGCTGCAACCAATGAAAGGGATCAGGGCCTTTTTCTCTCCTGTAAGCCACGTTGCTCCCTTCTCCATTCCTCCCCGCGTGCCCTAGGATGAAGAGGGGATGGGCCTGGGTCTTCCTCTGAATGCCCAGCTGGACTGTGTCCTTCCCCCATTTCCTCCGCAGCCACTGGAGCCAGACTCCCACTCCCTGTCAGCTGCTCAATCTCCCCCTCAGAATCAGACTCCCAGAAAGGACATGACAATGAGGGTCTTGGTCCATACTGCTAAGGACAGTTTGCCACTTTGTATAAACTCCCTTTGGGCACAGAGGATTTTCATCACCACTGTTGATATCCACCGCTGTGTTCTGCTTTCATCAACAGTTTTAAACCATCAATTGTCCCAGGTGACTAAAGCAGTTTCTAAACTACTTGAACCAGGTAGCAAGAGAAAGTTGTGGCAATGCCAAATAGCAGTGATCTACCCTGCAAATGCAGTAGGACTGGGTTGGAGTCGGGGGAAATCCAAACCGAGTCAAATCATATGAGGAATACTTGGATCAGCTTCTCAAAACTAGAATGAACAGGAAGCATGTTGTCAGAAGGTTTGCGCAGCTTAAACAAATTTGTTCTTCTCCAAAAGGCAAGACAAGAACCAGAGGTTGAGAAACTAAAAGGGAGCCATTTTTGCTCCAAGATCAGATGACACATCAGGATGGAACCTTCTGTCAAATTGCAGGGGCCTCCCAGATGACATCCAAGCCTGTGGTAACCATCTCATCACACAATGCTCCCCTTGAAAGCCCTTTGTCGGACTCCTTTCCACCAATCAGAGGTCTTGCCTGTCCTAATTCTGGGCTCTCTGGGATGGGTGTAGATTGTCTCCACTTCCTCAAGAATGAAAACAAATGTGGGGGGGGGCTTGCAAAGTCTGTGTGAGGAAGCATCCTCCACACCTCTTTAGAGGTGCAGAAACCTGAAAGGCTGCAATCCAGCGAATCTTCCCCTCTGAGGAGGCCCACAATCCTCCTCACCCCCACCCACCCACCCCCCACCCACATGGCCACAAAAAGGATCTTTGCTGCAGGAAATGAGAAACCTGAATTCAGTAGAAGCACATGAACTGGAAGAAAAGGAGGGCCATTTATTATCTGTTTTGGTTGAATGTCTATAATGTCCAATGGTTAATACTGAATGGAATAGTAATAATAAATAAAGAAATGTAGTAGAATATATTATGGCATTAAGCAGAGAGTTACTCTACTCATTTGTTATCTTGCTGTTGTAAAAAAGATTTCCTTCGCCTTCCACTTGTTGTAAAACAATTATAAACATATGCCTGCAATCAGTTACATCCCTCTCCTATTATTGTCCCATCTAAATCAATCTGAATCCATCTGTTTTCCTGGATTGACACATTTCACCCCAGAAACATTCAGCCCTAATGTCCCTTGAGGCACTTACCTCTTGGAGTAATCCACACCTTTGACAATACCAAGCACACCGAAATCAAGAAAAAGGCTAGAAATGACTACATTAAGAGAGGGAAGAAGATCTTAAAAGCCCAAACTCAGTGGAGGAAATATCAAATTATACCTAGGCAATGCCAGTCATTAGATACACAACTGGAATAATGGACTGAACTCAAGCCGAATTAAAAGCCCTGGACAGGAAAACCAGATTCATGACAATCATGTCCTTTATGCATTCAACAATATTGCTGACTCTACCCATCAAGGAAAACAGGTGGGCATGGAATGTGGCAAGTACATCACATGGTTGAAGAAGAAAAAGAGCATTGGAAGAAAATATGAAGGACAATGAAGACGATGCACTGAAGCTAGTATACTGGGAAGGCCTACTGAGTACTGGAGAGATCAAACTGGTCTACAAGAAAGACCAAATGAGGAACAGAAAAGAGGTATGGGAAGATAAAGCATTGCATAGCCAGTACATTAAACAAAATAGCAGCCAAATCAGATAATAACAAGACCTGGCAATGGCTAAGAGCAGGAAAATTGAAGAAAAGACACAGAGGGACTAATCCTGGCTGTGTAGGACCAAGCCTTAAGAACAAAAAGGGCCTTGGTGGTGCAGGCTGTTAATAGCCTAGCACTTAGTTCCAGCTGCCTGTAATTATTGCAGGCTCGATCCCAGGCTTCAAGGTTGACTCAGCCTTCCATCCTCTCGGGTAGGTAAACTGAGGACCCAAGATTGTTGGGGGCAATAAGCTGACCTTGTAAAAATGCCGCTTAGTAATAAGCAGGCATATACAATGGAAGGAAGGCTATTGCTGAGCTTTGGGTTGTATCCCAAAAATTGTGAAAGCCTGAGTCTCCGGAGAAGGGCGGGATATAAATATTTATTTTATTTATTTTTAATTACATTTATATGCCGCCCTTCTCCGAAGACTCAGGGCGGCTTACAATTTTTGGAGCGCAACCCAATGTGCTCAGCAACAGCCTTCATTCCATTGTATATGCCTGCTTATTATTACTAAGCAGCATTTTTACAAAATCAGCTTATTGCCCCCAACAATCTTGGGTCCTCAATTTACCTACCCCGAGAGGATGGAAGGCTGAGTCAACCTTGAGCCTGGTGGAATTCAAGCCTGCACTAATTGCAGGCATCTGGAAGTTAAGTGCTAGGCATTTAACAGCCTGCACCACCAAGGCTCTTTTTGAGAACACAGCAACAGACAGCAAATGCTGCCTCTGCAAAGAAGCTGAAGAAATAGTGGAACATCTAGTCAGCATCTCAAAAAGATCACCCAGACTTACTACTAACAATGGCATGACAAAGTAGCAACAATGGTGCATTGGAAGATCTGCAACAATACCATTGGCCTGCAAGTAAGAACTGGTAGGGCTACAAAATAGAGAAAGTAATATAAATTAAGAAGCTAAAGTGCTCTGGGGCTTTGGAATTCAAATGGACAGGCACCCAGACTTAACAATTGTCAATAAGAAAGCCCCCCCAAAACCCTGGATAGTGGACATGACAATACCTGGAGACAGTAGAAGAGAAAAAAAACTAGAGAAGATAACAAAATACAAAGACCTGCAGATACAATAGAATGACTGTCTCAAAAGAAAGCAAAGGTACTACCAATAGTCATAGGCACTTTGGGTGTAATCCCAAAACAACTGGAGCATCATTTGAACACTAACTGCCTTGACAATTCACCATCAATCAATTGCAAAAGGCAGCTTTAGTGGAACATTTTACATCCTGCAATCTTTTAACACCATTGAACATCAATTATCTGCCTGTCCCAGATTCTTGGGAAGGACTCAGTAGGTGGAGAAAAATGCCAAATCCAGTCTGAACATCTGGCTGACTGCGACAAGCCTATATTGATTTGTGTGATTAATGGATTCCACGAAACGGTTGCATTATTGTACTCTAATGGCGGGAGGAGACTGGAAGAGTTAGAAGTGGTTAGGCAAGAGAAGCAGCGATCACCAAAAGACTGGCTTCTGTCCAGCCTCCTGTCCTGGAAAAGGTGGGCAGAATAATTCAGATGGTTCCAGCAGTCAGGAGAAATAGTGATAGATGTTGGTGAAGACTGGGGGAAAGCCTTCCAAATGGTAAGAGCTGTTTGACAGTGAACAGGCTTCCTTTCCCCGGAAGGTGTTTCAAGAGCGGCTGGGCTGCTGCCTCTGGATGATTGCATAATTTGAATAAAATGAACAATTTAAAAACCAGAGAGATTCTGACCATGCTTTGGCACCCATGAGAGGCGTCCTCATAACCTGGAAGAAAGCAAGGCGTCTCAGGAGAAACCATGTGTGAATAGGCCAGCCTATTCTGTCCCTCAGCCTTCCCCAGATGTAGGAACTGCAACTCCCAGGATTCCCAGCGAAGGTGGCTGTGCTCTCTGGGGAACCCGTGCTCCTGAAGCATCATGCAGCTACAGAGTGGAAGGGTGGACTCGCACATTCACGGCAGGGATTCAAGACAAAGCCTCCTCAGCAGATGACTGTCCAGCCTCCGTTTGCACACACCTGATGAAGGGAAATCCTCACCTCTCCACTCATGGGTTCCCCTTCCCACCAAGGGACTACAGGCCAGTTAAATCAGGAAAATGGCATGGTGGTTAGGAAAGATGGTGGTTAGGCTAGATCAAGACCCCACACATTGGGATCTTGATCCAGCCAATCTTTTCAACCAATGACAAAAGCAACCAGATCCACAGCTGAATACTCAACCTCTTCTCTTCCCCTCCATCTCCAGAAGCAGGAGGTCTCGCTCTCCCCTCCGCTCTGCCTGCCAAACACTCTGATGGGCCCACTGTTTACAGCATTCCTGGGGGAGACAAAACCTTGGAATGCAGCCGGAGGAAGAGGACTGTCTTGGGTTTCCCTTCTGAAGAAGCAGGACCCTCCGAGGCCCAGGAAGAGAAGAGGCTGGATTACCAGAATACTTCCCTGAGGCTAGAAAAGCCTGACGGTCAGCAGAAATGGGAATCAGGGTCAACCTGGGACATACCCCTGCTTGGACATTTGTCTCAGATCCAGGGGCTCGCAGAGGCCAGATGTCATAGAGCAGGGGTGTCAAACTCAAGGCCTGGGGCTAGATCTGTCCCACGGGGTGCTTAGATCCAGCCCACGTGGCCATCCTGGAAAGAGCAAAGGATCGGCCTGTGGTGCCTCTGCCAGTGGAAATGGGCTCCCAATCTCCGTTTCCGGCTGGGACGGCCTCCTGCAACCCTCTGCCAGCACTGGCGGAAGGTTGCAGGAGGCCGTCCCAGCCGAAAACGGAGATCGGGAGCCTGTTTTCACTGGCAGAGCACTCGGGCCACCACAGGTGCCCCTGACACAAATGTCAAGCTGGCCACGCCTACCCTGGCAACGCCTACACTATCCGCCCACCCCCAAGGTCAAACACAACCCTGATGAGACCCTCAATGAAATTGAGTTTGACACCTCTGTCATCGAGAGAGTCCAGCTGTGGGTGAATGAGCCCACCTGTTTTCTGCCAAGAAATCAGGTAACCACCCCAGAGGCCAGAGATGTAGTTCTCAACTATCAAGTCATTTGCCATGTGGCTTAAAGAGGTCTTCTCTCAAAGTCTGCCCAAGTGGACAGCCATGCCGCAGCCAAACCTTTGCCAGCGAGTTTCACTGATGCCAATCCAGAAGCTGCCCAGATGCCATAAAAAGACCTAGCAGTCACCTACATTTGGGACAACTGCACACACAGCCAACATTGGCACCACACAGGCACAGCCAACTGTCCCAGCTGGATAATTGTCCAAACAGCCGAATGCCCAGCCATGCCCTCATCAGGGGCTCCAGGTAATTCGGCCATGAGATGGATAGCGTCCAGCCAGCCTAGACGCCCACTTACTTGCTTCGCTGGCAGGACAGTCCTGGGAATTGCACCTCTGGGTCTTCTCTGGCCAGGGTTCGTGCTCACACAAGCTACTGTCTTCTTCTGCCTGTCCGGTGTTGGTGTTCAGGCACTTCACCTGCCTCCTCTGGATGCCCTCGCCACACGTGGCTGTGCACTGCAGGGAAGAGAGCTCTCTGAGCCCCCGCTTGCCCTGCTCTGAGGGCACAGGGGGGCCGAGGGCTGTGTCACAGAAGGGGGCTTACCTGCCCCCAAGATCCCACTCTCCACTTGGTGCAGGGCTGGGCGTTGCACGGTCTTGTGCTGTTTGGTCGGAGGGCTGGGTCACACCTCCCCATTCCGGGACACGTCACCAGGCGCTCTTGCTCACCTCCTCCACACAGCTCAGAGCACTGGAAGGGCGGAAAGAGGCATTCGGCTCAGAAGCCACTAGGGCGGCCGGGCATCCTGGTGCTCCCTCCCTGCCAAGCCATCACGGGAGCACCAGGCCACCTTCAGTGGTGGAGCAAACGCAGCCAGAACCCCCACGCCCCCCGGGAGTAAGCAAGTCACGCATCGCTGGCTTCCACTTCAACCGAAGATATTCTGGTGCTGCAGGAGCCCCTTCTTCTGCAGCACCCGAGTCTCCTCCTTGGACGGGCTGGGCTCCAGGGTTTATATGGGGAACAAAGCGGGAGAACGCAGTGGGCTTTCCCTCAGAGGGAATCGTCGCCCAGCAGGACAACAGTGAGTCAAAGCTCTGGAAGGCCGAACTCGCCCTCCCCACCCCCCAAAGAGCTTCCCAGCCTGCCCAAGGCGGCCAGCTTCCATCGGCCGTGTGTGTTGGGGGAAGAGGACTAGGGAATGAGGGTTCAGGTTGCACCCAGGGTCTTCCTCCACTTCCAGTGACATTCGGCTCACCTCTCTCCAGGTGGAGGTGTACCAGCTCAGACAAGGCTTGGTGTGGCACGGCAACTGTGTGGGAGGCTTGTTGGGAGCAGCCTGGCAATGAAACGGTCGCAGAGGCCGCTGGCCCCGTGTGTCAATGCAGTGGATGCCCCGAACTTTCGTACCTCCTCCACAGGTCCTGGAGCACTGGTGGCAAACCAGAAAGAGCAGAAAATGAGCCACGTGGCACAAAGCAGAAACCTGGCCACCAAGAACAAGGGGCCATTTTGGAATGCCTTGATGCCAGAAACCCACTGATCCTCAGAGATACGGATAAAGGCCAGTCCAAACTCTGCTCTGTGCTGGATTTACCATACAGGGTGGAACGAGAGCAGCCCTGCAGATGGCTACTCAAAAGAATCCCCTTCCTTTGGAGGCCACTGGCTCCCCCACAAGCCAACTTTATGGAAACTTCCCAAAAAGGCTGGCTGGAAGTTGCTGGTTTGCCATGTCTACTTCCTGTTGTTAGGCCTGCCTTTGGAAATAACCGAAGACCGTCTATAGTGCTTCCTGCTTGAGAGATCTTCCAATCCTTTAGGCTGATTCTCACTTCAAATATTTAAGTGTCTGGTTTCCCAACCAGAATCTCCAGCTCCTGTCAAAGTTGCTCACAGACATCAGCTAGTTGGCTAGTTAGATCCTCATTCTGGATACAAACAAGGTTTGCCATTCCCCTTCAGATTTGGAGCTAATGTGTTTCTCTCCTGGCAAATTTTTTATCACCTTTGCCTAAGTCCATTGAAACAAAAGAAAACACCTGTGAAAATTCCTCCTCTGCTCCTTGTTTGCATGATTTGCTGGCAATGCTCACTCAAAGGAGCCTGTGTGCTGGGAGGGGACAGGAGCAGGAAGGGACAACAAAGGGCCAGGAGGACTCCTGATTTTGAGTGGCTCCTCTTCATGAAATCTACCCCTGGTGTTTAAGAAACGGAGGGAGGGAGAGTTAAACTAAACCCACGTCAACTTATAGGTCACCTTGGCAGAGTCTAGACTCTAGGGCAAAAGGAAAAATCCACGGGAAAAAGGATACACCCTCACATGCACAATCCACCAGAAGTCTGTCCCCGCATCGGTCTTTGTAATTGGGATGAGGTCTGTCTACCTTACTCCATTTTCCCACATGCCACTTGGAACAGGGCCTCAGATAACAGCGCCGAGCAGGAGCTGGCTTTCCAGCCAAGTCACAGTCGTTCTCATTTCCGGTGCTGCAGTGCACAACCCTCCAAACAGCCCCAAGGCCACAGGTTGTAGAGCACTAGAAACAACAGGAATCCTGTCAGCCTTTTCCCTCTTCCAAGAGGAAGTCATGCTGCCTCTCCTTCTGGCCTCTCTGGAAAGCTGCACCCCGTATGGACCCCGTTCCCACCTCCTTTTCCCCTGGCCTTCCACGATCCACAGCTGGCCAGGAGAGAGGACACTGTTTGGACAGGCTCCAAAGCCAAGCCCCACAGTCAAGAGAGGATACTGCATTTCTGCAGTCCAACCCTTTTTTATCTTTTTGGGTCCACAAAATGACCCATATTTGTAAAAAGAACCTTGGCTGAGGCCAGAAGGGAGAAGAGGGGAGAATCAAAATGACTGGCCAGAGATCTGCCCACAGTGATAACAACCTTGGCTTTATTGAGAACTTACCTCACTCCAGTTTCCAGCTTCCCAGCTCACATTGAGAGCAGCTATTACAGCAGCAGCAGGAGCTGCAGAAGGCGCCCTCTTCTCTTCCGGTTCCTGAAATTGGACCTCAGGCCCAGCACCTCCTTTACTACCGGCAGTTGGCACACGGAGAGGTGGACTTCCGCTTCTGTCCCTGGAGAATTCCCCATCCTCAGTGGAAGGCAGAGGCTTAGTCTCCAGATCTGCCTCAATCGTATTAGATTGCTCCTGATGAGAAGGAAGCAATGCAGAGGGAGAAAAGGTGGGGAAAGGTGAGTTCCGATCCAAAGAGTTTGACTCAGTTGGCATCTGTGGTGTCAGAGTGTCTGGATGGTGGAGGATTTGTGTCTTTCTGCTGGATCCGGGCAACTGGTATGCAGAAGTGGAGGGAGAGGTCCCTGATGAAAGCTCCGTTGTGAGCCAGGGGGCCTTCTTGAGAAGGCCACGTCCTGAGATGCTGCTCATCTCTGCATCCGGAACAGAAACAGCCCAGGAGGCTTCAGCCGAAGCAGAGAGATGATGGGCGTGGTGGTAGGGTGCCCCAGTTATTCTTGCAGTTGTTCTGGCAAAGTGTATTTGCCAGATTTTCTTTCACTGTATAAGCAGCATCCGTGTTACCTTCACCATTGACAGTGGCTCTGTCTCTATTGCTCTGCTTTCTGCTGGTGTCTTCCACCATTTCCCACAAATCATGATCGCTGCTACCACTGAGTTCAGGAATCTTGGGGTCCTGCATCCTTCCCACAGGATTTTCTGTGTTGCTAAATTCATTTCTGCGATAACTGTCCTCAGCAGAAGACATTGTTGGGGCAAGTACATCCAAGTAAGGAAAGCTGATGGAGAAATCAGGTCTTGAGGTGCTAGCTTCCAAAGATGTACTTGTAAAAGTAGGTTCTCGAGTAGCACCACCGAATACATGGTTGTTGCTCCCCAAAGGAGGAGACTTCACTGTTGAAGTGGAAGGATGCTCTTCTGAAAGTGAAGCAGAAGAGCTGGTGACAACTGTGGTAACGAAGGGATCCTGCAATGTGCCAGTTGTGCTACTGTCCTGAACATTATCATGCTCCTTCTCATATTCCTGCCCAACAGTAGGAGATGTGGGGCCTTGATCAGCCAACTTGACTTTCAGGTCTGTGGTAGGAGGAAGACCAGGAAGGGTTTCTTGGGGATCCGCCTCCATCTTATGAGAAATCTTGACCCCAAGGTTGGGCTTCAAGTCTTCCTTTTTACTGTCCTTTTCCTCAACCAGCTCATAAGCCAAATCCTCATGAAAATTGATAAAATTATAATCATAATAAAAGTCATCCACAAACACATTTTCCTTCTTATGGCTGTTGGGGGGGAGAACTTCCTCTGTAATAAAGTTTTCAGATTTGGGAGCTGAAGGACCAAATTTGGGGGCATGATAATTGGGGATGAAATCAATTTCATTGAACAGCTCCTGGCTTGAGGAGCCACTTCCAGACCAATCGGGAACACTGTTCTCCATCCTATTCCAACAGGGCGAGGCCCAGCAGTCGACCTCGGAGGCTGGTCTTTCTGCTGGATCACACTTGGTTCTGGGGTCAGTGGGGCAGAAAACGCCTTTGAGTTCCTTTCCCACAGGTCACTGAGCACTAGAAAGGCAAACCAGAGGAATTCCAAAAGTGAGAGGCTACGAGATGAAGGCCCTTGTCATAAGCAGAAAAGACTGGCAGGAAAAAACCAAGCTAGCCTCCAACTTCAATGTTCACCTCTTTGGGTTTCAGAATTAACTTTGGTCTACAGAAAATCAAATTTGATTATGGGTCGAGGGACACCTTAAAAGAAATGTCTAGCTAAGGATAGAGGATTAGGAATAGATTTGCTCTCTAGAAGGAAGGAAGCTGCTTTGCTGAGGGAAAACAGGGAGATCTGAGAACTTTGGCTGATCCCACAGTTCAAAATGATCAACATTTTGCCCAAACAGAGATCACACCCTGTCTTGGAAGGGGGAGGCTCAAGGACAAAAACATAGAAAAGAGTGAAGGATTCTGTAAACTGGCCCCGAAGAGCTATGAAAAACCCACAAATTCCCGCCAGGCCTCTGTCCTTCTTCCTGACATCTCAAGGTTCCGATAGCAATAGCCCTTGGACCAGAGGCCCCCAAACTTGGCAACTTTAAGACTTGTGGACTTCAACTCCAGAATTCTCCAGCCAGGGAGTTGAAGTCCACAAGTCTTAAAGTTGCCAAGTTTGGGGACCCCTGCCTGAGATTTATATACTGCTTTATAGTACTTTACAGCCATCTCTAAAGCAGTTTACAGAGTCAGCCTCTTGCACCCAACTATTTTGAGTCCTCATTTTACAGACCTCGGAAGGATGGATGGCTTAGTCAGCCTTGAGCCTGGTGAGATATGAACTGCCAAATTGCAGGCAGCCGGCAGTCAGCAGAAGGAGCCTGCAGTGCTGCCCTCTTAACCACACCACCACTATAACTTTTGCAATGTGACTCTCCCACACCTTTGACCAGTTGCCTGTGGCCCACAGTGCCAAGCAGAGGACTTCGCGGTTGCAAGCAGCTGTGGCCTCTGGCTTGGTGAGATGTTGGCACTTGTCGGGTGGAAGCGCCTGCTGCTCATCCAGGGCCACACTCTGAATACAGAGGACAGTCCTTTTCATCAGTCCAGAGTCACCACAAGTGGCCGAACATGCCTGCCACTCACCAGCCCACCACCTGTGGAAACACACAGAATGAAAGGTTAGGTCACCACAAGATCCATCCTGGACCCATACCGGACCTCTTGCCGCATCCTGGGCTGTTCCACTTTAGACTGAGCATATGCAAGTGCCTGAACATGTCCTCAGGAGGTCGCTGTGTGGGACTGCTGCTTCTATGGCTGCCTTCTTCATGGAGATGGCCTCTGGTGCTGCCATAGAGGACCAGCCTCGGGTTATGGCTGAGCCCCAGATTCTGAGGAATTGGCCAAGCCGCATTCTTCTCCCAGACATTGATTTTCGGGTAGAAGTTTTCTTTTCAACTGTGGAGCATCCTACATTTTGAATAGCTTTGGGTAAGCCCAAGAGCTGACCTGGCTGGACAGGGTTCCTTGTTGCAATTCCTTTGCTTGTCATCAGGCCGGCTGAGAGCATCGCAGTGCTGCTCCTCCACAAATCCAGCAGCTTTCTCAAGGCAACGCACCATCTGTCTCTGGACCCCTGAGGGTAGGAGGAGAAAGTGCTCAGATCAGAGGTCTCCAAACTTGGCAACTTTAAGACTTGTGGACTTCAACTCCCAGAATTCTAGGAGTTGAAGTCCACAGGTCTTAAAGTTGCCAAGTTTGGGGACCCGCCCAGCTTAGACAGAAGGAGGGACTGGGTCTTTTTGTCCAGCTTGTAAATAGATTTACTGCAAAATAAACCCACTACATTCAAGTTGGATTTAAGTCTGCCACAAAGCACACAAGGAACAATCTGTGAATAAATGCCAGTTCAGGGCCCAAAGCCAGTGTGAACCTGTCAGAGTATATTCATGAACTGGAATAGAGCATGATAACAAGGTCAGCCAATGAATAGGCATAGCAATTAAGTCAGCCAATGAGGGCTGTTTGGAAAATGAAACTAGAATTAGCCTAGGCTAGAAACTGAAACTAGAAGTAGCCTAGGTGTGGCTCTATATCAAGCTTTGAAGATGAAACTGCTTCTCTCCTCTGCTTGCCTCCTGAACTAAAGTGAAACTAGAGCTCTGCTCTGAACTTGCAATATGTTTCTGTCTCAGTTTGTGCTCCATGTTGGAGAAATCTGCAACTGGTTTGTAAAATCTTCTTCTTATGTTTATAAAGAGGTTAAATGAAGCATCAGCCATCTGCATTTATTTTTCTGGCGCTGAATTAACGCTGCAAAATCCCTGAATAGAACCTTAGATTTCTGAAGTGCACTTAGGGTCTCTCCAGAGGAATCAGCTGCCGCCGTCTCTTTGCTGGCCACCAATGAGCAGGGCTGTGCCAAAGAAGCCCATTCCCAACCCAGACCCTTGGCCAAGCCCTGCCTGGCTTGCTGCCACTGAGCACAGCTGCTTCACTGACTGGGAGAGTTACCACGGGGTGCCAGCTCAGCTGCCCACTGCCACCTAATTCTGGACAAATGCCTCTGACAAGTGCCTCTCCTGCCACAAAGGCTTCGCAAGGCAGCCAAAACACACACACTTCCCTAGGGAGGGAGAACGCACGTTGGCCCAATGAACAGGAAATGTTCCTGGGGCGGGGGGGTCAAGATGCTGGAGAATCCCCAGTAGGGAGGCAAATAGCCAATTTCTGATGTATTTTTGGCAGCTCTTACTGCTGGCAGGAAATTTTTAAAAACCTGCTTGGCTGGCGAACATCCCCTCTCTGCTCAGTTCAGCTAATGAAGAAGCAGTTAGATAAGTGTTCATTAGCCCCCATTGGCCTGTCTTTGTCCTGGATCAAAAATGTGCATTAATTTCCTTTCTAGAAGGTGCAAACAGCTATTCCTAGTCCTGAGAAGCTACAAATACTTTGTAGTACCACTGCTGGCTTCGAGGACCAAGTCTCCAGCTGAATCACTGCAGCCTCTGCTAGCTCTTCCTCAGGGGCCAAAAGCTGTGCCCCTCCATGGGGTGGGATGAGCCACAAGGCTAGACCGTGTCCACCCCCCGAAAGGCTTTGCATCTCTAAGGACACTCGGCTTGCGCTCTGCACGTGGGCCCAGATCTCAGCTTTGTGGGAAACGGTAGAGAGCCCAGGCCCTCCCTGCCTTCTCCGATCCTGGAGGATGTCAGGGAGTGACCCTGTGGAGGCGAGGAACAAGGTGGCACCCCTGGGAGTGAACCCCTTGTTCAGCTTCCCTCCAAACGACAGCCACCCACACCACCCACAGGATGAGCGCAGGAGAGCTGGCCCTTCGCCAGAGTGCCTGTCCGCGGGGTGGATCCATATGAGCTACACGGCCCAGCTAAGCTCCATGCTTCAAGGAACAGGCCTCCATGAGAACGCCGGTAGGGCCACGGGTCAATCCCAGCCCCATGCTGCTGAGAGCAGCCTTATCAAACCATCCAAAGTCGGTGGCCCCACAAGCCATTTCAAATGTCTACGGGGATTCTCGGTCCTCCTGGTCTTGGTTGTCCCAAAGCTGCTTTTTTGAAAGGCAGCTGGACTTCCTTGGTTTTTCCTTGAGGCTGTTTTGCTTCTTCAAGCGAAACATCTTCAAGGGAAAACCAAGAAAACCCAGCTCCCTTTTGAAAAAGCACATCCCAGAAGACAGCAATGGCATCTTTACTGCACCACCAAGAAGCAACGAAGAGTGATCACTGTAAGCAAAAGGGGTCTTTGGATAAAAAGCACCCCCCCCAAAAAAAAAAACAGAAGAGGGAAACCCACATGTGACAAGCAGAACTAGCTGCCAAGTCCCAGAAAGCGCCTGGGATTCAGGTCTTTCCCCCCAAACCTCGGTTGGTTGCAGCTCTGCCTTATGGAACTCTGGATGAAGCTTTCCAACAGACGCGAGAGGCTGGTCTCAGTGTTCCTCAGCTGCAGGTATAGGAACTTTCGGTGCCATTTGGTCTCACAGTCTGGTCTCCCTGCGGTCAGCCAATTGCCAAGAAAGCCACAGTCTACCACCACACAGCTGTCAGAGGCAGCCTCTCTCCCCTCAAGGCTGAAAGCGCTGACAACCCCAGCCCATCCCCAGGACTTGCAGGAATTGGATCCAACCCTTTTGTAAACCAGGTAGGCAGCAACACAAGTAGTGAATTCCAACGCTGAATTTAAAAGTTGTGTAAATATATATATATATATGTTTTTGTAGATTTTCACGGGTAGGTAGTATTGGTGTTTGTCCTGTAAGATTGAGATCTCAATCTTACACGGGACAAGACCCGAATACACCAAGACCTACATCTATCTATCTATCTATCTATCTATCTATCTATCTATCTATCTATCTATCCCTTTCTCCTGATTCTTTCAGGATTCAATTTGATTGGTTGCAGTATTTTGGGAAGGGGAAAACAGCTTCTCCTTGCCTACTCTATCCACATCTTGCATAATTATATATATATACTTGAATCATTTCCCCTTTCAGCTGCCTTGTTTCTAGATTAAACAGCTTTCCTTAAACCTTTCCAGCCCCCGGGTCACCTTAGCTGCCCTCCTCTGAACCTTCCTTAGTTCCACTCTATCCTTTTTGAGTTGTGTAACCAAAACAGCACACAGTGTTCCAGATGGAATTGCACCATCAGTTTGTATCAGGGCATTGTGACACTCATCTTCAGTGCCGTTTCTTGTTGCCCTTTTTCACACCCCCTGTCAACACCTCAGTTGAACTCTAACACTGGCCCAAGATCTCTTTCTCTATCGGTCACTGGTCAGACCCCACGTGAGAGTGTGCGGCTTTTTCCCAAGGACGCATCTGCACATGACAATCAGTAGAGCCTCCTGACCTGCCGTTTGAGGTCAGCTAACTCCACTCCACCGCTTGCTTCTCCCACCCACCTTCTGGCCCTCCGAAGGCCACAGCGGCCTGTCCGATGACCCTGCAGACGGGAGTGTCTGAAGCAGAAACACTGAGTTGTTTGCCAACACCGAGTTGTTTGCCAACCTCTGTCAGAGCCTCCTACGCTACGTTGAAACAGGGCGATGTATTGGCAGGCTCCAAGGAACGAAGAAGCCATGTGTTCTCTACACCAAGCCCCCATTTCTGGACCCAAACCAATTGAACTAACTCTTAAATTACCAGGAGGCTGAAGTTTCTTATGAGTACAGAAAAGTCCAGAGGCAACAGCCAGCGGGTGCCAAGGACTGTGCATCTGTCTTTCTCAGTTTGCCCCATGATCTCCCCTGGCAGACAATGAAGGCACATGATGCAATAAAAACCTGAGGAACAGCTGGTCCCAATCATGAACCGAGGGTGCCTGATGAGCAATCGCTCTCGTGTTGTCAAATACTTCCTCTTCCATCCTCATCATCGCAGCTGCCTTCACTGTCAGCCTTCCTCCCCCTCCTCCCCAGCAGAAGGAATGAAAAGAAGAACTGCACATCAGACATGGGGCTGCACCCCATCAGGCAGCAGCCGAAGCCATCTGGGCAGGCAACAGCAGATGCCACCTGCCCTGGGCAGGGCCTTTGAGCCTCAGCCTCGATCTTTCTGCCATGCAGTGTTTCTGGAGGGCAACCCTGTTTGTCTAGACTTAAAGCTTCCTGCACCGTCTCGTGAGATTTGACCAGTCTGGTGCCTCAAAAGCAGACCCTGTAATGTCAGAAGCTGCCACTCCTATCCTGATCCTGACGGTTCTTTTAAGAAAAGCATTTGAAGTGGAGGATCCTGGGCCTCTTCAACGCACATGTGCGCGCGTGCACACACACACACACACACACACACACACACGGTTTTCTGGACTGCCCCAATGCAAGAGCCAGTCCAATTGGATTTGCAGCTGGACAGTTGCTGCAACTGCCCAGGCCCCCAAGAAAGCAGCTTGCTGCCCAGTAGTCAAGTCCTCACCTGTCCCACAAGTAGCTGTGCATTTTGTCCAGGGTCCATAGTGCCAGAAGAACTCAGGTGGAGCAACTGAACTCTGATTCCTGGACTCCTGCTGGATGGTGTACTGATAGCGGACACCTGGGTTCTTCTCTTGAAACAGGAGCTGAGGGCAAGCAGAAACACACGTTGAGCTGAGACAGAGGTCCTCAAACTTGGCCACTTTTAAGACTGGTGGACTTCAACTCCCAGAATTCTCCAGCCAGCTAGGGGAGCTGAAGTCTACCAGTCTTAAAGTGGCCAAGTTTGGGGACCCCTGAGCTAAGACAACCAGCGTGTTGGGGAAACACAACTGCGAAAGTGCCCTCCTTGCATCTCCTGAGGCGAAACGGGGCCAATCTCCACTTATGGGGAGCCTGGGATTCTGTCACTGAGAGCAAATCACTACACAGACAGTCCTGGCCAGAATGAGAAGGGTTGAGACTGGAATTTCCATGGGTAACTGGTGCTGTTATAAAGCTCCATGTGACCTGACTGCACCGCTTGGCAATCCTGCAGTCCCTGCTGTTGTCACTAAGCAAGGATCACAGGTTGTTAAGCAAGGAGCTCACTTGACCAGGATCTGGGAATTTCTTTTGGCTTCCCAAAAAGGAGAGTCAATGCGGAAGCCCACAGGAAGTCCCAGACAAAAGCCTATTTGGGGCAGCTTGTGAGCAGGCGGGCCAGGGAGGGAGTGCTACAGGGTGGGGCCCACCACACCCATCCGGCACAAGGGCAAACAGGGAAGGGATGCTGAAACTTCCCAGCAGTGAGAACAAATAACCAGTGGAACTGCTTGCCACCAGAAGGTGTGGGCACTCCATCACTGGAGGTTTTTAAGAAGAGACCGGACAACCATTGGTCTGGAATGGGATAGGACAGTGGTGGCTAATCTTTTCGTTGTCACGTTCTGAAAGTGCGTGTGTGCACTTGCGCACATGCACGCGCATGCCTGCACCCATAATGCAAGGTGCACGCAACTCCCCACCCCCTGCACATGCGTGCAGGACCCCCCAAGCGTGTACCGCGCACGACCCCCCATGCACCACACACCTCTGCGCATGCCCGGCAGATACCTGACAATCAGCTGGCTGTTGGGAGGTGTGCATGCATGCACAGTGCATCTCTTCTGGACAACGGCTCACGTGCTCGCAGAAATGGCTCTGCATGCTACTTCTGGCACGCGTGCCATAGGTTCTCCATCACGGATACAGGATCTCCTGCTTGAGGACTAGAAGACCTCCAAGGTCCCTTCCAGCCGTATTCCGATGGGTAGATTTCTCCCAAGAGGTGTAGCACAAGCCTACTCAGCCCAGCTCACAAAACAGGCGTGGAACTACCGCAGGGGCCCCCAAACTTGGCAACTTTAAGACTGGTGGACTTCCAACTCCCAGAATTCTCCAGCCAGCATAGGAATCTTCCAGTCATGTTAGCTCGGGAATTCTGGGAGTTGAAGTCCACAAGTCTTTAAGTTGCCAAGTTTGGGGACCCCTGAACTACACTGAAGCCACACATGGACTTGACTTTAGAGAGGGGGGAGACCGGGAGGGCTAGAAGGAGGCAGGCTCCCATTCATGGGAACCCTTTCCACAGTGGTGGGATTCAAATATTTTTGCCACTGGTTCGGTGGGCGTGGCTTGGTGGGCGTGCTTTGCCTGTGTGCACACACTTTGCATGCACGTGTGTGCCAAACGCGCACTTTGCACAGGCACAGAGGTGTTTGCGCAGATGCAGAGGTGTTCTGACTCGCCTCTTGCAAGCCTGCACAATCCCGGTCGCTTCAGCAGCTGCCACGCGGCACTATTCTGTGCCGCGCAGAGCAGCTGCACTTCAAATTCAGAGGATAAAGGTGAGTATGGGGCCCGGGCGGGGCGGGTGGGCCCAACAGCAGAGTGGCAGAGAGAACCGGATTGGTCTCCGCTGCTCATTGCTCCTACCGGCTTGCCAGAACCGGGCTGAACCAGTAGAATACCACCACTGCCTTTCCAGCTCCGAAGGAATATTTGGGTGTACTTTTCAAATTTGTCCACCGCCCTGAACAGACTTCACAAGAAGACCTGCTTTATTGAAGACAGGCTCTAGACACAGAATCTTGCAAGCCAGGTTGTGTTTTTGCTCCCTTCCTCATTTACCCCACTGAGCCAGGAAGGAATTAGCGTGAGCCCCTTCCCAACAGGGTCTCCCTTCCATCTGGCCTCCAGAGAGGCTCCCTGTGGTTTGTCTAAGGATGCCTTATTATTTCCCTCAAGGCCATCTCCATAGCTCTCTACACAATGTACAATAGGCTTCGCCAAAACACTGGGCATGACCTAATCCCATGAATTAATGCACCTGCAAATTTCCTGAGCGGGATGTGATCCTTTGACCGGTGAGGTATTTTCCATAAGATAAACATAGAAAGAGAATCAGAATGGAAGATCTGACTCTCTTCCTGAGGGGGAGGAAAGGAGAGGGAAGCAAGTCTCACTTGTTCCAAGGTTTTTCACAGCCAGTCAAATCCCCGGCAAGGAAGTGGGGAAGCTGGGAAGGACAGATTCTAGCAGGGTTAAGCTCTTGCTGGCGAGTCTCAGGATGATTTGAGCTCCACCTTTGGGCTCCTCTCCAAGGCATTTCAGAGTCCTTGGGCAACAGCAGGACTAGCTACATGGGTGGAAGGGAACTGACCAGCACGCAGGTTGATCTCTTAAATCACTCCCTTTGTTCTGGATCTCACAAGTGGCTATTCAGCAGAGGAACATCGCTCCTTGGCTGGAAGGCACACTGTCCAAGCAGACTCCTCCCAGTGAGGTTTAAAAAGTCCCCCAATTCATTAAATCCAAGCCTGCCTTCTCTCCAAACTGAGAATGTTGATTGATTTTAAAATCAACCCCCAGGTAGCTTATTGGATTAACGAGGTTTATTATCATCAGCGTCTCAGAGTGGTCCCCACATTGACATCGGTGATTGGGAAAGACCCAAGCTCTGTTTTCACTGGCAGAGGGTTGCAGGAGGCCATCGCAGCTGAAAATGGAGCTCAGGAGCCCCTTTGCACTGGCAGAGGCACCATGGGCCAGTCCTTCACAGTTTCCAGGGTGGCCTCGCAAGCCATATCTAAGCAACCGGTGGGCCTTGAGTTTGACACCCCTGATTTAGAGCAAGCAGAAGAAATGGCCTTAAACCGTTTCTCATCTCTCAGCATGAAGAGCCACTTCAGCTTTACCCCCACGGCCTGCAAACAAACAGCCTTGCCCAAGCAGAGACCTAAAGATGGAGTTCGCTGCCCTCCAGCACAAGAGCCCAGCCGCAATTTCCGCCTACCTGAATCCAAACTGGTTCTTCTGTGGGCCCAGGAGAAGTCAGGTTTTCCCAATTCCCCATTCTCTTGTAGGTGAAGGTGGTCCCAGCCACCTTGTAGTCCCCATTCCACTGGATGGTCCAGCCCCCATTCAGGAAGTATTTCTTGGGGTCTTCGCTTCTCAAAGCCAGGAAGTTCTCTGCTTCGGCCACCTCCTCGATCTGGATCTCACGTGCTCCAGCTGGGATCAGGCCAACATCGACGTAACCTGTTGGGATGTTGAATGCTTGTCACCAGCAGGCAACAACGCAAAGTCCTTGTTCCCAGAAAGGGGAAAGAGCCGGCTCCCTCTGACGGCTGCCCAGGGAGCCCTCCTGAATGTCTCCCAAGAGCGTCTGCCTAGCCCAAAGGGGAATTGCTCTCAAGGTGGCCAAAGCACCCCTGGAAAAAGAGGCAGAGCTGCTTTCACCAGAGCTTGCAAAAGGCCAGGAAATCCTGCAAAGGAAGACATGCAAGCCTTCATTTCAACCCTTCCATGAGATCCACCTCCTGCTCAGATTCTTTGGGATCACTGTGTTTCAAACTTCTCTCCCCCGCATCCTCCTTGGTTCTAAATCCCTTGGGTCACAGCACAGCTCAAATATTATACAGAGCAATTAAAACTCAGACCACACATTTCCTGAATAGTTTTTATCCCAGAGCTATAATTGCACTTCACAATGAACTTAAGGACCACCATCCGTGAGCTGCTGGATAGGATTACTTGGTCTGCTGTGTGGATGCTTGTGTGTTTTTTGGGGGCAGGGAATTTGGGCGGGTGGGGTGTGTGTTCGGGGATTGTCATGTGTGTCTGCATGTTGGGTCTGGTCTCTGGGTGTGATGTGAATTTCATTGTATGTGTATGCTGTGTATATACGTACAATGACAATAAAGAATTCAATTCAATATTAAGAATTTGAGAATGTCTCAGTTTTACAGAGGAGCAAAGGATGGTAAGAATTCACAAACCATCTCCCGCCCGCACCAGCCTCCCCGAAATGAAAGTGCACTCACCCAGCCCCTCGCTCTCCTCAAAGGTCTTCTTCACTGTCCGACAGGTTGATCCATCCCCGTGGCACACACCACACCGGTCCTCCACAGCGTAGGAGTCAATTTCATAGTCGCAACCAATGTTCTGGAAGAGATGGGAGGGCTTCCTCAGCCACCTCTGGGAGAGACCTGGCTGGCCGGCCGTCCTGGGTGCCCCCCGAAAAACACGAGCTCCCTTGGCGGCAGCTCTTTTCAGAGCAGAAGGAACATCCGCCCGCCCTGCTCGTACCCTTGAGAGAAGCAGCCGCGCTCCCCATGCAGCAATGAACCTACTCCTAGAAGTACCCCCCTCCAAGGACCAAAGCGGTGAACATCCACTCTCACCTTGCCAATGATTAGCAGGGACTTTTTGTCACCTGCAGACAAAATACAAAAGCCCTCCATGCTCAGTCTTGCCTGAGGACTATCAAGAGGGTCCCAGAGGTCTCCTTTTCAGCAGCCTGTCTGCTTGGGAAGAGCCACCCAATGAAGGGGTAGAGCCGGCATGCAGTTGGGTTGTCCCTTGGGTCGCATCCAGCCACCCCAGGCTGCCTTCTTTGCATCTCTGGGCTGATGCCTTATGGAGAGCAAGCCCAGGTGACTCAGGGTACCCCAGCAGGTGGGCAACTGGAGTAACCAAGGCAGCCCTTCTGAGTTAAGCAAGAGGAAGCCTGTTGTGCTGGCAGAACCACTGCCTTCCCTTGGAATCCACCATGGAAGCCCATGTCACCAGCCACCCTCAATATAGGGAATTTATGAACATACCACAGGGAGGGGGGAGACAATACCCCCACATGCCTACCTTACAGATCCCGTTAATGCACCTGTCCCGCCTGCTGTTCCCTTCGTAGCATGGGGTTCCATCAATGGCAGCATCACGAAGCTTTTCGGCAAAGTATTCATTGTTGGGTCGACAATGCAGTTCACAAGGGTTGCCTGCAGAGATGAGGAGAGAGCCTGATGACTCAGGACCTCTTGCCCCAGGCCCGCCAGCATGGCTTGCTGCAGTACAGAAGCCCCAATGAGAAGTGACTCCGAAGCACTCAAGGATACAGATGACCTGGTGCCCACAGACACCAGCCCAACTCTGGGTGATGGGTATGGATTTTGGCTCTTTCTTATCATAGAGTCACAGTGTCGTGCCCCTGGTGGAGACTGACTCTGAGGGAGAGGAGGAACAGCCGACAGGGAGTGGAGGTGTGGCTCCGGAGGTTGTGGAGGAGGCTGGGGAAGGGCAGAGGCCGGCTGGGCAGTCAGAGGAAAAACCAGGCCCATCCCCTCTGTATCCTAGGACACGCAGGGAGGAGAGGATAAGGGAGAGACGTGAATGGCGTGGTCTACAGGAGAGGAAAGGGCCTTGATCCTCTTCATGGGCTGCAGCTGTGACAACTGGATAAGAGGACGGACTTGCGTATGGGCAAACGCTGGAAACAAAGCGTGGAAATATCTCTAGTTTATGGTTCCTCTCTGAGTTTGGCGTCCTTCCCAGTGTGTGTTCTGATATCTGTGGACATCTTCAAGCCCTTATCTTGCCTGGTTTGTGTTGTTTTTTGCTCTTCATAATTTAAATGGTATTTCCTCCTTCTTGTAACTGTTTGTGTGGGAGTTTTTTGTCTCCAGTCAAGGATATTTGGAGCTTGGAAGCAAAGTGAAGGAATAAAAGGGCCTTCACCTGGTTTTTGTAACTGTGTTTATTTTGTACCCCACCCTGGGTCACCACACATAGGGCTGGAAGAGACATGAATGTTTTCTAGTCCAACTCCCTGCCCAAGGAAGGGGATCATTCCAGACAGATGATTGCCCAATCTTTCCTTGGGAACCTCCAGTTATGGAGCCCTGAGAAGATGAATGGCATTCCTGATCCAGCTCACAGAGTCCTCGGGAGTCTGTGGGATGACAGCACATCCTGGAGTGTTAGTAAATCTTCTGGAAAAGGGGAGCTTTGTGACAGATTGCACCTGCAGTAAGGGCACCGTAAGAACCATCTGGGCAACAGGTAAGTCCCATAGGGAACCGCTGGGTAAATGTTCCCTTCTGGCGGCCTGTATTTCAAACGCCACCTCACTCTGGACAGACACTCGAGAGAGGCTTACTGGTATTGGGGACTGGGCTCCACTTGTAAAGCTTCCCTTTGTAGGGCCGGTGGTCAAAACGGCTGCACTGGATCTGCCGAAAAGAGGGCTTGTCGGCCGGACACGGCTGTGCATTGCAGACCCTGAAGCGTTTCCGTTCTCCCAGGCAGTATTTCCCGCCGTACTTGGGGCTGAGGATTGGAAAGGAAAACCAGCTCATCTGCTTGAAGAAGAAACCATCCTCACCAGTCCGCCCAACTAAGCAAGCTGGTTCCGATTCCCCGAAAAGGCTGAAGGCCAGAAGGGAGGCTGAAGGGAGAGTCCCATGCAGAGGCCAGCAATTGCCCCGGAGGTCAGCTGTTGACCTCCCCAACTCTTTCGGGGGCACCTAGTAGCAGTTCTTGGCATTTTCTGTGGCCAATAGATTCCTATCCCATCCACAAGAAGAAGAATACTTTCGGTTGGAACTCTTCTCTGCACTCACAAGGCTGCCTTAAAGCAGCAGCAGGGAGAAGAGCCAGCTGGATAGGCTGTGTCCAATGCTACAAAAACTTCCTGTCCTGCAATATTCAGTAGGAAATGTTCACTTGGAGAAGGGAAGGTATATTGTACTCCTAGGGCTAAATTCTTCCCAAGGGGGTCTCTGAGCCAAATGGGCTTCCTGGCAGGAACTGAACCAGCCTCCCCAGGCCTTCCTCTCCCCAGCCAGTGACAGGAGCCCCTCCCCTTGAAGACAGGGGAGAGGAAATTGCTCTGGTGATGGGTGTGGGAAAGGGCGAGGGCAAGAGAAACTAGGAATGGCCTGCAAGTTCTGCAGAGCTCTGTCAACTCTCGACTCCTCCTTCTCCTCACCAATTCTGGGTTCTGCCCACTGGAAAGAAAACCAGAATCATACAGTTGGAAGGGACCTTATGTCCAACCTTCTGCCCAAGGCAGGAACCTCTTCTCCCCATTCCAAACTAATGGCTGACTGATCTCTTCTCGGGATTCTCCAATCCCTCTGCCCTGGGACATCTCCTCCTGTACTGGAAGACCCCTCTCCTGTCTGCCCTTCCCATTCTCTTCTTCCAAGTTCCTTTAATCATTCTTCACCGGGTGAGCCTCCAATCCCCTCACCCTCCTGGTCCTCTCTCTACATCAGAGGTCTCCAAACTTGGCAACTTTAAGACTTGTGGACTTCAACTCCCAGAATTCTCCAGCCAGCATGTGCTGGCCAGAGAGTTCTGGGAGTTGAAGTCCACAAGTCTTAAAGTTGACAGTTTTGGAGACCTCTGCTTTAAGATTTGTCCACAAAATCTGAAGGTGACCCAAGCTTCAGGGTCAAATTCTGGGAGTTGAAGTCCACAAGTCTTAAGGTTGCCAAGTTTGGGGACCTCTGCTCTACATTCTTCCAAATTCCTCAGCATTCTTTTTGTATTGTGACAACCCAAACTGGACCCAGGATTCCGGGCTGGTCTGACCTGAACTATCTCCTCCCAAATCTTGACCCTAAGACCTCTGCCAGTGCCACCCCAAACAGCTGCACCAGCTCTTTTGAAATGGAAGCAGGAATGGGGGAAACATGCAAATCGCCCAATGCTGCTTGGGAACCAGGACAACTGGCTAGTCAAAGCACCCCATGTGGAAATATATTCTTTGGATGCCAGGAAGAACCAGCCTCGGCTCCTATGAGCTCTTGGAACCCAGCGCCACATGATTGCTGGAAGGACGCCTTTGGGGTTCATGACCTTCCCCTCCCTCAAAGCAAAGAGAGAGATGCCCATCAGAGGCCAAGAGGCCAAAGCGGAAAGGCAGCTGGACAGGGCAGCTGGACTCCCTTTGTGACCCGCGTCATGGGCAGCTGGCCAGTCACTTACGCAGGATTGTTGCATGGCCGCTCTGCGTTCTGCACTCCAGCCCCACAAGTCCGGGAACAGCCTGCCCAGGAGCTCCAGGCTGCCCAGCCTCCATGGACAGGCTCTGGGCGGTACCCGACGCTCACACACTCTCCGTTGAAGCACCACTGAAACAAGCAGAGGCCCATCAGGGACTAGGAGGTCTGGAGGGGGTGCTCCCTGAAGGGGCAGGGCATCTTTTCCAGCTAGTTGGAAGTCTCATTCCATCAAAGACCACCAGCGACAAGGAGCTCAGTGGCTCATGGGGTTAGAACGCTGGGTTGACAACCTGCAAGCCACATTCAAGACCCGAGTGCAGCTGAGTGAGGTCCCGTCCTTCGCCCCGGTTCCTGCCAACCCAGGCAAGCAGAGGGGATAAACAGGCACCACTTTGCTGAGCTCATTTGGGGACATGAAAAAGGAGCCCCCAACTGGATGTCCCCCGAGCAACAATGATGTCACCGGTTAATCCAGAGGTCTCCAAATTTGGCAACTTTAAGACTTGTGGACTTCAACTCCCAGAATTCTCCAGCCAGCATAGCTTTCTGGGAGTTGAAGTCCACAAATCTTAAAGTTGCCATGTTTGGGGACCCATGGGTTTATCCTTTCAGACGGAAGCGCCTTAGTACTTCCAACATGAATACGACGATGACAAAAGACTACCAGCTCAGGACCTTAAAAGGCCATGGAGGCCTTTGCTTTCATGGTCCTCTTCGACCTGGAGTCTTGGGTTCCTAAGGGCCATTTGGGACTTGCAGCAGTCTGAGCCAAGCAAATGCAAATGGACCTTCTGAAACTGGGCCAAGAACTAAAGGTGAGCTAGGCTCTGAAAGAGGCTGATGGGAAGCATTCCAGCGTAGGACTGGGATACTACTGGGCCTCTGATCAGCTGAGCTTTCCAGAGCATCTTCCCTGGGCGGGGGTGGGGGTGGGGGCTAAAAAGAGGCTGCTTTGCAAGACACCAAATGCATGCATTCTGCTAACCTGCCTATCCAGACAGTCCCTCATTGCCAGAGATGAAGCCAGCAAAGCAGCCCTTGCCTCCAGACAAAGGTCTGAGGTAAAGATTGGGCTGCAGAGAACAGCAAAAATGCCCAATGTTGCCACCTCCTGGAACTGGCCACCTAGAAGTGGTGGTGGGGGGAACCACTTGCCAGCTTGAGTCAGGCAGCCATCCAGAAGGAGGCATCAGCCAGGACAGTAATGCTGGCCCGAGAGCCACGGCTTGCCCTTCTGCCACCCTGCTCCATCACACTCTCTCTCTTCAAGCAGCTCCCAAACGGGCAGCAGCCGGTCATGGAAAGGGCTCAACGAAACTAGTTGCATGCAAGAATGGCTGGCACGATAATGTCCCCCTCTTGAACATCCAAGGAGAGAAAAGTAGCAGCTGCCTTTTAAAAGACGCTGCTCCCTTGTTGTGCATCAAAGACAAGGGCCCATCAGCCACTTTCTCCCTGCTGGGGCTCAGCAATTAAGCAAACTGGCACGGAGTGTGCGGTCGGAGATGCCCCGATGCCTTCCAGCCCCGCTTAGAGAGGCTTCGGAGCAAAGTTCCCTTTTGCTCTGGGGTTTGGATTGGCCTGCAAATGACTCCCTGATACTTCTCAGTAGGACCCTGTCATGGCCGTGGTGGCATTCTACTGGTTCGGCCTGGTTCTGCCAAGCCAGTAGCAGCGATGAGCACTGGAGACCGAACCAGTTCTTTCCACCGCTCTGCTGTTGGGCCCACCTGCCCGCCCGGGCTGCCATACTCACCTTTCTTCCCTGCTTCTGAAGAGCAGCTGTTTTGCGCGGCGCGGCAGAGTGCCGTGCAGCAGCTGCTGAAGCGACCGGGAGACAGCAGGCTCGCAGGAGGTGAGTTGGAACGCCTCTGCGCCTGCGCAAAGTGCGCCTTTGGTGTGCACATGCACGCAAAGCGCACCCACCAAGCCACGCCCACTGAACGGTGGTAAAACTTTTTGAATCCCACCACTGTGTCATGGCATGCTTTAGCCAAACGTGGCATTTGGGGAGCAGCTTCGGGGCTGAGGTTCTCTGGCCCAGAGACGGGCTCCATACCTTGTTCTCCTCACACTTGGTGCCGTCGACAGCTGCATCCAGCTTGGAATGACAGGTGTTCCCCACAGAGCACCAGAGGGTGTTGCAGACACTCTGTGGGAAGAAAGGAAATGCTCTGAATTCGTGGTCTGGGCAGGGAGGCTGAGCAGCAGCACGGAGGAAGAGCAAGCGGTGCCAGGGCACGGGAGGAGGTTCCTCTTCCCATGGGCAGAGGGCAGGGGAGGCGGCGGCATCTCCGGCCAGGAGGAGGGTTCAGGCTGCCCTTGCTAAGGAAAATGGGGCTATATTCCGGACAGACCCAGGCCTTGGGGGTGGGAGGCTTCTGTCCCCTGCTGCTGCCTGGAATACTGACAGTTTTTGCAATTTAATTCAAGAAATGTTTCCAATTCATTTTTGCAAGCTTTTAAAGGCAACAGCAGGTGTAGAAATCCATGCATCATATGTTCTCTGCTCCAGTGTTTCTCAGCCTTGGTCACTTTAAGTCAGGGGTTCCCAAACTTGGCAACTTTAAGACTGGTGGACTTCAATTCCTATGCTGGCTGGAGAATTCTGGGAGTTGAAGTCCACCGGTCTTAAAGTTGCCAAGTTTGGAGACCTCTGCTTTAAGGTTTGTCCACAGAATCTTCAGGTGACCAAGCTTAGGAAACTCTGCTGGGTGTTCCAGAAATGCTTCTGCCACAGACAGGCCCTCTTCCTTGGACAGACTTTCCCCCAAGGGCATCATGCCCCCCTCGTAGCCTGCCCCCCCCCTCGCTCCTTACATCCATGTCATCGCAGTAGGTGGAGTAGGCGCCATACTGGAGTCGGCACTGGTGGCTGACGTCGTAGAGGACTCCCGGTGGAACCGAGGGGAAGTTGATCACATCCTTGGCTGGGGGATCATCCAAGCAAAGCCCCCAGCCCCGGCTGCAAAGGGACACATCAAGTAAGCAGGGGGGAGAGAGAGAGAGAGAGAGAGAGAAAGAGGGAGGGAGGGAGGGAGGGAGGGAATAGTACTGGTTCTGACTGGTTCTATAGAACCAATTGTTATGATTCTGCACAGTTCAGAGAACTGGCAAATCGTGCCCCAGCCCTCTCGCCCCTCCCCTCCCCTCCCCTCCCCTCCTATCCCGCATGCACATCGCTGACTGCGTTCTCCCCCACCCAGTCACTCCTTAAAGTATTTCTTTTTTTCCCTCCCTCCCAATGATCAGCTGTTCTGATGATCAGCTATGACAGGATCCCCCTCGCTGTCGTACTGCCTTGCCCAGGAGGCTTCCCTGAGGCCCGGGAGGCCCAAAAACGGAGTGCTGCCAAAAAAAAGAGAGAAAAAGCCACGCCCACCCAGTCACTTGGAACTTCCGCCTTATTTTAAAATATAGCACCTAGCGAGTGCTCTAGGAGGAGGAGGAGGAAGAGGAAGGAGGAGGAAGAGGAAGGAGGAGGAGGAGGAGGAAGAGGAGAAGGAAGGAGGAGAAGAAGGAGAAGAAGGAGGAGAAAGAAGAAGGAGGAGGAGGAAGAGGGAGGAGGAGGAAGAGGAAGAGAAGGAGGAGGAGGAGGAATAGGGGTGCAGAAGACTCCCCATTCCGCTCCCCCTGAGAGACCAATGAGGCCAGAGGTGGCATTCAGCAAGTTCTGACCAGTTCTGGAGAACCAGTAGCAGAAATTTTGAGTAGTTTAGAGAACCGGCGGTAACCTTCCCCCAGGAGTGGGGAGGGAATGGAGATTTACAGTATCCTTCCCCTGCCACGCCCACCAAACCACGCCCCCAAGCCATGACACACCCACCAAGCCATGACACGCCCACCAACCCATGACATGCCCACAAGCCACGCCCACAGAACGGGTAGTAAATGCCACTGCTGAGGGGCTGCTGTGCAAGGCGAGTGGGGGGGGGTGGCTGACTTACTCAAAGAAGCGTGTGATGTATTCCCTGCTGCAGAGAGACCAGGTGAGGGGCGAAGTGTCGTACAGGAGCTGCGGAGACATGATGAAAGGCCTTTTCCCAACTGGCTCACAGTCATTGCCGCTGCCGTCGTGCTGAATCCCAAAACTGCAAAAGGCAGAGCCCCCAAAGGAGGTGAGACACATGTGCAAAGGACCGTCAAAGCATCACTCCCAAAGTTCTCTGGGGAGGCCAAGGAAGGGCCGGGAAGCAGGTCAGGGGAATGCCTTCTGGCTTCTAGGCACATAAGAGGGGAACAAAAGAACGACACACACACACCCATTAAACATCCTGCGAAGCAGGCCTTCCCGAGCAAACTGAACAAGAGTGCCAGGAGGGGAGGGGTTTCTCAATCCATGCCAGTGGTAGCTAACCTTTTTGGGCTCCTGTGCCAAAAATTGCATTAGCGCACATGTACTCACGTGCCAGCAGCCAGAATTCAATGTGTGCACCCATGCCCCTGCGCATGCATGCACAATCCCCCCCTCGCTATCCTCTTTGCCTCACAGCTGATTTTTTGTCTTTGCCTGAAGCTTGGAAAAAGCCTCTGCAAGGCTTTTCAGGCAGAATAACATGCCCGTTTCATCACTTCCGGTATTATAGGAAGTGACAAAATGGACCTATTCAGCCTGAAAAGCCTTGCAGAGGCTTTTTCCAAGCCTCTGGGAGGCCGAAAAAGACCTGAAACCAGCAGATAAATCAGCTGTGAGGCACACGCATGTGCAGTGAGGTAAGTTTGCCTGCGGCTCGCACGCTGGCACAAATGGCTCTGCGTGCCACTTGCATCTATGCCTACATCTCTGGAGATGGTGGCTATCAGTGAAGGAAAGACCCCAGCTGGCCAAGGCCCATGTCAGTGAGGCACGTCTCCTTTTGAGTGTGGCTGAAAAGGGTAAGCAGGAAGCCTGGGGGCAGGAGATGGAGTGGCAATTGTGTCAACAGGAGTTACTGGGATGGGGTGGGGAGTGGGAAGCCACCAGGAAAGGATCACCAGAACTACACTTAGAACCAAACAACTTGCAAAGGCCTTTCATGAGATGGCTAAGGAATTCCAGGAGAAGAGACCGACGCATCTTAAAGTTGCTGAGGTTGAGGAACACTGGTCTAGGCTGGGGGTCTCCAACCTTGGCCACTTTAAGACTTGTGGACTTCAGCTCGCAGAATTCCTCAGCCAGCTTTGTTAGGTTCCAAGGCAAAGTCCTAGAGGGGTCCTGTAGACCACGCCTTTTTTTTTCAATTCACATTTATATGCCGCCCTTCTCTGGAGACTCAGGGTGGCTTACAATTTTTGGAGCGCAACCCAATGTGCTCAGCAATAGCCTTCATTCCATTGTATATGCCTGCTTATTACTAGGGCTTTTTTGGCCCCGCACAAGCGGCATTTTTACAAAGTCAGCTTGATCTTGGTTCAAGTTTGAAGGTGGACCCCACCATGGGTCAGGGTTTCAGGGTCAGAAAACAGGCAAAGCTATATAGCCTTGGAAAATCAGAGCTGCTTTTCTCAGAGGAAGCTCTCTCCGATTTTCCATTTTTTATAACTTTACCAATCGAACTTTTTATGGGTTTTAAACAAATGACAAACAATCTTTTCTATGGGCAGTTCTTGCTTATCAACTCCCTTGTTCAGCGTTTGTTCCATTATGATGGTGCTGTTCCATGATCATCATGATAGTCAGTACACCTTGTCCTATGACTGACTTATTTTTCTTGAGATTGTAGAAGAAAGGATTATAAAAGAGTAAGCAAGCACACAATAAAAAAAATACACTGGGCTGCTTGTGTAACACGCTAGGGTCTGCTGGTGCCAGCACATTGGTTTCGGTCTATTTCCCACATTGCTAATTCTCTTGTAATCCCTTCCTCTCCAATCGCTCTGCTCTCCTGGGAGGGGGAGAAAAGATCTAAGCAATTTCTATAGGCAATATTTCTTTCACTCAGTGGAAAAACTGGAGGAAGGGACAACAAGAGTAAAACCATACAACGAGTAGTACACATTGAACAGAATCTGCAGGCACCAGTAGCCACAGGCATATTATACAAACAGCCTGGGAATATATTAACTGTTTGCATAGTGCATAGGTGGCTGCAGGCACCAAGGCATTCCTTTCAATGTGTAATCCCCATTGTGTATTTGCTTACTCTTTTGTAATCTTTTTCTCTCCAATGAATGTAAATAAATACATTAATTCAATTCTTGTTAATTATTCCAATGCTCTGGTGAGCATTCCAAAGGGTGATGAAGTGGTTAGGAGACCAACAAAAAACTGACTAGTCTTATAAGTTTCAAGTTGGAAAGAGTTGTGGTCACATGATTTCCCATTAATCACCACTTTCTTTAGTGATGGAGTTGCCAGTCCCAATTGAGGATGCTAAAGAGGACTGCATCGACTTTTACATGCTACGCAAACATGTGGCTTAAGAGAGCTGTAGAAGGAAGCAGATGATTTAGGGCTGTCCACTATGACCCCAAAAGGGATTGTTTGGTCCATTTTACAACTGTACACTTGTGTCTCTCCTCCTCCACCCCTTTAGATGAAGATATGCTTTTAATGTTTTCTGCCAAGTCCTTGTAAGCCAACCACAACCGAAACCAAGATTTCTCCCAGAATGTCCTTGACATGACTCATAAAAAAGGAATGGAGCAAGGTTACAAAAACCTCAGCAACTGGACAGCATTCAGCCCAGAGCCCCAAACCTCTCAGCTTATTTAAGGGGGAGACTTTGGGGGGGAGTTCCATTGAAGGACCCTGTGAACAATGAGGAGGCAAGGGGCTGAGACATGTGAATCTCTCCAGCTCTGAACATGCTAAGGACACCCTCTTTCCAGGGATCAACCTCTGCAAATCTCTGCTCAGTCTTAATGTTGGACAGGCCAAGATACACGGCTGCAACCTTACCTGTGTCCCAGTTCGTGGGCCACGGTGAAGGCCAGTGGAAGGCCCGTGTCCTCATTCACGTTGCAGCTCCGGTGTGGTTGGCACATGCCAGACACGTGGGACAGGCCCAGCGTCTCACACGGACGGTTCATGGCAGTGCAGAGATCCTTCCTTTCCGAGTCAGGGAGAAGCACACATACACAACAAAAGAGAGGATCACTGTACTGAGCAAGGCCCAGCTGGGGTGAAGGAAAATAAATTGGCAATTAGAGAACTCTAGGAAAAAACAAGGGCCCAGCTCAAAAACAGAAGCCAACCAACATGCATCTCAGGTCCAGTGGACATCTCAAAATAAGACTAAGACTTCTTTGCAATCTGGTGTCAGAGCACGTCCTCCATCAAAGAACTCTCTTCAAAGAGGATCCTCACTTTCAGTGAAATGGACAGGTGTTACAGATGGCACTGAAATCACAGGGATACCTGGTGAGCAAGATGGCGACATCATGGTGTAAGGGGTGAGCATCCCCCTTGGGGTTGAGGGCTTTCTGCCACTTGCAAAAACTTCTCAAGGTATTGTCGGCATGGTGGCTGATTTTCAGCTCCTCCTACAGAAAGAAAATTAGAACCTTCAATTAGCAGACAGAGATGTTGCACTGGTATGATTATTATTGCTGACAAACCATTGAAAACCATGAAAAGCAATTAAAAGCTTTACCAATAACCCAAAACAGGGTATGTTGTTGTTGTTATTTAATTATTTAATTATTTAATTATTATTATTATTTAATCTTTAGTGAGATTCACAGCCTTTGGGGCTGCTTGGTAGCTCAACAGCTTGAGTCCTAACCAAGGACCTAGGAACTGTTCGGGTAGCATCGGAGGATGTAAGTTCTAAGTAGGGTGGTTTTTTGTAGAGTCAGGGTATTCAGGTCTGATAAATTCAGAATTTCCAAATAGCGAGGCAGCCCTTTAGGTTTTGCTCCAAGGGCTCCAATTACAATTGGGATAATTCACGATTTCTTTTTCCAAAATCGCTCAACTTCAATTTATAAGTCCCAATACTTCGTAATTTTTTCTTGCTGCGTGTCTTCAATTCGTGCATCACGAGGTATTGCAATGTCAATGAACCAACCCTTTTTCTTTTCAACTAGTGTTATGTCAGGTGTGTTGTGGGCCAAGTGCCTGTCAGTCTGAATTCTGAAGTCCCACAAGATCTTAACTTTTTCATTCTCCAGAACCTTCTCAACCTGATGTTCCCAGTAGTTGTTACTGTACCCAAATCCAAACTTTTGGCACACTTTCCAATGAATGATTTTAGAAACTCAATTATGGCATTCTAGGTAGTCAGTTTGTGAAATTTTACTGCATCCACTGATTAAATGGTCAACTGTTTCATCTTTCTCATTACAGAGGCTGCATTTGCTATTGGTGGTGACATGCTGAATCTTTGCCTTCATGAAATTTGTGGCTAAGGCTTGTTCTTGAGCAGCCAAAATAAAGCCTGCAGTTTGGTTTTTGAGTATTGCAGATTTTAGCCAATTCCAAGTAAGCTTTTGGTCAGCTTTGCCTTCAATACTTTTCAGGTATTGGCCATGCATAGCTTTAATTAGTATTATTTCCCCATTCCTCCAAAGCTGAGATTGTTGAACTCCTATAAAGATTTTACCAATCTCAGAAACTCTGAACAAACATAATCACCCCTGCCCTAAAAAAAGGAACACATCAAGACAGCAAAGCCAAAAGAATTCATGTGCAAAAAGAAGTTTAGTGCCATCTGGATCAGCTTTCAAGCAATTGCAAATGGCTTTTTGTAGCCAGAAGGCAGCAAAATTGCTGCAGGAAGAAACAAGAGGACGCACAAACTATGGACCATCCCAGAGAAACATGAAACAGAGCAAGTGGAGGCAACTGAATGAACACTGTCAATTTTCTCCTGTGTTCTGAACCTACAGAGATGAGCAAAAGGAACTCCACATAGTGTCTTCCTCCTCTTCTTCTTACCTCCTCATCTTCCAGAAAGATAAGACGCACAATAGAAATGTGGACCGGGTTCCCAATGCTGGCATCATGGAATAAACCAGCCACCTGCATAATGGAAGAAGTGGAGTCGCTCAGTGAGTGCCACACATGAGAAGGGAAGTTCTCTCCTGTGCCACAAATGCATCCCAAGTGTTTCAGTCAACCAAATTAGCCCAAACTTCTCCTCAGAAGCACAGCCCTTCTCCCTTTGCCTGCTCCACAACCAGCAACCTTTCACAGTGCTCACCATGTTCATGACTGTCAGGACATACTTCTCAACATGCTCACTGCCGTGGTACTCCACCATCTTGGTGTCAGCCACCACCAGGGTCTCCACCCACTTCTCCTTACTGACTGAGCGTGGCTTGATCCGCCGTTTCCTCTGCTGCTTTTCTTCCCAATGTCCTCTCCACCTCTCTGAGCCCTTGGCGTTTTCTGGAAATTGGGGAAGACAGGAGATGATGGCGACGGCGGCACCGCAATATGGCTGGCTCCACACCCTCACCACCACAATGGGCCAACAACGGTCTTCCCTGAGGGCCTTCCGGGAGGGGAACTGAGCTTTCCAGCCATTGTACTTTAGAACTGGAGCCAGGGGCCCAACCCACCTACTCCTGACCCCCAGCCCAGGAGTCTCAGGGCCACCCGTTATCGATTATGGCCTCCAACTGGTTCCAGTTCTGCTCCTGCCTCATAAGCCACCAGCACCTTCGTTTCCGGAGCCATCATGGGCCACTTGTCACTTCCTTTGGAGTCAAGCAGCCCCCTCTGGGCTAAGACCCCTGAGAAAAGGGAGGGGGCGGCCATCGGTACCTTCCTCCCCTTGTGAAGCCCATCCAGCTTGACGGCACCAGAGCTTTGAGCGAGGGGCTGCTTGCCACGGTTGGCAGAAACGCTCCCAGCTTGAAAGCCGTTGGTCCCTTTTCTGCCTCTCCTGCAAATGCTGCCAGACGCCCATCGCCCATAGAAAAATGGGTCCCCAAATCAACCCACCTGCCCTCCCCCTCCGAGAAGCTACCAAGGAGAAGGCAGAAGAAGGGGGACAGGTGGCGCCTAGCCTCTGCTTACCCAACTTGGCTGCTGAAGGCCCTCCCCTCCCCTCATCCACAGCAGTAATCCTGGGAGTCCCTAAAGCAGGGGTCTCCAACCTTGGCAACTTTAAGCCTGCAGGACTTCAACTCCCAGAATTCCCCACCCAGCTTTGCTTGTATAGCTTTGCTGGCTGGGGAATTCTGTGAGTTGAAGTCTTCCAGGCTTAAAGTTGCCAAGGTTGGAGACCCCTGCCCTAAAGGATCTTATTTGTTTTGGTGCCACCTTTGCTGGTCTGGAAATCCTTCTTTCTGCCCGAAGACTTTGCTGCTTAGCCTACTGGGCACTCAGGCATTTCCACTCCCCAGGAGCCTCAGGCCCTCTGAGCAACCCCTCCCTCCAAATATAAACTCAGAGGAGGTGCCCACCTTCCCTTGCTTTGATTGGCAGTTTTACCACCCAATCGCCACAAATACCAGATAGCTAAGGACAACTGAAGACTGTCTCCTCCCCCCCTTCCGCCCCCCCTCCCACTGGGGAAGAGACAAAGGCAAAGGCTGCTTGGACAGGCCTGGCTCTTTTGGGGCACCCAAAGGGTGGCCGGCTGCAGGGCTCCTTCCTTTCTGCCCCCACTTTCTGAAGGAGGAGAGATCCTGGAAGCTGCATCCTCCTGCTTCTTCTTTCTACGTCAGTTTCAGCAACCTTGGACACAATAAACAGAACGGCAGGCTGAGCCATTTCCCTCTCCCAGTGATCAGTTGGGTGTTTGGGATAAATAGGGGCATTGTCTTATTATGGGCTGCCTTATGCAGCTGGAAGACGCAGTGCTCCCACCATGTTCCATCTGCTTCCAATCGGAGGGAGGGAAGGAAAGGAGTGGCTAAGGAGATGCAAGAGTATGAAGGCCACCAGGGTGGACCTTTGCTCTGTAAACAGAGCCAGGGCGGGGAGGGGCCGAACAACAGCCGGGTCCTGGGAGAAAAGAGTGGGAGTGCTATCAAAACAGTTTCTGGAGGAAAAGGAAAAGTTTACTACTACTTGAAGTTATGTAAAAATATTCTCCACGACAATCATGGGGGGAATCTGGGAGCCCCATTTTTGTCTAGCACATTTTATTAAGATGCATAAACTCTGATGAGCTCCAGGGCTCCACCCTTTAACAAAACAGATGGGTCAGAAAAGGTGCTCCAGGATCCCTTCTGATTTTGGGCTCACACAGCTCTGGTCTTCCTGGGACAGTTTCCTTAGCAACCCCTGGGAATGGGATTTACTTCACTGAAGTGGCTTCCTCGAGACTGGACAGCCACTTGTCTGAAGTGGTACAGGGTCTGCGACTAGAAGACCTCCAAGGTCCCTATTATTCTGTATTCCCAACTCAGCACCGCCATCCTGGAGGGCCCGCTACAACCTCTCCCCACTCCCTCCCCAACGGCTGCTGGCCGCTGCCCTCCTTGCCATTTTCGGCTTGAGCTGCAGAACAGAGAGAGGCTGGGCAGCCACTTCCTGCATAAGGTCTGACTGGTGTCTGTAGAGATTCTCAGTCATCCAGCTTGTGGTTGCCCCAGTGGTGCCTTTTCTTTTGAAGACGTTTCACTTCTCATCCAAGAAGCTTCCTCAGCTCTGACTGGATGATGGTGGGGAATGGAAGGATTGATACTCCTTGCAGACAGCTGGTCATTTGCACCCTTTTAGAGGGTCATTGAAGCAATTGGAGGTTTATATGTGTCCTCCTGAAGTCCTGTAGAATATCAATCCTTCCACTCCCCACCATCCAGTCAGAGCTGAAGAAGCTTCTAGGATGAGAAGCGAAACATCTTCAAAAGAAAAAACAAAGAAGTCCAGTTCCCTCCTGAAAAAGCACCTTTGGTCCGACTGGCGGTCGGGTAAGCCAGGTCGGGGCATTGCACTGATTCTTGGCATGCCCAGGTCTCCTGGAAGACCATGAGAACCGCTCTGAAGTCACATTTAGCAAGCTGTCCGAAGAGCAGCAGAACTGCGGGGAAACACGATTGGAGCTGCCTGCCCAGAAAGGTCCATTTGCCCTGGGAAAGGCCCTTGGTTTCTGCCAGCTGGTTGGTGTCCCACGGAGCTTTCCACTTTCCGCCATTTCAGTTGGCCAGGGGTCAGCAGTCCCCCACGCTGGAGGGTGTCATTTGATGTCCCCATGGGACACTGCAGGCTGTGGCCGACTAGGGCCGCTTGCTCAATGCTGCTGCTCCTATATTTGCAGCACAGACTGCGGGAGCCAGTGAGGCTGGCCAGACTCTGGCCTCTTCCTTTCTATCTCGAAGGACAGAAGACTTGTAGATCTGTGGGCGAATGAGCTGCACTGAGCAGTCCATGAGGTGGAGGAGGAAGAGGAAGGGGAGGCCACTCCCTTCCTCTACTCTGCAGACCTGTTCCATCCCACAGAAGGACAGCCAGGCTGGTTTCTCCCCCAAGACCACCAGGCTCCAAAACAGCTGGGAGTTTGGGACCAGCATGGAGCACTCTTGCGCCAGAGTCCTCTCCCCTGGATAACTGGCAAAGCAGCTGAACTCTGTCCCAAGCACCTGGTTACAGGGCCCAAGCCCCACCACCACCACCCAGGGAGGCAGTCTCCCGAATGGTTAGAGATGCTGGAGGGGAGGCGAATTTCACCAAGGGAGCAAGGCTGTGTAGACCGGCTGCTGTAAGCCTCCCATTCCTTGGCCATGGAAAAGTGAGCAAGGGCTGGAGAATTGTGCCTTCACAGGGCCAGGTGGAAGAGACAGAGACAGCCCCAAAGAGAAGAGAGGGGATTTTGCACAGGGACTTCAAGTGACAAGGAGCCACAGGACTCCCAGACCAGGAAACGTTACCTTGCACCCCACACATCCGGACAGAAGCTGGCTGCTTCCTGGTTCCTTTCGTGCTCAGGACCGAAATAAACTCTTCAGCTTCGTGCTCCCAAATGTGGCGTCGAGATATCCTGTGTGGTTGGGCTGCACCCTCCCCCGGGTTGCTGGGAGCCAGTGGCTCAATTAAGAAGTCTTGGCCAGCCAGATGAAACAGGCCTTTCTGGAGAGGAAACATCATCGGTCCCTAAATGTTCTCAGGCTGCAGAAAGTGGCCGGCCGCTTCAGCACGTGGCATTGCAACGAGCAAAAAGATGGAAGAAACACCTTCTCCTTCCTCCTACTAGGAATGGACTGACAGACAGACAGACGGGGAGACAGACAGACAGGCACACAGACAGACAGACACACACACACACAGACACACTTGGGAAGCTAAGAGAAACTAAGCTAGGGAAAACTCTGACTTTGAGATTGCTGGGCAAATCCATTCAGCCTCCACAAGCTTTGGGACTTTGGGATCACAAGCCCTAGATCAGGGCTTCTCAAACTAGGTTCCACAAGAATTGTGATGGGGTTACCTGAGAGATGAAGGGCAAAAAAACCAACAACTCTCCACTCAAATGCAGCCCATTTTTATCACTAGAGCTTTCGCTCCTCATCAGGGATTCCGGTTTTTGTTTTTGAATGAATCAATGGAATGAATGAATGAAAAAAAATGAATGAATGGATATCAGCCTGAAAAGATTTGAAAATTGCTGCTTTAGACCCAAGAAGTGCTTTAGAGCAGCACTACCCAACCTTTCCGACTCTGTGGACTAGCAGTGGAGGGGGGGCAGGGGGGAGGGGATAGGTTTCTTAGGGTTGGGGGCCCCTGCTTCAGAGCCTAAGGAAGCCGTGTGCAGGGCAGCCTCGCTGATCCTGAGGAAAGACTAGCTTTAAAACAGGGCTCCCAAGAGCCCCCCCAGGCCCTGAAGCACCTTGCTGCCATCCCATCAAGAGCACTAGGCAACTCTCCTCTTACTCTCTTGTGCCCAGCCTGGAGTGGGTGGGGGGCAGGTGCAGGAAGGAGCAAAGGAGCAACTTCTGTGGGAAGGGATTCACAAGGGTGTCTCCTATACCAGGGGTCGCCAACCTTTTGTACCCCAGGGACCACCAAACTCATAATTTTAAATCCCGCGGACCAGAGACCCCCTGGGAAAATCCCAAAAAAAAGTCTGCAGGAAAATTCCCCACCCTGTTTTCCTACCGATCGATCATTCTTTATTTGGGATCGCAGGATTCTATCTCCAGCTCCGTTCTCAGGGGGAGAGAGAGAGAGAGACTTTTGGCTTCATGCAAGGAAAGCAGCAGAAGCAGCCGAAGTCTTTCTTTCTCTCCCTCAAACTCTGCCAGAAATGAGTCCTTGCCGCGCAGCCTCTTGGAGCAGGAGGCCTTGCAGGGTCCCAAAGAGTCATTTCTGGCAGAGTTCGGGGCAGAGAAAGAAAGACTTTTGCTGCTTTCCTTGTGTGCAGCCAAAAGCAGCAGCAGAAAGAAGCAGAAAGAAGCACCCTGGTGACCAGGCGAGGCACATGGGGTGAGTGGGGAAAGTTCCCCTCCTCCACCCTTTCCCCCCTCCCCTCACTACCTCGTATTGTGCACAATGCAAGCGACGCAAGCCTTGTGTTCCCATGGGCCATGTGGGTGGCGCAGCCTTGTGTTCCCGCGCAGCCTGGGTTAATTGCTTTGCGGGGTGCTTTGGGGTAACATTTCTCTGCGGACCACCAAAATTTTCTCACGGACCACCAATGGTCCCCGGCCCACTGGTTGGCGATCACTATCCTATACGGAGTTAACTTCAGCAATATATTCCTAAGCACAATCTTCCCTGAAGAAACATCTGTTTATAACATCTGTGGGAGGCAGTTGTGCTGACTTCACAGAACAATGATAGCTGTACCAGATGTTGAACAAAGGAGGAATTCAGCCAGTGGGACTTCCATCTCAGCAGCACCAGAGAGGGTGCCAGAACCAAGCTGGCCTGCTCCCGTCCCCCCCTCCACCCCAGGACACTCACCAGCCCATCGCAGGTACTGAGGGCCGCCAGCCCGCTTCCTTTGTCCTGGTCCTGGACAGACCCGATCATATGACACGGGTTCCGGCTGGAGGATCGGATCCTGGCCCGAGAAAGGCCTCCGTACCGTTTCTCGGCCACGAAACCGGGCGCCAGGAGGTGAGGGTTGAGGCTCAGGTTGAATCGCAGCTGCTGCCCTTGGTGAACGAGGGCGTAAAACGTCCCAGGACGGATCCGTGAGAAGACGGCCCTTTTGGACAGCAGGCGGTGGGACAGGTTGTAAGACAGGAAGGAGCCTTGCTCGTCCACCCTCATGGGGTACACCACCTCGCGGTCCTCATGGTAGCTGGGATCGGGCCCCTGAGGCGATTCTGAACCTGGAGAAAGACCATCCCAGTGAGTGGGGGGGGGTGAGAAATAGCCTCCAAGGCACTAGTCTCCAACCTTGGCCACTTTAAGCCTGGAGGACTTCAACTCCCAGAATTCCCCAGCCAGCTGGAAATTCTGGGAGTTGAAGTCCGCCAGGCTTAAAGTGGCCAAGGTTGGAGACCCTCCCAAGGATTCTGCCACCCACACCTTTGCCTTTGTTTGACAGAGGCTCCCCTTTTCTGGGGGGGGGAACAAAGCAGCAAGAGGTTAAAGCCGCATTTCTCCGCTTCCTGCCAAACCCAAGAGTCACAATTCCCCTCTTTGGCTGGGATGGGGAGGGGCTCTTGGGCCGGGCTGGACTCCCACCCGGGGGTGGGGTCCAAGGCCACCTTCTGCACCAACTCTGAGGGGATCTTCCCGCCAGCCCCGCCCGCCTCCTTGGGGGGGGGCGAGTTGGCCTCGAAGGGGCTGCGGCTCCCGGAGGGGCTGTGCCGGCGGGGAGGAGAGGGGAAGGGGCGCGCCGCCAGCCTCGCCGAGGACAATGGGTGAGGGCATCTCTTCGTCCGCCGCGGCGCTTCTCCCTCAGCAGTGCCTGTCCGACTTCCAGGTAGCCCCTCGCAGCCCTTCCCTCAGCCCGTCGCCCTCGCCGGCCGGGCGCCGTTCGGAGCCGCCTCTCCGTCCGTACCCACCTGGGGCCTGGGCGCGGGCCCCCCGGGCCAGGAGGGCGGCGGCGGCGGCCAGCACCAGCAGCGAGCGAGCCATGCCTGAGGGAGCCGGCGGGGCGGCCTCAAGGGACTGGCGGAGGAGGCACCCCCGACCTCCGCGCTGCGACGGCCCGCCGGGCAGGCTGAGGGCGGGCGGCGGGCGCGGCTCGCGCTGCCTCTTCCATGCCGGCGGCGGCGGGAGCGGCGCCCTCCAGCCGGCTCCGCCCCCGCCTCGCCCCCGCCTCTTGCCCGGCCGCCGTTCAGCTGGGCTGGGGGCCAAAGGGGCCGCCGGACCCGCCCAGAAGCTCAGGGAGCCGCCGCTCCTCCAGCTTGTCTGAAGGGCCGTCGGTGGCTCCCGCGTTCCATCCAGCTCCAAGGGCGGCGGAGGACGACGGGCCGTCGGGGGCGCCGGCGCGGCTCTCCGCTCTCCCCTGGCCCGGCTTCCAGCAGCGGGAAGCGGGAGGCTCTCCCGGCCGGCACAGCCTCACATCCTTGCCCAGCGCCAACAGTCCGTTTGGTGGCCGACGGCCGCCTTCCCACCCGCGGTTTCGCCTTGAGGCTTCTTTACTCCGCAGCCTCCGTTGCGCAGAGTCCGGGGAGGGAGACGGTGAGGCCCAAACCGACCCTGTAGGTTCGAACTAGGCTAAACCATGTTTGCGGGGGTGGGGGTTGTGTTTCCAGGCATGGATGCTGAAAGAGGAGGAGGAGGCGGCGGAGGAGGCAGCCGGGAGTCTCTTGGTTGAGGCTAGCAAAAAAATCACATTGAGGCTCAGACCAGGCAGGGCCAACTTGTGGTCTCTGGGCCACATATGGACCTAGACAACTAATAAGGAGGCCTCATAAGATCACAAACTTTTAACATTGTATGATTTAGATACTGTAAAGTTCGCTTATAACTTAAGATCACGATGTGCCAAAAAATCAACTTAAGCAGAAGCTTTGAAGAACAAAATATAACTTATTGATCAATAAGAGTAAGACCTCTCCTCACATGCATGCAAGATGGATATGTGAGGAAAGTTACAAAGCATATAGACAAAAGTAACTCTTCTTATACCTTAAGATTCTTTTAGAAGTAGAGTAATTGCATTGTAAAACACTCTAACTAGATTTATATCTTTCCTGCAAAAAGACAAATGTCCTTCCAGCACTTGTTTATCTTTCATTATCCCTTCTCCTATTGTTCTGCTAATCGATCACAAATGACCATTTAACAACATACTTCAAAAGGTGTGTATTGCTCCAGATGTAGGGAGTAGGGACTTCCAGATGTAGGGAGTTCCATTCAGATTGATTTAGATGGGGCTATCATGTCTCAATAGAAGAGGGGTGTAACTGATTGTAGGCATTTATTACTAGTTTTACAACATGTGAAAGGTCCACAACAGCAAGAGAAGAAATGCCTATAGAGATAAATACTTCTATATATATAAAACAACTGCCTAACATCAAGATAAGACATGCCTATAGAGTATCTCTCTACTTAATGCTATAATATATTTTATTTCTTTCCTTTATTTATTACCCTAACGATACATTAGCATATAATATAGTTAAGGTCCATAAATCACATAATTTGTATGTGGCGCAAGAGAATTCCTCTTTCCTCAGTGGAGCCCAGGGAAGCCAAAAGGTTGAACATTCATGGCTTACGGCATGTGAGAATCCAGCAATCTTGGCTGCAAAACTCATGTGTTTTGCAAACTCAGCCAATTGTGGCACATGGCTCGCTGAACATGCAATCTGATATGTTGGTTGGGTGTGGACAATGTGCTGTGTGCCCCACGCGGTTACACTGCCATTTTAATGATATTAAAGAGTCTGTCTAATTCAGAGAGGCAATGCTGGCTTCTGCTCCTTGCTTCTCTTTTCATCCTAATCCATTTCCCCTCAAACCAGGGGTCCCCAGACTTGACAGCTTTAAGGCTTGTGGACTTCAACTCCCGGAATTCCTCCTCCAGTCATGGTAGCTCAGGAATTCTGGGAGTTGAAGTCCACAAGCCTTAAACTTGCCAAGTTGGAAGACCCTTGCTCTAAACCCAGTTGGGAGATTTGAACAGAACAGAATAAGAGTTGTGAGGGACCTTGGAGATCTTCTAGTCCAACCCCTGCTAAGGCTGGAAACCTGATACCATTTCAGACAAATGCTTGTCCAATCTCTTCTTAAAAACTCCCAGTATTGGAGCATTCACAACTTTATGTGTTCTGCAAACTCAGCCAATTATGGCACATTTATTAAACCATGGCTAGCTGAACAGTAGTGCAATGTGATATGTTGGAAGCAAACTTTTGTGAAGCATCTCAGAATGCAATTTTCAATACTGCAATGTCTCTGGAGATTCTCAGTCATCCAGGTCAGGGTTGTCCGGAAGGGGCTTTTTTCAAGAAGTGACTGAACATTGTTTTTTTCTGAAGACGTTTCATTTCTCATCCAAGAGGTTTCCTCTGTTCTCTAATACTGCATTAGTTTTTATTATGCTTACGTTTCTCTAGGTGAGATAGCTGGCCAACAAGTCTAATAAATGGGTATGTAATATGCTAGACTAGTCATCAAAAGTTGTGCTGTGGTCTGCAGGACAGGCTGGGGGGAGGGGCAGTTGCACGAATGGAATGGCAGCAGGCAATGTAAGGCTAACTAAAGAGACACACAAGCTTACTCAGCAATCGCTCTTCTTCCTGTGTTCAGGAGAGGTTTACTCCACATTCAGATTGTAAACATATAATTTTGCTGATTTGTTTTGTCTGGGTGGAATGGAGCACAGACTCTCATGTTTTCCACCTCTGGGGACAAAATAATAAATCCCTTCCAGCCTATGATTCTGGGTTCTAGACACTGATTGACAAGATGTCTGTGAAGATTCTCAGTCCTGGTTGTCCCAAAGGTGCTTTTTCAAGAGGAAACTGGACTGTCTTGTTTTTCTCTGAAGACATTTCATAGATCTGTACATTAAGGAAACAACAGCCACTTCATAAACGCATGGCACAGCATAGGAGAGCAAACCCATCAGGACAAGATTCAGCAGTCTACGTGCATTTAAAAGTCAAAGGCCATTCTTTTGAAGACAGCAAAGTCCACATTTTGGGCAGAGAGACCCCTGGAGGGATCAAAGAGGCCATCTCTCTCAGAATTGAACAGCCTTCTCTCAGCAGAGGGGGAGAGATACTACATCATCTGTCTCCAGTTTACACCATAGTTCCGTGGTGGCGAACCTATGGCACATGTGCCAGAAGTGACACACAAAGCCATTACTGCCAGCAGAAGAGTCCTTGCCCAGAGCAGATCTACTGTGCATGTGCGCGCGCTGCCCACCCGACAGCTGATTGTCGGGTATCTGGCATGCATGCACGGAGGGAGGGGGTGTGTAGGAGATGTGCGCACATGTGCAGAGATGCTCAGGACAGGGGGGTCATTCACACATGCACAGTCGTGCAATGCGGGGCGGTCGCATGCGCACAGGGTGGGGGGGACCCGCGCACATTGCCTTCTGGGTGCTGGCATGCGAGCGAGTGTGCACAAGCGCACACAATTATCAGCACAGGAGCCCAAAAAGGTTAGCCACCACTGCCATAGTCCTTTCAGAATTCCAGGAAGGCTCCAGAGCCATTTGCACTACTCAGGTGACCCTGAAGACACAGACAAGCCTCCAAGTGGCCTCAAGGACTCTCTAAAAGGATGCAAATGGCCAGCTGTCTGCAAAGAATATGAATCCATTCCCACATACCCAGTCAAAGCTGAAGAAGCTTCTTGGATGGGAAGTGAAATACCTTCAAAGAAAAGCAAAGTCTAGTTGCGTCTTGAAAAACCACCTTTTGTGACTGGCAAAAGTGACACAGGTGGCATGGGTGGGTGGAGACATAAGATTGTCCTTTTTTTTTGCTTGAACTTAGCCAAGCCCTGCTCTTTGCACTGAGCAACACCCACGGCTTTTGCCAAACAAGCTGATAATCATCGAGGAGAGAGACTGCTACACATTATAGAAACACCCCGCCACCACCTTTCTTCATTATGGCTGGTATTGTTTTAGCTGACCAGCGCAGTGCTGCTACTAACTGCAAATAACACAACAAGCAATAGACACACACACTGGATGCACCCAGAGCTTTCTAAAATGCTGTGAGTTGAAATATATGCTGGCTACCAAATGCCCCAAATTTGATCAGTTGACCCTGGGAACGGTGCAATGGTCATAAGAGTGAAGGCTGGCCGTAAACCACTTTCTTCAGTGCTACTGTAATTTCCAATGGTCGACAAACGAATGTTCTTAAGTCTAGAGCTCCATTTACCTAGAAAGGTAGAAATCCCTCTGCATTTCTGTCCTTGCTCTGTAGTGCAGGTGCACAGAATGGAGGGGGACTTCCATTCTCAGCCATCAGGGATGGTCCAGCTCAGCTGAAAATGGGTCCTAATGAAGGAGGAAGAATCTGTGGCTGGCTCAGGGGGCAAGTAGAAGGGATCCATCGCTTCCTTGAACACAGGGACATCAAAGGCTGAAGGTTTCTCAATCCATCCTTCCATTGGAGGACTTGACGCCTCCATTTTTGAATGCATCAAATTCTCACTGTAGTCAGCACATATGATAACAAAGTTCCATTTTCTTTTCCAATTCCTTATCCTATAGTCCTGAAAGAAAATCTGATTTCTATTGAATATTATTTTAAGAATTTTCTGGATTGAAATATAAATCTGGTCCCCACATTTCTTTGCCTTGTCACAAGCCAGCCACATATGATAAAAATACCTTCTTTACAATGACATTTCCAACAGACATTTGAAACCTCTTTATATATCTTCCACAATTTCTCAGGTGTTCAATACCAACAGTACATCTTTGATACAAATTCATGATCAACTTTTTATAATTACATTATAATGCAATGTAAATTTCCAAAGATCATTTTCATAAATGTTCTTGTCAAGTTTTCTCTCTCATTTTTCTTCCAGTGCATCATCGATAAAATTGTGTTAAAATATAAATATAGGATTATAGATCTAATAAATTAGTTACTATAGTACCAATTATGTGTATAACATTAAAAAAGTACAAATGTAATCTTGATCTATCATGTAGCTCCCATTCATCTGTTCTTATATGAGATTGTTAAACAGATACTTTTCTATTGGATTATATTTATGCATCTCTCTATTGAGAAATCATAATTTGTATTTATAAAATAAAATATATTAAAATACATATTTTAAGCTGGAAATATTTTAAGTGATATAAATAGCTTTGTCTAAGAGTTAATATAAATCATGCATCACAAAATCATGATTTATAAATACTATCTGCATGAAATAATATATTGAATGGATAAGCAAGGACTAGGGTTAGGGATTGAGTTAAGGGTGAGGTTAAGGGTTAGAGGTAATGGTTAGGGTTAAGGTGAAGAGTTAGGGTTAAGGGGTGAGCCAGGTATTACCTACTCTATACCTGAGCATATGTTTTTTCTTGCCTAAGTGTAAAACCTTACTCTTCTCACCACTGAATGGCATTTCGTTAGATAGGGCTCAGTGTTCAAGTCTGTCAAGATCCTGCTGAATCTTGAGTCTATATATTCTAAAGTGTTAAGCCCGGCTTGGTGTCATCTGCAAATTTGATGAGTTCCCCTTTCTATCTTTTCATTTGCTCCTTTATGAAGAATACTGGACCTAAGACAAAACCTTGAGGTACTCCACTGTATGCCTCCCTCCAGGCAGATGTAGTTCTATTGAGAACTGTGCGTTGGATGTGGTTGGTCAGCCAGTTGCGAATCCATCAGTTGGTGATACTATGGTGCCACATGTTTCTGTCTTATCAAGAAGTAGGCTGTGGTCTACTCTGTCAAATGCCTTACTGAATTCAAATATACTATGTCCTCAGCAATTTACTGGTCCACTAATTTAGTCATTTTGTCAAAGGCGGCAATAAGGTTTGTCTGGCATGATCTGTTTTTGACAAACCTCTGCTGGTGTCATGCCTGTCGGAATCTGAATCCAAGGAGGAAGACGAACAGCTGATGGGGAGTGGGGGTGTGGCTCCATTGATTGTGGAGGAAACTGGGGAAGGGCAAAGTCCAGCTGGCTAGAGCAGGGGACAGGTACAAGGGAGAGGGCATTCAGAGGAAGACCCAGGCCCACTCCCTCTTCATCCTAGAGCACACAGGGAGGAATGGAGAAAAGAGCAAAGTGGATTGTGTGGCTTAAGGGGAAGGAAAGGGCCCTGATTCCCTTCATTAGGCACACCTGGGAAGACAGTTTAAAAGAGATGCAAGCTAAGTGTGGTTTCTGCTGGAAACAAACATGAGTTTATCTTGTGTTGACTTTGCTTATCTGTGTTCCTGGCATCCTCCCAACTGGGTTTAATTACTGCCGTTCCTTCATGTGTGGAATTCCTTCTCTTGCCCTGCCGGACTAATTACCTCATCTTGCCTTGATTGGACTTACAGTTACAAGTTTTTGCTGACAATGTTTTGGACTTGAATCTCTGCAGCCAAAGGTTGTTCCTGGGAGAGTTTTTCTCCAGCCTAGAAGGTAACCAGGACATTGGGGGCAAAGTTGGAGCAAATAAAGGGAATCCTACTTTTTATTTGACTGGATTGCCTTTGTGCCATGCCTCGGGTCATCACAGCTGGCTTCTAGTAATTTTGTTATTCATTTCTCGGTTTTCTCAAATGTGTTGCTCATCTTCTCCAGGATTTCCCCAGGTATTGATGTCAGGCTGATTGGTCTTATAGTTTCCTGTCTCCAATTTTCCCCCTTTTTGTAGATTGGAACCACAGCAGTTCTTTTCCAATCCAATCCTCGTATTTCCCCAGTGCTCCAGGTTTGAAAGATTTTGTTCAGTGGTTCAGAAATCATGTCTGTCAGCTCCTTCAGAACCCTGGTATGTAATCCCTCTGGTCCTGGTGATTTGAACTCATCTATAGTGGCTGGGTGCTGTCTTACCATTTTCTTGCCTATTTTGACTTGCAATCATATTCTGTATCCTACGGTATTGCTTTTATTAAATTGGATTATTTTTTTCCTTTTGCGCAAATATAGATACGAAGAATGTATTAAGCCGTTCCGGTCTCTCCCTGCCAGTCATCACCTCTTTGCTGTCTTTTCCCGTTAGTGGACTGATAATTTCCTTCACTTTTTTTCTTGTTTCTTACATATTGAAAGAAACTTTTTCTGAGAAAGAAATGTTGGCTAGTACAGTGTTTGCTGTGCGATCTTCCTGCAAAAATCCAGCTGTATCTGACCACATTTTGAAGCAGGTTGGTGCATCCAGACCCAAAGTTATTTTCTGACCCTTTTCTCTGGCACTCTTACATTAGGAAAACTGTAGTACAATTAGCAGACACATCAAAGGAAATGAGACATTAAAAATCTTTATTTTATAATTTTATAAAGCAACTTTACATGAAGGACAAAGTTGATTCCATATATCTGATAATTCCTACTGCAAAAAAAACCCCATGTCTTGCCATATAGAAAACTAGCCTGTGCACATTGTGCTTAAACCACAAAGTCTGTACAATTTTACAAAGGATTCATCGCCCTTCAAAGAGCATCCTGTAAACAATTTATTGCATATTTGTGTAAATCCTGTATGTAAAGGAAGTAAAAACAAAAGGAACACACAAGAACCAAGAGGAGGAAAAACCTGCTTGCAATCAGTCACTAAGAATGGCACAGGAAATGGCCATGTGATGATGTTGGCTGTGCTTGTGCCACTGTCTCCTTAAACCCAGTGCAAACTTGTCTGCACAGTGATGCAAAGTTGCAAGATCTGAGACCACAAAGGCATAATCCTCGTTCTTGAAATTACTATGTCGTGGCTTTCCTATAACTTCTCCTGTTTTTTTTTTTACAATTTACTTTGTCTCCTGAAATTCCTTATCATACACCCTTTGTTATATAATTATGACATTTCTTAAGCAAGGAGAACAAGCTGCCTCTAGTGACTGCCACCATCCATAATTCACTAAAGCCACTGATGATAAGGTCAAATCCAAAGCAGAAAGATGGCTGGCTGCATCGTACAAGCATTACCAATTGTCAGTTTTACAAAGATTGACAAAGTGTAACAAATCAATAGTGTGCCAAGAGTGAGAATACCACATTCAGATGACAACCTCATATAAGGTGAATCTGTCCCATCATACATGGTGATTCCTAGTCAGTGTAGCTTTTGCCAGCAGCTGCCTCTGATCTTTTAAGGGATCTCCTGACATCTTCCAGCTGTTTCAACCTGATGAAAATTCCTGGGGAAAATTCCTTTAGGTTTTTCTCTGATAATCAAAGACTGAAGGAGCCACAACTGAACCTTCATACAAACAATAAGCCATGGTTGAATATTATCCCAATGGGCTAGTCAAAAACCTACAAGCCTGGACACCCTAAAGATGCTTGCATGAGGAAGCCACAGAATGAGCAAGTCCAGTATTCTTAATGCATGAGAGTAATGACCACAAGAGCTAAGGCACTAACAAATCAACAAAGCGGTACAATCAAAAAATCTGCACACACTGCTTCAAATCCAAGTGGCCATCAACTGCAAAAATAAGGGGAGTTATTATATTGCTTGGATATAATCAGTTGTTGGGAAAACTGCCTATAATGTCCTTTTTTGGTATCACAGCAAGGGTGAGCATTTCCACATTTCATCTATGTTCTGTCCACAGCTCTCCAGCTATTCAACCCAGCAGCAATCAATGTTCTGTGCAGCGAATGGGATGGCTTTCTTCTGGACAGAGCTAGATAGGGGTGGGAGGAGTGAGGAAGTAGTGAAGAGACTGGGATAATGGGATATACTCTGCTGGAAACTGTTTCTGGAACACAATTATTTGATCCTGTCAAATCAGAAAATGTTACCATTTGTGCCCATCTTAATAAAAACATTAAGTTACATGTCGATTCCATCAACAGTATGAAATTTTCATTCTCTGAAGTTCTGTATGCATAAGATACTCACAGCTTCCCCCTTATGGTCCATATATTCTTCCTCCCAAATTCCAAGAACTACATGCAGGATTCCTGAGGTCTGAATCTTCAGACACAGCTCTCTCTCTCTCTTTTGCCTCTAGATATTTTAACTGATTCTTAAAAATAAAGAGGCTTTATAGTTGGGATCTGTGGAGTTACTTCTAAAAATGAGAACTATTTTTAGCTCTGTATGAGGCATGTTATCATGAGAAAAGATGAACACTGGGAAGGGTTCTGAAATCAAAAGATCACAACAGCTCTTTAACAGAGAGATTGATATTAAAATGTATAGGAAAAGAAATGAAATGTCAGAACGTGTTCATAGGTTTAAAAATACTAAAATACACCTTTTGTTCTTTTTGTACATTTTGCAATATGGAAAGGAAAAGGAATTTTGAGATGTAGGGCATCTGGTTTTGATGCATGAGAACTGAGGCTTGCACAGCTTTTAAACAGGATTGTGAACTGTTTATGAACTGAATTTTGGTCAAGATTAGCTAATCTGCTAAAATATCATCCAGTGATATTTCAATATCTATGAAAAAAGCTGACTCTTGAGCTGATTTTTAGGCAGGCATCTTAGCATGACTTACAAAAATAAATCATTTATAGATTCACTTTCTATCAGCTACACAGAAACAGCCAAACACAGAAAAGCTGCTCATAAGCAAGGTACAGATTAGAAGAATTTCAAGTGTGAGAATGGCATTTTGGCGAGAGATGGCATAACTCACACAACTCACACTCTTCCTAGGGACTTCCATTTGCGTGACTACTTAGGAAGAGTGTGAGTCTGCTTAGGGAGGGAACAAGGTCATTCTGCAATTCAGAATATCTACAGGGATGCATGTGAGTTTCACAGAACTACACTGGCAGCACACTAACAAATTCCACATAGCCATGGAAATTTTTCAAAAACGTGTCCTTAGGCAGAATTTTAGGAACAGAAATTTAAATAACAGTTGCCAAATAGTAAGGTTTAAGAGAAAGCTAGCACTGTTTAGAAAATTGGCGGGGCAGAAGAAGAATGTAGTAGTAGTAGAAATTATGAATATCTGATTCATATTATGTACCGGTAATTTAAAAAGTACAGAAACATTCAACTCACTTTCTCAATCAAGAGAAAGCTGCAAAAAGAAAACAAGCAAACCAACCAAACATTTGTGGTATTTCAGACATTCTAACAAAATCAGAGAAGTATTTTTCCAAATAATATACATTGTATTTCAATCAATACAAGCCTGAAAGGAAACAGTTTAAATTTCTCAAGAAAATAAACTGCATACGACAGTACATATAAAAAAACCAAAGTGTTACATGTAAAAGAGTAACAGGATCAAAACTGGGTGGAAGAATGCAGGTCAAGGCAAGGGAGACACAGTCAAAATGGCTACAATATTTGTGCAATCAACTCAACCTGCTTGTAGTTGTGCTCGAAGAACATTCAAACGTACAGATGGATACCATCCCACCAGAAACGCCTGGGGCAAACCTCACAAGAGGCAAATGAGAAGTGGTCAAGCACCAGGAGTAACTTCTACAGCGCCCTCTGTTTCCAAGGAGCGTCACTAACATTCCCGGAGAAGTCTCATCCCCAAGAGATTTTAAAAAGACAACAACAAAATCACTGCTGGGATTTATCCCTCAACACAGAAACCAAAACATTTTCAACAAGGGGAAAAAATAAATCAACATAACCAACCAATCTGGAGAATACAAGCAAACAGGAAATGCTGTTATAAAGCTACATTTTTAAAAAAAAGTCTCACTTTTTTTCTTTTTAAGGAAAATGGATTCTCATTTTTCTGCAAAATTCCAGGCAACAAAATTGGGAGTCCGTCATGAATTTCTCTTAAAAGAAGAGGAGAAATCAGAAGTACACATTGTATTATGCATTAAGTATCATCATGGATCACTGTGGTAAGTAAACAAGTTTTGATTCAGTCCAATCATTGGATGCCTGCTCTGGTGCCATCTCTAAAATATTTATCGTCTGGAATGCAATTGATTATAAAGGGGTTTTAAGGACCACTTCTTTGAAAACCAAAATCATTTTTTTAAATAAAAAGCATACACACCCACACAGCAGACACCCTTGTTCCCTAAGTCCCACTTTTCTACTTAAAGGTGGCAACTCCCAAGCACAGCGGACCAAGGAAAGGTGGTTTTGGTTGCCAGCTCAGCTTAATTGTGCTTTGCCCTGCCGCCTTTCAGGTAGCTCTTCCACCGCTTGACAAACTCTTTAAACACGGGCGCCTCATCTAGGGTGCCCAGCAGCTGGAGCTGGTTGATGTGGGTGGTGTGGTAATCCCACCGGGCCAAATTGGGAGCTGTGCCCAGCATGAAGTGGCGGAGGTCGTAGATGGTTCCTGACCCCGTGTCGTAGAAGGGGAGCATGGCCTTTAAGGAGTCCATGCCCTGGTCATACAGCAGCTTCGCTTCTTTGCCCCGCTTCTCACCGGCCGTTTCCTTTAAATCATACAGGCCAATCAGAGAGTACATGAACCCATTTAAAACGAAAGAGCTGGGCGAGGTTGGGTACTCCTCGTACCAGTCGTATTTGTTCATGAAGACAGCCCTCACACCACGTTGCTCCGACAGGAGCTTGTAAGGGGCTGTTGCTCGCAGAGCCGAAGCGAGGAAGGTATGCTCCTTCGTCAACAGGTAAGCCCTAATCAAGGTGGAAATCGCCTGTCCTTGTGCCATGGCAGAGTACCAACCTGGATCCAAAGACTTAAACCCTTCCCCTAGCTTCCGGGTTACCATGATTGGCCAGCCACCCTTTTCATCCTGGTTCCTCACCAGCCAATCACTGGCAGCGAAAAAGGCTGCCATGTGGGCAGTGGTTGAAATCGTGATGTTGTCAATGAAGCCCTTCCCCTTCACGGTCAGCCTCACCACTCTTTTGGGCATAATTTTGGTCTGTTTGACCACTTTTGTGTTAGAGAGTCCGACACCCTTTCTTAAATCGGTGACAAGATCTCGTGTGATTGTGCTCCAACTGGTCCTGGCCCCGATTCCATAGAAAATGTCTTTGTCCTTAAAAGCAATCAACTGGGAATTGGAGATGTAGTGCACTGTAAACAGCTGGTTCTTCTCGGTTGTCTCAAGAACCACTGAAACGCTCCCGTTCGTTAATAATTTAAGGTCAAAAGAAATGACAAAGTCCTTTGTGTTCCCCAGCTGGAGAGACGCCCCCTCCGAGTTCTCTGAAGGCAGAAAGAGAGAGATGATGGTCAGGAAGCAAAGGGTGAGGATTTTTTTCTGTGTGCTGAAGGACTGGCCCATAAATGAAGTTCCCTTACTGAGCTCCTCATCCAAGACGACACGTTTTAGCAAATTCTCAAGGAACCTCAATCAAGAGGGTGAAATGAATATATCAGCTTGAATCCCTTCATTATTACACATTAAAAGCATGAAGGTCAGGCCAAACGTTTGGGTTTTATAAAGCTAAATCTGGCAGCAATATCCCTACTGGTAGAAATAAATTGGAAATTTCCAACTTGCAGCTCAGATGGATGTCTCTGGCCTTTGATCATACCCTTCCCCCCTTTCCCAGCCTCATCAATGCTTGTTGCTCACATGTTTTATGTTCCTTCCTTCAAGTCAGCCCCTCCCCAAAGCTCTTCTTTCCTGCCTGCCCATCCCCATAGCTCTATCGGATCAGGCACTGCTCCCTCCCTTTGCTCTGCCAACCTCAATAGTATCATGAGGGGACATTTCTGGACTGCAGTCATTCTTTCTACAGCACCTGGTCATCCAAGGTAGTATGGTGAACGCTGTCCAGGCCACAATGAAATCAAACCCCACGTGACTTCCTCAACATTGTATTAGTTTGGGCAGGTACAGTGGAACCTCTGATCGCGAACACCGCTTTTCACGACCAAATCAGGTGGCGACCACAGTCCTGGAGTGGATTATGGCCGTGACCCGAGGTTCCACTGTATGTACAATGCCAGATTGGAGACATTCAAACTGGCAGATTTTGGCAGCCCCAAGTGTGTTTTTGTGCACACACACCAATCTTATGAGAGTTCACCAATCTGGGAACAGGGGTGTGTGGGTGGGAAGCCACGTCCAGGGACATTGTCTAGAGCTGGGTACATCCCTCTCACCTTCTGGGCCTGCAGAATGAGAGCCGTGAACCAGGAAGGCCGAATTTTACACAAAGGAAACGTGCTCTGTCTACTTGCCTTTATTTCGACTCACCAGGAACAACAAACTGCTTGACATTTGTGAATCTGGACTTGTCTAGCAACGTCGTGACAAAACAGCCTTTGGGAACTGTCCATTTGCCTGGTGGGCTGCCCTGCTCGCTCTCTTCCGCCGTTTCATACACTTCAACATGGGGAGGTTTCTCTGTCAGATTTTTGCTGTAATGGCTGAGCCCGTATTGCGCAATCTGGATGGGATAAAAGTAGCCTTGAGGCCCCCACTGCGTGGAAAGCGGCACACCTGAAACATAAGAGAACATTCTATACATCTCTGTGCCAAACTCCAGGGTGGCTTTTCTTCCTGAAAAGTCCCAGCGTTCCCTCAAACTGGTCATTTTCCTCCTGGAGTATCCCAATGCGGCTGTTTGGGGATGCTTGATTTGCTTCTGTTGTTTCAAAACAGGCATTTCTCCTGCTCTTGTACACCCTCATCTGGCTAACATTTCTGGAGAACGTTAAACCTTGCAGGTGCTGCACCAGTTGGTCCAATAAAGGCACTTCTCAATATGAAATTTTAAAGGTTTGAAATAATCATGCCAAAGTGGAATTTTTGCCTTGACAGACGTGCAGCCCATTTCCACTCGACTATGCAGATATCCAGGGATACTATCCAAGGCAGCTGGGATGGCTTAAGCCAATATTTCTCAACCCTGGCAACTTTAAGTCATGTGGACTTCAACTCCAGAACTCGGGGAGTTTATTATTTATTTATTTATTTATTTATTTATTTATTTAGACTTGTATGCGCCCCATCTCCAAGACTCAAGGCTCATAATTAAAACCAAAACATAACAATAAATTAATTTAAAACAATATTAAATAGTCACAAGTCTAATTTAAGTTAAAACCCCAGTATACCATTTAAAATTTGAAGTCCGCATGACTTAAAGTTGCCAAGATTGAGAAACAGTGGCTTAACCCAATTACAACTTCTTTCCTGTGTCGCCTCCCCCTGAAAAAGAGGTTGCCCCTCTCCATTACTGGCTTTTAAAAACTGGATTGTTCTACAGAGCCAACGGAGGATAAAAACTTTTGCTTGATTTTTGGAATGTTTAATTTTACATCATGGATGTCTTAATGTAAATTTATTGTGTTCTCCAAGGTCACATTTATTTTGTTTCACTGTGGAACAAAAACAATGTAATTAACATGAACTTCAACTAGTTCATTAAATGACTTATTAAAACCCATCATGGTTTTTGAAATAAAGGACAAAACTCCTTGGAGGTTATTTCTTTCGGCTTCCAATACTGAAAGCAACCTCTAGTTTTAAAGTTTTAATCCAAGCATTGAATCAAAATTTAGCTATCAATATTTATATGGATATTCGTGGATCTGTACATATTTTGAACAAAAATATCAAACCTTCAACGCCGCTGATGCACTTCACTCTGTCCCGGACTTCCACATTATAGCCCTCAAATGACATAAAAACTCCATCTGGATGGTAGGGGGCTCTCTGGGTGTACACTTTGGAGTAACTATGGGAAAACTCAAACCGGTCGTAGCCATCATATTGGGCAATTTTCCCATAAACCTCAAAGTACTTCTCCACCCATGAGAAAGGCAGAAAGATCTCATTCCCTTCCCTTCGGCCTTTAATAGTGTGCTCATCGTTGATTAGACAGTCAATGTCTTCATATTTCAGCCCTAAGATTTTGTTCCCATGGAAGCCCCCAACAATGGGGGGAGCCTTCTGCTGCTCCTGGGGCGATGCTTCCTCACTCTGCGGCTTAGCTGCTCTGTTCACACACTGGCTGCTCTCCGATGCAGCCACTCGCTTCTCGGTGCCATCTGCTTTCACGCTGCCACTCAAGTCATGTGGGAAAGGTGCTATTTTTCCACTGGTGCACCGATTCCACAGCAGGATGGTGACCAAGGAGAAGAAAATGCAGATGACAATCAAAGTCTTATAGTTCACCCGAGCTGCCAAGCAACGCATATTCATACCATACCTAAAACAAAAATTCAATTCAATTAAAAGTCGGAGTGAAAGAGCAGATTGGGTACAATATGCAATATGCAAACTGAACAGTTCCAAAAGCCCCAGCTGATGGTTTTAGGCATCCCTCTTGGGGAAAGAGCACGTGCACTGTTTTCCAGCAGCAGCTTCGTGCCAGAGAGAACAGTAATACTATTTTATATTGTTTCTCACATAGTAGGATCTTGCAGGGATTTGTGAAATCTAAATTACCTTAGAATACATGAAAAATAATATAAAAATAATGCACAGTGGAAAAAAGGAGGAATAAAAACAAAATGAGGACTAGGTCACCAACACAGATAAAGAAAACATCTTCAAAAGACATCTCCTGGCTTCAGAGATTTCAGTGAGAACACATTTCAGGACTGCTTGTGGGCAGCTGGTTGCAGAATGGCCTATTTTGCACCAGCTCCATGTCTTGTAGGTGCCCAAGCACATGGGAAGAAGGTCAGAGTAACCTAAACGTGAAATTAATATGCAAATAATTTCCCTGACTATTGGTGCAAATAACAGGCATTTTTGACAGCGGAGAATCATTAGGGACTCTTAATGATAGGATGATCCCATATCTGAGGGACTGACTTCGAAATGGCCCAGGAGAAGCCTCGGAATTTCTGCTGTATAATAAGTGCCTCTCTTGCTGGAGGGAAACTACCCTTTAGAAAGTCTACAGAACCCTGTTAAAATGCCAGGTTTGCTTTTCAATTCAATTGTCCAGCTTATGTTATTATAAAGATGGAAATTTTAAGTAATTGGTCTGATCCTTTTTACATATCAAAAACCAGGCATTTTAACAGGGGTGTGTAGACTTTCTATATCCATTGTACAGGGAATTCCTCTGGTGAAAAAAATGGTGAGGAGGAACTCGTGACAAACACATAGAGTTAGAAAAGCTATTCTACTTTTTCTATTCCTTTTTTACACTGGCTGCAAGTTTTCAACATTGGCCACAAGTGGGAACAATTTTAATAGAATTTTTAAAGAAGCTCAGAGTTATTTTTTCCATTCATTTTTCCACTGTTTTTCCTCCCCTTTTTGTCCCTTTTCCTCTCAATTTCTTGGCATCCTCTTTATGGACTTATACAGTTTTTGAGACTAATTTTTCACAGAAAGTTGCAAAAATTAAGTCCTTGCCACAAAAGTAAAACTGCTGATTGCCTTGAATTTACTGAGAACATTTACATGAAGAAGAACAAATTTGTGAGCTGAACCTTGATGTCCTGAACACTGAGCCTAAAAAAAGGTTGCCTGTAGGAAGTCAGGTTATGTGTGATAGCCTCCCAAGGAGGAGGAGGAGGTCATCACCCCAACTCGAATCCACCCTACGTGCAGCCCTCAAGAGGCTTTGAGGGACAAGGGACATGCACACCACCTGCCCCCTTTGGTTACTCTGAGTGAAGTTTGGAACTCGAATTTTAAAAAAAAGGGAAGGTTGGGCTTACTTTTTTCCCATTCCTTTCAAGGAATGGAAAATTAACTTCATTACAGCTAATGCCTGTAAATCCTACTTTTTTTTTCAAACAGTAATTTTTATAGAATTTTTAATTTAAAAAAAATATTTTCAAAAAATCATTTATAATTTTTAAAATTATTTTTAAATAAGTAAACAATATTTATAATAAATATTTTCAGCTTGAAAAACAGATTTAATTTGCAAAAAAAAAGTTCAGCATTTTTAATTTCTGAAATTTTTTTAAGTTTTTTTCATTTTTAAACAAAAATATATTTTAAATTAAAAAGAACAAAGGGAACCAAAGGCTACAGTATTAATTTCAACATTAGCCACAAGAGGGAGCAAAAGACCAACCATTCTTGAATTTACTGGGAGCATTATTACATGGACAAGAAGGAAGTGATAGAGAAAATATTTTTGCAAAGTCTGTGTCATGTTTGTATTCCTGCCCAAGCAGAGTTTAAATTATACCTGCATCCAATGCAATTAATCGGACTGCTAAAAGAGAAATTGCAGAGTCTAAAAGCAGCCCTTGAACACAAAGAACTCCCAGTAAAGGCAGAAGATTAAAATGAACCTCAAGAGTAAAACTGTTAGTAACATGTTACTTGTAAGAAAAAAAAATGAGAAAACTGTTCCCACAACCCCTGGAGCTGAACAATCATTTTCAAAATCTCTCCCTGAAATAAAACATGCCAACATCAGAAGGGTCTGCTTCCTGTGTTCCAGTATCCCAGACTTCCCCACTCAGATCCCCCCTCTGAGGGAGATGGGCAGTTAAGAAGAATGAATGAATGAATGACATTGTTGGTGATAGGTAACTCACTTCTTAGAGGAACAGAAACAGCAACCTGTAGACCTGATAACCTAGTGAGGAAAGTAAACAGGTAAGATCAGAGATTTGCCAGATGTTTACTAAAATAATCAAGTCAGCTGATGATTATCTCTTCCTCCTGTTACATGTTGGGATGAACAATACAACCAAGAGCGTGGACATGATATCAAGGACTGAGCAACTAGGCATCAAAGCAAACCAATATGGTACACAGGTAGTCTTCAATACTGCCAACTATAGGTCAACACCCAACAGGGCAAAGGACGATTGCAAACTGCTGGCTCACGGGATGATGCCATCGAGAGAAGTTTGGATTTCTAGGCCATAATTTACATTACCTACAAGAAGGGCTTCAGGCAAGAGATGGGCTGCACCCCACAAAGACTGGGAAGAATGTGTTTAAAACCTCATTTATTCAGACACATAATTGCTATAGTTTTGAGCATGTGGCAACAGGTCAAAAGCTTCAATGGATGTTACAACATAATTTAAAATAATTGGTAGCTTTATGTGAAGGAGAATTTCATTTTACATGAAATTAATATTGTATACATGTTACGCTATGCTGTGAGGCTGAATGGTATTTCCTGGAACTCGGGTCAAATACAAATAAAAATATGCACTTTTGACAAGGAATTTCAAAAGATCAAAATCAAGCATGGATAATGGGCACCTACACACATTTTTATAAGAAATTGGTGCCTTGATTGTATTACTGGGGAAATGATGCTCAAAAAGTAACATGGGTCAATATGAAAATTGTCATGTGGTATAGTGCAGGGGTCTCCAACCTTGGCAACTTCAAGCCTGGCGGACTTCAACCCCTGATCTATGCTGTGAAAGACAGTGAGCCATCAATTCCCATGTTTCATGTAGAAAGAATAACATTTGTGTGAAACAGAGATGCCACTGCTCCCTCTTAATTTTCCTCCTATACCAAAGAACATCAAGCTGGCATTCCTGACAATTCCAGAGGACAAAAATTGTTTATGCTAGGAAAAATATCTTACCCTAACCCTGGGGGAGTATTTGGACAGAATCAACATAGTAAAATGGAAATATTGTATCGTTGTCAAAGGATCTATGTGATAATAAAAAGAACTCAGGGATAACTATTTTCCACAAATTACTGCCAAGCACTACTAGACCAGCTCTGAATGTTTCTGGGCTATCAGCCAGCTGCTAACCACTATAGGCCTTTGCAATTTAAGTTCTACAAATAAACAAACCGCACTATGGAAGCAGCTGGTACAAAAACCTTTCTCCAATAGTAGCAGATTCTGTCTCTGCATCTATTTGCCAAGGCTGCATCATTCACACAAACCTCAAGAAGCTACTGCAGCCTCAGTTTCCTCTATAGCAAACTGGCAGCCCACAGGCCTGATGCACCACACACAGGCCATGCCCACCCCAGCTCCGTGAAAGTAGAAATCGTTGACACATCATGTGATAGCAACGTGACACTGCCAGTTTGACACCCATGCTCTATAGTACCAACAATGCATAGCTTTCCTCCTGAAAATGAGCATAAAATTGTAGCAGAATATTTCCAACTAGCTCATCTGAAAAATAAGGAAAAATATGGAAGAATGGATGGAAGCTTGCTGAGATAGTTTAGCCACTCTATTGTATGCAATATATGTGCCTGCTCATAAAGTTCCAACAGATGGTACCAATAAAGAACCGGTAAAACCCACTCAGTCCTATGACAGAGTCCACCCACTTCTCAAGTAGCCTTCACTCCTTCATTAAGAGCTGTAAATGATTATCCATTTATAAAATGCATCCCATATCATATAATATTCTGTATCTTCTTGTTCTTTGCATGCTGATCCATGCTACTCACCACCTGAAATTTGGAATATTTTAATTGGTCACAAGGCAGAAGCAGCCATAGGAAGACAAATCGGATGTCTTTGGGTCAGAGTTTTGCAGACATCAAGAGCCCAGCAGGTCTTCCCTAGGAACTTCCGTCTCTTCTGGGGGGACAAAGCCATGCTGGCAGAGTCCTGGAAGCCTTCAGACAACCATTGTCTGATTGGGGGAGAAAAGGAAACTTTTTAAAATATGTAAATAACTTTATTAAACAATTCTACAATTAAAAAAACAATTAAACACATATTTCCATTCACTGCAGCATATTTGTGTTCGCTCACTTTGACATACTCTTAAGCATATAGAATATTACTAAATATTACAATTATTTTATGTCATATTTTCATATTGTTATTTACATATTCATACATAAGTATACATAGTTATGCCTATTCATACCAAATTATTTCATCACACCATAACCTTCCATTTCATCTCTCTATTTTGTTTCTACCTTGCAGCCAATTATGCCATAAATTCCAGATTTCTCCCTTCTCTCTCCTTCATTCCCATTGAAATCCTATCCATTTCTGCACACTCTAAAACCTCTTTTATTATCACAATATCGGAGGGAATGCTGTCATATTTCCAATTCTGGGCAAAGGCTATTCTTGCTGCAGTTATTATATGTAATATAATATATTGGAGTTTGAAAAGGCAACATTTTTAATTTCACATTTCAGGACCGGAGCCATTTCCAGATCTTTACGGTTCCCCAAATAACGTTTTTTTATGAGCCGCTCCATGCCGGTCCTCAGAGCCTCTCCCTTCCCACGGGCCGCCTTGGCCTTCCCGGGGGCGAAGAAGCGGCTGCGGGCACCCGGGCAGGTACGGCCTCGCACCCCGGCAGTGCCCCGGCCTGGCCCCGGCGCGGCTGCCCACAGGCCCCAGGCCTCTTTCTGAGGGAACGGAGGCTCCGAGCGACACCCCGGCCCTTCGGGAACTCGCAGGCTGACCTTGCTCCGAGTTGCTCAGCCGCTCCCCGCCGTCGGGATGGACTTAAGGGAACTTCGTCCGCCGGCGCCAAGGAGGCGCCAGACCGGAGAGTCGAACGGGGCCCAGGCGGAGCAGGAGCACCACGGCCGCCCACTCTCTCCGCATCGGAAGGTCCGTTGCGTCCCGCCGCCCGCGCGAACCTCTCGGGATAGGCCCCGCCAGGCCGGGAGCAGCTGGCGCGCCTCCGTCTCCGTAGCAACGCGGACCCCCGCCCCCCTTCCCAGAGACGAGCCACAGCCCCTCCCGCTGGGAGGCAGACGAGAGAGAGGGAGAGAGCGAGCGCGTCCCGGCGCCTTCGGCCCCACTGGCCACTCTGCCCGGCCCAGCCAGCTCGGCCCTGAGGAAAGCGGCTCCTCCCTCTTCCCGCTGACTTCCCGCGAGAGCACCTCGGTAGGAGGGCCTCTGCGGGGCGCCGTCAATTAAAGCCCTTCTCGCCCAATTGCCAGTGCGCCGCGTCTCCGCAGAGTCGTTCAGCGGAGGCTAGAGGGGGCCAATCGCGGTGCAGCGCAAGAAGCCGTGGCCAATCACAGAGCGGCAAGGGCGGGGGCTATTCTCTCCAAGAGACAGAAATCGCTCGGCCTGGAGCGTTGTTGACATTCAATGGTGGCGGTTTCTTTCGAGGGAGGGGGGGTCTCTCGCTGGGGAAACGTCTCTGGCGGGAGGCCTAGTTGTCCTGGAGGGCTGCGGCAGAGGGGCTCGAGTAAACCGCGGCGGGCTGAGCTACAAACGAGGAGAGCCACGCTGAGGTGCTCTTAGTCTTCTGAGGCGGGGGTCTCCAACCTTGGCCACTTTAAGACCTGTGGACTTCAACTCCCAGAATTCTTCTTTCTGAGCAAAGCTGGCTCAGGAATTCTGGGAGTTGAAGTCCAAAGGTCTTAAAGTGGCCAAGGTTGGAGACCTCTGTTTTACAGGACCCCTCTAGGACTTTACCTTGGAACCTAACAAAGCTGGCTCAGGAATTCTGGGAGTTGAAGTCCAAAAGTCTTAAAAAGGCCAAGGTTGGAGACCTCTGTTTTACAGGACCCCTCTAGGACTTTACCTTGGAACCTAACAAAGCTGGCTCAGGAATTCTGGGAGTTGAAGTCCAAAGGTCTTAAAGAGGCCAAGGTTGGAGACCTCTATTTTACAGGACCCCTCTAGGACTTTACCTTGGAACCTAACAAAGCTGGCTCGGGAATTCTGGGAGTTGAAGTCCAAAGGTCTTAAAGAGGCCAAGGTTGGAGACCTCTGTTTTACAGGACCCCTCTAGGACTTTACCTTGGAACCTAACAAAGCTGGCTCAGGAATTCTGGGAGTTGAAGTCCACAGATCTTAAAGTAGCCAAGGTTGGAGACGCCTGTTCTGAGCCATGTTGGCAACTTTAAAATGCGCTGACTCCAGCGGCCGCAGCTGGCCAGGTGAATCCTGGGAGTTGAAGTCTACGTGCCTTAAAAGTTGCTTGAATCGAGAAACGCTGTACCTGGTTTAATTCAGGCAGGTTCCACTCACCAGAGCGCTACGCCAGAGGCACAGAGTGTGGTTGAATGGCGTAATCCCGGATGGCATAACCTCTCATGTCAAGAGGGCTGTAGACGGAATCAGAATAACAGTTGGAAGGGACCTTGGAGGTCTTCTAGCCAAACCCCCTGCTTAGGCAGGAGACCTATACCATTCCTTGGTGGTTAGAGTGCAGTACTGCAGGCCAGCACTTCTGCTGACTGTTGGCTGCCTGTAATTTGGCAGTTCAATCCCACCAGGCTCAAGGCCTTCCATCCTTCCAAGATGGGTAAAATGAGGACCCAAAACTGTTGGGGCACAATAGGCTGACTGTGTAAACTGCTTAGAGAGGGCTGTAAATGCACTGTGAAGCGGTATATAAGTGTAAGTGCTTTTGCCATTCCAGACAAGTGGCTGTCCGGTCTCTTCATGAAAGCCGCCCGTGATGGAGCACCCCAACCTCTGGAGGGAAGCCATTCTACTGGTTAATTGTTCTGTCAGAAAATTCCTCCTTAACTCCAGGTTGCTTCTTGTCTTGCCCTTAGGTATTTTGGAGAATAGCTTGACCCCTCCTCTTTTTTGTGGCACCCCCTCAAATATTGGAAGGCTGCTATCATGTCACCCCGTCCCTTTTCACTAGACCAGACCTTCCCTGCAGCCATTCTTCATAGGTTTTGTCCTCCAGTCTCCTAATTATCTTTGTTGCTCTTTTCTGCACTCTTTCCAGAGTCTCAACATCCTTTTTGTGTGGCAACCAGAACTGGATGCAGTGTTCCAAGTGTGGCCTTACCAGGGCCTTATAAAGTGGTACTAATGCAGCCTAGGACTGTATTCACCTTTTTTGGCAACTGTAGCACACTGCTGGCTCCTTAAGAGATTGTGCTCTAGGACTCTGATCTTTCTCACAGTTACTACTATTGAGCCGTGTCCCACCTATCCTATACCTGTGCATTTGGTTTTTCTTGCTTGAATAGAGATCCTTACTTTTCCCACCATTAAAATTCTTTTTGTTAGATAGGGCCCAGTGTTCAAGTCTGTCAAGATCCTTCTGAGCCTATCTTCTGGAGTGTTGCGTATTCCTGCCAACTTGGTGTCATCTGCAACTTTTGTTCTCACAGTCAGGAAATGCCTCCTTAGTTCTAGGTTGGATTTCTGTTTTATGATTTTCCGTTGGTTACAACAATACAGAAATTAACTATCACAGCTAAAAGAGATGAAACTATAGAGGTGTAAATATAGGAACCTTGTTGAAATAGAGACATATTTGCAGTCCATTCCAAGGGGACAAGGGGTTTAATAAATTGTAGGAGGAAAATGATTGACATCTGTTATGATTGCAGTTCTCAATATTCATGTTTTTCATCTGTTAAAGCAGCATAATATATTCAGATATAATTGTGTTATATTGGAAAATTATAATTTTGTTGGGATTTCTATATCTCTTGTCATTTATTTGTATTTTACTTTGTATTCCCTCATCTTCTTCATTGTTTATATTAATTGAATTGTTAGTATTGATTCTTAATGGTTAATTGTGGAAAAAAAGAAGGTTGGAGGTTTGAATTTAATTTTAAAAAACACATTTATGTTGGAGCTCCCTCTTCTGGTTAAAAGAAATAGAAGGAGTGGGGGAGAAAGCCAAGCTCAAAAATACACATCTATTTGAAGCAGGCAAAATAATACTAGTGAGAGAGAAGTATCTCCAAGTATCTGAAGAAGAAAGCATTAGCAAGAATGCTACTACAGTATATTGTTGCAGGCTTTTCCTTTTCAGGGTAAGCAGTGTGATGGCAAAATAATGAAATAAAGCTGCAAAGTCTTCTCCAGGCTGCCATTCCTGTTTTCACAGCTAAAACAGTGGAAGCCTTAGTGCTTTCTGATCTTGGTTGTGTGCCTTCCGATTTCTCAATTAAGTATCATCAGTGTTAATGTATATAGGATTTGTCCCCTGCTTATATGCAAAAGTTTGCCCCACCAGTATTGGTGGGAGGTGTGTGGTGGTCTCCTTGGTGGTTCCTTGATTAGGGCGTTGTTTTTGTTTGTTTATATGATGTTAATCCATACTTATTTAGCTGTTTGCTACTGAAGATACATTCTGGTCTTTTTGTTTCCTTTGTTCCCAGGAGATCCTATACCATTTCAGCAAATGGTTGTCCAGTCTGTGTTTGAAAGCCTCCAATGATGGGGCAGGCTTTGGGGTTCCCACAACTTCTGAAGGCAAACTGTTCCATTGGTTGATTGCTCTCATCGTTAGGAAATTTACCTTTAATTCCAGGTTGTTTCTCTCCTTAGTTAGTTTCCATCCATTGCTTCTCGTCTTGCCTTTTGGTGCTTTGGAAAACAGTTTGAGGCATTTTGCTCTTTATAGGAGTGCCTGAAATATTGGAACACTATTTTCTCACCTACTCCTTGTTTTCATCAAACTAGAAATACCCAATTACTGCAATTATTATTCATATGTTTTCGCCTCCAGCTTCCTGACCATCTTTGTTGCTCTTCTCTGCACTCTTTCTGGAGTGTCAACATCTTTTTTATACTGTGGCACCCAAAACTGGGTGCAGTACTCCAAGTGTGGTCTTACTGAGGCACATTATAAAGTGGTTTTAACAGTTCACAAGATTTTCATTCTATCCCTCTGTTAATGCAGCGTAGTGCTTTTTTTTGGCAACTACTATCATGTCAACTGGACTTGACCAGATCAACCCCAGATCAACTGGGTTTGACCCTGGTCATATCTGAAAGACAGGTGGGGGGCAGGGGAAGAGAAAGTTTTCCTCTAGCAAGAGCATTTGGCCTGTGTGAGGAATAGTTGCATCTATCTATGCTTCCCATGTCTTTGGATAAACTTGTCTTTAAATACAGGTAGTCCTTGACTTACAACCTAAATTTCCATTACTATAAGCAAGGCAGTTAAGTGAGTTATGTCCCATTTTATGACCTTTTTGCCGCAGTTGTTAAGCGAATTACTGCAATTGTTAAATGAATCACATGGTGGTGAAGCGAATCTAATTTCGACTTTCCCCGTTGACTTTGTGTGTCAGAATCTGGCCAGGAATGTTGCAAATGGTGATCCCTGGACACTGCAACCGTCATAAATGCATGCCAGTTGCCTAGTGCCCAAATTTTGATCATGTGGCCATGGGGAGGATGCAACAGTTGTAAGTGTGAAAACCAAACTAAACTACATCACTTTTTCCCATTGTAACTTTGATCACTAAATGAATTGTTTTTTCTTCCAACCAAACTTTCTTAATTCTCAGAACCACCCAGACTAAATAAACTGCGCAAGAGTTTGCAGAAATGCTGAACTGCATTATTTTTTCCCCTCCTAATTGCCTTCAAAAGCTGACGTCTAAGAAGATGGCAAACAGATTCTCATTTTCATTCTTTTTCTCTTGAGGGAAGTGTGTGAGTTTCAAAGACTGTGTTTTTCCCCCCTCTTGGGGAAGAATCTAACATTGCTCTAATCCTAAGAATTTCCCAAATGAGAAAGCTCAAATTTGGGGCAGGGGGAGGCTGTAATAGAATAACAGAGTTGGAAGGGACTTGGAGGTCTTCTAGTCCAATCCCTCTGCTCAACAGGAGACCCTATGCCGTTCCAGACAATTGGCTGGCCAATCTTTTCTTTAAAATCTCCAGTGATGGAACACTATCACTTCTGGAGGCAAGTCATTCCACTGATTAATTGTTCTATCAGGAGATTTCTCCTTAGTCCTAGCTTGTTTTTCCTCTTTCATTAGTTTCCATCCATTGCTTCTTGTCCTTGGAAAATAGGTTGACTCTCTTTTCTCTGTGGCAGCCCCTGAAATATTGAAACTTTGCTATCATGTCACCCCTAGATCTTCATTTCTCTAGACTAGCCAGGCCTAATTCCCACAGCCATTCTTCATCTGTTTTAGCCTCCAGTCCCTCAATCATCTTTGTTGCTCTTCTCTGAGACCCCAAAGGTGCTTTTTCAAGAGGCAACTGGTTTTTCTGGTTTGAAGACATTTCGCTTCTCATCCAAGAAGCACCTTTGGGACAACTATGTCCTGGATGACTGAGGATCTCCATAGACATTTAGCTCTTCTCTGCCTTCTTTCTAGAATCTCACATCAGAGTCTGTCCACATGACCCCTGCTGTGTCAAATTCCCAGGGAGGCAATGGAGGAGGCAGACTGGGCCAGAGAGAATGGGTATGGCCATGTCAGCCAGAAACCCCCAATAAGCGCTTCTGTCTTTACATCCAGAACTGGTTATCTGAATTTTCTTCAATACGTGATTAATTGGGAAGTCCCGTACTTTGAAGTCTAACGTCTTTCAAAGGCAGCCTCAAAGAGCACGAAACGGGGGCTGTAAAGATTGAAAACATTTATGCTTCTTGTGAATATTATTGCTCTTCAACTTGCCAAAGAATGCAGGAGAGTGAGATGGAATGCAGAGGCTCCAGACTTCAATCGTGAGAGCCAAAGACACTACTGCAGGTGTCAGCCAAACCATGGACACTTCTCAAAACAAAAGGGCGATTCATAATGGGGACTTTTGGGATCTTGGAAGTTCCTGGAAATGTCTAGTTTTGTTGGGTTTGTTAGTCGGATCGTTGATAGAGGCTTTATCACTTTGTTGCTGATGCAATGCATATCCTAATGATGTTGCTTAGACTTTGCACACTTTAAAACTTTTTAAAAAGGGGGGTTGCAATAGCTAAGAGGTTAAGGACACTGAGCTTGTCAGCTGGAGAGGTGACAGCCCAGGTTCCAGACCAGAGTGCCGGGTGACCCTGTGCCAGGATGAGCGCCTGTTATTTGCCCCACCTGCTGCTGCTTTAGCCATTCGAACGCATGGAAATGCAAGTAGATTAATAGGTACCAATTCAGTGGGAAGGTAAGAGTGTTCCATGCATCTTTGGCATATAGCCATGCTGGCCACATGAGCATGGAAAATGTCTTTGGACAATGCTGGCTCCCTCAGCCAAGCAACTGAGATGAGCATCACACTCATCTAGAGTTGGACATGACTGGACAGGGAAACCTTTACCTTCAAAGCTGCCTTTGTAAGTGTTGAAATAAGGTGGGGGAAGCACTAATCCGAGTACCACTAGCAACCTCTTTTATGGCCTTGGGATAAGATGAAAGCAACATCACTGTGATCTGGGGCGGATTCCAGGGAGTGTTTCTGTCATGCTTAAAAACAAGCAGAGAAAAAACCTCAGAAAAGATTTTTTGCAGTATTCTTTATTGTGATGCATTGTCAATTATTCATAATGCATTAAGCCAGGGGTCTTCAAACTTGACAGCTTTAAGACTTGTGGACTTCAACTCCCAGAATTCCTCCTCCAGTCATACTAGCTCAGGAATTCTAGGAGTTAAAGTCCACAAGTCTTAAAGCAGCCAAGTTTGGGGACCCTTGCATTAAGTAATGGCTTTGTTACTACTATTCTACATTTATTTTTATTTCCACATGTTACTTTACTTGCTGCCTTGCGTGGACTTAGTTAAGCAAAAGAGGCTTGTATTAAATAAGCAAGCAAGCCAAGAGATTCTTACCAGTTCTGTGGAAACCTTGTACATATCTCCATCATCATCATCATCTAATATAATTATATATGATAATGATTTGTATTTAACATCATCAAACAACAACATCTGCCTGTTCCAGGTCCTTGGGAAGAACTTGACAGGTGGCTAAAAATGCCAAATCCAGCGTAATCATTTGGCTGACTATACAACCTACTACAATGATAAAGGGACACAAGTGCTTTCTAGTGTGTTTTTTTTACATAGAATATTTAAGTTCATTAAAAACAAGCTGGTCAAAATATCTAACATCTTGCACCTAGAAGTTTTCCTTGAAAAAGGGAAAGGTGAACTGTTCACACTGAGCTTTGACAACCTTGGCAAGAGCTGGAGAGCCACAAAAGAAAACCTGGACTTCTCCTTTGTCGTCTTTGTCAATTTTCTGAAAGAGCTGAGAAAGAGAAGAAGCCATCAGCAGCTGCAATGCACAGTCTCTTTCTGCCTTCTTTTCGATAGCAATTGGCACGTTGCTCTGTAGCAGTCCAGTTGACCTCTCAGCCTGCCTATCTCAACGTCTGCCTTCTCCCTTTCTCAGTAAGATCTCAGAATAACTGTAAAATCCTCCAGCCAGCTGTTTTAATTCTCAGATTCCTGATGCTTGAGACTAGCATTTTTATCTCCATCAAACTGTCGTGGGAAAGCAACTCCATCTGAACACATAAAGCTTTGCTTTTCTGCTTAAAGCTTCAGTTTGTTGATCCTCGTTCCAAGATCTGACTCGGCTGACTTGAAGTACCCGATGAGTAGAATAGAATGCCTTCCACTGAGAACACTCCATTCCATTCCCTGGGACCTTATCTACATATGGATGCTAAAAATCTACCATAGTCTTTATGAACTGAATGCACAGTAAAAGAAGTTCCTATGACTATCATTAAGTGTTGTACCTTATGATTCTTGACTCTTGACGAATGTATCTTTTATGTACACTGAGAGCATTTGCACCAAATTCCTTGTGTGTCCAATCCCACTTTTTTTTAAATTCATATTTATATCCTGCCCTTCTCCGGAGACTCAGGTGCTTACAGTTTTGGGATACAACCCAATGCGCTCAGCAATAGCCTTCATTCCATTGTATATGCCTGCTTATTACTAAACGGCATTTTTACAAAGTCAGCTTATTGCCCCCAACAATCTTGGGTCCTCAATTTACCTACCCCGAGAGGATGGAAGGCTGAGTCAACCTTGAGCCTGGTGGGATTCGAGCCTGCACTAATTGCAGGCAGCTGGAGCTAAGTGCTAGGCTATTAACAGCCTGCACCACCAAGGTCCTTGGTCAATAAAGAATTGGCCAATAAAGAATTCTATAAGTTACAGATTACCAATGTTCTTGACTTACAGGCTTCCTTTCTTGAGATAACGTTTATATTGTTCAAAAATATGTGTCAGAGATTTCATATATGTAAAGAGGTCCCCAAAGAGACCTCAAAGAGAGTTGGCACGTTTGCAAGTTTGGGCTGTCAGCCTTATACAGCTGGACTGAAAAACTCCAGGTGGCCACTCAATGGCACAAAATGATACTGAAAACTCTACGATGCCCTCTTATGGTTGTCCCACATTAGTTCTGTGACTGTAGAACATTACCCAGGTTCCATGTGTAAGCAGAAAAACCTGGGACAGGATACCGTAGAGTTTTCTGTACCCCTTTGCTTGTAATTAGGGCTACAACTGTTTATCACAGCATCCTTTTGAGAGGGGATATCAAGCATGTCCTCCTGCTTGAAATATGGCTGCTGCCCTGAAAGGATAGCCTTCAACTTGGCAATAGCAAAGGAGGAAGACATTAAAGATGCCACATGATATAAGGTGTACATAAATAGGGTCTATAATACATTTGGAGAGGTTGGCAAATTCAGGAGTTAGTGTGGTGTGATTCATTGGATTGTAGCAATTTCTAAAGAGTGAACTGCAACCCTTCCATTCCAACCCCTGCCCCCCGAGGAAAGAGTGCTGAGATTTAAAAGCCTGCAGGAATTGCCATCCCCTTGACTGATGCAGCCAGAGGTCTGCTTGCAAGAGGATAGTAGTGCCAGCTCCACTAAGATCCAGGATAGGTTTTAGCTCCCCAGCGGTCCAGGGCGTGTGTCCAAGGGAGAATAAAATCCAGGTAGCTTAAGCAACTCCATCTGAAACTAGAATTGACCTGTCCCTGCCCTTGGACTATGGATAGGTAGGAACCGGTGCCAGATGTGTAGGCTATCACTATCTTGGCCAATTGGTATGTTAATCTTTCTTACTGCTTGCTTAAGGGTATAAAAGATACTTGTTGCTGCTTCTTGGTTGGGAAGACTTTCTCTTGTGTTGTCCCAGCGTTGCTTGTCATTACAAGCTTTTGTTCGGACTTCCAGAGAGAGGTGTCTGGCCATAAAACAAACTGCAGGAAAGAATTTCTCCAAGGGGAGAGATACTAACTTGGAATCTGGACTGAGCTACCACATGACTACATGTTTTTAAGTGTGGCTCAGAGGAAAAACCCACCTGTTCCCAGTCTGGCCTCCCAGGCTTTGTCCTCGTCCTGAGGCCTGTGATTGAGTCCTTCTTTTCCTTTTTTGCAAGTAGATCCAGGGCCATCTGCAGGCCCACAGCCTTCATGTCACTCTTGTTAAGTGCTGAGGTCATGTACAAATGCATCTCCAGGAAACGGGCTGGGAATTGGAAAACCAGGTGGCTTTAGCAGACCCTGTCATGGCCCCCTTTCTTGAACCTCTGTCTTCAGCACTGGTGAGAAGATGCGCCAACAAGACTGCATCTAGAACCTATTTACCTAATGGGCGGAACTGGTTGGAGCAAGATTTCCATTCACGTAGAAAAGCTTGTTTCTGTGTGTATGTGCACACACACGCTTGCAAACAGCATCTAAGCATCAGTGCTTGAAACCAAGGATGAGAAGAATGACTACATGGACAAGGAGGGCTGCCTGCCACGAGTCCCTAATCCCCCTGCCTTAATATTTCTCATCAAGCTCAAAAAGGGAAGGCTTCCCTAAAGGAGAGAGGAGGGTATTCCACCCCTGAGCCTGCATTGGGCTACTCTGGAAAGAAAAAAACATGGAATAAAACTCTTTCCGTCTGGATTTTGCCACTGCCTCAATTTTGTCCAGCCTTAAGGCTGCAGAAGCAAAGTGGGATTCTACCTGGTTGGTCCAGTTCTATAGAACCGGTTGTTATGATTCTGCACAGTTCGGAGAACCGGCAAATCGCTCCACTGGCTGGCCCTGCCCCGCTCTACCCACTCACTCCTTACCTGGCATGCACGCAGTCCAGCTTGCCTGCCTTTGGTAAGTTGCTATTTTTCCTTCCCCACCCGACCATCAGCTGTTCTGCTGTGCTGGGAGATTTAGATTAGCTAGAAAGCAGGAAATCGTTGGATTTCTTGCTTTCTAGCTAATCTAAAAGCAGAGCTGAACCTTCCTTAGGACTGAAGCTTCTATTTTTCAGTGCAGACTCAGGTAGCAGATTGCAGAAAGGTAGATCTCTGAGTGAATCCGTGATTCTGTAAGCAACTCAATCTGCCTGCCTGCTTTGCTTGATTTTGGGTAAAAGTTGCTCTTTTTTAATTAAAAAATCAATATTTACATAAATATTTACAATATTTACATACAAGCCACGCCCAGCCAATCACATGACCACCAAGCCACACCCACAAATTAGGCCACACCCACAGAACCAGTTGTTAAGAAATTTGAATCCCGCCCCTGTGCAGAAGCCATTGCTGCATAAAACACAAAGGGCCCAGTTTGGGATGGGGGCGAACAAAGACCAGGAGGAAGCAGGCACCAACCTGTCGTCTCTTCACTGCCTTGCATGCCTTCCAGTTGGGTAAGCAGGCTGACGAACCACTCAAAGGATTTTTGGTCTCGATTGATCCAGACAAAGTCTACCTGGAGAAAAGAAAGAACAGGAAGTCCCTCCTGTATAACAACTGCTTTATTCTGGCCACAGTTTGCAGTTAACGATGGTAACTTTATGAGCAATCCTTTCATTTATAACCTTCACAGGTCTGTGAAGTAAAGGAAAGCTGAAAGAAGACTGTTAGCACAGGAGCAGTTTCACATAGCAACAGGTTTGCTGAACAACCAAGTTGCCATCCCGATTGGGGTTGCCATCCTCTTATTTATTTACAAATGTAAATACCACTGTACCTTTCAAAATATCATTTCTACATCAGCTTTTGAACAGTATTTTAAAAATGGAACAGCTGTTACAATCAATTAAAAACTGCTAGAGCAGCTACTTGTTAATGGAGATGAAGCATTTAGAGAATCACTGCACTGCAGCTAGAAAAGGTTAGAAGTCAGGGAAGAGTAGAAAGACTTTCAAGAGACACCAAAAAGCCCATCCGTGGTTAGAGACTAGCCAAGGAGGATTTTCTAGCTTCAGGGGTTATCCTGTAAAACTCCCTCACCTGGAAAGGATCAAGGGCGTCCAATAATGAGGCTGGGATTCCAGTAAGGATGTTCTGTAAGAAGTATTCCTTCAGGCACAATGGCTTCAAGGGTTTTAGAAATAAAAATGCTATTTTTGAGGGAATTCCAAACTACTGCCAGGCATCTCTCACCTTCTGAAGCTTCATATTCTCATCCAAAGAATTACTGTGGCTGCAGGAGGCTTGTTTTCGCGTACGATGCCTGGGAAGAGGAACGAGTAGAGTCAATAAAAAAGAAAGCAAGCAAATAAAACCAAGTGCACAGGTACAGAATAGGGGAAGCTTGGCTCAATAGCAGTAGCTGTGAGAGGAATCTTGGAGTCCAAACAGCAATCACTTCAACGTGAGCCAGCAATGTGCTGCAGATGCCAAAAAAGCCAATGAAATCCAGGGTTGCATTAACAGAGGGATAGTACCGCTTTATAAGGCCTTGGTAAGACCACACTTGGAATACTGCATCCAGTTTTGGTCACCACATTATTAAAACAAAGATGCTAAGACAGCATTTTGCTACAGCTTGGACTCTAATCCCTTGCAGACCAACCTGAACATGATACTTTGTAAAATGGAGGCGAAAGGGGTGATCCCGATTCCTGCTGCAATCAACACCGCATGCTCTGAAGAGAAGATCCGGCGCGTGGAAGTGCCATAGGGACCATCAATGTAACACTGAAGAGAGGAGGGAAAAGGATTCGCTGTGTTTTGGCCCTGGGCTTGTCAAGGGTGGTTGTTTCCTTCCTTCTGCTTACAGCCAGAGGCTTCTGAATGTAGGGCAGACTTCATAGAGTCAGACGCACTATGAGGCTTTTAAATGTTCCTCTGGAGACACAGATTACAGATAATCAGAGTTGGAAGGGACCTTGTAGGCCATCAAGTCCAACCTGCCGCCCAAGCGGGAGACCCTACACCATTTCTGACAAATGGCAGTCCAATCTCTTCTTGAAAGTCTCAAGTGATGGCGCTTCCACAGCTTCCGAAGGCAATTTCTATTCCATTGGTTGATTGCTTTCAGTGTCAGAAAATTTCTCCTTATTTCCAGGTTGAATCTCTCCTTGTTCAGTTTCCCTCCATTGTTCCTTGTATGGCCTTCGGGTGCCTTGGAGAATAGCTTGACCCTTCCTCCTCTCTGGGGCAGCCCCTCAAATATTGGAAGACTGCTATCCTGCCTCCCCTGGTCCTTCTCTTCCCTAGATTAGCCAGGCCCAGTTCTGGTAACCGTTCTTCATATGTTTTATCCTCCAGTCCCCTCATCATCCTGGTGATTACAGATTACACACACACACACACACACACACAGAGTTTGTGTTTTAAGTTCTTTAGTTCATGATACTGGGCAAGCAGGCATGACAAAATCACAGGATTTCTCTTAATTTGGCAGGGATGATATCCCTGGGGGCGGGGGGAATGGTTTCAAATAGAGTTTCAATTAGTTTCTCCAAATAGAAGAGGAAACTAATTCCCATTGTTCAGCCAAACTGGCCTGTGACCTCTTGTTGGTTAGACAACTGTTTTTGGTTCTGCCATAGATTATTTTGGTGGCAGGATAGAAATGAAGTGATGAAATCCTGTAGGAATAATGTTCTTGGAACACTGTAGTTGCTATGGGGGGAGGGGGGAGGTTTCACTGTCTTGACTCGATCTCTGCCAGAGGATTTCAACAGTTGTTCACACTAGCCCCACTGAGTCACAGGACATGTCTAGATTAAGCAAAGGAATATTGCACTGTTTAATTCATGAAAAGGGACATGTTTCCTAGTCCTCGGCATTACATTCTTGCTGAGTTTACAGTCTTTTGCAAAGGAGCATGAACATTTGCAAAAAAATGTGTATGGTGCTACCTTTTTAATGGGACAAATGTTGCAGGAAAATATAATCTTCCACCAGTTGTGTTTTTTTTCCAAACATCGAAGGGACTGGGTTCCCTCCTTTCATTTCAAATCCCACCTCTTTTTACCCATAAATGTCTACAGCTCCACTCCCTAATGGCACTCTTTTTGAATTCTGCAGACTGCAGCCACAACCCAAATGTCAGAACCTCCTCCTGGTACACAATTGCCCTTCATTCCTTGCCAGGCCATCAAATTGAAAATGCACCTTCTCGGAGACAGAATTCCACTTGTACAGGTGCTTAGTGAGGGAAAGCTTACCTTGATGTTACAGAACCTATGATTCTTGATGGGCCTGCCAGAAACCTGATAAAAAGAAAACATATATTTCAGGTAGACAGTAAGTTGATGCCCTTTAGTCAATGCCTTGCAGCTTCAGCTTCTACTTTGAAATAGAAAACAAGCCTTCCTTCCTTCCTTCCTTCCTTCCTTCCTTCCTTCCTTCCTTCCTTCCTTCCTTCCTTCCTTCCTTCCTGGAATGTATGATACCATTTGGATCATCTCATCCTTAGTGGTTGCCACTGGCAGGTCCAAATCAGAGGAGCAAAAGAGACACTTCTGAAAAAAAGAGTCCATAAAGATACTCCAATGAGGTGCAAAGCGGCTGTTAGGGCCAGTAGTACTATGGTATAGCGGCCATTTCTACACAGGGGCAACAGAGTAACAGAGTTGGAAGGGACCTTGTAGATCTTCTATAGCCCATGGGTCTTCAAATTTGGCAAGTTTAAGACTTGTGGACTTCAAATCCCAGAATTCCTGACTAACATGATTGGAGAAGGAATTCTGGGAGTTGAAGTCCACAAGTCTTAAAGCTGTCAAGTTGGAAGACTCCTGTTCTAGCCCATCCCCCTGTTCAAGCACGAAACCCTAAACATCTATATCAAGCTGTATCTACATCAAGTATCTACAGCAGGCTGAGATTTCTTCAAAATAACATGTATTTGACAGCATTGACACAACCTCCCCACTACTTCAGATACAGAGATTACTGTGCCCCCCCAGAGAGCGTTAACAGACCAGATGACTGCAAAGAAATACAATCCTTCCATTTCCCCTCTCCCCCCACCTTGTCGGAATCTTTTCTCCATCCCTCTCCCCCCATCACAACTGATGAAGTTTCTTGGATGAGAAACAAAATGTTTTGTTTTTCTTCCTCAGGGAAAAGAACAGTCCAGTTTCCTTTTGAAAAAGCACTTTTGAGACAACTAAGACCTGGATGACTGAGAATCCCGACACATAGGATGACCTCAAAGGCCCCGATGGATTGCATTCCATGAGGTCACCAGATAAGATTTCCTGTAGTTCATGGGGGAATATAATCTCAGGGGTCTCCAACCTTGGCAACTTTAAGACTTGTGGACTTCAACTTCCAGAATTCTGGGAATTGAAGTCCACAAATCTTAAAGTTGCTAAGGTTGGAGACCCCTGATAATCTGTCAAGTCAAACTTAGTAACAGATAACCCAGTAATAAAAACTAGAAAAACTATTAAGGAGAGAGGAAAGGTATTTTAAACTCCAAACCTGCACAAAACTTGAGAGTTTGTTCTTGTTCCTTGACTTTCTGGCCACGGGCAATTCAGGATTGTCATCAAAGGGCTCCTGATAATTCCAGAAGTATTCATGTAACTGGTAAGTCCATTGTCCCAGTGATCGAACATGCAGCCAGATGGTCTCTTTGAAGAGAAGGAGAAGACTGAATGAAGCCTTCTTGATTAAATTAGTAGGTTGAAACACAGCCATCAGTAGAGGTTAGTATAAAGCAGTGGTGGCTAACCTTTTTGGGCTCGCATGCCAGCACCCAGAAGGCAATGCGCACACTCCATACACCTTGCGCATGTGTGTGATTCCCCCACGCCGCCACCACCCCTTACCTGCACTGTGCCTCCCAGCTGATTTTTGGCCCGTTTGAGGCCTTTTTCAGCCTCCCAGAAAAATGGGCCCATTTCATCACTTCCAGTATTTCCAGAAATACAGGAAGTGATGAAACGGGCCTGTTTTTCGGCCTCCAAAGGCTGCAGAGGCTTCCCTTCAGCCTCTGGGAGGTGGAAAAAGGCCTCAAACAGGCTGAAAATCAGCTGGGAGGTGCACGCATGCGCAGTGAGGTAAGTTTGCCTGGGGCTCGCGTGCCCATACAAATGGGTCTGCAATGCCACCTGTGAAACACATGCCATAGGTTCACCATCACGGGTATAAAGTAACAACATGAACTGGAACTCATTTTCTTGAGGTGGCAAGATCTGGGTAGGATATAGAGCAGTAAAGGGAAGGGATAAATGAAACCTTTGAATACTTTGCTTTCCATTCATCCAACGTCCCTGGAAGACAGAATTGAGACATAGGGGGTTCACTGTGCCAGATACAATAGGGCTGCCTTGAGGTTTGTGTTGGGGGGTTCAACAGATCTAGTCTTGAATCTTAAGCTCAGGCCGCAGCAGCTGGCCAGCCCTGTTTGCCTGAGGCTGGGACCATCTCATCTTATCTCCATTTCTGGGGAGTCAGATCTGACCAAATGGACACGCACCTTAGTGAACTCATATCTGGATGTACTCTAAGCAGGTTACCTTTAAACCATCTTCAGAAGCTATGGTTGGTCCAGGATGCGGTTGCTTGTATGAACAGGGGCTGCACTGGTTTCCAGTTTGTTTGAGGATTCCATTTAAAGACTCCCAGCAAGTGGCAGCAATTGCCTGATCTGGGCTGATTTTGAAAACTCAGTGAGATTAGGTCTGTTACTGAGAGAATTTCCAGGAGTGTATTTCATTTTTTTAATATATAATTTTAATAAAAAGGTTTAAACAAGACATAAAAGCTAACATGAGCATATGAAAAACAAAAGGGACAAGAAACAAAAAAGGAAGTTGAAAGAAAATATAAAGTGGCTTCCATTATTCTTCATAGCAATGGTAAATACAAAATATACCCCTCTCTCTAAAGTTACACCATGTTACTCTTATTCCTATAATTTTACTTGTCCAATCATCAAAACCGTTAAGGAGCAAGTTCATTTTTTCCAGATTTATACAAAAATGCTCATAAGAGATTTCCAGTCACCAATAAATATAGATGCTGTCTTTTCTCTAATCAAAGAAGTTGATTTATCCATTTCTTCCAACTTCCCCAGCCATTTCTCCAGAGTGGATACTTACAGTGCAGTTGATGCTCCAACACAGTTTGACACTGGTAAATAGCAAGAGCAAGAGCACTTAGACATATGTTGCTTCACAGTGCTTTTACTGCCCTCTCTAAGTGGTTTACAGGGTCAGCCTCTTGCCCGCAACCATCTGGGTTTGATGGGAGGCTGAGTCAACCTTAAGCCTGGTGAGATTCGAACTGCCAAATTGCAGGCAGCAGAAGGACCCTGCAGTACTGCACTCTAACCACTGTGGCACCATGGCTGAAGTGCAGGTTGGGGTCACCCTTCATGGCACCATAAGCCAGGAGGTGCTGGGCAGCTCAATGGGCATGGGCATTCAAGGCATCCCATTTCTCAGCATCCTGGCTGGTCTGGGAAGGGAGGGTCAGGAACGTCCAAAAGAGAATGGGGCCACTGCTTTTGACATGGAGGACTCTGCTCCCTTGCAGATGCTCCCATCAAGGCCAAAGCCCTGGGCTTGAGAGGCATGCAGCTGCCCTTCAGACGGTCAGTCCCCTACCTGGCTGCTCTGGAGCACTGCTGATAGTGAAGGGGTGCCACTCATACCGGGCGATGACCGGAACGTTCAGGTACACGTAGTCACCAGGTTTGTAGTGGAAAAAGGGGGACCTTTGAATCACCAAATGAGTCACCTGGATTTCAAAAGAAATAACAGGGGGACACTTTTGTGGTATCCTCTGGTAAGGATTCATTGGACAATTAGGCAGAATCCATTGTTCCTTTTCTAGTCTCACCAGCAAATTATATATGTTGAGACCCATTTCCGTTTACTTTACCATTGTGGAACCCACCTTGGAGGGTAGAAGGTTGACCTCCACAATGTACAGCCCACCAACATGTGACAAAGCAGCTGCAAAGGCCTTCTCTCCGAGGAAGAGAGATCCAGGGATCACAAACCACTTCCAGAAATTAGCACCGTGAATAATCAGCAAAGCCCAGATGGGGATGTAGAAAAGGTGAGTCCAGTAGAAGACCTGCTGGTGAGAAAGGAAGAGCAAAATGGTGCCTTTCTGAAGAGCAAAGTGAAACTAGACCGATGACTAAACAAAAATAAAATGCCATTATTTGCCCTTATTCCAGAGAGGGACATACAGGATATAAAAACATCCCAAACAAAATCCTGTTTCTTTTCTACCTGTGGTACATGGGCAACATAGGTGAAAAGGGGCTCTGAGCATCCAGGTGCAGCTTCCTCCAGTGGCTGCTGGTCATTTCAGAATCAGAAAAAGGTCATGATAGGCTCACGTAGTATAAGGTTCTTTCTGACATACTTTCTGTGCTTTTAGAAGGGAAAAACAAAATAAATTCATAAAAACAAAACATAAATGGAGTCTGGAAGGGAAAACAAGACATTTTTCAAAGCAAACACCTCAATTTTATTATGGTTCGTCACACAGTCAGCCAGATGTTCACACTGGATTTGGCTACTATTCTGCTGCCTCCAGGTACTGCCACATCCATTGTCCAGATTTTTTTGTGTTTCTTATCGACAATTAAGTCTGGGGTATGATGTGGCAGGTGCTTGTCTGTTTGAATTATAAAGTCCCAAAATACTTTAGCTTCTTCATTTTCTATGACTTCTCTATTTTATGGTCCCACCAGATCTTGCTTGCAAGCAAATGGCATTTCTTGCAGATCTTCCAATGCAAGTTGTGCTACTTTGTCATGCCGCTGCTTGTAGTCAGTCTGTGCGATCTTCTTGCAGCAGCTAACCAGATGGTCCACTGTTTCTTCAGTTTCTTTGCAGAGGCAGCACTTGCTATCTGTTGCTGACCTCTCAATTCTAGCTTTGTATGATGATGATGATGATGATGATGATGATGATGATGATGGTTGGCTGTATAGCCAGATAGTAGTTTAAACTGGATTGGCATTTTCACCCACCTATCTAGTCTTTCCCAAGGACAGGCAGGTTGTAAGCTATTCCAAGTAAAGCTACCTTTTTTCATTGACCAATGGTGGTTTTGACAATGCCAAAGGTGTTCAAGTACTGCTCAAGAAATTTTGGTATTATTATTATTATTATTATTATTATTATTATTATTATTATTATTATGGTTAGTCACACAGTCAGCCAGTTGTTTAGACTGGATTTGGCATTTTTATCCACCTATTGAGTATTTTTTTAAAATTACATTTATATGCTGCCGTTCTCTGAAGACTCAGGGCGGCTTACAATTTTTGGGATACAACCCAATGTGCTCAGCAATAGCCTTCATTCCATTGTATATGCCTGCTTATTACTAAGCGGCATTTTTACAAAGTCAGCTTATTGCCCCCAACAATCTTGGGTCCTCAGTTTACCTACCCCGAGAGGATGGAAGGCTGAGTCAACCTTGAGCCTGGTGGGATTCGAGCCTGCAATAATTACAGGCAGCTGGAACAAAGTGCTAGGCGTTTAACAGCCTGCACCACCAAGGCCCACGCTCCTGTCTCCTATTTCCTCCACAACCAAAACCCTGTAAGGTAGACTGACGTAGAGCCAACATTCATGCCTGAGGGATGCCTAGAACCCACTGTCTCCATCAAACTAGTTTCCTTGGTGTGGGCCTCATGCTTTTTCCAAGGCTGCATTTTGCTGCTGAGGCCTCCCGTTGGCAAAACATCTGGACCTCTTTCTGGATAGGAAGGCATACTAGCAAGCAAAGCACTGTGCAAATGGGGAGACTCTGAAGACTATGGGGAGCGGTGCTCATCTCCGTTTCAAGGCCATTGAGTCCGTGCTGTCCAAAGACATTTACAAGGCCATCATGACATCAGGAGGTGCTGTTATCTTCCCTCCGAAGTGGTACCTATTTATCTACTCACACGTGCATGCTTTGGAACTGCTAGGTTGGCAGGAGCCAGGGCGAGGATGGGAGCTCACCTCATTGTGTGGCGTTTGGGTCTCAAACCTGGACTGCTGGCTTTCCAGCCAACAAGCCCAGTGTCTTAACTGCTGAACCACTGTGCCGCCCCTTTGCAGGATGAAAAAAGGGCAAAATAAGCAAGGGAAGCAAAGGGAGGCTGAGCATGTCACCTCAAAATGACCACTCCTGCGGACCAAGGGAGTGGAACAGACGAGCATCAGGGAGATGAGGAGCTGCAGGAGGAGACCCGTAAGAGAGGCAGTTCCACGAATCCATCCAATGCCAGGCCGGGTGGTGAAAAGGTATTCCCAGAGATGATACCCTCCTTTGGCTTGAGACAGCCTCACTGTGGTGAAGGGAAAGACTGGATAAGTAACTCCCTAAAACAGCCTTTTGCATTAGGATGACAATTTGCATGTAAGCAGTTCTTCATTGAGTCATTAAGCCAACATTTCAATTTTTGAAAAGTAGCATTTTAGCTCTTTAATTAAAGCTCAGTACCAAAACAGCATAAAACCTGTTGATAAAAATTATATACCTGGCAAAGTGCATAATAAAGGCAGAAAGTGTGCAGAAAGAGATTATACACACACACACACACACACACACACTATCTCTATCCTTTCTATCTCTATCTCATATCTCCATATTAATGTACCGCCAACATTTCCACATCTCCACAAATATTTCATAATTTTATGCACCATTTTCTGTAATTGAGAAAAGCTGCAAATACCAGGGAAAAAATATGACAAGCAGAGAGTCCTATTTGTCTTTGTAGCCTTGGCTCAGCAGTGCGGTAATATCTTTTCCAACTAACAACTGTTACTGAAGGGCAACCACCTTCATGATCAATGCCATAAACCACATTACTTTTGGTCACCCCTGAAGGCTGCTAGGCACATCCGAAGGCTCATCCTTTTTCACTATCTATGTCACTACGTTTTTTTTTATTTGTCTGCCAAGCTTCTAAGCTAAGATTGGCAGGCAGTTGCCTGCTAGCTAGAACTTTGTTATCTTGTCTCCATAGTAATGAGATAAGGATGTCTTGTGATTTCTGTTTTACTGGCATGCTTCAAAAGTTTTTTCTTCACTTCCTGTTACTTCCTGTAACTTGTATATGCCTTTGGTGTGAGATTACGCTGCCGGTATGTAGTCCATTAGGTTTTATTATTTTTGTAAATAAAAAATATGTTTCTTAGATTACTTTTTTATTTAATCAAAGTTGACAGCAAAGAAAGGCATGGTCCACCTCTAATTAGCAGGGATTTATGGAACCTGATTTTTACTCTCTGACAATCTAAACCTAGAAACTCCTGCTTGAACACTTGTAAACAGGCCCTAATTGGTCAGGGAACAAATTTGTTTATTCAACAGCAAACTGTGTGCGCACCATGTACTACTACTTTATTGTGGTAGTAGTTGTTCTGTATGCCCATATATTGCCAAAGAGTGCAGTCAGCTGAAGACTCCACTCGTTGGCTCAGCCACCGGCAACAGAGTGCCTACCCTGTGCCCGTTGTACAACACCTGCTGCATTCCTTAGGCCGGGGAACAATATTCACAAAACTGGACTTGGCACAGGCCTATCAACAGCTACCTGTTGACGAAGCCATGGCTGAGACGCAGACAATTGTCACACACAGGGGGGGCTTTTAAGTGCAAAAGACTCCAATTCGAGGTGAGCATAGCCCCAGGATTGTTCCAAAGCATCATGGAATGCTTGCTGCACAACATTCCGGGGGTCATTCCCTATTTCGACAACATGATCATCTCAGCCACTAATAGGGCCCAATTAATGGAATGACTAAGGGCAGTCCTGGGGAGATTCCAGGAGGCGGGCCTGAAACTCAAGAGAGAAAAATGCAAAATAGCTGTCCCGCAGGTCGAGTTCTTAGGATTTTTAATAGTTGGCGCAGGCATCAGACCCACTAATGGAAAGTTAAAAGCCATCCAGGTAGCCCCCACCTCACAAAATAAGGCAGAACTACAGACATTCCTGGGACTTTTAAACTTTTACAATGTATTTCTGCCACAGAAAGCGACCATCGCTGAGCCGCTCCATAGGCTCTTGGACAAAACGGCGGGCTGGACATGGGGACAATGCGAAGCAGAAGCGTTCAAACAGATTAAGAATCTTTTGACATCGGACAGTGTGCTCATACAATACAGCGAAACACTGCCACTGACATTAACCTGCGATGCTTCACCCTATGGCATAGGTGCAGTCCTCAGCCACAGACTGCCCAATGGGACTGAAGCACCTATTGCCTATTTTTCAAAGACCCTGTCCAAGACCTAGAGCAATTACAGCCAAATAGATAAAGAGGTGCTCACCGCAGTAGCTGGGGTCAAATGGTTCCACGAATACCTCTACGGGAGACCGTTCAACCTCATCACGGACCACAAACCGCTTTTGGGCATACTCGCCGGTGACAAAGCAACGCCAAACATTTTGTCCCCCAGGATGCTGAGATGGACTGTGTTCCTGGCGGCCTACAGCTACACACTGATACATAGACTGGGCAAAGCAATCACTCATGCCGATGCCCTCAGCTGCCGCCCCTTCCCAGAGACCGCCGAGGACCCAGCGCCTTCCACGACAACCCTACTGACAGAGAGCATATGGCTGGGACTGATGACGTTGTGGGAGATCGTGAGACTGACTGGCCGCGATAAAACCATGGCGTGGGTTTTGAACTGGGTGTGGAGGGGATGGCCACAGGCGGTGCAAGGGGAGGAATTCAAACCGTATCAAAACAGACAAACTGAGCTGTCAGATTTGAAGGGCTGCCTGCTGTGGGGAGACCGGGTAGTCATTCCCCCCACTAAGGCAAAGAATGCTGGATGGTCACCCAGGGGTGGTCCGCATGAAGGCTTTAGCACGGAGCTATATGTGGTGGCCAGGAATGAACACAGAAATAGAATCCTGGGTCGCCACCTGCACACCGTGCCAAGAGTTCATGCCCGCACCACCAGCAGCCAAACCCAAAAAGTGGGAAACACCGGCAGCCCCCTGGGCTAGACTACATATTGATTTTGCAGGCCCCTACCAAGGACAAACATTTCTGATAGTGGTGGACGCATACTCCAAATGGCTGGAGGTCGCATTAATGCCGTCCACCACATTGGAAGCAACCATTAGGGTGCTTAGATGCCTATTTGCCACCCACAGATTACCGGACGTTTTGGTCTTCGACAATGAGCCGCAATTCACAGCGAAACCATTCGAGACATTCCTAGTGGGTCTAGGAAACTGTCATGCCCTGTCTGCAGCTGCCCACCCATCGACGAATGGGCAGGCTGAAATCATGGTAAAGGCCACCAAAGGGGCCCTACAATGAATGGGAAAAGGGAATTGGCAAGACATGATCAACCAATTGCTATTAACACAACATATCACACCATACACAATGACACACCGCAGCCCAGCTGAACTGTTGATGGGACAGAGACTAAGGACAATACTAGACAGGTCCACCCAAACTACAGCATGGAGACACCCCCGGATTCCACCAGGAAATGCCAACAGTTCACAGTGCGGGACCTGGTCTACACACACAATTACACTGGAGGACCAACCTGAGTGCCTGCAAGAGTAATCAAGAGTACTGGCCCACGGTCCTACCAGGTGGAAACTGAAAATGGAAAGGTCTGGGAGCAGCACATTGACCAGCTCCGAGGCCGGGTCCTGGGTGTGGACAACCAGCCGGAGGCCCGGGTCGCACACACCGCGCAAAGCCCAACACAGGCCCAAAACACAGAAGAAGTACACCAAAGACACTTACCATGGGTTGAGGAAGTCCAGCAATGTCCTTCTGAGGCCTCAAGCTCGACTGTCCCTGCCGCGCCAGTGGAAGAGTTCCAGATGCTTCCACCGGCAGGGACCGGAGCAGCAGTGGACCTGTCCGCTCGGACTGCTGCCCCAGGATCAACTGAGGTGCGCAGGTCCAGTCGCGCCCACCGAAGCCCCGCCTACCTATGCAACTATGTCCTCTAGGTGGGTCCTGATTGGTGGAGTATGGACATATATGGCCAAAGAATGGAGTCAGCTGAAGACTCCACTCATTGGCTCAGCCACTGGCAGGAAAAAGAAAGTCTAGTCAGTGGCTGAAGCGGTGGACAGCGCCGGCTATAAAAGCCGGCACCTGCCGCATGTTCGTTTTTGCATTTTTCTAAAGTTTAAATAAAGCTGTTATACCTGACCCGTGTCCTGCCTATCTATGATTGCACAACCCATCTAAAACATTAGTAGCTGGTTTTTGTTACTTACCCCTTAAATAAAATTTGCATCTAAACTAAATGTGGTTTGAAATAGATCAAAAGAAAAATATATGACTAGCCTTCAGTTGCATTTTGCAAAGCCAATGAATGTGACTGAAATAGGAGCAGTGAAGGGATCGGCTTCTCATAACTCCTCTCCAGATTAAGGAGAAGACAAGGATTGCCTGTGTGTGGCTCCTGAGAGATTGTGCAGGAAAAGCAACTGCAAAACTGTCCTCTCCAGCAGATTTGAGAGGCTTGGGGACCAGAGGAATATTCACCTTGGCTAAGCTACACTTGGAATCTTTCAAAGAGATCTGAATTTGCTTACTTCCTCTCTCAATTATGCTGGAAAGTTGCATATTGCAGATTTCTTTGGAGTTAAGAACTTTCTGAAGAACAAATTGTACTACCCTGGGAGAACTCCCTTCCAACCTGGAAGAAATAAACTGAATAAGTTTGAAGGTTTAACAAGAGAAGTTTTTTCTGAGAAGACACAAAGAGGAAGCTGTTTATAGAAGGAGGTAAATGGAAAACAATAAGACAACTTGTGGGGCCAGACTTGATAGGACTAAGGATCAAGGTTTAAAAAATGAAAGGAGATTTATAAAGTGAATCTATTGGATAAAGATTAAAATATTCCTCTTTTAGTTTCTGGTGGTTGTTTATGGAATTTCTTTTTGACCAGTACTGCATGATGAGCCTTTAAAGATTAGTATATGTGAGAGGAGATCTCTTCTGCTTAACTTTTTTTAGAGCAAATGATAAGTTTGGATTATAATGCTGAATTTTTTTTCTTAGGATTAAAATATATATGTTAATATTTCTGGTAGCTCTTAATAGACCTTTGCTGGTTAGGAGTGAAATAAATTACAAAATGTATTTGTAAAAATAAATTACAGTTGTTTTTTGTAATTTGATTATTGATACAGCAAGAGAATGGGATACAGAAAGAAGAGCTTTTTTTAGCCGATGTACTAGAGCAGGCATCAAGTTAACCAAATTGTTTACACTTGTCCAGAGAGAGGGAGAGTCATCTTTCATATTTTCTTTCTTTTCTGTATTTTTCATTTATTTTTATTTTCTTTAGTGTTTATGTTTTCCTTTGTTTGCATTAGTTTTTTATCTTTGTATTGTAAACTTTAATAAAATTATTATTTAAAAAGAAAAAGAAAAACAGCATTCAATTAATAGAAAAGGAAACAAAATCTAGATTTTTAAAAATAATTTAACCTCTGAATATTAGCTTTGGTTTGAATATAAGTGACCAAGCGAAGCTGTTTGTTGTTTCTGTAGCCAGACAGCTTGCCAGCTACAGTACAGGTAGTAGTCCTCAATTTACAACAGTTCATTGAGTGACCATTCAAAGTTACAACAGCCATGAAAAAAGTTACTTATGACCTTTTTTCACACTTATGACCATTGCAGCATCACTGGGGTCACATGGCCAAATTTCAGATGCTTGGCAACTGACTCACAGTTATGACGATTGTGTCCCAAGGTCACATGATCCCCTTTTGTGAACTTCTGACAAGCAAAGTCAATGGAGAAGCCAGATTCACTTCATAACAGTGCTACTAATTTAACAACTGCAGTTATTCACTTAACAACTGTGGCAAGAAAGTTGTAAAATGGGGCAAAGTTCACTTAACCACTTTCTCACTTATCAACATAAATTTTGGGCTCAGTTATGGTCGTAAGTTAAGGATTACCTGTACCAGGTATGCTACTAAGAGTCAGTGACAAATGTGAAAAGTGGCCCCAGCCATTGAACTAGACCAGAAGTCTCAAAACTTGGCAACTTTATTTATTTATTAATTTGACTTGTATGCCGCCCCCTCTCCAAAAAGGACTCAGGGCGGCTCACAACTAAAAACAGAACAATAAATTAATTAACTAAAACAGTATTAAATAAAACAAGCCAAATTCATCTAAAAAACCCTTACTAATTTAAAATAAACCCCCCCCCCCGGGCAAAGGTCAGCACAGCCCGGCCTGTCCAAATAACCAGGTTTTCAAATCGTGGCGGAAGGTGCGAAGGTCAAGGGCCAAACGGAGTCCCAGGGGTAATTGATTCCATAAGGTGGGAGCCGCCACAGAATAGGCCCTCCCCTGGGACCCCGCCAAATGACACTGAGTCGCAGACGGCACCCCGAGGAGCCCCTGCCTGTACACTCGTACAGGGCGGTTGGCTTTCGATGCCGGCAGGAGACGCTTCCATAAATATTCTGGACCCATGCCTTGTAGGACTTTGAATGTTAATACCAAAACCTTGAATCTCACCCGGAGGGCAACCGGTAGCCAATGCAGGTTGCACAGGAGGGGTGTAACATGGGAGTACCAGGAAGCTCCCATCACAACCCGCGCGGCCGCATTCTGCACCAGTTGAAGCCTCCGGATGGTATGCAAGGGCAGTCCTAAATAGAGAGCATTGCAGTAGTCGAGTCAAGAGGTGACAAGTGCCTGAGTGACCGTGCGCAGGGCATCTCGGTCCAGATATGGGCGTAACTGGCGAACCAGCCGGACCTGGGCAAAGGCCCCCCAAATTTAAGACTTGTGGATTTCAACTCCCAGAATTCTCCAGCCAGCTATGCTGGGAGTTGAAGTCCACAAGTCTTAAAGTTGCCAAGTTTGGAGATCCCTGAACTCTAATGATCTAATGCAGGGTCTCCAACCTTGGCAACTTTAAGCCTGGCGGACTTCAACTCCCAGAATTCCCAAGCCAGCTTTGCTTTGCTGGCTGGGGAATTATGGGAGTTGAAGTCCGTCAGACGTAAAGTTGCCAAGGTTGGAGACCCCTGATGTAGTGCAAAGGCCTGACATTGAAAACAGCTCACAAACTACAATTAGTAGTCTAAAAACCACATGCTGGGTTGCTCACGTATGCTGGCTCCCGGTCCCTTTTTGGTCCCAAATTCAGAATGCTGTTTCTGACTATTAAAACCTTCATGACTTTAGGGCCAGGTGCTTAAAAGCTTTGCTGGCTGCCAGTCGAACATGTTACTAAGGGGAAAGATGACATCTTAAGTGAGACTTCTTTGTGATGGCACCATAAGCTGCAAAATTAGTCTCTAGTCGGATAGATAACCCTGTTTTTGAAAAAAAATTCAGACACAACATGAACTTGCTATACATTTGTGTTGTTTTTTTGACATCTGTGGTTTTTAATCTGGGGATATTTATTTTTCTATTTATATTTTAAATGTGTAATAGTTTTTATAAAGTGCTCTGGTATAGCGATGAAAGCCATTAAATAATAGAAGAAAACCAATATGAAGCAGAAAATTTGAGCAGCATTTACCAAAATTGATGACGTGAGCTCCCATGTGAAGGATAGTTAGAGCCCCCACCATGTAGCCCATCAGCTGATGCAGGATGACATTCAGGTCCAGGGGCAAAACTTTGGCTACCCAGGTGGTCCTTAGCCAAGTCAGAGATCGGCGTAACATCAGCACCTGGGGACAGGAGATGAAGGGCGAGCAAAGAGCTGAATTGGGGGCCAAAAATGCATCAGTTAAGATATTACAGCAGAGTAGGGAAATAACCTTGAAAAAGAAATGTACTATAGCAGGGGTCTCTAACCTTGGCAACTTTAAGACTTGTGGACTTCAACTCCCAGAATTCCTCAGCCTCTCTTTCAACAAGGTTCCTATATCTACACCTCTATGGTTTCATCATCTCTCTTAGCTGTGATAGTTAATTTCTGTATTGTTGTAACCAGTAGAAAATCATAAAACAGAAATCCAACCTAGAACTAAGGAGGCATTTCCTGACTGTGAGAACAATTAACAAAAGTTGCAGATGATACCAAATTGGCAGGAATAGCCAACACTCATATATGTGCTATATAAAAATTAGCTTTGAGCAATATTTCTCAGACTTGGTAACTTTCAGGGAGTTGAAGTCTGCCCTTCAGATTGAGACTAGACTGGTAACAAAGTGTTTGGAAGCCAACCCACAAGCTCAGAAAATGAACCTGCACCCTCACAGTATTCCATGTGTGGTCTTACTAGTGCAGTATGTGAAACTAACACTTCACGTGTCAACTAAAAAGATACTCCTTTGGTCTTTTTAGCTGCCAGAAAAAGGGAGTGGGGGAAAACAGTGCATTCCTTAAGTGCCTAGATAATCATCCCGGCAGCGCAAAGTTGTCGGAGCGTAAGGATATTACTGGAGAGCATGATTGATGACTCTTGGGGATGGATGTGTCCCATTGGAGAATATACATCCGGGGGGATGAACACCAGGGTCAAGGGGGAAATGAATGATGTGTTTTAGTATCGGCTGCACCCAGCTAACACCAATATGGCCACTTCTAACAAATCAATTTTCTTTTCTCTGAGATGCAGCTAGAGACTTATGATTTGAATGGGGGTGGGTTTGTTGGAGTCCTGACATCATATGATCTTGATATTCCTGTTGATGCAACCTATGCTACATTGGCTTTTCTGGCAGCTGCAGCATATTACTGGTGATATTTAAGTGTTTGTCAGTTTGTGGTATCTGCCCTCCTTGCCTCCCTCTTTGGATGGGAGCTTATAGCACTGGACTTGACAGGAATTGCATTGTTCTACACATTAGTGTCAATATCAACGATTTCATCTACTATGCCAAAGATAGGCCATGTGGACACCAGGATAGCCGCTGGCAGTCTATCAGTCCTATCAGGGGATAAGTAGTGATTGCTTTAATTTTTAAAGTTGGAAAGTAAAGCACCAGCCTCATCTGCATTTCAAGGAAAGTCTATGGGCTCAGTATTCCCATTTCTGGAAAACAGAAAATGAGGGACTAAGACTGCTTGCCACCTGTGCCAGAGGTACTGGTGGCCACCCACAGGAAGGCAAATAGTGGAGTAAGAGAACAAGCATTTTCTGATCAATTGCACACACAGTTCAAGGCCTGTGACTTTGCATTGAAGGCATTTTGTCATGAGTCCTTTCAAAGTTCCAAACAGAACTGTCCAGCAATGACTGCTCTGTTATAGAGATGTCTCCATCTCTAGGAATCGGAAAATTTTCATCATCCTTTAAAAAACGGTGCATGCAATGTTCTGGGCAAAAATGTGCTAATGCAAAGTTATAATTTAAAACAAAGCTTGGATTTCCTAGTAAACGTTGTTTTCCTCCTGACACCCTGCTCCAACTTTCCCTGATGATGAACAGGCTTGACAGGTTGGGATGTGAGATGCAGCCCAGTTCCTCACCAGTATGAATGCGCAGTTGAAATTCAGGCACTGCCCACAGCCTCTGGCCACCACGATCCAAATGCCAGAGCCAGCCTGCTTTAGGGAAGCCAAGATGAAGAGGATAATGTTCACGCAGGCATAGCTACCCAGCAGAAGGAGCTTGCTCTTGTTGTTGTGCCAATACACAGGACTCAAGATATGGGGGGTTTGGCTCTTCCGGGGAGCTGTGGGCGGCTTTAACCAACTTGCAGCGCTGAAAGAGAAAGGAGAGAGGAGTTTTCGGGGCTTTTCAGCATCCAGAGGGACACAGGAAGACTCAACACAAATAAGCCCAAAGACCACTCTTCCCCCCGAGTGCAGGGCAGGCAGCCATTTCTGAAGTCTTACTAATTTAGACCGTTTAATTTGGATGTGGAGCAACAGATGTTCTCTCACTTATCTGAAGCCATTTAGGGTTTCAGATATAAGTGTCAGAAACAAAAAGGAACGGATGAACCAGCTGAAGTTTGCAAATAATGTTCATGCTCCTGAAAGATCAATGGAACTGGGATGGCACAGAGTGTGAAATGTCCTTCATTGGAAATGACTGATGTTGACTGGATTCAAAATACCTTATTGTTAAGTTCTCCATGATTTCTGGAAAACACTGCAGTTCCCCTCTCAGCTCCTCAAAGGTTATGGATCCACTTTTATCAGAATCTGCTGACTCAAAAAGAGCCCTTGTCAGGTCATCCAGCTTCTCTTCAGGCAAAGATATTGAGTTCTCTTTCAGGCATGCTTTTAAGACCATGCGTAATTCATCGGGTTCAATAGAGCCACCACCTATAAGAAAACAAATCCACTTGGCTTGGTGTAAATTCCCAGGTCAGATTTAAGGTGTTCTTATGAGGAGGAGGGGGGCGGGGAGGAAGTCAATGGACAGAATGTGTGCACCAGGAAATCAAAGTCAGTAGACTCTGCTTCCTTGCCGGATCATGAGAAGGTTGTATCTATACAACCTAAAACCAAGACATTTCCCTGGAGGACTGAAAGCTTGGAGGAACTACAGTGATACCTCCTAGAGATTCTTCCTCTGAGACTTAGAGAGCCATAATTGCTGCAATTATTTTTTGACTGAATGGAACCATATGGAAATTATACCATTTAAAACCTTCTTCCCTATATATATATATATACGTTAAGGAATTACTGAGAAATTGGGCCTATTGATGGGATCTTGTCATACTCCTTTACCCTCAAACTATCCACTATTGACCTCACCCCATTCCTAAGAGGTCTGTAAGGGGCGTGCATAACTGCACCATCATGCTTACCGTCCCTGTCCTATTGTCCCCATTTATTCGTACCTATTTCCTGTATTCGCACTCATGTTTATTGTTATACCTACTGTCTTGTAAGCGATTGACAAATCAAATCAGTAAAATAAATACATACAAACAATCTCCTGCAAAGACAGAAGCTAAGCAAGTGATGGCTCTAGATCGGCAGTCCCCAACCTTTTGAGCTCCATGGACTGGCAGATGGCTGGTGGGGAGCAGATGGTTTCATGCAGGCAACCTAATCTCGTGCACGTGCAAATAAAGCTGTACGCGCTCGCCTGCCGCTTGTGTGGCCTGGTTCACGCTACCCGACCATGGCTCTTTACATATTCCAGAATCAATCCATTGTCTTTTCCCAATACATTCTAACTCCTTGCTGATCTTGCAAAAGAGCCGTCTATCTCATAACCTATGTATGGTGAAGGTTTAGTCCAATTTTTGAAGATCTGCCTCACTCCCCTTCTAGAAGTGATGAATGAAGTCTTATTAAAAAAGAGAATACCTGAGACATGGTTGGAAGCTTATATTACCCTAATACCTAAAGAAGAAATGGACCTACAAGAAGTTAAAAATTATAGACCTATCTCATTGTTGAATTCAGATTATAAAATCTTTGCTTCAATTTTGGCAGAAAGAATGAAAAGATACTTAAATGAATTTATCCACACAGATCAAAATGGATTTTTGCCAAAACGACAAATTAAGCAAAATGTGAGAATAATTTTAGATACTCTGGAGTATTATGAAACACATTCTGAAAACAGATGGCACTGATGTTTTTAGATGCTCAAAAAGCATTTGACAATGTGAACTGGCGATTTATGATATTGCAAATGATGCAAATGGGCTTTGGAAAAACTTTATACAAACTATTGAGGCAATATATAATAATCAAACAGCAAAGATATTGGTAAATGGAGAGCTAACAGAATCTATAGGGATAAGAAAAGGAACCAGACAAGGTTGTCCTCTGTCACCCCTGCTGTTTGTTTTAACACTAGAAGTACTGAATAGAGCTATTAGAGAAGATGAAGAAATAAAAGGAATGAAAATTAAAAAGAAGAATATAAACTACAGGCTTTGCAGATGATTTGGTATTCATACTAGAGGATCCACTTAAATCAGCACCTAAGTTGATAGAACAAATAGAAGAATATGGAATGGTGGCAGGTTTAAAAATTAATAAAGATAAAACAAAGATCCTAACAAAGAATATGTTAGCAAAAACGCAAGAAAGATTTAGAAGATTTATTAGAGATCCAGATTGCAAATAAAGTTAAATACTTGGGAATAAATATAACATCAAGATGCAGTACATTGAAAGAAGATAATTATATAAAACTCAAACAGCAGATAGCGACAGATCTTAAAAGATGGGAAAATATGCAATTATCTCTTATTGGCAGAATATCGACAGTTAAGATGAATGTTTTACCCAGAATCTTATACTTATTTCAGACAATTCCAATTAGACTTGGGAAAGAATACTTTGAAGATTTAAATAAAATCACATCAAAATTCATATGGCAGGGCAAAAAGCCAAGAATCAAATTTAAGCTATTACAAGATGCAAGGTCAAGAGGGGGATTCGCACTACCAAATTGGGAATTGTATTATCAAGCTGCAAGCCTGATGTGGGTGAAAGAATGGATAACATTGAGAAACAATAGATTGTTAACTTTAGAGGGTCATGATCTATTACTAGGATGGCATGCTTTCTTATGGTATAAGGGAACTAAAAACAAGGATATTTTAGAAGACACTATGTTCGAGAAGCTTTGTTTTTAAATTGGAAAAAACCAGAAAACAACATTATATACAAATTCCATTATGGGTATCTACTATTGAAGCTTTTCATATGCAATAATATACAAGAAGGAACAAACAGTTAGATATGAAGAGATTTTAAATGAAAAGGGTGAACTCAAATCGATGCAAACACTACAAGAACAAGGTATAAAAATGAATTGGTTTTCATATTTGCAAGTACAATCTAGATATGATGAGGATGTTAAGAATGAAGGGATTTATAAAAAGCAAACTGAATTAGATAAAATTTTGATGGGCACGAACGAAAAAATGATTAAAAAACTTTACGGTTATTTATTAGAAGTTAGAATGGAAGAGGAGCAGGTTAAGGAAACAATGATTGCTTGGGGAAAAATTTTGGTTATGGGATAGATTTAGAGAGATGGCAAACACTGTGGGATCAGAATTATAAAATGACAATGTCAACTGCATATAAAGAAAATTTGTATAAGATGTTTTACAGGTGGCACCTATCCCGAGAAGGATTGCAAGAATGTTCAAGGATAAATCGGATAAGTGTTGGAAATGTCACCAGATACCTGGCTCCTACTACCACATGTGGTGGACTTGCGTTGATGCTAAAAGATACTGGACTAAAATCCACATGTGGCTGGAAAAAATGATACAACAACATATAGACTTGAAACCTGAGATATTCCTGTTGGGAATTGTCCCAGAGACATTTAACAAAGATTTGAAATATCTGATTGTTAATGTACTGACAGCCGCTAGAATTGTATTTGCTAAAAACTGGAGAAATGATAAGACACCTACGCAGGAGGAAGTGATTAAGAAGATTTTGGATTGTGCGAAATGAGTAGATTAACATTTGAAATTAGGGATCAAGAAGAAAAGCAGTTTTATAAGATATGGAATATGTTTTATCAATGGTTAGACAAAAAAGTTTGGTAATGTATTTTTGGGAATATAAAGATAGATAGAACTGTTGAAATAATATAGAGATTATAATATGACAAAGGATTAATAATAAGGATTATAGCTTTTCCTTTTGTAATATTGAGCATGAATAATGAGGGGTAGGCACTGTGATTTTTGACCGACCGACATACTTGAAATTGATATGGATTTATGTGTTGTATGTTTGTTTGTTATGTTTGTGTTTTTGGAAAAATAAAACTTTTTATAAAAAAAAAAAAAAATACACAACATTGCAGAATTAGGAGCGCTGGAGGCTATTCCATGAGGCACAATTGTTGGCAGCCATGCAAGGACCTGAAAATCAAAATCTAATTTTGATAAAACACAGGTTATCGCATTCATCAGTTTGGAATTTTACCATCCACATCGTAGACCTGGAAGAGGAATCGGAGCTTGTCGGTTTCATTCCCATGGACCAGCAGTTTTAAGGTTTTCAGGAGCTCATCCAGGCTGATGGTTCCACTTGCATCGGAATCAAACAAAGCAAAGAACCGCTCAGCAAAAAAAGACTGTGAGAGAGGAAGGAAAGGTTTGAGAAGCCAGAGGTGAGAGAGACTCGAGCTCCAGAAGTCTCTGTTGTCTTGGGGCCTTGGTGTAGAAATAATAAGTGATCAAATCTCTCAAATAGAGAAATGACGATGGTTGTGTTCACTACTGACCATGATAAATACAACTCTATCATCTCACCTTAGTGGGGAGGCCTTGAGGCTTGTTTGTGGAGATTCTCAGTCATCCAGGTCATAGTTGTCTCAAAGGCACTTTTTTTTTCTTCAAAAGGGAACTGGATTGTTTTTTTTTTGCCTTGAGGAAGAAGAAAACATTTTGCTTCTCATCCAAGAAGCTTCATCAGCAGGCAGGCAGCAGGCAGAAGTAGTCTGCAGTACTGCACTCTAACCACTGCGCCACCACAGCTCATCCGACTATCCCAACCATATGGGATCAGCATAGCACACAAGCCAACTAAAGCTACTACAAACAGGGAGAAGGCTGGCAGGACGCATCCATGAACACCAACTAGCAGTCAAAAGACATGATGAAAATTATTTAATTTCACAACTTGTAGACCATGGCTGTCAAACTCACGGCTCGTGGGCTGAATGCATGTGCTAGCCATGCCTATGCCTGGTTCAGCAAAGAGGAGAAAAGACACGATATGTCACATGACGCTGCTGTGATGATATGAGTTTGACACCCTTCATATAGACAGATTTAACCATAGTTTCAACTGGGAAAATGTGACTCTCCTAGACCAAACCAAGTCCAAAAACACCAGGGAATTTCTAGAAGCCTGGCATGCTGAGAAATCAGCCATCAATAGACACATAGACATTAACAGCATCTAATGACTAGGCAAGAGACACACCCAGCCCCAAAAGGAACAAAAAAGACCCCAGCATCTCTTCACCAGCAATCAGCACCCAGATGAGCACAGATTAACTCCAAGGTTAACATCAGACCAACCATCAAATAAACAAGACCCCAATCAAGATACTGCCAAAGAAGCCAACAGCAAACAGCCCAATCAAAGAATTTCTAAGGGCAGCCCTACCAACAGTGACAAGCAAGCCACTAGAAACTGACAGCAAACAGAACTCCTTACTAGCACTGAAGGTGTTACCTAGTTAAGGTAACAATGACATGAAACGTCTGCAGGAATGAAATGAAACCAAACATCTGCAAGAAAACAACCAGGGCCTTGGTGGTGCAGGCTGATAATAGCCTAGCACTTAGCTCCAGCTGCCTGTAATTATTGCAGGCTCGAATCCCACCAGGCTCAAGGTTGACTCAGCCTTCCATCCTCTCGGGGTAGGTAAACTGAGGACCCAAGATTGTTGGGGGTCATAAGCTGACTTTGTAAAAATGCCGCTTAGTAATAAGCAGGCATATACAATGGAATGAAGGCTATTGCTGAGCGCATTGGGTTGCGCTCCAAAAATTGTAAGCCGCCCTGAGTCTCCGGAGAAGGGCGGGATATAAATATGAATAATAAAAAAAAAAAGCTCAGAGAGCAGCCAGCGCCCTGAGCTGCAAATATTCTCCTTTATTAGAATTGATTCCGAATGGGGTGTGTGTGGTGGTGGTGGTAATCAAAGCATCCTATTTCTTTGCAGTCATCTGATCATTAGCTCTCTCTGAGAGCTGCTGAGGACACCATGGGGGTTTATCTGTGCCCTGAGGGTCACCTGAATCGGAGTGCAATTGGTTGTGGAATCTTCCTGGAACTTCTGCAAGGGCTGCGTTGTAAACTGGAGACAGGTGGTGTCTTATCCCTCCCCCTCTGTTGAGGGAGGGGTCTTCAGTTTTAACAGGGATGGATTTCTTCCAATCCCCCTCTCCCCACCATCTGGTCACCACCCCCCTCCCCGCCATCAGAACTGATGAAGTTTCTTGGATGAGAAGCAAAATGCTTCCTTCTTCTTCCTCAAGGAAGAAACAGTCCAATTGCCTTTTGAAGGAAAAAAGCTTCTTCAAGGTGGTTTTTTGAGGCTGGTAGTATAAGTTCCAGACAAATTAACAACTGTAGCTCTCTAGTCTGAGAGTGCAAACAAATGAGAAAGGCAAATGTATTAGTCAAGCATCTGTATCTATATATGGATAAAACTCTTGGCCCCAGAAGTGCCTGAAACAGCGCAAAAACATTGTCAACAAACAGGCTAAGTCACAAAATGCATCCAAAAATCTGGGAATTGAAATTTGGCAAATTTCATAAAACATTTTATGATAAAAAATTGTCATGAAGGATTTGATGACATAATACAAAAGGTCATAAAACAATTCCTGTGGCTCCCTGCTGATGTTGACTGCTCTATACAGTTTAACATAGGCTCCTTTCAAGACAGATACATCTCTGAATATCCCCCTGAATTTTAAATATTTTTTTCGGTGCATTAGAAGTTCTGTCTTTGTTGAAGGCATTGAGGAACCTGGTCAGGAATCCTCTCTGAAATGGTGAGCCCAGCAGTCACAGGCTGTCTAGTGTTAAATTAAGTAAAGGTAAGGTTCTCCTTGCACATACATGCTAGTAGTTTCCAGCTCTAGGGGGCTCATCTCTGTTACAAAGCCAAAGAGCCAGCGCTGTCCGAAGACGTCTCCGTGGTCATGTGGCCGGCATGACTAAATGCTGAAGGCGCACAGAACGCTGTTCCCTTCCCACCAAAATGGTCCCTATTTTTCTGTTTGCATTTTTTACATGCTTTTGAACTGCTAGTTTGGCAGAAGCAGGACAAGTAACGGGAGCTCACTCCGTTATGTGGCGCTAGGGATTCGAACTGCCGAACTGCCGACCTTTCTGATCAACAAGATCGGCATCTTAGCCACTGAGCCACCGCGTCCCTTAGTGTTAAATTAGAGACACACAGAAAATGCTTGGGTAGAGTCCAAATCAAGAGGAAGAAGCCCGCCTCATGTTTTAAACCCCTGCCATCCAGCAAAAAGGCTCATCCAGTGTGTCCCCACCAACTCTCTTGCCTTTCCATTTGAGGGGTCATTGGTTCCCTGCTCTATGGCTTCTTAGTCTTCTGGTAAGATCATTGGTACATGGATGGAGACTCTGCAAGATGGTTGTATTTTCTGCAAATTATAGGTTGGCACTTCCCCACATTTTTATGTTTTGCTTAATTGTTTTAATTATTTCAATATTTTAATATAAGTGTTACAGTTGTTTTAACTTGTGAGCTGCTCAAAATCACATGTGAGATAGGCAGTTATTTCAATTGAATGAATGAATGAATGAATGAATAAATAAATAAATAATACATTTTTTAAAAAATCTGCTCTCCCCCCCCCCGCCTTTCTGCTTCTTCATCAGGTCTCTCGACTTTAAATAGCATATCAAATGCATGGATCAATTAGTCAATTCTATCAAGGAAGAGAGGAAATAAAACATCTCTGTACTTTTTGCTTGCAACAGTGGTCATTCCGGCACGGCACGGCTGTCACCCACACAGCTCAGTCAGACACAACTTGCCTCCTTCACTTTAAGTGCAGTTTTGAATTGTTCCAGGCTGATTTCTTTCTTGTCACCAGCAATATTCTCAAACTGCTTGGCTACCCACACAAGCCATTTTGTGTTATCATCCAGGTTCATGGTTGTTAGTCCTACAAGGTAGATAACAAAGTAACAGAGTTGGAAGGGACTCCTACTCAAGCAGGAGACCCTGTACCATTCTGGACAAATAGCTGTCCAATCTCTTCTTTAAATCTTCCCGTGATGGGCCACCCACCACTTCTGAAGGTGAGCCATTCCCCTTGTTGGTTGTTCTCACTGTCAGGAAACTTCTTTTTAGTTCTAGGTTGAATTTCTCTTTCATAAGTTTCTATCCGTCACTTCTTATCCTGTCCTCAGATGATTTGGAGAATAGGTTGACCACCTCCTTTCTCTGATAGTCCCTCAAATAGAAGACTGCTATCATGTCACCTAGTCCAGGGGTCGCCAACCTTTTGGACCTCAGACCACCAAACTCATAATTTTAAATTCCAGGGACCACTAACTGGTTCTGTGGGCATGGCCTAATTTGTGAGTGTGGCTTGATGGTCATGTGACTGGCTGGGCATGGCTTGTATGTAAATATTACAAATATTTATAAAATTTTGAATTTTTTATTTTAAAAAAGCAACTTTTACCCACAAAAAATTTGCTTGCAAGCAAACTCATAAAATTTGCTAGCAAGCAAACTCACAAAATTAACTCACAACACACCATGTATGTAAATATTGAATTTTTTATAAAAAAAAAAGAGCAACTTTTACCCCAAATCAGGCAAAGCCGGCAGGCAGATTGAGTTGCTCACAGAATCCTTCAGTGATCTATCAATCTGCCATCGGCTAGCTCAGCCTCTCAAATTTGCTTGCCATGAGTCTGCACTGAATAATAGAACCTTCAGTCCTAAGGGAGGTTCGGCTGTGCTTAAAAGCAGAGCCGAAGATCTAAAGACTAACTAGAAAGCAAGAAATCCAACCATTTCCTGCTTCCTAGCCAATCTAAATCAGCTGGTGGTCAGAAAGAAAAAAAAAAGGAAAAATAGCAACTTAGCGGGCAAGTTTGCCGGGTAAGGAGGGGAAGGTTCCCGCAGGCCATGTGGGTGGCACAGCCTTGTGTTTCTGCACAGCCTGGATTAATTGCTTTGGGGGGGGGGTCCTCTGGGGGTGACATTTCTCTGTGGCCCACCAAAATTTGCTCACGGCCCACTGGTTGGCGACCGCTGACCTAGCCCTTCTCTTTGCTAGACCACACCAGTTCCTGCAACCATTCATGTTTTAGCCTCCAGACTCCTAATCATCTTTGCTGCTCTTCTCTGCAATCTTTCTAGAGTCTCAGTATCTTTTTTGTATCCTGGTGACCAGAACTGGATGCAGTTTTCTAAGTGTGGTCTTACCAAAACAGTATATAGCGGTATTAAGACCATAGTTCTCATGATCTTGATGCTATCCCTCATTTGATGGAGCCCAGGACTTCATTGCCTTTTTTTGACAGCTACAGCATACTGCTGGCTCATACTTAGGTGGTTGTCTACTAGATTCCTATATCACTCTCACAACTATAGCTGTTGAGCCACTTGTGTTATTCTTGTGCATTTGGTTTTTCTTGCCCAGAGTTAAAACCTTACGTTTCTCACGACTGAATTACATCTTATTGGCTGGGGTCCAGTGTTTAAATCAGTCAAGATCTTTCTGGCTCTTGAGCCTATCTTCTAAAGTGCCGGCTATTCCCCCCCCCCAGCTTTGTGTCATCTGCAAATTTGATGAGTTCCCCTTTGATCTCATCTAAATTGTTTATAAAGATGTTGAAGAGTACTGGGCCTAAGAAGCTGCTTGGGGTACCCCACTTCAATAGATGTACTACAGTTCTGTTGAGGACTCCACATCGAGTACAGTTTGTCGGCCAGTTATGAATCCATCAGGTAGTGATGCTGCCCATCCCACTTGCTTCTATCTGACCAAGAAGTAGGCTGTGGTCTACTTGGTCAAATGCCTTATTGAAGTCCAAATGTATTACACTGGTAACATTTCACAGGTTCACTACTTCAGTCACTCTTATTCTGAAATAAGAATTCACCTTTTGGAAATTGAGGTCCATATATTTTCAAGTGGCCAAGGTGGGGAAACACTGTGCTGGACTGCAATGAATAAAGATATGAATATAAAGGAGATAAAACAATTCAGTCAGGACTGAGCTTCCAGTCAGAAACATCAGAAGATTCTGGATTCAGACTAAAACTCGAGTGGTTGCTTAGTGCAGAGGAGCCATTCTGAGGCTCAAGACACAGCTGATGCTCAATCTGCTTTTCGTTTTTACTGGAACCAGACAAGGCTGGGGTCAGCTCCACAAGAAGGCTGAGTAGGCACTGGCTAGGAGTGCCAAATTTTAGGGGACACTGAAATTGAAAAGACTTCAGAAAAACACAGAAAAAAACAGTAATGGTGAAGTGTGAACCATCATATCCACTGAAGAGTCGTATATATTTTTGTACTTTAAATAGGACAAGGTCCAAGAAAAGAAAAAATAATAATGTCTGGAGTTGAAAATCATGTGCAAAATGGGTGGGATTCTACCGGTTAGGACTAGTTCTATAGAACCGGTTGTTATGATTCTGTGCAGTTCAGAGAACCAGCAAATTGTGCCGCTGTCTGGCCCCACCCCTCTCCGCCCGCCCGCCCTGCCCTGCCCAGTCAGTCCTTAATGCACATGCCCGACATCGCGGGCTACATTCTTCCCACCCAGTCACTCCTTAAGGTATTTCTTTGCTTCTTTTCTCTCCCAACGACCAGCTATTCCGATGATCAGCTGTGCCAGGATCCCCCTTGCTGTCTTACTGCTTCGCCAGGTTTCCCTGAGGCCGAGGAGGTAAAAAGGGGTGTGGGGGAAGTGGGTGTGGGTGTGGGTGCTGCTGCGCCCCCCTGCTCCATTTTTTTGCCTTCTTGGGCCCCAGGGAAGATTCCAGGAGGCAAAAAAAAAAAACCACTGGAGGGTTCTGAAAAAAAAAGCCATGCCCACCCAGTCACATGGCCATACCCAGCTAGCCACACCCACATAACCGGTTGTTAAAAAAATTTGAATCCCACCCCTGGTGTAAAACTCAAAAACTTGAAGGAAAAAAGAAACAAGAGGCCATTTTGGGGAAATTCCTAGCCAAACTGGGAGATGGGCCAAAGCTGTAGGGTGCCCGCATATGACTTTGCCTTGGGTGCCAAAATAGCTAGCTGGCCCCGGACAAGGCTGAGGATCAGTAACTAGGAACTTAGTCCAGACAAAATAAGAGTCCCTAGCTGAATGGGTTACAAACTGGCTGTGTCCTTGAGCTTGCTAAATGGGCCCATTTCCTCGCTTTATTGTTAACTGGCCTAGTATCTTTGACTGTTCCGTGTATTTATTTTGGAACTTCTTTATTTTTCTTTGAATGTTTTAATTGATTTAATTGAAGTTATTTTTAATTATAAGCCACCCAGAATCATTTACTGGGATGGGCAACTATAGAAACTGGATGAACAAACACACCCCTAAGCGGTCCCAATAGCAGTCTGGTCATGAGAATGCAAGTAGCTGCTGTCCTTCAGTTCTCTCTGGATTACCCTCATTGGGATTCCTGCAGTCTGTTCCATTTTTTTTTAATTCATATTTATATCCCGCCCTTCTCAGGAGACTCAGGGCGGCTTACAATTTTTGGGATACAACCCAATGCACTCAGCAATAGCCTTCCTTCCATTGTATATGCCTGCTTATTACTAAGCAGCATTTTTACAAGGTCAGCTAATTGCCCCCAACAATCTTGGGTCCTCAGTTTACCTACCCCGAGAGGATGGAAGGCTGAGTCAACCTTGAGCCTGGTGGGATTCCAGCCTACAGCAGTAGTAGGCAGCTGGAGCTAAGTGCTAGGCTATTAACAGCCTGCACCACCAAGGCCCTTTGGGCCCACGTTGGGCTGCCTTTGGCAAAAACCTGCAAACTGCAGGAAGGCTACAAACGTTTAAGGCTATCCTTGGTCACCTTGTTGGCATCTCTTCTCTTTATGGATGCTGCGGAGTTTCCAGATCCTTCAATGCCTGAAAGCTACCTCTTCTCATAGGAGGCATTCTGGATCCTGAGATTGTCTTTCAAAGCTATTAGATTTATCTAATCCATTGATTTAATGCCCACTCATCAGGCAGTGCTTGGTGGCTTATGGGAGTATTAAAACATTAGCACTGGAAGAAGAAACAAAAGTAATCATAGTGATAAAAAGACCATACCGAGGGAAATGCAGGTCTCAGGTTTCTTAAATCTAACTATTACTGTTTTCTCCACCCCCCTTAAATTTGAGCTGCTTTGACTACTGCTGACTAGATAAACTGACAGTAGCAGCTTTATGGCTCTGGGCCATTTCATTGGATCACCTTCTAACATCTTTTGTTTGCTCCCTTTTGTGCATTGTGATACCACAGATGAAACACGTGTGTCGGTGGCAGATGAAAGGACCACAGCTGCCCAAGTGGGTTGAGCTTCATCATTCTTGTCCAGGGATGTGAAGTCAGGGTGGCAGCTGTGACCATGCAACTGAACCCTTGCCTCCATATGGGACTTCGCTCGCAAGATTGCCAACCCTCTTGGTATTTTTCACTCCACACCCCCCCCGGACATTTCTGCTTGTGATTCTCCAGGTGTTCATATTCTATAAACTAAGGGCTATTCTACAGACACACACACATACCTTCAGGAGAAAAACCGAAGATTCAGTAAGATTACACAGACAATACCAATAAGTTAACACTGCATCAAATCTAAGGGACAGATCCTGTGAGAGTGTTAGGACTTTCCAGTTTGGTTTTATGGCTTGCAACAACCATAAGAAATTACTGTACTACATGATTCATGGAAAGCATCTGTCCAATCCTGTGATTTGACTGGCAAAGTTTGGAAATGTTAACCATAATAGAGTGGAGAGAGCAAGAGAGCACAGTATTCTAGTGTTGGGGCTGGAATGACCAAAGGGAGAATAAAGAACGGCCATGTCTCTTGAACTTGACACCGTATTACTAGCGTGTGCCTTTTGTTATTGTTTTTGCAACTGCATCACCCTTTTGGCTCACAGTCAGCTTGGGAACCACAGCAGAAGCATACAGACTACAAGGACCACCCCAAAGGAACTTCCCAAAGGTCCCTCTCAAATGTGAATTTAATCAGGCGTGTTATTTCAACAAATAATGGTAACAGTGACTAAAATCTTCATATGATTTGTCGCTCCAGCTGAGAATCTTATGGACAGTTTGCATTCCACACTGTAATTGTCAGGAGATTAGAGGAAGCATTTTTCTTTGTTGTTGCTGTTGTTGTTGATTTCAGCCAATCTGGTTAACATTTTATCTCTTGGTACTTGCTGTGTAATTTACAGCTAAATGATGCAATTCTTATTTATATATTTTCATCTTATTGCCATTTTTACAGCATTGAGAGTTTTAACGATTTGTCTTCATGTTTTTAAATTTGATTGGGTTTCTAGTTAGTTTTTAACTGTGTGATATTTGTATTGTACTGTTTTTATATGGTTGTATGCCGCCCCGAGTCCTTCGGGAGATGGGGCGGCCTAGAAATCCAAATAATAATAATAATAATAAAATAATAATAGTAGTAGTAGCAGTAGTAGTAATAGTAATAATAATAATTGAGACACTATATTAGATTCTGTCTGTGAGCAGGGAACATTCTGTCACATTCCCTCCATGAATTCATTCCTAATGCCCAGGGGATTGTGTGCTGCTTAAATTAGTATAACTTCAGAGCCATATTATCCATATTTTCCATCTCTCAGAAAGAGCACAAGAATTCTCCTCCCCTTTCTGGACAAATTCTACTTGTAGAATAACAAGCTCAAAATAAAATTGCTATTCTACTTCATTATTATGAAAAGGGGACTGCAATGGACATGTGAAAAACAGGTCATTTTCCACTTCAATTTGCTTTGTTTTGTGTCCCAGTGATCTGCTGAGCATTTTGGAAAATCTAACCCAGCCCAGAAGACACCAGGTCCATACTTCTCCAGATTAGGGAAGCCAAATACTGTGGGATGACAAATCGGGAAGTCATTCCATGCTAAAGCTGCAGCAACTTGGAGAATGAGGCATTTTGTGCAGTGAAAAATAGTACAAAGACTATCATTTTGCACATGCAAAATCAACTGCCTTACATCTAAGTAGCTTGAAAGGCGGCCACAGTTATCAAAGAAAGAAGATACTGATTTTTTGTTCTTAAAAAACTCAATTATTTAAGCATTTTGATCGTTTAGGTCGTGTGAAAATCTTCTCATAAAGTCAAGTAATAACAACCTTTCACAAAATAAATGTGCTCCATTTTTCTTCTCATGGAAAATGTCCAAATAATAGGCGGATTTGAATTTTGCTCAAATCACTGAATTGGGAGAATTAAAACTTCTTACCCAAAGGCTGTATGCAGTTTTCTCTCACTCATCTCAGCTGAATCAAATCACATTTATTCTGAAGAAAAAGACTTAAAATAAATGAGTCTGGATAATTCAGACACGAAATTCAAAATGCATTGCAAAAGATAGGAATGGATTACCTGAAATTTTCGTGCCAGCGGCTTCTTTGTCTAGCTCCTTGAAACCTTCCCAAAATAATTTACAGAACTTCTTTTTGACACACATAAAAAAGACATAATGAAACACACTGAACTAAATATCGCCGTGTAGCATTCGATACCTTCTCTGCAGCAGCCAGCCGCACTCCCCCGTCCATGAGGGGCTTGCTTAAATTTATGCCACACTCCTGTTAACAGGTGTTGCTGACTAGCTGAACGCAAAAGCAACTTAGGGGCGGCCAAAACATAATTACTTCAGATAACACTTTTCAATCGAAAAACAAAGCTTGTTTGCTTGTTCAATTGATTTGTTCTTCACTAATTCACTGAATTGAGTAACACTGCAAAAGCACAAAAAATAATGTGTTCTAAATGAGCATAAATCTTGTTAACATTTCAAATAAGCTTTCCATAGAATCTCTTGTCCTGGGATTACATTATTCATCTTGAATTTTAGTGTCTTAAAAGGTGCGTTTCACACTTTATTTCTATCTGTTTAAGCTTACAAATTTGTTTAACACATATCCGATGTACAAGAATTTTTAATCCTATCAAGTGTGGATTAATGATGCTATCAGCAACATAGCTGTCCACAAATAACTTCTGAGAACAAACAACAATGAATAACCATCAATCCCAGAAGCACCTGCCCACTTCCTAGACACTAATCTTACGGTCATTCATCCAGGTTAAGAATTCAGTAAGAAAAGCGTAGAACAGCAAGAACTGTAAATAATTGTTGAGTTAATCCAACGACAAGAACAGAATTTTCTGACATGATCTTTAACATACAACTGTTAAATTAATTATTTGTTCCTTAATCTTTGATAATAGATATCAATTCAAAGAAAAAAATGAAAACAAAAATGTTTAAAAACAAACATTTAATTTCAGGCATGAAAATGGCTACAGGTGTATTTCAATTGCTGTTACAATTAAGAAACCAGACCTCTTGATTGTTCATAAAAACCTACAGTACCAAGCAGTAAATGTATCTTAAGAGGCTTTTTTTCCCTTCATGGCTTGTCTTACAAGCTCCATGTCTTTCTGTAACAACTGCTTCAAAATCTGTTTACTTTGCTTTTTAGGATTTCCGCAAAAAACACTCTTTATGGCATCAAGGACTTCCATTGATCTTTCAACAATATCCTGAGCCATCTTTTTATGTGGTGAATTCTCTGCATATTCAGTTAATTCAGGACTAAAGCCATATAATAAATTAATAAATGCTTTTAATTTCCCCATTTCTTTTTCTGTGTCTTCTGCTTTCTTTTCCGGAGACTCAGATGCAGGCAAAATGATGTCCACTTCTGGTACAGATGCAGTTGTTGATGGGGAAGGAGACATTTCTATCTCCACTTGCGTGGTGGGTGGAACTGTGGACGAGGAAGGAGTGATATCTATGTCCAGCTTTATTTCTGTCTCAGATGCTTCAGATGAGAGGGAGGAAGGCAGCTCTATGTCCAACTTCATTTCTGTTATAGGTGGAGCTGTTGATGGGGGATTAAGAAGCTCAATGTCAAGTTTCACCTGCTGTTCCTTCTTCTGCAACAGCTTTCTCTCTGCCTCCCCTGCTAATTCCAGAGCATTTTTTAAGTAACCCTCTGCTTGCTCAACATACTCATGAAGATCTGGGTCTTCTTTAACAGAGGAAGGTGCATTCTTAATAGTTTTAATTAGCGTATCAATTGCTTCTAAGATGTCTAAACCTCTAGGCTTATGATGAACCAACTTCACTGGGTGGCTTTTCTGCTGTGGCTCATTATTGTCTAGCGTCCTATGTAACTTTTGTACATTCCTTAGAGATTCCACTAGACTAGCCAAGGCTCCATTTGTTAATTGATCAAAACTCTTACCTTCTTTCTTAGTGGTTGCTTCTTTTTCCAACTGAACTGAAATGGTGCCCAATGTATTTCCTGGATTTGGCTCTTCAGAAATCAGAATAACAGACTCACTTGTGTCACTTGGGAGATATTCTGAGGGACTTGGGTTGGAATGCAGGATAACAGATGCAGATGCGTCATTTCTGAGTTTCCAAAAGGCTGTTGTAGTTGGAGTATCCTTTTTCATCAAGGCAATTGTTCTGGACTTGTCACTATTTTGGGGGTTCACATTCACCCAAACAGTGTCCATTGCTACAGAGGGAGAAGTTACTAGCCTGGGTACCAAAAGAGTTGCTGGTGGTTCAGTTGACAATACAAGTTCTGTGGGGATATTTTTTACCACATCTTGCAAAAGATTCACAAGATCATTCAAAGTTTGCTCTTCCTTTTTTGCTGCAATTTCACCTGTGTTGGAAGGTTCTGTAAAGCAGTAAATAAAGCCATTAAATGTATACCTTGTTTACTTTTTTCTTCTGTGAAAAAAGGCATGTTTTATGAACATGCCTGCATTGCTACATATCACAATTTGAAACAACTCTGTTTCATTAATAGTCATTCCTAGTTTAAATTCAGATGAGATTATTTGAATTGTTATGTTTTATGGCTTGGCTATATATTCTACCAGAAGGGCCCCGTGCTCTCAAAAAATAAAGAACGTTATCCATGTAATCCAGTCCGGTCCTGCTGGAGCTAAACAATCAACTTCAAAGCCTCCCCCTGTATGAAAGTATGCAGACTTCTGGAGAAAGGACATCATCAGGTGTCAGCTATGAGAGGAAAAAAAGTAGACTAGACTTCCTCAGGAAAAAAAAAATCCATTTCTGTTGGTGATAAGAGACTCACTGTTCCGGGGAACAAAATCTGAGTTTTATAGACCAGACAATCTATCTAGAGAAGTATGCTGTCTCCCAGGAGCAAAGATCAAAGATTGAGAGGTGTGCTAAAATAATTGTCCAGAGATTATTATTCCTTTTTGTCCTCTTTCACGTGAGAATGAATAGTATAACAAAGAGCCTGAAAACAATATCAAGAGACTATGAGCACCTAAGAATGAAAGCCAAAGAGATGGGAACACAGGTGGTGTTTTTAATCTGTGCTCCCAATAAAAGGTAAACATCCAATGACAGAACAGAGAATTTTTGAAATAAGCCACTGTCTTAAAGCATGATGCCATCAAGGGAACTTTGGATTCCTAGGCCACAATCTACAATAATTACATGAAGGGCTTCTGATAGGGGGTTGACCTACACCTCAAAAGAACGAAAATAGCAGTGCCCATTTTCTCCTGTAGGTGTTTATTTTATTACAGCGTGTGATGCTCACTCTAGCTTTCTCTTTCTTGGAAATCTATTGTGGATATCTACATTTGCATTTAAATTTGACGAAGGCATAACACTGGTGCATCCCTTATGTCCAGAGATCTCTTTTTCCTGACCCTCACCTCCACAAACACATTACAAAGTAAGTGTAGGTATTAAACATAAATAATGACTGTATAATAAACTTAACTTGTGCAAAGACTGAAAGCTCATGCAATGACAACAGGCCAGTTGAGACAACAACAGAAAGCTGTTCTGAGAAGACTTTAAAATGACTGGGCATCAAGTCACTTTGAACACATAATGGGAGGGGGAAAAAAGAATTCTTACGCAGGACTTCAATAGTGTCTTTCCCTTCCGATACAACCTCTTCAACTGCAGTTGGCTGCACAGATATCTGTTGAAGAGGGGGGGAAAATGAATCATTTCACTGTGGCTATCAGCTTTTTATCTTTTGTTGCATGCTTAAATGTACTGTCAGGAGAATATATGTAATCCTGAAGCTGAGGGTCTAAAGGCCTTTACCTCAATAACAGTTCTGAACACTTACCTCACAAACTGAATCTCTACCAACTTCAAGGTGTCAAGACAATCGGACTGATAAAGATCCTCAAACGTGTCTTTTGTTTTTGTTTTCTTCATGGGCCCATCCATAAATGGGCAGGGAGGAACGCCAGTTTCAGAGTTCTTTGGCAGAGTGGCCAACAAACTTGTAAGGATTCTACCTCCTTATCAGTAAAATTATCTTAAGCAGGCACTGCCAATATATGTTATCAATTAATCATATATGCAGTACAGTATTGATATATTAGGCATATTACAACCCCAAAATAGAAATTAAATGTTTTGAGCATCAGATAAATATATGTCAATATTGTAATGTTTTCTTCCCACGCAACAATGGATCTCCTGGCATTCATGCAGCCCAATTTTGAAAGCACAACGCTAGTTTGATCTGAAAGAGAGACAGTCACAGGGCTGTAATGCATCCACTCAGCATCCAAGCAAGCTCTCCTTTAGCCTACAGACCAGGGGTCTCCAACCATGGCCACTTTAAGCCTGGCAGACTTCAACTCCCAGAATTCCTTTGCTGGAGTTCAAGTCCGTCAGGTTTAAAGCTGCCAAGGTTGGAGAGCCCTGCTCCAGACCACCTTAGACAGCTGCCTGATGTTCAATATTTTCAGGAGGAGGATTACAGGTAGTCCTTGACTTACAACCATTCATTTAATGACCATTCAAATTTACAACAGCTCTGAAAAAATCTGACTTATGACCAGTTCTCACACTTATGACTATTGCAGCATCCCCACAGTCATATGATTAAACTTTAGATTAAACTGGTTGTAGCATCCTGGGTTTGTTGTTTGCAACCTTCCTAGGGAGTTTCCCCATCACATACACACTTACACACACATTCTCCCATAGAGTAGAATCATTTTAGCCATAACATTGCCTGTTTAGTTTTACCTATTGTGTGAACCCAGGCACTGTGATTTCTAAGCTATAATTTAAGGCTTACTATCAACAAGCTATGTCTTAGTGCAATGGGTAAATGAAGCCTGTATGGGGAATACATGCTTGGTTGCATGTGAGAAAGAGAATATTCATATTTTTGTGTGTCTCAGAAGTGATTTGAGAAATTTACGGTATCAGAAATACAGCCTATTTCCTGTATCTTGAAACTTAACATTACCTCCACTACTTTAACATTTTCGTAACGGTGTGTCACACCTAAAAAAAACACAGAAAAAAACAAACAAAAAAATTAGAGTTAGTTGCACTGTACAGCAATTGATTTTCAACTCATTTTATATGACAGTTATTTTCTTCATTTTTTATTTGAAAAATCATGATGTTTTGTATCTATTGCCACCATCCCTTTGAAATAACTTCACCAAATCCAAATGTAAGGTTAGGGAAGTCTTCTAATATAATTCCACAGAGTTACAATCTTGGCCATGCAACGGTAGCCACATTAGGAGAACGGCTTAAACTGCTCTTTCAAAACAATCTCAGCCAATAAAAAAACTGATCTCAAAAAACTATCCATGGTTGAAACTAGTCTGCATTGAGATGAGAAGCAAACCACTTCACTCCTAATGCAGGAAAGTGAACTGGATGGGTATAGTTCCTCCCCAGCAGTCAAGTTCCATTCCAGCTGGTTAGTCCCAAGAACAAGCAACATGGAATGAATATCTCTTCTTCCTGATTTGACAGGGAAAACCTTGAATGCAGATTTTGATGAAAATTAAAGAAGTCAACCAAAACATTAAAACTAGGGTGTGCTTTCCCATATCTTCATCTAATATGAAAACCACCCTGAACAAGCACGCTTTGCAGTATTAGGTGAAGCTATAATGTGCATATATTTTTAAAAAACAGCTACAAAATTGTAGTAAAAAAGACTGAGGAACAGTTAATATAAAAAGAGGCACAGGAAAAAATGCAGAGTGATTTGACAATTATTCTGGAAGTGGATAAAAAAGGCTAAACAAAGAGCCTCCGTGAATAAAAGGAATTAAGAATTAAGTGACGTTGGGATGAAACTGAAGTGAAAGAAGTATTTTCAAGATTTGAATGGGAATGATAAAGGGAGTGAGAGAGTGAAATTAAAAAGAAAATGTTAGTGATTGCAGCTCTGTTTGAAACAGCTTTGGGAATGTTTGCTAGTAGGAAATACTGAGGTCAAAGCACTGTGTGTGTGAGTGTAAATGTCTGTATGTAAATGTGATGGCTTGCAAATTTATCTATGAATTACAGCACAAACCATTAAGGACATACTTCATTTTAATATCATTCATTTTTCAATGTACATTCAGAAAAAAATTCCATCTAGTAAGATTTATTCTTCAGAAAGCAGGAAGACTGCTGTAGTTTGAATGTCATTTGTTAATTATATCTTACAGGATCCTAGAAGAATCCATCATCTCTCACAAAAATGAGAGAGGCACCATGAAGAGAAGCCCTCTCAGCTGCTGTCCTCGTTCCTATTTCCCATCATACTGGCTTTCAGGAAAGGCATCAGAGCCTGATTTTCCCAGAGAATCTTCGAATGGGGAGAACAATGGACCCCTCCTATTACAGAATGGATGTTGTGGCTCTTCTTTGGGGCCATGCTGCTTTGTTTTGCTCAGTTTATATGAAGGTTGTGATTTTTTTTCCTGTTGTGGACTGCTTTGAGCCTTGTTGTATTGAGCAGTATATAAACTGTAGTAAATATATAAAATACCAAAGGCAGAAAGAGAGGATGCAAAACTGTATCTTTGTGATGTGTGCTTTAGGAAAGCGATGAGAAAAAATTGGGCAGTCTGGTTTTATACTGGACAGGACAGTGACAGACAGACAAGGGATTTGCATTTTGGTAGGTGATTGAGAAATGTAAGATTGTAAGAAGAATCGTTTATAATGGATTTGTTCATTTATAACAGGGGTCGGCAACCTTAAACACTCAAAGAGCCATTTGGACCTGTTTCCCAAAGAAAAGAAAACACCGGGAGCCACAAAACCCTTTTCACATCTAAAATGAAGGTAACATTGCATATACCTTTATGCTATGTATAAAAAAACTATAGAATTTATGAAATAAAAAGCCGAGCTTCAATTATCCACCTGCAGCAAACAAAAAAATGGTGTCTGCTGCTGTCTGCTGTCACCCTCAATAAATTGAGTGCTGGTGGGTGTCGCACATTGGCAATTATGATGCATATTTTCAGCGACAGGGAGCTGCAGCAGAGGAGTGAAAGAGCCACCTGCGGCTCCAGAGCTGCAGGTTGCTGACTCCTGCTCTAGTCTCTCCACAACAGCAACCTTGTGAGATGGGTTGGGAATGCAAAGACGTAAAAATAGAAACCCATTTGCCAGTCGAACGAATAGGCTGAAAAATATCTTTTATCCCCAGGCTGTCAGACTTCTGAATACAACATAAACACCACAATAAGGATTAATATGACAGACATGCAAGGTCAGCACCAAGGAGGCTCATTTCAATTTCATTGTACACATGTTGTGCATTGACAATAAACGTGTGACTGATTGATTGATTGATTGATTGCAGGAAAATGGGAGCTGAGGACGTTTAGGAGGAACAATTAAAGTAACTGGTGCCAAGGAAATTGGGTTCTGAAGAATGTGGAGGGTGTGGTCCAAGAAGAAACCCAGAGTGAAGAAGGGATGGATCCAGGTCGAAAACAAAACTAAGCCAGCTGCCTAAGGGGAGTCCACTGAAGAGGTCTGGCCCCAGAAGAACGGCAGAGGGGCTAAGCAGTGATAACCGAACGGGTGAAGGAGGGATGGAGGAAGGCAGCCGGCAACTGCAAACCTCCGGACAGCCCTTGGATGGCCGCGTAGCCTCCCACTGCTGGCCCTCGGGCCTTCTGCAGCCGAGGAGCGGTTTCTCCTCCGAAGGGGGTGCGATCCCAGTGAGACGGAAGAACCGGCGATGGTGGGGCGGAGCTGAGGAGAGCCCGAGAGGACAGCCGCCGAAGCGCCACGGGGCGAGGTCCGAGGCGGGCTTGCGAAGGCGGGAACGGCCGCAGAGCTGCAGGGAAGCCTGAGGGGAGGCGGCCCCGTTGCCTTTCCTCGCCTCCTGCCGGCCTCAGCCGCTACAGGACACCGAAAGCCCCCCGAGGGCGCCAAGAGGGGCTTTGCTTCGCCCTCCCGCCGCCCAGCCAGGCCGGGGCTCGGCGCCCGTCGCCAAGGAAACGCCCGGCGGCCCGGCACCGCTCAACCGCCCGGTGGGGTGGGGGGCGAAGGCGGGCGGTGGTCTCCGGCTCTTCCACGGGAGCCTCGGCCCCTCTGCGGCGGAGGCCTTCCCGCCCCTCGCCCCCCTGCACCGGCAATGGCCGCCTTAGCCTCTCCCCGCCCGTCCCGCCACTCACTCGGGTGCGGGCTCGCCAGCGGGAGGAAGCTCAGCAGCGCCCCCGGGAGCAACAGCAGCAGCAGCCGCTGCAGCCGCCCAGCCACCGGGAAGCCGCCGCCGCCCGGCCGCCGCCCTCGCCTGGCCGCCATCCGCCGCCTCTTCCTCCTCGGGCGGCAGGGCCGAGTGCACAACTGCCGCCCCCGCCGCCCCCGCCTCGGAACCCGCGCCCCGCCCGCCCCCCCCCCGGCAGCACCTCCGCCGGACCAACCGCTTTAGCTGCCCGGCGAACCTCTTGCTGGGGCTGCGGAGCCCGCCGTTTCTTTCGTGGCATTTCGTGATTTCGCCATGCATGCCCGCATCTCGGGGGCTTTGAGGGGGGCTTCCCCATCCCACCCGGTCCACCTGAGCCGTCCCGAGGGAACCTGGATGCTGCGCCCGCTCTCCCCCGCACCTGAGCCAGGAGGATCGGGTGCTCCTCGGGGGTGGCGGCCCCACACCTGTCCCGCCCTTCCCCAGTTGAGGTTAGGAAGGGCAGGCCGGACGCAGCCCAGGATGCTGCTGCCCTCAGGCCAGGCCAGAGGTGCCGTTTTGCTTTCACCCTGCCTGGAAACGGAGATGCGCAGCCTCCTCCAGGTGACAACAGGAGGGTTATCTTCCCAGGGGAGCCTCCAGGTGCCTTCATTAACTCCCGGTGCCTTTTATCCAAGAATCAAAATATCAGCCATGTTCAAACCGCTTTCCAATTAAGACTCTTTGCAACCCGTTGTGCCCAGAGCTGCCTTAAAGATGGTTGTGCAAAATGGCCAGGCTGTGAAAGTGCACAATTTAATTTGATGGTACAATCTCCCCCTCCCCATCATTGTGTTTTGCATGGCAAAGTTTAACAACCTTAACAAGCAGTATCTGCTCATGCAGATTGTGTTTATTTCCAGAAACAATTGGGGAACCCAGAATCCACCTGCATCATGCAGACAGAATTCCCATATACAGGTGGGCAACAGATTGGTTCATACAAATATTACTCTGGTGATAAATGGTAACCTACACACTAATAGCTTAGTCCACACATTACACCAAGCCACTGCAACTATCAGTACCTAATTTTAAGAAAAAAACCCTCAAGATTTGGTAATTGATTTTAATTGTAGTTAAGAAATTAATATCACAGTACAAGTCTTTATGAAGATGTAATTTTTTCAGACACAACAGAACAATTTTTAAAACACAACAAAGCACAGTGAAAAATCTAACATTAGAGGCCTGCACCTTAAAAGGGCTGTCACACGTTTAACCAGATTCTCTGGCCACTAAAGAGAACATGCATCACACCCAAATGCCAAAAATAGCAAGAGGTTCAACAGCATTGCTCAGCAGTATAGTTTAATGGCTTCTAACAGTAAACTATGTGTTTTCATTGTTATTAAGCAAGCCAAAGTGGCCTGGGTCACATATAAATCATAATTTCCAAATTACAAAGGCTGGTTAGATTATTAGCATATGAAACATGCTGAGTTGCCCTTAATATTAATCGTGAAACTAAGTTATAGCAATAGCACTTAGATTTATATACTGCTCCATAATGCTTTACAACACTGCCCCCAACGATCTGAATCCTCCTTTTACAGACCTTGGAAGGATGGAAGGCTGAGTCAACCTTGAGCCAGTCAGGATCAAAGCCTGCAATACTGCATTCTAATGAGGACACTGCCAGGCTCCTTATGAGCACTCTGCCAGGTAACTAGGCAAACTTGCAGTCCCTTCTCCCTTGCCAGCTACCTTTGGAATGTCTGCCCATTCTACTACTTATATTACGATCAACGGGTGTACATCTCTAACTACAATTTGGGCATAGTGAGAGAAAGACCATTTCCCCAGGCCCATCTGTTGCCAGAAAGACCCCTCCTAGATGCATGATCAGCATAACCCAATTTAGAATGTAGGATCATGGGGCTGGAAGAGGTCTGGGAGGTCTTCTAGCTCAACCCCTTTCTCAAGGCAGGAGATCTTATACCAGAGTCCCCAAGTCCTGGTCTGCAGCCTGGCCTGGTGGGAACTGGGCCATGCAAGTAGCAGGTGAGTGCGCTTAACTGCACCTGCACAAGTGGTCACACACACACAAAACCATCCCCTTCCCCCCTCCAATCTGTAGAGCTGGAAATGTTGGGGGCTCCTTCCTTATACCATCCCGATCAGATGGTTGTCTAGTCTATTCTTGAAAACCTCCCAATTATGGCATATCCACAATTCCAGGAGACAAGCTCTTCCACTGATTGTTCTTACCATCGGGAAATTTCTCCTTAGTCCTCTTAACAAGCTTCCATCCATTATTTCTTCTCCTACCCTCTAGTGCTTCGGAGATCAAGTTGATTCCTTCAGGATTTCAAGTGTGGCATAAGTAGTGTGGTATAAAGCTGTACTTGCTTTATCACTTTGTGATCTTGATGCTATTCCTGTTAATGCAGCCAAGAGTCGCATTAGCTTTCTGACAGCTGCAGCACTGTTGGCTTATACTTAAGTGGTGGGCTACTAGGACATCTAAATCTCTCCCAGTTCGTACTGTTGAGCCAGGTACCAACCAACCATGCATTTGGTTTCTCCTACCTGAATGCAGGGCCTATTTTTCACCATTGAATTTCATTTGTAAGATAGGGCCCAGTGTTCAAGTCTTATCAAAGTTCTTCCAGATCTTGAGTCAATCTTCTAAAGCACTGGCTATTCATCCCAGCTTGGTGTCTCTCAGATTTGATAAATTCCCCTTTCATCCCCTCATCGATCATTTATGAAAATATTAAAGAGTATGGATAGAATCTAAGGATACTCCATTGTAATTCCATTGAAGATTACACATTAAATGTGGTTTGGTCATCCAGTTATGAATCCATCTGGTGCTGGTACTGTCTATCCCACATTGTTCTATCTTATTAAGAAATATGTGATCTACTTTGTCAAATGCCTTCCACATATGGCCACAGCATTTCTCTGATAGTGTGACTGTAGTCACACTATCAAAGGCAGTAAGATTTGTCTGGCATCCTGTTTTTTACAAACCCATGCTGGTTTCTAGCAATCATCTTGTTCGTTTCTAGGTTCTTACTAATCTGCCACTTCTTTTCCAGATTTTCCCAGGTATTGATGGGAAAATGATGGGCCTATAATTTCCTAGATCTATTCCCCCCTTTGTGTGTGTGTGTGTGTGTTGATTAGAACCACATCAGCTCATTTCCAGTCCTCTGTGCTACATGAGCTTTGAAAGATTACATTCATTGCCTCTGAAATTACATCTGCCAGCTCCTTCAGAACCCTGGGGTATAAACGATCTGATCCAGGTGATTTGTACTTGTCCAGGGTAGATAGGTATTCTCTTACTAATTTCTTGTCTATTTTGACTTGTATGCCTATTCTACCTTCATGATGTTGCTTTTGATAGGTTGGGCTGTTTCTTCCTCTTGCCCCCCCCCAAAAAAAGATGCTAAAGAAAACTTTAAAAAAAAAATTTTGCTTTAGTTGCCCGTCTTAGCTCATTCTGGTCCTTAATTTTCCTGATTCTCTCATTACAGATTCAGGCTATTTGCTCTGATTCTGTTTTAGTTATATGCCCCTCTGCATTTTTGTATGTTTCTTTTCTGTCCCTCAGTTTGTGAGAGAGCTCTTTTGCAATCATGCTGATCTTGTCTGGTGTTTCTTGTTTTGGTCATGTGCTGAGTCACCATTGAACAGACAAGAAGGCACAGGTTCATACAGTGGTTAAGGGGGAGAGGCTTCATTCAGTGACAGACTCAGAAGGCCTTGCCACAGATTTACAGGTGAAACTAAAAAAATTGGAATATCGTGCAAAAGTTCATTTATTTCCGTAATGCAACTTAAAAGGTGAAACTAATATATAAGATAGACTCATTACATGCAAAACAAGATAGTTCAAGCCGTGATTTGTCATAGTTTTGATGATTATGACTTACAGCTCATGAAAACCCCAAATCCACAATCTCAGAAAATTAGAATATTACATGCAATCAATAAAACAAGGATTGTACATAGAACAATATCGGACCTCTGAAAAGTATAAGCATGCATATGTACTCAGTACTTGGTTTGGGCCCCTTTTGCAGCAATTACTGCCTCAATGCGGTGTGGCGTGGAAGCTATCAGCCTGTGGCACTGCTGAGGTGTTATGGAAGACCAGGATGCTTCAATAGCGGCCTTCAGCTCTTCTGCATTGTTCGGTCTTATGTCTCCCATCTTTCTCTTGGCAATGCCCCATAGATTCTCTATGGGGTTCAGGTCAGGCGAGTTTGCTGGCCAATCAAGCACAGTAATCCCATGGTCATTGAACCAGATTTTGGTGCTTTTGGCAGTGTGGGCAGGTGCCAAGTCCTGCTGGAAAATGAAGACAGCATTCCCATAAAACTCATCTGCGGAAGGAAGCATGAAGTGCTCCAAAATCTCCTGGTAGATGGCTGCGTTGACCCTGGACTTAATCAAGCACAGTGGACCAACACCAGCAGATGACATGGCTCCCCAAATCAACACAGACTGTGGAAACTTCACACTGGACTTCAAGCATCTTGCAGTCTGTGCCTCTCCATTCTTCCTCCAGACTCTGGGTCCTCGGTTTCCAAATGAGATGCAAAAGTTGCTCCCATCAGAAAAGAGGACTTTGGACCACTGAGCAACAGACCACGTCTGTTTTCCTTTGGCACAAGTAAGATGCTTCTGACGACATTTGAAGCCCATGTCCAGGATATGTCTGTGTGTGGTGGCTCTTGATGCACTGACTCCAGCCTTAGTCCACTCCTTGTGAAAGTCCCCAACACTTTTGAATGGCCTTTTCCTGACAATCCTCTCCAGGCTGCGGTCATCCCTGCTGCTTATGCACCTTTTTCTTCCACCTTTTTCCCTTCCACATAACGTTCTATTAATGTGCTTTGATACAGCACTTTGGGAACATCCTACTTCTTTTGCGATTACCTTTTGAGGCTTTCCCTCCTTATGGAGGGTGTCAGTGATGGTTTTCTGCACAACTGTCAGGTCAGCAGTCTTTCCCATGATTGTGATTCCTACTGAACCAGACTGAGAGACCATTTAAAGGCTCAGGAACCCTTTGCAGGTGTTATGTCTTAATTAGCTGATTAGAGTGGGACACTTTGAGCCTAGAATATTGCACCTTTTCACAATATTCTAATTTTCTGAGATTGTGGATTTGGGGTTTTCATGAGGTATAAGCCATAATCATCACAATTATGACAAATCACAGCTTGACCTATCTTGTTTTGCATGTAATGAGTCTATCTCATATATTAGTTTCAGCTTTTAAATTGCATTACGGAAATAAAATGAACTTTTGCATGATATTCTAATTTTTCGAGTTTCACCTGTATACTGAAGAGTTCCCTACTCCCAAATAGAATATGGAACAGAATATTCTATATTCCATCATCCCAAATGAATTTCCATAATAAAATAAAAACTTAGTTTTGAGAGAAAACACTCAGGATATATTATGATTGATGTCTCCATCCCTGTTGATCAGTGCCATATTTTTGTAATGCCCTGGTTTTCTGTGTACACAGCTCTGAGCCATTGGGAGTAAAGCAGCACAGAATGGAAAACAGGCCCCCTACTCAAGAGTCAGGTGCATTCCAGTAAGAAATGAGAAATACTGTGTTTTTGAAATACTTCCAAGAAATACTTCTGCAGCTTTACAATATTCTGCTGAAAAGCTTCAAATCAAAAATATTGAGATCTAAAGTTCTCTGAAAGCAGAAAAATATAGACAAAGTCTTTAATATATAAAAAAGCGCAGATGTGGATATTTGTGTGTTTGTGTATGTGTGTATTCCAGTATAATTTTGGGACTTGCTATCAATTGTATGGTTATTCACATACTGTAAATACAGGTAGCCCTCAATTTACGAGTATGTTTAATGACCATTCGAATTCACAACAGCACTGAAAAAAGTGATTTATGCCCATTTTTCACACTTACGAATGTTGCAATGACCCCATGGGCCACGGAATCACAGTTCAGACCCTTGGCAACTGGATCATATTTATGATGGTTGCAGTATCCTGGGGTCACGTGATCTCCTTTTGTAATCTTCTCACAAGCAAAGTCAATGGAAAAGCCAGATTCAATTACAACCATGTTACTAATTTAACAACTACAGTGATTCACAACTGTGGCAGGAAACTAAAATGGGACCAAATTCACTTAACTACTCATTTAGCAAAAGAAATGTTGGGTTCAATTCTGGTCATAAATTGAGGACTGCCTGTATTCATCACTTACCACCTTTAAAACCTTTTCTTAAAACTACTAGCTTTTCCTTAAGTTCAAATACAATAGATGGTTGGCAAACAACAGAAATTCCTACCGTATCAAATTTCTTAAGCTGTTCCTTTTAGAAAGGAAGTATTCTCTCCCTGTTTACCCTCTTGTATCTGAATTACAAAAAAAACCCACACCCCACTTTCTTTTGTAAGAGGAAAGCAAGATTCAGAGTCCACCTTTTCTCTTCAGAACTAATGATGTTCTTGCAATGCAGCTTAGGAGGAGCCATTTGGACTGTAGAGAGGATGTAAACTTTTTGTCACTTTCTTATGTAACCACTGGGGATGGTTAGCAATTCTTACAGTAACAATAGAGACAGGCAACTTTTCATGTAGCCCGTGGAAGCAACTCTATTAGCACACCAGGAACAGTTTTTGAAACCATGTGAAATGCCTTTCATAGCCTTGGGAACTCATTCAGTCTTTGAAAGATGCAAAACAATCCTCTCAAATGGTTCATATTCTCTACCCCCCCCCAAATCTGCTTACATACAAACATCCAGCTGCCTGACTGCACAATACTCAATAGGGTCAGATCTGCAGTTACTGGAAGTACTTTGTGCTCTTATATTGGCAGACTCATTATACTGATAATTCTTGTGAAAAGAATCCAGCAGTCCCAGCTGCTGCCAGATCTGCTCCGTTATCCTGTTTGGAGAAGAGGAAAGCTGGGACACCAAAATCGCTGGAAGTCACACTAAAAATCTATCCCTGTAAAGAGGTGGGCCTATTGCAGAATCAAGTCAATGCGCTCAACTGCTACTTAATAGTAGTAAGCCTTATTAACAAACATTAATAGCAATTTGCTATTTTCCAGAACAATTGTGCGCTATCCAAAAACGTTAATAAATAAATAAAAATAAAACCCAAGAGTTTAACCTGGACAACTTGAAGACTTGTGGACTTCAACTCCCAGAATTCCTCAGTCAGCAAAGCAAAGCTGGGTGAGGAATTCTGGGAGTTAAAGTCCACAAGTCTTCAAGTGGCCAAGTTTGGGGCCCCCTGGTTTAGGCTACGCCAGCGGGCTGCCCGTTTCAAAGGGGGAAAGAGGATACCTGCAAACGCTATGATGCAGCAAAAGGGGGCTTTTAAGACAAGGGAGCTGCAGGGGGAAAGGCCAGGCTGGTCCAGCAGCTGCAGCAGCTTTTCAAGGCCCGTCGGGAGTTCTCGGTCGCGTCCGACACCGGAGGAAAGGCGACCCCCCTCCCGGACTCTCCCGGAGTGCCCGGAAGTCCTCGGTCGCCCTTTAGAAGCGCCCCCCCAAACCAGCCCTTCCGGCCGCCCCGCCACGGCGATTACCGGGTCCTAGAAATGCCCGGCCGCCACTCCCCTCCTTTCCGAAGGGAGGTCCGGGGACAGCTTCGCCGGAAAACGCGGCCGGGAGATCTGTTCCTCGAAGCGGGACCCCGGAGAGCCACTCCGTCTTCCCCGGCCGAGAAAGCGCCACCAGCTCCGGCCGCCAGCGAATCCTCTCCGAAGCCGTTCCGCCGCCGCCTGCCTGCCTGCCTTCAGCCCGTCGCCGCCAGCAGGTGCTCCACCGCCCGCCCCGAAGCGACGCCTCGGCCGCCCCGGCGCTCGCCCGCCAGGCGGACGGAGGCCTCCGTGAATCGTCAGGCGGCGCCCGGCCCGCCCACGGAGACGCCCGCCCGCTGCGGCTCGACTCAGCCGTCCGCCCCGCCGCCAACCCCGCAGTCGCAGCACCATCAGCACCAGCAGCGGCTCCTTCCCCGGCTCGCGCCGACTGCACCGCAGCTCCCTCGTCAGGGACCAGCCCGTCTCCCCCCCGCCGGCCCGTCGCGCGTTCCCATTGGTACGGCGGCCACCGGCCCGGCCTCCCTCACCCTCCGGTTGGCCTCTCTGCCCGCCCGTCAAACGGGAGCCTTTTCTCGCGGAGCGCCCGCCCCCGGGGCGATCACGCTAGTGTGCGCGCTGCTTGGCCGCGTTGGGGGATTCCGAGCGGAGCTGGTTGAGCGCTCAAAGTCCCTCTTCGCCTCGCGCGCTGGCTCTGGTCGGGGGGGCGGGAGGGGGGGCCGCTGCTGCTGCTGCTGCTGCTGGAGCCACCGGTGTCAACACAAAAGAGGGAGCGGAGCGCGGCGGCGGCGGCGGCGGAGTCAGGCAGCCTCCCGCGGAATCGGGGACATGGACATGAAGAAGAGGATCCACTTAGAGCTGCGGAACAGGACGCCCTCCGACGTAAGCCAGGGCGGGCGGCGGGGGGCTTCGGGGACCGGGGTGGCCAGGCGGGGCGCGCGGGGAGCCACACTGCGGAGCGCCAGGCGGGCGGGAGGCGCCGTCCTGCCGGCTGCCGTCGCGGGTGCTGCGCCGCTGCCCTTGAGGTGCCCACGGGGCGAGCGCGCGCGGCGGTCCGTGCCCGAGGGGGCGCGGGACCGAGATGGCGGGAGGGGAACCGACTCCCCCTCCGCCCGCCCGCAGGGTCTCCGGGGGAGGCGGCGGGCGGCTCGTTCGCCCGGGCGGAAGAAGAGAGGAGCGCGCCGCCCGATCCGGGCAGCGGCCGAGTTGGTCCTGCGCTCGGGCGGAGTTTGCCCGGAGCGCCCCGGACGGTGGGGGTCGCCGGCGAGGGGCCCGGGGTCGGCCGCAAGTTGAGGGCGCCCGCCGGATGGGTCGCTCCCGCGCCGCGGATCAGGCGCGCTTGGCCGGGGAGCCATATTTGCAACTTTGTAGTCCTCATGAACGCGCCCTTTCTCTGCCTCCCCCGCCCCAGATGTGCGGGGCTGGGGCAGCGCGAGGGGGACGCCCGCGGGGGGCGAGGGGGAGGCCCGATTGTCCCCCCCACCGGGCCCTCCTGCCCCGCTCGGCCAGGGAGGGAGGGAGGGGGCGGCGGCCTCGGGCCGGCCGGAACTTGGGATGCTGCTGCTGCTGCTGCTGCTGGAGGCTGCCTGGAAGGCGAAACTTTGTCCGTGGACTCGCCCGGCCCGCCTGCCCGATGGAGTGGCCGGGTGCGGGTGGGGGCGGCGGCGGCGCTGCATTTTCCTGCCAAGGAGAAATTAAGGTTGCGGGGGGGCGGGCGGGCGCGCAGGCGGTGATTCCCCAACTTGGGGGCTCCGCCGTTCCGAGGAGCGCTTCGCGGCCAGCCCCACCCAGGTGGGAGATGTTTTCCTCCGCCAAGACGGGGGGGCCCTTTACATAAGACGGGGACTCGCGACGCAGATCTGCCCCCCCTCCGGGCCTGGAGTGTCACCTGCCTCCCGGTCGAAGCGCCGCTCCCGCCCCTCCCCCCGCGCCGCTCCGCCGAAGCGCCGACCCGCCGTTTACGTCAGGCCGGTGTGGCGCTCGGGGAGCGGCGGCCGGCTTGGGGGGGGGGAAAGAAGCGGTGGCGCTCGGGGGCCCCGCCTGGCCCCACCCCTCCTCCGGTTCGCGGCGCGGAGAGGCGACCGTTCGGGGCCCGCAGGGGAGCGCGCTCGCCCCCTCAGAAGCAGCCGGCCTCCGCCGCGCCAGCCACACATCCGCCCGAAGTAGGACACGGCGCCATCTTTTTCCCCCGTCGAACTGCAGCGAGGAAAAAGGGCTGTCCGAGCGAGCGGAGCGCGGGGTCGGTTCCACCCCCTCAGCGGCGGAGGACGCGGCCTGTCCGGGGCGGTTTTCGCGGGCTGCCGGCCTTGGGGGGGCGGGGAAGCCCCCCGCCTGCCCGCTGGCCTCGGTGCGTCCTGCGGAACGCGCGCCCAGATGGCCGCCTTCCCACCCGCCGGCCCGGAAGGCTGAGGGAGGCTCCGCTCCGGGGAGGAAGGGAGGCGGCGATCGAGGTTGGGAGGAAGGGCGCCCTCCCGCCGGCGGCTGCCTTTGCCCAGCCTGGCACGACAGTCGCTCTCCAGGGCTGCCATTTTGTCGCCGAAGTGAGGCGCGCACTTGGCCTGGCGAACCCGGGGGACGGGCGCTCCTCGGGGCGAGCTGCTTGGGCCGAAGGGGGACGGGGAGCCTCGTGCAGGTCGCTTCCCGAGTGGGGTGGGGAGAGGCGGGCGAGGGAGGCTGGCCGATCTCCTGGGTCGCCAGGCGGTTCGGTGCCCCTTCCGAGAGGCGAAGGCATCCACCCGCCAGGTCCTCTGCCCAGCCGCGAACGCAAGCCAACTCCGGCTGCTTTTACCTGCCGCTTCTTCACGCCAAAGGCCTTTGCAAGAGCCCTCCGGAGCCGGTACCTGCCGCGGCTGGATTGCAATGGGCTGAGGGAGGTTTAGCAAAACGACTGCCACCCCCCCCCCGGACTCTTGAAGGCTACCAAAATAACTTCTCGCTGTCCCTCAGCTTGTCTTTTGCTCAACAGCTTTACAGCTGTACAATATACTCCTTGTAAAGAGTCAAATATTGTATCAAGATGGCTTCGTAGTATTCTCTAAACTCTTGGAATGCTCCATGCTTCATTGAGAGATGAGTTCCGTGCATGTATTGGTAGAAAGCATGGGGATACTCCACTCAAAAGGAAATAGAGAAATTATAGACTATCTGGAATGTGATTGTTCACATAAGAATAAAGCAGATTTATATCAAATTTTTCATATAGTACTCTTGATAATTTTGCCAAATCAGAACTTAACTTTTTTTTTGACATAAAAATGGCTTTAAAATGTTAAGCAACCTAGTTAATATTCAATAAAATTTTACATTGAAATTTTTTCATGGTATTCTTTATATTGATTATTAGGTTGGAGATTGTTGGGATATTTTTCCAGTAATAGAAAAAATGCATGCAAACAATTTAAGAAATGAGGTGAAATCAGTAGGAAATTTAATTATGAACCCAGTTCTCATGTAAATTTTGCTGAAAATTAAGAGAATTGCACCCAGAAAGCAAAGGTGTAAGTTACAATACTTAGTCTAGTCTAGGGCATGATGCCTTCTGTGTTAATTCTTGGCTGTGTAGTAAATGGTGCAATTTGCTAGTGTTTTTTTTAAACCACTCTTCTGTTTTATTTATAACTGCATTTCTCAATCTCGTGAGCTTTTCTGAGCTCTTGAGGGTGAAATTTGTCTTTTGATTTCCTGGCAGTAAATCTTGAATTCAGTGGGACTTGCTTCCAAATAGCTGTGTTCAGGATTATCCCACCAGTCTTGTAATCCTGTTGATTTACAAAAGACATTGGTTAATTATATAATGAAAAAAACAATTGAGAATTCAGGCTTTTGTGAATGCAGGTAAGGTACAAACTTCAGGATCTTCAAAGCCAGGGACTTTTGTTTTTAAACATATAATTTCAGAAGCTTAAATTCTACTTCTTTCCACCAGGTGGACTCAGAACAGTTCACTAAATAAACAACTTGAAAACAAAGCTGTAATCTACCAAAAATTAGTGTCAAAATAACAGCAAAGGGCCGGCAGAAAAGCCATTAACTATAGATCAAACTAAAAATATTCAGCAAGTGGCCTTCAGCCGTTTTATTTTCCTCCCAAATATCTAAAAAGGCATTCTCCACTAGAGCCTACTTTTATTAAGCACTTGCCTTTCTCTGATCTGGGGATCTGGAAGGGCTCTAGATCTGGAGGGGGGAACATATGGTGGCCCTTAAGGCACCAAAGCTCCAAGTGATTCAAGCTCACTTGATCTAGTGAGAATGTGATTTCATTCAGAGCATGACAGAGTATTACGCTTAACCGCTTGTGAAATGCAATGGGATGAGGAGGCCCTGCCTTCTGCATTCATCTAAGGGTGAGGGATATAGCAAATATTTTCTAGAATTCCATGTGCCCTTCCATTGTGTTTCTCTAGCAACACATTTGAAGCTCAGTGCGATAGTAATGTCACCCTCTCTCATCTCCCACCTTAGGGATGGTTGCGTAACAATTACAAATTATGTAGTTCTCAAATATGTCCATGAGCTTTATTTTACTAGATTTATTTTGCCATGAATTTGGAGAACGCCTATGAAGTTGGTAGAAGAGAAGGAGTCACTGGTCCAAAGTAACCACGGAACTTTCATGGGGCTGAAGATGGACTTGAACCTGGAACACCCATCGTTTCAGTCGTTTAACCACAGTTTAAGAGGAAAACCCCTTTGGGGCTACTTCTAGTAATACAGAAGTAGCTTGTTGGTATGGTACTGCTGTTTGCAGCCTGTTCCAGGTTCTAGTGCAACATGATATTTTTCTTTTCTGTCTATATTGGGTAGTAGCCTTCTAAACTTACCCAAGGACTTTTTTTTTGGTCACTCCATCCTGCCTGCATAGAGGCTTTTTAGAACTGAAGTTGATGAGTTTGGAGTATAAGAAAAAAAGTTATTTTGTTTCTGAAAGCACATCCAGGTGACATGGATTCAAATCCAGATTCACCATAGGTGAAATGAAAGTAAACTCATTGCTAACTCTGGTTTTGGGAAAATAATATAGTCTGGGTTTATATCTGAGTAGCTTCAATCCACTTTCAGATGGTAGAGGCTCTGAACAGTTTGCACGTACAGAAGAAGTGAGCAGGTTTTTCTGCTACATTGGAATTCCTATAAAAAGAGTAATATAACTCTGCATAGAAATTGACAAAACCAATAAACCTGCCTACAGAGTTTTCAGAAAGCAACTCATATTTCATTAATTAGTTGGGACATTAAGTAGTCTCCCTTAAGTTTATTAAGGGAGTCGGAACTTTTCCCTTCCCTTTTTCCTCCCTTATTTTCCTCCTATTTTCTTTTGTATTTTTGTATTTTATATTATAAATGAATAAATAAAATTTTAATTAGTTTTCTGTTGTTGAATACTTAAAGGTGTTGGTGCCCATAAACAGCTACATAACCTATGATAAAGATATAAGCAATAGAAAAGAGAGGATGCAGCAGACACAATCATAACCAAAATCTCCAGATAAAAAATAAGGTCTCTTACAATAACCTTAAAATATCTAGATCTTGTTGAAATATGCAATGTCTCCTGCAAACCACAAATATTTTAAAATCGTAAAAACTAGAAGCCAGTCTGAACTAATTTCTACAGCAGCCTTTGGACCTTCAATGAAATTCATCTAAACTTGTCAATATGAGCCATGAGAGACTGTAATGCTTTGCGGTTCAAAATGAAAGTTGTGTTTTCTTTTGGGTTCATATATCTTCAAGAAACAAACAATATGTTTGTCTCATTGTGGTTTAACACTTTTACAAATATTTCTAATGCATGCATGGACAAGTGTTGGGGCCACAAAATTGCGCATGGCTTGACGTGCATGTAAATAATATTTAATATTGCTTTACACAACTCAGAACCTGCAGAATAAATAACTTTTTTTCCTCCCAGCTCCCATAATACTTCTTGACTCTGAGGGTTCTTCAGCAGTGGAGCCGATAGCTCCTTGGAGTCCCGGGGACTCCAGCCTTAAGGACAGTCTGAGCATTCTTGTCTGTGGTGGGGACTTCCAAGGATTTCAACGCCAGGATTCAGTGAGGCCCTGTAGATGCTTAAAACCACTCAGAAACCATACAAAAGGTGTTTCTGGGATCAGTCGCAGCCTCACTAGTCCTTGTGAGCCAGAGTGTCATCGTTTCAAGCTACCATAGAATTGATATTGTAGCTACCATAGAATCCTCACATAGGTGGCCAGAGTGGCAGTTGTGGTGCGCCCAGATGTGTTAGTAATTGCACTGTAATAACAGCAATAGCAGAACCAGAAGAGGGAGGGGAAGGAGGAAGAACCACAAACCCTACAAGTGTTGTAGAACAGGCTTTTGTAAGCAGAGGCAAGCCATAGGTTTGCCCTCCTTCCCATATCTTGATTTTGGTTAACAGGAAGTGGGATTTAGCCCAGAGAAGACCACTTACTATAGTTATAATGCACCAGTGGCTACCTAGTGGTGTTTAAATGCAAATGGTGCTTTATATGCTGCTTTATATGAGCCACGGTGGCGCAATGGTTAGGGGGGCAATACTGCAGGCTACTTCTGCTGATTGCCGCTTGCTTGCAATTTGGCAGTTGAATCTCACCAGGCTCCAGGGTGACTCAGCCTTCCATCCTTCCAAGGTGGGTAAAATGAGGGCCCAGATTGTTGGGGGCAAGAGGCTGATTCTATAAACCGCTTAGAGAGGGCTGTAACAAAGCACTGTAAAGCGGTATATAAGTCTTAAGTGCTATTGCTATTGGTGCTCTTAAAAGGGCTGGTAGAATTAGAGTGTTATTACTAATAGCTTGATTTGCATTCTTCCATATAGCATCTACCCTTACAGACTGACAGATACTGCATTGATTGCATGGGACCCTCAAGTCCAAGCCATGGCTTGATTGTAGAAATCCAGATTAAAATGTCCCTGACATCTGGTGTCTAGTGGGATGGCTCTTGTCAAACGACTCTTTAACTATTAATATTTTTCTTTCCTAGTAGTCAATTTTGATACAGTATTATAACTTTCATCCATTCCGTGCTCTTTTCTCCAGAATTTAAGGAAACCATATTTTTCTGTGTGACAGCTGTTGAATTATTTGGGGAGTACTATTATATTTTCCCTCGTTTTCTCTCTTTAAGGCTTGTTACTAACAGTTGCATTAATTTTTCCTCATGTGATTTAGTTTCTCATCTCTCCATCCTCAGAATCTTCCTTTGATTCTGTTAGTTTCCATGCATCCTTCTTTAAGTGTGGTGCCCAAAATGAGATTCAGTATTCAGGTTTTTTATTAATATAAGTTAAAATAACACATGACTTTTTTTACAACCATGTCATACTGCAGACTTTAAGTCAGTCTCCAAGGAACTACTATTCCAAAATCTTTTTCCAGCCTAATATCTGGTTTTTTTCTGCCTTCCCACTGATTCTGCTGTAATTGGCAAATACAAGTAGTCCTCAAGTTACGACCAAAATTGTTAAGTGAGACATTTGTTACATGAGTTTTGTCCCATTTCACAACTTTTCTTGCCACCGTTGTTAAGTGAATCACTGCAATTGATAAGTTAGTAACCTGGTTGTTAAGTGAATCTGACTTCCCCATTGACTTTGCTTGCCAGAAGGTCACAAAAAGGGATCACATCACCTTGGGACCCAGCAATGGTGATAAATACGAATCAGTTGCCAAGTATTTGAAGTTTGATCACATAACCATGGGACTGCTTCAAAGGTCGTAACTGTGAAAAACAGTCATAAGTCACTTTTTTCAATGCCGTTCTAACTTTGAACGGACACCAAACAAACTGTTGTTAAGTCAAGGACTATCTGTATAAACACCCCCTCCACTTTTTCATCTAAATCTTCATTAGGAATGTTACAGAGTGTGGGACGCAGTGCAAAGTTCTGTGCTGGACTTTGGCACTTCACTTTCATTGATTGAGGGAGAGAATTCATGGCTACCTATTAAATAAGATTTCAAGCCAGATATGCATCTGCTAAATTTATCCAGAGAAGATTTAACTAGCTTGCTAATCATAATGCCATGGAGTATTTTGTCAAATACTTTACTGAACCCAAGACATATTATTTCTACATTTCCACACACTACTAAGGAAGCTATGTAATTGAAAAAGGAGAGAAGATGAATTTTTTGTTGTACACTTTGAAGATAATATGTACACTGAAAGCTTATGCACCAAAGACAAAAATTCCTTGTGTGTCCAATCACACTTGGCCAATCAAGAATTATGTAAATGTACAAAACAGAATGTGACATAAATAGAAACATATAACAGGGATAAATAAACCAGGGATTTTAAATAGTTATGGAGGTTACAGCCATTGTGGAAGTTATAAATTTCCTATATATAATCAATAACATTTTAAATAGTTTAATATCACACCACATTAAAGGACAAAAATCACTATTGAGCTAAAATGAACAAGAGGAACCATGATGAACACAATCTAAATTATTCATTGGAACTATATACTGTATGAGTTCAGTCTATATTGCTAAAATTGTATTTAGATTCTGCAGTATGCATAAAACTCAATTTTGTGTATGCTAACAATCCATGTAATGACCCAGGGTGGGATACAAAACCAATACAGACACAAAAAACAGGTGAAGCCCCATTTATTCCTTCGCTTTGCTTCCAAGCTCCAAATATCCTTGACTGAAGACAAAAAACTCCCACAGACGCAGTTACAAGAAGGAGGGGAAAAACAACACAAACCAGGCAAGATAAGGGCTGGAAGATGTCCACAGATAACCGAACACACACTGGGAAGGATGCCAAACAAAGAGGAACCATAAACGAGAGAGATTTCCACGCTTTGTTTCCAGCGCTCACCCGTACACATGTCTGTCCTCTTATCCAGTTGTCACAGCTGCAGCCCATGAAGAGGATCAAGGCCCTTTCCTCTCCTGTAGACCATGCCATTCACGTCTCTCCCTTATCCTTTCCTCCCTGCGTGCCCTAGGATACAGAGGGGATGGGCCTGGGTCTTCCTCTGACTGCCCAGCTGGCCTCTGCCCTTCCCCAGCCTACCCCACAACCTCCGGAGCCACACTTCCACTCCCTGTCAGCTGTTCCTCCTCTCCCTCGGAGTCCGTCTCCAGCAGGGGCATGCCAATCCATGTATTGGATTATAGTCTGTGAATGATTTCAAGCTGAAGCATGTGAAATTTGCTTTTAAGGTACAAAGCTACTTCAGACTTCAAAGCATCCACAACTTGGTTAGCCAATGCTTCCACAGAAAGGATCTGACCATTTTCCAGTATGAAGCATATAGTATAATTGTAGCCGTTATTATGTATGGAAGCAATTCAGTATATTTTGAAGAGGAATATTTTACGTTAAAATGGGAATTCAGCTTTTAACACTTGTTCCATGAATGATTTCTCAGAATAACAGAAGTAGAAGAAACTTTGGAGGTCTTCTAGTCCAATCTCCTGCTTAAACAGGAGACCTAACCAAACCATTCCAGACAAATGGCTGTCTAGTCTCTTCTTAAAAACCTCTGGTGATGGAGCAACACCACTTCTGGAGGCAAACTGTTCCACTGTTTAATTGGTCTTACTGTCAGGAAGTTTCTCCTTAGTTCTAGGTTGGATTTCTCCATGACTTATTTCTGTCTGTTACCTCTTGTCCTGCCCTTAGGTGCTTTGGATAATAGGTTGACCTCCTTCCTCTCTGTGATGGACCCTCAAATATGGGAAGGCAGCTGTCATGTCACCCCAAGTCTTTTTTCTTTGTTAGACTAGACCTACCTAGTTCCTGCAGTCATTCATCATGTGGTTTAGCCTCCAGACCTCTTACCATCTTTGTTGCACTTTCCAAGACCTTAACATCTTCGTTTGTATCACGAATGACCAAAACTGGCTGCAGTATTCCAAGTGTGGTATTACCGGTGCAGTATAAAGCAGTACTAAGCCTTCATGTGATCACCAAATATGAAAAAAAATGGCCCAACGTGCATTTTCAGCAATTTCTAAAAAAATGAATTATCCATTTTAGCATTCAAGGTAAAATGCCAACAATAAAACATTATAAAGCAGAGTTAATTTGAGTATAACGTTTGGAGTAAATTTAATGTTCCTCCATTGAAATTGTTCTTGTTGTGTTTCTATTACTGATTCACATTTTGCATCATTTTAATCATATAATTTTTGACCTATTTTGTTTCTGACTCATATTTTACCATAGACCAAGACTGAGTTGTTTTCAAATTCAGTCTAATATCTCCTTTCTCCCTTTGTTTTTGCAATTCTGCAAGGACATATGGATATTGAAATCAATCAGGCAAAGCAGACCAGTAAGAATTTGAAAAGGATTTTATCTTTGTCTTATTAATAAGTAAATATTGCAATCTGAACTGAATTGTCAGCTGTACCACTGGACTGACATTTGTTTATTTATTAAGTTTATATATCTTGTCTTTATTATTTTTTACAAATAACTCAAGGTAGTGAACACACATAATACTCCTTCCTCCTCCTATTTTTCCCACAGAACAAACCTGTGATGTGAGTCGGGCTGCAAGAGAAGGACTGGCCCAAATGTCACCCACTTGGTTTCATGACTAAGGCAGGACTAGAACTCACATTCTCCTGCTTCCTAGCTTGGTGCCTTAGTCACTAGACCAAACTCGCTACCTCTAATAACATTTCCATATTGTTTTCTTGGTGTTTAAAATCTAGTAACAAAATGAACAATCCAAGAAAGCAAAATTTCAAAGCAACATAAAAACTGCATGCTCTGGAAATGAAGAATACGGACCTCTTTCAATTCATGTTAATTCAATTCAATTAGTTCAATTAAACAGTTCAGTTTAATTAATAGAAAGGAAGGACCATTAAGTTGAAATAGATGAGCAAGTCAACTGTAGATGGAAGGATAGAATAAAGACCATCTTAATGTCCTAGTCTAAGAGTTGATGGCCTCCCAGCTGTTCTCCATTCCTCTCGATTGGCATAATCAAAAAAAGGGCCATACTGTGACTTCGTACCACAGGGTTGTTAAACTTGATTTCATTGAGGGCTGCATTAGGGTTGTGTTTGACCTTGGGGGGGGCGTGGCCAGATTGACATCACTCCTGCTGGGGCACCTGTGGGGGCCCAAGCACTCTGCCAGCGAAAACAAGCTCCTGCGCTCCGTTTTCAGATGCCACGGCTTCCTGCAACTCTCTGCCGGTGAAAACGGAGCGCAGCTCTCAAGCTCCATTTTCACTGGCGGAGGGTTGCAGGAGGCTGTGGCAGCTAAAAATGGAGCTCAGGAGCTTGTTTTCACTGGCAGATGTCCCTCACTGTTTCCAGGGCAGTCCCACAGGCCAGATCTAAGTACCCCGTGGGCTGGATCCGGCCCCTGGGCCTTGAGTTTGACACCCCTGTCGTACCTTTTCAAGTGTCTTGCATTCCAAAAGTGAAATTGAGTCACTCACAGGACCGACCCACTTTACATCTGTTACGATCATAAGAGGCAGACTCCATCATGATTGTAATTTGAGGACTACCTGCCTATCAACAATTTAGAGGTGGACAGCTTCTCCACACGAGATTACGCCCTTCCTGTGCACTTTGGTGCCTTCAAGGGAGTTACTATTTATCTAAGTTTCTTAGGCTGAGGCAGTATACAGGCCCTCCCTCAGCTGAGCCCGTGCAGCCACCTGATTTTCATGACAACGGAAGAAGGGAGAATCGTACTCCTGCAACCATAGCATTAATTGCTGCTATTTGTTTTTCCATTTTTAATATCACTGCCTTCCATTTATGTACTGTCTAATTCAATAAGAACTTTGCATAGGGAGCTGCATACAAGGAGAATGAAGCCCCAGCATTTCAAATTCCTAAAAACATGCAAGTGTTCTGTCTGTTAGCATCTTAATAACTCCAAAATGCAGAAGATGAAAGGTGACGTATGGAATGGCAAATTTCAGTGAGAAAACAGTCAAAAAGCCAGTGCAGTCCTAGGTTCCATTAACAGAGGGACAGTATCAAGATCACGTGAAGTGTTAGTACCGCTCTAGGAAGCCTTGGTAAGCATCCAGTTTTGGTCACCATAAACTACAAAAAAAGATGTTGAGACTCTGGAAAGAGTACAGAAAAGAGCAACACAGATGGTCAGGGAGCTGCAGGCTAAAACATACAAAGAACGGTTGCAGGAATTGGGTTTGTCTAGTGAAAAGAAGGACTAGGGGCAACAGGATAGCAGGGTTCCAATATTTGAGAGGCTGCCGCGAAGAAGAGGGTCAACTTATTTTCCAAAGCACCCAAAGGCAGGACAAAGAAGCAGTGGGTGGAAACTAACCAAGGAGAGAAGCAACCTTAGAACTGAGGAGAAATTTCCTGACAGAACCGTCAACCAGTGGAAGGGCCTTCAGAAGTGTGAGTGCCCCATCAGTGGAGGCTTTTAAGAAGAGACTGGACAGCCCCCTGTCTGGAATGATAAGGGCAGGAGTCTCCAAACTTGGCGACTTTAAGACTTGTGGGCCAACTCCCACAATTCTTTTTGTGGGAGTTGGTCCACAAGTCTTAAAGTTGCCAAGTTTGGAGACCTCTGATATAGGGTCTCCTCCTTGTGCAGGGGACTGGATGGCCCCTTCCAACTACTGTTGAAACTGGAGTTCCAGAAAACCCAATTTGTGAAATGAGTTTTGAGCTCAACAAAGGAACACACAATTCCAGGATTTAGCATTACGGCAAGTTACAAAGGCCTGTATTTTGGGGAAAGACATGAAAAAAGAGCAGCTGCAGGCCAACACACAGACTGTGCAATAGTGCAGCTAGCTAATTTTGTTCAGTTGTAGTCTGAACCTGGATTAGTTGAAACTGCAGCAAAGTTTTCTTTCCAAGTGATTGGGCAGCTCTCCCTTTCAAATTCATTTGGAATTCCTTTCCATTAACCGGAGTGTTTGTTTGGCTTTACAGCATTACCAGTATCAGCAATTCAGCCAAGGGAGGAAGAGGGCTTATCATATTTGTTATCTGCCTTTCTTCCAGGAGTACAAGAGGCAGCAACCATGGGAGAATTACTTGATTTTATTGTCATCATAGTTGCCTTTGGAAACTCTCACTGAAATGGCGTACCTGGCCTAAAAACACATATTTTTTTAATCGAGCAAAGGGAGTCCAGGTCAGGACAGGTAGTCCTCGATTTACCAGCCCAAAATTTCTGTTGCTAAGCAAGGCAGGTGTTAAGTGGGTTTTCCCCCATTTATGACCTCTTTTGCCACACAGATGTTAAGTGGTCATTAAACTGACCCAAGGACCCAAGATTGTTGGGGGCAATAAGCTGACTTTGTAAAAATGCCGCTTAGTAATAAGCAGGCATATACAATGGAAGGAAGGCTATTGCTGAGCGCATTGGGTTGTATCCCAAAAATTGTAAGCCGCCCTGAGTCTCCGGAGAAGGGCGGCATATAAATATGAATAAAAATAAAAATAAATAAATAAAACTGGCTTTCCCCATTGACTTTGCTTGTTGGAAGCCAGCTGGGAAGGCTGCACCTGGGGATCAGAGGGCCCTGGCACAGGGCAACCATCATCAAGACATGCCAGTTGCCAAGCGCGGAAAGGTTGGTCATAAGGGAAAACTGATCATAAACTCACGTTTTACAATGCCGTTGTAACTTCGAACGATCACTAAACTAATGGTTGTAAATGAAGGATTACCTGTCTTGCATCCAGGTACACTCCTGGGTATGTCGCTTTAGGCCCGCCTGCTTTTTTCATGCCATAAATGCAGAGTGGAGCAGTGGTCAGAGGTCAATGGCCAGAATTGTGTTGAAGTTTAGTTCACTTTATTGTCATTGCACAACAAGTCAAACACCATCTTCAGTGCATATCATGACCATGAAAATAAACACAAACACACATCCTTCACCCTCCACACATTGAATTGAAAACCCCTGACACTGCACCAACCCTGCACTAGACAGCAGAATTCAACAGTTACTGCCCTGGGATAGAAGCTGTTTTTCAGCCTATTTGTCCTTGTTTTTATTGTCCTGTACCGTCTGCCAGATGGTTCAAAAAAAGGGGTGCCCAGGATGAGATGGATCTTTGAGAATGTTTTGAACTTTCTTAAGGCAGCGGGAGCTATGAAGCTCTTCCAAAGAGGGGGAGGGCAACCAATGATCTTCTGGGCAATGACATTAACCCTCTGGACTGCTGTCCTATATGCCACTGTGTAATTGGCAAACCCTACACAGTTGTGCAGTAAGTTAAGATACTCTCTATGGTGCAGCGGTAGAAGGTCACCAGCAATTTCTCATTCAGTTGTTTTCTGAGAAGTCTCAGGTAGTAGAATCTCTGCTGGGCCTTTTTGATCAGGGCTGCAATGTGAGAGCACCCATTGTGAAATAATATGAGTGTTCCCACCTTCCACATAGTGACTCTGCTCTGGCCTGAAACATACAGCAATTCTTTGGCCATTTTGAGATTTAGTCCTCTTAAATTTAGAGGGTTTTACTCCAAAATACTGTAGGTGGTTTGGCTTGAAGCAAGCCTGGAATAGATCAGAGAGTCAAGACCTCTCTAGAGTCTTATGAAGGCTATATAAATTACTCTGATACCTTAAATGCCTATTTATTTATCCATTTAGAAATCTCCCATCTCCCTCACAGTGGAACTCTAGGCGGTGTGCAAATAAAATGTTAAACACATAAAAACTGAATATAAAATTTAAAAAAGAAGTTAAAATTTTAAAAAATTGTTACAATTCAACATTAAAAGGCAGCGGGGCGAGGGCACTAGCCAGCCAGATGGATGTGAGCTCCTTTGTGAGCCCCAAGCCAGGTGACAGGGCCAGCTCTATGGGTATCTTTGAAAGGCCAGAGGATTGGGGGCCTGCCTCACCTTGGGGGGGGGAGAATGTTATGCTGATGATAATGTCATATGCTAATTATTTATTGAAAAGTCCCTGAAATTCTTTGGGGCTGGTGCCATTCCTTCATCTAATAGTTGTAACTAAAGGTGACTGAACCTGAAAATGACATAACTAAGCCCTATTTTATTTATTTTTTATATTCAGGTAAAAGAACTTGTTCTTGACAACTGCAGGTCAAATGAAGGAAAAATTGAAGGCCTCACAGATGAATTTGAAGAGCTGGAACTATTAAGTACTATCAATGTAGGCCTCACCTCAGTTGTAAACTTACCAAAGTTAAACAAACTTAAGAAGGTAGGTGCTTGTTCTATTTTATGAAGAAAAACATGACTTGCCCAATAGTTACTGTTGAAAGAAATATCCTTCTGGGTTCAGTTCCAAGTGGGGACAAAGACACTGGAAACATGGAGGCTGCTTGGAAAGTTTAATGGTGAATAGGATCACATTGTCTGGAGCTCCAGAGAAAGATGATCACATGCTTGAAGGAGAAGATCAAGAAAAAAGGGCTGAGGTGCTGAGAGTGCCTGGGTTTTATGACCTCTGCTGAGATTTGAATTGGAGCTTGTATTCTAATTGGTTGTCAGACTCCCATGAGGGGCAACTCTGTAGGCTGTCCTGAGTTCCAGGCTTGGTTGACCCTTGCTGGATGATTTATGCATACACCTTTACTTATTCTTTTGGGGGACACCTGAGTGGAATTTCAGATTATTGGGGCCTCAGGAAAGGAATGTATCCTCTGTGAGGTGACATATGTGCACAGATAGTGAAGAACAAATGATATATCCTCCTAAAACTTAATAATTGTGTGTGCTTTTTTAATTGTCTCAATATTTATCTCCTCAGCTCGAGTTAAGTGACAACAGAATCTCAGGGGGACTGGAAGTATTGGCAGAAAAATGTCCGAACCTCACACATCTAAACCTAAGTGGCAACAAAATAAAGGATCTTAGTACAATAGAACCTCTGGTGAGTCCACGTAGACTTCTTAGAAAAGCCTTGTGTCAGGATTCTGGCAGTTACCCCCATTTAAATCGTGAGTCTCGAGCCAAACTTCCAGAACTTCAAAAGGATTGATTGGGAGTTAACATGTCCGTCACTGCCTGGGTGTAGCCGACTCTGAGACACATCATTCATTGTCACCCTTGACCCTGGTTTCTGCCCCACCCCCGGGTGTATTGTAATCCATATTCTTCAATGGGACACATCCATAGCCCAGAGTCATCAATCATGCTATCCAGTTAGAATTTTGCACGGCAGAAACTTCAGTCACCTAGTTACCATCTTTGAAAACATTTATGGAATGCAGTTTTGGTTTGCAAGCTGCCGCACTGCTCCCCCCTCCCTTTCTGTTGGCAACTCTAAAAAGACCAGAGAAATATTTTATGAGTTGACACCTTGCTGATCAGGTCTCAATACTCCTGGAGTTGTTCCTGTACTTTAGGGGTGTCAAACTCAAGGTCCAGGGGCTGGATGTGGCCCTCAGGGTGCTTAGAACTGGCCTGCAGGACCGTCCTGGGAATAGTGAAGGACCAGCTCACAGTGCCTCTGCCGCCAAAAATGGAGCTCGGGAGGCTGTGCAGCCCTCTCGAGCTCCGTTTTCACTGGCAGAGGGTTGCAGGAGGCCTTCGCAGCCTCCCAAGCTCCGTTTTTGCTGGCAGAGCGCTTGGGCTACCACAGGCGCCCCCCCCCCCGACACAAGTGATGTTGAACTGGCCACACCTCCTGGCCACGCCCCCCCCGGTCAAACCACCCTGATGTGGCCCTCAGTGAAATTGAGTTTGATGCCCCTGTTGTAGTCGCATATTCGACCTGCAGCCTCTCCGGCCTGCCTGGTCTTTTCTGCTTCTCTGGTCAGGACCGTCTGGTCGGTCACAGGGCCCAAATGAACAAGGAATTGGGTTCAGTTGCCCACGTCTGGCACTGTGGCCCACTCTCGGCCGCCTTTCATTATAACTCTGGGGCCAACCTTATTCCTGAGCAGTTAAACAACAACAACAACAAGAAGATGATGATGAAATGGACAAATGACACGTAGTGTAAAGTCAAGTACTTGAAAGGCAATTTCAGCCAATCTTGCATTTTTATGGCCCTTCCTTTCCAGGCAAAAAAAGACAGATTTCTGTAGCTTTCAGTGGAGTAGGAGTCATTTCCACATTAACTCAGGATATGGTTCCCTGTTTCCTTTGGTTCTCCTTGACTGCCTAGATTTCATGCTGGTAGTGTTGCATTTTTAAATTTTTATGCTTTTCCATACTCCCTTCAGTTTGTCAGGCAATAAGTTCCCCCTTTCCTCCCTTTCTCTAAACTTAAAACAGCCTTATGATCTTGGCAGTTTCCTTGACATTTCTTCACCTTTCTATAGAAACAATATTTGTGGACAAGCCAGAAAACAAAGGAGAACCATAGAAGCACGGGGTGCCTCAAGTGAGGGAGCAGCTCAGGGGAGGCAGATGTAGAACAGCTGCTCCCCAAACTGGGCTGCAACTCTTGTCCTGTTTCCAGTGTTTTCAGTGCCTGTGAATGGCTGCCCTGAACGTTCACTGAGTAACACTGCGACTGGCAACGTTTCTGGATCTGCTTCTGGCCATCAGATTGCAGCTTCTGTCACACTTTGTCCGTGCTGGCTTTCTACTGAGAAAGTCAACACACTTCAAAACGGAAAGTACAGAAGAAAAAAAGAGTCTGTGAGGATGAAAAATGAAAGTATAGTGCTGTGCGGTGTCTTTGTCAGCCTCTCCCATCGAATGGGACTACGCATCTTCCTTTTTTTTAACCTAACAGAAGCCTTTTCAGTGCTGACACGAACAGATAAGAAGAGTCTTAGGTATTTGATATTTTTAGTTAATATACACCGATATTTGAGCCCCTGAAGCCTATTCTTCCACTAGGTTGGGGTGACAGAGTGAAACTTGCCCAGCCATCCCATGAGCTTCTATGGCTGAAGGTAGCCTTGAATTTCTTCTTCTGTTCCAGCACCATAAAATACGGCTTTATTTGTGGCTTGGCAAGGGAGCACCTGCAGAATTGGTTGTAGGCTTCTGCATCTCCCTCTGGTGGTTGCCTAAAGGGATGTTGTCTGTAGGCTGGAAACAAACAGGAGGTGGCTCCCTTCATGGGATTTAAAATTCCTGGCACACCTTGACAATATGCAATCTGGGTTTGTTCCCACTGGGGCTTTGGACAGGTGCCTTGCAGACTCCTAGTGATCTGTGGCTTAAATCCAGCTCTGTGGAGCTTAAACCCAGCCCACCTGGATGTGGCCACTTCCAAACCTCTTGTAGGCCAATTCTGATCCTCGCCAGATTGAGAGTATGGAATACTTTTGTAGTTAAGAAGCCTTTCGATTATACATTTGGAGCATTTGTTTTGTTCTAATTCTGACCCAATGGCGTTGGGCTGAGGGTTGGCCTTGAACCCCTTCCTTTTTCTTTCAGGAGAAGTTAGAAAACCTGAAGAGTTTAGATCTTTTCAATTGTGAGGTCACCAACTTGAATGACTACAGAGACAATGTCTTCAAACTTCTCCCTCAACTCACATATCTGGATGGCTACGATCGAAATGATAAAGAGGCCCCTGATTCGGATGCAGAAGGTTACGTGGAAGGCCTGGATGATGAAGAGGAGGAGGAGGATGGTGTGTGAGCTTGGTCCCTAGCTTGAGGTTGACTCCCAAGAACAAAACTCCATATCTTTGCCTTATTTGATGCAGCAAAACCATCCACAGAGTTATCTCTGTCAATGTGTAGCATTCCAGTTTGCCCTAGAAGCAGGAGACAGGATGAATCCTGAAAAATCCCTAGATTCCAGTGCCCTGTACTTCTCATTGGCACCAAATATTGATGAACTTTGGCATCTTGCACTGGAATGGTGGGGTAAATATATGAGAGGACCATTGAATGGCAGAGGCAGTATCTAAAGGTTGATTTTGCTCCTCTTTAAATTACTGGAAACAGAACTTCTGGATATGATGATAATGGCCACTCCTACAGATTGCTTTCAAGAGGATTACAATAAATTGGAGGAAGAGACAGTACTCAGTAGCTGATATGTACAACGGCTTAGTGGGACAGCAGAGGCCAGGAGCAACTGCCTATAACCTGATTCTGAATTTCCAACAAGTTTTAGGCATGACTGCTGGCTGGAAATCAGTGACTCTCAAGTAGATAGGCTCCTTTGGATCCAATCCAGAGGGGGCTTCTTATATCCGTGCCTTTCTAGTACCATGGTTCCCTTAAATGCATGGCTTTTGTGGCACACCCTATCACACAGTGCAGAGTGTGCCACGTGCAAGCAAGGAACTATTGGCCTGGGGAGGGTGAGGAATCCCATCCTCATCCCGCAGCTCCTGGAGAGGCAGGTCCCTTGCAAGTCTACTGTGTGAAATAACTAGATACTAGAAATAAAGTTGACAAGTGAAACATAGGCATATGATAGGAACGTAAGCATTGATTAAACTAAACTTCAGACCTGCATTTCTTTCCTCTTGTTATGTTCTACTTCATAAAAACATTGAGTGGTTTTGCTGTTTTAAATAGATTAGCTGGTTTGGAGCATTTCTCCTTCAATTTGCATGAGGTGAGAGAAGTGGGAGATCTATGTGATAGGTTGCTTAATGTTCTTGGTCTTCCTGTTGGGTTTCCTGGAAGCAGCTTTGCTCATTGCTGAAGACAAGCTCTTTATTTTTTCCTTTTGTTTCATTCAATGCCTGTCTTCTGCCTTCGGGACCTGTCTCCTTTCTGAGCCTAAAATAGCTTGCCCAGCATTCCTGTCCCTAGTATGGACTCCAGGTGATCACAATCTCTGAGATGCAGAATGCAGACACTTAGTTGATAGCCCCAACGTTCAGGTAGCTGAAGGAGGGTGACTGGGAATCTGGTATTTCTGTACATGCTCAGTGGTACACACATACACCCTGCCCCATTCCTCCTGCAAAAGTTCAGGACTCCATCTGGTCCTGACTGTAGTGTTGCTCTTGCCTTTATGGCCTGGGACAGATGAAGCAAAGACTTAGGAGGGGGAGCAGAAGACAATGGAATGGACTTCTCTCATTGGACAAGGTGATAAACTGGCTTGATTTTTCTGTTTTGTTTTATAGAAGAGGACTACGATGAAGAGGCTCAGTTAGGAGACTATGAATTAGAGGAAGAGGAGGATGTGAGCGGAGAAGAGGAAGATGTGAGTGGAGAAGAGGAGGTAAGACTGTAGTACTTGGGGGAGAGAATCAGGCCCGCTGCAGGCATCTTGCTTTGGATGAAGGGTGGTGGGATCTGTGATCAGCCAGAGCAGATAATTGCCTCCTGTCGAATATGGTTCTGGCAATTCCTCTTCCAATTTAGACCAGTTCTAGATGCGATAAAAAACTTTTGCCTTTTCTCTCTGGCAGGAGGACGAAGAGGGTTATAATGATGGTGAAGTAGATGATGAAGAGGAGGAAGAAGAAGTTGGTATGTGCAAAGCAAACCTTCAGAAAACCTCTGCCCTCTTTCAAAGGCTAAACGATCGGGAGAGTAGCCCAGAGCTGGGAGATTGACTGTTATGCTGCGGTGGGCTTAAGCGCTTGGCCTGGAAGCCACGTTCAAGTCATCCCGCAGCCAGAGAGCTTTCTGGGTGACCCTCGGCCTGGCTCTCCCCGTCGGCCAACCCCTCCCTCAGAAGGAAGCTCTTTGGGGGGAAATTAGGAGATGCTTCCAGTGAGCCTGTCTTGAGCTCTTCAGAGGGAAAGTGAGACGTGCAGGAGGAACATGAGGCCTGTAGCTTCTTTTTGGTGCGATTGGGAATTTTCTTTGGGGCAAAGTTCGTTTATTGACTAGAGGGCTTGTGGAGTGGCCTGCAACTCTTCAATATGTACTTGGAATTAAACAGATACCAACCAGCTAATTTAAAATTAAAAGCACAAAAAAACAGCCCCTAAGGGCATTAAAGAGTTCTGGGTTAATATTTTTATTTTATTCCTCCCCTCTGCACATATTTTATGTGGGAAAATGGTGCAGGGCTGCTTAGCTAACCAGTTTCGGCAGCTGGATGCAGCCTGTACTGCAAAGGTTGCAGAGTGGAAGCTTGCTCCCCACTGGAAGTGGGGCGGAATTGGCTGGTGGTGGAAGCTGCTTCTTCCCCAATAGCTGCCCAGGCCTTTGATCCGCTGGAAACTGGGCTTAAGCCTAAGCGGGTTGCTTTGCGCTCCCAGAAGCCCCCCATCTCTTTGGGGCTGTGTTGTGGGGGGTAGTTTGTGGGGCAGAGAGGTGTCCTTCGTCCTGAACCTGAAACTCTTTCCTTTGGCAGAAGAAGCCCGGGGCGAGAAGAGAAAACGAGAGGCTGACGATGAAGGCGAGGAAGAAGATTAAATGCAACGTAATCTGTTCTGGGGGGAAATAAGTTTCCTATTGTGATTTGACTGTTTATACCCTGTATTTTCACCCCTTCTCACCCCCCTCCCTGGAATGTAATGTTGCTGTGAGATCAAGAAGGAAATGCTTAATTTTAATGGCAAGGGAATTAAAACATCATTTAAAAAAAAATACAACCTGCCACTCAGACTGCTACATTTTGTTTCTGAAAAAAATTATTTTATCTCTTATTCCTGTTTCTGCAGTAGCAAACCACGAAAGACATATGTTTGTTTTTCTTGGGAGTGGCTCATCCTGGACTCTGGATTTTTATTTTTTTTTTAGAAAATTTTTTTTAGAAGCCGGGCTTCTAAAAAGCCGGGCGATTCCCACAAGGATTCAAATTAATGGCTGGAACAGGGAGGGCGGAGGGATAATGTGGGCCTGGAGACTCGGTGGCTTCTTCTTCCCCCCCTCCCCTTTTTGCCAGTTTTTGAGGATATTGTAAGTATTTCTTTCTTCTCTTCTGGGTGCAGCAAAATTGGCCATGGGAGCCTTCCAGCCAGCACCACTGCAGGGGAGCAGCTGCAGCATCTAGATAAGCAAGTGTTTTCTTGTTACCTGTTTTGTGAATGGCTGCTGTTCCCAGAAACCTCTCTTCTTCCACTTCCTATCGGTAACATTTACTTGGCTGTTTGTAAATAGTGACCAACTATGTAATTTCTCTCTCCTCTCTCTCTCTCTGTCTCCTTTTTATTTGGTTTGTGGGGGTGACTTTGCAAATTTTTATTTTAAAAAAACCTTGTAGAGCATGGCTGGGCAAGCTCTCTCGGGATGGGAACTGCTCAAGAATACGGCGGGATCCTTGTTCAGCTCCCATTCCCGGTTGGTTCGTCTTCTGACTATTGAGGGGGTCTAGAGCAGTTCTCTGTAAAACAGCAGTCATGGAAATATCTATAAATATATATAAAAAGTGTTCCTAATTTCCTGAGTTAACTGGTGAATTGCATTTGACAGTTGTAATAAAAAAAGAAAATGTTTGAACCCTTTTAACTAAAGTGTGTACTATTTTGGTCTGTAAAATACTATATATAAAAGTATATGAACAACTCCTTGATATTAGGTGATGAGAATCTGTTTCCACGTGTGGTCTACAGTACTCTGAAGATTTTTGCAAAGCTTTTAATTACCAGAGGAGACAGTACCGGACTTCCAGGCAAGTCGGGGTCTCTCTTCATACACGAGCATGGATTGCTGATAGAAAAGTTGTATTTTCTTAAAAAGTCAGTAAATTGACTGCAAAGTACCTAGTTGAATGTACAGATTTAATTTCATGTCCCTCTTCAAACAGAGCATTAGAAGTGGGCTTGTATTTTCTAGTCAGTTTCTCATCTGTATATAAACAAGCACAACCATTGCGACTTTCCCTCTTGCTCCCCAAAGAGCCAAACTTTTTGAGTTTTATGTCTTTGTTAATTATGAATTTCAATAAATCTTTTTATACAATTTTTTTCCTGTGGCTTATTGCAGTAAATGGGCCACGTGGGAATTTGCTGCTTGATTTTAAAGTTTTTTTTAAACAACAAACTTCTAATTATTTTAAGAAACTTTAAAAAAAATGAAAATCGATTAATCACAATGGCTCAGTCCACCAAAGCAAAATGAAACACAAGTTGGGGCCTAGTTGAGTGGCTCCAATGTCTCATTTTCAGGCTTCCCAGAGGAGCCCGCTAGAGGCCTGGAAGAATGGGAGCAACCATGTTGTACAGAAGTTACCTTTCCAGGAATGGATCGTTCCAGAACACTCTGCAATATTCGCTTTCTCCTGTGGGCCACAGTGACCTGGCCATTCTAGGGGAGAAATGGGAACAACCCAGAGTTCTCTGGAGAAGGCAGATTTGCATACCTCTTATCAGGTATCGGGTAGACCTGCTTTTTTATGTCAGGTTAATGAGCAGTTTTCCAACCTCTGTAGCCTAGTTGGTTTTCCATTAGATCCCATGGGAAGATCCTCTTCTAGCTGGGGACTTCCCTCCACAGAGCCTTCTTTCCCCTCAGGGAAACCATCTTGGTTTACCTACTCACAAAGTAGGTGGGAAAAAGTCAAGAGGCTAAACGTGCCCAGCTTTTATTATCCTCCAAGCTCTGTTACGAAGACAAGTAGATGGGCCGCTTTCTCAAAAATCCTGGGCAGTTTCAGACTTTGTACCATGAGACACTTTGCTCTGCCTGCCCACCTCCCTGCCCCCCCCGCCCTGCCCTTTTGAAGGCATATCCTCATTCCACTCAGAAGGCAAGGAGACATCACAACGGGCTGGTTTGCTATTTGGGTAGCTTTATTTTGTGGCTACTGTAGGGCAGCATAAATAATAAGCGGATGGGAACACAGAAGTGGCACAGTAGGAAATCAGTGTTAGGCACAGAATACAATGTGAACATGGATGGCAGAAGAGAAGAGAAGGAGGCCAGTTGCCTGGCTGTCCTTGTGAATTAACGGTATGGTGAAAAGTAGATCCCAAAAGTAGATTCTGTGGTGCACAGTGTGGAATCTCTGGCAACCTGGCTCTAATTTTCAAGGAAAGTGATTGTCTACATCGACTGGCGTGGGAAATGTGAAACCAGAAGCCCTGAGAAGTTGAGCTGGGCGAAGCCCAACGGTCAGCCTTTTCCGGCCCTTTATGGACAAAACTGACCCTGTCAAGATCATCTGAATGGGATGGTTCCCAAACCATAGCTGAGGGCGAGCAGAACTGGTATGGCTTCAATACTTCGAATGCGTCCCCTTAAATCTTTTGAATCGGCCAACCACTTAGCTAGTTCCAAGCCAGCGAGAGCTGGATCGAAGCCAGGATGATCTCTAACGTGGCTAAGGGTGACGGCTGCTCCAGGGGCAACATTCGGTACTCCTGCTTCCAGAAGTACTGAACTTTGATTTGACTCTTGCATTTACAATGCCTCTCCTAACCCTTTTAGCAGGTGGCCTGGCTGCATTCTGCTGCTGGTGGGATGGATGACAGCAGCAAGTGTAGTAAGTGGGCCCAGTGCTAGCCTCCCGATGCAGGCTTCTCTAGGTAGTGTGTAAATGTGTTTCCTTACACACTCCCCAATACAAAAAGTCACTTTCAGGAACACAAGATTATTCTAGAATACTGTACACAACATTTCAGGCGCTTGACTTCTTCAATGGGCATTGAAACTCAGTTGCCATTGTAATTAGAACAGGATTCCACAAACAGAACTACCACTTTCTTATTTATGAGAAAAGGGTGTGGCTGTGGAAGGAAAGAACAACCATGCTTAGAAGAGCTGACAGCAAAAGTTAAATTACAGTCACAACACTCCTTTTCTGCAAAGGCAGCCAGCCATCCTCTCTTCTACTTTGGAGAGCAAAGTAGGGAATTAAATATTAAGCCATTCTCCAGCTGAATGTCTACAGGATGCATTGGCCAGGCCATACAGGCTGGAAATTCTGGGTACTCAACATATCTGGTTGACTCCAAGCTGAAATCTACTGTACTTATTCGCTTGGCAGGCACTTCTGCCCAACCCTCTTGCAAAATTTACCTTCCAACTGTATTTTCCTTGAAAGTGTATGTGGCCAGTCCTAGTAACAGGGATGAAGAAAGCTAGTTAATGCAGAATACTCTTGGGAGGACAGAGCCTGTTCTTTGCCCCAAAGAAGGGCTAGCAGATCTGGTCAGCAAAATTCTGGGAGAGACTAGATGGCACCTCAGGGATACAAAACCCCAAACTAGTGGCTGCCATCTTGTGCCATCTGCATTTTTGCCGCCCAGATAAGGCAGCCAGGAGCAGTGCCATCAGGTTGAGCTGCCACCTTGCCCAGCATCTGCGCAAAATGTCTCTCATCTCAAGCAGCAAAATACGTAGGGCCAGCCTTGAAGACAACAACTCCTTTGGGATTAAGAGCTCCTAGAGTGGGAGACTCAAGAAATCCTAACCAACCAGCCGTGAGTGAGAAGGCATTTGTTATGCTGCATGCATGGCGTGAAGGCAGAGACAGAATGGGCTCAGCCATCGTGGGGGCAGCAGTTGGCATATGCAGAAATCTAAAATGTGGGTGATCTCCCAAAATGGCTATGATGGAGGAGCCCTACCTACCTGCCACCCCCTCCAGCCCTTCTGCAGGATGGCTGCCTACTGGAACTCTTTAATATCTTCTTTGTTTTTCAGATTTTATCCTGAGATTATTTTTATAAATAACAAGGCAACAAATATACCTAACACTCCTCCCTCCTTCTCCTCCTTTCCTCATAACAACTCTTGGAAGTGGATTGAGCTGAGAGAGAGAGACGCCCTAAGCCACCCAGCTGTCTTTCATGCCCAAGATAGGACTAGAACTCAAGACACCTGGTTTCTAGCCTGGTGCCTTGGGTTGAACATTTCCTCCCCACCCCCCAATTTTATGGGGGAAGGTTTTCCAGTGACTGCCTTTGGCAGCAGGCAAAATGTTCAGCTCCAGAGTCTTTCTTGGAAATGAAGTCAAGATGGCCGCGATAGTGCCGTCGATGCAGAACCCTCCTAATGCATCCTGGCCACTATTTTGATTTTGAAATCTGCACCACCACCCCCAACCTCCATGAATGGCCCTGTCTGATCCCAAAGGCTGGCACTTTGTTGTGCAGGTAGCTTGCCAATTCCCGGTCCTAAAAAGATGGGAATCGAGTTTTTTAAAAAAAAATTAGTCTAAATAATTAGAATGGGGCTGCAGTTCTGTTAAGTGCCATGAAAGCTATCAGGGCATCACACCTCATAATCCGATCATTCGCTCAATAAGCAGGTCTGCATTTGGTTAGGGGAGAGTCAGTGGAAATCCCTCTTCCTGGATATGCTTCAATAAGGATTACCACCCCCTTTCCCTGCCACAAATTGGCCTTTTGCCAACTGCTCCATTAGCTGCTGAAGAACCTGAGTTATGAATCTGTGTGAAAGCTGTCAGGATGGGAGAGTCAAGTTTAACATTGCGTAGGGCTGGCACTCTTCAGCCTCACTAGCAAATATATATGCAGGTGCAAATGCAGGTCTGTACTGCCCACTATTTCTACCAAAACGAATAAAATGTACCCCTAACTCATAAGCTGCTAATGGGTAAGTTCATTAAAAGTGCTTCATTCTTGCTGGATTAACTGCTCCCCACTTGAAAAACCCCTGTTGGGCCTTTCATTTGGACTCTCTTGATCAAGAGAATGATTTGGTAGGCCTGTTTGTGTTGGGTTTGCATTTTGGATTGTATTCCCTCAAAAGCTTCATCTACTTGTCCCTTAACAGCATCTGTCTCCTTTTGTCAAGTTTATCTTCAGGATTCTTGTAACTGTGAGGGAGAGAGAGTGTGTGTGTGTTATGTGTGTGTACATGGGTACATTCACAACCACTCCTGAAGAGAACAATTAGAGACGCAACCTGCAGGTATTCATTACCCGGTGCCCACTGGGTATATTTCAACAGAATAAATTGTAGCTACCAGCCCAAGAGTGATGCCCAAGCAAAGCAGGCGCCAGACAGGCAGGGTGAGCCCTGGAGAGTGTTCAATAACACCAAAGCCCAAACCAGCTGCAGGGTTCAAGGAATGCTCAGGTCACAAGGCGCACCCCCGGACGGTTCCCAAGAGAAGGGAAGCTGTTTTCCTTCCAGATTTCTTTTCAGGGTAGTGAGTCTGCGTTCCAATTGCACACTCGCTGTTTATGGACATCCACCCTTTATCTCGTGAAAAGAAAAGGTAAGTAATAATGAATTCAGTTGCTTTTGTCTGGGCTTACAGTGTTTTGCTTTCCTCATCCCTGGACTAATCAGAGATGAAAAATGATTCCGTAATTTTGCAAGAATGACAAAGAGCAGTACGCTTCTACTTACTTCAAGAGAAATTTGGAATATATATGTCCCTTGTTCTTTTCATGCAGTAGTTCTCAAGTTAAATCATACGAATAACTTTTTAGTGCTAGGCAATGACCACAGAAGAGGAGGCTTCCAGTTAGCAGGTGCACCCGTGTGCTGGCACATGGTCTCTGGCTCATATCATGTGTTGAGACAGTAAAATTAAAGAGTGGGTATAAACAAGGAGTTTCTTTAGAAAAAAAAATCCCTTCAGAGTCCATTGTTTTGAGGGCTATTGCGCAAGTTTTTCAATTCCAACTGTAGCTGTCGGATTTTGATGTCTTTCTGCGAAAGCTCAACCTTCAGTCGGCGGATCTCGTCTTGTTGCCGGAAGAACATTCGGAGGAGCTTCATGGAAGACAAGAAACAGAAAAGGATCAACAGAGTGTGAGACTGAATAGATTGGAACAATTGCAGCAAATGGGCTGCAGGATCTGAGATGGTCCCCTTTGTACCCCTGGGTCACCTATTCCGGGAGAACCTGAGAGGCATCCTGCAGTTCTGGCACAGTTTTGTAGACTTCCCCATATTTACAGGATGGTGAAGCTGGCAATAATTTTCTTTTCCAGATTGGAAAGAACGCAGCTGTTATTTCTTACCTCATTCTCTGTTCTGGGTGGCACATTTTCCAAGAGATCTATCCCATTGACAACAACACTTTTCTTCTCTTTTATTGGTGGTTTAAAAACTACTTTGGATTCCTTCTTATAGCCTTCCTTTAAAGACATCAATATGGGATCTGAAAAGCAATATAAAACCCACATCTCAGGATGGGCACCAATAGAAAAATTAAAAAACAAAAAGATAGCTACCAGAGCCACCAATCTTATGACTAGCACTGAGGTATTGCCAGGGAGGAAGGTCCTGGGGAGGAAGGCCGTTCCTCCCCTTCATCATCCAAGTCCTCTTCCTCTGTCAGCACAGGCTCAGGAGGCGGGGCCACAACATTGACCCATATGGATTCTAGGAGGTTTTCATCCTTGGTTTTATGGACTTCTATAGAGATGCAGTGATCTTTTATGTATAACACACCTCTACCTCCTCATTTGTTAGGTCTGTTTCTTTTGAATAGTTTGTATCCTTCCATCAGTACATTCCTGTCATGAGTTTCATCCCACGATGTTTCAGTAAAAGCAAATATATTGTATCTACCTTCATGTACTAGTACTTCAAGTTCACCCTGTTTGTTCCCCAGACTGAGCATTTGTGTATAGGCATTTCAATCCTTTGGGAGTCTTGGGTAAACTTCTTATATTTTTGGGTATGTTTGTTATATCTCCTACTTTGTAAATGGATTTTCCATCCTTTCCATCACTCTACTTCATTGTGTTTTTCCTTTTTTTCTTCTTTCTCTTTACTCTCTATCTCCTTATATGATTGGTTATCTAGTGGTTTTTGCTTGGAATTAGGTTCTAGAGGTTTTGAAGATTGCCCTCCGCCTTCAATTTTAGTTTAAAGCCCTTCTGATAAGATGAGCCAGTTGTTTCCCGAATATATTCTTTCCAATTCTTGTGAGGTTAGACCTATAGGGTTCCCTTAACTGTTGTTCATACTGTTTAGCCTCCAGACCTCTTATCATCTTTCTTGCTCTTCTCTGCACTCTGTTGTGGTTCGCCAGCAGCAGGTGCGGACGGCTGAGGTCTCTGAAAGTGAGGACTCGGATGGGGGCCTGTGTGTGATGCAGGGATGGGGCCAGGACCAACGGAGAGAGGGGTGCTGCCTTCAGAGCTTGTGGGGAGCCTGTGCTCAGTGCGCGCGCGTGCAGGGCTGCTTGGAGGAAAGAGCAGCTGAAGCAGCACGGGCGACTCGGGAGAAAGGCTGGAAGATGATGGCTCCTCCCATAAGGGATAAAAACCAGCCTTCGGGGTTGGCTTCTTTGCAGGAAACAAAGAAGCTCTTTCTACTCAGAGTCCTCGTTGAAGCCCTGCTTACTCCGGTTTGTTTTTTGAAACTTCTGGCTTTGGATATTTATCTGCAATTAGTTTTTTGTTCTTGGCAGCCTTTCACAATGTTGAAAGGGCTTGCTCTTATTTGGGACAATTAGTTTTGAACGACTTGGCTGTGAATGCCCAGAATTCACAGCGCCACATTAAAAAGGTTTGCTTTTATACATACTTTGTGTTTGTTTGATTTGAACAAGGCTTGGGTCAGAACACACTCTTGTTTAGGGTCTCAGCATCCTTTCTGAACTGTGATGACCAGAACTGGATGCACTATTCCAAGTGTGGCCTCACTAGTTCAGTATAGACCGGTACTCTCACTTCCTGTAATCTTGATGTTATCCCTCTGTTGATGCAGCCTAGGACTGCATTGGCTTTTTTGGCAACTGCAGCACACGGCTGGCTCATATCTAAGTGGTGGCTCCAGCCATTATTGTGTCCTTTGTACTTATGCTCTAGCATTTTCTGAATGACATGATCTGAAATACAGTAGAACCTCTGGTCACGACCATAATTCGTTCCATAACTTTGGCCATTTCTTCATCTTCTAATGTTTCGTCTTCAGGAATTTCTGGGTCAGGGGGTCATGTTTGATTGCCATCCGAGTATATGTTCGTGACCAGATTCAAACATTTTGTGAATTTTTTTGGTCGGAACCCCGATTTAGTCACGGTCAGAAGCGTTCAAGACCAGAGGTTCTACTGTAACATACTATTTTCTCATTATTTACTTGGCAAATTTTCTGATGTATTCATGACCCCTCTAGATGCATGTATTGCCTATGTTAGAATAGCTACCTGAACCTGGAGAAATGTAAATTTGACAAGGTGCTGGTAGATTTTCTAGAGTATCAATTTTCCACATTTGGTATTCAAATGGATCCATCTAAGATGGAATCAATACGCTACTGCAGTATTTTTGTGGACTTCAACTCCCAGAATTCCCAAGCCACCTCTGGGAGTTGACATCTTCAAGCTGCCAAGATTGAGAAACACTGCTCTATGGCTTCAAGAAATAGCTAAGGATGTCAGCTTCTGGACTTCACCAATACATTACCTGTGGTTCATCCTCAGATTTTATTAGCCAGTTGCATCTTTCTCAGTAGCCTTATAGCAGAGGCCTCCAAACTTGACAACTTTAAGACTTGTGGACTTCAGCTCAAAGCATAGCTGGCTGAGGAATTCTGGGAGTTAAAGTCCACAAGTCTTAAAATTGCCAAGTTTGGGGGCCCCTGCTTTAACTCTTACCTTGAACAGGTATTGACACACTATATTAAAAGTCTTATATAGGGAACTCAGCATGTTTTTAAATTCTTTCCTTGATGTCAAATTTTTGACCAATCTGGAACTATTTTTTAAAAATGCAGTTGACCCTAGAATCTTTCCAAAGCTTTGACCGTCCATGCAAGATGGGTCAGCTCAGCCTATACGTGATGAGGTGAAGGCCAGAAGGTCATCTGTAGGTGCCAACATGCTCACCCCTATTCATTCCACTCAGCCATTCATCTGGAGTGAGGGCAGGTTCTGGACCCGGAGTCATTGGGTAGATATCTTCCTGGTATGTTTCAGACTAAATCAGAAAGAAGAGAAACAAACTTGTCTGAAACCCTGAGCTGGTTCCCATTTACTGGGTTAAACCCCCAAAAGAGATTTGCACTGAAGATTCATAAACCCAAAAGGACTGGCTGTCAACTCATAAAATATTTCTCTGGTCTTTTTAGAGTTGCCAACAAAAAAGGAGGGGGAAGCAGTGGGCAGCTTGCATTCCATGTTTTCAAAGATAGTAACTAGGTGACTGAAGTTTTTACTGTGCAAAATTCTAACTGGAGAGCACGATTGATGACTCTGGGCTATGGATGTGTCCCATTGGAGAATATGAATTATGATACACCCAGGGGGTGGGGGGAAACCAGGGTCAAAGGTAACAATGAATTATGTGTCTCAGAGTTGGCTACACCTAGGCAGTGACGGACATGTTAACTCCCAATAAATCCTTTTGAAGTTCTGGAAGTTTGGCTGGAGACTCATGATTTAAATGGAGGTAACTGCCGGAATCCTGACACTCGCCATTTCTCCTACGTGGCAATCCCTCTCCAAGAGGAGCAAGCTAGAGCCATTTCATTGTAGTAGATAGTGTTTTTTTTTCCAGACAGACATGCGGGAAGAAGTGGGCATTCAGGTATTCTCAAGCATAGCAAGTTGACTATCATTAGAAAGATTAAATCCAGTGCCTGGGTAGGCATTTTCAGTATTGGAGTAAGTTGCTTTTCTCCTGGGCAAGTCTAACTCCCTAAGCGAACCTTTTTGTTGTGGTGTGTTGAAAACATGTGCGCTGGCACCCACAATGCAATGTGCTCTGCCCCCCTGCACATGCACGCACAACACTCACCCCACCCTGTTACATGCATTGCGCATGTGTGCACCTCCCAGCTGATTTTCGGCCTGTTTGAGGCTGTTTTCACCCTCCTGGAGGCTCGAGGGAAGCTTCTGGAGCCTCGGGAGGCCGAAAAATGGACTTTCCGGAAATACCAGAAATGCCCGTTTTCAGCCTCCGGAGGGCCTCTGGAGCCCAAGGGAGAACGTTTTCACCCTCCCGGAGGTTCAAGGGAAGCTTCTGGAACCTCAAGAGGCTGAAAACGGGCCTGTTTCGGCAATTCCGGAAGACCCGTTTTTCAGCCTACTGAGGCTGCAGAGGCTTCCCTGGAGCCTCCGGGAGGGCAAAAACGGCTTCAAACAAGCTGAAAATCAGCTGGGAGGCGCACACATGCGCAGTGCAGGTAAGTTTGGCTAGGGCTCGTGTGCCCTCACAAATGGCTCTGCGTGCCATAGGTTCACCATCACAACTCTAGGTCCCTTCTGATATACAAACAGCTGGAACTTCCGAGTGTTTCCTTAACTCAAGTGCACATGCTAGAGCAGGATCCAGTCCACGGGGTGCTTAGTTCTGGCCCACAGAGTCACCCTGGAGACAGTGAAGGACCAGCCCGCGGTGCCTCTGTCAACAAAAGTGGAGCTTGGGAGGGCCATGTGTGGCCCCCCCTGGGCTCCGTTTTCAGCTGCAATGGCCTCCTGCAGCCCTCTGCCAGTGAAAATGTAGCCCAGGGAACCCTTTTTTGCTGGCAGAGGGCTGCAGGAGGCTATTGTGGCTGAAAATGGAGCCTCGATGAGTGACATTGAGCTGGCCATGCCCGCCGTGGTTACACTCACCCCAGCCACACCCCCACCCTGGCCCCCGAGGTCAAACACAACCCTCAATGAAATCGAGTTTGACACTTCTGTGCTAGAGGAAGGACGCCCCAGAGAGGTAATCAAGCAATCTTCAAGGACATTAGCTTTCAAGCAGACCCCGTGTTCCTCCCAAGAGGTACCTTAAAGCAGGACTCTCCAACCTTGGCAACTTTAAGCCTGCAGGACTGCAACTCCCAGAATTCCCCAGCCAGCTTTGGAGTTGCAGTCCTGCAGGCTTAAAGTTGCCAAGGTTGGAGACCCCTGCCTTAAAGGAGACCTCATATTGTTAGATTGTGAGCAGTATTTGATTACTATTAGCAGTATTATTAATCCCACAGCCAATTAAATATCCCAGCCACTCTGATCGGTTTTACATATAACTTTTTATTTTCAGATTCAAAAGATTCCTTTCACTTGAGAGTGGCCCAATTTTGTCCCGTTTTATGCAAGATGCGCAGCAGTTTCCTTACTTGGTCTGTTCTCTTAATTGCTTAATCAGGCTCAGCTTTGGGTACATAAAGAGTTTTATGCATAGTCACTGACTGCAATGAAGACACTGACAGGCAAGAGGAAGAGGAAGCAGATTGGCATTAGCACCTCTCCTTTCCCTCCCCCCAAAAGCCTCTGCGATGTGCAGGGGGGAAAAGTGACGACTCCCTTTATTTATATTCTGAAGTAGAAATCAAGATGATGGAAACAGAAGATATTTGGGTTTGTGGAGCAAGAAGAAAAACGATCAAAAGATGGAACTGGCCTGCATATTTTTTAATAAAGAGTAATTGGGCAATATTTCCGCTGTTTCTGTATAAAGCACAAAACCTGGCAGAGCTACGGTGGCACAATATCCTAGGTTTTAAGGGCCATTTTTTAAAAATTACATTTATATGCCGCCCTTCTCCGGAGACTCAGGTCGGCTTACAATTTTTGGGATACAACCCAGTGCGCTCAGCAATAGCCTTCCTTCCATTGTATATGCCTGCTTATTACTAAGCGGCATTTTTACAAAGTCAGCTAATTGCCCCCAACAATCTTGGGTCCTCAATTTACCTACCCCGAGAGGATGGAAGGCTGAGTCAACCGTGAGCCTGGTGGGATTCGAGCCTGCAGCAGTTGTAGGCAGCTGGAACTTAAGTGCAGGCATTTAACAGCCTGAGCCACCAAGGCACTTTTTCACTGCAAACTTAGGTCTATATTTCAGCATTGCCCCATTGAATTCTACGGAATTTGCACTCAAATTTGACCCAATCACTATGAATATGGTAAGCATTTTCATACAGAGAGATGGTGTTTATACATCAGAGCAATACAGGTAGTCCTCAACTTACAACAATAATTTCTGTGGCTAAATGAGACAGTTAAGTAAATTTTGACTCATTCTTTCTTGTCACAGTCAGGGGTGGGATTCTACCGGTTTGGACCGGTTCAGGCGAACTGGATGTTAAAGTTACAGCTGGTTTGCTGAACCGGTATTTCACCCAACCGGCTGGCCCCGCCACTCCCGCCCCTCCCCTCCCCGAAGTCTCCATGTGGCCCATTTTCGAGGGAGGTAAAGTGCAGGGCCCGCATGGAGGAGGAAAAACGGGCCTTCTGGAAGTCTGGAAACGGGCTTGTTTCCGGCTACCGGAGGGCCTCCAGAGGCCGGGGGAGGCCTCTGGACCCTTGGGAGGGCAAATACAGCCTCCCCCGGCCTCTGGAGGCTCACCGGAAGCTGGGAACAGGAAGTTCTGGTAGCCCCACCCACCGTGGCCATGCTCACCCAGCAACTGGGCAGTGAACTGGTTGCTGGGATGTTTGACTCCCACCCCTGGCCACAGTTGTTAAGTTAGTCACACGGTTGTTAAGTGAAACCGGCTTCCCCGTTGATTTTGCTTGTCGGAAGGCCAAAGGGAATCACATGACCTCGGGACCAGGCAACCGTCGTAAGTGTGAACCCATTGCCAAGCATCTGAATTTTGGCTAGGTGACTGTGGGAATGCTGCTGCGGTTGTAAGCGCAAAAAACGGCCATTAGTCTTTTTTTCTCAGCGCCGTTGTGATTTCAAACGGTCACTAAATGGACGGTGATAAGTCGAGGACTACCTGGCAGTTCAATTTATCCCTTAAGGTACCCTTAAAAGGTAGGTAACAGTCATCTCATCGATGAGTTGGATGGCTTGTAAATTTAATAAATGAATAATAAACAGACCAAACCCAGAAAACAAGAATAATTAAAAATAGCATAAAAATAGATTAATCCAGGGGTCTCCAACCTTGGCGACTTTAAGCCTAGTAGATTTCAACTCCCAGAATTCTTTGGGAATTTTTGCTGCTACATCGGTTCATCTTTAAGTGAGATTCTTCAGTTTAGAGTGTAGCTCCAGTCTACTTACAATTAGGTGTTTCTTGTCAATGCTTATTCTGAAACACAGCCTGAGCTACAGGCTCCTCTAGGGTCTCCCCTAGGGGCTGAGGTGGTGCCAATCCAAGATGTTGGCCTCAAGGGACATAATTCCGCCTGCGGAATTCATGGGGCAGCAGGCCTCTAGCTTCTCACCAATATTACTTAAGACAGGGGTCCCCAAACTTGGCCACTTTAAGACTTGTGGACTTCAACTCCCAGAATTTTCCAGCCAGCATAGTTGGCTGGAGAATTCTGGGACTTGAAGTCCACAAGACTTAAAGTGGCCAAGTTGGGAGACCTCTGACTTAGAGCAGGGTGAAGGTGGTGAAGATGAAGAGGGTGAAGATCTGGCCCCTGTCACCAGCTACCTGCAAGAGAGAGAGACCCCAGGCCAAGATCAGGTGAGCTATTCACCTATACCAGAGGTCTCCAAACTTGGCCACATTAAGACTGGTGGACTTCAACTCCCAGAATTCTGGGAGTTGAAGTCCACTAGGCTTAAACTCGCCAAGGTTGGAGACCCCTGGATTAAAACGACGCAGTTGCCGTCTCTACTGATTTGACCCACAGACACCCCCTCCCTCAGCAGACACCCCTGGGCTCACAGCTGAAAGCAGAAAAGACTAATTACTCACTCTCCGTGGTACAATCATAGAGATGGGCTCAATTAATCCCTTCAGCGTGACGAGCTTGTAAAACCGAAACACCTCGCATGCAGAGACATCCAGGCCATGCTTCGGCATTACTCCTGCATAGTATAAGATTTAAGAAAACCTGACTTGTGGAAAATTCCTGTCTAAGTGGTGAGAACAACTTTTGATACGGCATCAGAGCAGCCCCAACAATAATTCTCTGGGCAGTTTTTTCCCTACGGTCATTCGGTGTTCCCTTATCGTTTGAACGGGAACTGGAACTACAGATTCTACTCAATTGCTGACTGCCAGGCATAAATTATCAGGACTAAGCATTAAGTTCCTGTTAAGCTGATTTATTGCTCGTGCCTATACACCAGAATCTAGTCAACTAAGAGCATTAAATTGGTGCTAGAGAAGCATTAGTGGAATTCAAGGGGCTGGACTTGGATCGTTTGTGGCCACGTAATAACTCTAGGCTTAGTTCTCTCTTGATTCCACCCCCGGGCTCTGTCTCCTTCTCCTGCATTGGCTGAATTATTGCTCTTCTATTCATAAACCTTCTACTCAGGGAGGAAAAGGAGCCAGTCTAGTGGTGGGATTCAATTTTTTTTACTACTGGTTCTGTGCGTGGTTCTGTGGGCGTGGTTTGGTGGGCGTGGCTTGGTGGGCGTGTCAGGGGAAGGATACTGAAAAATCCCCCTTCCTTCCCCCACCCCACTAACCTGCTTTCCAGCTCCATTCCCGTGTGCAGGGCAACCAAAGGAGACCCAGCCGATCAGCTGGGACTCAATGGGAGGCGGAGAAGAGATGGGGTTGGCGGGGCCAGTCAGAGGTGGGATTGGCGGGTTCTCCGAACGACTCAAAATTCCTGCTACCGGTTCCCCAGAACTGGTCAGAACCAGCTGAATGCCAGCTCTGAACCAGTCCCACAACAGTGAAAGGAAATCTTGAGAATTGCCAAACCTCTTGGGGTGGGAAGGAAGTGGGGATAAAGCCAGGAAAGATAAAAGATTGGAAAACTAAACTGGGAAAACATGGTGAGAGAGAAGCTCTGAAAATCACTGACTGAAAGAACAGGAGCTTGGAATGACTTTGGTGAAATATACGGTGACAGAAGAAGGAGGCTGTGGAGTCCTTGATGCTCTCTGGGCCTGGTTCTTCGCTTGCAGATGGTTCATTACCCAATCGGGTAACCTCATCCGTGCAAGCGGGCACCGTGAACTCCACAGTTCAACCCTGAGCTACATATATCCTTTTCTTCAGGGGAATGAGAACTTTGTGGAGCTGTAGTAGAAGGACTATGGATGATTCCCCCCCGCCCCTCTGTATCTCAGACAAAAGACAATAAGCACCCCTTACCAAGCCCTTTCTGTGGGGCTGGAGAACGGAACTCCATTAGGTAGGTTAGGTAGGGCTTCTCAGTGCTGATTTCGTAGTATCGGATGTTCCCATCTCCCTGAGGGAGGAGGAGCAAGAAGAGGAGACGTAAATCAGAGGCGCCATCTGAACATTATGAATTCATTTATAACAGGGGCCCCCCAAATTTGGCAACTTTAAGACTTGTGGACTTCAACTTGTGGAGTTGAAGTCCACAAGTCTTAAAGTTGCCAAGTTTGGAGACCTCTGATTTATAAGAATTAATAGATTGGTTGGATTGTGAGAAGATGACATCTGTGATCAGACAAGACCATTATTGGGACAGTAGTAGAATAGCTGTCACAAGCTTTTGTGTGCTCTCAGGCTCTGCTGTTTGAAATGAAGAACTGTGGAGAATCAAAAAGCTGGTTTTTTGTTGGAACTCACAGTCAGATATTCATTGGTCAATATTGTCAACAGGTGTATAGCAGCTTCCTTTAGAAGGTCATTTTTCCTCACAGCAGATTTGTGAGGTATTTCATTTTAGGATAGAAAAATCAAGACTGGGTGATAGGAAGTTACTATCCCTCAAAAGTACTTAAAGAAGTGTTCTTTATCACTAACCTGGCCAGATTCAATTAAATGTTATGCCTGTCAGAAAACAGGGGGGTGGCCTAGTATACCCATATTTCTGATCTCTGCTTTTAAAGCCCAACTTCGCTTTGAGGAAGACTCAGATCCAGATGGGTTACATCGTTCCACTTGGTGGAGAAGGTCCTCAATACCTCCTTCTCTGTCTTTTTGGACCAAAGACACATTCCTTCCCTTGTGTTGCCTTGCAGCGAGATGCATGGCAAACAAATTTAATTTGTTATTAAATTAAATGATGGAAATTGTGGATATTTCTCTGAAACAGTTCCCTAAGAGTGAGCATCAACAGAGTGAAGTAAATGAAAAGTCAGCCCATTTACAGCAAGCGCTCTCTCTGACACATTTAACTCTACCCACAATTCACTGAAGGTGTCAAGACTGAGCACCAGTGAATTGGTCTCTCTTGACTTCACATACCTTACATGATCTTATTAGTTTCACCTAACTTACTTCTCCTGGATCTGCTCAAAGCAGTTTGCCGCTTCCCTCAAGACTTTAAGGCAGAGAAAACAAGTTGCATGAATCTCAACAAAACTAATTCTAGGAACGCATGTACATAATATCAATCTATAAACCATATTTAAATGTTGACACATTAGATCAGAGATGGACAACCTGGTACCCCCAAATGCTTAAGACAGGCCTCTGTCTAAATAAATTAAAATTTCGCATGAGATCTTTGCACTTTGGTCCCCAGCTCTAGATGAATGAATACAGTTTGGAGTGAGTATTAATGTGCATGCGCATGCTTCCCTCCCAGCCAATCTGGACAGTGCAGAGCACCATATGCTCTCTGCAATGCAAGCACATGTTCAGAAGCAAGCCTCATGTACCTTGCCAGCCAGGTATAACATGTGGGTGTCAGCATCATAGAACGGGAAGAGAAGGCCTGATAATCCATCAATCTCTTCCTCTATCAGTGGCATGGAGAGATCCTCCTGGGGGAATGCAAAACAAACAAGCAAATATTTTGTCAGTTTGGGTGCAACTAATGCAACTTTCAAGAGAAATGCTAAACCCAAAGATCATATTAATTCCAACTAATGCAACTTTCAAGAGAAATGCTAAACCCAAAGATCATATTAATTCCTTGAAGGTTTTTGGAAGCTTCAGCTGGTGCAAAATGTTCCAGCATGGGCAGTTAGCGTGTCTCTAGAATGGCACCTGTTCTCCATGTGCTGCACTGGCTGCCAGTTTGCTTCCAGGTTAAAATCAAGGTGCTGGTTATGAAACCCTATGGTACAGTGGTGGGATTCAAACAATTTTACTACCAGTTGTGTGGGCGTGGCTTGGTGGACATGGCGTGGCTTGGTGGGCGTGGCAGGGGAAGGATACTGCAAAATCCCCCTTCCCTCCCCACCCCGCTAACCTGCTTTCCAGCTCTCTTCTCCTGTGCAGGGCAACCAAAGGAGACCCAGCCGATCAGCTGGGACTCAATGGGAGGCGGAGAAGAGATGGGGTTGGCGGGGCCAGTCAGAGGTGGGATTGGCCGGTTCTCCAGACTACTCCAAATTTCCGCGACCGGTTCTCCAGAACGGGTCAGAACCGGCTGAATACCACCTCTGGTATGGTACCAGGTCATTTGAGGGAACACCTCTGTCCCATCAAATCCACAAGAAGAGGATGCTGTAGATCCTATCCGCTGAAGAGTTACACCTGGCAGGGCCTAGGACACGGGCCTTTTCTGCCATGGGACCTACTCTGGGGAATATCATCCGCCATCATCAGGTGAAATTAGTTCTATCCCTGATATCCTTCAGGAATCCATTAGAACAGGGTTGTGCCATCAGGCCTGGAGCCTTAGGGTGGCGGGGAATTAGTGAGGTGACTGCATTGCCCATAACAATGATTCCCTCGAGTACACCACTACTGGGTAACTTAGACTGTGTTTTAATTGTTGATGTTTTAATTAGCTTTTTATTATCATTTTTACTGTACACTGCCCAAATTTTGAGATGGGCAGTTATATAAATATGATAAACAAATAATAGAATTCCACAGTGCCTTCAGCATGTTAGCTGAGCTCATACACAGCAGTAAGCTATGGCCTGCTTAATTATGGGGTTGTTGACTAACTCATAACATGAGGTTCATGCACACTCATAGAGCCACAACATCACATTTTACAAAGTTCACACAATATATTAAGCTATTACTAGTACCTCTGTGTCAGAAACATCGAAGTTCTTCCGTAGTGAAAGGATTTGTCGGTGACATCACCATTACCCAGGGGACACCAGACACTTTCGTGTCCCTGTGAAATTGACCCTATTGCTGGGTCGACAGGAGCTGCAGCATGTGATGGGAACTCAACCCGCCCCACGACAGCAACAGGTTTCGAACATGAGGTGCTGATCATCAGCCCAGTGTTCTAACCCTGTGAGCCACTGCACTCCTTATTATATTGAGCTACAACCCAAATGGGGAAAAGCTAAAATCATTTGCAGGAAATGCTTCTGGTGGTTGCTACCCTGAGCTCGCCCGTCTTTCACAACTCTGTTGGAGAACTAAGAAAGAGGCAACCAGAAGTCTTTCTCTTCAATGCTGTTGTAAAAGGAGATTTTTGTTTTGTTTTGTTGGACCTTAGCATTCTGCACATGCATGCACAAACATGCAACTATTCTCCTAACCTGATCCCAGAGAGCAATCTGCCTGGTGTTCCAGCGCGATACGCCAGTTGTTAGAAGCCTCTTGATGTTCCCTAAGAAGACCACACGGTTCACACGGTGATTCTTGCAACTTGCCTCCTAGGAAAACAATCACATGATTGACTCAGAAAGTTGGTTACTCCTTTGTTGGAATGGGTGGGTGGGGGAATCACCTTCCAAAATGCCATTCTAAATTCCCAGATCTTAAAACAATTTCCACCAATGCTATACATAATAAAAAAAATTAAAGCAACATTTTAATAGTTTTACATTATATGATGCAGTGAAATCTTGGTTTTCTCTACCAAAGTTAGCAATTTCAGTTGGTGCAGAGTGTGGCAGCATAGGTAGTTTTGGGGGCCCCCAAGAATGGGCCCCGAGACTCCACTGTTCTGTGAGCTGCACTGGTTACCAGTCTGCTTCCGGGTGCCATTCAAGGTGTTGGTGATCTCCTTTAAAGCCCTTCATGGCAGGGGTCCCAGTTACTTGAGTGATTGTCTCACCCCATTGGGATTGGCCTGTCCCACTCGTGCCAGGAGAGGAGGCATGCGGTGGGTCCCATCAGCCCCATTACTCCAGCTAGCAGGGTCCAGGAAGAGGGCCTCCCCTGCTGTGGCTCCTGCCGTCTGGAGCATTTGGGCCCCTTGATGTGAGGTTGGTCCCAACCCTCCCCTCTTTTCATAAGGCGGAAAAACGGGGGTCTGCCAGTCAGCTGGGCGCCCCAGTGGGAGAGCAGCACAGTGGAGCTGGTTGGTCAAGTAATAACAGATCCCACCTTGTCCCACCCTCCTCATGTGTCTTTGGTTTTAATGTGTTGTGGTTTGACAGCAGCCGCTGCAGGCGGAAGCGGACAGTGAGGAAGAAAAGGAACCAGTCAGGGAGTCTGGAGAGGACTCGGACAAGGGTCCTGCGTCCGATGCAGGGACGGGGCCAGGATCATCTGGAGTGGGATGCTGCCTCCGGAGCCTTCGGAGTCTGGCAGCAGCGAGGCAGAGGACCCCGGGAAGCCTGTTCCCAGTGCACGTGTGCGCAGAGCTGCTAGAAGGCAAGAGCAGCTGAAGCAGAAGGGGCAACTCAGGAGTAAGGCTGGGAGGTGACTGCCCCTCCCATAAGGGATAAAAGTCAGACCTCAATGATGAAACCTTTGCAGGAAGCAAAATAGTTCGATCAGTTCCGAGTCATCCTCAAGCTCTGTGTACTTTGGTTGGTTTTTTCTGGTACTTCGGTTGGTTTCTTTTATAGTTAATTGGCTACTTCTGTTTTTGGCAGCATTCCACAGAACTGAAAGGTGGGTGCTTATCTTGGGGGACTGTTTGAGATTAGTTCTGGTTGGGAATGAAAACAATTCCCAGTGTTGCAATAAAATAGGTTTTGCTATTAAAACAAGTTTGTGATTAATTATGATTGACAAAGCCTGGGTCAGAACATAACGTTTGTTTTTTAACTTTTTATGTTTTAATTGTATATGCAACTGTAAGCCACCCAGAGTTACTCTAGGCCAAGGTGAGGGCTATCACTTTCTTACCAAGTTATCAACTATGTCCATTCTTTTCTTTGAACATTCACTCTACAGATACTTGAGTGACAGCCCCATGGACCACAGTTGAAGCTGGGACTGCAAGGAGCCCCCCACCCCAAAGTTGCAGCTGGGGCCATTCTGATTTCTTTACTACTGACTTATTCAGATCACCTGTGCACAGTCCGCTTCCAAAACTTAGGAAAGGCCTGTGGTTGCATCCAATGCCAACATTAAAATTTAAAGCTGTTTAATTTAACCCAGAGGAATCCGTCTATATTTTCTTTTAAGCTATAAACAGCTCTTTGATTTTGATCAGCAAACTTATTGTAAGGAATGGGAGGTAAAGGTATTTTTCCTTCAACCATTTCCTTAACCTGAAATGCCCCTGTCTCAAACTGAAACTGTTCTTCTTTTGACAGTCTAGCACAGAGGTCTCCAAACTTGGCAACTTTAAGACTTGTGGACTAACTCCCAGAGGCAGGGAAGATAGATCTGAACAACAAGATTACACGCCCTTTTCTTCCATATCCACCACTGTGATCACCACCAGCCATCACTCCTCACTGGTGTCTGTTTCAAACAACCTAGTCAGGTGACCAAAACTCCTGGGCATCTTGTCTGTCTAGGCCCTTCGAAGAAGCTCCCACCTGGAGGACTTTGCCTGAACGTGGCTCAATGACCCGTAGCTTCCTGTCTTTGCAAGTGGTGGCGAGCAAACTGCCGTTCGTGTTGAAGGACATGCAAAGGATGACATCAGAGTGGCAATCAATCATCTTCACTGGTTCAGCAATGTCTAAGTTCCAGATGAGGACCTGAGAAGGAGAAGATGCAGATCAAAGAGAAACTGCTCTGGCTTGCTCACAGATATCTCACACATCCCAGGGGTTAAGAAATGCTACTTCTGGAACTCTTAGGGGCCCCTCAAGCTGTTGGGAGTTTAATTCAGCTCCTTTAAATCAGGGGTCTCCAACGTTGGTAACTTTAAGCTTGGAGGACTTCAACTCCCAAAATTCCTCAGCCAGAAAAGCTGGCTGGGGAATTCTGGGAGTTGAGGTCCTCCAGGCTTAAAGTTGCCAAGGTTGGAGACCCCCAATTTAAATTCTGACAGCATCTTTTCTCCTTAGCCTTAGCCAAACTCACAAAAGGCCCATGATGTTTGCCCTTAAGAACAGCCCAACCACTCAGGATGGTTACCCGTTTACCTTATAGTCATATCCAGCGCTGAACAGGATATTGGTGGTGGTTGGGTGCCACTCGATGATGCCAACCCGCCGGCTGTGGCCATACAGCTCCAGGACAGCCTCTGTGGTGTTGCGCTTCAAGCCTCCGTCCGGGATCTCCCATATCCGAACCTTGAAGGACGAAAGAGCCAAAGGCTTCCGTGAGCCGAGCCTTCGGCTTCTCTACCTAACCAGACATAACCTGCTGAGGTGGTTGGGAGAGGTAAAAAGACCGAGAAGCTCATGGGGGTTGTGGCTTTAAATTATCCATTCCTGCACACCTGGAAGCACCTGCCTTTTTAAAAGAAGCCTAGAAACTTAGAGATCCCCTGAAAAAACTTCCCCTCTGGAGATTGTCCTTCCTCCCCCAGGCATCTCACTGGATTCCTTTATACCATACTGGGCCCTTGATGAGCCACAGTGGCACAGTGGTTAGAGGGCAGTACTGCAGGCTACTTCTGCTGACTGCTGACTGCCTGCAATTTGGCAGTTCGAATCTCACCAATCGGTTACTCTCAATCTCAATCCGGGATCGATCGAGGCTCGGATCCGAAACCAGCATAATCAAACAGAAGGTCAAAGCGCGGCCGCGGAAAGGAGGCTTGCCAGAAATCACTTGGAGCTTACGGTTGCGGCAGGCTTGCAAGAAGGAAGGAAGGAAGGAAGGAAGGAAGGAAGGAAGGAAGGAAGGAAGGAAGGAAGGAAGGGAAAGCCCTGCCAAGGTGTAAAACATTAGCTTTTGGGAAGCCCCCCTTTTTGCATGGCCATACTGCTTTGAGCACCTTCCCATGCTGCAGAGGCAGTACCTTGGGAAGTGGGGGGAAAAGCTGCTCAGCAGCTCTAGCAAAAATAGCCAAACATGAAACACTTTGGCTTTGGCGGGTTGGTGACACCTTATGATCCCACAGGCACAGCTCGTGATTTAACACAGGGTGGGGCCCAACCATTTTGGTTCATTTAATAAATTCTGGTTCAAAAACACATTGCTTGGTGTTTCGCCAAAGGCTGGCCCCACCCAACTCACTAGCCTAATTTGGAGCTTCTAGTGCAGGAGGGGCTTCGAAGAGAAGCCAGCAGCACAAAGAACAATTTATCCTACACCTGGAGACTCTTCCAGTGCAATGGACCTGAGCTGCTGCTGCTGCTGAGTGAATTCTTTTTTTAAATCTGTACAACTATTTTTAAAGTTGCAATTATCCTTTTCTTGTCATAGTGATGTAAGAATGTTATAAACCACAATGGAATACAATGAAAAGCCTATTATATAAAAGCCATGGGTTTTTTTATTGGAGTTATTTCAGATGAGTTGTTTTCAGATCTTTTATAGCCTAAGAAAGTAACACCAGGAAAACGCTGGAAGTCAGCAAACTTATGACTGCCTCTTGAATGTCCTGTAAATCAGTGGTCGCCAACCAGTGGGCCGGGGACAGAGGTGGGATTCTACCAGTTCGCACCTATTCTCTAGCACTGGTTGTTAACATTCTAAGCAGTTCGGAGAACCGGTTGTTAGAAGAAATTACTGGCCTAATCCTGCAAGGAAGGCAGGAAGGAAACATTCTGGTGTTGCTTACAGAAACTGCCTCTCCGTTAACCCGTATTACATTCTTGGCAGGACTAGACTTCCTGCCTCAGGAACGTCTCTGGAGTTGTTTTCCCTTCCTTTGCTGGTACTTTGCTCGTGTGGAGTGACCATTCAAAGTTACAATGGCACTGAAAAAAGTGACTTATGACCATTTTTCACACTTACCACTGTTGCAGCATCCCCACAGTCATGAGAGGCCAGGCGAGGAGATGCGTGCCTCGATGTGAGTGATATTGAGTTGGCCACGCCCAGCCAATAACATGACCACCAACCCGCCACCACCTAAGCCATGCCCACAGAACCGGTTGTTAAAAAATTGAATCCCACCCCTGGCTGGGGACCACTGGTGGTCCATGAGTAAATTTTGGTGGTTTGCAGAGAAATGTTCCCCCCAAAGCAATTAATTCAGGTTGCGCAGGAAGACAAGGCTGCACCGCTTGAATTGCAAACAACACGAGGTAATGAGGGGAGGGGGGAAAGGGTGGAGGGGGGGAAACTTGCCCCCCTCCCCCCACATTCCTGGCCTGGCTACCGGGCTGCTTCTTTCCACTTCTTTCTTCTTCTGCCTTTGGCTGCACGCAAGGAAAGCAGCAAAAGTTTTTTTCTCTCCCCCAAACTCTGCCAGAAAGGAGTCTTTGGGACCCTGCAATGCCTCCTGCTCCAAGAGGCTATGCAGCAAAGACTCATTTCTGGTGGAGTTTGCGGGAGAGAAAGAAAGACTTCTGCTGCTTCTGCGGCTTTCCTTGCATGAAGCCAAAAGTCTCTCTCTCTCTCTCCCTTCCTGAGAACAGAGCTGGAGACGGTATCCTGCTATCCCAAATAAAGAACGATCGATCGGTAGGAAAACGGGGTGCGGAATTTTCCTGCAGACTTTTTTGGGGGATTTTCCCAGGGTCTCTGGTCCGCGGGATTTAAAATTATGAGTGTGGTGGTCCCTGAGGTCCAAAAGGTTGGCAACCCCTGCGTAAATCATGAAGGAAGAGGTTCACCAAATATGGAAAGATCCTGGTGTATCACCTCTCAACAGTTAGCTCCCCAGAATACTGTTTATGCAATCATCCTTACTTACTGAAGTATCTTCTGAGCAAGAAGCAATGATGTTTTCAATGAAAGGGTTCCACTTAATATCAAGCACGTTGCCTTGGTGGCCACAGACTTTGGGGTAGTTTGGTTCAATTCGGCCGGTCTGTAATAAGAACAAATACCCAGGAACATTAAAACTTTACCTTCAATAGGATAGCTGACTCTTATCAATGGAAAATCAAGACGAAGGAGACCAGTTAACTGGTAACTACTTCTGCTTTGCACTCTTACTCAAAGATAGACACATTCTGGAGACTGAATTTATTACATTTAAGTAAACAAGAAAGGACAAGAGAGGATATTAAGAAACAAACAAGGATTTTTGACCCAACTATCTGTTTATAACTTTTGGAATGATCCGGGATAGTTCAGATGCTGTGGTAAATTTTCTACAAGTGAATTACAATAACAACTTGTTAACAGAGAGATTTGAAACTTTAATCTTGTTCTGTTTTACTGTTGTTGTTTCTCCTGCTAACCACTTTTTTGTCACTAAAAAACATATAGAAGACAGGTCAACAAGTTGGTAATAGATTTAGTATTTAAAATTTTTGGGAGGGCCTATTCCGCAAGGGGCGGGAACTAACTACAGACCCCTCACATCCCGGACACAAACTGTTTCAACTCCTTCCCTCAAAATGACGCTATAGAGCCCTGCACACCAGAACAACTAGACACAAGGGGAGTTTTTCCCCAATGCCATCACTCTGCTAAACAAATAATTCCCTCAACACTGTCAACTTATTTACTAAGTCTGCACTACTATTACTATTAATCTTCTCATCACTCCTTATCGCCCATCCCCTCCCACTTGTGACTGTATGACTGTAACTTTGTCGCTTGTATCCTTATGATTTATATTGACTGTTTCCTAGTATGATTTGATGGCTTATTGTATCCTATGATTATCATTAAGTGTTGTACTTTATGATTCTTGACTCTTGATGAATGTATCTCTTCTTTTATGTACACTGAGAGCATTTGCACCAAGACAAATTCCCTGTGTGTCCAATCACACTTGGCCAATAAAGAATCCTATTCTGTTCTGTTCTGTTCTGTTCTGTTCTGTTCTGTTCTGTTCTATTCTATTCTATTCTATTCTATTCTATTCCATTCCATTCTATTCTATATGTTCTGTTCTGTTCTATTCTATTCTAATTGTAATAATCAGTATTCAACTAGAAGGGATAATTTTTGAATCTCACCACTGGTTGGGATCCTGACAAACCCTGGTGCTTCGTTCATCTCATTTTGGCCGTCTTTCCACTTCAGTTCCTTTACCGATACTTGCAGATTAAGCAAGCAGAAGTAAGCATTTATCATGTATTTATTTACCAAGCTCCACTAACTACCACTTGATATTTAAGGGACAACCAGCCGTAAAGAATGCTGTGTCACGTTGAATGAATTGGTAGTTTTATCTTCTATTTATAGAGCTTTGACAGTGTTTCCAGATAAAATTCAAGATGAAATTATCATTACACTGGATGTCATAGTATCCTTTATACCTATAAACCCAGAACTAGCAAAAGAATCCATGGCAACAGAGCTACGCAATGCACCGACCTAACCAAATATACCGAGATTGAAATACCCAGAATCATGGACCTTATCAGCGTCTGCCTGACACCTACTTTCATTTTGATGGAAATAAAAACAGGCATAATCTATAACAGGGGTCTCCAACCTGGCTGAGGGATTCTGGGAGTTGAAGTCCACAAGTCTTAAAGTTGCCAAGGTTGGAGACCCCTGATCTATAATATAGCGTAAAGATTGTAAAAGCCACTCACATCCACGAATACCAACCAGTAGTTGGATGACATAACAGAAACTCTTTAATTTCACAACTGGGAAACTGTGAGCATCCTAAGCCCAACCAAATCCAAAGACGTTAGAGAATTCCTGGAAGTTTGGCATTCAGTAGACACATAAAGATAAATCACGTTTACACAATATTCAAAAGAGACAACAGAAAAGCTAAGAAGGAAAAACCACATCCCTACCAACACAGCAGGGCAAGGTACTGTATTTAAACAGGGAGCAAACCCCATCCTTACTAGCCCTGATAATGTTACCTAATTGGGTAATGAAATGTCTGTAAGCCATCAACCAAGTTCAGAGGATGCCACGGGACACCCACTCAATCCAACCCTGAGCTATGTATATTCTCTTACATTGATACTTTGGGCATGCAGTGCGATCAGATGATGGACTGATTATGTCTGCCAAAGCAGAGAGAAACAGAAGATCATCATCTCCTTTTAACGACCCCATAATCCCTTGCGGCATGAAGTCTGGGCAACTGAATGGAGCTGAGTGTTTACTGGCCAGATGCCCTTCCTGTAGCCAATGTGGAGTTATATTCAGCTGATATATTCTCATTGTGCCCAGAGAGAGAAATTATCTGCTTCTACCTAGATCGAACTCACAGCCTCCTGATTGCGAGGCAAGAGTTCCCACCTCTAGACCACTGCACCACTCTAAAAGAAACAGAAGATGATGTCATAGATATGGCAAATTGAACTGAATTGAATTCTTTATTGTCATTGTATGTATATACACAGTATACACATACAACGAAATTCACATCACACCCAGAGACCAGACCCAACATGCACACACACATGACAATCCCCAAACACACAACCCACCCGCCCAAATTCCCCACCCCTTAAAAACACACAAGCATCCACACAGCAGACCAAGTAATCCTGTCCAACAGCTCACGGACGGTGGTCCTTAAGTTCATTGTTAAGTGCAATTATAGCTCTGGGATAAAAACTATTCAGGAAACGTGTGGTCCGAGTTTTAATTGTTCTTTATCTTCTGCCAGAAGGCAACAGTTCACAGAGATTGTGAGCAGGATGGGAAGAGTGTCTGAGGATGTTGTGCAACTTCCTCAAACAGCGAGATGTGAAGATGTCGTCCAGGGCTGGTAGCTGGAGCCCAATGATATTCTGGGCAGTTTGAATGATTCTCTGTAGAGCCTTTTGTCTGCTCCAGAGCTGCTCCCATACCATGCAAGAATGCCGTGTGTCAGGACACTCTCAATGGTGCTGCGGAAGTAGGACAGCTGAGACAGATTTATCTTCCTGAGCATTCTCAGGAAGTACAGAATTGGGCAGAATCGAGAATTTTATGGAATATCCTTGAAAAGCTATAAGTTGGTGAGCATTTACAGTAAAAGCAGGCTCAGTGGCATCTCACTAAGAAAGAGATCAAACTGGAAGAAGCCGCTTGGGCCTGGGTCTCCCAGCCACACATTTCCTTTCTTAATCCCAAAGATCATTCTCCTGACTCTTGATTGTTTTCCTGAAGATGAGTTGCTGGAGAAAAAACTTGAGACGTTAAGACATTTCCTGACTGGCCACTGTTGTGAAAGATGCTGAACTGGGTGCGGCCACAGTGGGCTGGCTGAACAGGGATGTCCTTTGTTCAGATCAAATGGAAATAATGTTCTTCCTGGCAAATTGCCACACTAATAGCAGAACACAACGCAGGAAGTATTGCTGTGCGCCTCCAGATTACAAAAGAAAGTGCTATATACAGTCCAGGCATGCTTATTTCAAAACAAGCATTATTCTCAGGCCTTATTCAAACAATGCACAGCCAAAATAAAGCATTCCATATATCTTACTCTCTGAATCTTAAATAAAAACTTATCTTTACAGAGCAAAGCTATCTTTAACACTTGAAACATTAACCAGCAGAGGGCGCTCTTGGGCCTGGAACACATCGAGTGAAACATTCAATTTATGGCATAATCAAGAAATGGTTGATGAATTTACTCTGTGTGGTTTTCTGGTTCCTCTCTTCCACCCCACCCAACAACTTTCCAGAGAGTTTCAGGCATAAGGATAGGTGCTCAACCATGCTTGTTAATTTATGAATGCAACAAACACAGAGCATTTAGAACGGGTGAGAGAGACACACCTCACAGGTGTGGGAGGCAAGAGAAGGCAAGCAGCTTGTTGTTCTGTACTCCAGTTGTTGCTTGGTTCCCCCAGTGTTATGTCTCTAAACCAGGGGCATCTGTGGAGAAGAGTAAAAAAAATAGCCAGGTGGCTTTAGACCAGGGGTGTCAAACTCAAGGCCCATAGGCCACATCTGGTCTGTGGAATGCTTAGATCTGGCCACCCTGGAAGCAGTGAAAGGCTGGCCTGCGGTGCCTCTGCCTGTGAAAAGGGAGCTCGGGAAGGCCATGTGTATTTTCGCTGGCAGAGGGTTGCAGGAGGCCGTTGCAGCTGAAAACGGAGCTCGGGAGCCCATTTTCGCTGGCAGTGCGCAGGCCTCCATAGGTGCCCCCGACATGAGTCACGTCAAACTGGCCATGCCCCCCCCGGTCATCACAACCCTGATGCGCCCCTCAATGAAATTGAGTTTGACACCCATGCTTTAGACAGATGAATTACGAAAAAAAAAGTAGAGGGCTTTGATCTTGACGCTTTTGACCACCCATGGATGCCTGGATTGCAAACTTTATTATTTCACTCCTACCTGTGGTGTGTACATTTCGCACAGTTTTCATAAATTAGGAAGAGATGAATATATTAGTCTCTTTAGGAAAACAGAAATGGATTCACTCCTCCTGCTTTTTCTTTTTCTTCTTCTTCTCCTTCTTCCTCCTCCTCCTCCCCCCTCCTCCTCCTCTTTGTTCATTCTGAGCCTTTGCTCTTGGGCTATCTGCTGATACTCTCGGCCTTAGTTATGTGTACTTCTTTCCATTTTTTGTACCCTACTTGTCCTTTTTATCTTTCAGTTTATCAGAGAGATCTTTGTGCATGCTGGTTTCTTCTTGGATTTGTTTTTTCTTTTTTCAGTGGTATTGTGTTAGACTGGGCTTTTATGATCATATTTTTCAGAGTTTCCCATGCTTTTTGAGTTGTTTTCCCCTTTAGGATTTTCATCCATGGAATTTTTCTTAGGCTGTCTCTGAGTTTGTTAAAACTCTTTTAAACTTTAAGACACTGTGTGGATTATGTTCTATTGCTTGTGTTTGCATTATATTGAATTCCAATATGATGTGGTCACTCTCGCCCAAAGTTCCAGCAACTATCACTTCTTTATTAGCAAGAATTAAGTCCAGTATAGTTTTTCTTCTACTTCCCTCCTCTACAAAGTTGTCAGCTAGGTTGGTTAAGAATCTATTCGACCTCCCACTTGCTGCCGAGTTTGTCTCCCAGTTGATATCAGGGTGGTTAAAGTCTCCCATTACTACTGTGGTGTGTTTCCTATATATGTTTGTTAATTGTTTAGCAAAAAGTTCATCTCTTTCCTCTGCTTGGTTGGGTGGCCTATAGTATACACCTATAGCAATATCATTCTTTTTTTCTTTCCTTTCTTTATTCATTACCTCTAAAACAGGCTTTTAAGAAGATCCAGAAGGACGTATTGATAGAAGTGACCAGGATAATGTGTAGAGGGGGTTGGGCCTGTGGTTCCCACTGCCTTTTGCCAGCTGCAGACAAACCCACTCCATCTTCACCCCAGACTAGAAGGCCCGCAGGCAGGGGTGGGATTCAAAAATCCCAGCCACCGGTACACTGCCCGGTTGCTGGGTGGGCATGGCCATGGTGGGGCGGAAGCCAGGAGGAGGGTCTTTTTCGCCTTCCCAAGGGTCCGGAGGCTTCTCCAGGACTTCTGGGAGGGCGAAAGCAGCCTTCCCCAGGCTCTGGAGACCCATTTTCCCCGTCCCAGGGCCTCCAGGCAGATCCTGCACTTACCGGCATCACGTGGCGACTCCTGGGAGGGGAGGGGAGGGGTGGGTGGGGCCAGTTGGTCAGTTGAAATACCAGTTTGGTGAACCAGATGAAAACTTAACATCCGGTTTGCCTGAACCCGTCCGAACCGGTAGAATCCCAACCCTGCCTGCAGGCGTGAACTTCTGAGCCCTGATTCTGGAGGCACCAGAGCCTGCAGCTTCCTGCAGCAGCAGAAGGAATAGTTTTTGGAAAGGCAGGAAATACTGCCTTTCAGCCACTCCATATGGTTTTTTTCTCACCTCTATTGAGCTTTGAGAGCAGCTGCAATTATGAGGGGTTTTCTCTTTTTTTTTTTGCTCCTTCTTTCCAAAGATGGTGTCTCCCCTCCATCTGTTCCCTTCCTCCACTCAAACTCTCTGCAGCTGTTGCTGCTACTATCAGAGAAAGAGGCTTTTATTGCCAGAAGCAGCGAAAGCAGCATCTCGGGCGCTAAGTAACTTTCAGTTCCTTCCATGGATAAACGGTTTGAGAACCTGCTTTCCCTAGGGAAGAGAAGGACCAGGGGAGACAGGATAGCATCTTCCAATATCAGAGGGGCTGCCCTAGAGAGGAGGAAGGGGTCAAGCTATTCTCCAAAGCACCCGAAGGCCAGACAAGGAACAATGGAGGGAAACTGAACAAGGAGAGATTCAACCTGGAAATAAGGAGGAATTTACTTGACAGTGAGAACCATCAACGCATGGAACAGAAGTTGCACCCTGAAGTTGTGGGAGCTTCATCCCTGGAGGCTTTCAAGAAGAGACTGGACGGCCATCGGTCAGAAATGGTGTAGGGGAATCTCCTGCTTGGGCGATGGGGGGGTTGGACTAGATGACCTACAAGGTCCCTTCCAACTCTGACGATCTGTTATCTGGTACAAAGGCATTCCCTTGCCATTTTTCAAGGACAGCAATGCATCGTGCTGCCCCCATTCGGCCCCTGGCGGAGGCTGGGCTTACCTGTTTTTTCTCCTTCTCCTTCCCCCAAAGTCATGTGATCACATCGGGGACCCTGAGCATTTGGAACCTCCTTACATTTGGGCTGTTGCAGCATCCTGTGGTCAATTTTATGATGGCTTTGCCCAAAATTCTCCTTTACTTCCAGTGTTCAGCATGCAACATGAACCATTGGTTCACTTAAGGGCTGCGGAGTTGGCCGAACAACCAGGGCGTTCACTTTTGTGGCATCCGTCACAAAAAATTCTACAATTCGGTTGATCCTGTGGGTGACCTGCTTGATGACCATCGCTGCTTACAACCATGATGGACAGGTTCCATTATGGTCCTAACTTGAGAACTACCTGTAATCACATCTAACATTAAAATTCCGCATGGTTTTTTTTATACAACGAAGGCTCTTTAGCTGGAAGAGTCTTATTATTCTCTGGTGTCAATCAAAGGTCAAGTAAGGCAGGACAAGAAGCAACGGAGGAAATTAATCAAGGACAGAAGCCACCTGGAACTAAGGAGAAACTTCCTGACAGTAAAGAACAATCAACCCGTGGAACTGCTGGCCTCCAGAATGCTCCAACACTGGAGGTCTTTTAAGATGAGATTGGATAACCATTTGAATGAAATGGTGCAGGATTTCCTGCCTAAGCAGCGGGTTGGATTAGAAGACCTCCAAGGTCCCTTCCAACTCTGTTATTCTGTTATTCTTGAGCTCTGTCAAAAAATGTGTCACAAGCCACAAGAAGATAAACAATTTTACAAGATATGGGATTTGTTTTATCAACGGTTGGATAAAAAGACTTGGTAATGCAATAGACTATATAATTCTGTAATAGAAATATAATAGCCTGATATAAAATATAATGTTGATGTATATAACCATTGGATGAAAGTATAACATAAATTTTAGATTAAAAATATATCTCGTATATATGATGAAATAAATAGGTTAATTGTACACAAGTAATAATTGATAAATATATAATGTTTTATGGATAATATGAGAAATTTTCTTTTTGATAAATTGTGAGTGATGAATATGAAAGGATGACACAAAGGATTTGTAACCAACTGACACACTGTATCTATATATGGAAGATGGTTTTTATGTTTTGTATGTCCTGTTTGTATGTTTGTATCAAAATAAAAAACTTTTATATAAAAAAAATGTGTCACAAGCCATGCTTGTGCAGGCTGTCATTTTTGCCATAGGCAAAGGCTTCCTTCCCTCTGACTGGCTGGTATGGAGATCCTCACACCCTTGGCAGTTGCTCTGCAGCCCTCTTGCTGCAAGAAAGGGGGGGAGGAGGAGACTGGCTTCTTCGATGCCAGTTCTTTAAACCCATCATGGTCACTGATTGTGGGAAATACCAGCTCTTTAGTCCTGCAATGTGCACAAGGCCAGGTCTTCTGATGCAAACAGCAGTGGAGCAGAGTCTGAGCAGGGGTGGGAAGGGAATTTAACTATCCTTGCCGATCACCCGGTAACTCCAAAACATGTCATTTGCATTTCAGGAACGGCCCTATTGCAAGAGCTACCTTTTTAAAACTTCCCTTCCCTTGGGCTGCAAACTATTTCAATATATGTAAGTTCCATTTGGTGCCTTCACACAACACTTCAGGGGTGGGATTCAAAAATTTTTACTAACGGTTCGGTGGGCATGGTGTGGCTTGGTGGGCATGGCAGGGGAAGGTTCCTGCAAAATCCCCCTTCCCTCCCCACCCCATTAACCTGCTTTCCAGCTCCCTTCTCCTGTGCAGGGCAACCAAAGGAGACCCAGCCGATCAGCTGGGACTCAACGGGAGGCAGAGAATAGATGGGGGTGGGGCCAGTCAGAGGTGGGATTTGCCGGTTCTCCGAACTACTCAACATTTCCACTACTGGTTCTCCAGAACCGGTCAGAACCAGCTGAATACCACGTCTGGTGCATAAGTGTTGCTTCTGGGTGTGCAAGTGTCCACTGTAGCCTTATCCACCCATCTGGCCATCTCTAACCAGAAATCTTGAGACTGCAATTCCCAGAATGCACAGCTGAGCCTGGGAATTCTGGGAGTTGTAGCTTCTATGCTTGCAGCCCCCATTCCAGACTGGCAAAGACTGGGAATCACAGAAAAATAACTGCAAGGAAGAGCTCTCCAAAAGGACACTGGCTCAGGAGGCACGTTTTAGGGGACTGTTTTGTTATGGCATGAGAAAGTCCCCTCAAAGATCACCTGACAATCGGTTCCCAGGCAGAGAGGTTTCCAAACAGTGCCTCTCCTAGGCAACCGTATTGAATCCAAGGGAAACATGGTAGGAGTCAGAAGCCTTTTGTAATTCCATAACGGGTCAATAGGATTATGGGTTTTGCTGGATGTCATAGAAGGCGCATCGCCCTCAAGTAGACAAAGCAGCCATCAGATTTGCCAAAGAGGCTGCCAGCATGTATCGCCCACATTCAGCAAACACTGAAGATGAATGCTCAGCCCAAGAACAAATCAGAACCCGTCCAGGAGGAGGGATGAGGACCATCTAAGCACAAACCCAAAGGCTCCCTCCAAAAATCTTCTCTGCAATGAACCTCATTCGGTTAACGCATGACTTGATGCATGACTTGTTTACCAAGGCTCCGAAGGTGTTGAGTTTATCTGGCAATGTGTCCGTCATCTTGCTGCCTCCTCTTATTTCCCTTTATTTCCTTTCTCGACACAGTCTCTTTTATATCTCTCCATGGTTTTAGGAGGCTCATTAAGAGCCTTCCTTGTACATAAGACTGCACTGTCACATAGCTAACGGCTTTAGTTCAGGATTCGCACAGCATTTCTTGAGGTTGTAATTCCAGGCTGGAGGCAGGAAACTCTTCTTCTAGACAGGGACTGAAGGACAAATCTTGGGTGAAAGGCTAAGCCCCCCCATTCCCCCCTCTTGACTAAAGTTTATAGGTAGAAGAAAGCTTTAAAATGATGCAAAACTTTATCACAATAAAATGACTGAAACAAAATTTTGGAGAATTGAATCACAATATCAATATCAATAATGATATTTGCTTCTGTGGACAGACCGGGACCAAAAGATGTTTTTGAAGAAATGACAGATGTCGAACAAATGTTATCTGACAAGATAGAATTGGCATTGAAAGTAGATTTCCAAAACTGACAGACCAAGAGACGGCCTGGGAAAGGATGTTTCACTGGCTCTGCAGAAGAAATTGATTGTTGTTTTAAAATTCAAAAGGTAATGATATGATAAACCAAGAGAGTTTCCCTGTTGGCTTTATAAAAGAGGATTGTTAAAGTCTTAAAGAACTAAATGGGATGGGAAAAAGAAGAAATGAAATCAAATCTTCAATATCTGAATGAATAAACATTAAGAAAAAGGACGGAATATAAAATTGGTTAATTTGATATGAGTTGAAGAGATAAATATTTGTAAAGGAGCTGAATAATCACTAAATTTGTTTATAGTTGTGTTGAAGATTGAAGGTCACTTCTGTATATATTTCTTTTTTCTTTATTCCTATTTTTCCTTCTTTCTTTCTTCTATTTTCTTGTACTCTTTACTCCTTTCTGTTCTCTTTTCTTTAAGTTTAGTTTGACCCATGCACACACATGTATACATGTATGCATGTATTCTATTTTTCTCTGTCTGCTTTTATGATGATTCTCTTGACTGAAAAAGGCTTGCATGTGCTATAGCCCCCAAATATTTTGTCACACCACTCGTTCCTTGTTCCACAACAGACACTGAACTTCACTGCTGGTCTGTGGTGTTTTGAACGTGGCCGACTTCATAGAGAAGGGAGCACCTGTGAGAATCCAACCCAGGATTTTGCTTCTGCTTCCCTGGAGGGGTCATGGATCAAGTTGAGGTTCCCTGGATGCAAACCCCTCTAATGTCCTCCGCATTGGCAGGATGCTGAGGGAGCAGCAAGCTGTTCTGTTGTACCAAGCACAGAATATCCTGGATTCTTTCATGGCGTTTCTGCATTCATTCCCAAACACCCAGAACTGTTCCATTCTCCAAATAATTCATCAGTTGGTTCCCTAGATGAAAGTTTCCACAGTACCTCCTATAACTGAACTGACTGCAGATGGAGAGAAGTACGTTCATCAGCATTTTAATTGCTCAGCCCAGTTTGGTTCAGATTAGTATTCTAGAAGGAAGGAAATTGATCTCAGCCACCCCGCCATCTCGTTCCCTTTGGCTCTTCTTGTCAGCAGTTAAGGATACAAGTCCTGGCTTTTGTGGACAAGCCCCTCCTGGTGGAGCAGAGCTTCCTCTAATCCTGAGACTCCACTTTCAAGTTAGTAACAGGCAGCCCAGCCTATGCCAAATCAAAGCCCTTCCAGACAACTACAAGATTGTCTGTGCTGCTTCCTCTGCCACAAAAACATTCTATTTTTTTCTGAGCCAGCAGCCCCAGGCATGGCTTGAATGAAGGGCCTGGACATTTTGACCTTCCTTCTTTCTTAGGTGGCTTTGTGTCTAAGGAATCCATTGTCTCAAGTTGCCATTCAACCAGGCTTCTCCCTGGACCAAATAGGAGTGTCAGCCTTCATTGAGGGTTGCATTGAAGAGTTCATGAATGGAAGAGATAATGAGAATCAAAAGAAAAAAGAAAAAAGAAAAGAAGAAAGAAAGGAAAGAGAAAGAAGAAGAAGAAAGAAAAACTTTCAAAGAAAAAGTCTTTAAACACTGCAAGAACGAAAGTCTTTGAGCTGACCCTTCATGTCCTTGCCCAATTGAGGCCACAATCCTTGTGTGCAGGAGGATTTGCAGTGGTTCTTTGCCCTCATCCTTGTCTGACCCTGCCTTTGCAAAGGAACTGGCAGCTCTTGGGCACATTTTAAAGAGCTTTTTTGCAGGAGTTTTTCTTTTTAAAATATCTCTGCAGTTGGCTTACAGTGTGCTGAGTGGGTGTTTTTTGGCTCCTGATTAAGTACATGGAAGCTGGGATTTTTAAAAGAAAAACATATAAGTAGCTAAGATTTCTGATCTCTTGGCAGGAGAACATATTCCCGCAAGAGAAAGAAATAACATGGCTGGGGGTGGGGGGAGAATCATGATAAGGGAATCATTTTCATAAAAGCCAGTAAGAACATAATGTCAAGGAAGTTAGATTTCTGAGTTTAATCTGTTCTTTTCAGTAGTTTCTAGGTTACCTTAATTTATTTCTGCTAAATATAGAAGCATATTAATTAGAAAGCTGCTCACTTCAAGAGGCTTCAGCTGATTGCAAAGGAGATAAACTCATTTTACTTTCCCAATCCGCCCATTAATTATGGAAAGGCCTAAAGGTCATTTTCCCCAACCGCTGACTTCAGAAACAGCTTGTCCTCCCTCCGTTTTCAACACAAAGGAGACAGTCCTAATGGTCACTGGTTATCCGGGGTTGCAGGAGGGATTTTCTCCATCTTATCAGGAAGGGCTAAATGTTTATTTATTTAATTTATTTATTTGATTTATATTGCCGCCTATTCACCCATGGTGACTTAAGGTGGCTTATACAATGTAAAATCATATTTAAAACAAAAAAATAAAAATAAAAACAGTAAGAACTAACAAAATGAATCAAATAAATTAGTAAAGTACAATAGAACTAGCCTGCTTTTTGTATTTATACCAATATCTCTGCTGTTCCAGATCTTATTCATGTTACCCTCTGCAGTGTGGCTGAAGCATACCTTGTGTTTGAGAGAGGAGCTGTTCTAAGTGCCTGGAAGCAATACCCTCACCCAAGGCACCCTTGAGGCTCAGGGGCCATTCAGCATACAGGCCATAGTTTTAATCCAGGCAGCTTGAGTTAAAAGTAGCAAGTGGCAGAGTGGTGGTGAAGTCTCCTGAGCGCTCCTTCCTGGCACCAGTGATGATGTCAGCATCTGCTTTGCAGCCAGCCCCATGGCCCCTCTTAACAGATATGGTGATGCATGGTGGGATGCCCATTGAAAGTCTGTTGGTAGGGGCACCAACGCACTCTGGAGAGTTGCAATATAGGTGCCATGAAGCAGCTGCTTTGGTCAACAGACAGAGGGATAGCAGGTGAGAATTCAGTCCATCTCGGATCCAGGCTATGGGGCGTTTTTCACTGGATGTCATAGCTTTGGAATTGGGCCGTAAGTACCTTTTGGAGATCCACTGTAACTTCAAACAGTTACTAAGCGACCGGGGATAAGTTATGTTATATTCATGTTATCATTCTCTGACTATTCTGGGACATGGGTAGCTGCTTAAAGTGACCTGAGGAGCATCACACTGCACACTGTTGCTTTATCAAAAGCTCTTTTATGGAAGGCCCTCTTCCACAACAGCTTCTCTACAGTATTCATCCCTCTATTTTTCCCCCAGCATTCAGGCAGTGACTAGCCTTGGCTGGCTATTGTGTAGTGTCCATCCCCACCACATAGGTTTCATCCCCTCCACAAAAAATATTTGCAGAAGGTAAAACAAAAGTAATTTCTCTCCCAGACTGAAAACTGAGATGAACCAAGTTCTGTTCCAACAACAACAACAATAATAATAAGAAACCCAGCATAGTTATCTTGTTTGCTGTGTACTTTAGCAAAGTGTCACTTACTTGTTCCAGTGGAATGACGAGGAAAGCGCCCCCACCAGCACTTTCTGTTACTATGGCGAGGAATCTGGTATTGACTGCACAGAAATGGTTGTCATGGACATTCCTGGTAATTGGAATCCCGTCAAAGCAGTGCTCTCGATTGGCTACTTTGCCGTAGACGTTTCGAAACTTGGAACTGCGATATTGTGGCCGCCATGACATCTGCCAAGGAAACACACATTGTGTGAGCAATGCTATTATGTACAAGTAGAATCTCACCACTGTACTCTACTTTGGGTGAAACAGGCCTGGAGGAGAGCCTTCCAACCGAAGCAGATGAAAAGAACCAGAGCGTTTGGGCCAAAACGTTCTCTGTTTCCCACAACTCTCAGGCAGAAAAATCCAGAGCTCAGAGGCATTTCAGTTGGGCTTGGCGAGAGGCCGCCTAGAAACAGTCCTGCCCTTCTGACATTGAAGTTTCAGCAATTTAAAACAATAAAAGAACAGCATCCCCATCAAAGAGAAAAACATCCTTCCAACCCACCAGAAGTGTCTCAACCTGAAGTCCCTTCTCACCTTGGAGAAATATTTAAGAAAAAGCCAGTTCAAGGGGTTTAGGGGACCTCAAATACACCTGGGTATCTGCAGGAAACCAAAGCTAACAAAGCAATATCAGACTTGTCTCCAAGAAAGCATCTGTGGCCCTCATAAAGGAAGACTCATAGTTCTGAGTGTATTTAGATATTTATGTTCCACTTCTCTTTATAAAAGAAAAGTCAAAATGACCTACTGAAAAGGTTCAGCCATGAACCTCACTATCACAGTAATACTATATAATAACAATAAAACCTAGAATATCGTAATTTGGCCTTAGGCATGGAGAAAGTCTTCAGCCCACACTGAAAGCTTCATGGAAATCATATGTTTCAGCCACCTGTGAAAACTTAAGAGAAGAGAATTCTGGGCCTAAACATCTTAGGGAGTAACTTCCACAAGATGGGTGGGAAGCACCCCTGGCCAAATGTATAAACACGGTATTTTTGGAAGAGTTAAGAGCTCTCTGAGCACAAGGAAAGGTCCATGTGAGAGAGAACAGGCCTCTTAATATCTTTATGCCGGATTATTTGATGTTGGAAAGATCTGCAATTTGAGATGTGTTTGGAAAGAGACCGGAAGGCAGTGCAGATAAAACAGGGCTGAGGACTCCATGAGCCAAGCCACTTGCTATCAGCTGAAATGTCAAAATACTTCTTGAAGCAACATTATAAAGACTATTACAGGGATCTAATCGGGATATGATCAGGATCTTTACATCAATAAATATGCACCAACTGCATCCTTATCTGATGCAGAAGGACCTGGCTTCAGTCATTCATGCCCTCAGGACCACCTGGCTGAACTACTGCAGTACACTTCACATGGGATTGCCCTTAAAGACTATATGGAAACTGCAACTGGGCCAGAATGAACAGCCCACATATTTGAGAGGAGCACAGAACTCTGATTTTGCAGGTCCTTCATTGGTCTTTTAGGGAAGTACTGCTGATAGGAGCTACGATTAGGGAGCACATTTCTGCACTGGTGCTGTTTTACTCTGAAATGGCTTCTCTACACAGAACTGAATTAGAACACAACAGAAGATCAACAAATAAATCAAATGGTTAAATTACATGATCCCATCACCATGCTTTTCCTGTAAGCCTTATCAAGGAATGCAAATAACTCTGGTATTTATTTGTTTATTAGAGTTTTGTCCTATCTTATTACTCTATAAGTAACTCAAGGTAGTGAACGTATCCAACACACCGTCCTCTTCCTCTTTTCCCCACAACAATAACCCTGTGAGGTAGGTTAGGCTGAGAGAGAGTGATTGGCCCAAAGCATTTCAGCACCAGCTCCTTAAAATATCATGCCTCCTTTGAAGTGGAGCTTCTTGTCCCCTGACAGCATGGATACCACCACATGGTTTCCACAATGGTCCATTCTAACCATCGAGTCCTGGTGATATAGTGGTTAGAAGGCAGTATTGCAGACTGACTCTGCCCACAGCCTGGAGTTCAATCCTGAACAGTTCAAGGTTGACTCAGCCTTCCGTCCTTCTGAGGTGGGTGAAATGAGGACCCAGATTGTTGTGGGCAAGAGGCTGAGTCTGTGAAATGCTTAGAGAGGCTGGAAAGCACTCTGAAGCGGTATATAGCTCTCAGTGCTATTGCTACACAATGAATAGTGGTTTTTCTCTTTTCCTGGGATGCCTTTTCAATTTCCCATTCAAGCCTATAGCCTCAGGGTTTCCTGGTGGCTTCTACATCCATGCATGGAGAAAAGGCAAGATCCCAGCCTCTATGTGCTCTACCACACTTCCTCTTTTGGAAAAGGGTCCAGGTAACAAGCAAAAGTTGCTTTAAGTTACAGAAAAAGATCAATTTTTTTCAAAAAAGCCTCAAAATGACATTTAGAAATGAACATTTAGGCATTTTTTTCCCTTATGGACCAAGCACAACTTTTTAGGAATGCTGGTCGCAGTTGCTCTGCCAATAGTCAGTCTCCCCAAATATCTTGTTTAAAACTATTGATTTCAGAATCCAAATTCATGTTTGCTTAACTGTCTTTTTTTCACTACTGAGCGAAAACAACTCTTGTACACCACACTAAGTGAAGAGTTTTAATGCTCTCCACCCAGTGAGGTGTAAAATCTGAATCCTTCAGACTCTGCCTTGGACAGTTTGGAAAGGGGGAAGAAACAATGAGATGAAGGCAACATCATAAGGACAGAAAAGGAAAAAATGTTCCAGGGAATGTTTGTGATATGGTTAAGTAGAGACACAACCTAAATCAACCAATATAGCCACTCAATCTAAACAACTGATTTGCAAGGATGGTTTTATTCCACCTGTGTCTCTCTCTCTCTCTCCCTCCCTCCCTCTCTCTCTCTCACAGACACACCCCTCAGCTAAATACCCTGCCTTTTGCTCTTAAACAGCAGAAGACTGGGTGAAACCAGGCTCAATAACAATAACCATGACAGGGATCTTGGAGTCTTAGTGGACAACGAGCTAAATATGAGCCAACAGTGTGCAGCAGCCGCCAAAAAAGCTAATGCAATCCTAAATTGCATTAACAGAGGGATACAATCAAGATCAAGGGAGGTACTAATACCACTCTATAAAGCCTTAGTAAGACCACACCTGTAGATGTAGAGACTCTAGAAAAAGTACAGAGAAGAGCAACCAGGATGATTAGGGGACTGGAGACTAAAACATATGAAGAACGGTTACAGGAACAGGGCCTGGCTAGTCTAGGGAAGAGAAGGACCAGGGGAGACAGGAGAGCATCTTCCAATATCAGAGGGGCTGCCCCAGAGAGGAGGAGGGGGTCAAGCTATTTTCTAAAGCACCTGAAGGCCAGACAAGGAATAATGAATGGAAACTGATCCAGGAGAGATTCAACCTGGAAATAAGGAGAAACTTTCTGACAATGAGAGCAATCGACCAATGGAACAGAAGTTGACTTCGAAAGTTGTGGGAGCTTCATCCCTGGAGGCTTTCAAGACTGGACTGCCCTCTGTCAGAAATGGTGTAGGGTCTCCTGCTTGGGCAGGGGTTGGACTAGATGACCTACAAGATCCCTTCCAACTCTGATTATCTGTTATCTGTTAAGAACAAATACAAGAAAATGTGTAATTTGGGGGGTTGGCATAGTGCACCATCTGGGTTTCCTGTAAACAATGCTAATCTTTTGTTCTGAAAATACAAGCAGAAGCTATGTGGCTTCTGGTTTCTCTAGAAGGCTCTTTGGGGTGACAAAAGCCAGCAGGAGCTGGAAGTGCTTTGAAGGAAGCTGGGAGAGGTGGGCCTCTTTCATGGGATGAATGGCTTCTTCAGGGGCCAAGAGGAAGAAAGTTCATGCAGCACAAAAACGGTCCTTGGCTCACATGAGAGCCTCAAGACAGAGAGAGCTCTCGCACACTAAGCCAAGGGTCACAATTTCCACACATTAAGCAAAGGAGAAAAAAAGAGAACCAGCTCCATCCAAGACCCAAAACACCTCAACTCTGCCACTTTCTGCAAACCTCAAAAGCCTGGTACTGAATTTATATTGTATTATTTAAAGCGAGGCTCTTAGGAAGGAAGGAAGTTAAATTTCATTTGTTGCTGAAGGCCAAAATATCAATATATTACAATAGGAGGAAAGTTGTCAGCTTGAAAACAGACAGATGCTACCTACGAAAAGAATCACTCCAGGTGCAAGAGTTGGGGGCTTTGAGGGCTTGCCTTAGTCTCAGGAGCAGACTTCGTGAATTTGCTCCATCAACAAGTATGTTTCCATCAACTAGCCCAGAATCTTGGCAAAGAATTTCCACTTTTTTCATTGTGCTTAAAACCAACTCTGATCACTATGACTTCTGCAGAGATTATGCTTCATTCACAGTATTGCAATTAATCATTCTCTTATTTGCATTTATATTTTGCTCCCCCCCCAAAAAAATCAGGATGTCTTACATGGTTTATTTCCACAGTAAGAGTGAGGAAGAGAGGAACCTAACGCTTGCCAGAAACTTTCCATGTTAGTGGGTGGGCTTGAGCCTGAGTTTTCCTGCTGCAAAAAAAATATGCCCAGAACTCCTGAATCTTTCTTAGTTCCTAGACTGCTGCTCTTCCTATTAGTCAGAAGTGACCATGCTCCAAAATGTGGGCGAAGGAGTACCAGAGAGATGCAATCAAGCATTGTGCTGCAGCTGCCCAAAAAGCCAATACAGTTCTAGGCTGCATAAGCAGATGGATAGAATCAAGATAACGGGAAGTGTTAATGCCACTTTATAAGGCCTTGGTAAGGCCACACTTGGAATATTTGCATCCAGTTTTGGTTGCCATGATTGTAAAAAAGATGCTGAGACCCTAGAAAGAGCGCAGAGAAGAGCAACAAAGATGGTTAGAGGGCTGGAGGCTAAAACACATGAAGAACAGGAATCGGGTATGTCTAGTCTGATGAAAAGAAGGACTACGGGAGACATGATAGGAGTCTTCCAATATCTCAGGGGCTGCCCCAAAGAAGAGGGAGTCAAGCTATTCTCCAAAGCACCTGAAGGCAGGACAAGAAGCAATGGGTGGAAACTAATCAAGGAGAGAAGCAACCTGGAATTAAAGAGAAATTTTCTGACAGTCAGAACAATTAATCAGTGGAACAACTTGCCTCCAGAAGTTGGGAATGCTCCAACACTGGAAGTTTTTAAAGAAGAGATTGGATAACCATTTGTCTGAAGTGGTGTAGGGTTTCCTGCCTGGGCAGGGGGTTGGACTAAAAGACCTCCAAGGTCCCTTCGAACTCTGTTATTCTATTCATTTTTACATTTTAAAATTCCAAGCAACCATTTCTTTCAATGTAGGCTTTTTGAACCCTCTGAAGCTTTGGGTTCTCTCTTCCCTTCCTTCCACCTGCCTGTCCCTTCATGGGGCTGACAAAAGATGATCATTTCCAGGGAAAGTGAACTGCACCATCCTGAAGCAGGCCTGTTTCTCACACAATTGGCTGAATTCAGCACCATGAATGATGCATTTATACACTGCCATATCCACATTCAGGAAAAAAAAATTTCAATATCAAAAGCCACTCCCGCTGCCTTGCATGTGAAATGGTCTGGTTGGTGTCAGCCTCTTTTGTTCAGCTGCTAGTTGCGGCCGCAAATTGTTCAGCACGAATCATATTCTAAATAAATGAAGGAGGATCAGGAGGAGGTTTTTCAAAGAAGAGCCTGATCTGCAATGTATGTCCCAAACTTTGGAACAACTGAGTCATTGGGTTGCTTGAGGGCATTTTGCTGCAAGAATCTGAAATTCACTGACTGAAATCCGGTGAACCCTGGAGCAGCTGTGCTTCCAAGTTCTCCCTCTTTGTAGAATATGCTAAAGGAACTCTTATTTATTCAGCACCTCCCCTTAGCTGTTTTTTTTAAAGTAACATTATTGGAGCTAATTAGGATTTGGCTGGGAGGCCACCAAGAAATCCCCATGGTAAACTAGAGAGGAAAGTTGAAACCCCCTTCATGGAGGCTGTGAAATTGATTGTCCAATCTCTTCTTAAAAAGTCTCCAGTGTTGGAGCACCCACAACTTCTGAAGTTAAGTCGCTCCACTGATTAATTGTTTTGTCAGGAAATTTCTCCTTAGTTCTAGGTTGCTTCTCTCTTTGATTAGTTTCCATCCATTGTTTCTTGTCTTGCCTTCAAGTGCTTTGGAAAATAGGTTGTCCCATCTTCTTTGTTGCAGCCCCTGAGATATTGGAAGACTGCTGTCATGTCATGCCTGGTCCTTTCAGTAGACTAGAATTATGTACCCAATGCCTGCAATTTTTCTTCATACCTGGGTATGGACCTCTGGACCTCCGTCTGGCCCCTGACCTCCGTACCTTCCGCCACGATTTGAAGACCTGGCTATTTGACCAAGTCGGGCTGTGATTACCTCGTGGGGGGTATGGGATAGTTTTAACTTTAATTCGGCTTTATTGGACTTCACAATGGTTTAATTCTTTTTTAATCTATTTATTGTATTTGTATGTTTTAATTGTGAGCCGCCCCGAGTCTTCGGAGATGGGGCGGCATATAAGTCCAATAAAATAAATAAAATAAATAAATATGTTTTAGCCTCCAGTCCCCTGATAATCTTTGTTGCTCTTCTCTGCACTCTTTCTAGAGTCTCAATATTTTTTTATATCATGGTGACCAAAACTGGATGCAGTGTTCCAGTCTTAACAAGGCATTACAGAGTGGTACTAACATTTCATGGGATCCTGATTCTATCCCTCTATTGATGCAGCCTAGGACTGGGTTGGTTTTTTTGGCTGCTGCGGCACATTGCTGGCTCATATTGAAGTTATTGTCTACTAAGACTCCAAGATCCCTCTCACAGTTTCTGCTTTTGAGCCAGGTACCACCTGTTCTATACTTGTGCATTTGGTTTTTCTTGCCTAACTGCAGAATCCCTACTGAACTTCATTTTGTTAGATAGGGCCCAATGTTCCAGTCTGTCAAGATCCATCTAGGTCTTGAGCCTATCTTCCAAAGTGTTGGCTATTCCCCCCAGCTTGGTGTCATCTACAAATTTGATGAGTCCCCCTTTAGCTCATCTAAACTGTTTAGGTCAGGAAGATGTCAAAGATTACTGGGGCTAAGACACAACTTTGAGCTACCCCAGTGCATACTTCCCTCCAGTAGAGTAGAGTAGAGTAGAGTAGAATAGAATAACAGAGTTGGAAGGGACCTTGGAGGTCTTCTAGTCCAACCCCTTGCTTAGGCAGGAAACCCTACACCACTTAGGACAAATGGTTATCCAACATCTTTTTAAAAACTTCCAGTGTTGGAGAATTCACCACTTCTGCATGTACATGCAGTTCCTTTAAGGACTATACATTGACTACATACACGAAAGATATAGCCCATGAAGTCACCAAGAGGACTCCCCCTCAACTTGTAGGAACATCAATCATTCACCTAGTTATTTATATAACCAGGAGAACATGGATGGAAAGCAGTGGTGGGATTCAAATTTTGTTACTACCGGTTCTGTGGGCGTGGCAGCAGAAGGATACTGCAAAATCTCCAGTCAGAGGTGGGATTGGTCGGTTCTCCGAACTACTCAAAATTCCTGCTACCGCTTCTCCAGAACTGATCAGAACCTGCTGAATCCCACCTCTGGGATGGATGATTCAGAAAATGGCCTCAGCAAACCTGGAATCAGTGCAGAGAGGAGAAAGGAAGAAGCAGGGCTGGGAGTTAAGACTCAGAAGGAGAGAGTGAGGGTACTGGATATTTCAATGTGCAGGAAACTCACCTGTGGGGTGAGTGCTAGCACATTTCAAACACCTGAACTGGGTTGTATAGAAGAAGGTACAGAACCGTTTCATATCTTCCCAAAAAGCAGAATAGGAAATAATAGTAATCAAGGTATCTCCCCTGCTAGGTAAGTACAGGGAAGCAATCATCTTAAGGGGCACAAAGGTTGAATGTTATGAAACAATTTTTAACAATAAGAGCAGCTATACAGCAGAATCCATCTTGGTTGTGATTGAGAAAAGCTGGACAGCCACCTCTTGAGGAGGTTTTATTTTGGATCCTTGCTTTGCCCCTTCCAACCTTTTCATTCTTTTCTTTGGGACTAGAGAAGCTTCCTTATTTCTATTTAATGTGACCCATTTCACTTTGTTAAACTATCATATTTCCCACTGTGAATGAGACATGTCCATAGAAACAGGCACAATTCCCTCCATTTTTTACCTCGATTCTTTGGGCAAGGAGCCTCCCATGCTTTACACAAGGACTGGTCTACAGGCGATGATAAACCCCATAATAGCTCTCAAAGAGCAACGGCCTGCCAAGGATGGCTGTGCATGACATCAACTCTGAGCATCAGCCGCCAGCCTGACACCAACGTGGATGAGGAAAATTCCCCTGAAGTCCTTGGAAGCTATCCATAGATAACAACTCAACTGCATGATAAACTTCCTCTCCCAAAAAGGTTCTTGGAGTGGAGACACAGGGCAAGGCCCAGAGCCTATCCTTAAAATATGTGCTCTGGCCCTGGCCCACGTCAAGCCAAGCCTTGCGATGATCAGTAGGAGCTCTCCAAGGTTCTGCACATTCTGCCATACCCTTGAGACTTCTAGTCCTGGGCAAAGTGAGAGCCTAAATTCCAACCAAAAAAGGGACCTCGGTTCTCCCTTCCTGAAATCATTTTCTTTCATTAGACATTAGACATGCCTTTTGCACAGTTTCTTTTAAACAATCCAACTGATCAGACATCCAATTACCTTCCGGGCCCAACAGAACAACTCAAGAAATATGATTATAAAAGCCCAGTCCAGCACAATACCACTCAAAAAGAAAAATAAGAAAGGCAAGAAAAGCCCAGCATGGTTACACAAAGAAATTTCCTGACAGTCAGAACAATTAACCAGTGGAACAGCTTGCCTTCAGAAGTTGTGGGTGCCCCATCACTGCAGGCTTTTAAGAAGAGACTGGACTGCTATTTGTCTGAAATAGTATAGGGCAGGGGTGTCAAAGTCACAGCGTCACATTGTCGTCACATGATGTATCGTCACTTTTTTCCTTCATTACAATGGAGGTTGGTGTGTGGTCAGCACGTGACGCATCCATCCTGCAGGCTGCGAGTTTGACACCCCTGGTGTAGGGTCTCCTGCTTGAGGAGAGGAGTTGGACTAGAACACCTCCGAGGTCCCTTCCAATCTGATTATTCTGTTATTTTGTTCTGTTATTTTGTCCTCTGGTTTGTCTACTCAAAAAACGTGGCTCAGGATTCTCATTTTATGTTTCAATTCGAACAGGAAGAAGACTGGAAGGAGTGCCAGGGAGCGAAGGCTTTGGCTTTGATTATTACTGCCTGTGTCTTCTTTGCTTGATTGCAATATTGCAAAGAAAGATGTCATCATAGGTATCAGGCGTTTCCCGGGGAAGATGGGAGAATTATGAACTACTCTTACCATCTCAGCCAACACATTTGAAAGCTCTGGTGGCCAAAACCTAACCTGGCCATAAAGCCTCAACCCTTTTGCCCAGATCACTGGAATACAAGGGCAGCAGTTATGATGCAGGTACAATGATCTTCCCAGCCAGCTGCCCTTTTTAGGCCAATAGTTTCTGTTCATCCTTCAGGACCCGTATTTATTGGCTTCTTTCTTTAAAAAACCCTTAATATAAATAGGATGCCCTTTGTCAACTTCAGCTGGAAACCTAGGATCAGTCTTGAGTTTAAACGTCTACTCTCCTTTTTCTCAGCCAGTTCCTCCGATGCCTCCCTGCCTATTTGCAGTTTCAGCACATTGACTAGAGCTTAAGAAAGCAATCTTTGTTTGTTTCTTTGTTTACATTTCATATTTCTAAACCACACATCTCCTTCAAAAGATGATAAGGGCTCTGGAGGTTAAACTGTATGATGAATGGCTGTGGGAACTAGGCAATCCCATGGACCACTAATATGATCTGCCCAATGACCAGCTGGGTGGGTGTGGCTAAGTGGTCATGTGACTGGGTGGGCGTGGCCAAGTTGATGTCACTCACGTCGAGGGGCTCCTCACTGGCCTCTACTCATCCCTCCCCTCCCAGCCACTCCTCACCTGCCCGTTCGGGCTCCTTAGGGCCCCAACAGGAAGCAGTTGTTGGACCTAAGCAGCCCCCATGACAGAGAAAGAGCTGGCAAAACAGCTGGCTCAGTTCAAATTGGATCTGACCGAGAAGGAGGCTCAGCAGAAGCGCCTCACTGAGGACTCCGAGCATGGGCTTTCCAAGCAGAGGGAAGACCTGCAGGAGTGCAAGGCCAGGTAGTGGCACCTGGAAGCTCAGAGGTCCCACCAGAACAAGGCCCTCCAGCTCTATGCCACCAGCGGCCCTTCCCTCCTGGCTTCGCCCAAAGCCCCACACCAGAAGGCTGAAGCAGACCCCGAGTCGGAATTTCTGCTCCTCTCCGACCCACACAGAAAGACCCAGAAGAGGGAAACTCTCTGCAGCAACACAAACATTCATTGCACGTATCTGGCCCAGGGGCCGTAGTTTGAGGACCCCTGATTTAGTGCAATATAAAAAATGCAAATAATTTTTCTGCAGACCACCAGATCAGTGATGCCGTCTCCCTGATGACCCGGTGTTTGGATGTGGTATGGATTTGGATGAACGGGAACATGCTTCGACTCAACCCGGCCAAGACTGAGTGGCTGTGCATACCGGCATCTTGGCCCAGTCAAGAGTATCCATCTTTGGCCATAGGGGGAGTGGTGTTGCCCCCTGTGGATAGGGCGCGGAATCTGGGGGTCCTCCTGGATGTACGGCTCCGGTTGGAGGAGCAGGTAGGGGCCGTCGCCAGGGGGGCCTTTGCCCAGCTCCGCCTTGTTTGTCAGCTTCGCCCATTCCTGGACCGAGATGCCCTGCGCACAGTCACTCATGCCCTTGTCACCTCTAGACTCGACTACTGCAACGCTCTCTATTTAGGACTCCCCCTGCACACCATCCGGAGATTGCAGCTGGTGCAAAATGCGGCCGTGCGGGTGGTGATGGGAGTCTCCCGATTCTCCCATGTTACCCCCCTCCTGCGTGATCTGCATTGGTTGCCGGTCGCACTCCGGGTGAGATTCAAGGTTTTGGTTTTAACATACAAAGTCCTACACGACATGGGTCCTCAATACTCAGCCAGGGAGCGACTCTGGCCGATATCAAGTGCCAACCGCCCTGTGTGAGCACACAGGCAAGGACTCCTCAGGGTCCCGTCGGCAAGTCAATGCCGGCTGGCGGTCCCCCAGCGACGAGCCTATTCTGTGGTGGCCCCTGACCTCTGGAACCAACTGCCCCTGGGGCTCTGCCTGGCCCCTGACCTCCGCACCTTCCGCCATGATTTGAAGACCTGGTTGTTCGACCAATCTGGGCCATGACCCCTCCCCGGGCGGGGGATGGGTTTTTTAAACTATCTTAAATTTTAGATTTACTATTTTGGGCTTGAGATCTGTTTAATTCTTTTTTAATTATTTATTGTGATTGTTTTAGTTGTGAGCCGCCCCGAGTCTTCGGAGATGGGGCGGCATACAAGTCCAAATAATAAATAAATAAATAAATAAAATTTTCTCATGGACCACCACTTGGTGACTGCTGGTCTAGTAGACAGACAGCTGAGAAGGCTGTTTTGTGATCCCTTTGAGCCCACAATGTTGACATGTCGCTGGGACAGCAAACTCTGGAGTAACGGAACTGTGACAAGTGTACAGTGCATCAAAGTACAAGAGTTATGATGTTAAAAATGATTTAAAAGGCTTAATCACATAAAACACCTATATTTTAATACATTTAAAAATCTGCCCCAAACATTTCTTGACTTCTTCCACCGTTAGAAAATTTCTCTTTAGTTCTAGGTTGCTTCTCTCCTTGATTAGTTTCCAAGGAGAGAAGCAACCAATTAGTGCTTTGGAAAATAGTTTGACATCCTGCCTTGTCCTTATAGGAGCCACTCAAATATTGGAAAGCTGCTATCACTGTAGACCTACCCAATTCCTGCAACCGTTCTTCGTATGCCCCCTATAATCATTTTTGTTGCTCTTCTCTGCACTCTTTTCAGAGTCTCAGCATCTTTTTGTGTTTACCATACAAGGAAAATAACAATCAAGAAATAGTTGGATTCTACACCCTGTGAGGAGCGCACTTCCTTCCAAGCACAAAGTATAAGCAGATCTCTGTGCACTGATACGTGTACTTAGAAAGTTGGGTGGTTTCTGCAGTACATTTTCTGAAGGCTGCTTTGGATGAATGATATTTGGAAACCTATTTTGGAAATGCAGGCACAGAGGAGGGCCTGAGCTATGTGGGAGCAGCCAGTTTCCTTGGCGAAAACCCACGTCAGGCTCCTATGCGTTGCCAGGTGCTTCCCAACTGCCTGTGAAGTACTTTGAAGAACCTTCTCCTCCACATAATGCTCCTGAGTTGGTCATCTGCGGAGGCTTTTTGTAATCTTTATTTGGCTTTGATTAAGAAGGAAGCCTGTGCCAAATTGGTGAAAATACGGAAAATTTGCTTCTGAAGGAAGTGGTGGGAATGGGATTCGCTATAAACATTTTGTAAGCAAATACAAAATATTTGCTAGCAAATATTAACAAATACAAAGCGTTTGCTGCAAAAGCAGCATATTTTCACCTTCTGAGTGTATCTTTGAATCTCACAAACAGATAGGGGTGTGGCTGTGAGTTTAGGAGGGGCAATTATCTATATTAGTTAGTAGACAAAATATCACCTTAATTCTATTTCTAGCAGATACAGAAAAGCAGTGCCTAATAACACTCAGCAATGTTGAGAGCATTTGCACAATTGTGTGTCCAATCATACTTGGCCAATAAAGAATTCTACTCTATTCCTATTCTATTCGATTTGATTTTTTATTATTCTATTCTATTCTATTCTATTTTCTCTTCTCTTTTTTATTATTCTTTATTATTCTATTCTATTCTATTCTATTCTATTCTATTCTATGTGTCCCTTTTTGCTTTTAAAGCTACTTCAAAACAACCCAGGATTTACAATTTTGCTTCAGCTGCTTGAAGCGTGGCCGAGTGAACAGTGAACAAAAGAATATTATCTGTGTGGAAGATCTGGTTCACACCAAGGGCCTTGGTGGCTCAGGCTGTTAACTGCCTGCACTTAAGTTCCAGCTGCCTACAACTGCTGTAGGCTCGAATCCCACCAGGCTCAAGGTTGACTCAGCCTTCCATCCTTCAGGGTAGGTAAATTGAGGACCCAAGATTGTTGGGGGCAATTAGCTGACCTTGTAAAAATGCCGCTTAGTAATAAGCAGGCATATACAATGGAATGAAGGCTATTGCTGAGCACACTGGGTTGTATCCCAAAAATTGTAAGCCGCTCTGAGTCTCCGGAGAAGGGCAGCATATAAATGTAATTTAAACAAAACAAACTCAAAGGCCATGAAGCCATGCTGTACAGGTGGCCCTCAACTTATGACGGTTTGCTTAGTGACCATTCAAAGTTACGATGGACCTGCCCCCCCAAATGTACATCAAAGCTGGTCCTGAAGGCCACCCCCGCTCTGAAGTCATGCGACTGCATTTTGGGCGCTGGGCAACCAGCCCTCATTTATGGTCATTTTCAGCACCCTGCGGCCACATGACCACAATTTACAACCATTTCACCAAAAAAACCCAGAGTTTACCATGCAAAAAGATTATAAAATTGGGTCAATCATGTGATGATCTGCTTTACAACCATCACAACTTACAACTACATAATAGGTAGGCTCCATTACACTTGTAAGTTCAGGACTAACTTGTAGAAGAGGGTTTTTTAAATGCCCTTTAGAGATGTTAAGAGGTGGCATTCAGTAGCTTCTGACCAGTTCTGGAGAGAACTGGTAGTGGAAATTTTGAGTAGTTCAGAAAACCAGCAAATCCCACCTCTGACTGGCCCCACCAACCCCATCTCTACTCTGCCTCACATTGAGTCCCAGCTGATCAGCTGGGTCTCCTTTGGTTGCCCTGCCCAGGAGAATGGAGCTGGAAAGCAGGTCAGTGGGGTGGGGAGGGAAGGGGGATTTTACAGTATCCTTCCCCTGCCACGCTCACCAAGCCATGCCCACCAAACCACACCATGCCCACCAAGCCATGCCCACAGAACCAGTAGTAAAAAAATTTGAATACCACTACTGTCCCTGTAATTCCCTATTTGTGGTTAGAAATTCTGAGAATTGTGGCCCCAAGATAACTGTTTTTTCCTGAACGCCATCACTCTGCTAAACAAATAATTCCCTCAACACTGACCAACTATTTACTAAGTCTGCATTACTATTAATCTTAATCTTCTCATCACTCCTTATCACCCATCCCCTCCCACTTGTGATTGTATGACTGTGACTTTGTTGCTTGTATCCTTGTGATTTATATTGACTGTTTCCTAGTATGGTTTGATTACTTATTGTACCCTATGACTATCATTAAGTGTCGTACCTGATGATTCTTGACTCTTGACGAATGTATGTATACTGAGAGTATTTGCACCAAGACAAATTCCTTGTGTGTCCAATCACACTTGGCCAATAAAGAATTCTCTTCTGTTCTGTTCTGTTCTGTTCTGTAGAGGAGCAAATCAGAGCAGCAAAATTGCGATAATTAATTGCGATTTTAGTTCCACTGCCCCCCCAGCCGCTCAGGTTGGAGGGCTGCCAGGAAGACAGGGCAGAGGAATCCCAAAGGTGCTTTTTTTTCAAGAGGCAACTCGACTTTCTGTTTCTTCTTTGAAGATGTTTCACTTCCCATCCAAGAAGCTTCTTCTTCAGCTCAAAGAAAAACCAGAAAGTCCAGTTGCCTCTTGAAAAAAAAGCCACTTTGGGACAGCCTGACCTGGATGGCGGAGAATCTCCATAGACATAGGAGAGAGGAAGAAAAGAATAAATTACAAGGAATTAAAAGAGTTGCTCATTTCCGGGTTAAGAGGGAGGCAGCCACTCCCAGAAAAAGGTCTGATGAGCTCAGAGCACAATCCCCCCAAAGCAGGATTCTTGTTGTTGTTGTTGTTGTTGTTCTGGTGGAAGAAAAACCAGCAGCCGGTCAGCACCTTCTGGCCTCTCTGAGTGGAGCGTAGCAGAGTTGCATTCACAGCCATGAGGAAAACAAAAGCTGCTTCTGGGCTCCAGACTTTATGCCATAAGCTGATCAGTCAGGGGAAAAGGCTTTGGGGCGGGGAGGGGAGGGCAGCATGTTCAAACTGGGATTGACGTGGCAAGCAGGATCATTCCGGAAGGATTATCTCATTGCTGCTGAGGAGGGGCACCCAAAGCGAGGATGCAACCTGGCAGCCGATCTGCTGCATCTACTGAATTCCGATCGCAGGCAGCCATTTGAGAGGATGGAGCTGCAGGAAGGAGAAAGTGTGGGGCTGAGGGCTTTCCAGTGCTGGAAGAAATATCCTTCTGGGTTCAGTTCCACGTGGCGACGAAAGACACTGGGAACATGGTGGCTGCTTGGAAAGATGGTTTAATGGTGGACAGGACCACATGGCTTGGAGCTCCAAAGAAGGAAGGGCTGAGATGCTGAGACAGGGCGTTGGTACTTACCTGACACGCCTGTTCTCTTTGAGCTGTGAAGAGCATCCAATAGTGGGGAGGTACTTCAGTCCGAGTATGTCTAGGCTGGGCTTAATCTGCGGAACGCTCCTCCTCCTCCACGGGACTCCTCCCTAGCGTTCCCCAGTTTTGGCAAAGACGAGTTTGGAATTGGAACTCTCTCATCCCCTATGACTTACAATTTGTTGGCCGGAACAAGACCCCACCAGATGGAAAAGGGTGGGGCTGGATGCTCTTCACAGCTCAAAGCGAACGGGCGTGTCAGGTAAGTACCAACGCCCTTTCTCCCATGAGCTGTTCAGAGCATCCAGTAGTGGGACATGCCAAAGCTTGGCCTGTCCTACGGGAGGGGTCTGGGGTCTGGGGTGGAACCCTCTCCTGATCTGTGTGGACACGTTGTAAGACTCTTCTGCCAAAGGAGGCATCAGCAGAAGCAAACACATCAATCTCATAGCGTCTAATAAAGGGCGATGGAGAGGCCCAGGTTGCTGCTCAACAAATTGCAGTGATTGGTGCCTGCGTGGCCCATGCTACTGTGGTTGCGGTGCTCCTGGTAGAATGGGCAGTTATGCCCCTTGGCACCTGTAAGGATTGAGTCTGATAGGACCTTGCAATTGCGGCTCAGAGCCAGCAGCCTATCGTAGCGGAAGAGACCTTGGTACCTTGAGTATGCAGTGCTTCCGTCTTTCTGAAAGTCGCTGTGCGTTGAATATAAATTCGCAATGTTCACCTCACATCGAGCCGGTGCCATTGATGTTCTAATTCGTGTTGAGGTCTGGCACAGAAATTAGGGAGAATCAGTTCTTGGGACCTGTGGAAAACTGAATTAATCTTTGGTATAAATGTGGGGTCCGGGCGAAGGACCACCCTATCAGGGTGAAAGACACAAAGGTCCTGTCTGATCAACAAGGCTGCTAGTTCTGAGATACGTTGAGCAGAAGTAATTGCAACAAGAAAAACAACTTTATACGTAAGAATCTGAAGAGTCATGGACCGTAATGGTTCAAAGGGATGCTTAGTGAGCGCTACCAGTACTTTGTTAAGGTCCCAAGTTGGATAATCGTGAATCACCAGTGGGTGTAAGTTCGTGGCCCCCTGAAGAAAACTCCGTATGTGGGGATGATGGGAGATAGAAGAAAGACCATCATAAGAAATAACTGAGGCCAGGGCAGTGACTTGCCTTCTCAAGGTATTGGGCGATAGGCCCTTGTCAAGTCCTGCTTGTAAGAATTCCAGAATTTGAGGTACTGATGGAGAAGTGGGATTAACCTGAGTGTTAGTACACCATGTACAGAAACTATGCCATGTGGCATTGTAGATACGAGTAGTAGAAGGATGTCTGGCAGCCCGGATGGTGGCAATGACTTTGTTAGATAACTGCTCGCTCCTCAAACATTGCCACTCAACCTCCAGATGATTAGGTGCAACCATTGAGGGTTCGGATATTGGAGGGGCCCCTGGGTTAACGACACCCTGTCTGGAGGAATCCTCCATGGTTCTGATGATGACAGGCTGCGGAGGTCTGCAAACCATGCCCGTCTGGGCCAGAATGGACCAATGAGTAACAGCTCCACTCTCTCCTCCAGAAGTTTCTGGATGACCTTGGGAATTATAGGAAGCGGTGGAAAGGTGTAAAGAAGGCCCGGGGGCCAATGGCATTGGAGGGCATTGAAGTTCTCCACACCGTGAGAGGGATAACGGGAAATGAATCTCGGGAACTGGGAATTCAGCAGGGAAGCGAACAAATCTATTACTGGGTGGCTCTGAGGGCCACCTCCTGAAATAAGGTTGGGTGTAGGCGCCACTCTGATTGGTCTATTGTGGCCCTGCTTAGCCAGTCCACCTGTGTATTTGAAAGGCCTGATATGTGTTCTCCTCTGATGGAGAGCAGGTTGTTCTCCGCTCAACGACACAACCGCTCCGCCTCGCGCATCAGATGTTTTGACTGTGTGCCTCCTTGTTTGTTGATGTGTGCTTTGGCTGTCAAGTTGTCGGTCAAAATTAGAATGTGTTGGTTCCGTACCTGTGGAAGGAATTTGCAAAGGGCCATGTGTACTGCCCGAAGCTCCAGCCAGTGTATGCTGCACGACTGCTCCATGGAGGACCATTGGCCTTGGGCTGTGAACGACTGAAGATGGGCGCCCCAGCCGAACAATCAGAAAGGTTGGGGACCACTGAGTTGAAGTTATTTCAGCATAATAAAGGGAAGAGGGTCTCCTGAAAAGCAACATCCCACCCCATACTTCTTAGGAAACCAAAAGGCCAGGCGGCTGCAGCCCAGACCTCCACCAGGGAAGAGGAGGAGGAGGGGAGGTGCCAGGAAACTCTCCTTCACCAGTTTGCCTTCCAGGAGCTGGGCATTTTGTGACTCTGTGTGCCCAGGGAAGTGGGGAGCGCCCCACCTGACGCACTCGGTTACCGGGACTCTGTGCTCCCGGGATGTGGTTCACATCCGTGGACCACTTTGCCCCCAGACAGGACCCACCAAATGGCCACAAAAGGCCCCCCGGGGGAGGATTGGGTGCAGCAGATGTCTCCAATGGCATAAAGACCAATCGCCCTTTCGGCCCCCTGGGCAGAAAGGCTCCATTCATGCCAGCACTCAAGCCATGAATGGACAAACCGGCCCTTCAGCGGCTTCCAAGCATTTCTCCTCCAGCACAGAAACAGGTCAGATGCGAGAGGAGGACTAGGAGGCCCCGGGGATGTTGGGGGGCGTGTTGTTTCCAAGCAAATTCACAGAGCAATATCTTTTATTTTTAGAAACCGAGTGTTGTTGGACAGTCCCCGGGCCTTAAGAATAGAGGAGAAGGCCCCCCCTGTCCCTGAGGCTGTCAGGATCTGGTCGGAGGGCTTGGCTGACGTTTCCTCTCTGATGAGCTTGGCTTGGCTCGCCCTGAGCCTTGCCTCTCCCTAGGAAACTCTGTCATTGTGCGAGTCTTTGTTTCACGAACCCTTGTGGGACCCGACTCTGTGTTTGGCCCCTATTTCCTGCTGCCATTTCTAGAAGCTGCCTCCGTGGGGATCAGTTCCTTTTTGAATTGAATTGAATTCTTCATTGTCATTGTACGTATATACACAGTGTAATACAATGAAATTCACATAACACCTTTGGCTCTCCTTACAGCGTTTTCTCTGTCCCTCTTGGGCAGAGGTGGGATTCAGCTGGTTCTGACCGGTTCTGAATAGTTCAGAGAACCAGCCAATATCCCCTTCTAACTGGCCCTGCCAACCCCATCTATTCTCTGCCTCCCATTGAGTCCCAGCTGATCAGCTGAGTCTTCTTTTGCTGCCCTGCATAGGTGAACAGAAGTGGAAAGCAGGTTAGTGGGGTGAGGCAGGAATGGGGATTTTGCAGTAACCTTCCCCTGCCACACCCACCAAGCCACACCCACCAAGCCACGCCCACAGAACCGGTAATAAAAAATTTGAATTATACCACTGCTCTTGGGGCATTTTGATTTCATTACTTTATTTATTTTATTTTATTTATTTTAATTACATTTATATGCCGCCCTTCTCCGAAGACTCAGGGCGGCTTACAATTTTTGGGATACAACCCGATGTGCTCAGCAATAGCCTTCCTTCCATTGTATATGCCTGCTTATTACTAAGCGGCATTTTTACAAAGTCAGCTTATTGCCCCCAACAATCTTGGGTCCTCAATTTACCTACCCCGAGAGGATGGAAGGCTGAGTCAACCTTGAGCCTGGTGGGATTCGAGCCTACAGTAATTGTAGGCAGCTGGAACTTAAATGCAGGCATTTAACAGCCTGAGCCACCAAGGTGCATTACAAGGATCAGTAAAAGCTTGGCTTTCCATTTCTTGAAATTACATCCTACGGTTGACCATTCAGATCCCCAGGCCCTGCGAGCAGCCTCTGGGACTGTAAGTCAAATCACAGGCAAGCAGATTCTGTTTGTGTGTGTGTGTGGGGGGTTTGTTCCTCCTGCACAGAACTAAAACCAATGGACACATTTCATTGTTATCAGTCTCCATCTAGTAAAAGTAATCTGTACTGTTGTTTACATTTGTTGGGGCGTCTTGTGGAGTATCTCAATATTCAGCAAACATACACAGAATAAACTCCTAATCTGGGTTTCTGGTTAAGATGGGCAGCCAGGAGGAGAAATGGATTTAACTAATTCCTACAAAGTATATAATTCGGCAGATTATAGTTCTGAAAATCGTAATGCTTTCTTGCCATCCTGGGCTACACGTTTGAATTATAGATGGATGGTGTGGACAAATGGATCTTCTGAACAGATTGAATGCAAATGACATTTGTAGTTGTTAAAATTCCTGGACTTGAGCTGACCACTGACCATTGTAGCTTCAAGCCCAAAGACACCCCTCTAGGAAAGTGAGGAAGGCATTTCTTTGAAGACTGTTGATGATGATCAGCAGGAAGCTCTTTAAATTAATGTCTAGAATAATCAACAGCATTTAATGCAAAGAGAAAGGTGACCTAGTGAGAACTCTTGATTACTGAATCCAATATTTTCTTCCCTCCCTAGATAAGGAAATCTCTCTCTCCCTCCCTCCTTTCTCTAAAACTCAAAATCAGAACAGATTCAAACCTGCCCTCTTCACATCAGGTACAAAAGAAAAACTGTTTTGATTTATTTTGTTCTTCCTCAGATGGTTGACTAAATTTGATGTGCATTACTATTACAGTGTGTAACCCTATCTGAACGGAATGTTATTTTACTGGAAATTTCAAGGTTTTTTTAAAAGTTGTGGCTCATCTAAAACCTCCATTGCAGGCATTACAAGAAACAGAAATATGTAGCCATCTCTGTTTATGAGGCAAGGTTAACCCTTTGTGGAAAGGGCAGTTGTGGCGTTCCAAGCAAGCAGTGTCTCTAGCCCTCACCCAGCCAAAATAATAGGCTAATTACACCATAATCAGAGTCCAGTTGGTCCTCCCTCATTCACAATTGTTCATCTGCGAAACTCTTCCTCACATTTCTCACCCTCTCCCACCCCGTATGTCAGATGTGGGAAACTCTGGCCCTTTTACAATCTGTGAACTTCAACTCCCAGAATTCTTGTGCCAGCCATGAAGTTCACAGATCGCAAAAGGGCCACAGTTTCCCATCTCCGCCCTCTGTTAACCAAGGGCCCTTTAATCTTAATTTCTCAGATGTGCCACACGACATATCCTTCATCATCATCTGCACCTCTATAACTGTCTGGTTTGGTTCTGTAACCCAACAGGGCAGACACAGACTTCAGAGGATAATTAGGACTGCAGAAAAAACCATTACTACCACCCTGCCTTCAATCGAGGATCTGTATACGCCACGAGTCAAAAAGAGGGCTGGGAAAATATCTACAGACCCCTCACATCCCGGACACAAACTGTTTCAACTCCTTCCCTCAAAGCGATGCTATAGAGCACTAAACACCAGAACAACTAGACACAAGGGGAGTTTTTCCCCCCATGCCATCACTCTGCTAAACAAATAATTCCCTCAACACTGTCCAACTACTACAAAGTCTGCACTACTATTACTATTAATCTTCTCCTCACTCCTTATCGCCCATCCCCTCCCACATGTGACTGTATGACTGTAACCTTGTGTCTTGGATCCTTACGATTCATACGGACTGTTTCCTAGTATGATCTGATTGCCTGTTTGTACCCTATGACTATTATTAAGTGTTGTACCTGATGATTCTTGACTCTTGACGAAAGTATCTTTTCTTTTATGTACACTGAGAGCATTTGCACCAAGACAAATTCCTTGTGTGTCCAATCACACTTGGCCAATAAAGAATTCTATTCTATTCTTATTCTATTCTTCATTTGGAGCTACCTGTGCCAAATATTGTGAAAGATCCCGAAAAGAGGCGGTCCACCCCATCTGACATGGGCAAGTTTGACTGTCAGCTGCATGAGGCCTCCCAAGACAACTCTCTACATACTCTTTGACTTTGGAAGAAATATTGAGGTCACAGGACCCTATAAATCTTGGTTTTTAGATGCTTTAAATCTGAGTGATTTCAGTCTGGATTAAGAGCTACAATCTGTTTCTTTTATTTGGTTCCTTTATTGGTTCCTGCTCCCAACTAATTTTGACTAGGCATCTACCGCTGTTGCCTTGACGCTCAAAGCACTTGAAGCAGGGCCAAGTAGAGGGATAATTGGAGCCTGACCTTCTACTAAACCCTTTCAACCTCCAAACATATTGGAACTGCAATGAATTGGGAGTTCCTTTATGGAAAAGAGTTACTGTCAGAGAAATCCATTCCTAGAAAAGTACACAAGAGGCTCTGGTGCTGTTTTCCCAGATTTTTCAATCTTCAAATCTTCCAGTGACTTTGAAATTATTTGCAATAATATTGTTTCATGATTTGTTTCTATTTTTGTTTTAGGCGGTTGCACAAAATTTGTCTGGCAGTATATGAAATAGATGAATTAATTCATTTTCTAAGGGCTGAACAAGATATATTGGTATCAGTGTTCAGTGAAATACCTACGGTATTAACTCTCAAACAAATTCTTCTGTGTATTGCTAAGTGCAGTAGAAGAGTAGAAAGCCTTCTCTTTTCTGTCCACCCTGCCATCTCCTGAGGGAACATTTGTGTTATTCTCCCATCCCCTCTTAAGAGTTGTTGGGGATACCTCACGACCCCAGATTTACAGGCGCCTTTGACCTCTGCTGCAGTTGGCCAGAATTAACACCAATAAATGTATTTTAATGAGCTTAATTTGCAAAAGCATCTCCATTTGAAGAAATATTGTCTTTTATTTTGCAAGGCAGATAACAGATAATCAGAGTTGGAAGGGACCTTGTAGGTCATCTAGTCCAACCCCCCACCCAAGCAGGAGACCCTACACCATTTCTGACAAATGGCAGTCCAGTCTCTTCTTGAAAGTCTCAAGTGATGGCGCTCCCACAACTTCCAAAGGCAACTTCTGTTTCATGGGTCGATTGCTGTCACTGTCAGAAAGTTTCTTCTTATTTCCAGGTTGAATCTCTCCTTGTTCAGTTTCCATCCATTGTTCCTTGTCTGGCCTTCAGGTGCTTTGGAGGATAGCTTGACCCCTTCCTCTCTGGGGCAGCCCCTCAAATATTGGAAGGCTGCTCTCCTGTCTCCCCTGGTCCTTCTCTTCCCTAGACTAGCAAGGCCCAGTTCCTGCAACTGTTTATTGTATCTTTTAACCTCCAGTCCCCTCATCATCCTGGTTGCTCTTCTCTGCACTCTTTCTAGAGTCTCAAGATCTTTTTTATAGTGTGGAGACCAAAATTGGATGCAGTACTCTAGGGTTAGGGTTAGGTGGTCTTACTAAGGCTTTATAGAGCGATATTAGTACCTCTCTTGATCTTGATTGTATCCCTCTGTTAATGCAGCTTAGGATTACACTGGCTTTTTTGGCTGCTGCTGCACAAGTCAATTTAATGCAGAATGTAAACTATTCCCTTATTTGAAATACTTAATAATGCATTATCTTCTTAGGGAAGATAGGTGCAAACATTCCCGGAACCCCATCATGATAAGAACTTTGAAAAGCAACAATTTGGCCACTGTTGTTTAGAGATGTTGGAGTACAGGTACTTCTTGACTTACAACTGTTCAAAGTTACAATGGCACTGAAAAAAGTGACTTAAATTATGACTGTTTTTCACACGTATGACAGTTGTTGTATCCCTAGAGTCACAAGAGCAAAATTCAGACGCTTGGCAATTGATTCCTAGTTATGACGGTTGCAGAGTCCTGCGTCACGCAATCCCCTTTTGCAAAAGGCACATGAATGAGTCAAAAAGACAAGTCATTGTGCTGACCTAGGCTTCCTTAGAAAGCATAAAACATCATCTTAGTTCCAGCAAAACCTCTTTTATTTCCACGGCTGTGAATTACGTCCATTCACAGCCTGCAAGGCTTGGCAAACAATCTTTCAGGGGAATGTTGATAAACACCCACCTTATCACACTTGGAATGCAGCCAGAGAACTAATTGCCAAGTGCAGGGCAAGGCCAAACTTGACACAGAGTCAAACAGAACTTTTCAAAGCTTGAACCGATCAGAGAAACTAATTGCTTCCTGCAAAAGCACACATCCCGTTCACACCTCTTTTATGTCCTATGGGAGGGGCCAATCATCTCCGAGGTGTGGCCTTACTCCTGAGTCAGCCCTGCTTTCTCAATTGTTCTGGTCTTCTGGTAGCCCTGTGCATGCGCAGGCTGGGAACCGGCTCCAGAAACTCCCCCGCCTCACTGCTGACTGACTCCGAAGGCAGCTGATGACTGCCAGCCTGCCCTGGCCCCATCTCTGCCTCCGATGCAGAGCCCTTGTCCGAGCCCTCCTCAGCCTCCAGGACTGGCCCAGGTTCCTCCCCAACCTCTTCACTACTGCCTGACTCTGCTGCCGGCTCTGCCAGAAGGCTACAACAGTCACTGGCCTGAGAAGTAGATCCAAAGCCAGAGATGGGGCCCACAAAACAACTTCTTTGCACTTGAAAGTTCTGTCCTTCTTTCACAGAAAAAGAAGGCAACAGGCTCACCTCTATTACCTCTGGTTTTAAATTGTTCTTCCATGTTAGTTCCCAAGTTAATAAGATGACATTTCTGTCTGCTTTCATGTTTTTACTGATAGGAATGTATGAAATTGCTTCATTGAACAGCCCAAACTGAGTATACATCTGCTGTAGTTTCCTCCTTGACTTTATCATCCGTCTTGCGGCTGGAGGGGAGCTGCCGGGCCCCTCCAAATCACAAGCGAGTCCTGTGTTGATTCATTGAGCAGCTGAGCACCAGGCTGGCAGAAGGAGAAAAGGCTCTTTTCCTTTGAAATCCCCCCCCCACCCGTCTCCCTTTCTTTTGTTAAAAAGGGGGAATGGTTTGGCAAGCTGTGCTCCCTCCCAGGGAGTTGGCAAACACAACCACTGTTGCGGCAGCAGGAAAGACAGGAAGGGGTTAATGCTCAACCTTACAGCTGGAAAACTCCTTTGAAAAGGGGAACAATGCGACAAATGGGTGAACAATCCATAAGATTGGACGGTGCACATATGCACAGAGCCACAGCCCCCGCCCCAAAGTAGGCATTGATGGGGTCAGTATCCCTGCACACAGAAAACAAGCAGTGCTCAAAAAGGAAAGGCACAGGGAAGGAAGAGCCATGGTTAATTCAGCATTTGTTCCATGTAGCTCAGTCAGCCTTTGCAGCAATTCTCCATGTATCACGGTCATTACAAGTTTTGTCCTCGACTTACAACAGTTCATTTAATGACCGAAGTTGCAATGGCACTGAAAAATGTGATTCATGACCGTGTTTCACACTCACGACAGTTGCAGCGTTCCCCTGGTCATGTGATGAAAATTCAGAGGCTTGGCAACTGACTCAGAGTTATGAAGGTTGCGGTGTCCGAAGTGTCAACTCATAAAACATTCCTATGCCTGTTTTAGAAGTTGCCATAAAAAAAAGGGGGAGGAAGGAAATCTGGAAGAGCAGGGCAGCGAAGCGGAAGTACATTCCAACTCTTATCTTTAAAAGATTGTAACTAAACTACCAGAGGTTTTGCCCCAAATATATTTAATTGTAGAACGTGATTGATGACACCCAGCCTGTGAACGTGCTCAGTGGGAGAATCTGGTTTATGACACACCCAGAGGGGGGGGGAAACAGGGTCACAGGGGACTGTAAACGACATACGACAGAGTTGGCTTCATACAGGGCAGTGCCAGTATGTCACCTCTAATGAATCCTTTGAAGTTTTTTGAGGTTTGGCTTGAGAATCACGATTTAATTAGGGCAATTGCTGGAATCCTGACACAGAGGTTATGTGATCCCCTTTTGCGACCTTCTGGCAGGCAAAGTCAATGTGATAGCCAGATTCACTTAACAACCACATTACTAACTTATCAAGTGCAGTGATTCACTCAACGGCTATGGCAAGGAAGGTCATAAAATGGTGCAAAATTCACTTAACGAGTATCTCACTTAGCAACAGAAACTCTGGATTCAATTGTGGTCGTTATTGGAGGATTACCTGTATTTATATCATTACCTATTTATTTTATCCCCTTACATTCCACTTTTCCTCTGGGATCTCAAGACATCCTGCGTCCAAGGTGCCTCACACGGCTGCGTGAAACACAAAAGGGAAGCCTCGCAGGTGTCTCCCTTTGTCCTTCAAGCAGTCTTGAATGGCCTCTTGGATAAACAGAAACCAATTGGCTGAAGTGAAGCCTTCACAATTTTCTCACGCAAACTCTCTGGAATCGAAGGGATATGCTTGAGCTCCGTTTGGCTCTCGATCTTCGCTCCTTCCGCCATGATTTGAAAACCTGGCTCTTCCTACAATCTGGGTTGTGCTGACTCTCCTGGGTTGGGGTTATCTAATTGGGGTTTTAAACGTTAATTCGGCTTAAATGTTTAATATCTTTTTAAATTAATTTAATTTATTTACTGTTGTATTTTAATTGTAAGCCGCCCTGAGTCTTCAGAGAGGGAGCGGCATATAAGTCGAATAAATAAATAAATAAATAAATAAATAAATAAATAAATAAATAAATAAATAAATTTCAGAGCTCCTTCCTGTAATCTCAGAGCCTTTAAAAAAGAAGGTATTGCCTTCTGGCACACACAATTGTGCCAATGCATTTTTCAAGAGCAAAGAATATCAAGCCCAACCTGAATCTTTTAAAGCACATTTCTTTAAGTTCTCACAGAAATCAAGGACTTGGAGCATAGAATAAGAGAGCTGGAAGAGGCCTTGGAGATGTTAAGTTGGGTTATAATTAGTACATCCAAGAACGGACCAAAAAAACCCTAAAACTAAAAGAGTGACATCTGTCCCTGGCCTCTTCCTGTATCACTGCGATCCAATATTGGTGCCTGCTTGCTTTGGCTGGGCAGTTGGGATGACCTTCTTGCTTTGGATGACCCTGCTGGGAATATAGACCAGGGATCTTCAACCTTGGAACTTTAAGACTTGTGGACTTCAACTCCCAGAATTCTTCAGCCAGCTTTGCTGGGAGTTGAAGTCCACATGTCTTAAAGTTGCCAAGGTTGGAGACCCCTGATATAGACTGTACTCTTGGCATATACCTCCAATGTTCTTTGCTCAGCCCTCCCAGGAACAACCCCCTCCACCACCACAATGAGGCAGTGCAGCAAGACTGGCGGGGGGGCATGTAAAATTAGACAAGAGTCCCAAACCATCTCATTGTCTTCTTAAGAAACTTATATACAGGTTAGGAAGTCACAGTACAGATACAGCATGGCTAATAGAGGCAAAGGAACACCACAAGACACTTCTCCCATTATTTAATTTAAACCTGTATGCCGAATAGGAAAAGTGAAGTGTGGTTTTTCAAAAGGAGGGAGAAACATCAGCTATGAGAGCTGACAAATTCCAATGATGGAACTCCTAAAGGGGAAAACAAAACTCTGAGAAACTCTTGGGAAACTCTGAAAAATTAGATTATAAAAACCCAGTTTAACACAATACCACACAGAAAGAAAAACAAGAGACCCCAGATGAAGTCAGCATGACTGCACAAAGAAATCTCTGACAAACTGAGAGGAAAAAAAGAACAAGTATGAAAACTGAAAAGAGGAACACGGAACTAAAACAGAATACCAGCAAATAGCTCGAATCTGCAGGGACAAAGTCAGGATGATATGATAGCTGTCTTCCAGGACCTATGGGGCTGTCACAGGGAAGAGGAGGGGTCAATTTATTCTCTAAAGCAACTGAAGGCAGGTCAAGAAATAACAAGTAGGAAGATCACTAAGAAGAGACTCAACCTAGAACTAGTTTCCTGACAGTGAGAACAATTAAGCAATGGAAGAGTTTGGCCCCAGAAGTTGTGGGTGCTTCACCACTGGACGTTTTCAAGAAGAGACTGGGCAGCCATGTGTCCAGAATGATATAGGGTCTCCTGCCATGGGTGGAGGTCAGCACCATAAATGGATGTGTAGCTCACAGAGGAAGAAACATGTCTAGATGCCCTTACTACACATAACAACAAAATCCACAGAATTTTCCACATGGAACAAGCTTGACAAAGAGGAAAGTGTCCAGTGGGCGAAATCTTATTTTCTATTCATACTATATGACAATTAACACATGTTTTAAAAAAATACATTTTGCCCCCAAGTAGTGCTGGAACTCTTTTTTCTCTTGTTTCTGCACAAAGCAGCTCATAAGAAAATACTTTTTTCTGGGGCGCAGCAAAGCCCAGAATGCTTCGTGCAGCCGTATCCTGTTTGCCCAAAGGCTCCTCAGGCTGAAGGGGAACATTTGATGGGGAGAAAGATGCATCCAGAAGACACTGGGCCTATTATATGGCCATGTACAATGAGTCAGTCAGGCTGAACAAGGGGCAAGGAGTGAAAAACTGTACCAGCTTCAGAAACTCAAGACCAGCAACCCAGAGGATGAGAAGGCCTAAAATTCAGTGGGCCAGACTGGGCGCACATATGCAGGAACACTCGGAATATCACTGCATCGCCTCCATAGGCCGTATTTCTGTGATAAAAGAGCTCTTCCCTCTTGCTGTCAACCTGGACTCACCTTTATGGGACAGTGCCTAAAATTGCCAGGCAAATGTGACTGAGGCTTAGGGGAGGAAGGCAAGACACAAGGCATCCAGATTCCCAGAGGGAAATCAGTCTTCAGTCTGACGCACTTTAAGACGAATGCCCTCTTCAGAATGGCAAAAGCCAAAGTCATAATAAAGCCTGATTTGACAGAGTTGTTCAACTCTGGATGAACATGCCAAAAACCACAGTATAAAAACCAAGCTGTGAAATGAAAGCTTAGAAAGGAAACCTTTAGGAGCTATTTTGCTAATGAAGCTGACACAAAAATGCTTAGATTTGTAACCCAATCTGTACTCCCAATACCTCCCCACCAAAACTGGTAGGGCAAACTATATATAAGCAGGCAACCAATCCCATACGAACTTGGTTGGATGATGTTACCTAGTCAGGTAATGCGATGTCTGCAACCAACAAGCTCAAAGAGTATCAAGAAGTCCATACTTCAACCCTGGGCTTCAGAGAGCTCTCACACTAGAACACACACACACACTTTCCTGTAATCAACGAAACTAGTCTTAAGACATCCAAGCAGGCCTGTAAGTTGCTCTACAGAAACTCCAAATCTGCACTGACTGAACTTTCTGTTTTTAGCTAGATCTTAAGATTCAAGAAGCCAGCTTAGGGTGCTCTGAGCCCTCGCACAAGAGCAAACTTGGCAAGCCATAGGGAACTCCTTCTGTTAGCACCAAGCCTCCTCCATGGAACCGTGCATATCTTGTTTTCAGATGAAAAGAGAATCAAATACAACCTGGCACTTGCCCCAAAATGATGGGCTTCCTTCAATGTGCCAGGCTATGGTTTGCTGAAGATAACTCAGTTCACAGATAAAGTAGAGGCCCAGAGCCAATACTTGCTCCAGCTCCATCCTGGGCTTTGAGGAGCATCTTTCCATGGCAACTTTCCAAGTTTGGGTCCATGGTCAGAATCCAGAGTGTGGGTGGTGGGAGGCTTTGAGGTCATACACCCAAAATGTGACCCTGTTTGCTTGGCTGCGAGTACAACAAAAGGGGTGTGACTAGGGGCATATGGCCCTTGTGCTGCGATTCTTACAATCCTTCTATAAATAATGGTTTCTATAAAATAATAACTCTAAAGCAAACAAGACTTTGGCAGGGAAGGTCAAGTGAGAAGCCTTCTTTTTTGTACTGCTGTTTGTCATCGCCAACTTTGGAAGAGAATCTAAAGGAGTCAAAGGCTACACTACCCTACCTACTCATTCACTGGGGAAGACGTGAAATTCCTGAACTGGACACAGAGAATCCATGGGGAGAGGCAACAGCTGTCCCCCAAAGGAAGAAAAGAGCTCAGCAAAGAGGATGTAACCCAGAAGCCCACCAAGAAGAAGTCTCATACCTAGAGGTCTATGGAGGTTCTCAGTCATCCAGGTCACAGTTGTCTCAAAGGTGCTTTTTCAAGAGGCAACTGGACTTTCTGTTTTTTTCTTTGAAGACATTTTGATGAACCTTCTTGGGTGAGAAGTGAAACGTCTTCTTCTTCCTCAAGGAAAGAAGAGTCCAGTTGCCTTCTGAAGAAGCACCTTTGAGACGCAGAGCTTCAGAGTCACGGCCAGGATAGAACAGCAACACCCAGGAGGCCCTACAGACTCTCCAAAGGGAAGGATTCCTGCCTCTGCTCTGAAGAGCAGAAAATGATGGATGGGGGCAATTGGGGATTGCCTACCGAGAGGGACCAAAGCAGAATCCACTGGCCAGATAGTCTGCCAAGAAAAAACCCTGGTATCTGCCTGGCTCGCCCATTTGGGGCGTAAAGGAAAGAATCCCCAAGCTCTCTTTTTCAAAAACAAAACAAAAACCTCCTTGACTGACTGACATGTAAAAAATAGAACAGCAGAAACAAACACAAAGACATTGCAGGGCTTATGAAGTATGGGACAGTGCCAAACTGGCGCATGCCTGGAGATGAACTCAGGAACAACCAGAAGCACTTAGTACGTTTATCCTGGAGAAGAAAAGCCATGGGTGGAGACAATCACTATCTTCAATTCCTTGTGCTGCCATGTAGAAAATGGAGTAGAATTATTCCCCATTGTTGTAGGAGACAAGACAAGATACAATGGGTTTCCATTACAAGGAACAGTGTGAGCAGTCCCACAATGGAACAGGCTGCTTTGGGGGGGGGGCTCATTTCTTTATGGGAGATATTTAAACAAAGTGGCCATCTGTCAAGGACAAAGTAGCAGTAGATTCCTTCACTGGACAGGGTGATCCCTAAATTCCTCTCCCAAGGTTCTGTAGTTGCATTCACACATTATGCTAAGTCAAAACCAAACAAAGCATAAATGGTGATCTGAAAATCAACGTTTGTTCTTTACTAAGCTCAGGTCATGAACACAGAACATTTCCTGCTTGTCACCAGCAAAGAAAGAATGGCCACCAATGGGTCCCATTCAGTGGCCCTCCTCAGAAATCAAGAGTTCTCTTGAAGCAACACCCAGCTCACAAAGCTGCTCCAGAAAACTTTTTAAGAAGCAGCTTCATTACATCTAGTACAGTTAAATTTTGATGAATTTAGGCTATTTAAGGCCACTTTCATAAAACATGCATTGCTTCTTACATTTTCTAAGTCACTCAATATAATCAAATCAAGTGAAATCCTGTTTGCAATTTTCTTTCAATACAGTTGCGGTTAGCATTCTCAGTGAGATCTGTCTCAGATTCTAATTTCTGGGGCTTCCCCACAGTTGGACACATAGTGCTCCCTTTTATGGGTAATTTCATGACCCAATTTTGAGAAACTGAAGCCCTAGATCCCTGCACCTGCTCACTATAGGATGAAAAGTTAGCAAGCCTCACTTTCTAATCACTTCCAAAAATTGCCTATTAACTATCTTAAAGCTGACCTTTGGAATGACAAATATGAAAAATCTTCACTGGGTAAATTTATCTTCAATTCTGAACAAAAGAAAAAATAATTAGAGGCTTAAGAACTTAATGAATTTAAAATACAGCAAAACATAAAGTAAAATTTTGATCTAAGAAAGTTCTAAATGGATTAAAGTTCCAAATAATTTGAAATATTCAATGTTACTGTAAGATTTTGGAATTAATCATAAAAAATAAACATCTTCTTATGGGAAACAGGCTTATTTTGGCTATCCGGGATATTCCAAGTCAAAATAAAGATAAACTATGATTTTAAAAACTGGACATTAAAGGGGACTAAATATTCTAAGCAGAAGGGAAAAAATTAAGCTTCTTCTTGATGTTAGCTTAATACTGGAAATATTAAAGCAGTTCCTTGAAGAATGGAGTCAAAAATTAGTAACTATAATATTGCCACTGTCCGCTTCTATGAATAGATGTTACTGAAGGAATGATAGATGTAGAGTAAAGTTCCTGATAAGTACCAAAAGTAGAACTACAGATGAGAAGCCAAGAAAATGATTGAGAAAAGGGCACTTTACAGTTCTGGATATACAAAAGAAACTGGCTGAAGCTTGGAAAATTAAAAGGGAAATACAAATTACTTGTTTGCCTCCTACACTGGCTCCAGAGGACTTCCAAAGTAAAAAGAGCCAAGTGGTTACACTGGGTGGAGGAATTAAAAAAAGCCAAGGGGATATTGTGACGACCACCTGCCCTGCAAATGCCCCTTCTGCAGCGCAATATATCTCCATGTAAATTGTACTGGGTTTTCTGGAGCAGTTGCCACCTGGAAAAAGCCACCGCAAACGTGTGTTTTGGCGAATGAAGGTGAACATACGTGTCCCAGGATAACGTTGCAGGTTCCAATCTGAGTCAGTCACCAGGACCACAGCGGTTTTGTCTTTCAAGTTCTCCAACTTGTGCCAGGGCCCATCCTCAGGGAACCCCTCTCGTCTAGCAGAAGGGGTGCTTTGGGCTCTTCTGTGCACGGTATATATTTCAGCCTCCTATTTTTCACTCTATGTCTTAATTCAGCCATTGAGGCTCTCGTGTCTTCCACTCATCGCCCTCCAATGTTAGCAGACCGTGCCACCCCAGCTTTGTGATAACACAGAGGACATAGTAATTTTGTTTCCCAGGCAGAAGGACTTTGAGGACACTGACTTCTTTTTGCCTAAAAGAATCACTTGTAGTAAATTATCAAAAAGCGATAAAGCGTTAGCCTTTGCACAACTCAAGTAGCAAATTAATGGGCTGCTAACAGAACAGTGTCTAAACCTACAGGGTACAGATTTTTTTTCCAAACGGGCATGTGCCATCATTCTACTTTTCCTCCATCCCAGAAGTTCTGCTGGACCTTCTCTTGGCTGGGTTGGACGCATACACCTGGCATCCTGTGAGTAGGTTATAAAGCATCCCTCTACACCAGCACATTGGCCATGCACAGTCAGCTGTGTGGAGTCCCTGAGCCACATGCTGCTCTGTTAACCCAAAGGAACCTTTTTTCCCAAAAGGCAACTGGATTTTGTTTTTTTACTTGAAGACTTCTTTCTTCCCGAACTGAAGAAGCTTCTTGGATGGGAAGCGAAACGTCTTCAAGGAAAAACCAAGGAAGTCCAGTTGCCTTTTGGAAAAACCCCTTTGGGACTGCCATGGCCTGGATGACTGAGGAACTACAGAGATGTGTTGCTCTGTTGCTCCCTTTACAGGGAATCTTGCTGGACATTCCTCTGTCTCATTCTGAAGAAATGGTAGGGAGCAGGCAACTTATGTAGAATGGAAGGGAAGGGAAGGGAAGGGAAGGGAAGAAGAGAAGAGAAGAGAAGAGAAGAGAAGAGAAGAGAAGAGAAGAGAAGAGAAAATGAATAGACCAGAATAGAATGGAATAAGGAATAGAATAGAATAGAATAGAATAGAATAGAATAGAATAGAATAGAACAGAACAGAACAGAACAGAACAGAACAGAATAACTGAGTTGGAAGGGATCTTGGAGGTCTTCCAGTGCAACCCTCTGCCCAAGCAGGAAACATTATACCCTTTCAGACAAATGCTTATCCAGTCTCTTCTTAAAAACCTCCAGTGTTGGAAAACCCACCACTTCTAGAGGCAAGTTGTTCCACTGATTAATTGTTCTCACTGTCAGGAAATTTCTCCTTAGTTCTAGGTTGCTTCTCTCTCTCCTTGATTAGTTCCATCCATTGTTTCTTGCCTTGCCTTCTGGTGCTTTGGAGAATAGCTTGACTCCCTCTTCTTTGGGGCAGCCCTTTAGATATTGGAAGACTGCTATCATTTGCTATTTCTTCTGTTTGAGGGACAACAATCAAGGTTGCTTCATTCTATGCTGTTATTTCTTCCTTGACCAAAGAAACAGTACTAGTCTTGGTGATCACCAGTATTAATTGTACTATTATTTTATTGTATGTTAGGGTTTTTATTTATATCTATAGATTTTAGCTGTATATGTCTGTAAATACATCCTACACTTATATTTGATGTATGCTTTCTCTGGCTGTAAGGCAATAATGATTAGGACTAAAATTGTATTGGGAATTCTTTATCTGCAGCATACATCTGATTGCTCTTTTGCTTCTTTCTTTGGGCAGGAATATGTCAAATTTTGCCTGGGCTTTGGGGAAATAGCTATAATGAAAAGTTTTTTTTTCTCCAGAATTTAATTGGGGCTCTGAGGTTTTTCTCTTTGGATGAACTGTGTATGGTGCATGTAAGCATTTACCCAGCTTTTTGGGGGGCTGTTTTGCTTTTGGTATCTTGAATGATTTAACATGGTGGTGCAGATGGGACTTCTCTGTGGTGTGTTTATATTTAGCCTGAACATCTCTCCCACCCGCCTCCTCCAAGAATATGGCTAGGCAGCACAGGGAGAAGTTTTATAGGGACATGCAGAAATTTTGGAATTCAAAATGTTTTAATCTAAAGATAGACATTCTTTGTTCCAAGATCAAAATGAAGTACCTGTGTTCCAAAAAAATCTGTTCTTCCTGTTCAGAACACAAAATTAAATTGTTGTTTTATAGATTATAAAGGAGAGAGAGACAGTTACTGAAGCATTAGGCTGTAATCTAAAAGCCACTAAAAGTCCCTGGAGGACTTGCAAAAAAACCAGTAAATCCTGGGTTCAAATGCACACAGCAGTACCAAGAATGAATGTAATTCTTATTGCATTATTATTATTAGCCTCCATAAGCTGTTTTATTGAGGCGAATGGATAGAAAATATTTATGGAAGAATGTTTTTTATATATGGTAACTGCTACAAGGTTATTAAGGGTAGCCCTCAACTTCTGACCGGTTGCTTAGTGACTGTCTGAATTTATGACAGTGTCAACTCAAAATATTCCTATGCTTGTTTTAGTAGTTGCCATAAAAAAAAGAGGGAGGGGGGAGGAAGGAAATCTGGAAGAGCAGGGCAGCAGTTTGGAAGCAGAAGTACATTCCCACTCTTATCTTTAAAAGATTGTAACTAAACTACCAGAGGTTTTGCCCGGGAATATATTTAATTGGAGAATGTGATTGATGACACACAGCCTGTGAAGGTGCTCAATTGGAGAATCTGATTGATGACACACCTGGGGAGGGGAACAGGGTCACAGGGGACTGTAAATGACGTACGCCAGAGTTAGCTTCATACAGGGCAGTGCCAGTATGTTGTCTCTAATGAATCCTTTGAAGTTTTTTGAAGTTTGGCTCGAGGATCATGATTTAATTAGGGTGATTGCTGGAAACCTGACAGACAGACCACAAAAAAGCTACTTACAAACCCAGATACAAAGTTCCAACATCCGGGTCCTCCCATCCTGTCATGTGACCACATTTTGGACACTTGGCAACAAGCCCACATTTATATTTATTTGCAGCAACCCAAGGTCACATGACCACAATTTACAGCTTTTTGCCAGTAACTGATGTTTATTTATGGTTTATGGCAAACAACAGCCAAATGGGTTAGCTTAAGAACTGCTGCCTTCACTTTATGGCCATCCTTCATTTTAATGACCACAGGACGAACAGACTAAGCATGTTTATGTCACACAGCCAATCCCACAGTCATTCCACAGGTCCCAACTCCATGTGAGCAGTCCTTTAAACTAAAGTCTGCTCCGACTGACCTGGACGTAACAAAGACAATGAATGGTGGAAAGTCTGCCCACAGTCTCTTCTGCCCTATGGCACTGGTCTCCAATCTTGGCAACTTTAAGACTTGTGGATCTCAACTCCCAGAATTTGCTGGCTGAGGAATTCTGGGAGTTGAAGTCCACAAGTCTTAAAGGCATGGGAACGGCACCAGCACGATGACAGCCCCATGATGCTGGGGGTTCAAGGAAAAGCCAAGGCAAAGAGTTTCCACAGGATCAAGATAAAATGAAAGCCATGTGATTCCAGCAGGCTCCAGGCCTGGCAAAGGCAGCTTGGCACCCGTGGATTCAAGGCACAATGAAAGCAACACAGTCTCAATGAATTCAAGGCACAACAAGGGCAACTTGACTTCGATGGGTTCAAGGCAAGACAATCAACAACCACTACCACAACTACTACCTCAACTACAATCACAACTACAACCAAAAATAACCACCAAACCACAGCCACAAATAATTACTATCCCATCAAATAATTCCACAAATGATATCCCCTTACTCATCAGAGACATCATGGAACGTGATCAGAAATGTCCAAATGCCATCTTATTTGGTCTTGAAGACACCAACGAATCAGATGACATCACCAAAGTTCGCAATATCATAAGCAACTCAAACACAACAAACATCTCTCCTGAAGATATCATTGAAATAACCAGAGATGGCCCTGAGTTCAAATACAATGACGGCTCTGTGGCCCCAAGATTTTGTAGAGTCGTTTGCAAAAATGAGTCCAGCAAATGTATATTCATTCATACAATAAACGCCATTGCAAAAACCAATCCCACCCATAAAAAACTTTGCTCAAGGCCAGACTTATCCATACTGCAAAGAATCCGATTCCGTGAACTCGGTACAGAACTCAAATGTCTAGACAATGGAGAAAAGGACCTGTACATTGACTACCATGCTGATTGCATCAAAAGAAAGTCACACACCCGCAACTCCTCATCCAACCCTACCCCATCCAATCCACCATCACCCAAGACCAGGCACGCACGCCCCAACTACCTCTATTCCAACTACAACTGGCCTTAAATGCAAGCTACTCAATGCAAGAAGCCTTGTAAATAAAATACTTGAATTTCTCCTCTTACTAAATAGGGCTAAATTCAATGTATTTGTCTGTGAAACATGGTTCGACGCATCTCTCCCTGACTTCATTATCTCAGTAAGACACTATCATGTTTACCGATCAGATCATGAAATCCATAGAGGAGGTGGTGTTGCTATCTTCTATAAAAAGTCCTTACATCTAAAAAACATCCAAGTTACCCAGGAGCTTGCTCTTCCTGAGACCATCGTCTGTGAACTGTCCTTAAATACCACATTTCAATTCTTACGATGTTACAGAGCCCCTGATTATGACATCGAACATATAAACAAATTAAATTCACTACTAACATGGGCATCATCCTGCCCACACACTTTTATCTTTCTTGGTGACCTCAATCTACCTCGTATTAACTGGACCCTAAATGAATGTAAAACTGAACCCATACATGCAACCTTCTACAATGCTGTAACAAATCTGGGACTGGAACAACTAGTAACCAACAATACTAGACTTAATAACTGCCTCAATCTCATCTTCTGCAATAGTTTGAATTCAATTTACGGAATACAAATTAAAGAACCCTTTTCCAACAGTGACCACAACATGATTGACTTTTGTCTCAACATACGTCCTCACAAAAATCATCATAACAATGGAATCCCAATTATAACTTCAAAACAGACAACTATGATCTTATAGACAACGATTTCTCATCTCTTGATTGGCAACTTCTATTCACTGGTTGCAATACTGTTGAAGACCATTACAACCTATTTTTACTTGAAGTCAAAAGAGTCATCAAACTATATGTGCCAATAACTCCCAAAACCAGAAAAAACAGATTACCCATAACAATAAGGAAGCTTCAATCCAAAAAGAAATCACTTTGGCAGAAAAACAAATCTGGTCAGGTTGCCAACTTCAGAAGCCGATACAAAAATTTATGCCACCAGATAAAGATTGAATGCACCAATTATCACATTAAACAAGAGGAAAACCTTCGATGCACCAATTCCACCCGCGCTTTCTACAATTTTGTAAACAACAAACTAAAAGACTCAAGGTCCATCCCAGCCCTGAAAGGACCTAATGGTAAAGACTGCAGTGACAACACCATTAAAGCCAACCTCTTTAACACATTCTTTGGCTCAGTATTTGTAAACAGCAATGGCTCATGCCCAGTATTTCCTAGTCGATCCACAGACAACTACAATGATCTAATACATATCGATTTTACAGAAGACAATGTTGAAAAAGCACTACGCAATCTAAAACCATCTCTATCTATTGGACCAGATGGAATATGTGCTTACTTCTTAAAAAAGCTATCCACTGCCATAGCTGAACCTCTAAGCATAATCTTTGACAAATCTTTCAGGACCAGCTCCTTGCCAAACCTATGGTCACAAGCCATGGTCATCCCCATCTTCAAAAGGGAGACCCCAGTCTAGTTGAAAATTACAGACCAATCTTTTTATGCTGCGTCACCTGTAAAGTCATGGAATCAATTATTAACCAATCCATTATCCTCCACTTAGAGACAAACAACCTACTCTCTAATAAACAATTTGGTTTCAGAAAAAAAACTATCCTGTAATCTGCAACTCTTACACTGCAAAAACATATGGACTACACAACTCGATCAGGGCAAAGCAATAGACGCAATCTACATAGACTTCTGCAAAGCCTTTGATTCAGGGTACACAACAAACTACTCCTAAAACTAAAATCTTATGGTATCTCTGGACACCTGCATAACTGGATATAAGCATTCCTGTCAAACAGACAACAAATGGTCAAAATTGGGAGTCTCCTATCAAATTCTGTATCCCAAGGCAGCAATCTAGGACCAACTCTCTTCAAACTCTACATAAATGACCTCTGTGATCATATTAAGAGAGCAACTGCATTCTCTTCGCTGATGATGATTCAACACCACAGAAAATACTGCTACTATGTATTAGAATGGTCCAACAAATGGCAACTTCAAATCTCAACAAATAAATGCTCTGTCTTACATATTGGCAAAAAAAATCAGAAAATAAAATACAAGCTGAAAAGTCACGACCTGGTTGATGATCCAAACTCTGTCAAGGACCTTGGAGTACTCATCTCTGATGATCTAAGTGCTAGAGCCCACTGTAACTACATAGCCCAAAAGGCATTAAGAGTTAACCTAATCCTACGTAGCTTTTTCTCTGGTAATATCACTTATACCTTATACCTGTTATCTTATAATCGCTTGACAAACAAACAAACAAACAAAAACCTATGACAACATGACTCAAGCAGGTTCAAGGCCCGATGATGAAGGTAGCATGGTGTCAATGGGTTCAAAGCAACAAATCAAGAGAGTTCAGGGACAACTCCCAGGCTCCAAATGACAAAGTAAATAGAGTCCAGCCTCATTAGGAGGGGCGAGGCGTTACTTATAAATTCCAAGAACACTACCAGTACTATCTATTAGTAATACTACCTTCAGATAGTTTGGTAAACTTTGTATGTATTTTGTGTGTGCTCCTGTCCCCCCCCTTCTTTTTGTTCAACTTTAGGATGCTTTTAAATTGCTGCAGTTATTACCTTTTGATATATTTATAACATTTCAGTAACATAAAAAACATATTTTTTGGCAAATTTTCTATATGTTGAATGGCAGATAGCAGTCAGCAGGATCAACCACTCCATGTACTGGTGGCTGCAAGGGGAGAAGCAAAGGAGCATTTTTCCCATGGCCATTCTGAATGTGGCTCCCAACCTCTCCATTATGTAGAGCTGTGGTTCCCAACCTCTCCAGCTTGACGGCCCAGCGGGGAGGGGAGGGGGAGAGGAGATGGTTCTGTTTGAGCAGCTGGTGTGCATGCTTTCAGCTCTGTAGCACCTGCCGCTCACACAAATCAAGCATCATGCACCTGTGCAAGTGCCCACACTTTATGCAAATGGAGCTGTGCTCATAAGCGCATGCACCTGCTGCTTGAGCAGCCCAGTTACAAACTAGCCACAGCCCAGGTTTGGGCTGCAGCCTGGGGGTTGAGGACCCCTGATGTAGAAGGGCATAGCGAATGGCCTTGAAGTACAAGAGAAAGAGCTGCTATCAAGACAATGCTGAGAAATTAGTTTTGGGGGGGAAAAAATCACAGATAAGTCTCTCTCTTGTTCGCCAAAGATAAAGTGAGAGGCACATTCAGACCAGAGGTGGGTATTCAGCTGGTTCTGACCGGTTCTGAAGAACCAGTAGCAGAAATTTTGAGTAGTCTGGAGAACCGGCCAATGCCACCTCTGACTGGCCCCGCCAACCCCATCTCTTCTCTGCCTCTCATTGAGTCCCAGCTGATCAGCTGGGTCTCCTTTGGTTGCCCTGCACAGGAGAATGGAGCTGGAAAGCAGGCTAGTGGGGTGGGAAGGGGGATTTTGCAGTATCCTTCCTTTGCCACACCCACCAAGCCACGCCCACCAAGCCACACCACACCCACCAAGCCACGCCCACAGAACTGGTAGTAAAAAATTTTGAACCACCACTGATTCAGACTTGTAAGGTACTTTTGTTACCGCCTTGGGTAGTCCTTTAGTGACTACCACCTGCTCGGTGACCTTCCAAAGTTAGGATAGCACTAAATAAGTGGTACTTACAATCCTCAAGGTTCTGCCCATCGCAGCAACCCTGCAGTCATGTGATTAGGATCTTGGTGCTTGGCAACGGGCTCAGTTTATGACGGCTGCTGCATCCTGCAGTCATGGGATTGCCATCTGTGACGTCCCTTGCCTGCTTCCCACAGGAAAGTCAATGGGAAAGATGGCAGGGAAGGTTATAAGCTGCTCTGCTTTTTCTCCTGATGAACCCCGTTCTGGAATGCAGGGCTTTCACTCTCTGTGGCACCCCCCTTTCACTCTCTGTGGCACACCCTGGCCAGCCACCATCTGTAGCATATGCCCACCTGCAGCACACCCCCTGCTTTCCTATGCTTCATTTCTTTGGGCCTCATTTATTTGGGCCTTGGTGGCTCAGGCTGTTAATTGCCTGCACTTAAGTTCCAGCTGCCTACAACTGCTGTAGGCTCGAATCCCACCAGGCTCAGGGTTGACTCAGCCTTCCATCCTCTCGGGGTGGGTAAATTGAGGACCCAAGATTGTTGGGGGCAATAAGGCTATTGCTGAGCACACTGGGTTGCATAAAAATGTCTCCGGGGCAGCATTAGTAATAAATTTATTTGAACATAGAATAATAGAGTTGGAAGGTGGTGGTGCAGCGGTTAAAGTGCTGTACTGCAGGCTACTACTGAAGTTTGGCAGTTCGATCCTGACCGGCTCAAGGTTGATTCAGCCTTTCAAATTTATAAAGAACTTACTTTGCTCTCAGAAGTTTAACTCCCGGGCTACATATAGTATGTCCCCGACTATGTATGAACATTAAAGCTCCAATTTGGTAAACAGCTGAACCTGCCGTAGGGAAATCCGTTGCTGATACCCCTCACAACAGTGTCAAAATTCCAATATGATCCCTTAAAAGGAAAGCAATATTAAATAGGGGTTGGCCTAAGCAAATCTTTCATTTTGCAAGACTAGGTTCACACAATACACTGTCATCAGGTTAATAAAATACAATGCTTGTACGCACAAGACATGCTATGCCCAATTTAATATGGTTTAACATAATGACCTGATTCATGAAAAATATCAGGGAGCTGGATTTCCACAACACACTGAACCACAAATAACCAATTTTAGTCTCCCATCTTCCATCTTAATGCTGCGTTAATGAAACAACGAAGTGCTAATTGGCCATTAGACCATTATGGGACAATTGAACCCACAGTTTAGGATGCAGTTTGGCATCCCAAAACGTGTTTGGTAATTAGTAGCCTGCAGCCCCCTGCCTGCCAGCAAGCTGCCTGCAGCCTCCCCCTCCATTCGTGGGTTGCCATGCCAACCGCAGCCCTTTCCCAACCACAGCGCCTTGTGCCACCAAATGCTTCTCTCTGGGAACAGCAGAAAGTTCCTAAGAGGTACCGAAGAACGGTGGTGCCTGCTGGGTTCTTTGCATTCCCACAGCAGGAAAGAAGCTTCCAAGGGAGGTTGACAGGAACGATAGAGCCGCCACTGCTTTCTCCATCCCAACCAGAGATTCACAGATTCACAGATATGAAAAGTGCACTGCAAATGATGATGATGATGATGATGATGATGATGATGATGAATTCCTATCAGTAAACATTGATTTATAAATTAAAATACATGCTAGTATATACTATAACTCGGGGGGGGATCACGGTTCCAAATCTTGCCTTATACCACATTGCAGGAGTGATCCTGACCGTTATCAAAAATGAAAATTCTCTGCAGCCACACAATGACGATGATGCAACACTATTTCTTTCTAGCCTCCACTCATCAGGACCAGCAGAAATCACATCTGCTCTGAAGAGGCAGCAGAGTTCTGCCAACAGAGGCTCTGCCTAGAAGTTACACACAGCATCAGAGCCAGAGAAGGCATTTTCAAGCCAAAGTCCAGCTTTAGGCAGGTTTAAAGAGTGGTTAAGTTGAGAAGGCGGCTTTGGCTCCGGCAAGAGCAAGAACCTGTCTCAGTACTTTTTCTGGGGGGTAGCATCAGAGAGAAAAGCAGTAAAGGGGGCAGACTTCAGAGGATAATTAGGACTGCAGAAAAAACAATTACTCCCAACCTGCCTTCCATGGAGGACCTGTATCCTGCACGAGTCAAACAGAGGGCTGGGAAAATATCTACAGACCCCTCACATCCTGGACATAAACTGTTTCAAGTCCTTCCCTCAAAACGAGGCTATAGAGCCCTGCACACCAGAACAACTAGACACAAGGACAGTTTTTTCCCAAACACCATCACTCTGCTAAACAACTAATTCCCTCCACACTGTCCAATTATTTACAAAGTCTGCATTACTATTACTATTAATCTTCTCATCACTCCTTGTCGCCCATCCGCTCCCACTTTTGACTGTATGACTGTAACTTGTCACTTGTATCCTTACGATTTATATTGACTGTTTCCTAGTATGATTTGATGGCTTATTGTACCCTATTATTATCATTAAGTGTTGTACTTTATGATTCTTTCCTCTTGATGAATGTCTCTTTTCTTTTATGTCCACTGAGAGCATTTGCGCCAAGACAGATTTCTTGTGTGTCCAATCACACTTGGCCAATAAAGAATCCTATCCTATCCTATCCTATCCTATCCTATTTTATTTTCTATTCTATATTCTATTCTATTCTAACCCATACCTGCAAAGAATTGGGGCCTGCTCCCAAATGGAAGAACAATATCCCAGGCAGGGAAAACAGGGTGCATCTCTGCCTGTAGTGTTCTGTCTTGGGACTCTCCCAGGCCGGCCAGCCACCTTCTGGGGTCTCCTTGCAAAGGCCTCCCGGATTCTTCCAGCTTCGGAGGTGGAAGTGGGTCCCCTTCCTCAAACCCCGGTAGGAGGAGAGCAAAAGGCGCTTTCCAAACCAGTCGGAGGGGAACGTGAGGGAAGCCGGCCACCTCTGATGCTGCGGCCAACGAAGCAACTGCTGTGCCCCCGCCCCAGTCAGAAGCTGGAGGGTCCGGCCAGCTCCAGGTAGCTGAGTCTGGGCGAGTCCCTGCCCCCCCCAGCCAAGCTCCGTTCCTCCGCAACCACCTGTAAGAGGGAAGGAAGGGGCTGCCGAAGGTGCCCAGCCCAGAGCTGCGCCCGCAGGGAGGGCTGCGGCCCCTGCGATATGCGGGGCTTCTGCGGGAGAGGCCCGGGGACTCGCCTGCCGTGCCGGGGGCGTTTCAGAGACAGGCGGAACCTCGGCAGGCAGCAGGCAGGTTCCTCCTCCGAGGCAGCCCGGCAGCCCCCGGGACCCGGCCTGCCCGCCTCCCCAAGGGTTAAAACTGCAGCAGATCTCCGGCATCTCGGTCCTCAAAGGGCAAAGCGCGCCGGGCGGTGGGGGGGGGGCTTCTCCCTCAGCCGGAGCGGGGAGCAGCGCAGGCCGCCCGCGGAGCCCGGGCAGAGGATGGGCAGCTCGGCGGGCGTCGCGAAAGCCTCGTCCGCCGCCTAGCCAAGCGGCGCATCCCTGACAAAGCCCCAGCCCCAGGCACGAGAGGGGAGCCGGGTGGGAGAAGGGGAGCCGCTCGGCCGTCCCTGCCCCGGCAAGCCCTCCGCCCCGCCTCTGCCGCGGGCGCCTCTTACCTTGGAGACCGTCATGCAGAAAGTTGTCCCGGCGAAGCGGCCGACCGTGCCGAAGGCCGGCGGGGGGAAGCCGGGCTCCTTCCGAGGAGGAATGCCCGGGAAGCGGCGGCCGGCGCTCCTCTGCAGAGGAATGGGCGTCAGCGGCTGAGGAAACCCAGGGCGCCCCCCGCCCCGTCCCGATCGCGCCCTCCTCCCTGCGCTCGGGGAGCCGCGCGGAGCCTGGGAGGCGGCGGGGCGCGCACTGCCGCTAAGCCCGGGGAGCGTCTCCGGCCCTCTGCTGCCCAACGGGGCGGGGAAGGCGGCGCCCTCCGCGCCCAGCGCTCCGCAACAGCCAGCGCCGCCTCCTGCCGCCGCCTTGGGTGGGTCTCTGCGCCGGCCGGCGGCGCGGAGTGGGGGAGTCCGGGCGAGCAGCCCCCAGGGCCGCACGTGGTGCCGACGCCGACGCCTCCTCCGAGTCCAGGGCTGTCGGGATGCCCCGGCGGCGGCGGCGGCGGCGGCGGCATCAGCATCCTCTGGCCGGGAGAAGCCTCCCTCCCTCCCGAGCGGAGGTACCGGCCGCTGCGCTCCCCGCGGGGCTCCGCGTACCAGGGGGCGGGATCCGGGTAAGGCCGGGGCGGGGGCCTCCTTCTTCTTCCCGCGGGGGCTGGCAGAGGCCTGGCCGAGTGACCCCGGGGGGGCTTCAGAGTCCAGCGCTGGCGGAAGGAGGCCTTCCCGCCGCCGCAGCTTCAGGGAGCGGCGGGCGGGGTCCAAATGCGGCTTTCCCGGGCCGGCGGTGAGACGCCTCAGCGCAGCCAGGCAGGTGCCGAGGCCGAGGAGCCGCCCTGGATCGGCCTCGCGGACGGAGAGCCTGCCCGGCCTTTGGGCCAGAGCAGCCGGGCTGCAATGAAGAATGGCAGCGCCTGGCCAGCCCTTTCGGGGAGCGAGGGAGAGAGCCCGCCTGGGCCTGGGGAGGGGCGGCAGAGGCCGGTGTGCGGAGCTGAGGTGGGGGCGCGGGAGCCGCACTTGGACAGCGGCGAAGAAAACCTCCCCGCCGGCCTTTGTCTCAGTGGCCGGAGCGGCTCCTTGGGTTGGGAAGCCCCAAGAGCGACTGTGGCTGGGGAGGCCCGCAAGGCTTGGGCCGCCCTTGGACGCTCCCCGTGGCTGTTCTCGGGGGGCGCCATTCCCTGAGTGGATCAGCCGAGGAAGGGCTGGGATCGGGGTGGGCGAGGGGGCTCCAGGCAGGAGCACTCGGGAACAGGGGTCTCCAACCTTGGCTGCTTTTAAGCCTGGCGGACTTCAACCCCCAGAATTCCCCAGCCAGCTTTGCTCTAATGCAGGGGTCTCCAGCCTTGGTCACTGGAAGCCTGGAGGACTTCAACTCCCAGAATTCCCCAGTCAGCTTTGCTGACTGGGGAATTCTGGGAGTTAAAGTCCTCCAGGCTTCCAGTGGCCAAGGTTGGAGACCCCTGCTGTGGAAGATACAAGGGAAATTGGATTGTCAACACTGGCAGAATCTTCCACAAAAGATTCCAGCCCCACGACTTTCCACGACTTTCTGTACAGATTAACAACCACAAGTGAGCCCAGTGTTTGTGTTGCTAAGCGAGACATTGGTGAAATGAGTTTTGCCCCATTTTATAAAAGTCTTCACCACTGTTGTTAAGCAAATCTTTGCAAGTTGTTATCTGTAATTGTTGTCGGATTTATGTAACAGGATTTAAGTGAATCTGGCTCCTCCATTGACTTTGCTCGTCAGACAGTCACAAAAGGGGATCGCGTAACCCTGGGACGCTGCAACCATCATAAATAGGAGTCGGTGTATGAATTTTGACGACGTGAACACGGAAATAGCAGTAGCAACAGGCCTTAGACTTATACACCGCTTTACAGTGCTTTCCAGCCCTCTCTAAGCAGTTTACAGGGTCAGCCTCTTGCCTCCAACAATCTGGGTCCTCATTTTATCCACCTTGGAAGGATGAAAGGCTGAGTCAACCTTGAGCTTGGTGAGAATTGAACTGCTGGCAATCGGCAGAGTTAGCCTGCAATACTGCATTCTAACCACTGTGCCACAATGGCACTTCTTTCCATCCATCATCCTTCCTTTCTCCTTCCTTCCATCTTCCCATCCTCTCTCTCTACTCTCTCACCCTTCTCTCCTTCCTTCCACCCCTCCTTCATCTGTCCTCCCTCCCTCAGCACTTAGACTTATAGACCGCTTCACAGAGCTTTCCAGCTCCCTCTAAGCGGTTTACAGAGTCAGCTGCTTGCCCCCAACAATCTGGGGCCTCCTTTTACCCACCTGGGAAGGATGGAAGGCTGAGTCAACCTGGAGCCTGGTGAAATTTGAACTGCCAAATTGCAGGCAGCTGGCTGCAGAAGTAGGTTGCAATACTGCACTCTAACCACTGTGCCGCAGAGGCTCCTAATATGCTAAAATGCTGCAATGGTCATAAGTGTGAAAAGTGGTCATAGGTTACTCTTGAGTGCCGTTGTAATTTCGAACGGTCATGAAACAAATTGTTGTAAGTCAAAGACCACCTGTATTCCCTGATGCTTCTGGGCACAAAATAGCACCAAGAATACAATGTTAAAAGGAAAAGATATTTGTTGTTGCTTACTTTAAATAAAATATATGTGGAAATGGCCTTCAGTTACATTTTGCAGTGCTAAACTTTAAAATCAGTTTGGGGATCAAATTACACAGCACTTCATACCTTACTTTCCACGCAGCTGGTCTTCAGTCATGCCTTCCACTCTCCCCCTGCCCCCCAACACCCCCACCCCATGTCCCCAAGAGGGCCATGCCCACCCAGATAAATTCAAGAGGCAAGTCACAGAGGGGTGAAACTTTAGATTTGCGTCGTTTTATTTCTCCCCTCTCTGCATTGGGCAAAAAGTAAAGGCTGCCTGTGGAAATCAGAGAAAACCAACACTTAGCTTATTTCTGTAACTAGGTAACAAATGATATTACAAGAAGACGTACTTCTTTCCCTCTCTGGCATGATGGATGAAGAAGTCCTTTAATTCAGGGGTCTCCAATCTTGGCAACTTTAAGACTTGTGGACTTCAATTCCCAGAATTCCCCATGATGGCAGGGCAATTCCACAAGTCTCTTAAGTTGCCAAGGTTGGACATCCCTGCATTAAGGTTTCTAGGTCATGATGAACCTGACGTGGTCAATTCAGTTGTACCTTACATCAGGGGTCTCCAGCCTTGGGAACTTTAAGACTTGTGGACTTCAACTCCCAGAATTCCTCAGCCAGCAAAGCTGGCTGAGGAATTCTGAGAGTTGAGGTCCACAAGTCTTAAAATTGCCAAGGTTGGAGACTCCTGCTTTAATTCTCATTCTGCACATAAAGATGCTCTGATTCAGGAGTGCTCCAGTCCCAGTGGCCTCCAATGCCTTTGGCTTCCCCTCCACCCGCTAGGCCCTCCAATATATCTTGAAGAAAGCTTGGTTGCCACTGGCAGTTTGGCTTTTTGTGTGCACAACTCTCAACCTCTCCTCTTCTTCCTGTTCCCTTTTTTGCAGTCAGCCGGGGATTATTGCTTGAATTAATTAGCACCAATTAATTGGTTGAGGGGACCCAGCTTGTTCTCCTTCCCTCCGGAGAGGGGAGTCAGTCGGGAGAACAGAGGAGAGCAAAGTGGGCAGAGCTGTGCCAAATGGAGGCTCTCTCTCCAAATTGCTTCCATGCAGTGAAGTCAGAGCCTCCTTTAATCTGCCTGGGCGTCAATGGAAGAACATCGTGTCTCGTTCTGCACGCACGCCTTGAAAGAGGCTGAGCTGCCAACGTACTAGCACTGCTCCGCGTGAAAATGTTTTTGTCGCCACTGTTCGAAGGTCTCAGGTGCCGCAGGTAGAAATGGAAGTTTAGAAAGAAAAGTTCCATGGAGGACTTATGCTCACTCTCTTTAACAAGTCTTCGGTATGTATTGCTATGAAAAAATATCATTCTCATCTTCATAATTTAAAAAAAATAGCCTGTTAAAGTAGTGCTTGGAAGGATTTCAATACTTCACACCAGAACAACTAGACACAAGGACAGTTTTTTACCAAACACCATCACTCTACTAAACAAATAATTCCCTCAACACTATTCAGCTATTTACAAAGTCTGCACTACTATTACTGTTAATCTTGCTGAGCGCATTGGGTTGTGCTCCAAAAATTGTAAGCCGCCCTGAGTCTTCAGAGAAGGGCGGCATATAAATGTAATTAAAAAAAAAATCTTCTCATCACTCCTTATCGCCCATCTCCTCCTGCTTATGACTGTATGACCGTAACCTTGTTGCTTGTATCTTTACGATTTTTATTCCTAGTATGTTTCCTAGTATGATTTGATTGCCTATGACTATCATTAAGTGTTGTACCTGATGATTCTTGACTCTTGACGAATGTATCCTTTTATGGACACCGAGAACATTTGCAGCAAGACAAATTCCTTGTGTGTCCAATCACACTTGGCCAATAAAAAAGAATTCTGTTTTACCAGGCAAGACAAACCCAAGCTTTGACTGCAATTGTTGAGTGAGCTGATCCTGAACCATTCTCTGGTGACAGAATCTCAGCCATCCAGGCAAAGGTGTCTAAAGGCTGAATCATGGCAACTGGACTAATATTTTTGTTTGTTAGCCTGAGACATTTCACTGCTCATCCAAGCAGCTTCATTCATTCTCTGGTGACTTGCACCAAAACCAGGAGACATTTCATTTTACACTAAAGTTGGAAGAAAAACTGGATCTGGAAAAAAATTGGTCTTTGCCCTAAAGCAACAGCACTTAGACTTATATACCGTTTCACAGGTTTTTTTACAGCCCTCTCTAAGTAGTTTAGAGTCAGCCTCTTGCCCCCAACAATCTGGATCCTCATTTTACCCACCTCGGAAGGATGGAATGCTGAGTCAACCTGGAGCCTGGTGAGACTCGAACTGCTGTCAATGGGCAGTCAGCAGAAGTAGCCTGCAGTACTGCATTCTAACCACTGCGCCACCAAGGCTCTATCAAGTAAAGATGACAACAGATAGATCAGGCAACATTTGTAGAAATACCATTTTTGAACAAAGAAATCATTAGGTGCTGAATAGATCATCCCAGGGACCTTGAATTTGGACTGGCATAAGAAGTAGCCAGTCTGCCAACATAAGATCTGCCCTGATTGTAGCTCTAGCCATTGATGTCTTCTGGCAAAGTTCCAACTTCAATGAAAGAAAGAAGGCCAGTGAGGTGTGATCTGAGTAATATTTTATGTAAGTATGTTGCCAAGGCAGAGAACAAATTTGAAGAACTATATTTCTTCATACCTGAAAAACTCTGGGTTGAAATGTGCTATCGGTAAAGATGAGGTCACTTTGTAACTGAGGTGACCTACAGTTGCACAAATGAATAAATAATGTAGAAAAGCAAAAGAAGGGGAAACGTTTGCCTACTGAAAAGAGTTAAAAGAGGGGAAAAAACATTTGTTTAATTAGATGCCAGATGCCAGGAAGACAAGATGACGCAACAAGATTTATCTAAATAAACAGTGTGCCGAAATTGAACCTACCAGACAAATAACAGCAGACGAACAATTAAGTGGAAAACAATTCTTTATCAAGGAACTGCCAAGGAGAAAACTGAACTCCTCCAATCCTGGCAGGACAAGCTTCTGTATATAATAAACAGGAAGGCAACCTCACACACACACACACACACACACACACACACACACCAGCACTGATGATGTTACCTATGCTAGTAATGAAATGTCTGGAAGCAAACAGCCAAGCAAGGAGTCCATAGTTCAACCCTGAGTTATATATCTCAAAGGTGCTTTTTTTTCAAGAGGCAACTGGACTTTCTGGATTTTTTTCTTCGAAGACATTTCGCTTCTCATCCAAAATGCTTCTTCAGCTCTTGGATGAGAAGCGAAACATCTTCAAAGAGAAACCAGAAAGTCCAGTTGCCTCTTGAGGAAAAAAGCACCTTTGGCATAACCGTGACCCGGATGATGGAGAACCTCTATAGATACTGGAGCTATATAAAATTTTCTTATATTGAAACTGAAGTAGCTGGGAAGGACAAGAAATTTATGTAAGAGAATTAAAAACAGTCATAAGCTAATTTTAAGCAAAATTTGGAATGCTAAAAGGCAAATCAAAGTTCTTAATGGAAAAAGAAAACAGGTAGTTCTCAACTTATGACCTCAATTGAGCCCAAAATTTCTGTTCCTGAGTGAGACCTTTGTTAAGTGAGTTTTGCCCCATTTTATGGCCTCTTCCTTGCCATAGTTGTTAAGTGAATCACTGCAGTTGTTAAGTTAGTAACCCAGTTGTTAAGTGAATCTGGTTTCCCCATTGACTTTGCTTGTCAGGTCACAAAAGGGGATCATGTGACCCCAGGAACATGGCAACCATCATAAATACAAATCAGTTGCCAAGCATCTGAATTCTGATGATGTGACCATAGGAATGCTGCAAAGGTTCTAACTGAAAAATGGTTGTAAGTCACATTTTTTTCTGTGCCATTGTGACTTTATGTCACTAAATGAACTGTTGTAAGTTGAGGACTACCTCTGGGGGGTCATTGGCTGCAGCAGCTTAAGGCACTGCAAGCTGGGATTTCCAACATACTTTGACTTTTTCAGTCACCAGGAGACAAACAGAAATTGGGATTTAGAAGAATAGAAACTGGCTTGGAAAAACACCCATTTTGCAAGCTCTGACACTGCTTCTGTGTCATTCCAGGGATACTACAAAAATAAGCACATCTTCACTTTATGTTTACACTTAAGGTTTTACACTCAGGCAAGAAAAACCAAATGGACAGGTACAGATTAGGCAAAGCCTGGCGCAGTAGCAGTAATTATGAGAGAGATGTTGAAGTCCTAGCGGACAATCACTTAAATATGAGGCAGAAGGCGGGTGGCAGCAGCCAAAAAAGCCAACACAATTCTAGGTTGCATTAACAGAGGGTTAGAATCGAGGATCTTGGGAAGTACCAAAACCACTTTATAAAGCCTTCGTAAGACCAACTTGAAATATTGTATTCAGTTTTGGTCACTGTATTATAAAAAGTTGTTGAGACTCTGGAAAGAGTGCAGAGAAGAGCAGGAAAGATGATTGGCTGGAGGCTAAAACATGAACAGTTACAGAAATTGGATATTGGGTTTAATGAAGAGAAGGACTAAGGGTGACATGAGAGCAGTGTCCAAATATTTGAGGGGTTATCACAAAGAAGGGGGGGGTCAATCTATTTTCCAAAGCACCAGAAGGCCAGAAAAGAAACAATGAATGGAAACTGATCAAAGAGAGAATTAAGAAGAGAATTAAGAGAGAATTAAGAAGTAACTTCCCAACAGCGAGAACAATCAACCAGTAGTACAGCTTGCCTCCAGAAGTTGTGGGTGTTCCACCACTGAAGATTCTCCAAAAGAGGCTGGACAGCCAGTCTGAAATGGCATAGGGTCTACTGCTTGAGCAGGGGGCTGGACTAGAAGACCTTCAAAGTCCCTTCCAACTCTGTTATTATTTATTTATTTAAATTCCTATAGCACTGTAAGCATATCTGGTGAGGAAAGTATTACTAGTCCTGGGATGAATCATGCATGGGCTGCTGCAATCAACATTGTGAAAGTAAGAGAAATAATAGTCTATATGTTTTTACGTATAGATGATATTTTACATTTAGGGACATATTTTACATATGGATGATATTTTACATTTAGGGACGTGGTGGCTCAGTGGCTAAGATGCTGAGCTTGTCGATCAGAAAGATCAGCAGTTTGGCGGTTCAAATCCCTAGCGCCGCGTAATGGAGTGAGCTCCCATTACTTGTCCCAGCTTCTGCCAACTGAGCAGTTCGAAAGCATATAAAAAAATGCAAGTAGAAAAATAGGGACCACTTTGGTGGGAAGGGAACAGCATTCTGTGCACTTTCGGCATTTAATCATGCCGGCCACATGGCCAGAGAGATGTCTTGGGACAGTGCTGGCTCTTCGGCTTTGTAACGGAGATGAGCAGCGCCCCCTAGAGCCGGAAACGACTGGCACTTATGTAGGAAGGGAACCTTTACGTTTACCTTATGTTTTCACCATGACAAAATTGAACCTTTTTGCTTTAAAAAAATGACATCAATAGCCAAAGAACTAAAATCTATCTGGTTAGGTGGTATTTATATTATATGATTCTTAATTTAAATGTGTATGAGAGATGTGTTTTAAGACATAAGGCACATTGCAGTATTGAGTGAAATAGAAAAAGTCTCAGGGCACCTTATAGAATGACTGATACCTTCATTCATCTTCATGCAATCTTTTCTGCACTGTTCCAGGCACGACCTGCACTCTTACATTTCTAAGAAATTGGTTGGCCTTGGTGTTTGCTGCAATAAATTAATGCATAGTGGAGAACATTCTCCCTAAGCAAGAAGGGCTTTTGTTTGGTGGCTTTTGTAACTCGAGGTAGCCTGAGGAGCATCACTGGCGTAACAGTGGACCTTGTAGAGTTGCCAAGGTTGGAGACCCCTCCTGAACTGCCCTTTTAAGCACCCTGGCCAGGTGTCTCTTTCGTAACTTGTCACATCTGCAGTGACACCCATTGCCCTGCCTGACACTGAGTGAAAGAAACGCGGCTTTGAAACAGTGCTCACAGCTCCCTCTTATGGTCAAGAGCGGGATTGCTTTCTGAGAAAGGCAGGGGAGCCCCCCCCCACTTCCCACTTGGCTCTGCACATGCCCCTCATCCCAGTACCTTCATCTCAAAGCTCCTTTGGATTCTTCGAGTGCTCCTTCCCCATCCTGGAGTCTCTTCGTACTCTGAAAAAAAAACACATCAATATGGAAATTTCTCCTAAGAAAGTCAACAAACGGATTCTTTTTATTGGATTAGATTGGACCGCAGATTGTTTGGTATGAACTTAGCCATCCTGGTTTGGGCACCAAGAAGCACGACTTAGGATGGTGTACAGTTCCAGCTAAGAGTGCTTCATTCAACAAGTCATGGCTAAAGTCATACCAGAAGGAAACTGAGCCAAGATCTCTTTTGTTTCCAGTGGTATCTGCTTCATCTGTTTTTTTTTTAATTACATTTATATGCCGCCCTTCTCCGAAGACTCAGGGCGGCTTACAATTGTTTGGGATACAACCCAATGCGCTCAGCAATAGCCTTCCTTCTATTGTATATGCCTGCTTATTACTAAGCGGCATTTTTACAAAGTCAGCTTATTGCCCCCAACAATCTTGCGTCCTCAATTTACCTACCCTGAGAGGAGGGAAGGCTGAGTCAACCTTGAGCCTGGTGGGATTCGAGCCTGCAATAATTACAGGCAGCTGGAACTTAAGTGCTAGGCATTTAACAGCCTGAGCCACCAAGGCCCTTGGTGCTTTGTGCTTTGCCACAATGGTTTTGATGCTGTAGGAAGTTAGCACCCACCCCTCTCCTAGAAAAATGGAATATCTTAGGAAATATTAAAAAGGCAGAATATTTCCCCTAAAAAGAGTAAAAACTCAGAAGCAGAAGCTCACCCACACCTTTGCTAATGGACCATTACTCTGGCCTAGGCCAGTCTATTTTACATAACAAAGATCTACTCCAGGTAGATCATAATAGGAATTGCCCAAAGCCCTTTCATTACATCATCATCCAGCAAAGCTCAACCAAGCCTGGGACTCAGGACAGCCTACAGAATTGCTACTGCATAGCCCCATGGGAGTCTGACAACCAATCAGAATACAATTAGAACTTAAAGCAGAAATCTTTTTACTGGGAATAATAAAAGGTAAATACGCAAAAGAAATAAAATATTGAATTTTGCATATAATTACTGCAGCGAGACTAGCACTTGCACAGTGTGGGAAAGGAGATCTTATGTCAACAGAGAGTTTAATAATCCAAAAAGTCTATGATTGCGCTGAAATGGACAAACTTACTCTAAAATTAAAAGAAAAGGGAAACTCAAAGTACTATACAGTCTGAGAAAACTGGTACAAATGGATAAACAACAGAAACCGAGTGAATAAATAAGGAAGGAATAGTATAAAGAGGTTAAAGTATGAGTCATAACCAGATATATGAAATAAGTATTAGAAAAATGCTTTCTATATAAGCACCATCTAATTAATTTGTAATGTACATAGCATTTTTTGTTTTTAACAAAATGTTTTGTGTTTTATATTTTATATCTTTTTAATATTTAATAAAGTTTTTGTAAAATTAAAAAAAAAACACAATCTCAACAGAGGGTATAAAAGCCAGGCACTCTCAGCATCTCAGCCCTTCTTTTCCTTCACCCAACATCTTGAAGCATGTGATCGTCCTTTTCACCCAGGAGCTCCAGGCCACGTGGTCCTGCCCACCATTAAACCATCTTTCCAAGCAGCCTCCATGTTTCCAATGTCCTTTTCCCCACTTGGAACTGAACCCAGAAGGATAATTCTTCCAACCATGCCTTTCTCAAGCCGCGGCCGGCTCCCTGGGGCCCTGGGGCTCTGCTCCTTGGACTGCTGTCTGGAGGAGGAAGCCGCTGGGCTCTGGGGAGGAGGGGTCAGCAACAACATCTGGTGCTTCCTGAAGGGTCCGTGGGGCCGCTCAGATTGGGTGGGGTCCTTTCCGGCCATTGCCGCAGCTGAGTGGGCTTCCTTTGCTGGGGCCGGAGAGTCGCTTTGGCCTTATCTGCAAATGAGCTGGGAAAGCAGATGGGATGGTAAGAACCCCAGGATCCTGGCAGGAAACCAGAGAGGGTGCTGGCACTCCCTGACTTGCCTCTGCCCTTGTCTCCATGGGAGTCAGTGGAAATACCAGCCCTCCCCCCACAAAGTAACAAAAGCATCGCACATTCCGTTTGTGCATGCTTTGAAATATCTTTTTGAAGATTTTGGTGGGACGGCATTTTAAAACTTCTCCGTAAAGGTTCACATTCCCTTGTGAAATCCAGCACTTTAGAATCTACGTGCCTTGGCCTCTCTCCCCCTAAAACTCCTAAGTAGCATTTGTAATCATGGGGAATGGAAAGAGAGAAAGGGGAATTTTTTTTTTAAATAGACAGCTGGGAGATTTTGTGGGTAAATAGGTTCTGTGGGCCACAAGTTTCTGCATTAACAATATTATTGTAGAGATAACTTAGGTTGAAGGTGGTCCATGGGGAGGAGTTGTGTCCAAAAAGTCAAGGCATTTGTGACCCTGTGATGCACTTCTTTTTATGTCTGTTGTGGCTATAAAAAAGGATGTGTGTCAGGGTTCCAAGTAATAGATCCATATCAAGCAAAACTGCATGGCAGATAGATCCCTCAAAGAATAACTTTATTGGAAATGTCATATTGGCACAAATCTGGTGAAAAACAACTTTGGAGACTTCCGTGGTTTTCACCTAATTAAAAGTAAAAGTTTTTCACTTTCTCAAAAACAATCAGTTGCATGGTCCAATCCCAGTGCTGTCTGGTTGCCAGGCAACATCACTCTGCCTTACTCCGACCAGGTATGAGAATGGCCTTGATTCCCACGAGAAAATATTTTGTTACGGCTACAGAATCCCAACTATCTCAAATCCCCACTCCCTGTCCAGTGGCAACATTGAAGCGGTACAAAAATGGCTTTGGTCATGTCTCAGGGTTGACAATATGTAGAGGATCTAAGTCCATCTTGAATTCCTTCTATTCATATCTCCCACTAATTTCCCTTGGCCACTAGTGGTTCAAATTCTTGTAGAGAGTTTAAACTCTTCAAATATCTTCATAAATGACTTAGATGAGGGAATAGAAGGGAAGCTTACCAAATTTGCGGATGATACTAAGCTGATAGGAATAGCCAACACCCTAGATCAGGGGTCTCCAACCTTGGCAACTTTAAGACTTGTGGACTGTGGAATTCTGGGAGTTGAAGTCCACAAGTCTTAAAGTTGCCAAGGTTGAAGACCTCTGCCCTAAATGACAGGCTCAAGATCCAGATGGATCTTGACAGACTTGAACACTGAGCCCTATCTAACAAAATGAAATTCAGTGTAGACCAAAGTGAAGTCTTGCACTTAAGGCAAGAAAAACTATATATATAGATATATACACTGCTCAAAAAAATAAAGGGAACACTTAACACAATGTAACTCCAAGTCAGTCACACTTCTGTGAAATCAAACTGTCCACTTAGGTAACAACACTGATTAACAATCAATTCCACATGCTGTTGTGCAAATGGAAGAGACAACAGTTGGAAATTATAGGCAATTACCAAGACATCCCCAATAAAGGTGTGGTTTTGCAGGTCGTGACCACAGACCACTTCTCAGTTCTTATGCTTTCTGGCTGATGGTTTGGTCATTTTTGAATACTGGCGATGCGTTCACTCCAGTGGTAGCATGAGACGGAGTCTACAACCCACACAAGTGGCTCAGGTAGTAAAGCTCATCCAGGATGGCACATCAATGCAAGCTGTGGCAAGAAGGTTTGCTGTGTCTGTCAGCGTAGTGTCCAGAGCATGGAGACACTACCAGGAGACAGGCCAGTACATCAGGAGACGTGGAGGAGGCTGTAGGAGGGCAACAACCCAGCAGCAGGACCGCTACCTCCGCCTTTGTGCAAGGAGGAACAGGAGGAGCACTGCCAGAGCCCTGCACAATGACCTCCAGTGGGCCACAAATGTGCATGTGTCTGCTCAAACGGTCAGAAACAGAGTCCATGAGGGTGGTATGAGGGCCTGACGTCCACTGGTGGGGGTTGTGCTTACAGTCCAACACCATGCATTTGCCAGAGAACACCAAGATTGGCAAATTTGGCACTGGCACCCTGTGCTGTTCACAGATGAAAGCAGGTTCACACTGAGCACATGTGACAGACATGACAGGGTCTGGAGATGCCATGGAGAACGTTCTGATGCCTGCAACATCCTCCAGCATGACCAGTTTGGCAGTGGGTCAGTAATGGTGTGGGGTGGCATTTCTTTGGAGGGCCGCACAGCCTCCATGTGCTCACCAGAGGTAGCCTGACTGCCATTAGGTACCGAGATGAGATCCTCAGACCCCTTGTGAGACCATATGCTGGTGCGGTTGGCCCTGGGTTCCTCCTAATGCACGACAATGCTAGACCTCATGTGGCTGGGGTGTGTCAGCAGTTCCTGCAAGATGAAGGCATTGATGCTATGGACCGGCCCGCCCGTTCCCCAGACCTGAATCCAATTGAGCACATCTGGGACATCATGTCTCGCTCCATCCACCAACGCCACTTTGCACCACAGACTGTCCAGGAGTTGGGGGATGCTTTAGTCCAGGTGTGGGAGGAGATCCCTCAGGAGACCATCCGCCACCTCATCAGGACCATGCCCAGGCGTTGTAGGGAGGTCATACAGGCATGTGGAGGCCACACACACTACTGAGCCTCATTTTGACTTGTGTTAAGGACATTACATCACAGCTGGATCAGCCTGTAGTGTTTTCTTCCACTTTAGTTTTGAGTGTACCTCCAAATCCAGACCTCCATGGGTTGAGGCATTTGATTTCCATTGTTAAGTTTTGTGTGATTTTGTTGTCAGCACATTCAACTACTGTATATTGTGTTGTTTAAGTGTTCCCTTTATTTTTTTGAGCAGCTTAGTTGGGTGAAACCAGGCTTAATAGCTGTGAGAGGGATCTTGGAGTCTTAGTGGACAAACAGCTAAATATGAGTTAACAGTGTGTGGCGCAAGCCAAAAAAAGCCAATGCAATCTTAACTTGCAATTAACAAAGGGATTGGATCAAGATCAAGGGAGGTACTAATACCACTCTATAAAGCCTTAGTAAGACCACACCTGGAGTACTGCATGCAGTTTTGGTCACCACACTATAAAAAGGATGTTGAGACTCTAGAAAAAGTGCAGAGAAGAGCAACCAGGAGGATTAGGGGACTGGAGGCTCAAACATATGATGAGCGGTTGCAGGAACTGGGCCTGGCTAGTCTAGTGAAGAGAAGGACCAGGGGAGACATGAAACCAGTCTTCCAATATTTGAGAGGCTGCCACAGAGAGGAGGAGGGGGTCAAGCTATTTTCCAAAGCACTTGGATGGCCAGACAAGGAATAATGGATGGAAAGTGAACAACCTGGAAGATTCAACCTGGAAAAAAGGAGAAATTTTCTGACAATGAGAGCAATCAGTCAATGGAGCAGAAGTTGCCTTCAGAAGTTGTGGGAGCTTCATCACTGGAGGCTTTCAAGAAGAGACTGGACTGCCATCTGTCAGAAATGGTGTAGGGTCTCCTGCTTGGGTGGGGGGTTGGACTAGATGACCCTTCCAGACACCATCTGTATCTGTATCTAACTTACAATAAATCTTTATATACATCTGAACTGCTTGGGTCTCCTGAACATGCCAATTGTGCCGTCTTCTCTTGCAATTCAGGCACCCTTGATGGAGCTGTCCTGATGTTTTTCAAAGGAGGAAGTTGTCCTTTTCAAAACTGAGCAACAAGCCAGGCCCTTTATTTTAGCAGTTCCCATGGCCTGCCATTAGCATCATCATCATCTGGTTTGGATTATAGTAGATCTCATCCTTGTTTGGTTTGCGAACCGAAAGAAAAATCCAGAGTTGTTTCTACTTGTGCCAAGTATGAGCTGAATGGAATGAACACACAGCAAAAATGGCTCTCAAAAGACACACGTGGCGGTTGTTCCTCTGTTCTCTTTGGGGAGAAGACAGATACTGCAGGCCTCAGTTTGAAGAGAACATGTCAGAAGCTAGGACTTCTTTATTTTCCCCCCTTGTTTGACTCAAGAAAGATCAAGGCTAGACTTATAATGTCAATGCAGAAAGATAACCCCATTTCTCCCCAAACTCTCCCCTCTCATAAAGCAGAATTTGCTCTACATTAGGGCTCTCCAACCTTGGCAACTTTAAGACTTGTGGACTTCAACTCCCAGAATTCCTCAGCCAGAATAGAATAGAATGAGAATAGAATAGAATAGAGAATAGAATAAAATAGAGAATAGAATAAAATAGAGAATAGAATAGAAATAGAATAGAAATAGAATAGATTGAAATAGAATAGAATAGAATAGAATGAGAATAGAATAGAATAGATTAAAATAGAGAATAGATTAAAATAGAATAGAATAGAAATAGAATAGAGTAGATTGAAATAGAATAGAATAGAATTCTTTATTGGCCAAGTGTGACTGGACACACAACGAATGTGTCTTTGGTGCATAAGTTCTCAGTGTACATAAAAGATTTGAGTGATCAATCATGATCATAGTCATCATAAAAATACATTCATCATAAATCATAAGATACAACACTTAGTGATAATCATAGGATACTAAATAAGAAATCAACATAAATCATACTAGGAACTAATAAACAATATAAATCGTGAAGATACAAGCAAAAAAGTTATAGTCTACTTAATAAAAAAGGGGATAGGTAATAGGAAAGATGAGAAGAATAATATTAATACAGTCTAACTAAATAGTTGGACAGTGTTGAGGGAATTATTTGTTTAGCAGAGTGATGGCATTTGGAAAAAACTGTCCTTGTGTCTAGTTGTTCTGGTGTGCAGGGCTCTGTAGCATCGTTTTGAGGGAAGGAGTTGAAACGGTTGATGTGAGGGGCCTGTAGATATTTCCCATCTGTTTTTAAATGTTTATCATGTCAATTAATCATTTCTCCTTATATTTCTAGGGGCTAAATCACAACATGGGCAATACTTCTTTGGAAGAAGCATGCAACTGTGTTAAAAGAGAGGGTTCTTAAAAAAAAACAGGCATAGAGGGAAACAATCTGCTAGGAACTGCAACTGGTACAGTGGTGTCAATCACAATGAAATCACTGGGATCCAGTTAAATGTGGGCTTCTTCTCTAAGACAAAGGAAAGCATAATTCGTTGGCATCAGCCGGAATCTGGGCTGCCCAAAGTCCCTTCAGATACAGACCAGGAAGTCTCTTCTCTGCCCAAGTGGAGTTTGGCCAGGGCCCATTGGCTTCTTGGGAGGGCAAGGGCGCCCCCTAGTGGCCACATGGCTCCAAGACCGGAGGGGATGCCGGATGTCCAGGAATAAAGTTTGTGATCGGTTCCTTTTCTCCTTAGTTCTAAGTTGCTTCTCTCCTTGATTAGTTTTCACTCATTGCTCCTTGTTCCTGTGCTTTGAAGAATAGGTGGAGCCCCTCTTCTTTGTGGCAGCCACTCAAATATTGGAAGACTGCTATCATTACAAGGCAGCCTTTGAAAACTATTCAGAAGATGCAGTTGGTGCAAAATGCAACTGCCACTCACATAAAACAGGTGTACTGCAGGTGCTGCACTGGCTGCCCAAAGTTGCCCAGTACAATTGCAAATAGAATTTTTTGACCAACAAAATGGATCTGTTTGGTGCATTCATCTCAGGAAGATATACTGCAGATTCTTCCCCCACAGTAGATTCAGGGGAGAGCAAGGAATGAATACTGAGGACTAGTGCCCCACCCTTTGGGACAAAGACTTTTATGCCTGAACTCGAAGAAAGCCTGGGAAGTAATTCTGTATGAAGGGCATCTGACAGTCCAGATTTCTTAAGGATGCTTATTTGTTCTCATTTTAATTATACTGTCAGAATTGAGTGTCATCAAAATAATGTAATATCGATAGTAATAGGGGCCTTAGGTACAATCCAAAAACAAGTGGAGCACAATCTGAACACAATTGGCATTGACAAATTCAGCATCAGTCAATTTCAAAAGGCAGCTTTGCTCAGAACAGCTTACATTCTGGGTTGATGCCTTTAATACCATCAAACGTTCACTTCTGCCTATTCCAGGGTTTTTGCAAACACTTGGTAGGTATACAAAAATGACAAATCCAGTCTGAACATCTGGCTCACTGTGCAATGAACCATATAATAATAATAATAATAATAATAATAATAATAATAATAATGATGAAATGATGATGATGAAAAGTGGAACCGAAAGCAATAGGCACCTTGGGTACAATGCCAATTCATGTGGAGCACCATTTGAACACCATTGGCATTGACAGAATCACCACCAGTCAATTGCAAAAAGGAATTTTACTTGGAACAGCTCACTTTGTGCAACAATATCTTTAAACAACATCTGCCTATTGATTCCCTGTCCTTGGGAAGGACAAAAATGTTTAAACATCTGGCTGACTCTGCGGCCAACTAAACAAAGCTGAACTTATGATTTATTGGTTATAATTTGTGTTATATTGATTTATTGCATTTATGCCTCACCCATGAATTCATATTGCATATCTCTATACTACTGAAACTCTGATTCTTGTAACCTTTAACTGGGTGAAACCTTTTGAACAAGGCACCTCATGTGAGCCAACTTACAGGATGCATCCAAGATTCAAGACTTCTGTGGAATTGAAACTTGGAAAATTTTATAAAATATTTTATGATATAAAGCTTATCATAAAATATTTGTGATATAATGCAAAATGTCATTGAACGTTTTCTGTGCTGATGTTTGACTATATTATACAGTTTAACATGGACTATTTTTAAAACACATACACCTCTGAATGGATCCCAATGTTTCTAGTGAAAGCAGGACATTAGAAGCCCATTCCTGTTGAATAGAATGGGATAGCAATAGCAATATCACTTAGACTTTTATATGACTTCCCAGTGGTTTACAGAGTCAGCCTCTTGCCCCCTAAACAATCTGGGTCCTCATTTTACCCACCTCAGAAGGATAGAAGGCTGAGTCAACCTTGAGCCTGGTGAGACCCGAACTGCCAAACTGCTGGTAGCCGGCAGTCAGCAGAAGTCGCCTGCAGTACTGCATTCTGTCCACTGCACCACTATGGCTAGAATAGGAATAAGAATAGGGAAGAGAAGAGAAAAGAAGAGAAGAGAATAAGAAATAGGAATAGGAATGGAATAAGGAATAGAATAGAACAGAACAGAACAACAGAATAGAATAGAATAGGGAATAGGAATGAAATAAGGAATAGAATAGAATAAGGAATAGGAATGGAATAAGGAATAGAATAGAATAGAATAGAATAGAATAGAATAGAATAGAATAGAATAGAATAGAATAGGAGTTGGTTGAAGGCACTGAGGAATCCAGTAAGGAAACTTCTGAAACGATGAGCCAAGAAGAGCATGTATTGTCTAGTGATGGTATAAAGGTACAGTAAATACTCCAAATCTAATGAATCATGAATGTGATAGAAAACAATTGTTGGAGTGTGTTTGTGATGTGGCTTGGGGCTCTGTGCTGATGATATCATGAAAAGGAAATCTTTTTCAAACTACAAGCTATTTGAAGACATTCTTAAACACAAATCCCCAATTCCCTTCCCTTGTAAGTTATACGGATATTTTTCACACTTAACCCACTTTTTCTTAATTTATAGCTTCCAAAAATTGACAGAAGCAAGAAAGAGGAATGATTAGAAGTTTGCTGAAATTTAAAAAAAAAAAAGCTATAGGTAACATTTAACTCTTGAATTGAAGCCTTTGTGGACTTTTTGCAAGAAATAGAATAAATAAATAAATAAATAATGACATACAGATTTGATGATTGGTAAAAAAAACTATAATGAGAATTGGAAAAATAGATATTATAGCCTAGTCCTAAACGAAAAGTTCAATTTAAGCTTTATTTATATCTTTTGTAAAAGAAGTTGGAGGTCACTTTTTATACTTCTTTTCTATACTTCTTTGTTTTCTGTGCTGCTATGCTCTATCTTTTTCTTTATTGTACCTATCCCCTTTTCTGGCTATTTATTTTTGTTAGTTTTTATCTTATATAGCCTATGGAAATCTTACATAAAAAAAGCAAAATTTGCTAAATTTATTCCAGTGATGAAAGGAAGGGGTAGGTGGGAACAAACTGCACCAGTGAACCTTTGCCCCTGCCTGACAACAAAGACAAAGAGAAAGGGGGGAGAGGTCATGCTGAATTAATAGCCCCCAGACCATCATTTCCCATCACCTCCCTGTCAGCTCACCTAAAGAGAAGAGTCAAAAAGGTGGAAGACATTTGACGGTAGCAAATTAACAGAACTAACAATAGAATGAAAACCTAAATTTTGCAACAGAAACTACTCAGATTGTTGTGGTCTCTTCTACATACTCCCACAAAATTGTTATGGCATAAAATGCCCTTAGCAAAGAAACTTTAAGCTCTAAGACATAAATGGCCAGGCCCACACATTGCACAAGGTCTGGGGCATCCACAGCATGTAATAAAAATCAGCTTGCAACCATAATCATGTGGTAAAAGCCCAGCCCATTTTTAGTGTGCATCACCCATGCAACAGATTTGATTAAATCGTGAGGCTCAACCACACAGTCACAATCTCATCTTCAATTTTTTGTTTCATCCTGTCTGAGGACAACCCCGCTGTGTCTGATTTTGGCTTAGTACATTGTGCAAATCCATCCACTGTCATTTATAAACCATGCTTATGGCTTTGCAACAATTACTTACAAATTTGTTCAATCGCAGATAAGATGCTAACCTTTATTGCAGGGGTGTTAAACTCGTAGTGTCACAGTGGTGTCACGTGACGTATCAGGACTTTCCCCCTCTTCGCTAAACCAGGTGGGGGCATGGCCAGCATGTGAGGCCTCTGGCCCGTGGGCTGTGAGTGTGACACCCCTGCTTTATTGTCACTTTTTTCTGTGACACACACACTGACACACATTAAAAATGAAATTCTGATGCCTGCTGTCAAAAGAAAATATGTACCCATACCCATACATACCCATACATATACATATGCTATATACATACACACACACACACACACACTTATATTACTCAGCCCATTTTGAATACATAAATTATAACTTAGGTCAGAGGTCTCCAAACATGGCAATTTTAAGACTTGTGCAGCTGGCTGGAGAATTCTGGGAATTAAAGTCCACAAGTCTTAAAGTTGCCAAGTTTGGGGACCCCTGACTTAGGTGATGAGGGCTTATAGGTCAGGCTGTAGGCTCAGCAGGCTGGCTGGCCTTCTTTTGGGAGGAAAACAGTAGCTTGACCAATACAGGCTGGCTCACCCCTTGCACTCAGCCAAGTGTGATTGGACACACAAGGAATTTGTTTTGGTGAGAGCATTTGCACCAAGACAAATTCCTTGTGCGTCCAATCACACGTGGCCAATGAAGAATTCTATTCTATTCTATCCTGCAGGAGGCGCCCTCGTTTAAACTTTGCACATTGAACTGGCCCAACTGGCTGTGATTTGCTGAACAAGCCAGGGTGGGCCATCTCCCTCGAAGCTACCTGCCACTCTGCCCCCTGTGTCAGCTTTCGAAGCCATATTAGCTTGACTGTTGGAGTTGGGGTTTTCTGGAATGCTGACACCCTGCTTTTTGGGGGCTTCAATTGCACCATCCCGGCCCAGTCATCTAGACTTTTCTGGCTGCTAAAACAGCCTTAGTGGAACCCTAAGCAGCAGAGTTGCTTCTGATGACAGCGGGAGGCATTCCCAGGACTGGCCACAAGGGGGCAGGCCTGGGACGGTTTGGAGAGAGGTGCTTCGGTGCCAGAGCATTTGGGCTTTGAGGCCAGCGCTGTGCCCGAGTCCAAAACCTTTTGCAATTTGAGTTGGGGGCTGAGCTCATTCGGGTTCCTGGCCAAGACTAATCAGCTTCCTTCTTCTGGGAGGACCAAGGCCCTCCGCCTTCTTCTCAGTGGCCCATCCCTGCCTTCTCCCTTGCCAGTAAAAGATCAACTGAAGAGTCTGAAGCTCCCAAAAGATTTTCCCCCTGGAAAAAAAGAACAGATGAAATAATGGGAGTCTGGACCAGCTCCCAACCCTTCCAGCTGAAAGCACAGTTGCCTGCTGGCTTAATGCTTTTCACAGAGCTCAAGAGGCCCAAAGTTCATTCCTTATTATTTCAGCCTGTCAAGATATCAGTCCTCGGCTTCCTCTCCAGTCTGGCCACTCAGACTCACCCAGAGTGATAAATGCTGCCCAAGACTTGGAAAAAAACAGAGGAGTGGAGGATTGGATTGGGTGTCCACCTTGCCCTTTCAAGGTGGAGAAGAACGATGTGTCAAAACAGTGCTCAGTCAAGGCAGCAGCAGCAGCAGCAGCTTCTGGGGCCATTGGCAGAAGGCAAGCGGGGTGATTGTTGCAAAGGAAGGCATGCAAGGACCATAGAGTTGCAGGGCTGGAGGGCATCTCTCAGCCTTTGTAGGTTGACCAGGTCAGGAGCAGACTCTTGTAGAAAGTTAGCTCCCACCCTGTGATGACCCAAAGGGGTATGGCACAAAGGCAACATAGTCAGATAATCAGTAGGAATCCTGTTATTAGCGCCAACTTTGCCCCCAATATGTCCAGGTTACCTTCTGGCTGGAGAAAAACTCTCCCAGGAACAGCCATTGGCTGCAGAGAATCAAGTCCAAAACATGGTCAACACAAACTATAACTATAAGTCCAATTAAGGCAAAATGAGGTAATAAGTCCAGCAGGGCAGGAGAAGGAATTCCAGGTGTGAAGGCACGGCAAAACTCAACACAGTTGGGAAGACGTCAGGAGCACAGATAAGCAATGACAACACAGGATAAAGTCATGTTTGCTCCCAGCAGTTGCCGCAGTCAGCATTCAGTTCTTTTAAACTTTCATTCATAGGGTAGCTAATGAAGGGAATCCTCCCCCGTAAGCCACGCAACCCACGTTGCTCTCTTCTCCGTTCCTCCCTGCGTGCCCTAGGATGACGAAGGGGTGGGCCTGGGTCCTCCTCTGAACCCCCTCTCCCTTGTTCTACCTCTCCCCTGCTCTGCCCAGCTAGACTTTGCCCTTCCCCAGTTTCCTCCACAGCCAATGGAGCCACATTCCTGCTCCCTGTCAGCTGTTCTCTGACAGGGGCATGACACACCCCTCTCCTAGAAGAATTGAAATACTTTGAGAAATATTTAAAAAGGCAGAATATTATAATTCCCCTAAAAAAGAAATAGAAATCTTAAAGGAAACAGAAACTCAGAGCCACAGTTCCCTGGCCCCAAGCAGATACTAAGCTAAGGCCAGCTTTTAGAAATGCAGATTTGGTCATCCATTCAAGACAGGATATTTTGAACAAAGGCAGAATTAGGTAGAATGATAGTGTTAAGTTTGCATGAAGAGTCAGACGCGAGGAATTCCAGCAAAAGACTTTATTAATGACAACAGCTCGAATGGACCCGTCCGGTAAGGCTACGGCTGCTTCTTATAGCCGGCAGCGAAGCTGCTAACCAATGGGAGTGCAGGGTTTCTTCCCGCACTATTTAAACCAATACCATTTGACATTTTACAAGACCAATTCAAATAAACCAATAACATTTAAACCTACATACATAACACCCCTCCCACTAGGTTCAGTCCATACCAAACCCCAACCTATCTAATGTATTCCTTTTAAATAGGTGGGGCTCTTATCGTTGAGACCTTCGTGGTTCAGAATCTTTATTGTTCTCACCCAGTGAGAGGGAAATGTGTCTGCTGACATTTCCCTGTTAGGACTTCCTGTGAAAGAAGACCCTGTTAGACTGTTAGAATCTGGTCTCTCCTCCCAACCCATCTCCATTCCAATGTCAACACCCAAGTCTGGTAGTGATGTACAATCTTCCACTTCTAAGGATGGATCTAGGCATTGTGACAGGGTTCGGGATGGTTCCTGTCGTAATGACTCTACTTCTAAGGATGGATCTTGGCATTGTGACAGGGTTGGGATGGTTCCTGTCGCAATGGCTCGTTACACAAAGGGTTGATTCCTGTTTGCTGATATTCCTCCTGTTCCTCCCTTCCCCTAGAAGAGACATCAGGTGAGGGACCTAGAGAGAGACAGGGCGATGTTCCTGAGTGAACCGGGATCTAAGTTGGTCAATGTGCCTGCTCCAGAGGAGGCCATCCTCTGTTTGAACCCTGTAAGAAAGAGGGCCAGTGATGTGAGTTATTTCAGCAGGAATCCACAAAGGTTCACCTGTAAGGTTCCTAGCATAGACAGAATCTCCCACACTAAAAGAACGAACTTTGGAAGTGGAATCCAGTGGTGTATTGGGTGCATAAGTGGGATGAAGTCGGTCAAGGGAAGACCTAGTTTCCTGCCCATTAACAACTCTGCTGGGGACAAGTTAGTTGATGGGCTAGGAGTGATGTGCTGAACACTAAGAAGCTTTCAAGCTTCTCAGTGATGTCCCCAGGACCCAGCTGCTGAAGCTTTTCTTTGGTAAAAGCGTGCCATCACGTTCAGCCCGCCGTTGGCGGGTGCCCAGGGCTGTGAGGGCATGTCTGATGCCCTGTTGAGCTAGAAAGGATTCAAAAATGTTAGGCGTGAATTGAGGGCCATTGTCAGAGACAAGGACATCTGGTAACCCATGGGTTACAAAGAGCTTTGAGCTGCTTGATAACAGCCTCAGTAGTAGTAGAAGTCATGAGAATAACCTCTAGCCATTTGGAGTATGCATCTACAATTACTAGAGAAGCGTGTGCCCTCTTGTAGGGCCTGCAAAATCAATGTGGATTCTAGACCATGGGCCCCTAGGACATTCCCATTCCTGTGTGGGGTGAGGTGGGCAGGCCTGACTACCTGGCAATTGGGACAAGAGGCAGCCCAGTTTTCAACCATTTTGTCAATACCTGGCCACCATACAACTCCTGGCCAAACCTTTCATCCTTACAATCCCAGGATGACCCTCATGTAACATTTCCAAAACCTCCCCTTTGCAGTTTTTCAGGAATAACCACCCTGTTACCCCACAAAATACATCCTCTTAATACAGATAATTCAGTTTGCCTGGATTTGAAAGGTTGGGCAAAGTGAGGTAGATCAGATCTGAAGAAGGCCTTTTTAATCCAGCCCATAATAGGTGCCAACACAGCATCTTTGGCAGATTCTCTGGCAATCTCAGCAGCATGGACTGGAAGCAGCAACGGTCTCCAGGAAAAGGTGTGAGTCTCAAGTTCACAGTCCTCCTTGTGGCAAGGTAGTGGGCAACGACTCAGTGCATCAGCATGTCCATGTCCTTGCCAGGCCTGTGAATCAGTTTGTAGGAGTAGGCTGCAAGAAATTCAGTCCACCTCAGCATTCTTGGTGACAGGATAATAGGTGTAGGTTTGTCTCCTGCCACGATGCCAAGCAAAGGTTTGTGATCTGTAACAATGGTGAATGACCTGCCATACAGAGATATTCATGAAATTTCTTAACAGCTGCAACAACTGCTAAAGCCTCCTTGTCCAATTGGCTGTAGTTCCTCTCTGCTTTGGACAGCGTCTCGAGTAAATGCAATTGGGGCTTCCCGGCCATTGGGAAGCCTGTGGCTCAAAACCCTCCCACTCCAAAGGGATGCATCACAAGTCAAGAACAACAGGTAAATTCTCAGAGAATTGAATCAACACAGCATCAGGCGTGATTAGTCTCTTAATACTGTTAAATGCTGACTGTTCCTTCCCCCCCAGATCCAAGCAGCCTTCTTATCAAGTAAGCGATGTAAGGGTTCAGCAATAGATGCTTTGTGAGGTAGAAACATGTGATAAAAGTTAATAAGACCAAGGAAGGCTTGCAGATCTGACTTGCAACGAGGTTTAGGGGCTTCCTTGATCGCTTTAACCTTGGCATCAGTGGGGTGGATGCCCTGTTTATCAATCATGTACCCCAGGAATTCAACTCTGTCTGTTTTGAGAGTGCATTTATCTTCCTTGACTTTCAAACCTGCTTTTCTGAATCTGGTAAGGACTTCTCTGAGTCTCTTGAAGCTGAGTGTCATTCTCAGCAGAGATTAACACATCATCAAAATAAGGCACTACCCCTGGCAGTCCTTGCAACATTCTTTCCATAAGACTTTGAAAAATGCCAGGTGCCACGCTTACTCCAAATTGTAGTCTTTACATTTGAAGGCACCTCTATGAGTCACAATTGTTTGTGTTCTGCAGTGGCATCATCAACTGTTAATTGTTGATATGCCTGAGCTAAGTCCAGTTTAGCAAATACTGTACCCCTGCCAAGGGAATGGAGCAGATGATGCACAACAGGTACAGGGTATGCTCTGCTGCAGCGCATGGTTAAGTGTCCCCTTGTAGTCACCACAGATTCTCACTGACCCATCAGCCTTGACTGGTGTGACTATGGGTGTTTCCCATCTGGAGTGGTCAGTAGGTTACCCCTTGGGCGATGAGCTTATCTAATTGTGCATCAATTTTTCCTTTAAAGCAAATGGAACCCTCCTGGGCTTTAAACGAATTGGGGCACCTTGGGGTCTAAACTGAAAGCAATAGGGGTCCCCATATACTTGCCCAGTCCTTCGCTGAAGACCTCTGGAAACTCAGACTTCAATGACTCTTCCCAGTCAGAACTGCTCACGTGATGGATGCCAGTCACCTCGATGCCAAGTGGCTTGAACCACTCAAGTCCCAGCAAACTTGGGCGTCCTTGTCCACGATGGTCAGTGGCAAACGCTTGTGTGGCCTTTAAACTGCACGCTGAATTCCCTCGCCCAACTACTGGAATCTTGTTCCTTGGTAGTCTTTGAGGGTCAGTGCTTGCTTCTGGAAATGTTTTTCTGAATTCTTGAAAGAGTCTGTGTATAGTGTCCCATGACACCATAGATAAATAAGAGCCTGAGTCCACTTCCATGTGGCACGGTCTCCTTCAATAAACACCTTCACATGTACTTTTCTGCTATTTAAATGTGAAGAATGACCAATGGATATTGTTTGGTGAGTTTCTCTTGCCATTTGCTTTTGAATTTCGCCCCATTTTTCCACTTAAATTGTTGGGCTTAAAATCTTCCTCAGGAAGTTTCTTCCTGCATGGTGGAGTTCTGGATGATTTGCAGACTCTGGCTATATGACCCCGTTTCTCAACGTAGGCAAATGGAGTCAAAAACTTGCATTCAGTGGGGGTGGCCCCCCCACATCCTCTGCAACGATTCCTTGCCTGTTTTTCCAGAGTCTTTTCTTTTCTTCTCCATTCTGAGCTTAAAATCCCCTCTTCTTCCTCACTGCTATCCGAATCAGAGTCTATTTGTTTGCAATGAGTTGTTGAGGATTTTTCCCCATCAGAATGGCTTGAGGCCTGGCTCGAGGCCTTGTTAATCTTTTTCATGGCGCAGCTGAGGACTTGGTGGCTTCTGCTGAAACAGCCTCTTCAATAGCCTCTTTAAGCGTGATTTTTGGTTTCATTAACAGTTTGCTTTGTAAGATCTTATCTTTAAGGCCCAAAACAAACCGATCACGCATGGCCTCTTCGTTGGTAAAGTCACAAGCACCCCAATGTCCCTTAAACTTGCCAGTCATTAACACTCTCGCTATCCCCTTGATCCCGGACGGTAAAATTCGTGTCTCTTAATGAGGCACGATACTTGTAGGCGTAATGGGCTCTTAAAGTCTTTCTAATTCGCCATTCTATTACCTTCAATTCTGCTGCTCCCGCCAACGCCGCCATCTTGAAAACTGCGGACCGCGGTGTGTGAGAAAGACCGCCTCTTCCGTCTCTGGGGATGCCGGCGAGATCGTTCCCTTCCAGGAACATGTGGAACCGGTCTGCATCACGATTCCCAGTCTTCCGTCGCCGGATCGAGCGGTGCTGGGGGTGTTCAGCGCAGCCATCTCGCTCAGTTGCTTGTTCGTCGTGCCGTCTTCTCTTCAGAAATCCCACCTTCGTCGCCAGTGTTAAGTTTGCATGAAGAGTCAGGCGAGGAATTCCAGGCAAAAGACTTTATTAATGACAACAGCTCGAATGGACCCGTCGGGTAAGGCTACGGCTGCTTCTTATAGCCGGCAGCCGTAGCTGCTAACCAATGGGAGTGCAGGGTTTCTTCCGACTATTTAAACCAATACCATTTGACATTTTACAAGACCAATTCAAATAAACCAATAACATTTAAACCTACATACATAACAGATAGGATGAGCCCTTACTCAAGATCCAAACCAGGAAAGCCATTAAAGACACAATAGGAATGGCCCAACATCCTTTCAGGACACAAGCCTCCTCATTGCATCATCTTAGAGAGTCCAGGTTTCCATCAAACTTAATTCAGACAACCTAAAAAGTTAGCTATGATCCCTGCATAGCCCCCTGGGAGTCTGACAACCAAAAGAATACAATTTCTTGCACAGGAACCGGAAGTTCAAGGGAAAGGCCCAAGAGAGGGTATAAATACCTCTCTCTCTGCACTCCATGTGGTCAGCTGCCCAGAATTGTGGGCTTGGGTGGTTCTGCTTCACCATTAAACCGTCTTTCCAATCAGCCTCCATGTTTCCAGTATCTTTCTCCCCACTTGGAACTGAACCCAGATGGACATTTCTTCCAACACTCTACAAAGATTACACAAATACTATTGACTGTTGGAGGCATAATAACATTATATTTAAAGAATGCCTCATACAGTAATCCTGGTGGGCTCATAACAACCAATAAAGGCAAACCACATACAAACAGCGCAAACCTTTCCTGCCAGGCACAGACTTTCCATGCTGATGAACTCCTGATTGAATCCCATCTTAGCTGGATGGTTGGGGAATAGCCAGCTCTTCTCAGCTATTAGGAATGTTTGGATCGCTGAGTTCTATAGGCAAGTTTTAACAGCACGGGCTGAATTTCCTTCAATCCCTAGCAAAAGAATTTTGAAATACAAGTTTAAGGATTTTAAAAACAATCTTTTAGAATAAGGAGAAAAGGGGTGGTTATAACTTTTATTTTGTAAAATTGCAAATGGACTTGCGTGCAAACTGAATGTATTTTATGCATGTTATGTTGATTGTTCCACTTTATTCTACGTAGCCTATTTGTTTTCTCCTGCTTTCCGTTCTGGGCACGACACATCAAGAAGGATTCAAAGAAAATTCAGAGACTAGAAATGAAACTCCAAGAAGAGAGTGCAGGAGCTAAGTACGTTCTGTCTTTAAAAGGGCGACTAAGAAAGGGTGTCTGGCATCTGCAGATGAGGGCAAGACAAGAAGCAACGGGTGAAAACTGATCAAGGAGAGAAGCAACTAAGGAGCCAAGGAGGAATTTCCTGAACATAAAGAACAATTCATCAGTGGAACCACTTGCCTCCAGCAGTTGTAGATGCTCCAACACTGAAAGTTTTAACCAAGAGATTGGAGAACCATTTGTCTGAAACGGTATAGGGTTTCCTGCTTGAGCAGGAAGACCTCCAAGGTCCCTTCCAACTCTATTGTTCTATTCTACTCCATTCTCTATGTGGCAAGCCTTGAGGCAGTGTTGAAGCCCAGCAGATCCAGCCCGGCCTCTTGTCAATCTCTGTCTGAGCCAGAGTTTTGCTTTGGATAATTGCTGCCGCCAGGAGACCTTCCACATGGAAGTGGCTCTAGCCAAGGAGCCAATGCACTGGTGAGAACCACGAACCATGTGCAGTCAGGATTCTTGACAAAGTAAATGCTATGTCACATCAAATATAACTGCAGACTCCTTTCCGACCTTCCCCACCCACACAAGGAGGCCAAGGGGAGAAGCAAAGGTGGGCTGTCCCGATTTCCTTTCTGCGCTTAGGACTTCCAGCCATAGAATACAGACTGGGAAGAAACAGACAGAGAGGAACATGTTTGCACAGCTGTTGGACACAAGAGTCGGTTTGGCTGTCTCATTAAAAAGAAGGAAATCGCTGCTGGTCGGTCCAGAACTTGATGGGAGTCCAATATTCTCCTTCCCAAAGTCAGCCAATCCGATGCCTCCCCCCACCAGCAGGACATTAGCACTAGTGTCTTCCGAGTAAGTTATTACCACCAGGCATTGTAGCCGTGCAGGATGGTGATGATGGAAACTAGGGTGAAACCCAGTGCATAGCTAAAATATGGAGCTCCTGGTTACAAGATAAAAATTATGCTTGCTTTATTTAGCTGAGTTTAAGAACAGAATGGACAATTCTGTAGAGAACACAATACGTGGAGAATGATTGTGTGTAGGAGTGCACAGCGTGCTGGGAGAAGGAGAGAGAGACCGTGGTCAGACCAAGTAAGAGAAATCACAGGATGAAATTTCATAGAGACAAGTTCAAAGTTCTTCACTAAGAAAACAAAACTCAACTGCAAAGTAAACTCTTAGTAATTGAGGTTGTGAAAGTATCTTGGAACAGTAGTTGATTGGAGAATTATTATGAGCTAGCTGTGTGATGTGGCATCACAAAAACCTTTTTGCAATTTTAGATTGCATCAAGAGATACATCATTTTCAAGTCATGAAAAGTAGTGGTGTTCCATTTCCTTTTGCTTTGGTCCAGGTACAATATTGCAATCCCAAAATCTATTCAGCTAGTAATTCTGTCAAAAAACAAGATCAGGTTAATTTGGGGGGGGGGGAAATCCATGTGGTGCATGTTGTATTCTTTTTCAAATACTTACCGTGTTTCCCCGAAAATAAGACACTGTCTTATATTTTTTTTGGCTCCCAAAAACACACTAGGTCTTATTTTCGGGGTAGGTCTTATATATTTATGGTGCCAAATAGCGGGTGTGAGTGTGTAGGGGGTGTTTTGGGTGCACGGTTGCTCCCTGAAAAGTCTTCCTGGAACTGGAGATTTACACTAGGTCTTATTTTTGGGGTAGGTCTTATATTAGGGCAGGTTTAGAAAATAGTGCTAGGTCTTACTTTCGGGGTAGGTCTTATTTTCGAGGAAACACGGTAGAAATGAGCATTGGTGCCGCAGTGGTTGGAGTGCAGTACTGCAGGCTCCTTCTGCTGCCTACTGGCTGCCTGCAATTTGGCAGTTCGAATCTCACCAGGCTCAAGGTTGACTCAGCCTTCCGTCCTTCCGAGGTGGGTAAAATGAGGACCCAGATTGTTGGGGGACAATAGGCTGACTCTGTAAACTGCTGAGAGGACTGTAAAGCACTGTGAAGCCGTATATAAGTCTAAGTGCTATTGCTAAATAGACCATTTAACAATCTACTCAAAGGCATTATAGAGGTGAAGCTAACAGGTATGTAATTTCCGAAGTCCTCTTTCTTTCCCCCTTTTGAAGATTTGCTATCCTCTAATCCACTCCCTTTTTCCATGCAACAGATCCAAAGCCTCTTTGCTCTTTGGTGGTGTCTGAGGTTCTGGGAGTGGGGAAACATTAGAAGACCAAAGTGACCAAAGAAGTGGTTGACTTTGCTACATTGTTTAAGGAGCCATCTGTTGACAAAGTTTTAATTTGCATTCCTGCATGGAGTAGGAAGTAGAATGGGATGATATCAACCAACCCTTCCAACTATAAGATTCTATGAAGAAGCTGGAATGTGACAATCACTAGAAGCCAGCATAGGTTTGTTAAAAAAAGATCATGCAAGAGAAATCTTTGACAAAATAACTATAATAGTGGATCAAGGAAATGCGGTGAATATAATTTACTTGGACTTCAGGAAGGCATTTGACAAAGTAGACCACAATGTATTACAGTGGAACCTTGGGTTATGAATGTTTCTGTTCGCGACCAAATCGGGTGACAACCAAAAATTTGTGGAAATTGTTGCTTCTGGTCGTGAACAGATACTTGGGTGCCGATCAGTACAGCTGCAACGATTTCCCCTTCTGCATAAGATAGAAACATGTGGATTAGACAGCATCACTACCAGATGGATTTGACCAACTGTACTCAATGCGTAGTCCTTAACAGAATTGCATCTACATGGAGAGAATTATACATTGGGGTACCACAAGGTTCCGTCTTAGGGCCAGTACTCTTCAATATCTCCATAAATGACTTAGATGAGGGAACAGAAGAGGAACTTACCAAATTTGCAGATATTACTAAGCTGGGAGGAATAGCTAACACCCTAGAAGATAGGCTCAAGATACAGATGGATCTTGACAGACTTCAACCAGGGGTGGGATTCAGCTGGTTTGGGCCGGTTCGGGCAAACCAGATGTTAATTTTACATCCAGTTCACTGAACCAGTAGTTCCAACGATCAGCTGGCCCTGCCCACCCCACCCTGCCTCTCCCAGGAGTCCCCACGAGGCCCGTTTGGCTCCCAGGTAAGTGTAGGGAGGCTTTCTAGTCCCAAAATGGGGCGTGGGAGGTCCAGTGCCGCCCCCCATGTCCCAGCTTGGCTGCCAAGAGGCTCCAGGGGGGCCTTCAAGGGAGAAAGGGAAATTTGAATCCCACCCCGACTTCCACACTGGGCCCTATCTAACAAAATGAAATTCAATAGTAAGAAAAGTAAAGTTCTACATTTAGGTAAGAAAAACTAAATGCACATGCATAAAATAAGTGTACCTGGCTTAATAGTAGTAAATGCAAGAGGGATCTTGGAGTCCTAGTGGACAATCATTTAAACATGAGCCAGCTGTGTGCTGCAGCTGCCAAAAAGACCAAAGCAGTCCTAGGCTGCATTAACAGAGGGATAGAAGCAAGATGACATGAAGTGTTAATACCAATTTATAATGCCTTGGTAAGATCACACTTGGAATATTGCATCCAGTTTTGGCCATCATGATCTAAAAAAGACTGCAGAGAACAGCAACAAAGATGATTAGGGGACTTAAGGCTAAAACATATGAAGAACGGTAGCAGGAACTGGGTTTCTCTGGTCTAGTGAAAAGAAGGCCTAGGGGTGACATGATAGCAGGGTTCCAATATCTAAGGGGCTGTGACAAAGAAGAGGGAATCAACCTATTTTGCCAAGCACCTGAAGGCAGAACAAGAAGCAATGGATGGAAATTAATCAAAGACAGAAGCAATCTAAAACTAAGGAGACATTTCCTGATAGTTATAAGTTAAAACAATTAATCAATGGAACAACTTGTCTTCAGAAGTTATGGGTGCTCAATCACTGGAGGTTTTTAAGAAGAGATTAGACAACCATTGTCTGAAATGGTATAGGGTTTCCTGCTTGACCAGGGGGTCGGACTAGAAGGGACCTCCAAAGTCCCTTCTAATGCTGTTATTCTATTAAGATAACACAATGACAGCATCACCACCAGATGGATTTGCAATTGGCTGACCAACTGCACTCAAAAGGGCCTTGGTGGTGCAGGCTGTTAATAGCCTAGCACTTAGCTCCAGCTGCCTGTAATTACTGCAGGCTCGAATCCCACCAGGCTCAAGGTTGACTCAGCCTTCCATCCTCTCGGGGTAGGTAAATTGAGGACCCAAGATTGTTGGGGGCAATAAGCTGACGTTGTAAAAATGCCGCTTAGTAATAAGTAGGCATATACAATGGAATGAAGGCTATTGCTGAGCACACTGGGTTGTATCCCAAAAATTGTAAGCCGCCCTGAGTCTCCAGAGAAGGGCGGGATATAAATATGAATAATAATAATAATAATAAAAGGTAGTCCACAGTGAAACTATATTTACATGAAGTAACCAGTGTGGTACCTCAAGGGTCAGTTTTAGGCCCAGTACTCTCAACTTCTTCATAAAGACCTACATGAGGATATTAAAGGGGAACTCGTCAAATTTGCAGATGATGCCAAGCTGGGAGGAACTGCCAACACTTCTGAAGATAGACTCAATATTCAGAAGGATCTTGACAGAATTGGATATTGAGCCGTATCCAATAAGATGCAGTTCAAATGGTGAGAATATAAGGTTTTGCACTGAGTCAGGAACCAAAAGCCCAGATAAAGAATAGATGGTTAGCTGGTACAGAGGGACCTTGGTGTCTTACCAGTGCAATATCAAGTATTCTCATGATCTTGATGCTATCCCTTTGTTGAAGCAGCCTAGGACTGTATTGACTTTGTTGGCAGCTGCAGCACATTGCTGGCTCATACTTAAGTAGTGGTGCACAATGGATTCCACAGACAGCAGTCTGTCTGGAGAATCCATTATGCTTTGACTCCCGTTCCCTTGGAAGGAGGTCAGGTCACTGACAGAGATAATAGGACAGAAATCAGCAATGAGGATGCTAATATAGTTTTCTCTCACTCAGATATGGGTCCAGGATGCCATCGGCTCTTTCTCCTGGGCTAGGCAAGGTTCTTTTCTCCAATTCTCACCCAGAAAAGTATACTATAAGATAAAAATCTACTGCCCCAAGGCATATTTTTATAGTGTCATCATATTAAAGAACTTGGTGTCCTTGTGCACCACTACTTAAGTATGAGCCAGCAATGTGCTGCAGCCACCAAAAAAGCCAATACAGTCCTAGGTGCTTCAACAGAGGGACAGCATCAAGATCATGAGAATACTGCTTGATATTGCCCTGGTAAGACCACTCCTGGAATGCTGCATCCAGTACCAGTCGCCAAAGTCCAAAACAGATGCAGAGGCCCTAGAAAGAGCATAGAGAAGAGCAACAAAGATGATAAGGGGTCTGGAGGCTAAATTGTATGATGGGCGGCTGAGGGAAAAAAGTATGTCTACAGGTGAAACTTGAAAAATTAGAATATCGTGCAAAAATTCATTTATCTCAGTAATGCAACTTAAAAGGTGAAGCTAATATATGAGATAGACTCATTACATGCAAAGCAAGATAGTTCAAGCAGTGATTTGCCAAAATTGTGATGATTATGGCTTACAGCTCATGAAAACCCCAAATCCACAAGCTCAGAAAATTAGAATATGACATGCAATCAATAAAACAAGGATTGTACATAGAACAATATCGGACCTCTGAAAAGTATAAGCATGCATATGTACTCAGTACTTGGTTTGGGCCCCTTTTGCAGCAATTTATTTATTTATTTTTATTTATTTTGGGGATTTTTATGCCGCCCTATCTCCCGAAGGACTCAGGGGGGCTCACAACAATAAAAACATACAATATGAAATTTTAAAAAGCTATTAAATAAACATCCCAATTACATAATAAAACCAACAAACCAATTAATAAAAAAACCCCATCAATCCAGGTCGGCCTGTTGAAAAAGCCATGTTTTCAGGTTGCGGTGGAAGGATCGAAGGCCAGGAGCCATCCGAAGCTCCAGGGGCAGCTGATTCCAAAGGGCGGGCACACCCACAGAGAAGGCTCTCCCCCTGGGGGTCGCCAGTCAACACTGTCTGGCCGACGGTACCTTGAGGACGCCCTGTCTGTGGGAGCACACAGGGCGATGGGAAGTTGTTGCTGGCAGTAGGTGCTCCCGCAAATACGCGGCCCTAAGCCATGTAGGGCTTTATAGGTGATTACCAGCACCTTGAATCTCACTCAGAGGGCAACCGGCAACCAATGCAGCTCACACAGGAGGGGTATAATATAGGAGCATTGGGATACTCCCATCACAACCCGCGTGGCTGCATTTTGTACCAGTTGAAGCCTCCGAGTGGTCCTCAAGGGCAGCCCCATGTAGAGACCATTGCAGTAGTCTATACGGGAGGTAACGAGCGCATGGGTAACTGTATGTAAGGCATCTCGGTCCAGATAGGGGAGCAACTGACGCACAAGGTGAACCTGGGCAAATGTCCCCCTGGCCACGGCTCCTACATGATCTTCCAAACTGAGCTGTGCATCCAGGAGGATGCCTAAGTTGCGCACCCTTTCTATGGGGGGGTAACACCTCTCCCCCCATAACCAAAGATGGAACATCCTGGACAATCCAAGATGCCGGTACATACAGCCACTCGGTCTTGGCAGGGTTGAGTCGAAGCCTGTTCCTCCCCATCCAGATCCATACTGCTTCCAGGCATCGGGACATCACGTCGAGGGCATCACTGGGTTGGTTTGGGGTGGAGATAAAAAGCTGGGTATCATCAGCATACTGATGGTACCTCACCCCAAAACCACGGATGATCTCACCCAGCGGCTTCATATAGATGTTGAACAGGAGGGGAGATAGGACCAACCCCTGGGGCACCCCACAAGTGAGGGGCCTTGGGGTCGACCTCAGTCCCCCTGCCAACACCGACTGCGAGCAACCTGAGAGGTAGGAGGAGAACCACCGTAAAACGGTGCCTCCCACTCCCAACCCCTTGAGGCATCACAGTAAGATACCATGGTCAATGGTATCAAAAGCTGCTGAGAGATCTAATAGGACCAGGACCCGAGCACCCGAGGCCAGGAAATGAAGCAATCAGAGGTGGTATTCAGCAGGTTCTGAACAGTTCTAGAGAACTGGTAGCAGAAATTTTGAGTAGTTTGGAGAACTGGCCAATCCCACCTCTGACTGGCCCCCATCTCTTCTCTGCCTCCCATTGAGTCCCAGCTGATTGGCTGGGTCTTCTTTGGTTGCCCTGCACAGGAGAATGGAGCTGGAAAGCAGGCTAGTGGGGTGGGGGAAGGAAGAGGGATTTTGCAGGATCCTTCCCCTGCCATGCCCACCAAGCCACACCCAGCAAGCCACGCCCACAGAACCGGTAGTAAAAAAAATTTGAGTCCCACCACTGGAAGCAATGGTTTGCTAAAGAGAGATTCAAACTGGAACTAAGGAGGAACTTCTAGAGAGTAACAACAATTAATCAATGGGACACCTTGACTCCTGGAGGTTGACTTTATTTATTTATTTATTTATTTATTTATTTATTTATTTAATGAGATTTCTATGCTGTCCTATCTCCCGAAGGACTCAGGGCAGCTTACAATAATAAAAGAATGTAATACAAAAATTAAAAAGCAATTAAATACGAAATCTCACCAAGCAGTTAAAATTCATAAAACTATTACTAAAATCCCCTCCCCTCCGTCAGTCTAAGTCGGCAAGTTGGAACAGCCATGTTTTCAGGCCACGACAGAAGGATTGGAGGTCAGGGGCCACCCGAAGCTCCAGGGGCAGCTGATTCCATAGGGTGGGTGCTCCCACAGAGAAGGCCCTACCCCTAGGGGCCACCAGCCGACATTGTCTGGCCGACGGCACCCCAAGGAGGCTCTGCCTATGGGAGCGCACGGGACGTTGGGAAGCCGTTACTGGCAGCAGGGTCTCCCACAAATACCCCGGTCCTAAGCCATGTAGGGCTTTATAGGTCAGTACCAGCACCTTGAATCTCACCCAGAGGGCAACTGGTAACCAGTGCAGCTCAACAACCATTTGTCCAGGATGGTATAAGATCTCCTGCCTTGACAATGTGGTTGGACTGTCACTAGAAGACCTTCAAAAAGTCCCTTTCAGCCCTGTAATTCTGTAAATACTAATCAAGTTGGTAGCCACTGAGTTTTGGGGCGCAGCAAATTCTGTGGCGCAAGATAAGCATTGCTTACCTTGACTTGTAAGTCAATAAGTAAAACTAGCGATTTGCTTTTCTCTTCTCTGTTTCCCTAATCAAATAAATACACTTGGGGAATTTTACAGATCACATGTAAAATAGGCAGCAATGGAGAAATTTGAGTCGTTGTCCTGTAGTGACATATAAGATCTCTGCACCAACTCATTCAGCTGCAGGGACTGATCTCCAGATGACAACCATCTGTCTGGAATACTTTCCGGTTTCCACACTGAGCAGGCCCTTGCAATACTTTCTTTTCTTTTCTTTTCTTTTGCTGCATTCCCATGACACAGCCTTTGTTTCATCATCTCCGGTCTGTGAGTGAGGCAGCCTCCAGACTTTAGCCACGCGGCTGCAAAAGCTGTGTTCTCCCATTTCTTCTGACAGCATCCAAGAGCTGTCTGTCTGGGGAATCCATTAGGCTTTGCCACCCATTCCCTGGGAAGGAGGAAGGAAGGAGGTCAGGTCACTGGCAGAGATAATAGGACCGAAATCAGCAACGAGGATGCTAATATAGTTTTCTCTCCACTCAGATATTGGCTCTTTCTCCTGGGCTAGGCAAGGTTCTTTTCTCCAATTCTGACCCAGAAAAGTATACTATAAGATAAAATCTACTCCCCCAAGGCATACTTTTGTGGTGACATCATATTCAAGACAAAGACTGATGGAATTTCCATGATCTCTCATTACAGTGGAAAAACAGTCATCAGCCTCTTTAAGGTGGGCTAGAGGTAGAGAGACAGTGAGTTTTCACAGATGGGAGACTCCTTTTGGACCCAGGATTGACAGTATTCCAGAAGAGCATCAAACCATGTTCAAAAGCAGGTTGGAAGAACAACCAATGTATACAGGGAGCCATGTTTCCCTCCTGCTCCAATGTGCAGCCATTGTCTTGTGAGTGTCAGTCAACTGCCAGTCAGGCTGATCTAAACCTCAGAGCCAGGAATCATTCAGCTAGCTGATCTGCACTTCAGTGTCTATTATGCAAGGATTAAAAGTCTATAGAGCAAGGGTCTTCAAACTTGGCAAGCTTAAGACTTGTGGACTTCAACTCCCAGAATTCCTCAGCTAACATGACTGGAGGAGGAATTCTGGGAGTTGAAGTCCACAAGTCTTAAAGCTGTCAAGTTTGAAGACCCTTGCTCTATAGACTTTTAATCCTTGCAAAATAGACACTGAAGACCCCTGGTGTAGAGATTCTCAGTCATCCAGGTCATGGTTGTCCCAAAGGTGCTTTTTCTGGAGGCAACTGGACTTTCTTGTTTTTTCTTTTGAAGTCAATTGCAGACTACAGGAACCAGGAGCACCACTCAGGTGACCCTGAGGACACAGATAAACCTCCAAGTACTTCAATGACCCCCTAAAAGGATGCAAATGACCAGCTGTCTGCAAGTAGTATCAATCCTTCCCTTCCCCACCATCCAGTCAGAGCTGAAGAAGCTTCTTGGATGAAAAGCGAAATGTCTTCAGAGAAAGTCCAGTTGCCTCCTGAAAAAAGCACCTTTGGGATTATGCAAGGATGCATGCTTCTGTTTCAGTTCCCAAAAGGATCAGTCAACCAGCCTCAAAACGGAACAAATATTAAGTTTGGTCCAGAAATTCCTAGTGTAGGATCATCATCTTCAGCTAACTCAGAAAAAAAATGTCAAAATGATGAGCTTGCAGCAAAGTCACTGCTAAGCTTCTCAAGAAAAACAAAACCCAGCTCCTTCTGAAGCTGACCGTCTGGGAGAAGTGGCTTGTTTGTAGACACGGATCCAAGCTCCAAAGTCCAAAGTCCCCATGGTTTGGCTTGGCCTGTAATAAAGCCAGATACCAGGCCCAAAATTTTCTTCCTGAGGCTTTCAGTTAGAAAGGCGTGCCAGCTGTTGCTGGAATGCAGTTGCTTGTTTGATCTTCAGGTCATGTAATAAAAAACTAAAGAGGTTGCATTTTTAAATTTCCTAACAGTGCAAGTTCACTCCGTGGACTGTTTCCTCTCCTCCTCTGGGTGAAGGCAGTCCCTCCCTAGGAAGCAAAGGCAAAACCACTGGAAAATGTTGCCAAGAAAATTGCAGGGTTGCCAGGAGTCCACACTGAGTCAGATCAAACAAAGTGAATTCCATCTTTTTCAGAAAAAGGGAGGCAGAACATAGGACCCACAATAATAGGGGAAGGGACCCTGGAAGTCATCTAGTCCAGCCCCCTGCTCAAGCAGCAGATGCTATACCATTTCAGGCATGTGGCGGTCCAGGCTCTTTTCAAAAGCCTCCAGTGATGGAGGACCCACAAGGCAAGCTATATCGTTAGTTGATTCCTCTCACCATTAGGGAAATTTCTCCTTAGTGCCAGATTACTTTTCTCCTCGGTTAGTTTCCATCCATTGTCTGCTCTATGGATTCTCCGTCATCCAAGTCATGGTTGCTCCAAAGATGCTTTTTTCAAGAGGCAACTGGACTTTCTAATTTTTCTTTGAAGACATTTCACTTCTCATCCAAGATGCAGACAAGACAGACTCATTCCCAGCAACCTGCGCCTGTGCTTAATAGTGAAGGGACACAGAGCAGAAAACACCAGTGTTGAAGAAGCTTCTTGGATGAGAAGCAAAACATCTTCAAAGAAAAACCAGAAAGTCCAGTTATCTCTTGAAAAAAGCACCTTTTGGGTTGCCATCCGTTGCTTTTTGCCTTGCTGTTTGGTGCTTTGGAAAATAGTTTGACTCCCTCATCTTTGTAGGAGCCCCTCAAATATTGGAAGACTGCTATCCTGTCTCCCTTAGTCCTTCTGTTCATTAGACTATTATTTATTTATTTGTTTGTTTGCTTGTTTGTCTTATATGCTGCCCTATCTCCCTAGGGACTTAGGGCGGCTCACATAAAAACACCCAATACAAAAGTTAAAAGAAGTTAAAAGATTATTAAACACAATTCTACCAAATAGTATTAAAACTCCATCACAAGACATTTAAAACTAAACCCCTCCCCTCAGTCCAGGCCGGATTGTTCGAATAACCAAGTCTTTAGACTGCGGCGGAAGGAGCGGAGGTTGGGGGCCAATCGTAGCTCCAGGGGAAGCTGGTTCCATAAAGTGGGTGCCCCCACAGAGAAGCCCCACCCCCTAGGGACCGCCAGCTGACATTGTTTGGCCGATGGTACCCCAAGGAGGCCCTGTCCGTGGGCGCGCACTGGGCGATGGGTATTCGATGCTGGCAGGAGACGTTCTCGCAAGTACCCCGGCCCTAAGCCATGTCGGGCTTTATAGGTAAGAACCAGCACCTTGAACCTTGACTAGACATACCCAATTCCTGTAGCCATTCTTCATATGTTTTAGCCTCCAGCTTCCTAATCATTCTTGTTGCTCTTCTCTGCACTTGTTCTAGAGTCTCAACATCTTTTTTTATATTCTGGTGACCAGAACTGGATACAATATTCCAAGTGTAGTCTTACTAAGGCTTTGTAAAGTAGTACTAGAACTTCACATGATCTTGATTCTATCCATCTAGTAATGCAACCTAGGATTGCATTTTGGCTGCTGCCACACACACTTCTGGCTCTCATTGAAGTGATTGTCCACTAGGACTCCAAGATCCCTCTCACAGATACTGGCATTAAGCCAAGTTTCACCTAGTCTACAGCTATGCATTTGGTTTTTCTTGCCTAAGTGTAAAACCTTACTTTTATCTACACTGAATTCCATTTTGTTAGATAGGGCTCAGGGTTCAAGTCTGTCAAGATTTTGTCTTCTGGGGTGTGGGCTATTCCTGCCAGCTTAAGTGCTGTCTGCAATTTTGATGAATTTCCCTATTATTCCCTTGTCTAGATCAAACCTTGGGGTACCCCATTTTTTACCTCCTTCCATGTGGGTGTAGTTCTGCTGAAGACTACACGGTGGATACGATTTGTAAGCCAGTTACAAACCCATCTGGTGGTGGTACTGACTAACCCACATTTTCCTAGCTTACCCAGAAGTAGCTTATGGTCTACTTTATCAAATGCCTTACTGAAATCTAAGTATACTATGTCCACAGCATTTCACTGATTGTTCTGCTTATTACGCTCTGGATGGGTATAAAGCAGACAGAGCAACTCCGCAAAGCATCTATACAAAGTCTTTTTTATTGGTTCATCAGGCATCCTGTCAACTCACATTTATGACGAGGTTCTTCTTAATGTCCAATCCTTTGCATATCTGAATTGTGATGTAGAAAGATATTAAACTCTCATCCCTATGATGATAACCATGATGATGATTGTAGTGACCGCATGGTATAGGATTCAGGCTAGAGTGAGGGAGCCTCCCCCAACCCAACAAGGGTCAATTTAGTGACCAATCAGGATTACAGATGTGACCACATGACATGGACTACATTTCCCAGGATACCTTAACTACATTTACCATGATGCATTCCCTTAAGGGGACAGCTCTCAATTCCTAACTACCTATCCCAAATCCCATTAACTCTAAGCTGGCTGGACAGCACACTGATCCACTAATTCAGTCACTTTGTCAAATAATGAAATCAATTTTTTTGGCATGATCTGTTTTTGACAAACTTGGCAAACTTTACAACATGCAAACTTCACAACTTGGTAAACTTCACAATTTGTTGCACAAATTAAGGAAAATGCCTGGGAAGATAAAGATAAAGATGGTTATATGACAACGCAGAGTAAAAAAAATCAGGCAAGCTCATGGCCTCGGAGTGCAACACGTCATCTTTCTTCCAGGAGCTCCTGTTATGAAGGCATGTGTCTTCCTCCAGCATTTTCCCCACAACAGGCTGAGAGAATGGCCTGAAGTCACCCAAGGAGTTTTCCTAAATGAGGGTCAGCCTGAACTTTGGGCTCTCCATTGCTAGTCCAACACCTTGAACACTAGACATCATCTCGAAGATGATGAGTGCTCTCAGATGCTTCCTTGAGTGCAATGGCTTTTTGAGGGAGAATTTTAGTATTTTAAACATTGCATAATTTAGCATTTAGGTCTTAATTTAGAGTTTCTTGCATAATATTTTAGTAGTATTGGTTTTACATGCATTTTTATTCACTTTGTCTTGTTTTTTTGCTCACCTATTAGTGATTTATTTCTCTTGTATAGTAGTATAGCTGTTAGGCAAAATTTTTCTCAATCACCCTAAGAAAGGATCTGATCTTTTTGATGGGACTTTTTATAATTTTGTTGAGGGGCTGCAGAATATTTGGGTCCCGCAGCAACTGGTGAAAGGATGATTTGTAGGAGAAAGATGCTTTTGTTGGAATAAAAGCAATTTAGAAGATGTGGCAGATTTTTGCAGCCGCTCAAAAACCTGCAACTCAGCAAAGAAACGGAGGGGACATCACCTTCGATCTACCGAAAATAGAGGACTGCCAAACAGGCTTTTTAACTCACTGTCTAAATCTGAAAATTCATTTTGAAATCTTCAATCTGACCATTTTTCAAGTGATCAAATACTAACTTGTATGAACAAAGCAGGGCAAATTTGGCAGGTTCACTTCCGGTCACATAATACGATGCTCCATGTTTTCATAGTCTTTGGCAAGAGCACCTCAAAATTGCGAGGGCTGCTTAGGCGGAAAAGTTTGTTTTGCCATTGCAGAGCTCCGAAAGCCGGCTGCTTCTGACAGCCAGGGCTGGGGGAAACCCTGCTGCTGGCACAGCCCCGGGTGCTAAGCCTCTGCTCCTAGCCACCACATCCCCACTCTGCTTCCCTGCTCCTGCACCTCCTACTACAGCCCCCGTCCCTCCCACTTCCTTTCGAGAGCTGCTTCTGTCAGGAGTGGGAAGAGACTTGTGGGATAAGCAGGCTGCTTTTCACCGAGTTGGACCTCGGCTTTGCTTTGGAGCCTTCGGTGTATGGTCTGGCCAGGCAGCACTGGACATCTCTGGGTCCCCCATGGAGGCCTGCCGAGGGGTGATGGTGGCCTGGGCTGTCAGCCTCCTGACAGGTAAGCCTGCCAGACCTCTGCAGCCTCCTGTGAAGACCTGAAGGCTGCGAGGGAGGAGAAGGTGAGGGAGTTGGCAGGGAGGTGGGCTCACTGGCTCTGTTAGCTATTCCCTGACAGATGCCTCTCCAGGAGGCTCGAATGAGGATGCTCCTTTTTTGCAAAAGGCGAAAAGGGGAAAGACGTCCCCTTCTCTTAGTCCCTCTTTCTTTCCTATTGCAGCTTTGGTGTTTGGCAGCTGGATGCCGTTTGTGATATTTCAGTGTGTTGCTTCTGATACTTTCTTTGGATGAAGCAGGGAAAGGAAGGCGTTCTTCATGGAGCTTTTAAAATGCTTCTGCTCATTCAGAGCGGGGCTCCTCTCTGGAGGCTTTGAGAGGGTTGGTTAATAAAATTTGCCGGAGCCACCTTCTCGGGGGCTCATTCTTCTTCTTCTTTTTTTAAAGAGGCAGCTTGGCCCCCACATATGGGTTCGATGCACAGCTGAAGGCAGCGTATTAAGTTACAGAGGAAGGGGGAGAGGGTGAAATTTCAACTTATTATTGGCCGCCTTCCTGCAAATTTAAACACCATTGTATAGCCAGGGCTGGGGCAGGCGGGATGTTCTGGCTGAAAGCAGAACTAACTTTCTTACTTTCTTTCTTTCTTTCTTTCTTTCTTTCTTTCTTTCTTTCTTTCTTTCTTTCTTTTCCTTCTTTCCTTCCTTCCCCCCCCCTCTTTCTGTTATAGTTGATATCTTTTTGTGCTCAGTTTCACCTCAAGGAGCAAAAACACCATCTTCTGAGACTTTAGGAGAACAGGGGTGGAAAATTGTCTTCTGATTTTTGGAGAAGGTCTGCTGTTTGCATTTGTGGGAATGATTTGAAATGACTGCTCATTTTTTTCCAGGCTGAGGAGAATTTGAAGGCTGGAGCACAGCAAATTGTGACTTAGAGAGGGAATGAGCTTCCACGTGGACAAATGATTGTGTTTTGCTTGCCATCTGGCTGATTTCAGGGCTGGCCTTTTTCCTCTGGTGTAGCAATTCTGCAGATTCAGGGTTTAAAGACGCTGCACTGCCACTACCACAGTAGCAACCAGACCAAGTTGCATTTACATTTTAAGTGTATGCCTCATGCTTAGTATCTAGAGATGCATTATTTCAAGGGATCAATTAACAGGGTGTAAGTCTATTTTTATTTTGCTCCCCATTTGTTACTACCGTGTATTCACTTTGTACCATAGCACCTCTGGAAGCCCCAATAGAGCTGACTGTGAAGGCAGAGTCATCAAGGGCCAGCCAAGATCGCTCAAGGGATTGTGAGCTGGGCTATCTGTCCTCTGTCCTCATTCGTAGAGATGTTCCGGGTTAAAGAAAATCGGGCAATCTGCTGTAATATTGCTACCTAGTAATTTTTTCTCCTACAAATTATTTAGGAATGGGCTTCTCAGAATTTCACTCTTTAGAGCAGGATTTCCTCAGCCTTGGCCGCTTGAAGATGTATGGACTTCAGCTCCTGGAACTCACCGGGCAGCCATGCTGCAGTCTTCACATCTTCTAAGGTTGAGAAACACTGGCTTAGAAACTTAAATCCAACTTCTTTGTTTTATGCAATGTGTATACCCACCCATCTGAAATCAGTGACGTAGAAACTTAAATCTGCAGGACTAACGCGTGAAAATTGTTGGCTGCTTGCTTTTCCAGCCCCAATAACACATCTTATATTTCAAACTTCCCAGTCCACTACTGCTTTCCTGTCTCTTTCAATAATTAGGCAAGGTTGTGCATTTGGGGGAGGAAGGTTTTTTTGCTCATGCATTACCATGACTGGAACTGTGGATGGTCCATTTGAGAACTTCTGCCCCAAATGTCCTGCCTTGGCATTGCTTGTGGGGCATGGGGAGGTCTTGGTGATCTTTATGGTTCCCTCCAGTGAGCAGGTGAAGAGCTGCAGTCAGAGTCTGAAGAGGTATGGAAGGAATGAAGAACACATCGAAAGGGTTCTTTTAATGAAGAATCAAGTAGGGATGTAAATTGAAGGTTCTCCTCACAATCCAATTTATGGGAGAAATAAAACACACAAAGAAAAAATATATGATTTTATGTTTCTTCGGATCATAACATAGACCACTTCAATAAGCTCCTGATATTATCATTTAAGAAATTCTGGTCTAGGACTTGGGAGGGGATCATGAGTTGCAGAAAAGGTATCCAGGGATCATTCCTTCTATCCACCTGTCCTAGAGCGTAGAATCATAGGACTGGAGGAGGCCTGGGAGATATTCCAGTTCAACCCTCTGCCCAAGGCAGGGGTCCCTATATCTATGGCCGAGGGAATTAGGTATGTCTAGCCAAATGAAGAGAAGGAGTAGGGTGACATGATAGCAGTCTTCTAAAACTCGACAGGCAGGGATAGAGATGAGGATTGACTTGTTCTCCAAAGCAGGGGTCTCCAACCTTGGCCACTTTAAGACCTGTGGACTTCAACTCTCAGAATTCCTCCTGCAGTCATGTTAGCTGAGGAATTCTGGGAGTTGAAGTCCACAGGTCTTAAAGTGGCCAAGGTTGGAGACCACTGCTTTACAGGACCTCTCTAGGACTTTGCCTTGGAACCTAACAAAGCTGGCTGAGGAATTCTGGGAGTTGAAGTCCACAGGTCTTAAAGTGGCCAAGGTTGGAGACCACTGCTTTACAGGACCTCTCTAGGACTTTGCCTTGGAACCTAACAAAGCTGGCTGAGGAATTCTGGGAGTTGAAGTCCACAGGTCTTAAAGTGGCCAAGGTGGAGACCCTGCTTACAGGACCTCTCTTTGCCTTGGAACCTAACAAAGCTGGCTGAGGAATTCTGGGAGTTGAAGTCCACAGGTCTTAAAGAGGCCAAGGTTGGAGACCCCTGCTTTACAGGACCTCTCTAGGACTTTGCCTTGGAACCTAACAAAGCTGGCTGAGGAATTCTGGGAGTTGAAGTCCACAGGTCTTAAAGTGACCAAGGTTGGCGACCCCTGCTCCAAAGCATCAGAAGGCAGGGCAAGAAGCAATGGGTTGAAGTTCATTAAAGAGAGATCTAACCTGGCACTAAGGAGGTATTTCCCAACAGTGAAAGCAGTTAACCAATGGAACAGCTTGCCCCCCATAATTGTGTGTGCTCCATCAGTGGAGATTTTCAAGAAAAGGTTGGACATTTACCTGTCCAGGATGGGATAAAGATTCCTGCCTCCTCCCTCCCTCTGTCCATCTGTTTGAATGAAGGATACGTCTAGACTGTTGCCGTTGGCACTGTCTCTAAGGTGGCAACCTCAAAGACCACCAACAACCTCTGTTTCTCAACCTCAGCAAATTAAGGCTAGCTGCAGAATTCTGGGAGTTGAAATCCACACTCTTAAAGCTGTTGAGGTTGAGATACACTGACCTAAACACACAGCTGGGGTTGACTATTTTCTCTAGCAGGGAGACTCAGGCCTGCCAGTAGCAAAGTCAGCAGCAGCCCCCTCCCATCTGGCTGAACCAAGCAGCCCCCCACTCCCCCTCATCACCAACCTCCAGCCCCCAGCCCAGGCAACTTTCCCCTGGGCTGCATTTCTCCCACTGCAGTTTTCTTGTAATATATTTTCTGGATAGGTTCTTGGGTGCTGTCAAATATTTTGCTTGCCTGGCTTTTTTGTGCCAAAATGATGGAAATAATTATACATTAATATTTTGGTGGTTTACTGGCAAGTTTTGGAAATGCTAATTCTTGACATTCCAGAGAATGCAATAAATAACGCAAAAACTTTACAGCAGTGTTTTTCAAACTTTATCTATCTATCTATCTATCTATCTATCTATCTATCTATCTATCAGGGTTGGGAGATAAATATTTCTAGAACATTTGTTGAAAATAAAGTTTATATAGAAGTAAAATTATGGACTATAAGAACCTTAGAAATTTCTCTCATTGCCAGGAATTATTTATTTTTATTAATTAATTTATTCATTTTATTTGTATATATTGCTGAATCAGAAAGACTCAGGGGGCTGCGCTGTCAGAGACCCTTTCCAGCCAGGAGTAAAAACAATTAGTAATCTATGAAGTAACATCTCAAAGAAAGCCCTGTAATAGCAAAGGAGGGGAGGAGAGTTTTATGTGGTTCACTCTAAGGTGAGAGGAGGCTCCATCTGTCCAGATGGAAAGAATGCCCTCTTCTGCAAAAATTCAAGGCAAAAAAGGTGAATTGGCTTTTGATCTAAATATTCATCCAAAATTTACTTTCAGAGAAAGGGATTACACAAGAGTAGGAGGTGCACAGTGGCAACTACACCAAGCTGTTTGTATAGTGTTCTCTGCTCATGGTTGCCAGTGCCGCACATTGCTTTAATGTGTATGCTTACTCTCTTCTAATCCTTTTCTCTCCAATTAATGTAAATCCAAACATTAAATCCCATCTTGCTCATTATCTGGCACTGGGTGAACATTCCAAAGGGCAAGGGAAGGCAAACACAGTTGTAGTCGCTTAATTTCCCACTTAACAACAAAGTTATTGGTCCCAATTGTGGTTGTTAAATGAGGACTACCTGTATTTTTTTAATCCTAGCTTTTAGGATGCTTAATGTCACTTCTCTTATTTCTCTTACTTTGCCAAAATTACCAAATCCCTTGATTTGTCCATGAAGTTTTTTTACTTTGAAATCTTTATCATTTTGATTAGGTTCCCTGGCTTCAGCCAAAATGTCTTCTTAAAGATGTTTACACGCTTTAAACCTGGAAGAAGGTTAGTGTCTTCCTGGGCCATTTCAGGATCTGAGTCCTGCAGGTGGGAATCACTCTCCCCACTTCCTGGCAGGGGGATTTAAGTCCACTTTAAGACATTAACAGATAATCAGAGTTGGAAGGGACCTTGTAGGTCATCTAGTCCAACCCCCCACCGCCCAAGCAGGAGACCCTACATCATTTCTGACCGATGGCAGTCCAGTGTCTTCTTGAAAGCCTCCAGTGAGGAAGCTCCAACAACTTCCAAAGGCAACTTCTGTTCCACGGGTTGATTGTTCTCACTGTCAGGAAATTCCTCCTTATTTCCAGGTTGAATCTCTCCTTCTTCAGTTTCCATCCATTATTCCTTGTCTGGCCTTCAGGTGCCTTGGAAAACAGCTCAATTTTCAGAGAGCTCTTTGTCCTGATGTTGAGCTGGCCCTTTAAATCACAAAGTGGGTCCAGAGTGGGTCCTGACCCCCTGAGAGCCCATAAAAGAGAAGAAGAGGATTCTCTCAGATTTGGCAGGAAAGGGCTGAGGGCCCTTTGAGAGGTAGATGGCGTCCGGCTGAGGGAAGCTCCCTCAGGCAAGGTTGGAAAGCCCAGAGTTGCAGGTCTTTAGCCACAAATGCGTTGGGTTTGACCCCCCCACCATTTTATCTTTTTTTAACTATGTCTTTGTGCCATCATATGGAACCATGTCTTTCCTTGGGCACCTTTAATAAAATAGATTTGTATTCACTGGTGGCCTTCTACAGCTCTCCTCGCTTCAGCTGACTAAGCAACTTATCCCCTGTTAGAAGGAAAATGCCAAGCCGGGAATAAAATGGAGGCTGACTGGAAAGAAAGCTTCTGTTTATCAGTGAACAGGACTAACAACACATCGCATGCAGTCCTGGGGCAGCTAACAAAATAGGAGTTGAGGGTGGGTGGGGGTTTTATACCTTCTTGACTCCTATGGGATCATGTCTGGCTCTATAGGCAAAAGGGGAAATGCAAATCCTAGGTGTTTGTCTGAGCTAATCTTGTCAACCTTTGGCTTGCCTAACTGTGTTGCTTATCTGGAGTTTCCGTGTGACCCAGTCAGTGGTGAGATTCAAATTTTTTTACTACCAGTTCTGTGGGCATGGCTTGGTGGGTGTGGCCAGGGAAGGATACTGTAAAACAAGGGTCTTCAAACTTGGCAAGTTTAAGACTTGTGGACTTCAACTCCCAGAATTCCTGAGCTAACATGTCTGGGGGAGGAATTCTGGGAGTTGAAGTCCACAAGTCTTAAAAGTTGTCAAGTTTGAAGACCCCTGCTGCAAAGTCCCCATTCCCTCCCCACCCCACTAACCTGCTTTCCAGCTCCGTTCTCCTGTGCAGGGCAACCAAAGAAGACCCAGCCGATCAGCTGGGACTCAAAGGGAGGCAGAGAAGAGATGGGGTTGGCGGGGCCAGTCAGAGGTGGTATTGGCGGGTTCTCCGAACTACTCAAAATTTCCGCTACCGGTTCTCCAGAACTGGTCAGAACTGGCTGAATATCACCTCTGGACCCAGTCTTTCTGAATGGATGACCAACTCTGCATTTCTAAAAGCTGGCCTCCTTGGTTTCTGCTTGGGGCAGGGAGACTAGTGCTGATTTCTGCCTCTCTTAAGAATCCCCCCCCCCAATTTCTCCTTTAGGGGAAATATTCTCTCCTGCCTTTTTAATATTCCCCAAAATATTTCATTCTCTAGGAGGTGGCTGGGCACTGACTTTCTACACCCCCAAAATTAGGTTTGCCTTCCCTTCCCATAGTTTAGCTAGACCCAGCTGGGGCCAGAATTTCTTCTTCAACCTCTCCTGGCTCCCTGGAGTGCTGGTGGGGAAGGGAGAAACTGGATAAGGTACTTTCCTTTTCCAAGGGCATTTTGATATTCCAATTAAGCATTACTGATAGCCCGTGGTCTGTTCATTGTCTCTGGAATCAAAAGCAAGTTTGATTCCGGTTGTTGTGGGGTGGCAATGTGGGGAAGCATCAAATTATCCTAACAAAATTACAATAAATCCACTGGTGCAACATTCAAAAGCAACATCGGTTGTAAACTGAAGGAGTTGGCAGGTGCATGGAGAGGTTTTAAGAGAATCATTTGAAGTTTATGGTCTACCCAGCAAGGGGATAAGATTACACTCCGATAGCCCAAAGTTGCTTTTTCAAAAGGTGACTGGACTTTCTTTGTTTTTCCTTGAAGATGTTTTGCTTCTCATCCAAGAAGCTTCTTCAGTTCAGATGAAAGTAAAACACATCAAGAAAGCCCTCAGAACTTGTGGCTGTTCCAACAGGGCCTTCATATAACCAAAAAAAGACCCAGCAGGAGCTCCTCCACAACAGACAAAGAAGAGAACAATAAAAAAAAGCAACATTGTCATCCCATACGTTGCAAGAATATCTGAAAAGCTCAGGAGGGTTTTCAACCAATACAACATTCGTGCACACTTTAAACCAAAGGATACACTATCCTAAGGATAAAACACCCAGACACAAGTTGAGTAATGTGATATATGCAATACAATTCAGAAAGACACGTGCATTGGAGGGACAAAACAACCACTCCTCAAATGCATGGCACAACACAGGAGAACAAACCCATTAGGACAAGATTCAGTGGTGCATCTACCTTTGAAAGACAAAGGTCACTCTTTTGAAGACAGCAAAATCCACAAATCTGGACAGAGAGGACCCCTGGGTTTGAACGAGGAATCAAAGAAGCCATCTAACAGACTTTCACAGATTAACAGAGTTGGAAGGGACCTTGTAGGTCATCTAGCCCAACCCCCCACCTAAGCAGAAGACCCTACACCATTTCTGACAAATGGCAGTCGAATTTCTTTTTGAAAGTCTCAAGTGATGAAGCTCCCACGGCTTCCGAAGGCAACTTCTGTTCCATGGGTTGATTGTTCTACGTTCAGAGTGCACAACCCTCTCTCAGCAAAGGGGGAGGTATATGACACCACCTATCTCCTGTTTAGAACCCAGTCCTTTCCGTAGTTCCAAGAAGGTTCTACATCAATCTGTGCTATCCATGTGACCCTGAGGCACAGATAAACATCCAAGTGGCCTCAGTGACTCTCAGAAAGAGTGCCAATGACCAGATGAATGCAAGGAATATAAATCCTTCCATTCTCCACATTCAGTCAGAACTGAAGAAGCTTCTTGGGTGAGAAGTGAAATGTCTTCAAGCAAAAACAAAGAACGTCTAGTTGCCTTTTGAAAATCTCCATAGATAGTGATACCCTGATATTTCTGGTCTGGAAAATCAAGGCATCCTTTGTCCATTTTTCAAGAGGATTAACAAAGTGGTTGAAATGGACAATTTGGTAGGGAAAACTCAGTTACATGTGACTGGTTTGTCAGTTAGAGCAGACCAGGTAACTAAAGGCATGTAAGTCAGGACCACTTTTATTATAACAACTGTAGAGCAGAATCTTGTAAATCTGAATAGGCTTCCCTCCTTCCTCTCCTCATCTTCATGTGGATGTGAATGTGGCTTCTCTGAGACATCTTCTCATATTTCCTCCTTGGCCCAAGCTCAAGATCTTCCTATCTGACCATTGCTTTGGTAGTAGCGTGGGAGATGTGCTTATCTTGAGCAGAAATGTCTCTTTGAAAAAGAGGGCTGTCCACAGGGTGGGGATATGTGGTTAAAAATCATCCAGATGGCAGCCATGATCATGCTCTTGATGCCCCTCCCCTTTTTAATGTCTTTCAAAGCAAAAAGAAAGAAAACTCTTTGCTCACATGGTCACAACTGCCATATGCACTTTTTAAAAAATCCTCTTGTAAATGACCTTGGATTTGAGGTATCATTGGCATATCTAGTGCTGTGGGACATTTTAATCCTGCTGCTGTGAGATTTTAAAAAAGCCAGGCAGAGGAGTTGCCATTACAAATCAGCTTGGATTTTTGCAAGCAGAAGCAAAAATAATTATGGCTTCTAAAGAGGAAAAGGTCCTTTGTAAAAAAATATGGTTCTTGAAGGTGTGGTATGTGGTATGTGGCAGAAAATTGTAAATAAGGAACTGTATCATTTTCATTTAAGGAAAAAAATATTTGAGCAGAACACTTTTTAGAATTGATTGATATTCATCAGTTTGGTCAAAAAGATTATCTGAATATTCAAAGATGTTGTTCATTGAATCAGGTACGCAGTATAGTCAGTCACTGAAGAGTTGTATTTTATCATTCTGTGCATTTAAAAGCATTAAGATATTTTATGTACAAAATTAGTATTTATAGTTATGAGTTTTATGAGGTTTAATGTCAGAATTGTTACTAATGTTGCTTGTGAGGAAAATATCAATATTCCTTCCAACATCTGTAAACAGTTATTGCTTTTATGTGTTTAATAGTTCATTAATGATATTCAGGACACTTTCTGCATTTTTAAAAAATCTGTACACCACAGTTCCCACAATGCTTCTAACACCCAGTTCACAATACTTAGTCATGAAGCACTCTTCCAAGGGTGGTCCAGAAACTGGGCCTCATCTGAGAGATCCTTCTCTGCACATCAGCTCAAGATGCCCACAGCAAGTAATTCACACACATTTTCCATGAACTTGCCTGGCCCTACATGAACCTCAAAACTGCTGATATGTTCACTGTCCATAATTGCATGTGCCTCAACCATTTATGAGGTGGTTCAGTAGCAGGACGTATCTCTGGTATTGAGGCATTGCTATGGTGATTTAACAAACCTAAAGTTCAGCTGTTATGTAGCTAAGTGCTAAAAGAGGTTGAGGAATGTCTCAAGTTTTGTCTTTAGTTGATTGTTAAATATCACCCCCCTCCCCAAATAAAACAAACAAAACGGGGAGTTTCAAAGAAGGGGAGGCTCTTTCTATATTTACAGTGGCACTTGTGAAAGATTATCAGAACATCTATTAATCTAAAGATATAGGCTTCTGTTTGTCTGGTTGTTTCCAACTCTAGGGGGTGGTACTCATCTCCATTTTTCGACCGAGGAACCCGCAGCTGGCTCCTCCAGCCCTCGCTGCCTCTCCCAAAATCAAAACCTCAGAGACGCAGGCAAAGCTGCTGCAGTGGTAGCACCCGAGTTGCCCCCCCCCCTTGTGTCTCCTGAGGCTCCAGGGAGGCTTGCTTGTTACTGGCTGGCAGAAGGCTTCTGGGGGGCAGAAAAGCCCAAAGTTCCCGCATTGCAACCTGTGTGGCTTTTCTTTCACTGGGATCGCCCCTGCCCCGCCCCCATGGAAAGCCACAGCCGCGGTAAGCATGGCCACCTGCAGCTTTGCCAAACTCCAGAACTAGATGGGAATGAGAAGGAGGCAGGCAGGGAAGGAAGATGAGAAGGAAGGGAGGAGAAAGAAAGAGAGGGGTTTTTTGCGGGGAGGCATCAAAAGAGGCAGCATTCCTTGGCTGGGAAGCAGCAAAGGCAGAAAGGGAAAGTAAGTTTCAGACCCTGCAAACAAGCGCAGTTCCTTGCTGGGAAGGAAGGAAGGAAGGAAGGAAGGAAGGAAGGAAGGAAGGAAGGAAGGAAGGAAGGAAGGAAGGAAGGAAGGAAGGAAGGAAAAGGGGACTCCAAAGCTTAAATCCCCAGGGCTGACATAGACTGGCTGGCATTTGATCTCTCCCACTCTGGCTTTCCTGCTCAATTGATAACTTTCTTTAGTTCAGAAGCAGCCACGGAGGAGGGTGTGTTTTTGTTATTGTTTCATTGCCTGTGTTCAGGGACCTACATTGATTAGCTGTGTAATTACCAGAGTAAGCCTATTTAACTTAAAATCTTTTCTTTCTCTGTTATCCCTCCAATTCTAAATGACACTTGAGGACCTGTCCTTAGTTATCAGGGAGTCACTTTCTGATCAATCCTCCTGATTTGGCCTCTTTTAGATTTCATCAGCATTAAGGTATTGCGTGTAACATTTACTTTATATATAATATTTACCTTCTAAAGCAGATTGGGGTGGGTGTGTGAGAGAGCAAATTGGTGGGGTTTGTGTTTGCCTACAGACAATCTGAATGGGGTTTATATAATTTGAAATCTGTTCATTTTAAATAAAGTAAGAAATGCAAATTAATATTGCTAGAAGTAGTAGCAAAAGGTCATTCCATGAGTTAAATGCATCAGAAATCAATTTACAATACATAACATAAAGGTATATGGTGCATTCAGAGAAATGCAATGCTAGTGGATTTTAGAGTGGTTCTTTTTGCCAAATCTTGGGGTTTTTAGTTATAGTCTTTTTTGGTGCAGTTCTCAGTCTTGTTTATTGTGTGGTCTTCTCTGAAACATATGATCAGGAGTTATTTTGAAGGAAATCCTGTTTGTTTTATTCTTTTTTAATGGCCTATTTTAAGGAGCCTGAAGCTGTTGTTGTACTGAAGTTAGGCAATATTTAGCACTTTTTATCATTTCTATTCCATCTGCACAAATCATTCCCTTAAGTTGCTACACCTCAGGAATGTTCTTCATCATTTTATTTTTTAAATCATAGTTAATTTACTTTGCTAAGAAAAGAACTAACTAGCTCATCTTGCTTATCTTTGTAGCCTGAGCATTTGTGCACAGTAATGTTATTATTATTTTTCATTTAATGGTTTTAAAGGCCACATTACAAAAAACTCTCATTTGTTCTACATTGTATGAGTCTTTATCTAAGATCTTTACTTCAGGGCTTTCACCTCTAACTCATACAAGAATAAGTTTAAAGCATTCCTGATCAAGATTATAATAATAATAATAATAATAATAATAATAATAATAATAATAATAAATAATGTTGGCTCTCCAAAGGACTTGGGGCGGCTCACAACTAAAAACACAACAATAAATAAATTACCTAAAAGCATATTAAACAAAATACAAGCCGAATTAAGTTTAAAACCCCAGAGTTAAAACAATCAAACCCCCAGGGGGTCAGCACAGCCCGGACTGTACAAATAGCCAGGTCTTTAAATCGTGGTGGAAGGCGCAGAGATCGGGGCCAGCCGGAGCTCCGGCGGAAGATGATTCCATAAAGTGGGAGCCACCACAGAATAGGCCCTCCCTCGGGTCGTCGCCAAGCGACATTGAGTCGCAGACGGCACCCCGAGGAGACCCCATCTGTGTGCTCATACAGGCTGGTTGGTATTCGATGCTGGGAGGAGTCGTTCTCGTAAATACCCAGACCCATACCATGTAGGACTTTGAATGTTAACACCAGAACCTTGAATCTCACCCGGAGGATGACCGGAAGCCAATGCAGGTCACGCAGGAGGGGTGTAATATGGGAGTATCGGGGGGCTCCCATCACTACCCACGCGGCTGCATTCTGCACCAGTTGAAGCCTCCAAGTGGTATTCAAGGGCAGTCCTAAGTAGAGAGCGTTACAGTAGTCGAGTCGGGAAATGACAAGCGCCTGAGTGATCATGTGCAGGGCATCTCGATCCAGGTATGGGCGCAACTGGCGAACCAGCCGGATCTGGGCAAAGGCCCCCCTGGCCACGGCCCCCACCTGCTCCTCCAATTTGAGCCGTGAGTCCAGGAGAACCCCCAGATTCCGTATCCTGTCCACGGGAGGCAACACCTCCTCTCCCATGACCAAAGATGGAATCTCCAAACTGGACCGAGATGTCGGTACGCACAACCACTCTGTCTTGGCTGGATTGAGTCGAAGCATGTTCCTGTCCATCCAGATCCGCACCGCTTCCAGGCAACGGGGCATCACAGAGAGAGCATCGCTGATGTGGCCTGGGGTGGAGATGTATAACTGTGTATCATCAGCATACTGATAATACATCACCCCAAAGCCACGGATGATTTCACCCAGCAGCTTCATATAAATGTTGAACAAGAGGGGCGAGAGGACCGACCCCTGGGGCACCCCACAAGTGAGATGCCTCGGAGTCGACCTCTGCCCCCCTGCCAACACTGATTGCCAGTGTCCCGAGAGGTAGGAGGAGAACCACTGTAAAACAGTGTTTCCCACTCCCAACCCCCCGAGACGTTGCAACAGGATACCATGGTCGATGGTATCGAAGTCGCTGAGAGAAACCCCTGTCCTGAGCCCTAGAGAGATCATAAATCAGCGCGACCAGTGCTGTCTCCGTGCTGTACCCGGGCTGGAAGCCCGATTGGTATGGATCCAGGTAGTCCGCTTCCTCCAGGAAAAGTGGCAATTGCTGTGCCACCACACTCTCAACAACCTTTGCTAAAAAGCGAAGGTTGGAGACCAGATGAAAGTTGTTCAATACGGCTGGGTCCAGGGCAGACTTCTTCAGGAGGGGCCTCACCACTGCCTCTTTCAAGGTGGCAGGGAACAGCCCCTCCCTTAACGAAGCATTGACCACTGCCCGGAGCCAGCCGCACATGACCTCCCTGGAGGCGTAGACCAACCAGGAAGGGCACGGGTCCAATAAACATGTGGTGGAACTCAGCCGCTGCATAATTCTGTCCACTTCATCCTCAGAAACAGGATCGAACTCAGTCCAGATCACATTAGCCAGACCACTTGCACCCCCATCCTCAGACCACTGCAAGTCCGAGCGCAACCCTTCCTGGGTCCGAGCGATTTTATCCTGCAGATACTGACCAAATTCCTCAGCTCTGCCCCGCAGAGGGTCCACCCCCCCTGACTGTAAGAGGGAGCGGGCGACCCCAAACAGGGAGGCTGGGTGATTATCTGCGGATGCTATGAGGGCGGAGAAATAAGACCTTCTCACTGCCCCCACAGCTACCAGGTAAGTCCTAATAGGGGCTCTCAACTGGGCTTGGTCTGATCCGGAGCGGGTCGCCCTCCACCTGCTCTCTAGTCCCTTCTATGCCACTTCATCTCCCGGAGCTCCTTGGTATAACAGGAAGCTGACCAGGATCTGTGCCGAGTAAGGGGACTCATGGGGACAACCCTGTCAAGAGCCCCCGTGGCCAACTGTTGCCAGGCAGCCGCAAGGACCTCAGCAGGGCTGTGGGTGAGGGATGTAGGAAAAAAACCCAGTTCTGCCTGGAACCTCTCAGGGTCCATCAGGCACCTGGGGCAGAACCACCTAAGAGGCTCCTCATCCCAGCGGTGTGGGGTAGGTTGGTGGAAGACCAGCCGTAGATTAAATGGTTTTAGCAATATTTTTGGGAAGCAAACTACCAACCTATTCTTCAAAGCACCTGAGGGCAAGAGGTAATGGGTGGAAGATCATTAAAGAGTAATCCAACCTAGAACTAAGGAGAAATTTCTTGACAATGAGAACAATTAATCAGTGAAATGATTTGCCTCTAGAAACTGTTGGTGGTCCATGATTGGAGGTTTTTTAGAAGAGACTGGACAAGCATTTTATCTGGAATGATACAGGATCTCTTGTCATGATTGGGGCATTGGACTAAAAGACCTCCAAGTTCCCTTCCAAGTGCCAACCCTATTATTCTGTTCTGTTTTCTATCTCGTACCGGCATCTAGATAACCCAGATAAGACCTCTGGTGCCAGTGAGCAACCCAGATTGGATCCTGCAACATTATCCTGGGACACGTATTTTTGCCTTCATTTGTAATCCCAGAATCTTAATATAAACAAAACATTAAAATTTAGCATAAAAGGGAAAGGTTCTTGAAAATGAACACGTTAACCAAACTTCCTTAAAGAAACAGTTAAATACAGAACCAGTTTAAGTGCTATCAAATTAGGATACATAAAGAAATAGTCAACCGTCCCACTCAGTCATTTAGCAAATTTGTTTTTGCCAAGAGTACTCTTTACTGAAGCTTAAAATGGTTACAGAAATAGTGTAATCTTAATCTGAGGTTCTACCGTGCAAACAATAAAAAGTAAATTTTCCTCTTTCCCCACCTCCCCCCTTATCTGTAAATGTCCAATTAGGTGCTTATATATTGTTTAGGAAACAGGTTCTTGGTTTCCAGCTCTGCATACCGATGGTTGACCTTGGCTGGCTGAAGCTTCTCACAAGGCTCAGCTGGGCTTCCATCCCACCTTCTTCTTCCTTACATTCTACTTTCCCTCCCCACCATTGCTAATGTCAGGCTGTCAGCTTATGAAGCTTGGATCGAAGAAATGCCGCTGTGAAAAAAAAATGCAATAATAGTTAGTAGCACATCATATTCAGATGGGTCATGGAATTGGTGGGTGAGTTAGGGGGAGCACACATGAGACGCCTGAACCCATTCAGCGTCCTTCTGAAAGTCCTTCCACAAAATTAGGTATTGCAACTTTCTCTTATAGCAGCAGGAATCAAAAATTCCTTGACCGCAAAATGTTGTTCTCCTGTTAGGATGGGACGGGTGGGGGTGGCTTGGTGGCAGGATGCAAGGATGAGTCAGTGACAGGTTTCAAAAGACTACAATGGAAAACTGGGTAGATACATTTTTTTAAAATTACATTTATATGCCACCCTTCTCCGAAGACTCAGGGCGGCTTACAATTTTTGGGATACAACCCAGTGTGCTCAGCAATAGCCTTCATTCCATTGTATATGCCTGCTTATTACTAAGCGGCATTTTTACAAAGTCAGCTTATTGCCCCCAACAATCTCGGGTCCTCAGTTTACCTACCCCGAGAGGATGGAAGGCTGAGTCAACCTTGAGCCTGGTGGGATTCGAGCCTACAGTAATTGTAGACAGCTGGATCTTAAGAGCAAGCATTTAACAGCCTGAGCCACCAAGGCCCCAAGACTGTTAGGAAATTTCAATTCGACTGTCACTGACATATTTGGGACCAAGTTTTTGGCAAGGTTGCCGTGACTGCATAAATTTTGTAAAAAGATAAATGTTACCCCCTACTTTACATTCCTTCTGTGGAGCTCACCTCTTATCAGCTTGTCTCTTGTACATGTCCCATGCCTCATTAATGCAGAAAGAGAATGCAACATGGTAAAAATGTTAAAATGGTAGCGTGGTAATGGTAAAATTGAAAAAAAATGAAAAATGGATTGGACCAGAAATCGGCAGCTTCCTCATTACTCTGTAATGCAGAATTTTGGGAGCATTAGCGTAATCTGCAGAAGCTGATTCAGCTCACCAGCCCCTCCTGAATAACACAACTGTGCCTCTTCCTGGACTGGGGGGAGCGGGCCTTTCTCATTCATGCTACATTCTTTTGTTTACTGCAGTACTCGCTATGTGGAGCTGTCCTTGAAGATGTTCCAGAAACTGCACCTAATCCAGAATTAGAACAGCAATGATTGTTTTTGACATTTTTCATTATACTTGTATGACACCACTGCTTTGTGAATTGCACCAGCTGTCTGCCAGTTTCTGAATGTGACTCAAGTGGGAATTAACCTCTACAACCCCACATGGTATAGGGCCAAGCTATTTATGGGACTGCTGGTGTCTCATCATCTCTCTTGGCCCACCAAATCCAGCAGGGAGAGCATATTTTGGGTCCCTTTCATTAGTGCCATCTTGACTCATTAGTTTACTTTGGCTGTGGTATCATCTGCCCTGTGAAACTTCTGCTAAGCCAAGCAAAGTACAGTTCAAATGTTAACAGAGTTTAACTGCTTCCATGACCATCAAGAATTATACATATTTTTTAAATGTAGAAGTGTAGAATACCACATGCAGAAACACTTTCTCATTATCTTCAGCAGATTTTTCTTTGTGAGAGAGCTACCGTTGAACTTTGCCGTCCTTGCAGAACCTGAGATAGACTCCAGTAAAAATGAATTTGAAAACTAAACAATTGAGCAACTTAACATCACAAATCAAAATTACTGTTCTCTTTCAAACATTTTTCTGAATTTAGAATTTTGGTTCTTTTCTTGCAGAACTAATTTCTCTTAACATTTATTTGTCTCAGGAGTCTGTGATACCTTCAACATCGATACAAAGAAGCCAAGGATTATCCCAGGCTCCAAAGAAGCATACTTCGGCTACACAGTTCAACAGCATGAAATCAATGGGAAGAAATGGTAAACCATAGTGTCTTGGCCTGAGATTGAATGTTTAGCTTATCTGCTCTCCAAATGTGTTGAATATGGCTGTCAAAATAATGACAGCTGGAAAATAATGAGAGCTGAAGGCACATCTGATAGTATCAATCTAGTGAAGTCTGGCTTATTTTGTGATGTCACTTAAAGTTTAGGGCAAAAGTGTGGGGTTTTTATGCCTTTTTTATTAAGCTGCAACAAAATCTTTTGTTGTCATTGTTATGTGGATACCAGAAATGTCAATGCTAAAAAACAATAGTAGTAGTTTATTGAATGATTAATCTTGCGATCTTATCAATTATCGAAGTTAAAAGGTATTCTTTTTCCAAACTGCTCATGTATTGCTTTGTTTATAAAGGAAAAGGATAAAAGTTTGCTCAGTTCATGCACAAATGTTAACTCCAAGGGGAAAAAAATTCTCCAGCGGAGGGGCAATCTTTTAGATTTGCACAATCTATTCCCAGGGTCCTTGGAAGGAGTAGAACACAAGCATTAATCTAAGTCTGTCAGCATCCAGAAAAAATACTAACACACAAAGTGTTTGAAAAAGGAATCATGTTACTGACACTCGAATACAAATGGTGGTGGTGACATTTTGAAAAAGAACATGTTCTTTTTCATCAGGGAAATTTACATGTCAAAAAATAAAAGCAGGGTAATTTTTTATGTAAAGAAAAGCAGATTCTCCATCTAGTCACACTATGATTTAAACAGGAGGGATGTGTACAAGCCCTTCATATTCTATAAAATGTAGCAAATATAAACTTTAAATTTTAAAACATCTATGAACCTTTCATTAAAAATCCAGATTGCCATATTATCCTAATATATTCAAGATTTTTTTTTCTTTTTACAACACTGTAATCCCTTGATTCAGGGTGGGGTCAGGGCAACTTGAGCTGAGTGTTTACTGGCCGGACACCCTTCCTGACACCTATGCAGAATGTGATGACCCGGGGCGTGACACCAAAATAACAAAGTCACAAAAGTAGAATAAATTCCCTTTAATGCCTCCAGTTTGGCCCAAATGTCCCATTATCCTTGGCTGGATAACAAACTCTTCAAAAAATGTCTACGAAGGGCAGAAATGCAGTCTGAACCCAAAGTAAAGATAATTAGAAATAAAAAAACCAACACAACCCACACTGAAGCAATTAATACGGCAGGACAGGTTGATAAATTGCAGGCTTTCAAAGGATAACTCAGCACCCACAATTGGGAGGACGCCAAAACCCAGATAAGACTTGACCAAGAAAATGCATGCTTTGCTTCCAGCAAGGAGCCGTGTGCAAACGCCCCACTTATATCCTGTTCTCCCAGCTGCAACCAATGAAAGGGATCAGGGCCTTTTTCTCTCTCGCAACCCATGTTGCTCCATTCTCCGTTCCTCCCTGCGTGCCCTAGGATGAAGTGGGGATGGGCCTGGGTCTTCTTCTGAATGCCCAGCCGGACTGTGTCCTTCCCCCATTTCCTCCACAGCCACCAGAGCCAGACTCCCACTCCCTGTCAGCTGCTCAATCTCCCCCTCAGAATCAGACTCCAGCAAGGGCAGGACACAGAATTTGCAGCAGATATTTTCTTTTTGTGCCCTGAGAGAGAGAGAGAGAGACCAGTGCCTAGGATTGAACTCTCAACCTTCTGACTGGGACACGAGCATCTTCAAGACTAGGCCACCACAGCTGCTCTATCCTAACATATTCAACAATAATATGCCTAGACCTATGTAGCATGGTGTCTTGTCTTCCTGATTTGAGTGCCAAGGACTCAATCATAATTTGTGGGTGAAAAAGTCTGGTGCAAATGGAGTTAACATTTTAGACTATTTTTCTAATGCCCTGGCAGCTGAGTGTATGAACTAGCTATGGAGCCAAGAGTTGCCTTTGGCTTGGCATGAAATTTCTCTTCAGGATACTCAGAGTACTATTGCAGTCTTTGGGAAGGGGATATCCAGTGCCTGAGCCAGCTGTTAAGTCTGTTTCTTTTTAAAAAGATGTCTAAAATGCAAATTCAAGAATTAGTAGCTAAAATAAGCTAATGACTTATAAGCCAATATGACATATCTGGTAAAAATATGAATCACTAAACAAACAAGCCAACCGACATGTCATACTACTAAAGAATTCAGTGTTGTCTATGGTGCACATATTCAGCTGACTCTGCTAAATCTGAAATTGGCAAAAAGCAGGTATACTGGGAAAAAAGAGAACTAAAAACCCCCAAAACAAATCAAACCTTTATTACAACCTATGAGCCAGAAATCACAGCAATAAAACACATAGGCATGCAGTGTTTGATAAAAAATTTAAAATTGCAACAACATATAAAATACATTATTATAGTAACTAGTAAAAATATCAGTGGCAATCACCAAAATCTATATATTACTAAAAATCTCGTGTCTTTAACTGGGCAAATGTCAGGGCAAAACCAAGAAACCTCAAATGGATGAACTTATAGAACGTGTCCAAAATCTGGAGCCATGACTTTCTTAGAACTGAAATACAGAACTTTTTATAAAACATTTTATGACATAAAATTATTGAAATCATTTTATGACAAAATACAAAAATTCATAAAACAATTCATGTGGTTAACTGCTGAAGTTCAATTGTTCTATACAGTTCAACTTTTCAAAGGAGATATATTTCTGAATATCTCCCTGAATTTTTAAGAATTTTTCTGCAACATTAGAAGCTGTTTCATTGTGGAAGGCATTTGATGAAGAAATATCTCTGAAACGATGACCCACTAGGTCACGGGTTGTCTAGATTGTTTTAAACTTCAACTGTGGATAGGACAGATAAACAAATGATGGCCCAAAATAGGGCAATTTGGAAAAATATGTCAGTGTCTTGTCAGATAGAAGCAGTGACAGACAGACAAAATTGCCGAATTCAAATTGAAGAAAGTTAAGGGCATGGTACATGGGCTTAAACTGGTTTGACAATCAAAACCACAAATTTATGTTAAGGCAAAAACTAGATAAATCCTGAATTGCCAACTGCAAATATTCCAGTAAGAGATACTGGGAAAGAAAAAGCACTCTAAACTCTTGGTAACAGTCTCAAAATCTTGGTCTGTCCAGAAAACTGATGATTCTTGACTCTTAACGAATGTATCTTTTCTTTTATGTATACTGAGAGTATTTACACCAAGACAAATTCCTTGTGTGTCCAATCACACTTGGCCAATAAAGAATTCTATTCTATTCTATTCTATTCTATTCTATTCTATTCTATTCTATTCTATTCTATTCTAAAAGAATGAAATAATCACAGCTTTTACAAACTGTGGTATGTCACCAAATATTTAAAAATGAATTTGCTTAGCATTTTGAATGCATATTTGAGTCTCCCCACCCAGGGTATTTTTTTTAGGTGTCATAACTCTCCCAGATATCTTTTGTGTATCTGATACAAAGAGCACCTTACTTCGGTGAGTTTGCAAGCTGGAAGGAAGGTAGGAAATGTATCTTCATTATAGCACCAAGCCTTGAATCTCCTGCTACTTTTGAAATTTTATGTTCTTCACCAGAGTGAGATGACTTTGGGGTGTTTAAACATTACACCTTGTTTTCCATCCAAAGCTTTTCTTAGGCTTTAGGGTCACCATATCCAAGGTGGCCTCAACAAGGTTACTTGGCTATCAGCATTGCCTCTTAATAACTTATTTTCTGGCTTTCCATAATCACGTGAATCATAAAATAACAAAACAGGCCCAGTTATACAACATACCAGACCAGGCTACAACTAAACAAATCTGCACATTATGCAGCTACCACATAAAGTTGATAGATGTGTTACATAAATCAACCAGCCCTTATTTGATTCTTTCTACCCCTTAGAGAATAGATTCAAGATTCAGTAGGATCTTGACAGACTTGAGCATTGGGTCCTAGCCAACAAGATGCAGTTCAATGGTGAGAAATTAAAGTTTTATATTTAGGCAGGAAAGAAAAACCAAATTACAGTAGATGGTACCTGGCTGATCAGAAATAACTGTGGGAAGGATCTTGGTGCCCCAGTGGACCACCACTTATGAGCCACCAGTATGCTGTAGCTGCCAAAAAAATCAATACAATTCTAGGCTGCATCCACAGAGGATAACATTAAGATTATGAGAAGTGATAGTACTGCTTTATTCTGCACTAGTGAAGTCACTTGAAATCCTGGGTCCAATTGTGGTCACCATGATACAGAAAGGATGCTGAGACCCTAGAAAATGTGCAGAGAAGGACAAGAAACATGACAAGGGGCTTGGAGGCTAAGTTGTACAATGAATGGTTAAGGGGATGAGCCTGAGGTATGTCTAACCCAGGGGTAGTCAACCTTTTTATACCTACCGCCCACTTTTTTGTATCTCTGTTAGTAGTAAAATTTTCTAACCGCCCACCGGTTCCACAGTAATGGTGATGTATAAAGTAGGGGGCAAAACCCCTACTGCCCACCATGAAAGCTGGAAGGCCCACTAGTGGGTGGTAGGGACCAGGTTGACTTCCACTGGTCTAAGCTAACAAAAAGAAGGATTGGGGTGACATGAGAGCAATCTTCCAGTATTTGAGGGGCTGTTACAGAGAAGAGGGGATTGACTTATTCTCCAAAGCACCAGAGGACAGGATAAGAAGCAATGGATGGAAGCTCTTTAAGAGAGATCCAGGCTGGGACTAAGGAGAAATTTCCTGATAGTGAGAACAATCAATAGAATAACTTGCCTCCTAGAGTTGTGGATGCTGCCTCAACGAAGGTTTGCAAAAGACTGGACAGTTATTTGTCTGGGATAGTGTAAGGTGTCCTGCCTTGAGCAGGGGGTTAGACTAGAAGACCCAAGGTCCCTTCCAGCCCTATGATTCTATCAATTTGCCCCCATTCCTTCTTTTCCTGAACTTGTTTAGAATATGCAGTGTCTTTTCATTTATGTAGATGTTTTCTTTAAGTCCAACTTAATATAAAATTAAGCTAGGTAAGATATCAGAAGTAAGAGTCGTTTTTAAAGAAGCCTCTGGTGGGTATGATGCATGAGAGAGGGAGAGGGGGAGGGAGGGAGGGAGGGAGGGAGAGAGGGAAAGGGAGATATTCCTATGAGTCATTATTGATTCTTGGCAACTGCCTAGACGAATCCCTGCCGTTTTCTTGGCAAGGTTTTTCTGAAGTGGTTTCCTTTGCTTTCTTCCTGAGAGAGAGAAACCAGCCCAAAGTCTTCTAGCTGACTTGCCAAAAGCGAGGCTAGAAGTAAAGCACTACATCAAATTACATCATCATCATTTTCTTCATCATCATCATCATCATCATCATTTTCTCTCTGATAACCAATTGCACACATGTAAACATTTGTGCAAAGCCAGATCGCTTTTTCAGATATTTGTTTTCATCCATCAAAATTCACTTCCTCCACAGACCCAGACTCTATTAAGGAGAATGACTGGTGGATGTTTTCCTGGTGTCGTTTGGGTGGAAAAGAGGATTAAAGCAGGGAGTTTCCACCAACCACTCTCCTTAATGTGCCCTGCGCTCAGTAAAGAAGGACAACAACATTTGCTGGGACTGGACTTCTGATGGGATAGGAAGCACTGATGAGGGCAGCAAATTTAACACTGCTGTAGCGTTCTTCTGGCCAAGAAACCAGATGAAAACAATATTAACTCAACCATTCATTTTTCAACATATTTTTCCATGTCAACATTAACTCCTTTTCTTTATAGGAGGGGGAAAGTTAAGTAGTCTATATTTATCTACTCTTGCTTCTTCCTTCCTCTCTTCATTTCTTCTCTCTCTCCCTCTCTGCCCCTCCCCTCAGGTCTATTTAAATTTTTAGCAGAACTGCTTTCTTCATTTTGAAGTTCAAGGGAAGCAGCCAAATGTTATCCATTTGGGGGAAAGGCTTCCAAGTGTAATGGTGGTAGTGGAAAGTATGAAAAGAAAGAATTCAGAGAGATTCCAAAAGAGAAGGGAAAAAGTCATTTTCATGCTCTAAAATACAGCCAACATGATTAGATCATCCTCTTTCTCCATTATCTTTCCAGATTGGCATTGAAACTTGTTCTTTTCTAATTTCCTGAACTTGGCTCTTTTTTTTTTGTCTAAAATAAGCACACACTTATTTTAGTATGTTAAGAGTATTTTTTTCAGAGTGGATTTAATAGCTCTCAAAAATGGGAAATCTCAATATTTCTAATTTTGCTTAACTATTAAAATATTCCAAAATTTCTGAATCTTAAATTTTACATACCATCTGATTTATTCATGCTTCATTTAAAAAGATTTTATGGGATCCCTCACAAGCCTGCTTAGGTTTCCCAATTTATGTGATGCTGCTTAGGGGAGTTCACTAAATAGTTAAATAGTACAAATGGGCCTCTGATCTCAAAAATAATCACTAAATTCAGTTATTATTTAATAATGTTCTCCTTCTGTGACATTATGCATCTGGGCAGGAGGATCTGTGGTCTCCTATTATTTAAAGACAACCATTCTGGAATCCTTTTCTCAGTTTCTCTCCAAGACAGCTCAAGAAGAGCCACCTATGGAAATAAGAGCAAGATGCAAAAACATAGGAATGAACCAGATCTGCCCCCTTCCCAGCGACAGTTCACTGCTTCTCAGTCTCCAGCCATCCGGGGAACAATCCAACAGGGCCCCACAGCAATGCATTGTAAGACAGTTAGAATACTTGTCATGTAGGTGAAGAGTGGCCCATCTTTCATCTAAATGGCCCCCATAGAATCCAGCAAAGAGACCACCAAACCAGCTTGGGCATCTCTCAAGCTGTACCCCTAAGCACACTTGGCAGCTGATCCATTCAGCTCCTGGATAGGAGCCATCCAGTGGTGGGATTCAGCCAGTTCGCACAGGTTCAGGCAAACTGGTTGTTAAATTAACCCCCTATCAAAGTGGATCCTGGGCACTGTGCTGTCAATGGAGAAACGGGCAACGGAGCAGCTGGCACGAGGGAGGGAGAGGGCGGCTTTCCCTCTTTCTTCTCCCTGCTCCTCCTCCTTCCCTTGCGCCGGCTGCTGTGTTGCCCATTTCTCCATTACAGTGCAGCGCCCAGGATCTACTTTGATAACGGGGTGTGTGTAATTTAACAACCGGTTCACCCAGGGTCAGGTTGGCTGTCGCAAGAGGATTGTCCCGCACATGTGATGGAACTGGAGGACGGGGATGGGCACACCTCCCATGACAGCCAACCTGACCCTGAGCGAACTGGTTGTTAAATTATTTGAATCCCAAAACTGGAGCCACTCATTCTAATCTGCTATCAAAGAAGCTAATGTATTTCACTGAGTGATGGGGTCCATCCAGAGACAAGCAGGAGGAAATAGAATAGAATAGAATTCTTTATTGGCCAAGTGTGATTGGACACACAAGGAATTTGTCTTGGTGCAAATGCTCTCAGGGCACATAAAAGAAAAGACACATTCATCAAGAGTCCAGAATCTTCAGGCACAACACTTAATAATAGTCATAGGGTACAATAAGCAATCAAATCATACTAGGAAACAGTCAATATAAATCGTAAGGATACAAGCGACAAAGTCACAGTCATACAATCACAAGTGGGAGGGGATGGGTGATAAGGAGTGATGAGAAGATTAATAGTGACTGTCCCAATTAAGTCCAGCCACAAGCAAACCAAAGCTAGTCCACAGAGCAGTGGCCAAAGAGTCCACAAGGCACTTGAAAGTTTCTCAATCAAAATAAATCCACCAGCCAAACTTAAATCCGCAACACAAGAGAGCTCATGAGGCAAGAAAAGTCCAGAGTTTGTAAGGCACGATCTAAGTCAAGGCACAGTGTCAATCCGAAGAGAGGCAGGAATCACAACAACCAGAGAACACACAGATAGGAAACAAATACCTTGTTCCCAGCATCACCTCCATCTGTCTGCTGTGCTAAATAGCCATCTTCCAGTGTAGCCCATCAAGAAGGGTGAGGCTTCCTCATGAGTAATCTGGTTGACCTTTATCTGCACCTGCTGTTCGTCTGCCCTACCTGTTCTTTATTTATTTATTTAATTAATTACATTTATATGCCGCCCTTCTCCGGAGACTCAGGGCGGCTTACAATTTTTGGGATACAACCCAGTGTGCTCAGCAATAGCCTTCATTCCATTGTATATGCCTGCTTATTACTAAGCGGCATTTTTACAAGGTCAGCTAATTGCCCCCAACAATCTTGGGTCCTCAATTTACCTACCCCGAGAGGATGGAAGGCTGAGTCAACCTTGAGCCTGGTGGGATTCGAGCCTACAGCAGTTGTAGGCAGCTGGAACTTAAGTGCAGGCAATTAACAGCCTGAGCCACCAAGGCTCTTGAATCAGGTGCAGTAGGCAGTTCCTCTTCCTCATCACTGACCGCTGCAGCTGCATGCTTTCCCTACCCGGAGCTTCAGGGCTATTCTGCTGTAACTGTGCTTCAGCCAACTCCTTCATAGACAGCTTCTGGAGCCATCAATCAACTCAGCTCTTGCGTGCCAGGAACTGGTTCATCTTCCCCAGCTGACATCTAGAGATATCTGAGGAGGCATCGGGAGTCAATAGGATGAACCATAATAATAATAATAATCTGTCATGTAACTTTGTAACTGTAAATTCTCAAATTCTGGCCAGAACCCTGCATTCACAGATCTTGGTGCCATAGCAAAAAATGCAGGCTGGTCTGAACCAATCTGTCTGCTCTCACCTCCTCTCCAAATGGTTTGTTTTTACTATTGTATTAGACATTTGTTCCTCCCCGCTCCTTTGGATGGAACTGATAGGAAGATGCAATGTTAAGCTGGCAAGGATTACTTTTAAGTCTCTTTTTGCCAAGTGTTTCTGCTTTGTTTCCTGTATTCACAACAAAGCTTGAATTTGTGGAAGAACAGAATTCTGAGGAGGGCCTGACCCAGCCAGGACCCAGAAGCCTCATGCTTCCATGCGTGCCACTGTGATTGAGCATATGAGCCAGAGACATTGGCAGCTGACCTTCAGGTCCTTGAAGTAATAACACTTCTAGTAGCAGACATGACGTTCTCAGTCCCACTGCACAGTAACATGAAAGAGGGGAAGAAATGGCCTCAGGGGAGGCAGCATCAAATCTGCTTTGAAGAGTTACAGCAATAACTGCACAGTGTTGATCTGTAAAAGTAATTAGTAATTTTCCCCCATCCATCTTGGCTGGCTAGATACTGAATGCACTATGTCCCAGTGGGGGTGGGTAGTATGGCTGGCTTAATACCAACTTTTGCTAGACATTCCGAGCACAAATACAAGGAAGCCGAAAGCAGTTATACGTTTAACACCAACATACAGTTGACTCTTTTTGGAACAAAGCTACTGTGATGGGGGAGGGGAGCTAGGCAGGTCTAGTCATCCTAAAGCATTTCCATATGAAAAAATAAACATATTTCCAAACTTAATTTTTTGGTAGAAAGTTCCCTTGCCAACTGAGAGGCCAGCACAGAATTTCCACTTGTAACATATAAAACAATTAAAAACCTGTTTTTGAACTTAAACTATACTGTGGTGCAATAGTCCTCATAAAATGTGGCAATAAGTTTGACAAGCTAATTATGCTTTTTGTGAAGAACAGAAGAGAGATGAGTAAGGGACAAGTAAGCAGAAAGAAAGCCTGCCTTGTATCATTTATGTGCATAAGGACAGGTTTCTCTGTGTAGAATGTACCACAACAATACTGAGAAGTGGAGAATGGGTGGAGAATTCTTCATTTGTTCTGTACAGGAGCCCCAATTAAACCATCCCTAAAATATCTGCTCAGCCTCTAATGTGAAGGAGCAAAGCAGAGCCAATAATTGCTTCTTCTGTCATTGGTTCAGCTGTCAACTCTGTTAAGTTTGCATGAAGAGTCAGGCGAGGAGTTCCAGCAAGACTTTATGAGTGACTACAGCTCGAATAGACCCATCCTGGCTTGGCTACGGCTGCTTCTTATAGCCTGCAGCCGTAGCTGCCAGCCAATGGGAGTGCAGGGTTTCTTCCCGCACTATTCAAACCAATACCATTTGACATTTTACAAGAACAGTTCAAATAAACCAATAACATTCAAACCTACATACATAACACCCCTCCCCACTAGGTTCAGTCCATACCAAGCCCCAACCTATCTAATGTATTCCCTTAAATAGGTGGGGCTCTTACGTGTACGTTGAGACCTTTCGTGGTTCAGAAGTTTTAACGTTCTCACCCAGTGAGAGGGAAATGTGTCTGCTGACATTTCCCTGTTGGGACTTCCTGTGAAAGGAGACCCTGTTAGACTGTTAGAATCTGGTCTCTCCTCCCAACCCATCTCCATTCCAATATCAGCACCCAAGTCAGGTGGTGGTGTGCAATCTTCCACTTCTAAGGATGAATCTTGGCATTGTGACAGGGTTCGGGATGGTTCCTGTCGCAATGGCTCTACTTCTAAGGATGGATCTTGGCATTGTGACAGGGTTCGGGATGGTTCCTGTCACAATGGCTCGTTACACATGGGGTTGATTCCTGTTTGCTGATTTTCCTCCTGTTCCTCCCCTTCCCCTAGAAGAGACATTAGGTGAGGGACCCAGAGAGACAGGGGCGATGTTCCTGAGGGAACCTGGATCTAAGTTGGTCAATGTGCCTGCTCCAGGAGGCCATCCTCTGTTTGTACCCTGTAAGAACGAGGGCCAGTGATGTGAGTTATTTCAGCAGGAATCCACAAAGGTTCACCTATAAGGTTCCTAGCATATACAGAATCTCCCACACTAAAAGAACGAACTTTGGAAGTGGAATCCAGTGATGCGTTGGGTGCGTAAGTGGGATGAAGGCGGTCAAGGGAAGACCTAAGTTTCCTACCCATCAACAACTCTGCTGGGGACAAGTTATTTGATGGGCTAGGAGTGATGTGTTGAGCACTAAGAAGTTTTTCAAGCTTCTCAGTGATATCCCAGGACCCAGCTGCTGAAGCTTCTCCTTGGTAAAGCGTGCCATGCTTTCAGCCCGGCCATTGGCGAAGGGGCCCAGGGCAGTGAGGGCATGTCTGATGCCCTGTTGAGCTAGAAGGATTCAAAAATGTTAGACGTGAATTGAGGGCCATTGTCAGAAACAAGGACATCTGGTAATCCATGGGTTACAAACAATTTTCTGAGCTGCTTGATGACAGCCTCACTTGTAGTGGATGTCATGGGAATTACCTCTAGCCATTTAGAGTATGCATCTACTAGTACTAGAAAAGTGTGCCCTCTTGTAGGGCCTGCAAAATCAATGTGGATTCTAGACCATGGGCCCCTAGGACATTCCCATTCCTGTGTGGGGCGTGAGGTGGGACAGGCCTGACTACCTGGCAATTGGGACAGATGCTACCCAGTTTTCAACCATTTTGTCAATACCTGACCACCATACATAACTCCTGGCCAAACCTTTCATCCTTACAATCCCGGATGACCCTCATGTAACATTTCCAAAACCTCCCTTTGCAGTTTTGCAGGAATAACCACCCTGTTACCCCACAAAATACATCCTCTTAATACTGATAATTCAGTTTGCCTGGACTTAAAAGGTTGGGCAAGGTGAGGTAGATCTTGAAGAGGCCAACCTTTCTTAATCCAGCCCATAACAGGTGCCAACACAGCATCTTTGGCAGTTTCTTTGGCAATCTCAGCAGCATGGACTGGAAGCTTAGCAACAGTCTCCAGGAAAAAGGTGTGAGTTTCAGTTCAAAGTCCTCCTTGTGGCAAGGTAGTGGGCAACGACTCAATGCATCAGCATGTCCAATGTCCTTGCCAGGTCTGTGCATCAGTTTGTAGGAATAGGCTGCAAGAAATTCAGTCCACCTCAGCATTCTTGGTGACAGGATATTAGGTGTAGGTTTGTCTCCTGCCACAATGCCTAGTAAAGGTTTGTGATCTGTAACAATGGTGAATGACCTGCCATACAGATATTCATGAAATTTCTTAACAGCTGCAACAACTGCTAAAGCCTCCTTGTCCAATTGGCTATAATTCCTCTCTGCTTTGGATAGCGTCGCGAGAGTAAAATGCAACTGGGGCTTCCGTCCATTGGGAAGTCTGTGACTCAAACCCCCACTCCAAAAGGGGATGCATCACAAGTCAGAACAACAGGTAATTCTCAGAGAATTGTATCAACACAGCATCAGACGTGATTAGTCTCTTAATACTGTTAAATGCTGACTGTTCCTTCCGCCCCAGATCCAAACAGCATTCTTATCAAGTAAGCGATGTAAGGGCTCAGCAATAGATGCTGTGTGAGGTAGAAACATGTGGTAAAAGTTAATAAGTCCAGGAAGGCTTGCAAATCTGCCTTGCATCGAGGTTTAGGGGCTTCATTGATTGCTTTAACCTTGGCATCAGTAGGATGGATGCCATGCTTGTCAATCATATACCCCAGGAACTCAACTCTGTCTGTTTTGAGTGTACATTTGTCTTCCTTGACTTTTAAACCCGCTTTTCTGAATCTGGTAAGGACTTCTCTGAGTCTTTCTTGAAGCTGAGTGTCATTTTCAGCAGAGATTAATACGTCATCAAAATAAGGTACTACCCTGGCAGTCCTTGCAACATTCTTTCCATAAGGCTCTGAAAATGCCAGGTGCCACTTACTTACTCCAATTGTAGTCTTTTACATTTGAAGGCACCTCTATGGGTCACAATTGTTTGTGCCTCTGCAGTGGCATCATCAACTGTTAATTGTTGATATGCCTGAGCCAAATCCAGTTTAGCAAATACTGTACCCCTGCCAAGGGAATGGAGCAGATGATGCACAACTGGTACAGGATATGCGCTCTGTTGCAGCAGCATGGTTAAGTGTCCCCTTGTAGTCACCACAGATTCTCACTGACCCATCAGACTTGACTGGTGTGACTATGGGTGTTTCCCATCTGGAGTAGTCAGTAGGCTCTAAAACCCCTTGAGCAATGAGTTTATCTAATTGTGCATCAATTTTTTCCTTTAAAGCAAATGGGACCCTCCTGGGCTTTAAACGAATTGGGGGCACCTTGGGGTCTAGGCTGAAAGCAATAGGGGTCCCCATATACTTGCCCAGTCCTTCGCTGAAGACCTCTGGAAACTCAGACTTCAGGACTCTTCCCAGTCAGAACTGCTCACGTGATGGATGCCAGTCACCTCGATGCGAAGTGGCTTGAACCACTCAAGTACCAGCAAACTTGGGCGATCCTTGTCCACGATGGTCAGGGGCAAACATTTGGTGTGGCCTTTAAACTGCACGTTGAAATCTCTCGCTCCAACTACTGGAATCTTGTTCCCTTGGTAGTCTTTGAGAGTCAGTGCTTGCTTCTGGAAATGCTTTTTCTGAATTTTGGAAAAAGTCTGTGGATAGTGTCCCATGACACATAGATAAATAAGAGCCTGAGTCCACTTCCATTTGGCAAGGCCTTCCTTCAATAAACACCTTCACATGTACTTTTCTGCTTTTTAAGAGTGAAGAATGACCAATAGTGATTGTTTGGTGAGTTTTATTCTTGCCATTTGCTTCTAAATTTAGCCCCATTTTTTCAAGGAAATTGTTGGGCTTAAAGTCTCTATCAGGGAATTTCTTCCTAGCTGGTGGAGTTCTGGATGATGTGCAGACTCTGGCTATGTGACCCCATTTCTCACAACGTAGGCAAATGGAGTCAAAGAACTTGCAATCCCGTGCGGGGTGGCCCCCCCAGCCTCTGCAATAGAACCCTTGCCTGTTCTTCCCAGAGTCTTTTTCTTTTCATCTCCATTCTGAGTTTAAAAATCCCTCCTCTGCCTCACTGCCATCAGAATCAGAGTCTATTTGTTCACAATGAGTAGATGTGATTTATCCCCATCAGAATGGCTTGAGGCCTGGCTTGAGGCCTTGTTAATCTTTTTCATGGCGCTGCTGAGGACTTGGTGGCTTCCGCTGAAACAGCTTCTTCAATGGCCTCTTAAACGTGATCTTAGGTTTCATTAATAGTTTGCTTTGTAAGACCTTATCTTTAAGGCCTAAAACACCCGATCACGCATGGCCTCTTCTAAGTTGGTAAAGTCACAAGCACCCCAATGTCCCAAACTTTAAACTTGCCTCGAAGTCATTAACATTCTCGCTATCCCCTTGATCCGACGGTAAATTCGGTTCTCTTAATGAGGCACCTACTTGTGGGGCATAATGGGCTCTCAAAAGTTTTTCATAAATCGGGCCATTCCATTACCTTCAGCTCTGCTGCTCCGCGCCACGCCTTCGCCATTTTGAAGACTGCCGGCAGCGCGTGAGGAAAGACCGCCCTCTTCCGTCTCTCGGGGATGCCGGCGAGATCGTTCCCCTCCAGGAACATGTGGAACGATCCGCATACGATTCCCAGTCTTCCGTCGAACGGTGCTGGGGGCTGTTCAGCGCAACCATCTCGCTCAGTTGCTTGTTCGTCGCGTCGTCTTCTCTTCAGGGAAATCCCATCCTCGTCCGCCATGTTAAGTTTGCATGAAGAGTCAGGCCAGGAGTTCCAGCAAAGACTTTATTAGTGACTACAGCTCGAATAGACCCATCCTGGCTTGGCTACGGCTGCTTCTTATAGCCTGCAGCCGTAGCTGCCAGCCAATGGGAGTGCAGGGTTTCTTCCCGCACTATTCAATCCAATACCATTTGACATTTTACAAGAACAGTTCAAATAAACCAATAACATTCAAACCTACATACATAACAAACTCCACTTCAACAGTGTCCATGAGGGAGGGGTCAAAAAAGCCCAGATGGTGGCTGCAGTCCTATGATCAAATCCTTATTATGCACTAAAAAGGAACAGCTTTGATCACATGGACACAGCTACTTCTTGAATCTCCCCACCCTCAGCAGATCCCTGTGTTTTATTTGCAGGATTTTTAAATATATTTTTTTAGAACCTAAGAGGCACCTGAGACATTTTCCTGTTAACATTGGTCCTGTTTTCTAGGTGTTCAGGGCTCTTAGACAAGATGTTCTGAATTTATCAATGGCTGCAAGACAGACAAGTTATTATAAACCTCAAAATATCCTCCATAACATTTTCCAGCCAAATAAACTGCTTTTGGGCAAAACCTAGCAACCTGTGTACAGATGCCTGGATACAACCTCCCTTAAATTCCATTATTCCCAAATAAGCAAGCCTGGCTCTGGAATCTGGATTCAAATATTTTGAAAGTTCCAGCATGAAACTGGAACAGAGAAGCCCTGAACAATGGAAAATGGAAAGAACTTTGAAGAAAGGAAAGGTGAGGTGTGGAGGAGGAAGAGAGGGGAGAGTTGTGATGACAAGACAATGCATTCTGCATTTTTCTTGTTTAAAATAAAAATATTGGCTTGGAATAGGACAACTCACTGTGGGGGTCTTAGCCCAGCCAACTCACCATAGACACGAGTCCCCAAACTTGGCAACTTTAAGACTTGTGGACTTCAACTCCCAGAATTCTCCAGCCAGCTAGTCCACAAGCCTTAAAGTTGCCAAGTTTGGGGACCCCTGTTCTACAACAGCGGTCCCCAATCTTCCCACCTTGAGAGCCCAGCCTGGTATGGGGTGGGTGAGTGGCAGGAACATGTGCACAGCATAACTCCATTTGTGCGAGCAATGGATGTGCATGACCTTCATGCCGCAAATGGAGCTTCATGCATGCATGCTTGCCTATCTCTCCTGCACCCGGTTTGAACAAGCTGCAGCCTGGTAATGGTTTGCAGCCCAGAGGTTGGGGACCCCTGTTCTAGACCCCTTGAGATGGGCAATGGGGTTGGGGTGGTTGTTAGAGTATGAATTGCCTAGTATTGATATACTGTCCTGCCAGTAATATTGTATTTATAGTGTTGTTGGGAGAAATATTCATCTGGTTCAGTTCCAAGTTGGGAGGAAGACACTGGAAACATGGAGGCTGATTGGAAGATGGTTTAACGGTGAAGCAGAACCACATGGGTGGTTCTGGGCAGCTGACCATATAGAGTTGAGAGTAGGGCCTTTTTATACCTGTTCTTGGGCTTTGAACTTGAGCTTCCTGTTCCTATGCAAGAACATGTATTCTATTAGCTGCTGTCAGACTCTCAGGGGCTATGCAGGGCTGAGGTAATCTGAGCTCCCAGGTTTGGTTGAAGCTTGGCTGATGCAATTTCCTTAGGAGATTATGCCATGTGGTGAGCTCTGCTGCTAGATGGGTTAATCCTATTATGTCCTGGAGGGTCAAGTCTTAATCCCGTCACCCTGGAGCTGGGGTCTTTTGTCTTGTAGATAGGCTGGCTCATTCTTTCTTAATGGGCACCAAATATCTGCCGGGGCAGGGAGCTGCTTTCTGTCTTTAAAACATGTTTCTTCTTTATCATTCAGGGAATATAATATTCTGGCTTTTTAAATATTTCCCAAAATAGTTCATTCTTCTAGGAGAGGGGTGGGTGCTAACTTAGTATAGTGTTTTCTACAGATTTTTAAATATTAATGGCTATTTGGATGAAATATGTAAACTACTAATTGATACATCCTACTGGTAAGGATGTCTAGTCAAGTAGATTTGCCAAAAGTCCTAATGACACACAAATTGGAACTAAAGAGTTAAAATTTTCTGTACTTCCCTTGTATTTTTAAAGCTTAGAACTTCAAAGGAATGAAATGAAAATGATCTATCCCTAATGTACTTCCTGCAAATTCAGCAAAACATGATACTCTGGCTTTCTCCTAAAGAATGTCACTTTGTCTCAGTTTATGTGTGTTTATTAGTATTTGTGTGGGTGTGCGCATGTATATGTATGGATCAATAATACCCTTCAACACGAAGAACTATATGTCTTCAATTCCAGCCATTCCTCTAGATAAAGTATGAACATTTAACTGGAATTCTTCAATCTTTAAAATTTTGCTGCTTTGTTTCATATCTCTTGACTGTTTTTATATAGTACTAGTTCTATACCCATGCTTCACTATGAAACTATGTGATTGGGCTTAGTTTTTGGGGAGGAATAAGGGGGATTGTGCCTCTGCCTAGACTTGACTAGAAGGTCTTCGTTTTTGCCATTAAAAACTATGGTAAACCATCCAAAATTAAGATTAAAGATATTAACTAACTAACTGGATACCTGTGTTTGCTACTGAAACTATGTGGTCAGGCTTAGTTTTTGGGGAGGAAAATAAGGGGGGAAATTCTGCCCCTGCCTACCAGCATCCATCAGTAGTCATCTGGATAGCATCCTGTCACTGAGAGAGAGAAAGGGCTGTTGAAGGCTGTTTGGAAACTGAAACAGTATTGTGAGCAAGAAGGAGACAGCAAGGAGCCTGGGCGTGGCTTAGCTCAACAGTTCTGTACTAAAGCTGCTTGGTGCTGTGAAACTGAAACTGAAACTCCTCTGCTTGTGTTTTGCATTTGGAAGAGATTTCTTTTCAGGTGGAGATGGGAGTAGAACTCCTTAGCATCAGAGCATGTTAATAATAATAATACTATAGAAATACTAATGCTCTGAGGGTCATTTTGAAAAATCCTTCCTTAGTGAGCACCTAGAAGCCAAGAGGAACATATGTGCCAATTTTCAAGTTTGTAGACTTTACGGCTCGGAGATTTTGTGATGATGCATGAGTGGTCTTTCGCTTTTATATAATAGAGAGAGATTACTTTGTATTCCACCTTTTCTCTAATAGCTCTAAGTTGCACAAATGAAAGGGGAATTACATCCTCCTCCTCCTCCTCCAACAACTCCTACTGGAGAAGGGGATTGGTTCAGATGAGCACGGAGGAACCTGTGGCTCCTGGGTTGCAGGGATTTCATCACAATGTTTTTCTTCCAAGTAAAGACATATATCTTTTACTTCCTAAGGTGCATATGCCTGTAAAATTAGGGCACAAATACAATGCCACACTACATGGTTTCTGTTATGTATGTAGGTTTGAATGTTATTGGTTTATTTGAACTGTTCTTGTAAAATGTCAAATGGGATTGGTTTAAATAGTGCTGAAGAAACCCTGCACTCCCATTGGCTGGCAACTACGGGCTGCTGGCTATAAGAGGCAGCAGTAGCCCAGCCAACTGGGGTCCATTCGAGCTGTAGTCACTGAATAAACTCTTCACTGAAGCTCTTCACGTCTGACTCTTCATGCAAACTTAACAGTTTCATCTACCATTTCTCTTGTTGGCAAGGGTCTCATTTGACAGTGATTGCCTGTTGGAGGAAAATTATTACCTTCACGTATTTGCTAGAAAATAAATATATTCAGATTTTAAATGGATGTGGGACAAAACTGCAAATAGTAAAGTACAGCAGCCAATGTATAATCTGTACCATAAGGTGGGGAGGAAAACTGAACATTGATACTTATTATTGGGATGTAGGTATTCCTCTAGTTCTGATCTATTGAAAAATATGAGACTTCCGCTGAATCATCTGTGGACTTTGGAGATATCTGTCATTGTCAAATCATTATCAATTTAAGCTGTGAGTTATACCTCTCTCTTTTTCCAACTATTTAAATATTCCTGTTGATCTACGCATGCTTCACATTCCAAATACTGGGCTGTTTCTGCAGACTCATATTGAACCTATTAGCTGTACCGAGTCTCAGCTGGAGATTAAGTGTACCATTGATTGCAAAGGACTGATCCTTTCTTACTTTTCCTGCCTTGCCTTCATTCCACAGATATTGCTACTTTCCCCGTAATAAAAACATGAATCATTTTCTTCTGGAAATGCAATTAAAAAATTATATTTGCTTCCCAACTAATTTTATCAGTGGGCAGCTGATTCAATGTAGAATAACCATCAAATAAAGTAGATTAAAACATAAGCTGATGGAATGCAAGCATGCTTTTATTTCTGTTGGTTTAATTGCCTCTTAATTTCCTCTTTTGAAGCTGACACGCTGGTCAGTATATCTCCCTAGGTAAAGCAATAAACTGCTTTGCCACAAAGAATGGAGTGGAGTGGAGTGGAATGGAATGGAATGGAATAGAATAGAATAGAATAGTGTTATGTATGTAGGTTTGAAATGTTATTGGTTTATTTGAACTGTTCTTGTAAAATGTCAAATGTTATTGGTTTAAATAGTGCGGGAAGAATCCCTGCACTCCCATTGGCTGGCAGCTACGGCTGCAGGTTATAAGAAGCAGCCGTAGCCAAGCCAGGACGGGTCCATTCGAGCTGTAGTCACCAATAAAGTCTTTTGCTGGACTCCTCGCGTCTGACTCTTCATGCAAAACTTACACTGGCGACGAAGGTGGGGATTTCCCTGAAGAGAAGACAACGTGGCGAACAAGCAACTGAGCGAGATGGCTGCGCTGAACACCCCCCACACCGTTCGATCCGGCGACGAAGACTGGGAATCGTATGCGGTCGTTTTCACATGTTCCTGGAAGGGAACGATCTCGCCGCATCCCGAGGACGGAAGAGGGCGGTCTTTCTCACGCACTGCGGTCGGCAGTCTTCAAAATGGCGAAGGCGTTGGCGGGAGCAGCAAGCTGAAGGTAATGGAATGGCCCGATTTAAGAAAAACTTTTGAGAGCCCATTCGCCCCACAAGTATCGTGCCTCATTAAGAGACACCGTCGGCAATTTACCGCCGTGATTAAGGGGATAAGCGAGAATGTTAATGACTTCTTGGCAAGTTTAAGGGACATTGGGGGTGCTTGTGACTTTACCAACTTAGAAGAGGCCATGCGTGATCGGTTTGTTTTAGGCCTTAAGATAAGGTTTTCAAAGCAAACTATTAATGAAACCTAAGATCACGTTTAAAGAGGCCATTGAAGAAGCTGTTGCAGCGGAAGCCACCAAGTCCTCAGCACTGGCATGAAAAAGATTAACAAGGCCTCAAGCCAGGCCTCAAGCCATTCTGATGGGGATAAATCACATCTACTCATTGCGAACAAATAGACTCTGATTCTGATGGCAGTGAGGCAGAAGAGGGGATTTTTAAACTCAGAATGGAAAAGAAAAGAAAAGAAAAGACTCTGGGAAGAACAGGCAAGGGTTCTATTGCAGAGGCTGGGGGGGGCCACCCCGCACTGATTGCAAGTTCTTTGACTCCATTTGCCTACGTTGTGGAGAACGGGTCACATAGCCAGAGTCTGCAAATCATCCAGAACTCCACCAGCTAGGAAGAAATTCCCTGATAGAGACTTTAAGCCCAACAATTTCATTGAAAAAATGGGGCGAAATTTAGAAGCAAATGGCAAGAGTGAAACACACCAAACAATCACTATTGGTCATTCTTCACCTTTAAAAAGCAGAAAAGTTCATGTGAGGTGTTTATTGAAGGAAGACCTTGCCAAATGGAAGTGGACTCAGGCTCTTATTTATCTATGGTGTCATGGGACACTATCCACAACTCTTTCCCAAAATTCAGAAAAAGCATTTCCAGAAGCAAGCACTGACTCTCAAAGACTACCAAGGGAACAAGATTCCAGTAGTTGGAGCGGAGATTTCAACGTGCAGTTTAAAGGCCACACCAAACGTTTGCCCCTGACCATCGTGGACAAGGATCGCCCCCAGTTTGCTGGTACTTGAGTGGTTCAAGCCCTTCGCTCGAGGTGACTGGCATCCATCAGCTGAGCAGTTCTGACTGGGAAGAGTCCTTGAAGTCTGAGTTTCCAGAGGTCTTCAGCGAAGGCACTGGCATAAGTATATGGGGACCCCTATTGTGCTTTCAGCCTAGACCCCAAGGTCCCCCAATTCGTTTAAAGCCCAGGAGGGTCCCATTTGCTTTAAAGGAAAAAAATTGATGCACAATTAGATAAACTCATTGCTCAAGGGTTTTAGAGCCTACTGACCACTCCAGATGGGAACACCCATAGTCACACCAGTCAAGTCTGATGGGTCAGTGAGAATCTGTGGTGACTACAAGGGGACACTTAACCATGCGCTGCAACAGACGCCTATCCTGTACCAGTTGTGCATCATCTGCTCCATTCCCCTTGGCAGGGTACAGTATTTGCTAAACTGGATTTGGCTCAGGCATATCAACAATTAACAGTTGATGATGCCACTGCAGAGGCACAAAGAATTGTGACCCATAGAGGTGCCTTCAAATGTAAAGACTACAATTTGGAGTAAGTGGCACCTGGCATTTTTCAGAGCCTTATGGAAAGAATGTTGCAAGGACTGCCAGGGGTAGTACCTTATTTTGATGATGTATTTCTCTGCTGAAAATGACACTCAGCTTCAAGAAAGACTCAGAGAAGTCCTTACCAGATTCAGAAAAGCGGGTTTAAAGTCAAGGAAGACAAATGTACACTCAAAACAGACAGAGTTGAGTTCCTGGGGTATATGATTGAAAGCATGGCATCCATCCTGCTGATGCCAAGGTTAAAGCAATCAATGAAGCCCCTAAACTCGATGCAAGGCAGATTTGCAGGCCTTCCTTGGCCTTATTAACTTTACCACATGTTTCTACCACAAAGCATCTATTGCTGAGCCCTTACATCGTCTACTTGATAAGAATGCTGTTTGGATCTGGGGGCCTGGAAGGAACAGTCAGCATTTAACAGTATTAAGAGACTAATCACGTCTGATGCTGTGTTGATACAATTCTCTGAGAATTTACCTGTTGTTCTGACTTGTGATGCATCCCCTTTGGAGTGGGGGGGGTTTTGAGTTACAGGCTTCCCAATGGACGGAAGCCCCAATTGCATTTTTACTCGCACACTGTCCAAAGCGAGAGGAATTATAGCCAATTGGACAAGGAGGCTTTGCAGTTGTTGCAGCTGTTAAGAAATTTCATGAATATCTGTATGGCAGGTCATTCACCATTGTTACAGATCACAAAACCTTTACTAGGCATTGTGGCAGGAGACAAACCTACACCTAATATCCTGTCACCAAGAATGCTGAGGTGGACTGAATTTCTTGCAGCCTATTCCTACAAACGCTGATTCACAGGCCTGGCAAGGACATTGGACATGCTGATGCACTGAGTCGTGCCCACTACCTTGCCAAAGGAGGACTTTGAACTTGAAACTCACACCTTTTTCCTGGAGACCGTGCTAAGCTTCCAGTCCATGCTGCTGAGATTGCCAAGAAACTGCCAAAGATGCTGTGTTGGCACCTGTTATGGGCTGGATTAGAAAGGTTGGCCTCGTCTCAGATCTACCTCACCTTGCCCAACCTTTTAAGTCCAGGCAAACTGAATTATCTGTATTATGAGGATGTATTTTGTGGGGTAACAGGGTGGTTATTCCTGCAAAACTGCAAAAGGAGGTTTTGGAATGTTACATGAGGGTCATCCTGGGATTGTAAGGATGAACGTTTTGGCCAGAGTTATGTATGGTGGCCAGGTATTGACAAAATGGTTGAAAACTGGGTAGCCTCTTGTCCCAATTGCCAGGTAGTCAGACCTGCCCCACCTCACGCCCCCACACAGGAATGGGAATGTCCTAGGGGCCCATGGTCTAGATCCACATTGATTTTGCAGGCCCCCTACAAGAGGGCACACTTTTCTAGTGATAGTAGATGCATACTCCAAATGGCTAGAGGTAATTCCAATGACATCCACTACTACTGAGGCTGTTATCAAGCAGCTCAGAAAATTTGTTTGTAACCCATGGTTACCAGATGTCCTTGTTCTGACAATGGCCCCCAATTCACATCTAACATTTTTGAATCCTTTCTAGCTCAACAGGGCATCAGACATGCCCTCACTGCCCCTGGGCACCATTCGGCCAATGCGGGCTGAACGCATGGTACGCTTACCAAAGAGAAGCTTCAGCAGCGGGTCCTGGGACATCACTGAGAAGCTTGAAAGCTTCTTAGTGTTCACACATCACTCTAGCCCATCAACTAACTTGTCCCCAGCAGAGTTGTTGATGGGCAGGAAACTTAGGTCTTCCCTTGACCTTCATCCCACTTACGCACCCAACGCACCACTGGATTCCACTTCCAAAGTTCGTCTTTTAGTGTGGGAGATTCTGCTATGCTAGGAACCTTATAGGTGCCCTTTGTGGATTCCTGCTGAAATAACTCACATCACAGGCCCTCGTTCTTACAGGTACAAACAGAGGATGGCCTCCTCTGGAGCGGCACATTGACACCAACTTAGATCCAGGGTCCTCAAGAACATCGCCCCTGTCTCCCTCTAGGTCCCTCACCTGATGTTTCTTCTAGGGGGGAGGGGGGGAACAGGAGGAAAATCAGCAAAGGAATCAACCCCATGTGTAATGAGCCATTTC